>CP136060.1:342296615-343546615 GCA_032464435.1 Aegilops umbellulata | reverse complement strand
AAGCGGCCAAACGACGTGTCCCTGCATTGCATCTCCAGGGAGCAAGGAAAGGAACTGTTGGCGGACATACACGGCGGAGACTGTGGGCACCACTCGTTGTCACAAACCCTTGTCGGCAGGGCATTTCGCAGCGGGTTCTACTGGCCCACAGCACTCAATGATGCCGTTGAGCTGGTAAAAGCTTGTGAGGCCTGCCAGTTTCATGCTAAACAGATCCATCAGCCAGCAAGAGGTCTGCAGACCATACCCCTCTCATGGCCGTTCGCAGTTTGGGGGTTGGACATTCTGGGCCCGTTCCCTCGGGCGCCAGGGGGCTATCGCTACCTCTATGTCGTTGTGGACAAGTTCACCAAGTGGGCCGAAGTGGAAGCCGTACGCACAATCCCGGCAGGCTCGGCAGTCAAGTTCATCAAGGGCCTCGTGAGTCGGTTTGGGGTGCCTAACTGCATCATCACAGACAACGGTTCGCAATTCATTAGTAATCTCTTCAAAACGTATTGTGTTAACCTTGAAACGCAGATATGCTACGCTCCGGTACCACACCCCCAGAGCAATGGTCAGGCTGAACGGGCCAACGCGGAGGTCCTGAGGGGCCTCAAAGCCAGGACCTTCAAGAAGAAGCTGGAGGCCTGTGGCAGGGACTGGTACGACGAATTCCAGTCCGTGATGTGGTCCATCCGCACGACAGTGACCAAGCCGACTGGCGAGACCCCGTTCTTCCTCGTCTATGGAGCAGAGGCAGTTCTCCCTCACGAGGTCAGGCGCCGCTCCGCACGGGTCCTGGCATTCGACGAGGCTCAGCAGGACGTCATGCGGGGGACGGATCTCGTGCTGGGGGAGGAACGCCGTCGAGAAGCTGTGCTGCGAGCAGCAAGGTATCAACAGGCGCTACGACGATACCACTGCCGCAACATCCGCCCCAGGACCCTCGAGGTAGGGGATCTCGTGCTCAGGCGGGTTCTCTCCAGGGAGGGGCTGCACAAGCTCTCTCCCATGTGGGAGGGCCCGTTCAAGGTTGTTCATGTTTCCTGGCCTGGCTCCGCTCGCTTGGAGACTCCGAAGGGATCACCCATCCAGAACGCGTGGAACATTCAACATCTCCGGAAGTTCTACCCCTGAGCGAGGCCTAGCGCCTAGAAAAGGCCCGGTGCCTGTGAAGAAGGCCAATGCCTGTGAAGATATCGCGTTTTGGGAAAAGGCCCGGTGCCTGTGAAGAAGGCCAATGCCTGTGAAGATATCGCGTTTTGGGAAAAGGCCCGGTGCCTGTGAAGAAGGCCAATGCCTGTGAAGATATCGCGTTTTTAGAAAAGGCCCGGTGCCTGTGAAGAAGGCCAATGCCTGTGAAGATATCGCGTTTTGGGAAAAGGCCCGGTGCCTATGAAGAAGGCCAATGCTTGTGAAGATATCGCGTTTTGGGAAAGTCCCGGTGCCTGTGAAGAAGGCGATCGCGTGTGAAGCTTGCGCTCTCACGTAATAATGAGTGGGGCTGTACACGCCCCGGAGTCTCCAGAGTGCCGCCCTTGGGCCTTGGGGGCTCCCGCCCATGCCCAGTGGCAGCACTTAGCTCCGCGCTGGTGAGAAGACGTTGAAGACTAGAATAGGTGCCGGACGCAGCTTTTCATTTGCTTTCTGTAGTTGGCGTGTTTGTTCCTGTTTGAGGTCTTATTGGAGTTGTTGGCGTTCCTGGCTTGCGGCTCTCTGTCCTTTTCATCTACTTGCCTTGTTTTCTCTCGCACAAGTCTCGCGAGGGATATTTGCGGGCGCCCTCGTGAACGTCTTCCGCCCCAATCGTCCGGAGCTTTCCTGTCTGAGTCCTCTGCGGGAGTACCCCTCCCAGTCCATGCCTCACGGGCATCACGACACGAACGCAGGACCTAGGCTGGTCGCCCCCGCTGCCTGGGTCGAGGGTTGCCCCTCTAACTAATCCTTGCAGGTCATGAAGCTCATGGCGAGGCCTCAGCCTCGGGAGGCAAGGGCCGCGTCAAGCTCCGCCAAGCTTAAATGACTCCCACACGCGGGCATGCATTACGGAAATATAGCGCGGAAATGGCAAAAGCAATGCGATGATTGACAGCAACTGTTCTAACACGCCCCCATGGGGCCCTGTACAACCTTCTTCTTATACAGGAAAGGAAGGAAATGAAATAGGACATGACCTGCCCTACACCAACCTACAGTAAAAGCTCGAGCTGCTCCTGGGGCTCAGGCGGACGCCTCCTCTCGCTTCACCGGGGTGCGGCGGCGGGTGGACCCGCTGCCTTCACCTAGGTGGGCGCGACGGCGCGGGGGCTGGTCGCTGCCACCGCTGGAGGAGCTGCTGCCTGAGGGAGAATCGCCGAGACTTGGCAAGCCCCGAGCACCGCCACCGGCACGCCTGGCGCCGTCTTCATCCTGGTCGGTACCAGGGCTGGGTAGGCGGCCGCGGTCACCATCTTCGGGGCAGCACCCAGCGCGGCGACCATCTTCCCCGAACACCCTCACATAGAGGGTGGCGTCACCATCAAACTTGAAGTGCAGGGTGCACCACTGACTCAGGCCACGCGCGCGGGCAAACGTTTGCCAACCGCGAGTCAGGGCCCCATTTCCGGAAGGGGAGACCTCCAGCGAAGCCCAGGAGGCCCTGCTGCAACAACCATCCGCCTGGAGCCAGAAGCCACACCGGGCGCTGGCCGGCAAATCACCAACGAAGAAGCGGGGAAGCTGGAGCCAGGTGTTGGCCGGGTCCGCCGACCACACTACGAACTCCGGCAGCACCTCCGCCGAGCGGAAGCGCGGCCTGGGGGGCCGCGCGGTCATGGCATGCCTCCCCTCAGCAGTCGGGCACTCACCACCGCGCAGGGGACCGCCTCCATGGCCGCGGGAAGCCGCTACGGAAACCATAGGATGCTTGCGAGGACGACCCCGGCCACACTTGGCCGGGGAGAAGTCAGGCCCTGCCTGCCAAGCCTTTCCCTTCTCTGCAGCTGAGAACCTCTTCGGGGCCATGAGGACGGCGAGTGGCCAAGGACGAACTGGCGGAGTTCACGCAGCCCCGCACTTATAGCCGGAGAAGACCAACCGCCGAGCACCACGATCGCAGGTAATCATGACCCATATCTCTACATGCAGGGACTTGTCAAGTCGTGCAGTTGCCGAGGCGTCGTGGGGAAGCGCAGGCGCCCACGTCCAATCAACCGCCACGCGGCGCCCAAGGCCGCATGCTGTTAGAGCCCGCGGCGCTTCGCGCTTGCCCCTTCGATTCCTCGCTAAGCCAAGCCCGCACGCGCCTTGGGCCCGGGGGCTACTGTCGGCGTTCTGGGAATGGGGGTCCCCAAACTTGCCTGCCTGCGGCCTGTGGCGTGGCTCAAGTGGGGGCCCAGCGCGGCCCATCTTCATCAACACAAGCTCAAGACCCTCGCAAGGGGCCAAGCCTCGTGGGGCAGACGACATGAAGCTTCCTCAGGAGCGGCCTCGTCAGGCAGGCTCGCGAGGAGGCGGAGAGATCAATGCAAGGGTACCTCGCGAGGATCCAGTGACGCAAGCCATGACGATCAAGACCAGGCGGGCGCCGGCCTGTGCAGAGTCCTTGTTTCCCCTTTGGTGCAAAGGAGGCAAGCACAGGCCAAGGCATCAGGCAAAGGTTACCATTCCAGTGCAACGAGACCAAGACCAGCCGGACGGCCGGACGGAGGTCACCGTGGAGCCCAAGGCAGCGTCACCACCAGAGCTTTTGGCAGCCGAAGACCACCTTTGGTCAGGATAACTTGTACTAGATGTTCCCCTTCAAAATGGCCAATTGTTGGCACCCTTCCCGCTCTATTATTTCGGGGAGAGGCCCAGGGCCTCTATAAATAGAGCTAGCCACCACAGAGTAGAGGAATCTAGAGACCAAGTAGAACTCACCGCACCAGCTTAAGAACACCTCTCACGAGGCCGTTCTTCCTCTGTACTGTTCATCATCAGCCCCCGAGGCAATCCACCACAACACACACTGGAGTAGGGTATTACACCACAACGGTGGCCCGAACCAGTATAAATCTCGTGTCCCTTGTGTTGTTCATCGTTTTCATCTTAGTTCGCACGAGGGGATCAGACGTAGAACGGTAGGGGAGAGATCTCCGCGCGCACCCCAGTGTTCGAACCTCAAGGGTCTGCCGGAACCTGAAATCCGACAAATATAAAGTGACGTTCTTTTGCATTAAGATTTTGTGCATCCAACCCTGAAAGCGCATGGCAACCCCTGCTTCCCTCTATGAAGGGCCTATCTTTTATTATTATCTTCTACCTTATGCAAGAGTCATGGTGATCTTCACCTTTCCTTTTTATATTTTATCCTTTGGCAAGGCCAGTGTGTTGGAAAGATCCTGATGCATATATCTAATTGGATGTGAGTTAGCATGAACTATTATAGTTGACATTACCCTTGAGATAAAAGGTTGGGAGGCGAAACTATAAGCCCCTATCTTTCTCTGTGTCCGATTAAAACTCCATAACCACAAGTATTGCGTGAGTGTTAGCAATTGTGAAAGACTAAATGATAGTTAGGTATGTGGATTTGCTGATAAGCTCTGACATAGACTCTTTCTCATGTTATGATAAATTACAATTGCCTCAATGACTGAGATTATAGTTTGTTAGTTCTCAATGAAGTTTTTGATTCATACTTTGCATTGTGAATAGATTATTACTTGAGCATAAAAAATCATATGACAATATCCATATATGTTGTTGTTATAAGAATTATCATGATGCCCTCATGTCCGTATTTTATTTTATCGACACCTCTACCTCTAAACATGTGGACATATTTATCATTATCGGCTTTCGCTTGAGGACAAGCGAGGTCTAAGCTTGGGGGAGTTGATACGTCCATTTTGCATCATGCTTTTATATCGATGCTTATTGCATTATGGGGTGTTATTACACATTATGTCACAGTACTTATGCCTATTCTCTCTTATTTTACAAGGTTTACATGAAGAGGGAGAATGCCGGCAGCTGGAATTCTAGGCTGGAAAAGGAGAAAATATTAGAGACCTATTCTGCACAACTCCAAAAGTCCTGAAACTCCACGGAAGTTATTTTTGGAAATAATAAAAAATATTGAGCGGAAGAAATACCAGAGGGGGCCCACACCCTTGCCACGAGGGTGGGGGCGCGCCCTACCCCCTGGGCGCGCCCCCTGCCTCGTGGGCCCCCTGCTGGCCCTCCGGTGCCCATCTTCTGCTATATGAAGTCTTTCGTCCGAAGAAAAATCAGAAGCAAGCTTTCGGGACGAGACTCCGCCGCCACGAGGCAGAACCAATCTAGGGCTCTGGCGGAGCTGTTCTGCCAGGGACACTTCCCTCCGGGAGGGGGAAATCATCGCCATCGTCATCACCAACGCTCCTCTCATAGGTGGCTTGCCGATCATCGGGCAAGTCAACCAAAGTCCACTTTGTTCTCATACATGGATCCCATCTCAGATTTCATGGCCTCAAGCCATTTTGCAGAATCTGGGCTCATCATCACTTCCTCATAGTTCGTAGGTTCATCATGGTCAAGTAACATGACCTCCAAAACAGGATTACTGTACCACTCAGGTGCGGATCTTACTCTAGTTGACCTACGAGGTTCGGTAGTAACTTGATCTGAAGTTTCATGACCATCATCATTAGCTTCCTCACTAATTGGTGTAGATGTCACAGGAACTGGTTTCTGTGATGAACTACTCTTCAATAAGGGAGCAGGTACAGTTACCCCATCAAGTTATACTTTCCTACCACTCACTTCTTTCGAGAGAAACTCCTTCTCTAGAAAGGATCCATTCTTAGCAACGAATGTCTTGCCTTCGGATGTGTGATAGAAGGTGTACCCAACAGTCTCCTTTGGGTATCCTATGAAGACACATTTCTCCAATTTGGGTTCGAGCTTATCAGGTTGAAGCTTTTTCACATAAGCATCGCAGCCCCAACTTTAAGAAACTACAACTTTGGTTTCTTGCCAAACCATAGTTCATAAGGCGTCGTCTCAACAGATTTAGATGGTGCCCTATTTAACGTGAAAGCAACTGTCTCTAAAGCATAACCCCAAAACAATAGCGGTAAATCGGTAAGAGACATCATAGATCACACCATATCCAGTTAGTACGATTACGACGTTCGGACACACCATTTCGCTGTGGTGTTCCGGGTGGCGTGAGTTGCGAAACTATTCCGCGTTGTTTCAAATGAAGACCAAACTCGTAACTCAAATATTCTCTCCACGATCAGATCGTAGAAACTTTATTTTCTTGTTACGATGATTTTCCACTTCTCTCTGAAATTCTTTGAACTTTTCAAATGTTTCAGACTTATGTTTCATTAAGTAGATATACCCATATCTGCTCAAATCATCTGTGAAGGTGAGAAAATAACGATATCCGCCGCGAGCCTCAATATTCATTGGACCACATACATCAGTATGTATGATTTCCAACAAATCTATTGCTCTCTCCATTGTTCCGAAGAACGGCGTTTTAGTCATCTTGCCCATGAGGCACGGTTTGCAAGTACCAAGTGATTCATAATCAAGTGATTCCAAAAGTCCATCAGAATGGAGTTTCTTCATGCGCTTTACACCAATATGACCTAAACGGCAGTGCCATAAATAGGTTGCACTATCATTATCAACTCTGCATCTTTTGGCTTCAACATTATGAATATGTGTATCACTACTATCAAGATTCATTAAAAATAGACCACTCTTCAAGGGTGCATAACCATAAAAGATATTACTCATATAAATAGAACAACCATTATTCTCGGATTTAAATGAATAACCGTCTCGCATCAAACAAGATCCAGATATAATGTTCATGCTCAACGCTGGCACCAAATAACAATTATTCAGGTCTAAAACTAATCCCGAAGGTAGATGTAGAGGTAGCGTGCCGACCGCGATCACATCGACTTTGGAACCATTTCCCATGCGCATCGTCACCTCGTCCTTAGCCAATCTTCGCTTAATCCGTAGTCCCTGTTTCGAGTTGCAAATATTAGCAACAGAACCAGTATCAAATACCCAGGTGCTAATGCGAGCTTTAGTAAGGTACACATCAATAACATGTATATCGCATATAGCTTTGTTCACCTTGCCATCCTTCTTATCCGCCAAATACTTGGGGCAGTTCCGCTTCCAGTGGCGAGTCCCTTTGTAGTAGAAGCACTCAGTCTCAGGCTTAGGTCCAGACTTGGGTTTCTTCTCCTGAGCAACAACTTGTTTGCTGTTCTTCTTGAAGTTCCCCTTCTTCTTCCCTTTACCCTTTGTCGGTGTAAAAACCGGCGGATCTCGGGTAGGGGGTCCCGAACTGTGCGTCAAGGCCGGATGGTAACAGGAGACAAGGGACACGATGTTTTTACCCAGGTTCGGGCCCTCTCGATGGAGGTAATACCCTACTCCTGCTTGATTAATATTGATGACATGGGTAGTACAAGAGTAGATCTACCACGAGATCAAGGAGGCTAAACCCTAGAAGCTAGCCTGTGGTATGATTGTGTATGAAGATGATTGTCCTACGGACTACAACCCTCCGGTTTATATAGACACCGGATAGGGTTAGGGTTACACAGAGTCCGTTACATAGGTAGGAGATCTTGAATATCCGCATCGCCAAGCTTGCCTTCCACGCCAAGGAAAGTCCCATCCGGACACGGGACGAAGTCTTCAATCTTGTATCTTCATAGTCCTGGAGTCCGGCGAAGGTATAGTCCGGCTACCCAAACACCCCCTAATCCAGGACTCCCTCAGTAGCCCCTGAACCAGGCTTCAATGACGACGAGTCCGGCACGCAGATTGTCTTCGGCATTGCAAGGCGGGTTCCTCCTCCAAGTCCTTCATAGAAGATTGTTGACACCAAAAATAGTGTCCGGCTCTGCAAAATAAGTTTCCACATAGTTCCATAGAGAGAATAATATTAACACAAATCAAATCTGCTGACGTATTCCGCAGTGCGTCATCTCACTACGGCCAAGTTCTTTACAAATCATTTTTACTCTTCCACCTCAGCACGTTTTGCGAGGCGGTTTCCTTGGCACGTCCTGTCAAAGCAGAGATCGTGTGCCCCTTTTACGGGATTCTCATCAATACGGACGTGGGTAACCCAACCGCGTCATTTACCACGGCGCTTGGGAGGCAAGCGAGTTTTATTAGGCAGGTGGGGACGCATAATCGCATCCGCCCATATAAGGGGATAAGGATCCACCTTTTTACCTACGCCTTCTTCCTCCTTTGCCAATACCTCTCTTGCGCATTTGAGCTCCAGCGCCCAAGCCCGCTCTTTTCACCTCAACCTTCTCCAACAATGTCCGGAGCAGGAGGCAAGTGGATGGTCTCCTCCGTCACGGAGGCCCAAGTAAAAAAGCTGAGGAAGGTCGGATAACTGTCCAAGGACATCCCGCACTGGCTTCCCGAGAAGGGGAAGCTTCTCCCCACCCCAAGGCCCCATGAGAGGGTAGTTTTCCTTCCCCACTTCCTCCGCGGACTGGGTTTTCCACTCCACCCATTCGTCCGGGGACTCATGTTCTACTACGGCCTGGATTTCCACGATCTGGCCCCAAACTTCATCCTCAACATCTCGACGTTTATCGTCGTGTGCGAGGCCTTCCTCCGCGTCCGCACCCATTTCGGCCTCTGGCTTAAGACTTTCAACGTCAAGCCCAAGGTGGTGCGCGGCAGCCAAGCGGAGTGCGGAGGCGCCATGGCGGGCAAGATGGCCAACGTCCTATGGTTCGACGGCTCCTTTGTGGAGACCCTAAAGGGGTGGCAAGCAGGGTGGTTTTACATCACCGAGCCACGCGATCCGAAATGGGTCGCAGCCCCCGAGTTCCGATCCGGACCCCCCACGCGGCTAATGTCTTGGAAAGAGACGGGCCTGTCGTGGGGCAACGAAGAAGAGGTGACCGGATTGCAAACTTGCATCCAGTCCCTGGTGAACAAGCCAATCCGGCTTGTTAATATAGTCCAGGTTATGCTCGTCCGCCGGATCCTCCCGTGCCAACAACGGGGCTTCAATTTGTGGGAGTTCGACCCGGCGCAGCACCAAACCCTCAATAGGCTCTTCGACACGACGTACGAAGATGCTTGGAAGGTGCTTTTCAAGGGCGCCGAGGCTCCCGCATCCGCCTCCGAGGATCGCGGATACAGCTCGCAGCGTCACGCTAGCGAGGTAAGCTATCTTCACCTTTTACAGGATATTAAGCTCTGTTTTCCTTTCACAATTTGACTCTGTGCGGGACCTAAACTCCCTTACCTTTGACAGGCTTGGCAGGCGATATCCGGACCAATTAACTATCCGGCTCCCCTGCCCGAGGACCCAGCCTCTGCGCTCCTAGTGAAGCTGCTGATTCCGGCACCTTATGTGGTGCCGGAGAAGAAGGTCAAGAAGAAGAAGGCCACGGGGACTCAAAAGAGTGCCCGTAACGTGGTGATGTCGGACTCGTCATCTGACGAGTCCGAGGCACCCTCCTCCCGTGAAAATGAGGAGGAGGAAGAAGAAAGCTCTCCCCCCCCCAGTGGAGGGAGGAGAGAAGAAGAAGGCCGCCCCAGCCGGGGAGGCCGAGGGGTCTAGGAAAAGGAAGACCCCTCCGCCGGACTACCCCCATGACGCCGAAGAGAGCAAAGAGGAGTGGCCGAATAGGGCCAAGCGTCCGGCGAAATCGTAAGTTCGGACATCAGAGTAACTCATGATGTTCCTTTGTTGCACAGCTTTCCTTAATGTCGAATGTAATTATGCAGCCCGCCCCAGGCCGAATACAATGAATCGTCGGGCGGCTCCCTGGACTCATCGGACGTGAACTCCGTTCCGCCCGCTGTCTCCACCCGCACTGCGGATGACGCCGAAGTGGCGTCGCAACAAGCTCCAGGGCAGGAGGAGGTGGTCCCGGAGGAGCCGCAAGGCAACCTCCCGGACTCCAGGAGTGAAGGGGACAAGACCCCCCAGGGCTCCAAGTCCGGCTTTGAGCCGGACACCGTGCCGGAATCTTCAACAGTTCCGAGCCGCGGTAGGCGAACTCCTTCCAAAAGGAGCAAGCCTTCTAAGCTAGCGACTTCCGTCCAACCGGAGTCGCTGGACCATCTGCTGGAGGTGCTTGACGGCGCCTCCATCGACAAGGAGCACCGTACTATTATGAGTACGGTGATCCAAAGGGTTCAGTCCGCCAAGAGCGGACTGACTGAAGCTTGCGCTAGCCTTCTGACAGGCTTCGAGGTAAGCAAAAATATATCAAAATATTACCACATAGACAGTAGCCCCTGATGCTCTGTTTGGCGTTCGGAAGGAAAAGCCGAATGGAGGATCTAATAAATTTCGCAGGAGTCTAACAATAAAGAGTCAATATGCGTATGCAGGCTTCGCTGCTATCCACCGCCGCACTGACTGCGGAGGTGGACGTCCTAAAAAAGGACCTCGGGCGGACCGAGCAAGAGCTCGGCCTTGCCAAGCGGCAGCTCGAGGAGAAAGAAGGTAAGAAATACCCTACAGAAAAAGGTGCCTATAGAGAGGCGTGATTGCAAAAAATAACAGGATTATACTGCTTATTATAGGGGCCACAACTGAGGTGGCGACCCTCAAGCAGGCATTATCTGAGGCCGAAAAGAAAACGGTCGAGGAGCGCACCGAGTGAGAGAGACTTGGGGCTCAGGTCGGCGAGGTGCAGCAAGAGCTGCAGGCTCTCGTGAAAAAACATGAGAGCTTGGAGCTTGAGTCAAAGGCGCAAGCATCCGAGCTCGCGTCGGCCCTTGAGACTGCCAAGGGTGCCAAGGCTGAAGCCCAAAAGGCCCTCCAAGAGTTGGAGGAGATGAAAAAGATAGCAGCGGGTAAGGCATTCTTAATGCAAAGTAGAAATATAAAAGTAAACTACTTGTCACTTACCCGAATCCGGAGTTCTCTAGGGGCGTTCGCAGATCTTCCCCGCAGTGTATCCGACGCCGCCGCATTCTACCGGGCTGAAGAGGGCAGCTCGACGGAGAGTGTGTTCTGGTCTCGGTATTCTGAGGCCGGACACCCTGTATCCCTGAGCGACCAGCTGAAACAGCTGGTCGAGCTCCACAAGGCAGCCGAACAGGCCATGAAGGGCTTCATAGTTCGGCTGTGGCCCGGAGAGGCCCTGCCTGGGAGCTATTTCGGGCTGGTGCGGCGGCTGGTGGAGGCCTGTCCAAGGCTCGAGGTCATCAAGCGCTCCGTCTGCATCGAAGGTGCCCGTCGGGCCCTTGCCCGTGCGAAGGTGCACTGGGGTAAGCTGGACGGAGAGAGGCTCGTGAAGGACGGGCCACCGGTGGGGAAGGAGCATCGCAAGCCCGAGAACTACTACAAGGATGTTCTTGCAGGTGCCCGCCTTGTGGCGGATGAATGCACCAAAGATGTAATTTTCGAATGAACTCGCTCGTGTTTATCCTGTGCGCTGAAAACTTGTTCATATGCGCTAAGCAATGCTTATTGAATTTAAAATATTATTTTCTGTGCGGCCGTTTATCAAAAATTGAGAGATGGCCAGTCGTCGGCTTCTGCCCCCGTGCCACTAGTGCTGGGGTGTTCAGGATAAACGTGAGCACTCTTTTTCCCATGGTTGGGTCCTTCGAGGGAGGCGCTCAGCACAACGAACCAGGCAATCGGACTATAATGCTTGAACACTTTCACTTAGCCATAGAACTTTATAATTTTAAATTTCGGCGAAGCCCCTAGTTCGGAAGACCGAGTTCGGGGTGCTATCCACGCCTTTGGCCAGACAAAGCCAGCTCCCCGCTCGAAGCGGCATAAGTCTTTAGGGACTCGAAAACCTCTCGAACAGCGACCGGTCTCTCGCCTCATCATGACAGTCAGTTTTAGCTTTCTCCACTGAGGTGCTTAACCCAGCTGAACCGGGGCACAATCGCAGTGCTTCTCCTAGTACTACCTTAACCGATATAGCGAAACATAAGGCACCAAAACATAGGAGCCGGGCAAACCCAACTATTGACCCAAATCATGATTCGGAGCCGATGCATATAGTGCTATAAGTTCGGGGTGCCGCACTTGTGAAAGTGGACGGACTTCTCACACCATAATAAGGGGTACTGAAGCCCCTGGCGTATTTGCCGTACCATGATGTACAGGTGCGATCATGTCAAAACATATATATGAAAATAGGATAATGCAAAAAATAGACAAAAAGCTATGCATTGTTTAGAGAGGCTATTTATCAAAGCCGAACGATACAAGTAGTGCGATAAGCAAAAAAAATATTGGACTATTTAACATGTCCTGACCAGGGGCAGGCCGCGGAATTGTATTCAAAATAGGTATACCGCTCGTAACATAGACCACCTGGGAGTTCCATAATGCGGCATGGCTTTGTCTGCTTCCCTGGATCTTACATCGTTTGTTCGGCAGTCGAATTGCCGAACAGGTCGTCCGAAATGTGGAGTCCTGAAAGTAAGAAAAAAGAATCCGGCAGCCCCTAGTACGTTTTAAGCCGTATTTTGGGTGTGCCATTATTGTGCCCCTTCCCCTGTGCCCATGGTATTTCGAGGGCGTATTTATGTACGCGAGGCACTGGTTTCGCTATATCGCGAGGGCCGGGGTTGGGGCCGCATTGCTACGCCTGCTCAGAACGTGTTAGGAGGTCTTGTTGTAGGTTACTCCGGGCGCGCTTGGCAGTGTCCGACTTTTTAACGGCCGGACTGGGGAATTGCCTAACAAGGCTGCTTTGTACTTCCGCTGCGAGAGCCGCCGTGTGCTCCTCCGTACTGAGGGAGCGTTCGGTGTTTCCGTTGACCGTGATCACTCCTCGAGGTCCTGGCATCTTGAGCTTGAGGTATGCGTAGTGCGGCACCGCATTGAACTTTGCAAATACGTGATAGCCACTGCAGAACGGGACTATATCGAAGATTAACTCTTCCCTTCGGAAATTATCCGGAGATCCGAAGACCACGTCAAGTGTTACCGAGCCTGTACAATTGGCCTCTACACCTGGTATAACGCCTTTAAAGGTCGTCTTTGTGGGCTTAATCCTTGAGGGATCTATGCCCATTTTCCGCACTGTATCCTGGTAAAGCAGGTTCAGGCTACTGCCGCCGTCCATGAGGACTCTTGTGAGATGAAATCCGTCGATGATTGGGTCGAGAACCAATGCGGCAAAGCCGCCATGACGGATGCTAGTGGGGTGGTCCCTTCGATCAAAAGTGATCGGGCAGGAGGACCATGGGTTGAACTTTGGGGCGACTGGCTCCATGGCGTATATGTCCCGTAGCGCACGCTTCCGCTCCCTCTTGGGAATGTGGGTTGCGTATATCATGTTCACCGTCCGCACTTGTGGGGGAAACCCCTTCTGTCCATTGTTGTTCGGCGGCCTGGGCTCCTCCTCGTCATCGCTATGCAGCCCCTTGTCTTTGTTTTCGGCTCTTAACTTGCCTGCCTGCTTGAACACCCAACAATCCCTGTTGGTGTGATTGGCTGGCCTTTCGGGGGTGCCATGGATCTGGCACAAGCGGTCGAGTATTCGATCCAAACTGGACGGGCCCTGAGTATTCTTTTTGAATGGCTTTTTCCGCTGACCGGATTTATAGCCTCTGAATCCGGCATTAACTACCGTATCTTCATTGTTGTCGCTGCTAACGCGACGCTTTTGCTTGTTTCGACGTGTCCTGCCACTTTTGTCCTTGGTATCCGAATTACCAGGGTTCTTTGATAAGTTATTGCTGCGAGCTAGCCAGCTATCTTCTCCCGCGCAAAAGAGGGTCATGAGTGTCGTGAGGGCTGCCATAGATTTCGGCTTTTCCTGTCCCAGGTGCCGGGCAAGCCACTCGTCGCGGATGTTATGCTTGAAGGCTGCTAGGGCCTCTGCATCCGGACAGTCGACTATCTGGTTTTTCTTTGTTAGGAACCATGTCCAGAATTGCCTGGTCGGTTCTTCTGGCTGCTGAATTATGTGGCTTAAGTCGTCGGCATCCGGTGGTCGCACGTAGGTGCCCTGGAAGTTGTCGAGGAATGCGGCTTCCAGGTCCTCCCAAGAACCGATTGAGTCCGCTGGCAAGCTGTTAAGCCAATGCCGGGCCGGTCCTTTAAGTTTGAGCGGGAGGTATTTGATGGCGTGTAGATCATCGCCACGTGCCATGTGGATGTGTAGGAGATAATCCTCGATCCATACCGCCGGGTCTGTGGTGCCATCGTATGATTCGATGTTCACGGGTTTGAAACCCTTTGGGATTTTATGATCCATTACTTCGTCTGTGAAGCATAGTGGGTGTGCGGTGCCCCTGTACTGGGCTATGTCACGACGCAGCTCAGAAGAGCTATGTCTGTTGTGTTCGGCCCAGCCGGATTTGTTGTATCCGGAGTGAGGATCATCGTCACGTGCCGTGGGGCGCCTACACGATCCGTAGATCGATCTTGTTTTTCTTGCTTTATCCTCCAGTACGTCTCGCAGGTCTGGCGCATTTTCCCGTGCCTTGGTTGAGCGGCATCGGGGCATGGCTTGGGTGGAGGGCCGACAGGCCTCTCTGTCGCAGCCGCGAGGTGGCCGGTCTGCCATGTCGTGCGCTGGTGATGTAGGCGCTTCCTCCTCTGATCGGGGTAGCGCCCTGCGCTTTGGGTAACTCTTGGAGGGGCGCTCGAGTTCATACTCTTCGGCCGCAAGGACTTCAGTCCATCTATCAGCTAGCAAATCTTGATCAGCTCTAAGCTGTTGCTGCTTTTTCTTTAGGCTATTTGCCGTGGCTAGAAGCCTGCGTTTGAAACGCTCTTGTTCGGCGGGGTCTGATGGTACGACGAATTCGTCGTCATCGAGGCTTGCCTCGTCTTCGGAGGGAGGCATATAGTTATCATCCTCAACCTCTCGTTCTACCGCTCTCTCATGAGGGTTGGCTTCTCCATCTTCCTGCATCGAATCTTGCTGGGTTGGGTGTTCTTCGGCGCTATCCGGGGTAGTATTATCTCCCGTGTCGGAATCACCGTTTTTGCTTTGGCGGGATTTAGAGCGGCGCCGCTGACGCCGGCGCTTCGGCTGTTTCTTGGAGGTGTCATCCCCCGCTGTTCCATCGCCATCTCCATCTTTTGGAGTATCCACCATATATATGTCATATGACGAGGTGGCCTTCCAGCGCCCTACAGGTGCTGGTTCCTGTTCGTCTCCTACCTCGTCGTCCATACCGTCGAAGTCTTCGGATCCGAAGTCAAGCATGTCGGTTAAATCGTCGACAGTGGCTACAAAGTGGGTGGTGGGTGGGCTTTGAATTTCTTCATCGTCCGAATCCCATCCTCGCTGACCGTAATCCGGCCAGGGCTCTCCTGATAAAGAGAGAGACTTGAGAGAATTCAGGATGTCGCCAAAAGGTGAGTGCTGAAAGATGTCCGCAGCGGTGAACTCCATTATGGGTGCCCAATCGGATTCGATTGGTAGGGGCACGGGGGGTTCGGAGTCTGGAGAAGAGTCCGGACCCTCAGAGTCACGGGTCACGCGGAGTGCGGGGCTGGCGTTCGGCTCGATCGCCTTTGAGATCGCAGCCCCCGAGGCGACATCCAACCGCTCATCCTCGATTGACGCAATAGGCTCTGAATTAAGGGTCGGAACCGGTGCGTGTGCGGCCTCCAGGACACTATTCGGAGGCAGAGCTAAATCGTGCCCCTCGAGATAGTGCGGCGCGCTAGGCTGTGGCTCGAACCCGTCGAAGATCAAGTCTCCACGGATATCAGCCGTGTAGTTTAAGCTTCCAAACCTGACTTGATGGCCAGGGGTGTAGCTTTCGATCTGCTCCAGGTGACCAAGCGAGTTGGCCCGCAAAGCGAAGCCGCCGAAGACGAAGATCTGCCGGGGGAGAAAAGTCTCACCCTGGACCTCATCGTTGTTGATGATCGAAGGAGCCATCAGGCCTAAAGGCAACGACACAGAGGAACTCTCAATGAAAGCACCAATGTCGGTGTCAAAACCGGCAGATCTCGGGTAGGGGGTCCCGAACTATGCGTCAAGGCCGGATGGTAACAGGAGACAAGGGACACGATGTTTTTACCCAGGTTCGGGCCCTCTCGATGGAGGTAATACCCTACTCCTGCTTGATTAATATTGATGATATGGGTAGTACAAGAGTAGATCTACCACGAGATCAAGGAGGCTAAACCCTAGAAGCTAGCCTGTGGTATGATTGTGTATGAAGATGATTGTCTTACGGACTACAACCCTCCGGTTTATATAGACACCGGATAGGGTTAGGGTTACACAGAGTCGGTTACATAGGTAGGAGATCTTGAATATCCGCATCGCCAAGCTTGCCTTCCACGCCAAGGAAAGTCCCATCCGGACACGGGACGAAGTCTTCAATCTTGTATCTTCATAGTCCTGGAGTCCGGCGAAGGTATAGTCCGGCTACCCAAACACCCCCTAATCCAGGACTCCCTCACCATTTTTCTTGAAACTGGTGGTCTTGTTGACCATCAACACTTGATGCTCTTTCTTGATTTCTACCTCCGCAGCCTTTAGCATTGCGAAGAGCTCGGGAATTGTCTTATCCATCCCTTGCATATTATAGTTATCACGAAGCTCTTGTAGCTTGGTGGCAATGATTGAAGAATTCTGTCAATGACACTGTCATCCAGAAGATTAACTCCCAGTTGAATCAAGTGATTGTTATACCCAGACATTTTGAGTATGTGCTCACTGACAGAACTATTCTCCTCCATCTTGCAGCTGTAGAACTTATTGGAGACCTCATATCTTTCAATCCAGGCATTTGCTTGAAATATTAACTTCAACTCCTGAAACATCTCATATGCTCCATGATGTTCAAAACATCGTTGAAGTCCCGGTTCTAAGCCGTAAAGCATGGCACACTGAACTATCAAGTAGTCATCAGCTTTGCTCTGCCAGACATTCATAACATCTGGCGTTGCTTCTGCAGCGGGTTTGGCACCCAGTGGTGCTTCCAGGACGTAATTCTTCTATGCAGCAATGAGGATAATCCTCAAGTTACAGACCCAGTCCGTGTAATTGCTACCATCATCTTTCAACTTTGCTTTCTCAAGGAACGCATTAAAATACAACGGAACAACAACATGGGGCATCTATCTACAACAACATAGACAAGAAAAATACTATCAGGTACTAAGTTCATGATAAATTAAAGTTTAATTAATCATATTTTAAGAACTCCCACTTAGATAGACATCCCTCTAGTCATCTAAGTGATCACGTGATCCATATAAACTAAACCATGTCCGATCATCACGTGAGATGGAGTAGTTTTCAATGGTGAACATCACTATGTTAATCATATCTACTATATGATTCACGCTTGACCTTTCGGTCTCAGTGTTTTGAGGCCATATCTGCATATTCTAGGCTCGTCAAGTTTAACCCGAGTATTTTTGCATGTGCAAAACTGGCTTGCACCCGTTGTATATGAATGTAGAGCTTATCACACCCGATCATCACGTGGTGTCTCGGCACGACGAACTTTGGCAACGGTGCATACTTAGGGAGAACACTTGTACCTTGAAATTTAGTGAGAGATCATCTTATAATGCTACCGTCAATCAAGTAGAATAAGATGCATAAAGGATAAACAACACATGCAATCAATATAAGTGATACGATATGACCATCATCATCTTGTGCCTTTGATATCCATCTCCAACGCATTGTCATGATCTCCATCGTCACCGGCGCGACACCTTGATCTTCGTCGTAGCATCATTGTCGTCTCTTGCTTCTACGACTATCGCTACCGCTTAGTGATAAAGTAAAGCAATTACAGGGCGATTGCATTGCATACAATAAAGCGACAACCATATGGCTCCCGCCAGTTGCCGATAACTCTGTTACAAAACATGATCATCTCATACAATAAAATATAGCATCATGCCTTGACCATATCACATCACAACATGCCCTGCAAAAACAAGTTAGATGTCCTCTACTTTGTTGTTGCAAGTTTTACGTGGCTGCTACGGGCTGAGTAAGAACCGTTCTTACCTACGTATCAAAACCACAATGATATTTCGTCAAGTTAGTGTTGTTTTAACCTTCAACAAGGACCGGGCGTAGTCACACTCGGTTCAACTAAAGTTGGTGAAACTGACACTCGCCAGCCATGTGTGTGCGAAGCACGTCGGTAGAACCACTCTCGCGTAAGCGTACGCGTAATGTCGGTCCAGGCCGCTTCATCCAACAATACCGCCGAACCAAAGTATGACATGCTGGTAAGCAGTATGATTTGTATCGCCCACAACTCACTTGTGTTCTACTTGTGCGTACAACATCTACGCATAAACCTGGCTCGGATGCCACTATTGGGTAACGTAGTAATTTAAAAAAATTCCTACGCACACACAAGATCATGGTGATGCATAGCAACGAGAGGGGGGAGTGTTGTCTACGTACCCTCGTAGACCGTAAGTGGAAGCGTTATAACAACGCAGTTGATGTAGTCGTACGTCTTCACGATCGACCGATCCTCAGTACCGAACGTACGACACCTCCGTGTTCAGCACACGTTCAGCTCGGTGACGTCCCGCGAACTCACGATCCAGTAGAGCTTCCGGGAAGAGCTTCGTCAGCACAACGGCATGGTGACGGTGATGATGATGATGCCGATGCAGGGCTTCGCCTAAGCACCGCTACGATATTACCGAGGTGGATTATGATGGAGGGGGGCACCGCACACGGCTAAGAGATCAATGATCAATTGTTGTGTCTCCAAGGGGTGCCCCCTCCCCGTTTATAAAGGAGTGGAGGAGGGGGAGGGGGCCGGCATCCTATGGCGCGCCCCATGAGGAGTCCTACTCCCACCGGGAGTAGGACTCCCCCCTTGCAAGTAGGAGTAGGAGAGGAGAAGGAAGGGAGAGAAGGAGAGAAGGAAAGGGGGGCGCCGCCCCCCTCCTTGTCCAATTCGGACTAGAGGGGGAGGGGGCGCGCGGCTGCCCTGGCCGCCCCTCCTCTTCTCCCACTAGGGCCCATTAGGCCCAATATACTCCCCGGGGGGTTCCGGTAACCCTCGGTACTTCGGTATATGTCTGAAACCTCCCGAAACACTTCCGGTGTCCGAACATAGTTGTCCAATATATCAATCTTTATGTCTCGACCATTTCGAGACTCCTCGTCATGTCCGTGATCACATCCAGGACTCCGACCTACCTTCGATACATCAAAACACAAAAACTCGTAATACTGATCGTCACAGAACTTTAAGCATGCGGACCCTACGGGTTCGAGAACTATCTAGACATGACCGAGACACGTATCCGGTCAATAACCAATAGCGAAACCTGGATGCTCATATTGGTTCCTACATATTCTATGAAGATCTTTATCGGTTAAACCACATAACAACATATGTTGTTCCCTTTGTCATCGGTATGTTACTTGGCCGAGATTTGATCGTCGGTATCTCAATACCTAGCTCAATCTCGTTACCGGCAAGTCTCTTTACTCGTTCCGTAATGCATCATCCCGCAACTAACTCATTAGTTGCATTGCTTGCAAGGCTTATAGTGATGTGCATACCGAGAGGGCACAAAGATACCTCTCCGACAATCGGAGTGACAAATCCTAATCTCGATCTATGCCAACTCAACAAGTACCATCGGAGACACCTGTAGAGCACCTTTATAATCACCCAGTTACGTTGTGACATTTGGTAGCACACAAGGTGTTCCTCCGGTAATCAGGAGTTGCATAATCTCATAGTCATAGGAACATGTATAAGTCATAAAAAAAGCAATAGCAGTAAACTAAAACGATCAAGTGCTAAGCTAACGGAATGGGTCAAGTCAATCACATCATTCTCCTAATGATGTGATCCCGTTTATCAAATGACAACTCATGTCTATGGTTAGGAAACTTAACCATCTTTGATCAATGAGCTGGTCAAGTAAAGGCATACTAGTGACACTCTGTTTGTCTATGTATTCACATATGTATTATATTTCCGGTTAATACAATTCTAGCATGAATAATAAACATTTATCATGAAATAAGGAAATAAACAATAACTTTATTATTGCCTCTAGGGTATATTTCCTTCAACGATGACTCAGAACGTCAATGGCAACACGACGCGGACGACGAATGAGGTGCCGTCGACCTCAGAGCCCATGCCTACGGCTCTACAAGGTCACCGTCCAGTACCTCGTGTAGTTTAGTTTTTTTTATCATCCAGTTTAGTTGAAACTTTGTTAAAATTCGTCCTTTTGATTGTATTATATCAAAATCTAACAATCACCCGGTTTACATGAATTTCATCTGTTTTTATTATCTATTCAAATTTGGTATCTTCGGTTGAATGATGATCGCCCCTCACTGGTCTGCAAGTGCCAGCAAACATTTTCTATCTGTTATAACGAACAACGTTGGAGTTGCCCTTTGAAAAAAAGACCCATGGCAGATTCAGCCAAGCAAGAAGGAGATCGGATGCAACTTTCTTTGCGGCATTTCTTATGGCCGAACTAATCCATCAGGTTTAAGTTTTAGACTTGACACCGATGTTCGTATTTTTCTGGATTTATTTTAGGTTTTACGGTGATGTTCATTAAGTGGGAAAAGACGCTCATGTCGATTACGAGATGCTTGTGACGATTTTGGTCAATCTTAATATGTTGCGCTGACTCGCTAACTTGAAGGTATTCGTAAAGGTAGGGTGTGCGTATATGTCTGTAGTGGTGAGTGTATGTGCCGATTGTATGTGTTAAAAAAAATGCAACTTTTTCTCTCCTCTTTGCGACCAGTGTGGAGCCGAAGCTAGCCGTGGAACACGGAGGTAGGCGCTGCACACTGCGCGCACAGTGTTGACGCGTCTCCATCTCAAACTGAGCTGGTGGGAGGTCTCCCCTCTGCCGTCACATCCCAGATTCACCCCTTCTCCTCGTTGCTTTCAGCCGGCTTGCCCTCCTCCCTCCCCAGTCTCCCCTCGTCGCCAGCCCCGCCGCCGCAGCCGCAGCCGCCGGTACCCCGCCACCCCGGGAGAAGGAGGTCGTCTCCTCCGTCGCCCCTCCGTCCTCTCCTCCGCTGGGCTCGCGGGGAGCGAAGATCCGCCCGGACGCGGCTCCTCTTGCTGGTAAGCAAAGCCCTAGTACTCGTTGACCGCTGTTCCTTTCGCTCCGGTCTTCTTCCAGATCTTTGTTCTCCATGGCCGATCTCAGCTGAACCCAATCCCGTTTCCCCCCATGTAATTTGGTGTGGATTGACCCAACTTATAGCAGTATACTTTTCCGCAGATTTCGGGGGTTGTTCTCTTGCCGCGGCGAGTTTCGAGGATCATGAGCTAAGAAGGTATAGCTCGTGCAAACCGCCGCGCCCTTGTTGTTTCTGCTAAACCGCTGAGCAGACGAGAGAGTCTTGCTTGAGGTGGTAGGAGAGAGATGGATGCAGTGTCCGAGGTTGCCGATGCCATGGGTGCATTGGGCGTTGACAATGGGGCGAGCCAGAAATTTCTGCCCAAAGACAGTCCAGACAGCGAGGAGTTGGCCGATGTGGCGCTTTCGGGCGAGAGTGAGGTGATCAATCCACCTGAAGAGGTGGGTGGGGAAGCCACCTCGCCATCGGAGGACATAAAGTCGCAACCGGAGGACATAAAGGCCCGTGTTCCCAAGGTGAGAGCTTGCCATGTTGATACATTGTCCTTGCTGAGATCTCATATAGATGGTTTGGTGATAATTTTGTGCTTTCTGCCATTTTCATCTGTTCTAGGGAAGCCAAAGCCGTTCCCCTAAGGTTACCAAATCACAGCGCCAGAGCCCACGGAGCGGCGATAAGAGTCAAGCTAAGAAAAACACTCCGAGTTCTCCGTCCACTAAGGCGCCCATTGCACGAGTGTCTGATCCAGATTTAGTTGATAGCTCTTCAAGCAATGGTGATGCTGATGTTAAGAAAGTAAGTTCATTTTTTAGTTCCATTCCCCTATTACTTCTTCGATATTGCATACACATTTTTAAAGTGCTGAAATGCAGAACTCTTGTTGTCCAATATGAGGATGCAACGGTATGTCTAATGCATTTTGATCTTACTAGAATTGATTGGTCTGTTTTGATTCAGAAGGCGGAGAAGAGCAATTCCCGACCAGTTGCTAAGGAGAGCTTGTCGCTCGAGGATTCAAAGTATGTTGTTTGTTTGTTCTTGTGTGTATATTGGTTCCTTAGTTGTATCCGTTTTGTGGATTTAACACCCGCAATCTATGTGCCCAATTATGGTAGGTTGCACTTCTTGTAAACTGATTATATGAGTGAAAACAAGTCCATCTGTTAATGGTACAGCTGGGACAGCTAGTTTTTTAGTGGCACAATTGAGTTAGTGAAGAAAATAGTTTTTGCATACCATAAAGGGTCTGAGCCTCAAATTATGCGAAAAGGATTGCATTCATGCTTAATGTCCTGTTGTTTGCTGCCGTGCTGCCAATTTTTTTAGAAGTGATTCTTGTTGCCATATTGAGAAGTGTCGTCTCAATACATTTTGCATTTATGAAAGCTGAAGCATTCACTGCATTTTCAATTGGATACTGTCATCTTTAGCCTGTGGATGAGTCTAGCTATATACTTTCTCTCCTAATGCACTTGGATATAACCAGCCTCTAAATGCATTCTCCATCTGTGAAACCTTAAACAGTTCAAACTCCTTTCTGTATTGTCAACTTTAGCATGTGCACAAGTCTAGCTAATTCCTTTCCAACTAAGAATTATTTTAAAACTTAATTTTTTCCGTAAACCCTTGTACTACTTACCTATTGCATTTACACTATTAAAATAGTTTCTTACAGTCATATTCTCCATTCAGATACAGGGAGAAGAGGAAAACTCAGAAAGCATCTAACCAACGTGTTGTCAAAAACGATGAAGAATCTAATTGTGAAAGAGTAAAGCCTCAGAAGGTCGGCAGCACCCCTTCATATGGATTTGCCTTCAAATGCAACGAGAGAGCTGAAAAAAGGAGGGAGGTAAGTTGTTCTTACATAACTTTTACGACTTGTCATTTTTTTTAATCTCATGCATTTGCTTACCCATTCTGCAATCAAGTAGTTCTACTCGAAGCTCGAGGAGAAGATCCATGCACAGGAATTGGAGAAAAACAACATGCAGGCAAAATCAAAGGTCCATATTCTTATTTGTCATTTCCTCAAAATGAATCAATATTGTTTTGTATGGTCCATTGCTAATAGTGTTAGCTTTATTTGTTTGTTTATCACCGTGCAGGAAATGGAAGAAGCTGAACTCAGACAGCTACGGAAAAGTTTGAATTTCAAGGCAGCACCGATGCCCAGCTTTTATAAGGAACCACCAGCTCCCAAGGTTGAGTTGAAGAAGGTAACCGTCTTGACCCCTGCCCAGGGAGAGCTTCCTCCTTCCATTTTGTCAAGTGAATTAAGAACTGAATCGATCGCAGCCAGCCTTGTAGACCTTATTAACATATTTGCAACCTGTATAACTGTGAAAGCAGGGAACTCCTGAATGCAGACTTTTCTTTGCTGTCTTGTGGAAACTTAAGTCTTGCTACAACACCTTCATATATAACCAAAGAATACTGTAATTGTTTTTATAAATACTTGGATTGCATAAGAATAACTTCTGCATTCTTCTAGTAAGATCTAAGACCATACTTACTACAACTAAATTGTGATTCCAGTAGTGCTGCCTTGCTGGTAGCTTCATGTATACATGCCATGATGGTAAAGCACAGAAGACAGCCGGGAGGATGGCTGGGTTGCATGGCTAATCAGGGAGAGGGTTAGACGAAGTGGACAGGAGATATACTGTAGTTCTTCCAGCTTAATGAAAATAGACGCACCAAGGATCTGGCCCTAACAACCGAATCGAAACAAATTTCATATCCAAGGAAATATCTTATCTCCAATTGGCTGAAGGCTGAAGCTAAGGGTTATCTTATCTCTAAATGATACTATTCCCAACTAAAAGATAAAGTGTATTATCCCTAGCACATGGGTGACCAACCCACATCACATACAGCTGTCACATGGTTATGCATGACTACTTCGTTCAAGAATTCTGGAGAACGTTCTATTTGCAGCCAATTTTTCCACGCCTAAAGTACTGTTTTCTGTAGCTAGTGCAGGTGTACTGTAGGTGATGGTTACTTCATCAGCTGTTTAGGAGATTCCATTTCTTGTAGACATTATGCAAGTTTCTTTTGGGTGTTTAATTACTAAACTGAAAATCCCCATCACCACATGATCCATGTCTCTTGCCACTATATTTGAGTAAATCTGAAACTCAGTTGATTACCTGAGATTTACCTCTTTGATGAGTTCGTGCAAGTTGACCATCCCTAATTATTATGCAGTTAACTGTTAACAGTATTTAAAAAATGGACCGTTAGCTTTCCTGGTAGACAGGTGGTTCAAGTTTCTACCATGATTTGCACTAGCACTTTTAACTCGCAACATGTAATGCTTATTGGTGTGCCCTAGTTCTGAAGAATGCTACTTATTTACTGCTATTCATCGTAGGTCCCTACCACCAGACCTCGATCACCAAAGCTTGGTCGCTCAAAGAACACAACCTCAGCAGGGACAGCAGTAAGTACCAATCCTTCGAGCCGTCCAGTTCGTCTGAGCCTCGACCAAAGGGCCTCCCAAAACAGCCCCAAGGCAGCACCTGCTCCGAAGAAGTCCCAACGGAAATCTCTCCCCAAATTGCCGTCAGAGCAGACAGGTTCTGTTGACATTGCAACTTCCATATCTTCTGCAGAACAGCTAGAAATTAGCAAGTCAACTGCAGATCCCATCCGGACGCCAATCCGTGCTCAAGTCACTCCAGACGACCATGTGCTCAACGCATAGAAAACGGTGGAGTCCAGTCTTTCGGAAAGCTGAGAGTCATGCCTCAGCGTCCCATGTCTGCATTTTTGTTATTTGGGTAGTAAACTTGTGGCTGGTATCATGTGCTTGAATTAGTGTAATCACCTGGGGTTTGAAGCATGGCAAGCAGCCAATGTACTGTTTATCTTCTCAGTTTGTGTTGTTTTTCAAACAGTACAAGGGAGTGGTGTTATTTGTAGTTAGTAACATTTGCATATGACTACCTTGTATTTCCAGGTCGCGAGACTTCTTTTCCCCGCATGCGCTTTCCCTTGTCTTCTTTACCGCAAAATTTGCACCATTTTGTGATGAACTTGGTGCATTCAGTGTAATTTTGCATTCTGTTCCTGCATGGAAGATGGATCTACTTTTGCTGAACTGCAGGGGCAATCGGTTCTGGTATTTACTGTAATTCACAGGTGGTACATACCATATAAACCATGTTTACCAGGAACATTCTACATGTACAAGCACAGCATAGCCTTATTAGGCTAGATATTTATCCTACAGGCTACAGTGCTGTAGATCCTGCTAAGCTTAGAGGCGTGGTGCTCTATCCAGATTGCTATTGCACACAGGTAGCCGGACATGGTTTATTCAGTTTACCAGCTGCCTCGACCGGCCGGCGACGGCGGTGGCTTTCCTCGGAGGTCGCCGTGATCGTGGCATGTCGCCCTTCCAGATACAGTTTGTTTACTGGCAGTGAGATTGGTTCTTCATCTAAGAGGCCGCTCTGATGGAGGGAGGCTGAGCTGCCCCAAAGAACGGCGGCGTCGCCGCCGTAGTCTGTCCGTCGTCGAGATCGTCTTCCTCCTCAGCGTCCCACAGGAACCCGGCGTAGGATCCCAGGACATAGCTGCACGGAAAGCAAGAATCTGTCAAGCATGCGAGGCAAACAAGTGGCGCCGTGGCGCTCTGAGTTAGTGAGCTGGGTCACTGACCAGTCGTCGGGCGCGGCCTGGACGGCGCGGCTGTAGTAGGCGTCGGCGCGCTCGGCGTCGCGGCTGGTCTCCCAGACGAGGCCCGCGTACATCGCCAGGGCGTCGCCGTCGCCGGGGTTGGCGACGATGGCGCGCTCGCAGTACTCCTGCGCCCTCGCCGCGTCCCCCTGCACGTCCTTGAGGAACCTGGCGTAGTTCCCCAGCGGCAGCGAGTTGCCCGGGTTGGCCCTGATCATCCGCCGGTAGTGCGCGTCGGTGGCGCCGCGGTCACCTCCGTGGCCGTCGCCGTCCCCGTCTCCTCCACGGCCGCCCTGCCAGCCGCCGCACACCCTCCCGCGCCCGCCGCCTCCCCCGACGCCCTCGAGGAGCGCCAGGGATCCGCCGCCGGTCGCCTCCTCGTCCTCCTCCCGCCCCACGGCCGCGTACAGCCCCGCGCTCGTCAGCAGCCGGCGCAGCGGCACGGCCGCCACCCCGACCGCGACCACGTCCTCGTCCTCCTGCTGCGCCTCCTCCTCGTCCAACTCCTCGAGGAAGGCGGAGGCGGCCGGGAGCGGCACGGGCGCCAGCAGATCGGCCTCGGACAATGCGCGGCAGAGCGCCCCCTGCTGCCTCGGCCCGTGATGCCCCGCCGGCGACGCCACCGCGAGCGCGAGGTGGCCGTGGCCCAATACATGCTCCCCCGCCGCGGCCGCCGGCACGCGCGCCGCGTTGAGCAGCGGCGAGGACGCGCTCCGCAGCAGCATCACGGCCACCACCCGCGGTCTACCCTCTCCCTCTCCCGCACCCTCACCCCAGCAGAGAGAGAAAAATATCTCAGGCGGACTGGCAGTGTACGGGCAAGCGGGTCGCGTCACTCACTGAGTCACTGGCTGACACTGCGGGCACGGCTGGAGCGAGATATATATCCGGCGAGCAGGGGCGATGAGGCACGTGATGAACGACGACGTGTTGGGCGTGGACTGGGCGCGGCGGGCCCGTGGTGGTTGCGGCCGCAGCGGGGGGCGGGCCCGGGTAGGAAAGAAGGGTCGGGGGCGACGGACGGACGGTATGAGCTCCGGGCTAGGCGACACTAACCGGCCGGGGTGGTGGGGTGGGCGAGCGCGACGGCCCACGGCGTAACCCGCGGCCGGCTGTTCCGGTGACTCGGTCTGTGGGCAGGGCAGCCATTACAGTGGTCAGTGGGGCGTGCAGCTTGGGTTTGCGGGGTGAAAGTGAACCCGAGTAGCATGCGGACGGCAGGAGAGCAGCGGTTATATGTGGCGCGAAGGAACGGAGCGGTTGGTTATCATCGGCAAGGGAAGATCATTCTGGGGCGCAAAATCTTCCCTTGGAGTGTTAGGGCCGGACCGTGATGGGTTGTGCAGTTGCGTACCCCCTGCGTGCGAGCGACGGGCGGTGGTGGCGTGCCCTTGCGTCTCTCCGTGTACTGCGCCAGGCCAGATACCGTTGTATGGAATTGTCCATTCATGACTTGCTTGAAATTATGCTCAGCCAATGGATGGGCATTCTGCAATTGTCGCCGCCAAGTCAGTTCGTATATAAGCTACAGTACAAACTAGAAGCGCATCTCCTTAGAATTGCACACCTCTAATGAATACTGCAACTTTAGGCCCAATGCTGTCCAATTTTCATGCTCTCGAAAACTAGGTACAACTTACCTCGCAAAAAGAAAAACTAAGTACAGTTCAAACCTAAATGAAAATATATTATCACAACATCTTGATATGAAACTTAAGAATTCAAGTACACACAATTCAAATACATATTAAATTTAATGTTTTCAAACTTAATCATTCAAGTTCGAACACAACATATGGTTCAAATGAAATAACAATCCAAAAGAAAACAGGATAAGAACATAAGAATCAAGTGCTATGAAGTGGCCAACAGTGCTCAATAAGATTTTCATGGAGTTGGTTGTATGCTTCTAGGTTCTTGATCCTTCAATGTGCTTGGAGGAATGCTTGGATCATGTTTGCGTGACGTTCAAGCTCCACCATGACACCATTGTAGACGACCCACAAGTTCTCCGCGTCAATCTCTCTCGACCTCTATGATCATGTTGTGCAAGATAATATATGTTGTCATGACCTGACAAAGGCTTTTAGGCTTCAAACTCAACATGGCCACAGATAAATGCAAAGAGTTTTTGAAGCACACCAAAAGCTCTCTCAACATCCTTTCTAGTAGATCCTTGGCACACTAAGTGAGACTTTTTGTTACCTTGAGGCCACAAATGTGGCTCATGGAGGGTAGATACCATCAACAAGGTAGCGCCTCAGGTTATACTCTCATCTATTGATAACACATTTACCAGTTCGAGCATCACAGACAACTAGCCTTGCAAAAGGATGGGATCATTGCAGGACACTTAGGTCATATTTTAGAGCCAGGCATCTCAAAGTATGCATGTCAGATCCACAGATTATGTGATGTAACTGCCTAAATATTGATGGTTGGATCATGGAAATGTTGTTTGCATTGACATTTTCATGCCACGTGATAATTGTTCCATGTCCATCTTCTCGCTCTCCATCATCTTCATCTCATAGAAACAAACCATCTTCTCCTCCTTCCAGTTGGCCGCCAATGACCTCTTTACCTCCAACATCGCAATCAACTCCTTGTATGCTCGAACACCATGCTTCTTGGCTAGCTTTGAGTTTTTATTTCCATCTAGCCAAACTTGAGGAGTGGATAGGTTCTCTACCAAGTCATCGTGATCATCGTCAACTTATGTGTTGAGCCTTTGCCTCTTCGATGTGTTTGAAAGTTCCTTCTTGCCCACTTCTCATTTCCAACTAGCACCCTGTAGCAATGAAATCATCTACATCATCATTCAATTGCTCACTGCGATAGCAAATAAAAAACCTAGAAATCAATATCAAATCATGCATCATTCAATTGAGCAATTGCAAAACAAGAAGTATTGTGTACCTTGCAGGGATATCCTTGAGAACACCGGCTTCACTCTTTGTCTCGTCCGAACCGGTCTCGTCTTCGGCCACTAGAGGTGGATGGGTCATTGCGCGACTCTAGGTGGACAAGGGTTGTAGGATGGTGGTGGTGGAGCTACCGGCGATCACCTCTGTCGACTGATAGCTCTCAATCTCTTCCCTTGGCGTTGTCGATTTGGTCCTTGTGGCGCCAAACTTGCGATCGGCGATGGGTCTTCAACATTGACGAGGGCGACAAGGGGTGCAACGATGGTGGAGTTGTCCATTATGGCGGTCATTGGGGCCAGCAACAGCCGATGGCGAGCGAGCGACGGTGACGGGATCGAGCGGCAAAGCAACGCGGCATGTACCTTTTTTTCTTGAGAAGTGCTCACTCTAAACTATATTTGAGCTAGTGGGGTGAGTTTTAAGAGGAGGGGTTATATCTGCTAGATGATGCTTAATCCCTAAAACAATTCCTCTAAAATATAATAGCTTTTAGGGGATTTGCTAAAGTTGCTCTTAGAGAAGGCTAACTACCTAAGAGACCGGGTTTAACGCTCTCATAAATGATGTATCTTTGTTTGATTATCAGTGAAGTGTGCTATGAAGGCTTTCCTAAATAAACCTAGGAGGCTGGTTCTTGTACACATGATACTCGACAATTAGCATCATCATATGTCCATCCACGATAGCGAGTACGGTGTTGCGCGTCGGTTGGTTGGTAGCGGTTAATAGTAAGCACAAGTTGGTAGGCAAGGCAACTGAAGCGAGTGTGCGGTAGGGAGGGGCGACATGAGGCACACGAGTCTACGGGCCAGTTTTTTTTTTGGCTTATGGCTGGCTGCAGAAATAAGTTGTCCCCTCCCTGGTCCCTAGCTTATTTTAGAAAATCAAACTAAAGTTTTACTAACTCCGTATGTAAATATAAGACGTTTTTGAACTGAAAAATGTCTTATATTTAGTAACGGAGATTGCATTTTAGAAGCCTACTAATTATTACTAAGCTTCTAGAAAAATGGATTGGGCTTCTAGAATAAACTAGGTAGAATCCAACTTATTTTCAAAGCTGGTCATAAGGGCATCTCCAACATTGACGCCCAAACCGGACACCATACCTATCTGGGGAGACCAGTCTGCAGACATTTATGTGGGAGCGGCCATTCAACTGTAGCCACGTACATTTCCAACCGGATTTCAACAAATCAGACAAATTACATGCAAAACGGGCAATTTTCATCTAAACCGGAGCACATTCATTATTTTTTTGGCATTTTTCAATTAAAAAAGCGACCAGACCTAAACCTAGCCTACTGCGGTCTCCATCTCGCATGTCCTTGTTGTTCCCTTCTGGCGATCGCCAGGTCCATCTCGCTGTCTCCACGAGCGGCGGGGATAAGATCTGTGAAGTGAAGGTGCGGTTGCTGGCGAGAGGAAGAGTAGAATATGGGAGACGGACCGACCCATTTGGGACTCGAGGTCCCACCGCCTCCCATGCTCTACTCCTCCTCACCAGACTTCGCTACCTGTCCGTCGTCGATGGACGTGTACGGGCCAATACTCTCCTTATGCCACCGGCGCAGCCAAATGTTGTTTGACGGCGCGTAGGACGCGCAGCTGGCGGCGTTCTCGTCCACGGCTGCCAGCGCCGCCTCCGCGTTCGGTGGGTTGAGCGTTGGCGGCCTCGTAATGGCCATGGCTGACAAGGTTTCCTCGCTTGCGCGCTCGCCATAGATTTGGCCCTTCGCCGGCCGGTGCTGCTCGAGTAGAAACAACTTAAATCGCCGCTCCTCCTACGCCTGCCAGAACGTCAAAATATGCACCAACACTGGCTGCTCCTCCGCCATGGCGGTGTTGAAGTGCGTTTGCACCTGCTCCATCGTCAAGCCAGCATGCACTGCCGTGAGCTGCAGTGCAGAGTCATCGTCAGAGCCCGTCTCCATTGTGGGGTTGTCGTCGGAGGCATCCGGAGCACTGGCCAACATGTCGGCCTCTATCCGCGTCACATGGCGGCTCTGCGGCCACCTCACACTTCTGCTCTATCGAGAGTGAAAGTGCTTGTTATCGACTAGAGGGGTGGTGAATAGGCGATTTTTATGAAAGTCTTCAATACATGAGAGTTTCGAAGACAAACACAAGAAATGAACCTATTGATATGCAGCGGAAGGTAGACTACACTAGGCAAGCCATAGTCAAGTATTCAATGAAGTGAAAGTACGAAGACTAATAGTAGTTAGGTAGTAAAGATCAGGACGAAAGATAGTATGAAGCCAATCAACGACGGAAGTCACACAGTGAAGTCAAACAGGTAATGCAAGCAGGCAATGACTTCACGAAGACAGACTGTAAGTAAAGAGAGGGAGAGGATAGAACCAGTCACTTGGTGAAGACAAAGGATTTGTTGGACCAGTTCTAGTTGATGTGACAACTGTACATCTGGTTAGGGAGGCTGGGATTCAACTCAGAAGACCGCGTCTTCGTCTTATTCCCCTTGAGCTAAGGACACACAGTCCTCGCCCAATCACTCTGGTAAGTCTTCAAGGTAGACTTCCAAACCTTCACAGACTTCGTTCACTGGCGATCCACAATGACTCTTGGATGCTCAGAATGCGACGCCTAACCGGCTGGAGGATTCACAGTCCTCAAGTGTAACAAGTCTTCAGGTTACGCAGGCAGAAAGACTTCAGTGATGCCTAACACTCTTTGGTTCTGGATGTTTGGGCTTTGTCCTCGCAAGGATTTCTCTCTCAAAAGCTTCGGAGGTGGGTTGCTCTCAAACGATAAAAGCCGTGCACTAACTCTGAGAAGCCACCAATTTATGGTGTAGGGGATGGGCTATTTATAGCCACTAGGCAACCCGACCTGATTTGTCTGAAATGACCCTGGGTCACTAAGGAACTGACACATGTTCCAACGGTCAGATTTCAAACACACACGACAACTTTACTTGGGATACAAGTAAAGCTGACTCATCCAGCTCTGGATAAGATTTGCTCTCATTGTCTTCGCTCGAAGACATATGATTTTTGGTTGAGCATCACTTCAGTCACTCTGACTTTGTTCACTGGGACCCCACCTAACAGTAAGGTGGTTCCTATGACTCAACAAAGAAGAAAAGGAAACAACGAAACAACTAAGTCTTCGCGCTCCATAGTCTTCACACAATGTCTTCTCTTGTCACAGTCTTCAATGTGAATATCTTCACATACCACCATTGTCTTCAATGTCTTCATACATTTTTAGGGGTCATCTCCGGTAGGTAAACCGAATCAATGAGGGACTACTACCTGTGTTATCCTGCAATTCTCACAAACACATTAGTCCCTCAACTAGGTTTGTCGTCAATACTCCAAAACCAACTAGGGGTGGCACTAGATGCACTTACAATCTCCCCCTTTTTGGTGATTGATGACAAACTGGTTGAAGTTTTCAACGGGGATAAAAGTATGTGAAATTGTAAAGGATAAAGGTATTGTCTTCATAAGTAGCAAAAGGCTCCCCCTGAAGATGTGCATATAAGTAATTTGCTTTTGGAATGCAAATGCACATGGCAAGTTGTACTTGTGGAGATCCTCTTCAACTTATGAAGACAATTCATCATGCATGACTTGATATAACGAAGATAATGATATGCATAATGAAGGATGGACATCTGCAATATGACTTCGTGCAGGATTTATCATCGCACATGCGGAATTTATCATCGCATCACAGAATAGCAAACAAGTAGCAGGCGACCATCAAGTTTAAGTGTTACAACTCAAAGAACCAAATGTATCAAAAGAGAGAGTTGTAAACACTAGGCAAAATATAAAGCAACCGCCCATATGGACCTGCTTGAAGACTATCAACTCATATGCTTCTCCCCCTTTTGTCAGTAAGGACCGACATAGAGCCTCTACTCATTCCCAGAAGGAGTAGGAGAAGATGCAGGGTCGGCGTCGGGGTTTGGCGGTGCAGACGAACTTGGTGCCGTGTCGATACGCGCTGAAGTTGGAGGTGATCAAGTAGCATCATCTTGATCATCGATCACTCTGGCATTCACTGTTGCAGCGGAGGAGGAATAATCAGAGTCTTCAAGAGACGGAGTACGAAGCAATACAACATTCCTTGGAGGAGTGGAGTCAAACTTAAATCTTTCAGTGAAGCCATCGTCTTGAAGATCCGCTTCAGCACTCAGCAATGTCAAACTCTTCCATGACCTCCGACAGGTTTCATGTGTAACAAAGGCATTCTTGGTGGCAAGATTGCGAATGCGATTGACGTCCACCAAGAGGCTTTGCATCTGCCGCTTCAGCCAGAAGTGATGCTTATCCTGTTTCTGATGCAGGGCAACGAGAAGTTCTCGGTCATTGAGAACACGAGATCGCTTCCGAGGCCTTTGAGCAATAGTGCTTTCAGTGGCTTCAGTTTGAGCACGGTGAGGTAAGCGTGTATTGCCAGCCAAAGGATAAACATGAGTGACTGCCTGGACTCCTTCAATGGGTTGCGTGAAGTTTTGGTGATCAGCATTGTGAAGACAAACAGGCTCCTTGGCAGGCTCTGGGTATATGGCTTCAACTGACATATCAACCTCTGGCAGAAAGATCAGATGATTGCGACCAGAGGGCTGATAATTGACAGCTGAGTGTAGCTTGATGAGGCGCATGACCCACGGAGCGTAGAACTTCAGTTCAAAGATATCAGAGCCTGATGCAGCCAACTGCCTGATAAAGAAGTCTTGAGCATTGAAGCTGATGCCATTGAAGATATAAAAGACCAAAGTCTTCATTGCTCCTTCAAGTTTTGCTGCTGAAGAATGTCCTTTGACAGGCCATAGAGTTCGCCTGATGATGTGATAAATAGTGCGGGGCAGATACCCTAGGTCTTCGACAAAGAACTCCTTTGGGTAATCAGCGTCATGTGGCAGAGGCTTCATCATGCTCAGCATTTGGCTCATGTTGGGTTCTGGCTTATGGAAGATACTCTCCAAAGCATTGCGGTGAAGCTGACAACCAGGTTCATATAATTCTCCTGGAGTGGGCAGGCCGGTTAGCTCAATGATGTCAAAAGCTTTGGCTTCATGATGGACATTGCCTGTCATCCACTCAAGGACCCAAGTCTTCAGATCCCTGTTGTAGCCGCGAATGTGGAGGGTGGCATAGAATTGCAGTAGAAGCTCTTCATTCCAATGCTCCTTATCAGTCACAAAGTTAAGTAAGCCAGCGTCACGGAAGCAGTCAGGGGCTTCTTCAAGGCATGGCAAACCAACAATGGCTTCACAGCCAAGACGCATGTGAGGGAAGATGCGCCCTTGATCATAAAGAACACATGAGTAGTAGCTGCGTTGCTGATAGCTGCTACCTCTTGAGCACTGTGTTGGATTTCCCCGAAGAGGAGAGGATGATGCAGCAAAGTAGCGTAAGTATTTCCCTCAGTTTTTGAGAACCAAGGTATCAATCCAGTAGGAGGCCACGCTCGAGTCCCTCGTACCTACACAAAAACAATAGCTCCACGCAACCAACGCGATTAGGGGTTGTCAATCCCTTCACGGTCACTTACGGGGGTGAGGTCCGATAGAGAATATTTTTGGTATTTTTGGTATAGAGATGCAAAGTGAAAAGTAAAAAAGCAAGCAAGATTAAAGTGATGGAGATTAATATGAGGAAAATAGACCCGGGGGCCATAGGTTTCACTAGTGGCTTCTCTCAAGAGCATAAGTATTCTACGGTGGGTGAACAAATTACTGTTGAGCAATTGACATAATTGAGCATAGTTATGAGAATATCTAGGTATGATCATGTATATAGGCATCACGTCTGAGACAAGTAGACCGACTCCTGCCTGCATCTACTACTATTACTCCACTCATCGACCGCTATCCAGCATGCATCTAGAGTATTAAGTTAAAAACAGAGTAACGCCTTAAGCAAGATGACATGATGTAGAGGGATAGTTTCATGCAATATGATAAAAACCCCATCTTGTTATCCTCGATGGCAACAATAAAATACGTGCCTTGCTGCCCCTTCTGTCACTGGGAAAGGACACCGCAAGATTGAACCCAAAGCTAAGCACTTCTCCCATGGCAAGAAAAACCAATCTAGTAGGCCAAACCAAACTGATAATTCAAAGAGACTTGCAAAGATAACCAATCATACATAAAAGAATTCAGAGAAGATTCAAATATTATTCATAGATTGACTTGATCATAAACCCACAATTCATCGGTCTCAACAAACACACCGCAAAAAGAAGATTACATCGAATAGATCTCCAAGAGAGAGGGGGAGAACATTGTATTGAGATCCAAAAAGAGAGAAGAAGCCATCTAGCTAATAACTATGGACCCGTAGGTCTGAGGTGAACTACTTACACTTCATCGGAGGGGCTAGGATGATGTAGAAGCCCTCCATGATGATGGCCCTCTCCGGCGGAGCTCCGGAATAGGCCCCAAGATGGGATCTCATGGGTACAGAAGGTTGCGGCGGTGGAATTAGGTTTTTGGCTCCGTATCTGATCGTTTGGGGGTACGTAGGTATATATAGGAGGAAGAAGTATGTCAGTGGAGCTCCGAGGGGCCCACGAGGCAGCGGGCGCGCCCTAGGGGGGTGGGTGCGCCCCCCACCCTTGTGACCGCCTCGTGGCTTTCTTGACGGAGGGTCCAAGTCTCCTTGGTCTTATCTGATGAGAAAATCACGTTCCCGAAGGTTTCATTCCGTTTGATATTCTGTTTCTCCGAAACTCTGAAATAGGCAAAAAATAGCAATTCTGGGTTAGGCCTCCAGTTAATAGGTTTGTCCCAAAAATAATATAAAAGTGGAAAATGAAGCCCAATATAGTCCAAAACAGTAGATAATATAGCATGGAGCAATAAAAAATTATAGATACGTTGGAGACGTATCAGGCATCCCCAAGCTTAATTCCTGCTCGTCCTCGAGTAGGTAAATGATAAAAAGAGAATTTTTGATGCGGAGTGCTACTTGGCATAATTTCAATGTAAAACTTCTTAATTGTGGTATGATTATTCGGATTCGAAAGATTCAAGACAGAAGTTCATATTGGCATAAAAATAATAATACTTCAAGCATACTAACAAAGCAATTATGTCTTCTCAAAATAACATGGCCAAAGAAAGTTATCCCTAAAAATCATATAGTCTGGCTATGCTCTATCTTCACCACACAAAGTATTTAAATCATGCACAACCCCGATGACAAGCCAAGCAATTGTTTCATACTTTAACATTTTCAAAACTTTTCAATCTTCACGCAATACATGAGCGTGAGCCATGGATATAGCACTATATGTGGAATAGAATGGTGGTTGTGGAGAAGACAAAAAGAGGGGAAGATAGTCTCACATCAACTAGGCGTATAAACGGGTTATGGAGATGCCCATCAATAGATATCAATGTGAGTGAGTAGGGATTGCCATGCAACGGATGCACTAGATCTATAAGTATATGAAAGCTCAACAAAAGAAACTAAGTGGGTGTGCATCCAACTCGCTTGCTCACGAAGACCTAGGGAATTTGAGGAAGCCCGTCATTGGAATATACAAGCCAAGTTCTATAATGAAAAATTCCCACTAGTATATGAAAGTGATATCATAGGAGACTCTCTATCATGAAGATCTTGGTGCTATTTTGAAGCACAAGTGTGGTAAAAGGATAGTAACATTGTCCCTTCTCTCTTTTTCTCTCATTTTTTTATTTTTTTTATTTTGGCCTTTTCTCTTTTTTTATGGCCTCTTTTATTTTTTATTTTTTTTCATCCGGAGTCTCATCGCGACTTGTGGGGGAATCATAGTCTCCATCACCCTTTCCTCATTTGGGACAATGCTCTAAAAATGATGATCATCACACTTTTATTTTTCTTACAACTCAACAATTATAACTCGAAACTTAGAACAAAATATGACTCTATGTGAATGCCTCCGGCGGTATACCGGGATATGCAATGATTCAAGAGTGACATGTATGAAAGAATTATGAACGATGGCTTTGCCACGAATACGATGTCAACTACATGATCATGCTAGCAATATGACAATGATGGAGCGTGTCATAATAAACGGAACGGTGGAAAGTTGCATGGCAATGTATCTCGGAATGGCTATGGAAATGCCATGATAGGTAGGTATAGTGGCTGTTTTGAGGAAGATATATGGTGGGTGTATGATACCGGTGAAAAGTGCGCGGTATTAGAGAGGCTAGCAATGGTGGAAGGAAGGAAAACGTGCGTATAATCCATGGACTCAACATTAGTCATAAAGAACTCATATACTTATTGCAAAAATCTAGAAGTTATCAAAGCAAAGTATTACGCGCATGCTCCTAGGGGGATAGATTGGTAGGAAAAGACCATCGCTCGACCCCGACCGCCACTCATAAGGAAGACAATCAATAAATAAATCATGCTCCGACTTCATCACATAACGGTTCACCATACGTGCATGCTACGGGAATCACAAACTTTAACACAAGTATTCTTTGAAGTCACAACTACTCAACTAGCATGACTCTAATATCACCATCTTCATATCTCAAAACAATTATCAAGCTTCAATCTTTTCTTAGTATTCAACGCACTCAAAAGAAAGTTTCACAAATCTTGAATACCAAACATATTAATATTAAGCAAATTACCATGCTATTAACGACTCTCAAAATGATCTAAGTGAAGCATGGAAGATCAATAGTTTCTTTAAAAAAAATCCACCACCGTGCTCTAAAAGATCTAAGTGAAGCACATAGAGCAACATTATAAGGCTCAAAAGATATAAGTGAAGCACATAGAGCAAAATTATAAGGCTCAAAAGATATAAGTGAAGCACATAGAGTATTCTATCAAATTTCAATTCATGTATGGGTATCTCAAAAGGTGTGTACAGAAAGGATGATTGTGGCACACTAACAAACAAAGACACAAATAATACAAGACGCTCCAAGCAAAACACATATCATGTGGTGAATAAAAATATAGCTCCAAGTAAAATTACCGATGAAAGTAGACGAAAGAGGGGATACCTTCCGGGGCATCCCCAAGCTTTAACTTTTTGGTGTCCTTGGATTATCTTGGGAGTGCCATGGGCATCCCCAAGCTTAGGCTCTTGCCACTCCTTGTTCCATAATCCATCAAAATATTTCACCCAAAACTTGAAAACTTCACAACACAAAACTCAATAGAAATCTCGTGAGCTCCGTTAGCGAAAGAAGACAAAAGACCACTTCAAGGTACTGTAATGAACTCATTCTTTATTTTTATTGGTGTTAAACCTACTGTATTCCAACTTCTCTATGGATTATAAACTATTTTACTAGCCATAGATTCATCAAAATAAGCAAACAACACACGAAAAACAGAATCTGTGAAAAACAGAACAGTCTGTAGTAATCTGTAACTAACACAAACTTCTAAAACTCCAAAAAATCTACCAAAATAGGACGACCTAGACATTTGTTTATTGATCAAAAGCAATTGGAATCAGTATTTTATCACGTTCTGGTGATTTTTAACAATTGTTTTCGTGAACAGAAAGATTCTGGAAATTACAGCAAGATCAAATAACTATCATCCAAGAAGATCCTATAGGTCTAACTTGGCACAAACACTAATTAAAACAAAAAACCACATCTAAAAGAAGGTACATGGAATATTTATTCCTAAACAGAAGCAAAAACAAAATAAAACAAAAAAATTGGGTTGCCTCCCAACAAGCGCTATCGTTTTACGCCCCTAGCTAGGCATAAAAGCGAGAATAGATCTAGGTATTGCCATCTTTGGTAGGCAATCCATAAGTGGCTCTCATGATAGATTCATATGGCAATTTTATTTTCTTTCTAGGGAAGTGTTCCATGCCCTTCTTTAATGGAAATTGAAATCTAATATTCCCTTCCTTCATATCAATAATTGCACCAACCGTTCTAAGGAAAGGTCTACCAAGAATAATAGGGCAAGAAGGATTGCAATCTATATGAAGAACAATAAAATCTACGGGCACATAATTCCTATTTGCAACAATAAGAACATCATTAATTATTCCTATAGGTTTTTTAATAGTGGAATCTGCAAGATGCAAGTTTAGAGAGCAATCATCAAAAACGCGGAAATCTAGCAAATCACACAAAGTCTTGGGAATAGTGGAGACACTAGCACCCAAATCACATAAAGCATAGAACTCATAATCTTTAATTTAATTTTAATAGTAGGTTCCCACTCATCATAGAGTTTTCTAGGGATAGAAACTTTCAAATCAATTTTTTCTTCATAAGATTGCATCAAGGCATCACCGATATGTTCGGTGAAGGCTTTATTTTGACTATAAGCATGAGGAGAATTTAGCACAGATTGCAACAAGGAAATACAATCAATAAAAGAGCAACTTTCATAATTAAATTCCTTGAGATCCAATATAGTGGGTTTAGCAATATCTAGATTTTTATTTCTTTCAATCCCACTTTTATCAATTTCATCATCAAGATCTAAATACTCCGAATTTTTGGAACGCCTTCTAGGTAAAGGAAGATCATATTCAGTTTCATCAAGATTTATATTGCAAAACAAAGATTTAATAGGGGACACATCAATAACTTTTAGATCTTCATCTTGATTTTCATAGGAATCCGGTTTAGCGGCCATCTTATTGACTAAGGTAGCTTGCATATTTGAAATTTCAGCAGTTAATTTTTCAAGACGAGCAATTTGAGATCTTATACCATCAAATTCTTTAGACATATCATCGAGCTCTTTGTTCATATAACTCATAAAACTTTTTTGTTCCTTAAGATCGTTTCTAAAGAAATTATTATGCTCAAATAGCAAAACCATAAACTTCCTGACGTTGTTTTCAATCTCTTCTAGTTTCTTAAGGTGAAGATCACCAAATCTAGGAAGAGCCATTATGACAAACAAGCAAACCAACACACGAGCAAACAAAAGGCAAGCGAGAAAAAGGCAAACGGAAAAGAAAGGGCGAATAAAACGGCAAGGGTGAAGTGGGGGAGAGGAAAAGAGAGGCAAATGTCAACTAATGTAATGCGGGAGATAGGGATTGTGATGTGTACTTGGTATGTTGACTTTTGCGCAGACTCCCCGGCAACGGCGCCAGAAATGGCTCGTTGTCTGGAGTCCAAATCTTGACTTGACTTTTTGCGTAAGCCTCCCCTGCAACGGCGCCATAAATTCTTCTTGCTACCTCTTGAGGACTGCGTTGGATTTCCTCGAAGAGGAGAGCATGATGCAGCAAAGTAGCGTAAGTATTTCGCTCAGTTTTTGAGAACCAAGGTATCAATCCAGTAGGAGGCCACGCTCGAGTCCCTCGTACCTACACAAAAACAATAGCTCCATGCAACCAATGCGATTAGGGGTTGTCAATCCCTTCACGGTCACTTACGGGGGTGAGATCTGATAGAGAATATTTTTGGTATTTTTGGTATAGAGATGCAAAGTGAAAAGTAAAAAAGGCAAAGTAAAAAGCAAGCAAGATTAAAGTGATGGAGATTAATATGAGGAAAATAGACCCGGGGGCCATAGGTTTCACTAGTGGCTTCTCTCAAGGGCATAAGTATTCTACGGTGGGTGAACAAATTACTGTTGAGCAATTGAAATAATTGAGCATAGTTATGAGAATATCTAGGTATGATCATGTATATAGGCATCACGTCCGAGACAAGTAGACCGACTCCCGCCTGCATCTACTACTATTACTCCACTCATCGACCGCTATCCAGCATGCATCTAGAGTATTAAGTTAAAAACAGAGTAACGCCTTAAGCAATATGACATGATGTAGAGGGATAGTTTCATGAAATATGATAAAAACTCCATCTTGTTATCCTCGATGGCAACAATACAATACGTGCCTTGCTGCCCCTTCTGTCACTGGGAAAGGACACCAGAAGATTGAACCCAAAGCTAAGCACTTCTCCCATGGCAAGAAAAACCAATCTAGTAGGCCAAACCAAACTGATAATTCAAAGAGACTTGCAAAGATAACCAATCATACATAAAAGAATTCAGAGAAGATTCAAATATTATTCATAGATAGACTTGATCATAAACCCAGAATTCATCGGTCTCAACAAACACACCGCAAAAATAAGATTACATCGAATAGATCTCCAAGAGAGAGGGGGAGAACATTGTATTGAGATCCAAAAAGAGAGAAGAAGCCATCTAGCTAATAACTATGGACCCGTAGGTCTGAGGTGAACTACTCACACTTCATCAGAGGGGCTAGGATGATGTAGAAGCCCTCTGTGATGATGGCCCTCTCTGGCGGAGCTCCGGAACAGGCCCCAAGATGGGATCTCATGGGTACAGAAGGTTGCGGCGGTGGAATTAGGTTTTTGGCTCCGTATCTGATCGTTTGGGGGTACGTAGGTATATATAGGAGGAAGAAGTACGTCGGTGGAGCTCCGAGGGGCCCACGAGGCAGGGGCGTGCCCTAGAGGGGTGGGCGCGCCCCCACCCTCGTGACCGCCTCGTGGCTTTCTTGATGGAGGGTCCAAGTCTCTTGGGTCTTATCTGATGAGAAAATCACGTTCCCGAAGGTTTCATTCCGTTTGGACTCCGTTTGATATTCTGTTTCTCCGAAACTCTGAAATAGGCAAAAAACACCAATTCTGGGCTGGGCCTCCGGTTAATAGGTTAGTCCCAAAAATAATATAAAAGTGGAAAATAAAGCCCAAATATAGTCCAAAACAGTCGATAATATAGCATGGAGCAATCATAAATTATAGATACGTTGGAGACGTATCAATAGCTCCAGAACCGATCAAATGAAATCCTTGGCCTTGAATAGGGGTTCTTGGCGCTATCAAAGAAAGTGTTGTGCGCTTTGAAGCCATTTGCATTGAAGGACCCTGGTGAAGTGGCAGTACCTGGAAACCTGGGCAGTCTTGGCTTCGGCTTCTGGACCTGAGGCCTGTGCTCGACATGGTAATCAAATTGAGGACCAGCAGTAGGTGGAGGAACCAGAATAGGCCATCTGACAGAGACCAACTGACCATAGTTGTATGCTTGCTCAATAGTATGTGGCCTGGGAGGCGGTACCGGAGCAGTCGCAGGGGCTTCAGGCCGCTGATTGGCATCAGGTGCAGCTTTGGCTTCAGGTGCTATCACTTCGGGCACCACATTGACTTCAGGCGCCACATTAGCTGTGTTGGTGTTTGTGACGGCCTCAGTATTGGTAACCTCCACTTCAGTAGCTGGAGGGTCAGACACGTTCTCCTCGAGAACAACTTGGTTGGTTGGGGGAGTAACAACACGTTCTTCTTCTTCTCTTGGTTCTTTTTGGTCATCGACTGATGCAGCCGGAATATCTTTAGCCTCTTTGGCTTCAGACTCAGGGTTGTTCACAGTTGGAGAGGCTTCAGGAAAAACTTGGCGTGAAATAGATTGGTGCTCTTCTCCTTCTGGAACACTTGACAGATTGACTTGAGGCCTTGGTCCTTTGCAAAGCCTGCGGAATGCTGGCGACGCTTGTGGAGATGGAGTTGGTTGGGCCTCAAGGTCATCATCTTCAAGCACCGGAGTGGTGACTTGAGTTGGGGGAGTAGTTGGTGTTTCTGCTTGACGGGGGGAGTCTTGAGGGTGATCAGCCCATGAATCATCCTGAGCAATTGGCGTCAAAGGATGACCAATGCTGATGAGTTCGCTGTTCATAAGAACAAGCGATGATACCACGTTGTGTTCGATCTGAGGAAGGACTTCATCATCTTCAACATTGTCATGATGACCAATGTCTTCAGCTGCGGTGGGGTCAACAGCTGGAATGTCTTCAGCTTCAGGAGCCTTTGTGGAAGCAGGCTCATGAACTATCATTCGACGTTCTTGTTGTGCAGATTCAGGACGAGCAACAGAAATCGGCTCGACTACAAGGGGCTCTTTGGGAGTAGCCCGATCTCTCTTCTTGGTCTTGCACTTCTTGGTGGGTGGAGCATCATCAGTGGTGTTCTTGGTCTTGCGCTTTCTGGCCTTGGCTTGAGCTGCCCTTGTCTTCTGAAGCTCTGAAGCCACTGTGGGGACCTTAGGCTTCACGCTTGTCATACTTGCGGGGAAGACAATGCGAGGTTCTTCCCGCCTGGATGGTTCAGTTTGGTCCATAGATGGCTTCTTTTTCTTGGCAGCCATCTTAGGGTCGATGCCAGGACGTCCAAGTGCCTTGCGCTTCTCAGCTTCATTGTAAGCTTGAACACACTTGGCAGCAAGAATATTCATGCGCTCACGAGAACCTTTGGCTTCATCACGTTTCTTGTGAAACGCTTCCTTGAGCTCATGCAGCATGACCTTGAAGTTTTGGACATCTGCCACGCTGAGCTTGGCCATGTGCTTCTTGAACTGAGCCTTTTCATAATCGATCTTATGCTTCAGCTCAACAATTTTCTGAGAAAGAGCTAGCTCAGGAGCAATGGCTCCATGGAAGGAGACGCTTAGACCAATGGGAAGTTGCAGATCGTCAAAGCTGAGATTGGGGGTGTCAAACCACTCATCAATGAAGTTGTTCGACACTTCCACATCAAAGAGAGGCAAATCATTGAAGATTTCTGCCTCTTGCTTGCTCTTAATTAGCTTCTCAAGAGCATCATCAGCAAGATCGTCGTCACTTGACAAATCAATGGCGTCATTCTCCTTCCTCAGAACAGCAGCAGGGGTCAGAGCTGGACCAGTGGTGTGCATAGGCTTCTTGTTCTTCTTCTCAGACTTGGAGATGCGTGAGAGTTCTTCAGACTGCACACTTGGTGCAGGAGGAGCAGCGGCCAGAGGCTTCACTCGTGAAGCTTTTGGTGCAGGGGAAGGCTTCGAAGCTTTAGGTTTCTTCAGCTTCTTTGGCTTCGGTGGTGCAGGCGCTTCGTCAGAATCAGCGTCGTCTGCAGGTTCATCCACGGCCATCCCTTGAATCATAATATGAGTGATGAGACCTTCTAAGTTGTAGAAGGGCCCAACAAGATTGGGTTCAGCTTCGGGTGTGCCATCAGCACGTGGAGCAGAGGGGCCTGGATTGAAGTCTAATCCCCGCGACTTCTTGTTTTCTTTGGCCGAGTTCTTGGCAAACTGGAAGTTGCGCTTGAACAGATTGTCGTCACGACACCATAGCAATGAAGATGGGTCGGCATCTGTAGGCCGTGGTCCACGGACCATGCAAGGGTAGAAGCCTTGTTCAATGGCTTCAGCTCTGGACCTGGGTGGAAGATTTTTGTACAGAATGTCTCCCCAGGGTCGCTTGATGGCATTCTTCTCAGCATATTCCTGGGTCACGAACCTGTACTTGTACCATTGTTCTGCCCAATATCTTCGAATCCATTGGATTCGGGTTTTTCACTGATTGTAGTCCTCCTCTGGATCTGTCTTGTACAACTCATAGAGGTCAGGAGGCAAATCTCTTGAGGTGTTCCCACGGTGCTGTCTACCACCCTTCCTTGCAGACTTCTGTGTTGCCATGAAGTTCAGACTGAATGGCTTCAAAACTGTCAAAGGCTTCCGTCTGCTGGTCAGACAGGAGATGGCTTCGGGAGAGTTGATGTGATGCTGTAAGAATTCTGCAAATGAATGCAGACTATGGGAACCAAGGGATTCTCCCACGGACATGTACCTGTGACAGCATTAGAGATGTGAGGGAAGGGGAAGAGGTCATATGCATTCTCAGAAGATTTTGAAGATAAATCAGTTTAGAAGACATTGACCTCATAGCGCGAAGACATTCACTTATATGTTGAGAGTTGGTTCCAGATTTGTACGAATCCAAAAATAAGTACAAGTGAGGAATTTAACTATGTGTGAAGCATAAGTGAATATACTAGGCGTTATATGAGATGCAGACAGGATAGATCCAAATTTGTGGAGGCAGAAACCACTATTGGTAGAAAGGATGAATCTATAGGATTAAAAAGACGGTAAAAAGAGGGTTTTAATTTACCACACGATGAACTGCTAGACGGAGTAGAAGATGAGGCCGATCAGTTCGATCTTCCGTGCCCTAACTTGGCGATGGAGGACACCTACAGCGGCGGTGGAGAAGACGATGTCCGCGGCCGGCGTGAAGACGGCGTCGGAGAGGTCGCGGCAGCTAAGCGCTTCGTCGCCGGTGTCGTTGAGAGCTAGCGGTGGCGCTAGGGTTTGTCGAGGTGGAGAGGTGGAAGAAGGATTTTGACCGTGATTGGACGAGTATTTATAGGGAAAGGGACGACACAGCGCAATAATTACGCAGGTGCCCCTGGCGGCTCACATCTGAGGGACATGTGGCGAACATGCAACACATTTGGAGTTCCCACGTTCCCACGCTCGCCTGGTCTGTCGGATGGTCGTTCCGGCTTCTCCGGGTTTCAGGCAATAAGAATTGAACATTTAAAACAGATTTAATGTTTGTCTCTGTATCTTCTGCTGACAAGGACGCAGAGAAGATATTCGATAGTTTCAACAGAATGCATATGATTTGGATAGATAGAGTTTGAGGTAGAAAGCATAGAGAGGTTAGGGTCCGATAACATTCACTTAGTTCAAAAGATTCAAAAGAGAAGACATGGCCATAAGTGAATGCTGTAGAGGACAGAACACTAATATATGTATATATATCAGAATACAACCAAATCAACATAGTGAAGATAATCAAGAAGACATGTTGAAATTGAAGCCAAACCAAATGCGAAGACATAGCAAATGTAACGCCATGAGAAAAATGAAGGAAATATGCCCTAGAGGCAATAATAAAGTTATTATTTATTTCCTTATATCATGATAAATGTTTATTATTCATGCTAGAATTGTATTAACCGGAAACATAATACATGTGTGGATACATAGACAAACAGAGTGTCACTAGTATGCCTCTACTTGACTAGCTTGTTAATCAAAGATGGTTAAGTTTCCTAACCATAGACAAAGGAGTTGTCATTTGATTAACAAGGTCACATCATTAGTTGAATGATCTGATTGACATGACCCATTCCATTAGCTTAGCACCCGATCGTTTAGTATGCTGCTATTGCTTTTATCCATGACTTATACATGTTCCTATGACTATGAGATTATGCAACTCCCGTTTACCGTAGGAACACTTTGTGCTACCAAACATCACAACGTAACTGGGTGATTATAAAGGTGCTCTACAGGTGTCTCCGAAAGTATTTGTTGGGTTGGCGTATTTCAAGATTAGGATTTGTCACTCCGAATGTCGGAGAGGTATCTCAGGTCCTTCTCGGTAATGCACATCACATAAGCCTTGCAAGCATTGCAACCAATGAGTTGGTTGCGGGATGATGTATTACGGAACGAGTAAAGAGACTTGCCGGTAACGAGATTGAACTAGGTATTGGATACCGACGATCGAATCTCGGGCAAGTAACATACCGATGACAAAGGGAACAACGTATGTTGTTATGCGGTCTGACCGATAAAGATCTTCGTAGAATATGTAGGAGCCAATATGGGCATCCAGGTCCCGCTATTGGTTATTGACCGGAGAGGTGTCTCGGTCATGTCTACATTGTTCTCGAACCATAGGGTCCGCACGCTTAAGGTTACGATGACAGTTATTATGAGTTTATGCATTTTGATGTACCGAAGGAGTTCGGAGTCCCGGATGTGATCACGGACATGACGAGGAGTCTCGGAATGGTCGAGACGTAAAGATTGATATATTGGACGGCTATGTTCGGACATCGGAATGGTTCCGAGTAGTTTCGGATAATACCGGAGTGCCGGAGGGGTTACCGGAACCCCCCGGGGGAAGTATGGGCCTTATTGGGCCGTGAGGGAAGAGAGAGGGCCGCGCCAGGAGGTGGCGCCCCCCCCATGGACAGTCCGAATTGGACAAGGAGGGGGGGGGGCGCGGCCCCCCTTTCCCTCTCCCTCTCCCTCTCTTTCCTTCCCCCTTCCTCCCTCCTAGTTGGACTAGGAAAGGGGAGTCCTACTCCTACTAGGAGGAGGACTCCCCCCTCCCTTGGCGCGCCTCTAGGCCGGCCGGCCCTCCCCCCTTGCTCCTTTATATACGGGGGCAGGGGGGCACCCTAGGACACACAAGTTGATCCTTGAGATCGTTCCTTAGCCGTGTGCGGTGCCCCCCTCTACCATATTCCACCTCGGTCATATTGTCACAGTGTTTAGGCGAAGCCCTGCGTCGGTAGTTCATCAAGATCGTCACCACGCCGTCGTGCTGACGGAACTCATCCCCGGAGGTTTTGCTGGATCGAGACCCGGGGACGTCATCGAGCTGTACGTGTGTCAAGAACTCGGAGGCGCCGGAGTAACGGCGCTTGGATCGGTCGGATCGCGAGGAGGACGTACGACTACTTCCTCTACGTTGTGTCAATGCTTCCGCTTCGGTCTATGAGGGTACGTGGACAACACTCTCCCCTCTCGTTGCTATGCATCACCATGATCTTGCGTGTGCGTAGGAAATTTTTTGAAATTACTACGTTCCCCAACAGTGGCATCCGAGCCTAGGTTTTTATGGTTTGATGTTTTGCACGAGTAGAACACAAGTGAGTTGTGGACGATACAAGTCATACTGCCTACCAGCATGTCATACTTTGGTTCGGCGGTATTGTTGGATGAAGCGGCCCGGACCGACATTACGCGTACACTTACGCGAGACTGGTTCTACCGCCGTGCTTTGCACATAGGTGGCTGGCGGGTGTCAGTTTCTCCAACTTTAGTTGAACCGAGTATGGCTACGCCCGGTCCTTGAGAAGGTTAAAACGGAGTCTATTTGACAAACTATCGTTGTGGTTTTGATGCGTAGGTGAGATTGGTTCTTGCTTAAGCCCGTAGCAGCCACGTAAAATTTGCAACAAACAAAGTAGAGGACGTCTAACTTGTTTTTGCAGGGCATGTTGTGATGTGATATGGTTAAGACATGATGCTATATTTTATTGTATGAGATGATCATGTTTTGTAACCGAGTTATCGGCAACCGGCAGGAGCCGTATGGTTGTCGCTTTATTGTATGCAATACAATCGCCCTGTAATGCTTTACTTTATCACTAAGCGGTAGCGATAATCGTAGAAGCATAAGATTGGCGAGACGACAACGATGCTACGATGGAGATCAAGGTGTCGCGCCGGTGACGATGGTGATCATGATGGTGCTGCAGAGATGGAGATCACGAAGCACAAGATGATGATGACCATATCATATCACTTATATTGATTTGCATGTGATGTTTATCTTTTATGTATCTTATCTTGCTTTGATTGACGGTAGCATTATAAGATGATTTCTCACTAAATTATCAAGAAGTGTTCTCCCCGAGTATGCACCGTTGCCAAAGTTCGTCGTGCCCAGACACCACGTGATGATCGGGTGTGATAAGCTCTACGTCCATCTACAACGGGTGCAAGCCAGTTTTGCACACGCGGAATACTCGGGTTATACTTGACGAGCCTAGCATATGCAGATATGGCCTTGGAACACGGAGACCGAAAGGTCGAGCGTGAATCATATAGTAGATATGATCAACATGATGATGTTCACCATTGAGAAATAATCCATTTCACGTGATGATCGGTTATGGATTAGTTTTGATTTGGATCACGTGATCACTTAGATGATTAGAGGGATGTCTATCTAAGTGGGAGTTCTTAAGTAATATGATTAATTGAACTTTAATTTATCATGAACTTAGTCCTGGTAGTATTAGCATATCTATGTTGTAGATCAATAGCTCGAGTTGTGGCTTCCCTGTGTTTATTTTTGATATGTTCCTAGAGCAAATTGTGTTGAAAGATGTTAGTACCAATGATGCGGATTGGATCCGTGATCTGAGGTTTATCCTCATTGCTGCACAGAAGTATTATGTCCTTCATGCACCGCTAGATGACAGACCTATTGCAGGAGCAGATGCAGACGTTATGAACGTTTGGCTAGCTCAATATGATGACTACTTGATAGTTTAGTGCACCATGCTTAACGGCTTAGAATCGGGACTTCAAAGACGTTTTGAACGTCATGGACCATATGAGATGTTCCAGGAGTTGAAGTTAATATTTCTAGCAAATACCCGAGTTGAGACATATGAAGTCTCCAACAAGTTCTATAGCTAAAAGATGGAGGAGAATCGCTCAACTAGAGAGCATGTGCTCAGATTGTCTGGGTACTACAATCGCTTGAATCAAGTGGGAGTTAATCTTCCAGATAAGATAGTGATTGACAGAATTCTCTAGTCACCATCACCAAGTTAGTAGAACTTCGTGATGAACTATAATATGCAAGGGATGACAAAAGTAATTCCCAAGCTCTTCGTGATGCTGAAATCAACGAAGGTAGAAATCAAGAAAAACATCAAGTGTTGATGGTTAACAAGACCACTAGTCTCATGAAAAGGGCAAAAGGAAGAAGGGAAACTTCAAGAAGAACGGCAAGCAAGTTGCTGCTCAACTGAAGAAGCCCAAGTCTGGACCTAAGCCTGAGACTGAGTGCTTCTACTGCAAAGGGACTGGTCACGGGAAGCGGAACTACCCCAAGTAATTGGCGGATAAGAAAGGATGGCAAAGTAAACAAAGGTATATTTGATATACATGTTATTGATGTGTACTTTACTAGTGTTCATAGCAACCCCTCAGTATTTGGTACTAGTTCAGTTGCTAAGATTAGTAACTTGAATCGGGAGTTGCAGAATGAACAGAGACTAGTTAAGGATGAGGTGACGATGTGTGTTGGAAGTAGTTCCAAGATTGATATGATCATCATCGCACACTTCCTATACTTTCGGGATTACTGTTGAACCTAAATATGTGTTATTTGGTGTTTGCGTTGAGCATGAATATGATTTGATCATGTTTATTGCAATACGGTTATTCATTTAAGTAAGAGAATAAATTGTTGTTCTGTTTACATGAATAAAACCTTATATGGTTACACACCCAATGAAAATAGTTCATTGGATCTCGATCGTAGTGATACACATATTCATAATATTGAAACCAAAAGATGCAAAGTTAATAATGATAATGCAACTTATTTGTGGCACTGCCGTTTAGGTCATATTGGTGTAAAGCGCATGAAGAAACTCCATGCTGATGGGATTTTGGAATCAATTGATTATGAATCACTTGATGCTTGCGAACCATGTCTCTTGGGCAAGATGACTAACACGCCGTTCTCCGGAACAATGGAGCGAGCAACAGATTTGTTGGAAATCATACATATTGATGTATGTGGTCCGATGAATATTAAGGCTCGCGACAAGTATCATTATTTTCTGACCTTCACAGATGATTTGAGCAGATATGGGTATATCTACTTGATGAAACATAAGTCTGAAACGTTTGAAAAGTTCAAAGAAGTTTAGAGTGAAGTAGAGAATCATCGTAACAAGAAAATAAAAGTTTCTACGATATGATCGCAGAAGTAAAATATTTGAGTTACGAGTTTGGCCTTCAGTTAAAACAATGTGAAATAGTTTCACTACCCACGCCACCTGGAACACCACAGTGTAATGGTGTGTCCGAACGTCATAACCGTACTTTATTGGATATAGTACAATCTATGATGTTTCTTACCGATTTACCAATATCATTTTGGGATCATGTATTAGAGACAGCTGCATTCACGTTAAAAGGGGCACCATCTAAGTCCGTTGAGACGACACAATATGAACTATGGTTTGGCAAAAACCAAAGTTGTCGTTTCTTAAAGTTTGGGGTTGCGATGCTTATGTGAAAAAGTTTCATCCTGATAAGCTCAAACCCAAATCGGAGAAATGTGTCTTCATAGGATACCCAAAGGAGACTGTTGGGTACACCTTCTATCACAGATCCGAATGCAAGACTTTTGTTGCTAAATTCAGAAACTTTCTAGAGAAGGAGTTTCTCTCGAAAGAAGTGAGTGGGAGGAAAGTAGAAAACTTGATAAGGTAATGGTACCTTCTCCCTTATTTGAAAGTAGTTCATCGCAGAAATCTGTTCTTGTGATTACTAGACCAATTAGTGAGGAAGCTAATGATGATGATCATGTAACTTCAGATCAAGTTACTACCGAATCTCGTAGGTAAACCAGAGTGAGATCCGCACCAGAGTGGTACGGTAATCCTGTTCTGGAAGTCATGTTACTAGACCATGACGAACTTGCGAACTATGAGGAAGCGATGGTGAGCCCAGATTCCGCGAAATGGTTTGAGGCCATGAAATCTGAGATATGATCCATGTATGAAAACAAAGTATGGACTTTGATGGATTTGCCCGATGATCGGCAAGCCATAGAAAATAAATGGATCTTCAAGAGGAAGACGGACACTGATAGTAGTGTTACTATCTACAAAGCTAGAATTGTCGCAAAAGGTTTTCGACAAGTTCAAGGTGTTAACTATGATGAGAGTTTCTCACTCGTATCTATGCTTAAGTCTGTCTGAATCATGTTAGCAATTGCCACATTTTATGAAATCTGGCAAATGGATAAACAAAACTGCATTCCTTAATGGAGTTATTAAAGAAGAGTTGTATATGATGCAACCAGAAGGTTTTGTCAATCCTAAAGGTGTTAACAAAGTGTGCAAGCTCCAGCGATCCATCTATGGACTGGTACAAGCATCTCGGAGTTGGAATATACGTTTTGATGAGTTGATCAAAGCATATAGTTTTATACAGACTTGCGGTGAAGCCTGTATTTACAAGAAAGTGAGTGGGAGCACTACAACATTTCTGATAAGTATATGTGAATGACATATTGTTGATCGTAAATAATATAGAATTATTCTACAAAGCATAAAGGAGTGTTTGAAAGGAGTTTTTTCAAAGAAATACCTCGATGAAGCTGCTTACATATTGAGCATCAAGATCTATAGAGATAGATCAAGACGCTTGATAAGTTTTTTCAATGAGTACATACCTTGACAAGATTTTGAAGTAGTTCAAAATGGAACAGTCAAAGAAAGAGTTCTTGCCTGTGTTACAAGGTGTGAAATTGAGTAAGACTCAAAACCCGACCACGACAGAAGATAGAAAGAGAATGAAAGTCATTCCCTATGCCTCAGCCATAGGTTCTATAAAGTATGCCATGCTGTGTACCAGATCTATTGTGTACCCTACACTGAGTTAAGCAAGGGAGTACAATGGTGATCTAGGTGTAGATCACTGGACAGCGGTCAGAATTATCCTTAGTGGAATAAGGATATGTTTCTCGATTATGGACGTGACAAAAGGTTCGTTGTAAAGGGTTACGTCGATGCAAGTTTTGACACCGATCTGGATGACTCTAAGTCTCGATCTAGATACATATTGAAAGTGGGAGCAATTAGCTAGAGTAGCTCCGTGCAGAGTATTGTAGACATAGAAAATTGCAAAATACATAACGGATCTAAATGTGAAAGACCCGTTGACTAAGATTCTCTCACAAGCAAAACATGATCACACCTTAGTACTCTTTGGGTGTTAATCACATAGCGATGTGAACTAGATTACTGAATCTAGTAAACCCTTTTGGATGTTGGTCACATGGCGATGTGAACTATGGGTGTTAATCACATGGTGATGTGAACTATTGCTGTTAAATCACATGGCGATGTGAACTAGATTATTGACTCTAGTGCAAGTGGGAGACTGAAGGAAATATGCCCTAGAGGCAATAATAAAGTTATTATTTATTTCCTTATATCATGATAAATGTTTATTATTCATGCTAGAATTGTATTAACCGGAAACATAGTACATGTGTGGATACATAGACAAACAGAGTGTCACTAGTATGCCTCTACTTGACTAGCTTGTTAATCAAAGATGGTTAAGTTTCCTAACCATAGACAAAGGAGTTGCATTTGATTAACAAGGTCACATCATTAGTTGAATGATCTGATTGACATGACCCATTCCATTAGCATAGCACCCGATCGTTTAGTATGCTGCTATTGCTTTTATCCATGACTTATACATGTTCCTATGACTATGAGATTATGCAACTCCCGTTTACCGTAGGAACACTTTGTGCTACCAAACGTCACAACGTAACTGGGTGATTATAAAGGTGCTCTACAGGTGTCTCCGAAAGTATTTGTTGGGTTGGCGTATTTCAAGATTAGGATTTGTCACTCCGAATATCGGAGAGGTATCTCAGGGCCTTCTCGGTAATGCACATCACACAAGCCTTGCAAGTATTGCAACCAATGAGTTGGTTGCGGGATGATGTATTACGGAACGAGTAAAGAGACTTGCCGGTAACGAGATTGAACTAGGTATTGGATACCGACGATCGAATCTCGGGCAAGTAACATACCGATGACAAAGGGAACAACGTATGTTGTTATGCGGTCTGACCGATAAAGATCTTCGTAGAATATGTAGGAGCCAATATGGGCATCCAGGTCTCGCTATTGGTTATTGACCGGAGAGGTGTCTCGGTCATGTCTACATTGTTCTCGAACCGTAGGGTCCGCACGCTTAAGGTTACGATGACAGTTATTATGAGTTTATGCATTTTGGTGTACCGAAGGAGTTCGGAGTCCCGGATGTGATCACGAACATGACGAGGAGTCTCGGAATGGTCGAGACGTAAGGACTGATATATTGGACGGCTATGTTCGGACATCAGAATGGTTCCGAGTAGTTTCGGATAATACCAGAGTGCCGGAGGGGTTACCGGAACCCCCCCGGGGAAGTATGGGCCTTATTGGGCCGCGAGGGGAGAGAGAGGGCCGCGGCAGGAGGTGGCGCCCCCCCCATGGGCAGTCCGAATTGGACAAGGAGGGGGGCGGCCCCCCTTTCCCTCTCCCTCTCCCTCTCTTTCCTTCCCCCTTCCTCCCTCCTAGTTGGACTAGGAAAGGGGAGTCCTACTCCTACTAGGAGGAGGACTCCCCCCTCCCTTGGCGTGCCTCTAGGATGGCCGGCCCTCCCCCTTTCTCCTTTATATACGGGGGCAGGGGGGCACCCTAGGACACACAAGTTGATCCTTGAGATGGTTCCTTAGCCGTGTGCGGTGCCCCCTCCACCATATTCCACCTCGGTCATATTGTCGCAGTGTTTAGGCGAAGCCCTGCGTCGGTAGTTCATCAAGATCGTCACCACGCCATCGTGCTGACGGAACTCATCCCTGGAGGTTTTGCTGGATCGAGACCCGGGGACGTCATCGAGCTGTACGTGTGTCAAGAACTCGGAGGCGCCGGAGTAACGGCGCTTGGATCGGTCGGATCACGAGGAGGACGTACGACTACTTCCTCTACGTTGTGTCAACGCTTCCGCTTCGGTCTATGAGGGTACGTAGACAACACTCTCCCCTCTCGTTGCTATGCATCACCATGATCTTGCGTGTGCGTAGGAATTTTTTTGAAATTACTACGTTCCCCAACAAAAAACACTTCAAAAAGAAGAATTTGGTGGTGGTGTTACCCACCGTATAGGAAGTATTAGACCCAGACACGGCGCACAATTATCGTGGCGCTCCGAAGTCAAATTCCGCATTAATGTATTCACACTTAGAATGTAACTCTTCATTGATTGAAGATATACTCTACTTCGTGTGTTGCACATCTAAGTCATCAACATGCATAAGTGTTAGGATGTGTGTCTGATCACAGGACATTTGTGGATTCCAAGATATTTAGCTCACACCGTAACTTGCAAAACCTTTTTGTAGGATCGGAACTATGTCTAGAGGGGGGGGGGTGATTAGACTACTTGACCAAATAAAAATCTAGCCTTTTCCCAATTTTAGTTCTTGGCAGATTTTAGCTATCTTAGCACAAGTCAAGCAATCTCCACACAATTCAAGCAAGCATGCAAAAGAGTATATGAGCAGTGGAAAGTAAAGCATGCAACTTGAAAGAATGTAAAGGGAAGGGTTTGGAGGATTCAAACACAATTGGAGACACGGATGTTTTTGTCGTGGTTCCGATAGGTGGTGCTATCGTACATCCACGTTGATGGAGACTTCAACCCACGGAGGGTAACGGTTGCGCGAGTCCACGGAGGGCTCCACCCACGAAGGGTCCACAAAGAAGCAACCTTGTCTATTCCATCACGGCCGTCGCCCACGAAGGACTTGCCTCACTAGCGGTAGATCTTCACGAAGTAGGCGATCTCCTTGCCCTTACAAACTCATTGGTTCAACTCCACAATCTTGTCGGAGGCTCCCAAGTGACACCTAGCCAATCTAGGAGACACCACTCTCCAAGAAGTAACAAATGGTGTGTTGATGATGAACTCCTTGCTCTTGTGCTTCAAATGATAGTCCCCCAACACTCAACTCTCTCTCACAGGATTTGGATTTGGTGGAAAGAAGATTTGAGTGGAAAGCAACTAGGGGAAGGGTAGAGATCAAGATTTGGTAGGAATGGAATATCTTGACCTCAACACAAGTATTGGTGGTTCTCTCTCAGAAAATGTCTATTGGAAGTGTAGGTATGTTCTGATGGCTCTCTCCACGTATGAAGAGTGGGTGGAGGGGTATATATAGCCTCCACACAAAATCTAACCGTTACACACAATTTGCCAAACTCGGTGGGACCGAATGGTTAAACTCGGTCGGACCGATTCAGCAAACCTAGTGACCATTAGGATTTTCGGTGGGACTGAGATGCAACTCGGTAGGACCAATATGGTTAGGGTTAGGGCATAACGTAGTCTCAGTGTGACCGATTACACAAACTCGGTGGGATCGATTTTGGTAATAAGCTAACCAGAGAGTTGGTCAGGTAAACTCGGTGGGACCGATTTGCTCATCTCGGTGAGACCGAAATGTTACAAAAGGGAAACAGAGAGTTTACATTGCAATCTCGGTGGGACCAATCGCTCATCTCCGTAAGACCGAAACGTTACGAAGGCAAACAGAGAGATTACAATCCCATCTCGGTGAAACCGAGATCTCTATCGGTGAGACCGATTTGGCTAGGGTTTGTGGCAGTGGCTATGACATTTGAAACTCGGTGGGCCGGATAGATAGAATCGGTGGGGCCGAGTTTGACTTTTGGTTTAGGTCATATGTGGATGTGGGAAGGTAGTTGAGGGTTTTGGAGCATATCACTAAGCACTGAAGAGCAAGAAACTCATTAAGCAACACCTCATCCCTCCTTGATAGTATTGGCTTTTCCTATGGACTCAATGTGATCTTGGATCACTAAAATATGAAATGTAGAGTCTTGAGCTTCAATCTTGAGCCAAACTTTTTGTCCTTAGAATTTTGAGGGATCCACTTTCCTCATCCATGCCATGCCATTCATTGAGCTTTTCCTGAAATATTAATCTTGGAATAATGTTAGCTCAATGAGCTATATGTTGTTAGGAATTACCAAAACCACCCAGGGATAGTTGCACTTTCAATCTCCCCCTTTTTGGTAATTGATGACAACATATAAATCGAAGCTTCGACAAATGATAATAAGAGTGAAAGATATTGTCGCTTTGAGAAGTATGTGAAAAGCAATAGCTCCCCCTAAATTTGTGCATATTTTAAGATTTGCTTTGGACTGCAAATGCACAATGAGTTAGGATCATGTGTTACTCTTCCATGTCACATACATCTTGGTGGAGCGCTCAAAATGATAAGAGTTAAATACATGCACTCATCACCAAGCAAAGTGAATGATCAAATAGGGATAAAATGATAGTATCATCCAACAAGCATTAATGTAGCATATGATCAAACACACATGATCATCCAAGTATCACAAACAAGCATAGTATCTCAAGCAATCAAAAGCAAACAAAGTTCAACCAAGAAGACAAGAGAGAACAAAAGCAAACTCTCTCTCTTGAAGCCTATGATCTATACATTTTTCTCCCCCTTTGGCAACAAGTTACCAAAAAGTTCCTAGGAAATGCATAGCACTAAAACGACTCTCAGGCTTGGTCTTCAGGTGGTGGAGTCCGGATAACGCCAAGGACGAAGGCTTCAGTTGATGTAGATGGAGCTGCTGGGGTAGGTGCTGGAGCTGGTGGCACTGAAGCTATAGCTGGTGCAGATGAAGTGGCTCTAGTGTCTGATACTGACATTCCAGTTGACCTCTGAGCTCTAGGCACTCTGGCAAATGCATCAGTGGTTGTCTTGCCCTTCCTCTCCTGCATGTCATCCTGTAGCTGCTCCACAACTGATTGAATCTCAGTTACTTTGACATCTAAATCATAGAATTTTTGTTCCATGATTCTTTCCAAGCTCTCCTGGTTTCGAGTTAGGGTGGCCAACCCCTTCTCAATCCTCAGAGTTGATGCTATCAAATAACCAAGTTGGTCCTTCTTGCTCTTCAAAAAGTACTCACATGCCTCCTCTTGAGTTGGCATCTTGGGAGCCTTCTCTGTCCTTGCTTTCTCCTTCTTCTCTTGAGCTTGTACTGATGATGGTTCATTCTCATTCATCACAACTTGATTGTCCTCAAAGTCAGGATAGATAGGCAAGTGTTCCTTATCCAACAAATATGTGCCTGTGCCCATCTTTGAGTTTATCAACTCCTGAATTTGTGGGGCATATCCACAACTTCTCTTTTGGTCAGCTGCAGTCCTCTTGATAGTCTCAACCATGAGGCTCATGACCTTGAATTTCTGTGGCACATCAAATATGTGTAGCAAGTTAATTGCATGCCCTCTGATCATGTTGTGGTCACCTGACTTGGGCAAAAGAGTGTGCCTTAGGATCCAGTTGATTTTAGGCAGCCCTGACAGAAGAAAATGGACTGACCCAAACTTGAAAGTCTCAAGAGCTTTGTCTGGGATCTCCTTGTACATGTTTGACATAGAATTGTGATCCATCTTTTTCTTGGCATAGACATCCAAGTCATATTCACTTTCCTTTGGGGCATTGATCTGATTTTCCCATTCCTCAATAGTTGATTGGTATCTCGTTCCTTCAGACATCCATACTATCCTGCCATCTAGATAGAAGTGTGCTGTGGAGTAGAATTGCATTATGAGCTCCTCATTCCACTTTGTGAGCTTCTGCCCAACAAAGTCTGCAACTCCACAAGCATTGAACCTGTCAAACACACCAGGATAGTGTTCCTCATTCTCCTTCATGTAGGTCCAGTCGACCCACCTCATATCACACACTATGGGTTTCTTGTCCAGCAGCACTGTCTCGTAGAAATCTTGTTGTTCCTTCGTGTGGAACCTGTAATCAACAACAGTCCTTCTCCTGGTAGCATATGGATCTGACTCTCTCCATTTTCTTAGTCCTGAGTCTCTCCTGAGCTTCATGTTTTCAGCCACAGGATGAGCATCATTGTGGTCTGGAATCTTGGGTTTGAGCTTCCTCAGGACTTGTCCTTGCATCATCTTCATCAGTAGCAACTTCAAGCACTGGGGCCTTGTTCTTCTTAGCAGCTGGTATACTCCTGGTATTCCTCTTAGGTGCACTCTTGGGCTTGGAGGCAGCTTTGGGTGCTTCTTTGGGCTTTGATGAAGCAGCCCCTGACTTTATAGCATCACCCATCAACTTTGTGCCTTGGGTGCTGGTGCAGCAACCTGTTCTTCTTCTTCTTCTTCTTCTTCTTCTTCTTCTTCTTCCTCAGAATCTCTCCTCATAGAGGGTTTGCCAAGAACTCTAGAAGTAGTGGTTCTGACTCTCTTTTCTTCTTATCTTGGCCGACAACTTCCTGTTCTGACTCCATGGTAAACTTTATGGTTTCTCCAGTGGAAACCTTCCTAGGTTTGGAAGTGGGAACTCTCCTTGCTGGTGCCTTCTTCTGCATACCTGGCTTTGTGGCTGCAGCTGAGCCATATTCCTTCTTAAGCACTTTCTTCTTTGATGTGGCTTCCTCTTCCTCTGCCACATAATCTTCATCCTCAGATTCTGAAGTTCTTTTCTTGCTTGCTCTAGTCGCAGCCTTAGGCAAATTGCTTGGGGTGCTTCTGCTACCCTCATCTGAGCTGCTAGAGGGACTACTGCCCTCACTCATGTGCACCTGCTTCTCTGACTTGTTCTGGCTGTCACTCTGGTCAGACATGTTGCAAACACTAACTACAGACCCTGTGAATAGATTGTAGATGAGATAGAGTGGATGAGCATCACAAAATACAGAGATTTTTGCAAAAGAATGAGTCAAAAACTTAGTTTTAGTTTTCCACAGAAAGCATTTCGGATCAACCGATTTGTAAACTCGGTGATACCGAAGCAGTTTTGGAATCAAAACTAGTGAACTCGGTCAGACCGAGTCACGGTTCGGTGGCACCGAGACTGCTAGGGTTTCACAAAGTCCTGAACTCGGTCACACCGATTTGCAATTCTCGGTCAGACCGAGAACCACATGTGCAATGGCCTTGGCCGAATCGGTGGAACCGAGTTCTGCAACCCGGTGGGTCCGAGATGGTTTCGGCGGAAACCTAACCCTAAATTTTCGATTCAACTCTAATCTACGGAGTGTTTTGACTGGATAGAAGCGTTTCAATCGTGGCAAGATTCATAATGAACACAATGTGCTAGGAATTAGACGGGGATAGCACTGTGATCGAGTCCATACCCTAGTTCGGCGATGAACTCGCTACGGCGGCAACGGCGGGGACGAATTCCGTTGACGGCGGCGGAGACCAACAACAGGAGGCGGCTGGCGACGAGGAGGACAATCTGGAGACCCAGGAGGCAGAGCGAGCTATGCGCGGGCGAAGAGGTTTCAAAGAAATTTCCAAAAAATTTCCCGTGAGTATATATAGCCCGACCCTGTCGGTGTGACCGAGTGGAACAACTGGGTGGCACCGAGGTGCATAACTGTTGACAGTTACAGCAACTCGGTGTCACCGAAATGTTCAAGTCGGTTGCACCGAGATTGAAAACCTAGATCGACTTAGTGATCTCGGTATGACCGAAATGGAGGAATCGGTCAGACCGAAACACACAAAGAAGTTGAGGAAGTTTAAGTCTATGACGAATCGGGGACTCCGAGTGCTCATCACATAGAGTGGTTCGAATCTGACTTGATCAAATTTGTGATGTAGCATGAATAGAGTTTGATATGAGAAAAGCATAGATAGCTAGAGAAGGTTCTTAGGCATTCTTGTCCATCCACTTGGCAAAAGAAAAAGAAACCAATCAATCAAAACAACAAGTGGACGTCCTCGAATGAGTGAAATATGCAACCAACATGCTCACACAATAAAATGACAAATGAAATATGTGGCAAAGCATGCACAACCAATTCTAGCATCTATCAAACAATTTGCGATGACTAGGTCATCTATATATGAGTATATTGACTTAGGAGTCAAATGAGAACATTTGATCATAGGTCATACTCATCGTTTAAGCACAAGTGGGGTTACCACTTTTACATAAAGCATTGTTGTGTTCACACCATTAGAGTTGCTTTAGCTCAATTCTTAGAGTAAAGCTCCCCCTAGATGTGATATCCCCCCTAAGAGGGATGAACTAACCTTGGGTTTTGTCGATGATGACTTCATGTAGATGTTGAAGATGTGGATGCTCAATGTTGATGTAGATCATTTGGAGCTATCCATTGGAGTGAGTTGCACTTTCAATACCTACACCGGTTAGTCCCACAAGGAACAAGAAAGGATATCCATAGACATAAAGTGATGCACACACAAGATGATGTCTATGAAAGCTTTTAGGTTACCTTGTCCCTTGTCTTACCAACAAGAGGGTTTGTGACTCCTTGAACTAGTGCAAGATGTGGAAGTTGATTGCACTTGTTCTTACCAAGATGATAAGAGTGAAGTATGTTGGCGGAGTCACCCTCAAGAACTCTCTAGTTCTTCTTCTTCGGGATCCACACCATCTTGATGGGAATCCTCGAGTTGTAGTTGTACTTGATGAAGTGGAACTTGAAGTAGTCTTGGGAACCCACTTGACCAAGGCCTTAGGAGCTTCTTCAAATGCATCAATTTCCTCTTGAAGCTTGTCCTTGCCTTTTTGCTTGTGGTCTTGTGGTGGAAGATCATCTTGAGCTTGTGTCCCTTTGAAAGAAGTAGGATCATACTTCTCTTGTTGAGGAACAAACTTCGTCTTGGGGTATTGATCTTCTTCCCTCTCAACTCCATTGGCATTGAACTTTCGTTCAAAACCAACACCTTGATTCTTCCGGTGCCTTCCTTGCTTGCGTACAATTTCCTCGAATTGCTTACTTTCGGCAAGGCTCTTGTAAACACCTTTCTCTATAATTCCCTTCAATAAGCTATTTTCTTGCTCAAGTGTAACTTGGATAAGAGAATCATTAGTGGAATCAAGAGAACTACTAGAAGCAACAATATTGGATTTAGCATGATTATTGTTACTACTAGAGGAAGAATCATTCTTGTTCTTGTTACTAGACTTGACTTGAGGCATGTAAGTGGATAAGAGTAAACGCTTGGCAAGGTAAGAAGAACTTTTCTTATGAAGATCATCATTGATTGCTTTTAAGAACTCATGCGCTTGCTCAAGGTTGAGCTTTTCAAAGCGTAATTTCTCATGAGTCCTTAAGAGTTCTCGATGATCTCCTAAGATAGTTTCATGAGCTAACTTAAGAGTGTTTAGTTCTTTAGTTAGAGACTCAATCTTCTCCTTATCATTGTCATTCGTTTTATCTTGATTAGCATGACTAATTGACGCTTCATCATAGTATTCATCACTAGAGTTGTCAACAAGTAAATCATCATCACCTAACAAGTCATCTTCATCACTATTGAAATCAACATACTCGGTGTGTGATACCTTTGGGCCTTTAGCCATGAAGCATGTTCCAACTCCTTTATTTGGTGAGTCAAATATGTCGCAGGAGTTGGTCGTCACAAGTGCTAAACCGGCAACACCTTCATCTTGAGTATATTTGGAGTCGGAGTGATAGCTTCTCTCGGAGTGGTTGTCGGAGTCGGAGCCGGATACCCATTCACCAACATGAGCTTGATGTCTTCGTTTTGTGTAGCTCCTTGATGACTTGTCCTTTCTTTCCGAATCCTTGCTTCTCCGTGAGGATCTTCGTTCATAACGATCATCTCTACTCCTTCTTTCTCTAGATGGTGATTCTTCTCTTCTACTTCTTCTCTTGGGAGAATCTTCTCTTCTCTTGTAGGGGGCCGTACACTCATTGGAATAATGTCTGGGCCTTCCACAATTGTAGCAGTTTCGCTCTCGACTAGAAGATCTTTTGTCATTGTAGGACCTTGACTTGGAGCTTCTCTCTTTGCTTCTACTCTTGTAGAACTTGTTGAAGTTCTTCACTTAGGGAGTCCTGGATTAGGGGGTGTTCGGGTAGCCGGACTATACCTTCGCCGGACTCCTGGACTATGAAGATACAAGATTGAAGACTTCGTCCCGTGTCCGGAAGGAACTTTCCTTGGCATGGAAGGCAAGCTAGGCGATGCGGATACTCAAGATCTCCTACTATTGTAACCGACTCCGTGTAACCCTAACCCTATCCGGTGTCTATATAAACCGGAGGGTTGTAGTCCGTAGGACAAGAATCATCATCATACACAATCATACCATAGGCTAGCTTCTAGGGTTTAGCCTCCTTGATCTCGTAGTAGATCTACTCTTGTACTACCCATATCATCAATATTAATCAAGCAGGAGTAGGGTTTTACCTCCATCGAGAGGGCCCGAACCTGGGTAAATATCGTGTCCCTTGTCTCCTGTTACCATCCGACCTTGACGCACAGTTCGGGACCCCCTACCCGAGATCCGCCGGTTTTGACACCGACATTAGTGCTTTCATTGAGAGTTCCTATGTGTCGTCGCCTTTAGGCCCGATGGCTCCTCTGATCATCAACAACGATGAGGTCCAGGGTGAGACTTTTCTCCCCGGACAGATCTTCGTCTTCGGCGGCTTCGCTCTGCGGGCCAATTCACTTGGTCATCTGGAGCAGATCGAAAGCTACGCCCCTGGCCATCAAGTCAGGTTTGGAAGCTTAAACTACACGGCGGATATCCGTGGAGACTTGATCTTCGAGGGTTCGAGCCACAGCCAAGGGCGCCGCACTATCTCGAGGGGCATGATATAGCTCTGCCTCCGAGCAGTGTCCTGGAGGCCGCACATGCACCGGTTCCGACCCTTAACTCGGAGCCTATTGCGCCAATTGAGGATGAGCGGTTGGACGTCACCTCGGGGGCTGCGATCTCAAAGGCGATCGAGCCGAACGCCAGCCCCGCACTCCGCGTGACCCGTGATCCCGAGGGTCCGGACTCCTCCCCGGACTCCGAACCCCCCGCGCCCCTGCCAGTCGAAGCCAATTGGGCGCCGATAATGGAGTTCACCGCCGCGGACATCTTTCAGCACTCGCCTTTTGGCGACATCTTGAATTCTTTCAAGTCTCTCTCTTTATCAGGAGAGCCCTGGCCGAATTACAGTCAGCGAGGATGGGATACGGACGATGAAGAAATTCAAAACCCACCTACCACCCACTTGGTAGCCACTGTCGACGATTACACCGACATGCTTGACTTCGGCTCCGAAGACTTCGACAGTATGGACGACGAGGTAGGAGACGAACAGGAACCAACACCTGTAGGGCGCTGGACGGCCACCTCGTCATATGACGTATACATGGTGGATACTCCAAAGGATGGAGATGGCGATGGAACAGCGGGGGATGACACCTCCAAGAAACAGCCAAAACGCCGACGTCAGCGGCGCCGCTCTAAATCCCGCCAAAACAAAAACGATGATTCCGGCACGGGAGATAATACTACCCCGGATAGCGCCGAAGAACAGCCAACCCAGCAAGATTCAGCGCAGGAAGATGGAGAAGCCAGCCCTCATGAGAGAGCGGCAGAACGGGAGGTTGAGGATGATAACTATATGCCTCCCTCCGAAGACGAGGCAAGCCTCAATGACGACGAATTCGTCGTACCATCAGACCTCCCCGAACAAGAGCGTTTCAAGCGCAGGCTTTTAGCCACGGCGAATAGCCTAAAGAAAAAGCAGCAACAGCTTAGAGCTGATCAAGATTTGCTAGCTGATAGATGGACTGAAGTCCTTGCGGCCAAAGAGTATGAACTCGATCGGCCCTCCAAGAATTATCCTAAGCGCAGGCCGCTACCCCGATCAGAGGAGGAAGCACCTACATCACCAGCGCATGACACGGTAGACCGGCCACCTCGCGGCCGCGACAGAGAGGCCTGTCGAACCTCCACCCAAGCCATGCCCCCACGCCGCTCAACCAAGGCACGGGAAAATGCGCCAGACCTGCGAGATGTACTGGAGGATAAAGCAAGGCAAACAAGATCGATCTACGGATCGCGCAGGCGCCCGACGACACGTGACGATGATCTTCACTCCAGACACAATAAATCCGGCCGGGCCGAACACAACAGGCATAGCTCTTCCGAGCTGCGTCGTGACATAGCTCAGTACAGGGCGCCGCTCACCCACTATGCTTCACAGATGAAGTAATGGATCATAAAATCCCAGAGGGTTTCAAACCTGTAAACATCGAATCATACGATGGCACTACAGACCCGGCGGTATGGATCGAGGATTATCTCCTTCACATCCACATGGCACGTGGCGATGATCTACACGCCATCAAATACCTCCCTCTCAAACTCAAAGGACCGGCCCGGCACTGGCTTAACAGCCTGCCAGCGGACTCAATCGGTTCTTGGGAGGACCTGGAAGCCGCATTCCTCGACAACTTCCAGGGCACTTATGTGCGACCACCGGATGTCGACGACCTAAGCCACATAATTCAGCAGCCAAAGGAATCGGCCAGGCAATTCTGGACACGGTTCCTAACAAGCATAACATCCGCGATGAGTGGCTTGCCCGGCACCTGGGACAGGAAAAGCCGAAATCTATGGCAGCCCTCACGACACTCATGACCTGCTTTTGCGCGGGCGAAGATAGCTGGCTAGCTCACAACAACAACTTATCAAAGAACCCTGGTAATTCGGATACCAAGGACAAAAGTGGCAGGACACGTCGAAATAAGCAAAAGCGCCGCGGTAGCAGCGACAGCAATGAAGATACGACAGTCAGTGCCGGATTCTGAGGCTATAAATCCGATCAGCGGAAAAAGCCATTTAAAAAGAATACTCAGGGCCCGTCCAGTTTGGACCGAATACTCAACCGCTTGTGCCAGATCCATGGCACCCCCGAAAGGCCAGCCAATGACACCAACAGGGATTGTTGGGTGTTCAAGCAGGCAGGCAAGTTAAGAGCCGAAAACAAAGACAAGGGGCTGCATAGCGATGACGAGGAGGAGCCCAGGCCGCCGAACAACAATGGACAGAATGGGTTTCCCCCACAAGTGCGGACGGTGAACATGATATACGCAACCCACATTCCCAAGAAGGAGCGGAAGCGTGCGCTACGGGACGTATACGCGATGGAGCCAGTCGCCCCAAAGTTCAACCCATGGTCCTCTTGCCCGATCACTTTTGATCGAAGGGACCACTCCACTAGCATCCGGCATGGCGGCTTTGCCGCATTGGTTCTCGACCCAATCACCGACGGATTTCATCTCACAAGAGTCCTCATGGACGGCGGCAGTAGCCTGAACCCACTTTACCAGGATACAGTGCGGAAAATGGGCATAGATCCATCAAGGATTAAGCCCACAAGGACGACCTTTAAAGGCGTTATACCAGGTGTAGAAGCCAACTGTACAGGCTCCGTAACACTTGATGTGGTCTTCGGATCTCCGAATAACTTCCGAAGCGAAGATTTAATCTTCGACATAGTCCCATTCCGCAGTGGCTATCATGCCCTACTCGGACGAACCGCATTTGGCAAATTCAATGCGGTGCCGCACTACGCATACCTCAAGCTCAAGATGCCAGACCCTCGAGGAGTAATCACGGTCAACGGAAACACCGAACGCTCCCTCCGTACGGAGGAGCACACGGCGGCTCTCGCAGCAGAAGTACAAAGCAACCTTTTTAGGCAACTCTCCAATCCGGCCGTTAAAAAGACAGATAATGCCAAGCGCGCCCGGAGTAACCTACAACAAGACCGCCTGGCACGTTCTGAGAAGGCGTAGCAATGCGGCCCCAACCCTAGCCATCGCAACATAGCGGAGCTAGTACCTCGCGTACATAATTACGCCCTTGAAATACCATGGGCACAGGGGAAGGGGCACAGTAACGGCATGCTCACAATACGGCTTAAAACGTACTAGGGGTTGCTGGATTCTTTTTATTACTTTCAGGACTCCACACTTAGGACGACCTGTTCGGCAATTCGGCCGCCGCACAAACGATGCAGGATCCAGGGAAGCAGGCAAAGCAACGCCGCATTATGGAATTCTCAGGTGGTCTCTATTACGAGCGGTATATCTGTTCCGAACTCAATTCCGCGGCCTGCCCCTGGTCAGGACATGTTAAATAGTCTAATATCTTTTTGCTTATCGCACTACTTGTATCGTTCGGCTTTGATAAATAGCCTCTTTATAAACAATGCATAGCTTTTCGCCTATTTTTTTGCATTATTCTCTTTTAATATATATGTTTATCAAATAACATGATCGCACCCGTACACCATGGTACGGCAAACACGCCAGGGGCTTCAGTACCCTTCAATCTGGCGTGAGAAGTCCGTACACTTTCACAAGTGCGGCACCCCGAACTTATAGCACTATATGCATCGGCTCCGAATCATGATTTGGGTCAATAGTTGGGTTTGCGCGGCTCCTATGTTTTGGTGCCTTACGTTCCGCTATATCGGCTAAGGTAGCACTAGGAGAACCACTGCGATTGTGCCCCGGTTCAGCTGGGTTAAGCACCTCAGTGGAGAAAGCTAAAACTGACTGTCATGATAAGGCGAGAGACCGGTCGCTGTTCGAGAGGTTTTTCGAGTCCCTAAAGACTTATGCCGCTTTGAGCGAGGAGCTGGCTCTGTCCGGCCAAAGGCGTGGATAGCGCCCCGAATTCGGTCTTCCGAACTAGGGGCTTCGCCGAAATTTAAAATTATAAAGTTCTATGGCTAAGTGAGAGTGTCCAATCATTATAGTCCGATTGCCTGGTTCGTTGTGCTGAGCGCCTCCCTCGAAGGACCCAACCATGGGAAAAAGAGCGCTCAGGTTTATCCCGAACACCCCAGCACTAGCGGCATGGGGGCAGAAGCCGACGACTGGCCATCTGTCAATTTTTGATAAACGGCCGCACAGAAAATAATATTTTAAATTCCATAAGCATTGCTTAGCGCATATGAACAAGTTCTCAGCGCATAGGAAAAAAACGAGTGAGTTCATTCAAATAGTACATCTCCAGTACATTCATCCGCAATAAGGCGGGCACCGGCAAGAACATCCTTGTAGTAGTTCTCGGGCTTGCGATGCTCCTTCCCCTGCGGCGGCCCGTCCTTCACCAGCTTCTCTCCGTCAAGCTTACCCCAGTGCACCTTTGCACGGGCAAGGGCCCTCCGGGCACCTTCGATGCAGGAGGAACGCTTGATGACCTCAAGCCGTGGACAGGCCTCCACCAGCCACCGCACCAGCCCTAAGTAGCTCCCAGGCAGGGCCTCTCCGGGCCACAGCCGAACTAGGAAGCCCTTCATGGCTTGTTCGGCCGCCTTGTGGAGCTCGACCAGCTGTTTCAGCTGATCGCTCAAAGGCACAGGGTGTACGGCCTCAGAATACTGAGACCAGAACACACTCTCCGTCGAGCTGCCCTCTTCAGCTCGGTAGAATGCGGCGGCGTCAGATACGCTGTGGGGAAGATCTGCGAACGCCCCTAGAGAACTCCGGATTCGGGTAAGTGACAAGTAGTTTACTTTTATATTCCTACTTTGCATTAAGAATGCCTTACCCGCTGCTATCTTTCTCATCTCCTCCAACTCTTGGAGGGCCTTTTGGGCTTCGGCCTTGGCACCCTTGGCGGACTCAAGGGCCGACGCGAGCTCGGATGCTTGCGCCTTTGACTCAAGCTCCAGGCTCTCATGTTTTTTCATGAGAGCCTGCAGGTCTTGCTGCACCTCGCCAACCTGAGCCCCAAGTCTTTCTCGCTCAGTGCGCTCCTCGGCCGTTTTCTTTTCGGCCTTAGTTAGCACCTGCTTGAGGGTCGCCACCTCATTTGTGGCCCCTACGATAAGCAGTATGATCCGGTTATTTTTTGCAATCACGCCTCTCTATAGGCACCTTTTTTCTTTATAGGGTATTTCTTACCTTCTTTTTCCTCGAGCTGTCGTTCGGCAAGGCCGAGCTCTTGCTTGGTCCGCCCGAGGTCCTTCTTTAGGACTTCCACCTGTGTAGTCAGTGCGGCGGTGGATAGCAGCGAAGCCTGCATACGCATATTGACTCTTTATTGTTAGACTCCTGCGAAAATTAATAGATCCTCTATTCGGCTTTTCTTTTCGAACGCCAAACAGAGCATCAGGGGCTACTGTCTATGCGGTCACATTTTGACATATTTTCTACTTACCTCGAAGCCTGTCAGAAGGCTAGCGCAAGCTTCAGTCAGTCCGCTCTTGGTGGACTGAACCCTTCGAATCACCGTACTCATAATAGTACGGTGTTCCTCGTCGATGGAGGCGCCGTCAAGCACCTCCAGTAGATTGTCCGGCACCTCCGGTTGGACGGAGGCCGTCGGCTCAGAAGGCTTGCTCCTCTTGGAAGGAGTTCGCCTACCGCGGACCGGAACTGTTGAAGAGTCCGGCGCGGTGTCCGGCACAAAGCCGGACTCGGAGACCTGGGGGGTCTTGTCCCCTTTATTCCTGGGGTCCGGCAGGTCGCCTTTCGGCTCCTCCAGGACCACCTCCTGCCCCGGAGCTTGTCGCGACGCCACTTCGGCGTCGTCTGCAGTGCGGGGGGAGACAGCGGGCGGAACTGAGTTCACGTCCGACGTATCCAGGGAGCCGCTCGATGAATCGTCGAGTTCGGCCCGGGGCGGGCTGCATAAATCACATTCGACATTAGGGAGAGTTGTGCATTAAAGGAATATCATGAGTCACTCTGGTGTGCGAATACTTATGATTTCGCCGGACGCTTGGCCCTGTCCGGCCACTCCTCTCCGCTCTCTGCGGCATCATGGGAGTAATCCGGCGGAGGGGTCTTCCTCTTCCTAGACCCCTCGGCCTCCCCCGATGGGGCGGCCTTCTTCTTCTTCTTTTCTCCCCCCACTGGGGGGGAGAGATTTCTTCTCCCTCCTCCTCGTTTTCACGATAGGAGGGCGCCTCGGACTCGTCAGACGACGAGTCCGACACCACCAAGTTACGGGCACTCTTTCGAGTCCCGATGGTCTTCTTCTTCTTGACCTTCTTCTCCGGCACCACGTAAGGTGCCGGAGTGAGCAGCTGCACCAGGAGAGCTGGGGCTGGGTCTTCGGGCAGGGGAGCTAGACAGTTAATTGGTCTGGATATCGCCTGCCAAGCCTGTCAAAGGTAAGGGAGTTTAGATCCCGCATAGAGTTAATCTATGAAAAAGAGCTTAATAATCCTGTCAAAGGCATAAATAGCTTACCTCGCTAGCGTGACGCTGCGTGCTGTATCCGCGGTCCTCGGAAGCGGATGCGGGGGCTCCGGCGCCTTTGATTAACACCTTCCAGACGTCTTCATACGACGTGTCGAAGAGCCTGTTAAGGGTTCGGTGCTGCGCCGGGTCGAACTCCCACAAATTGAAATCCCGTTGTTGGCACGGGAGGATCATACGAACGAGCATGACCTGGACTATATTGACCAGCCAGATTGGCTTGTCTACCAGGGACTTGATGCAGGTCTTCAGTCCGGTCACCTCTTCCTCATTGCCCCACGACAGGCCCGTCTCTTTCCAAGACACAAACCGCGTGGGGGGTCCGGATCTAAATTCGGGGGCTGCGACCCATTCCAGATCGCGGGGCTCGGTGATGTAAAACCACCCGGCTTGCCACCCCTTTAGGGTCTCCACAAAGAACCCTTGAACCAGAGGATGTTGGCTATCTTGCCAGCCATAGCACCTCCGCACTCCGCTTGGCTGCCGCGCACCACCTTGGGCTTGATGTTGAAAGTCTTGAGCCAAAGGCCGAAATGAGGGCGGACGCAGAGGAAAGCCTCACACACTATGATAAATGCCGAGATGTTGAGGATGAAGTTCGGGGCCAGATCGTGGAAATCTAGGCCGTAGTAGAACATGAGTCCCCGGACGAATGGGTGAAGTGGAAAACCCAGTCCGCGGAGGAAGTGGGGAAGGAAAACTACCCTCTCATGGGGCCTTGGGGTGGGGAGAAGCTGCCCCTCCTCAGGAAGCTGGTGCGGGATGTCCTTGGACAGGTATCCGGCTTTCCTTAGCTTTTTTACTTGATCCTCCGTAACGGAGGAGACCATCCACTTGCCTCCCGCTCCGGACATTGCTGGAGAAGGTTGAGGTGGGAAGAGCGGGCTTGGGCGCTAGAGCTTGAGTGCGCGAGAGATGGATTGGCAAAGGAGGAAGAAGGCGTAGGTGAAAAGGTGGATCCTTATCCCCTCTTATGGGCGGATGCGGTTATGCGTCCCCACCTACCTAATAAAACTCGCTTGCCTCCCAAGTGCCGTGGTAAATGGCGCGGTTGGGTTACCCACGTCCGTATTGATGAGAATCCCGTTAAAAAGGGGCACACGATCTCTGCTTTGACAAGACGTGCCAAGGAAACCGCCTCGCTAAACGCGCTGAGGTGGAAAAGTGAAAACAATTTGTATAAAGAGCTTGGCCGCAGTGTGTTGACGCACTGCGGAATACGTCAGCAGATTTGATTTGTGTTAATATTATTCTCTCTCTGGCAATATGTGGAAACTTATTTTGCAGAGCCGGACACTATTTTTGGTGTTTACAATCTTCTATGAAGGACTTGGAGGAGGAACCCGCCTTGCAATGCCGAAGACAATCTGCGCGCCGTACTCGTCGTCATTGAAGCCTGGTTCAGGGGCTACTGAGGGAGTCCTGGATTAGGGGGTGTTCGGGCAGCCGGACTATACCTTCGCCGGACTCCTGGACTATGAAGATACAAGATTGAAGACTTCGTCCCATGTCTGGAAGGAACTTTCCTTGGTGTGGAAGGCAAGCTAGGCGATGCGGATACTCAAGATCTCCTACTATTGTAACCGACTCCGTGTAACCCTAACCCTATCCGGTGTCTATATAAACCGGAGGGTTGTAGTCCGTAGGACAAGAATCATCATCATACACAATCATACCATAGGCTAGCTTCTAGGGTTTAGCCTCCTTGATCTCGTGGTAGATCTACTCTTGTACTACCCATATCATCAATATTAATCAAGCAGGAGTAGGGTTTTACCTCCATCGAGAGGGCCCGAACCTGGGTAAACATCGTGTCCCTTGTCTCCTGTTACCATCTGACCTTGACGCACAGTTCGGGACCCCCTACCCGAGATCCGCCGGTTTTGACACCGACATTCACCATTAAGCTCAATTCTTCATTGGAGGTTTGTTTCTCACTCGATGATGTGGGGGCTTCACATGAGGCTTTGTAAGCACCACTTGATTTGTTGTGAAGTTCCTCTTTATCCTTGAGTGACATCTCATGAGCAACAATTCTTCCAATGACTTCCGTTGGCTTGAGATCTTTGTAATTGGGCATCATTTGGATCAATGCGCACACGATATCATATTTTCCATCCAAGGCTCTTAGGATCTTCTTGATGATGAATCTATCGGTCATCTCTTCACTCCCTAAGCCGGCAATCTCATTTGTGATAAGAGCAAGCCTAGAGTACATTTCAGCGAGACCTTCACCATCCTTCATTTTGAACTTGTCAAGTTGACTTTGAAGCACATCCAATTTGGATCCCTTGATGGAGTCGGTACCTTCGTGCATATCAACCAAAGTATTCCAAATTTCCTTTGCATTCTCAAGACGGCTGATTTTCTTGAATTCTTTGGGGCACAATCCGTTGAAGAGAATATCACAAGCTTAAGCGTTGTATTGCAGCATCTTCAACTATTCCGCGGTAGCTTCACGGTTCGTTTCTTTCCCATCAAAGAATTCACCTTGCTAGGCAATACACACAATAGCCCAAACGGCGGGGTTATGTCCAAGAATATGCATTTTCATCTTATGCTTCCAACTAGCAAAAATAGTACCATCAAAGTAAGGACCTCTACGGTGATAATTTCCCTCGCTAGACGCCATACTCTCCTAGGTTGTGAAACCAAGGCTATGACCACCAAAAGCTATGGAAATAAAGCAAACGGAGACCAAAGCTCTGATACCACTTGTAGGATCGAAAGTATGTCTAGAGGGGGGGTGATTAGACTACTTGACCAAATAAAAATCTAGCCTTTTCCCAATTTTAGTTCTTGGCAGATTTTAGCTATCTTAGCACAAGTAAAGCAATCTCCACACAATTCAAGCAAGCATGCAAAAGAGTATATGAGCAGCGGAAAGTAAAGCATGCAACTTGCAAGAATGTAAAGGGAAGGGTTTGGAGGATTCAAACACAATTGGAGACACGGATGTTTTTGTCGTGGTTCCGATAGGTGGTGCTATCGTACATCCACGTTGATGGAGACTTCAACCCACGGAGGGTAACGGTTGCGCGAGTCCACGGAGGGCTCCACCCACGAAGGGTCCATGAAGAAGCAACCTTGTCTATTCCATCACGGCCATCGCCCACGAAGGACTTGCCTCACTAGCGGTAGATCTTCATGAAGTAGGCGATCTCCTTGCCCTTGCAAACTCCTTGGTTCAACTCCACAATCTTGTCGGAGGCTCCCAAGTGACACCTAGCCAATCTAGGAGACACCACTCTCCAAGAAGTAACAAATGGTGTGTTGATGATGAACTCCTTGCTCTTGTGCTTCAAATGATAGTCTCCCCAACACTCAACTCTCTCTCACAGGATTTGTATTTGGTGGAAAGAAGATTTGAGTGGAAATCAACTTGGGGAAGGCTAGAGGTCAAGATTCATATGGTAGGAATGGAATATCTTGACCTCAACACAAGTGTAGGTGGTTCTCTCTCAGAAAATGTGTATTGGAAGTGTAGGTATGTTCTGATGGCTCTCTCCATGAATGAAGAGTGGGTGGAGGGGTATATATATAGCCTGCACACAAAATCTAACCGTTACACACAATTTGCCAAACTTGGTGGGACCGAATGGTTAAACTCGGTCGGACCGATTCAACAAACCTAGTGACCGTTAGGATTTTCGGTGGGACTGAGATGCAACTCGGTAGGACCGATATGGTTAGGGTTAGGGCATAACATAGTCTCGGTGTGACCGATTACACAAACTCGGTGGGACAGAGTTTGGTAATAAGCTAACCAGAGAGTTGGTCAGGTAAAGTCGGTGGGACCGATTCGCTCATCTCGTTGAGACCAAAATGTTACAAAAGGGAAACAGAGAGTTTACATTGCAATATCGGTGGGACCAGTCGCTCATCTCCGTAAGACCGAAACGTTACAGAGGCAAACAGAGAGATTACAATCCCATCTCGGTGAAACCGAGATCCCTATCGGTGAGACCGATTTGACTAGGGTTTGTGGCAGTGGCTATGACATTTGAAACTCGGTGGCGCCGGATAGATAGAATAGGTGGGGCCGAGTTTGACTTTTGGTTTAGGTCATATGTGGATGTGGGAAGGTAGTTGAGGGTTTTGGAGCATATCACTAAGCACTGAAGAGCAAGAAACTCATTAAGCAACACCTCATCCCTCCTTGATAGTATTGGCTTTTTCTATGGACTCAATGTGATCTTGGATCACTAAAATATGAAATGTAGAGTCTTGAGCTTCAAGCTTGAGCCAAACTTTTTGTCCTTAGAATTTTGAGGGATCCACTTTCCTCATCCATGCCATGCCATTCATTGAGCTTTTCCTGAAATATTAATCTTGGAATAATGTTAGCTCAATGAGCTATATGTTGTTAGGAATTACCAAAACCACCCTGGGATAGTTGCACTTTCACTTTTCTCATCCAAGGGCTTTGTGAAGATATCTGCCAGTTGCTCTTCAGTGTTGACGTGTATGATATCAATATCTCCCTTCATGACATGATCTCTGAGAAAGTGATGACGAATTTCAATGTGCTTTGTCTTCGAGTGCTGAACTAGGTTATTGGCTATCTTGATGGCGCTATCGTTGTCGCAATAGGGTGGTACTTGTTTCAGATGGATGCCATAGTCCTTGAGTGTTTGCTTCATCCATAGAAGCTGAGCGTAGCAAGATCCAGCAGCAATGTATTCAGATTCAGCAGTGGAGAGTGATACACAGTTCTGCTTCTTTGAAGACCAACAGAAAGTGATCGCCCCAGAAAGTGACATGTGCCTGATGTAGACTTGCGATCCACCTTGTCACCAGCATAATCAGCATCCGAGAATCCAACTAGATCAAACTCTGAGCCCTTTGGATACCATAATCCTAATGTGGGGGTGTAAGCCAAATATCAAAGAATTCACTTCACATCTAAGTGATGCGATTCCTTTGGTGCCGCTTGGAATCGAGCACACATGCAAACACTAAGCATAATATCTGGCCTAGATGCACATAAATAAAGTAAAGAACCAATCATGGAGTGGTATACCTTTTGATCGAACTCTTTACCATTGGCGTCAGGACCCAGATGACTTTTGGTTGGCATTAGCGTCGTATAACCTTTACAGTCTTGCATTCCAAACTTCTTCAGGCAATCTTTGAGATATTTTTCTTGAGATATGAAGATGCCATTGCTTTGCTGACGAATTTGCAGACCAAGGAAGAACTTTAGCTCACCCATCATGGACATCTGATATTGCTCTTGCATCATGTGTCCAAACTCATCACTGTATTTCTGGTTGGTGCAGCCGAAGATAATGTCATCCACATATAGTTGGCACACAAACAGCTCACCGTCATATGTATTCTTGAAGAGTGTGGGATCCAGGAAACCAGGTTTGAAGCCTTTGCTCTTCAGGAAGTCTTTGAGTGTGTCATACCAAGCGCGAGGGGCTTGTTTGAGGCCATACAGTGCCTTGTTTAGCTTGTACACCATATCAGGATGTTTTGGATCTTCAAAGCCAGGAGGTTGTGCAACATACACTTCTTCTTCAATCTTGCCGTTGAGAAATGCACTCTTCACATCCATTTGATACAGCAAGATGTTGTGATGGTTTGCATAGGCTAGCAATATGCGAATAGCTTCAAGCCTAGCCACAAGAGCAAATGTTTCATCGAAGTCAATCCCTTCAACTTGAGTGTATCCTTGAGCAACGAGACGAGCCTTGTTTCTGACAACTTGACCATGCTCATCTTGCTTGTTGTGATATATCCATTTTGTGCCTATTATGTTGTGCTTGCGAGTGTCAGGACGCTTGACAAGTTCCCAGACATTGTTCAGCTTGAACTGTTGAAGCTCTTCTTGCATAGCTTGAATCCATTCAGGTTCCATGAAGGCTTCAACAACTTTCTTGGGTTCAGATACTGAGACAAATGCAAAGTGCCCACAGAAATTTGCTAGTTGTGTTGCTCTTGAACGAGTGAGTGGACCAGGCGCATTGATGTTATTAATTATCTTCTCAATCTGTACTTCATTTGCAACACGAGGATGAACTGGATGAAGATGTTGCTCTTGCTGATCATTGTCATCGTTGGGAGGATTGTCTTCTGGCTGAGCATTGTCTTCATGTTGATTAGGTGCAGAAATTATAAGTTCCTCTTCAGGTTGTGCTTTAGACGGTATGATTTCTCCAATTCCCATTAGCTTGATGGATTCACTGGGTGGAACTTCATCTAGCACATTTGGCAGGTGCTCTCTTTGCAAGCCATTAGTCTCATCGAACCGCACATCGACAGTTTCAACCACTTTATAGTGAAAGAGGTTGAAGACTCAGTGAGGAGTTCATAGGATATTTTCTTCAGAAGCTTGTGAAGGTAAACACAGTTGATGACATGGCATGCAGTATCAATAGCTTCAGGCCAGAACTTTCTTGGTGTCTTATATTCATCGAGCATCGTCCGAGCCATCTCAATGAGTGTTCTGTTCTTGCGCTCCATGATGCCATTCTGCTGAGGTGTGTACGGAGCGGAGAACTCATGAGTGATTCCCAATGTATCCAAGTAAAGGTCGAGGCCGGTGTTTTTGAACTTAGTGCCGTTGTCACTTCTGATATGCTTGATCTTGATGCCATAGTTGTTCATGGCACGGTTGGCGAAGCGTCTGAAGACATCCTGCACTTCAGTCTTGTAGAGAATTATGTGCACCCACGTATATCTTGAATAATCATCAACAATGACGAAGCCATAGAGACAAGCAGTAGTAGTGAGTAGGGCCAAATAAGTCCATGTGTAGAAGCTCGAAGGGTTGAGATGTCGTCATGATTGTCTTCGAGGGATGCTTGGCCCTAGTCATATTTCCACTTCGCAGGCACTGCACAAGTGATCCTTCTTGAACTTGACGCCCTCGATGCCTATGACATGCTTCTTCTTTGCGAGAATGTGTAACTTCCTCATGCCAGCATGCCCTAGTCTCCGATGCCAGAGCCAGCACTCTGAAGCTTTGGCAAGAAGGCATACAGAACGTTGTGGCCCTGCTGAGAAATCTACCATGTACAGGTCATCTTTCCGGTACCCTTCAAAGACTAGAGACTTGTCAGATTCCATTAGTACAAGGCAACAATGTTTTCCAAATATCACAATCATGTTCAAGTCACAAAGCATTGAGACAGACATTAAGTTGAAACCAAGGGATTCAACAAGCATCACTTTATCCATGTGCTGATCCTTTGAGATTGCAACTCTACCTAGACCCAATACCTTGCTTTTACCAGTGTCAGCAAATGTGATGTGACTCTTGTCAGATGGACGTAAGGTTGAGTTCATGAGAAGACTTCGATCACTAGTCATCTGGTTGGTGCATCCGCTATCCATAATCCATTCTGAAGCATGAGGTGTCATACCCTACAGTACAGTTAGGGGATAGGCTTCACCAAGAATATTGTGAAGCATAAACATTTGACGAGCAAGAGGATTATTAAAGCTCAGATCAAGATTAGGACTGATAGGATGATTGGGAAATGATTCAGTAATAAAATACATAGTGAGACCATTTGGGCATTTGATCTTGCGCCCTACAAGATGTTTTAGGTCCCCAGCAATAGCATCAGACGCCTTTGATTTCCGGCTGGAGACCTTTCCCTGCAAAAGAAAGTTAATTCTTCTTAACCACCCACATCTTCAGGGGTGGCTTAGAAGCAATGAGTCTAAGTACAGCATCTGAGAAATTCGGCTTTGGAGCCCTACCAAATAGCCTTGCAGGTGATGAATGATACTCATATGAATAGGCAGAAAAGTTCTTAGTTTTATGAACATAGCGGTCTGAAGAAACACGCTCATTTTCACAAGTCTGAGTATGATTTCCCTGCAAAACATTGGCGTTAGGGTGACTCAGGTGAGTACTCTGTCTGTATGAAGCCTTTGGACCATATGAAGCCTTTGGTCTGGGATTTATCTTCTTCCCAGGTGGTGTCCGATAACCCACAAGTATAGGGGATCACAACCGTTTTCGAGGGTAGATCATTTAACCCAAATTTATTGATTCGACACAAGGGGAGCCAAAGAATATTCTCAAGTATTAGCAGCTGAGTTGTCAATTCAACCACACCTGGAAACTTAGTATCTGCAGCAAAGTGTTTAGTAGCAAAGTAATATGATAGTGGTGGTAACGACAACAAAAGTAAAGGACGCAAAAGTAATGTTTTTGGTATTTTGTAGTGATTGTAACAGTAGCAACGGGAAAGTAAATAAGCGTAAACCAGTATATGGAAAGCTCGTAGGCACCAGATCAGTAATGGATAATTATGCCAGATGCGGTTCATCATGTAACAGTCATAACATAGGGTGACGCAGAACTAGCTCCAATTCATCAATGTAATGTAGGCATGTATTCCGTATATAGTCATACTTGCTTATGGAAAAGAACTTGCATGACATCTTTTGTCCTACCCTCCCGTGGCAGTGGGGTCCTATTGGAAACTAAGGGATATTAAGGCCTCCTTTTAATAGAGAACCAGAACAAAGCATTAGCACATAGTGAATACATGAACTCCTCAAACTATGGTCATCACCGGGAGTGGTCCCGATTATTGTCACTTCGGGGTTGCCGGATCATAACACATAGTAGGTGACTATAGACTTGCAGGATAGGATCAACAACTCACATATATTCATGAAAACATAATAGGTTCAGATCTGAAATCATGGCACTCGGGCCCTAGTGACAAGCATTAAGCATATCAAAGTCATAGCAACATCAATCTCAGAACATAATGGATACTAGGGATCAAACCCTAACAAAACTAACTCGATTACATGATAAATCTCATCCAACCCATCACCGTCCAGCAAGCCTATGATGGAATTACTCACACTCGGCGGTGAGCATCATGAAATTGGTGATGGAGGATGGTTGATGATGACGACGGCGATGAATCCCCCTCTCTGGAGCCCTGAACGGACTCCAGATCAGCCCTCCCGAGAGGTTTTAGGGCTTGGCGGTGGCTCCGTATCGTAAAACGCGATGATTTCTTCTCTCTGATTTTTTTCTCCCTGAAAGCCAATATATAGAGTTGGAGTTGGCGTCGGAGGGTCTCCAAGGTGCCCATGAGGTAGGGGGGCGCGCCCTAGGAGGGGGGTGCGCCCCCACCCTCGTGGACAGGGTGTGGGCCCCCTAATCTTCATCTTTGGCGAGCATTTTTTATTATTTTTTATAAGACATCCCGTGGAGTTTCAGGTCATTCCGAGAACTTTTGTTTTCTGCACATAAAACAACATCATGGCAATTCTGCTGAAAACAGCGTCAGTCCTGGTTAGTTCCATTCAAATCATACTAGTTAGAGTCCAAAACAAGGGCAAAAGTGTTTGGAAAAGTAGATACGACGAAGACGTATCAACTCCCCCAAGCTTAAACCCTTGCTTGTCCTCAAGCAATTCAGTTGACAAACTGAAAGAGAAAAAGAAAAACTTTTACAAACTCTGCTTGCTCTTGTTGTTGTAATTATGTCAAACCAGCATTCAGGTTTTCAGCAAAGATCATAACTAACCACATTTGCAATAATTCTCAGGTCTCATAATTACTCATATCAATAGCATAATCAACTAGCGAGCCATAATAATAAATCTCGGATGACAACACTTTCTCGAAACAATCATAATATGATATAACAAGATGGTATCTCGCTAGCCCTTTCTGAGACCGCAAAACATAAATGCAGAGCACCTTTAAAGATCAAGGACTGACTAGACATTGTAATTCATGGTAAAAGAGATCCAATCATAGTCACACCCAATATAAATTAACAGTAATGAATGCAAATGACAGCTGTGCTCTCCAGCTAGTGCTTTTTAATAAGAGGGTGATGACTCAACATAGAAGTAAATGGATAGGCCCTTCGCAGAGGGAAGCAGGGATTTGTAGAGGTGCCAGAGCTCGGTTTTGAAATAGAGATAAATTATATTTTGAGTGGTATACTTTCATTGTCAACATAGAAACTAAAAGATGGCGATATCTTCCATGTCACACACATTATAGGCGGTTCCCAAATAGAATGGTAAAGTTTATACTCCCCCTCCACCAACAAGCATCAATCCATTGCTTGCTTGAAACAACGAGTGCCTCCAACATACATCAGGTCCCAGGGGGAGTTTTGTTTGCAATTAATTTTGATTTAGTTTGCATAAAGCATGGGACTGTGCATCCCGGTGACCAGCCATTTTCTCGTGAGTGGGGAGCGGAGTCCACTCCTCTTGAGAATAACCCGCCTAACATGGAAGATAAGGGAAACCTTGGTTGATACATGAGCTATTCGAGAATACAAAACATAATGTTTATTTGAAGGTTTAGAGTTTGGCACATACAAATTACTTGGAACAGCAGGTAGATACCGCATATAGGAAGGTATAGTGGACTCATCTGGAATAACTTTGGGGTTTAAGGGATTAGATGCACAAGCAGTATTCCCGCTTAGTACAGGTGAAGGCTAGCAAAAGACTGGGAAGCGACCAACTAGAGAGCGACAACAGCCATGTACATGAAGGAAATATGCCCTAGAGGCAATAATAAAGTTATTATTTATTTCCTTATATCATGATAAATGTTTATTATTCATGCTAGAATTGTATTAACCGGAAACATAATACATGTGTGGATATATAGACAAACAGAGTGTCACTAGTATGCCTCTACTTGACTAGCTTGTTAATCAAAGATGGTTAAGTTTCCTAACCATAGACAAAGGAGTTGTCATTTGATTAACAAGGTCACATCATTAGTTGAATGATCTGATTGACATGACCCATTCCATTAGCTTAGCACCCGATCGTTTAGTATGCTGCTATTGCTTTTATCCATGACTTATACATGTTCCTATGACTATGAGATTATGCAACTCCCGTTTACCGTAGGAACACTTTGTGTGCTACCAAACGTCACAACGTAACTGGGTGATTATAAAGGTGCTCTACAGGTGTCTCCGAAAGTATTTGTTGGGTTGGCGTATTTCAAGATTAGGATTTGTCACTCCGAATGTCGGAGAGGTATCTCAGGGCCTTCTCGGTAATGCACATCACATAAGCCTTGCAAGCATTGCAACTAATGAGTTAGTTGCGGGATGATGTATTACGGAACGAGTAAAGAGACTTGCGGTAACGAGATTGAACTAGGTATTGGATACCGACGATCGAATCTCGGGCAAGTAACATACCGATGACAAAGGGAACAACGTATGTTGTTATGCGGTCTGACCGATAAAGATCTTCGTAGAATATGTAGGAGCCAATATGGGCATCCAGGTCCCGCTATTGGTTATTGACCGGAGAGGTGTCTCGGTCATGTCTACATTGTTCTCGAACCGTAGGGTCCGCACGCTTAAGGTTACGATGACAGTTATTATGAGTTTATGCATTTTGATGTACCGAAGGAGTTCGGAGTCCCGGATGTGATCACGGACATGACGAGGAGTCTCCGAATGGTCGAGACGTAAAGATTGATATATTGGACGGCTATGTTCGGACATCGGAATGGTTCCGAGTGGTTTCGGATAATATCGGAGTGCCGGAGGGGTTACCGGACCCCCCCCCCGGGGGAAGTATGGGCCTTATTGGGCCGCGAGGGGAGAGAGAGGGCCACGCCAGGAGGTGGCGCGCGCCCCCCCATGGGCAGTCCGAATTGGACAAGGAGGGGGGCGCGACCCCCCCTTTCTTTCTCCCTCTCCCTCTCTTTCCTTCCCCCTTCCTCCCTCCTAGTTGGACTAGGAAAGGGGAGTCCTACTCCTACTAGGAGGAGGACTCCCCCCTCCCTTGGCGCGCCTCTAGGCCGGCCGGCCCTCCCCCCTTGCTCCTTTATATACGGGGGCAGGGGGGCACCCGAGGACACACAAGTTGATCCTTGAGATCGTTCCTTAGCCGTGTGCGGTGCCCCCCTCCACCATATTCCACCTCGGTCATCTTGTCGCAGTGTTTAGGCGAAGCCCTGCGTCGGTAGTTCATCAAGATCGTCACCACGCCGTCCTGCTGACGGAACTCATCCCCGGAGGTTTTGCTGGATCGAGACCCGGGGACGTCATCGAGCTGTACGTGTGTCAAGAACTCGGAGGCGCCGGAGTAACGGCGCTTGGATCGGTCGGATCGCGAGGAGGACGTACGACTACTTCCTCTACGTTGTGTCAACGCTTCCGCTTCGTCTACGAGGGTACGTAGACAACACTCTCCCCTCTTGTTGCTATGCATCACCATGATCTTGCGTGTGCGTAGGAATTTTTTTGAAATTAGTACGTTCCCCAATAGTGGTATCCGAGCCTAGGTTTTTATGGTTTGATGTTTTGCACGAGTAGAACACAAGTGAGTTGTGGACGATACAAGTCATACTGCCTACCAGCATGTCATACTTTGGTTCGGCGGTATTGTTGGATGAAGCGGCCCAGACCGACATTACGCGTACGCTTACGCGAGACTGGTTCTACCGCCGTGCTTTGCACACAGGTGGCTGGCGGGTGTCAGTTTCTCCAACTTTAGTTTAACCGAGTATGGCTACGCCCGGTCCTTGAGAAGGTTAAAACAGAGTCTATTTGACAAACTATCGTTGTGGTTTTGATGCGTAGGTGAGATTGGTTCTTGCTTAAGCCCGTAGCAGCCACGTAAAATTTGCAACAAACAAAGTAGAGGACGTCTAACTTGTTTTTGCAGGGCATGTTGTGATGTGATATGGTCAAGACATGATGCTATATTTTATTGTATGAGATGATCATGTTTTGTAACCGAGTTATCGGCAACCGGCAGGAGCCGTATGGTTGTCGCTTTATTGTATGCAATGCAATCGCCCTGTAATGCTTTACTTTATCACTAAGCGGTAGCGATAGTCGTAGAAGCATAAGATTGGCGAGATGACAACGATGCTACGATGGAGATCAAGGTGTCGCGCCGGTGACGATGGTGATCATGATGGTGCTGCAGAGATGGAGATCACGAAGCACAAGATGATGATGACCATATCATATCACTTATATTGATTTGCATGTGATTTTTATCTTTTATGCATCTTATCTTGCTTTGATTGACGGTAGCATTATAAGATGATCTCTCACTAAATTATCAAGAAGTGTTCTCCCCGAGTATGCACCGTTGCCAAAGTTCGTCGTGCCCAGACACCACGTGATGATCGGGTGTGATAAGCTCTACGTCCATCGACAATGGGTGCAAGCCAGTTTTGCACACGCGGAATACTCGGGTTATACTTGACGAGCCTAGCATATGCAGATATGGCCTCGGAACACGGAGACCGAAAGGTCGAGCGTGAATCATATAGTAGATATGATCAACATGATGATGTTCACCATTGAGAAATAATCCATTTCACGTGATGATCGGTTATGGTTTAGTTTTGATTTGGATCACGTGATCACTTAGAAGATTAGAGGGATATCTATCTAAGTGGGAGTTCTTAAGTAATATGATTAATTGAACTTTAATTTATCATGAACTTAGTCCTGGTAGTATTAGCATATCTATGTTGTAGATCAATAGCTCGAGTTGTGGCTTCCCTGTGTTTATTTTTGATATGTTCCTAGAGCAAATTGTGTTGAAAGATGTTAGTACCAATGATGCGGATTGGATCCGTGATCTGAGGTTTATCCTCATTGCTGCACAGAAGTATTATGTCCTTCATGCACCGCTAGATGACAGACCTATTGCAGGAGCAGATGCAGACGTTATGAACGTTTGGCTAGCTCAATATGATGACTACTTGATAGTTTAGTGCACCATGCTTAACGGCTTAGAATCGGGACTTCAAAGACGTTTTGAACGTCATGGACCATATGAGATGTTCCAGGAGTTGAAGTTAATATTTCTAGCAAATACCCGAGTTGAGACATATGAAGTCTCCAACAAGTTCTATAGCTAAAAGATGGAGGAGAATCGCTCAACTAGAGAGCGTGTGCTCAGATTGTCTGGGTACTACAATCGCTTGAATCAAGTGGGAGTTAATCTTCCAGATAAGATAGTGATTGACAGAATTCTCTAGTCACCATCACCAAGTTAGTAGAACTTCGTGATGAACTATAATATGCAAGGGATGACAAAAGTAATTCCCAAGCTCTTCGTGATGCTGAAATCAACGAAGGTAGAAATCAAGAAAAACATCAAGTGTTGATGGTTAACAAGACCACTAGTTTCAAGAAAAGGGCAAAAGGAAGAAGGGAAACTTCAAGAAGAACGGCAAGCAAGTTGCTGCTCAACTGAAGAAGCCCAAGTCTGGACCTAAGCCTGAGACTGAGTGCTTCTACTGCAAAGGGACTGGTCACGGGAAGCGGAACTACCCCAAGTAATTGGCGGATAAGAAAGGATGGCAAAGTAAACAAAGGTATATTTGATATACATGTTATTGATGTGTACTTTACTAGTGTTCATAGCAACCCCTCAGTATTTGGTACTAGTTCAAGTTGCTAAGATTAGTAACTTGAATCGGGAGTTGCAGAATGAACAGAGACTAGCTAAGGATGAGGTGACGATGTGTGTTGGAAGTAGTTCCAAGATTGATATGATCATCATCACACACTTCCTGTACTTTCGGGATTAGTGTTGAACCTAAATAAGTGTTATTTGGTGTTTGCGTTGAGCATGAATATGATTTGATCATGTTTATTGCAATACGGTTATTCATTTAAGTAAGAGAATAAATTGTTGTTCTGTTTACATGAATAAAACCTTATATGGTTACACACCCAATGAAAATAGTTCATTGGATCTCGATCGTAGTGATACACATATTCATAATATTGAAACCAAAAGATGCAAAGTTAATAATGATAATGCAACTTATTTGTGGCACTGCCGTTTAGGTCATATTGGTGTAAAGCGCATGAAGAAACTCCATGCTGATGGGATTTTGGAATCAATTGATTATGAATCACTTGATGCTTGCGAACCATGTCTCTTGGGCAAGATGACTAAAACGCCGTTCTCCGGAACAATGGAGCGAGCAACAGATTTGTTGGAAATCATACATACTGATGTATGTGGTCCGATGAATATTAAGGCTCGCGACAAGTATCATTATTTTCTGACCTTCACAGATGATTTGAGCAGATATGGGTATATCTACTTGATGAAACATAAGTCTGAAACATTTGAAAAGTTCAAAGAATTTCAGAGTGAAGTAGAGAATCATCGTAACAAGAAAATAAAAGTTTCTACGATATGATCGCAGAAGTAAAATATTTGAGTTACGAGTTTGGCCTTCAATTAAAACAATGTGGAATAGTTTCACAAACTCATGCCACTTGGAACACCACAGCATAATGGTGTGTCCGAACGTCATAACCGTACTTTATTGGATATAGTGCAATCTATGATGTTTCTTACTGATTTTCCACTATTGTTTTGGGGTTATGCATTAGAGACAGCTGCATTCACGTTAAATAGGGCACCAGCTAAATCCGTTGAGACGACACTATATGAACTGTGGTTTAGCAAGAAACCAAAGTTGTCGTTTCTTAAAGTTTGGGGTTGTGATGCTTATATGAAAAGGTTTCATCCTGATATGCTCAAATCCAAATCGGAGAAATATGTCTTCATAGGATACCCAAAGGAAACTGTTGGGTACGCCTTCTATCACAGATCCAAAGGCAAGACATTTGTTGCTAAGAATGGATCCTTTCTAGAGAAGGAGTTTCTCTCGAAAGAAGTGAGTGGGAGGAGAGTAGAACTTGATAAGGTAGTTGTACCTTCTCCCTTATTGGAAAGTAGTTCATCGCAGAAATCTGTTCCTGTGACCACTACACCAATTAGTGAGGAAGCTAATGATGATGATTATGTAACTTCAGATCAAGTTACTACCGAACCTCGTAGATCAACCAGAGTAAGATCCGCACCAGAGTGGTACGACAATACTATTCTGGAAGTCATGCTACTAGATCATGATGAACCTACGAACTATGAAGAAGCGATGGTGAGCCCAGATTCCGCGAAATGGTTTGAGGCCATGAAATCTGAGATGGGATCCATGTATTAGAACAGAGTGTGGACTTTGGTTGACTTGCCCGATGATCGGCAAGCAATTGAGAATAAATGGATCTTCAAGAGGAAGACGGACGATGATAGTAGTGTTACTATCTACAAAGCTAGAATTGTCGCAAAAAGGTTGTCGACAAGTTCAAGGTGTTGACTACGATGACAGTTTCTCACTCGTATCTATGCTTAAGTCTGTCCGAATCATGTTAGCAATTGCCGCATTTTATGAAATCTGGCAAATGGATAAACAAAACTGCATTCCTTAATGGAGCTATTAAAGAAGAGTTGTATATGATGCAACCAGAAGGTTTTGTCAATCCTAAAGGTATTAACAAAGTGTGCAAGCTCCAGCGATCCATCTATGGACTGGTGCAAGCATCTCGGAGTTAGAATATACGCTTTGATGAGTTGATCAAAGCATATAGTTTTATACAGACTTGCGGTGAAGCCTGTATTTACAAGAAAGTGAGTGGGAGCACTACAGCATTTTTGATAAGTATATGTAAATGACATATTGTTGATCGGAAATAAAGTAGAATTATTCTGCAAAGCATAAAGGAGTGTTTGAAAGGAGTTTTTCAAAGAAAGACCTCGGTGAAGCTGCTTACATATTGAGTATCAAGATCTATAGAGATAGATCAAGACGCTTGATAAGTTTTTTTTCAATGAGTACATACCTTGACAAGATTTTGAAGTAGTTCAAAATGGAACAGTCAAAGAAAGAGTTCTTGCCTGTGTTACAGAGTGTGAAATTGAGTAAGACTCAAAACCCGACCACGGCAGAAGATAGAAAGAGAATGAAAGTCATTCCCTATGACTTGGCCATAGGTTCTATAAAGTATGCCATGCTGTGTACCAGATCTATTGCATACCCTACCAATGTGTTTGGCAAGGAAGTACAATAGTGATCTAGGAGTAGATCACTGGACAGCGGTCAAAATTATCCTTAGTGGAATAAGGATATGTTTCTCGATTATGGAAGTGGAAAAAGGTTCGTAGTAAAGGGTTACGTCGATGCAAGTTTTGACACCGATCTGGATGACTCTAAGTCTCGATCTAGATACATATTGAAAGTGGGAGCAATTAGCTAGAGTAGCTCCGTGCAGAGTATTGTTGACATAGAAATTTGCAAAATACTTACGGATCTGAATGTGACAGACCCGTTGACTAAAATTATCTCACAAGCAAAACATGATCACACCTTAGTTCTCTTTGGGTGTTAATCACATAGCGATGTGAACTAGATTACCGAATCTAGTAAACCCTTTTGGATGTTAATCACATGGTGATGTGAACTATTGCTGTTAAATCACATGGCGATGTGAACTAGATTATTGACTCTAGTGCAAGTGGGAGACTGAAGGAAATATGCCCTAGAGGCAATAATAAAGTTATTATTTATTTCCTTATATCATGATAAATGTTTATTATTCATGCTAGATTTGTATTAACCGGAAACATAATACATGTGTGGATATATAGACAAACAGAGTGTCACTAGTATGCCTCTACTTGACTAGCTTGTTAATCAAAGATGGTTAAGTTTCCTAACCATAGACAAAGGAGTTGTCATTTGATTAACAAGGTCAAATCATTAGTTGAATGATCTGATTGACATGACCCATTCCATTAGCTTAGCACCCGATCATTTAGTATGCTGCTATTGCTTTTATCCATGACTTATACATGTTCCTATGACTACGAGATTATGCAACTCCCGTTTACCGTAGGAACACTTTGTGTGCTACCAAACATCACAACATAACTGGGTGATTATAAAGGTGCTCTACAGGTGTCTCCGAAAGTATTTGTTGGGTTGGCGTATTTCAAGATTAGGATTTGTCACTCCGAATGTCGGAGAGGTATCTCAGGGCCTTCTCGGTAATGCACATCACATAAGCCTTGCAAGCATTGCAACTAATGAGTTAGTTGCGGGATGATGTATTACGGAACGAGTAAAGAGACTTGCCGGTAACGAGATTGAACTAGGTATTGGATACCGACGATCGAATCTCGGGCAAGTAACATACCGATGACAAAGGGAACAACGTATGTTGTTATGCAGTCTGACCGATAAAGATCTTCGTAGAATATGTAGGAGCCAATATGGGCATCCAGGTCCCGCTATTGGTTATTGACCGGAGAGGTGTCTCGGTCATGTCTACATTGTTCTCGAACCGTAGGGTCCGCACGCTTAAGGTTACGATGACAGTTATTATGAGTTTATGCATTTTGATGTACCGAAGGAGTTCGGAGTCCCGGATGTGATCACGGACATGACGAGGAGTCTCCGAATGGTCGAGACGTAAAGATTGATATATTGGACGGCTATGTTCGGACATCAGAATGGTTCCGAGTGGTTTCGGATAATACCGGAGTGCCGGAGGGGTTACCGGAACCCCCCGGGGGAAGTATGGGCCTTATTGGGCCGCGAGGGGAGAGAGAGGGCCGCGCCAGGAGGTGGCGCGCGCCCCCCATGGGCAGTCCAAATTGGACAAGGAGGGGGGGCGCGGCCCCCCTTTCCCTCTCCCTCTCCCTCTCTTTCCTTCCTCCTTCCTCCCTCCTAGTTGGACTAGGAAAGGGGAGTCCTACTCCTACTAGGAGGAGGACTCCCCCCTCCCTTGGCGCGCCTCTAGGCCGGCCGGCCCTCCCCCCTTGCTCCTTTATATACGGGGGCAGGGGGGCACCCGAGGACACACAAGTTGATCCTTGAGATCGTTCCTTAGCCGTGTGCGGTGCCCCCCTCCACCATATTCCACCTCGGTCATATTGTCGCAGTGTTTAGGCGAAGCCCTGCGTCGGTAGTTCATCAAGATCGTCACCACGCCGTCGTGCTGACGGAACTCATCCCCGGAGGTTTTGCTGGATCGAGACCCGGGGACGTCATCGAGCTGTACGTGTGTCAAGAACTCGGAGGCGCCGGAGTAACGGCGCTTGGATCGGTCGGATCGCGAGGAGGACGTACGACTACTTCCTCTATGTTGTGTCAACGCTTCCGCTTCGGTCTACGAGGGTATGTGGACAACACTCTCCCCTCTCGTTGCTATGCATCACCATGATCTTGCGTGTGCGTAGGAATTTTTTTGAAATTACTACGTTCCCCAACAGTACATGCATCAAAATTAATAAACATTGGATGCAAGCATGAGTAGGATATAATCCACCATGAACATAAATAGCGTGAAGGCAATGTTGATTTTGTTTCAACTACATGCGTGAACATGTGCCAAGTCAAGTCACTTAAATCATTCAAAGGAGGATACCATCCCATCATACCACATCATAACCATCTCAATAGCATGTTGGCACGCAAGGTAAATCATTAAAACTCATAGCTAATCAAGCATGGCACAAGCAACTATGATATCTAATTGTCATTGCAAACATGTTTATTCATAATAAGCTGAATCAAGAACGATGAACTCATCATATTTACAAAAACAAAAGAGGTCGAGTTCACACCAGCTTTTCCCATCTAAGTCGGTCCATCATATATCATCATAATTGCCTTTCACTTGCACGACCGAACGTTGTGAATAATAAGAAGAGTGCATGTGCATTGGACTAAGCTAGAATCTGCGAGCATTCAATAAACAGGAGAAGACAAGGCAATATGGGTGTTGGTGTCAAAACCGGCGGATCTCGGGTAGGGGGTCCCGAAATGTGCGTCAAGGCCTGATGGTAACAGGAGACAAGGGACACGAAGTTTACCCAGGTTCGGGCCCTCTCGATGGAGGTAAAACCCTGCTCCTGCTTGATTAATATTGATGATATGGGTAGTACAAGAGTAGATCTACCACGAGATCAAGGAGGCTAAACCCTAGAAGCTAGCCTATGGTATGATTGTGTATGATGATTCTGTCCTACAGACTACAACCCTTCGGTTTATATAGACACCGGATAGGGTTAGGGTTACACAGAGTCGGTTACATTGGCAGGAGATCTTGAGTATCCGCATCGCCTAGCTTGCCTTCCACGCCAAGGAAAGTCCCATCCGGACACGGGACGGAGTCTTCAAACTTGTATCTTCATAGTCCAGGAGTCCGACGAGGGTATAGTCCGGCTACCTGAACACCCCCTAATTCAGGACTCCCTCAGTAGCCCCTGAACCAGGCTTCAATGACGACGAGTCCGGCGCGCAGATTGTCTTCGGCATTGCAAGGCGGGTTCCTCCTCCAAGTCCTTCATAGAAGATTGTAAACACCAAAAAATAGTGTCCGGCTCTGCAAAATAAGTTTCCACATATTGCCATAGAGAGAATAATATTAACACAAATCAAATCTGCTGACGTATTCCGCAGTGCATCATCACACTGCGCCCAAGCTCTTTACACAAATTGTTTTCACTTTTCCACCTCAACACGTTCAGCGAGGCGGTTTCCTTGGCACGTCTTGTCAAAGCAGAGATCGTGTGCCCCTTTTAACGGGATTCTCATCAATACGGACGTGGGTAACCCAACCGTGCCCGTTAGCACGTTCCCTCGATTAAAGGCGAGTCCAAGACGGTTACGGGGAGGGCTCTTGGTATTCAACCTCCTATAAAGAGACCAAGGCCCTACTTCTTTTCTTAATCTCAAACGAGTTCGCCTGTTGCCTCGAGTTCCAGCACCCCAGGCTCCAGATTCCAGGCGCTTCGGACCTTCGACAATGTCCGGTTCTGACCTTCAAGGTCGATGGACGCCTTCCTCCGTCACGGAGGAGGACGTATTAAGGTTGAGGGAGGCTAGGTTCCTGACTGGCAAGATTTCGCATAGGTTGCCTGCTCAAGGACAGGTTATTCCCAGTCCCCAGCCCGGTGAGAGCGTGGTGTTCATGTCTCACTTCCTCCGAGGGTTAGGCTTCCCCCTGGATCCCTTCGTGAGAGGACTGTTGTTTTATTACGGGCTGGAATTTCATGATTTAGCTCCGGAGTCCATCCTCCATATCTCCTCATTTATCATCGTGTGTGAAGCGTTCCTCCGTGTTACCCCTCACTTCGGATTATGGCTCAAGACTTTCGAAGTGGAGCCGAAGATGATCGAGGGACGACACGCAGAGTGCGGAGGCGCTGTTATAAGAAAAAATGCCGATGCTCCATGGCCCGAGGGCTCTTTTCAAGAGGAGCTGGGCTTGTGGCAACGAGAGTGGTTTTATATCACCGCTCCCCGGGGCACCACATGGGTGGCGCCTCCTGCCTTTCGCTCGGGTCCCCCACCACGGCTAGCGTCGTGGATCAACAAAAGGTTAGATTGGGGTTTGCCTAAAGACGTACCCTTGCTGCAGGGCCGCATTAAGGATATCTTGGAAGGAGACCTCAACCTGGTCAAGGTGACGCAGGTCATGCTGATTCGCCGGACACTGCCCGGCAAACGTCGCCCCCTTCGCCTGTGGGAGTTCAATCCAGAGGGACCACGAGTTCTCTGGGATTTTATGAGCGCGACGTCTGCGGAGATGTATAAACTGTTCTTCGGATCACAAGAAGTGTGTCCGGATTTGACCGAGGACGCAGGCCTAAGCCGCAATCGCCCGGATACTCGAGTAAGTAACCTTGTGCCCGGACCTTCAATCCGCATAATTATCATAAACTTGCCCTTAAAAGAGCTGTCCTTTTAAACAGGAGTGGATAGCGAAGGCGAAGCTGATCAGGTGTCCGGCTCCCCTTCCCGAAACTAGTCCAGATCCCGTGCTAGTCAGGATGCTGGAGGTAGTGCCTTTGGAGGGAAGTAAGAGGGAGGACAAGGAAACTACAGCCTCCTCAAAGGAGGCTGCTCAGAAGGGAGGAACCGACGATTCCTCTCCTAAGGGAAAGAAGATAGCCGCCTCTGACGACCCGAAGACCATGGTCTCGAAGCGGGGGAAAAGATCCTCGTCAAAGGGTCCAACGCCGGGGAGTTCCACGGCCGGACTGCGTACTCAAGGAGATCAGCCCTCCAGCGAGCCGTGAGTAGAGAAAGATTTTCCTTTCGAGGGATGAGAGAAATCCTTGATTTATATTTGAGAAGTTTTAACCGAATTTTTACCTTGTAGTTCGACCTCAGCCCTTCTCGGCAGAGTTCGTCTTCAGGGGATCTTCTTCCGGAGATGATGGAGAGCGGGACGCCTCCTTCTGTCGTACCAACCAACGAGGCGGGCGACCCTGAGGTGTCGTCACGGAGGGTTTCTCCGAGTCCGACAGGGGCGGAAGATCACTATGGGGCCCCCCGAGGTTCTCCGCGTCTGGCCTTTGAAAGAGGTCATGGGACAAGTCCGGCACCGTCTGGTGCTCGGCCGGAGGAGCTAAAGGTTCTGCTAGGGCGAGCTTCTATTTGAGAGGAGCACCGTGCATTAATGGGCACGGTGATTGAAAGGGTTTCGTCCGCAAAGAGCGGATTGCGTGTGGCCGTCGAGAGTTTACTGACGGGTTTTGAGGTACATTAGATAATGTGTACTTTTGTTAGTTGCGCGTAAATAAGATGCGCCCTATGTAGATAGTAGCCCCTGAGACTCTGCGTGTTGTCAGGAAATGACGGCACGCGGAGGATCATAATCCAGGTCTAAAATGTCGCCTTTTAATGTAGGCTGCAGGGTGTTCGGAATCAAGCCGAACTGCTGGTTTTGCCGAACTAAAGTGGCAACTGGACGTGGCAGATGCCGACATCGCGCTTGTCAACAAGCGGTTGGATGAGGCTCAAGGTATGTGATTCCTTTGGCGGCATTAGGTAAGAAGAGTTTTATGCCGGTGTCTTACGATGTGTGCTTGACGCAGATGGTGCGGCCGCCGTGGAGAGTCTTAGGGCAGAACTTGCCCGAGCTAAAGATCAAGCTAGGGAAAGTGATGCGGCTGCCAAGAAGGCCTTTGAAGAGCTGCCGAACATGCTGCTCATTGCCGAAGCAAGGAAGAGATGGCCAGTATGGCCGAAAACTTAAAGAGCACTGCAGACCGTTGCAGACTTCTTGAGAAAGAAGATCAGGCGAGACAGGCAGTTGCTGATGCCAAGGACGCGCGCTCTGCGATGAGAGCTGCGAAGGAGGAGCTGCGTCAGGCTGAACCGATTGCGGCTGGAAAGCCCTTCATGCCGCGGAGAAAATTTTGCGATCCGAAGTTTGCTCCGTTGGACCGGATGTGGAGTGTGGAGGACACCTATCTGGATTTGGCGGCGAGTGCTGCTGATGCGACTGAACACTTTCGAGATCTGAAAGATCGTGAAGTGGAAAAACTGTTCTGGTCGCAATTTCACAATCCAGAGCGTCCACTGGCAGTGGACGATCGTTTGGCTCAATGGGCCGAACTTAATAGGTTGTCCGGACTCGCCATGAAGTACGTCATGGGTCATTTGTGGCCGGGGAAGTCGGAGCCGAGGAGTTATTTCAGCTTGGTGCAGCAATTCCTTGACGCAGTGCCGCGCATTAATGCAATGAAGAGGTCGGCGTGTATAGAGGGTGCAAGGATGGCTCTTGCCCGTGTCAAGACATACTGGGCAGAGATGGAGACCATCGTTATTGCGTCTCGAGATTCGGATAAAAGCCGAGTGTCCTCCGAGCACTATTTTCAGGAAGTCCTTGAAGGCGCTCGTGTAATAGAGACGCAGTGCTCGAAGGATGCTATGTTATTATAGCGTATGTAATGATGAAGTAATATTTTGATAAACTGTAGTGGCCTTTTTATACTTGTGCCTTCAAGTATTGTGAACACCTCCTGTGCGGCCGTTTAAAATATATATAAAATCTAAAAGATTGCAGTCGTTGGCTTCAACCCCCACGCACATAGTGCGGGGGTGCTCGCAGAAGACGCATTTTCACACTTAACCCAACGTCTTGGTCCTACAAAGGAGGTGATAGCGCAGCGTGCCAGGCAACCGGACTATAATGCTTTAACACTTTCACTTAGACATAGGAGCTTGACAGTGGGACTATTTAGGTAGCCCATTAGTGGCGACTGCGCTCGCCCGAGTTCGGGGAGCGTATGTGCCTGACCGGGAAGCGACCCTTCGTTAAAGCGGAGGAATCCGATAGATTCCAATAGGTCATCGAGTGGCTGACCAGTCTCACACTACATCATGACAGTCAGTTTTCGGCTTTCTCTACTGAGGTGCTCGCCCGGCCGAACCGGGGCACAATCGCAGTAGTTCTCCTGGTGCTACCTTAGCCGATAGGGCGGAACATAAGGTAGCCGAACTCAGGAGCCGGGCAACCCAACATTTGACCAAAGACATGATTCGGAGCTGATGCATATAATGTCAAAACTCGCAACACCGAACACTCCCTAAGGTGTTCGGTCTTTATGAGTGCGGGCGAAACAACACTCTTTGCTAAAAAAAAGCCCCTAGTGTCCAGGTACGTGCGAAAAATTCTGACGTGGCCACATGCCAAGACGCCAGTCTCCTCCTTGGTTATATCGGGAAAAACCAGGGGATGTGTTGCAACAAGAGACAGTAAAAAAGGTTTACGCAGGGTCTTAATCTAAAAAGAATCCTTTAGGACGGGTCCCTACTGCACGTCTGCGCCTGTGTCTCCATTGTGCCGTATCCTGGACGGGCGCCACACGACGTTCATCTAAAAAAGAGAGGAACAACATTGAAAACGGGTCGTGCGGAACAAAAGGTTTTTAAAATAAATGAAGTGTAAAGTAAAATATAAAATTGAGCTTTATTGTCTCTGCGCGTAGCCCCTGGTACGGGGGTATATGGCCTCTGGACCTGCATTGATGATGGATTTGTACCGAACTCGTCTATTCCGCGTTCGTGGCCTTTAATGACCTATATCGAAAAGTTTTTTGGCTGGTGAGGCCATTTTATTGTGCGGCTGTCTAAGTGGCCGCACGGTCCTCCGCTTGGGGGAGGCGCACTCTAATGCTTCCCCTTCAAAGAGATGATGCCTCGTGGACCGGGCATCTTAAGCATGAGAGATGCATAATGCGGTATTGCGTTAAAGCGAGCGAAAGCTTCGCGTCCCAGTAGTGCTTCATAGCGACTTGAGAACGGGACGACATGGAAGGTCAGCTTTTCGCGACGGAAGTTATCGGCAGAGCCGTATATAACTTCGAGCTGGAGAAAACCCATACAATGGGTGTCCGGACCAGGTGCTACCCCTTGAAAGGAGGTTTTGCTGTGGCGGATTCTTGCTGGGTTTATCCCCATGTGATTGATTGTATCCTGATATATCAGGTTTAGTCCATTGCCTCCGCCCATAAGGACATTTGTAAACTGGAATCCTCCAATTATTGGATCGAGTATCAGGGCGGTCCAGCCTGCGTTCTTGATATTTCTAGAATAGTCTAGCTGATCGAAGGTGATTGGTTTTAATAACTAGTGGCGGGACCCCTTGGGGATAGGTCGTATTGTGCGTACCTTTATGGGTGCCACACGTTTTGTTACGTGAAGTAAGTTCACTGTTTTTACTTCTTGTGGGAAGTTCTTTTGTTTCCTGGTACTCTGCCTCTGGGGTTCGTCCTCGTCTTCGCTTGGTGTGTCGAGCCCCTTGTGTTCGGCATTGAGTCTGCCGGATTGTTTGAAAACCCAACAATCTCTGTGGGTATGGTTAGCAGGCTTCCCCGGAGTACTGTGCATCTGACATATCATGTCCAGGATTCTATTTAAGTTGGACGGATCATCCCTATTATCCTGGAGGGATGGTTTTGTCTGATTTTGTCTCGAGCTTTTGAATCCAGCATTGACTGCCTTGCTCTTCGGACTTTTTTCTTTAATTCGGCGACGATCCTTGTTGCGTCGCGGTTTTCCGTTTCCATCCCTAGTTTCGGATGTACTTGGGTCGCTGGATCTGCATCTTGCCAACCAGTTGTCCTCTCCTGCGCAAAAGCGGGTCATGAGGCTTGTGAGTGCGGCCATTGTTCTTGGCTTTTCCTGGCCGAGGTGTCTGGCAAGCCATTCGTCTCGGACATTATGCCTGAAAGCTGCTAGGGCTTCGGCGTCCGGACAGTCGACTATCTGATTCTTTTTAGTGAGGAATCTATTCCAGAACTGCCGAGCTGATTCTCTGGGCTGTTGAGTTATGTGACTAAGATCATCTGCATCCGGAGGGCGGACATAGGTCCCTTGGAAATTTGCTCGGAAAGCATCCTCGATCTCTTCCCAACTTCCGATTGTGTTTTCAGGGAGGCTTTTAAGCCAGTGCCGGGCTGGCCCTTTAAGCTTAAGGGGTAAATATTTAATGGCGTGGAGATCATCTCCTCTAGCCATATGTATGTGGAGGATGTAGTCCTCAATCCAGACTCCGGGGTCTGTCGTTCCATCATACGCCTCTATGTTGACGGGTTTGAATCCTTCGGGAAATTCATGGTCCAGAACCTCATCGGTGAAACATAGGGGATGTGCGGCGCCCCTGTATTTGGGTGTGCCGGATTCTGATGATGGCTTTTTTGCATTGCTTACAAGAGCTTGCTTTCTTGGCCCGTAAATGGACCTGGCTGGGCCATGATGCAAATCCTTAGGTGGGTCGCATACCGATTTAAGTACGGTGCCACTTGCCGCCTTATGGGGTCGTCTATCCGACCGTATGGCTTTCTTATTTTTTGAATGCGAGGGCTCTAGGGCCTCTTCGTCGAATTCGGGCAGTAGCTTTCTCTTTAGATAGCTTTTAGTACGGCGATCGTCGCCGTATTTATCTGCGGTGTTGATTACTTTGTTCCATCTAATACGGAGTGCATCTTCCGCTGTCTTTAGCTTCCGCTTCTGCTTTTTCAGGCTGCGTGCAGTTGCAACGAGCCTCTTGTGGAGACTCTTCTTCTCCATGGATTTATCCGGCGTAATGTTGTCCGGAATGCCGTTTTCGCTGGGGGAGGGAGTTTCGGTTTCTCTATCCGTGTTGCCCTGTTCGGACGGCTGGTCCAAGGCCTGCTCATCGTCTACCGGCTTGTCCTGCTCTATGGCTGGGTTTTTATCGAGGCGGGGCTTGGGTCGGCGTTTATGCCGACGCTTTGATTGTTTTCCGGGGGGTCTATCTTCCGTTCCATCCCCTTTTTCCTCGTTGTCATTTCCTTTAGGGGTGCCCACCATGTACACTTCGTGAGGTGCGGTGGCTTTCCAATGCCCTATGAGCGTTGGTTCATCGGTGCCTCCTGCATCGTCATCCATGCTGTCGATGTCCGCGGAGTCGAAGTTGAGCACGTCGTTAAGGTTGTCGACGGTGGCTACAAAGTGGGTGGTGGGTGGGCTTTGAATTTCTTCATCGTCCGTATCCCATCCTTGCTGACCGTAATCCGGCCAGGGCTCTTGTGATAAAGAGAGAGAGTTGAGAGAGTTCAAGATGTCGCCAAGAGGCGAGTGTTGAAAGATGTCCGCGGCCGTGAACTCCATTATAGGTGCCCAATCGGATTCGATTGGTAGGGGCACGGGGGGTTCGGAGTCCGGATAAGAGTCTGGACCCTCGGAGTCACGGGTCATGCGGAGTGCGGGGCTGGCGTTCGGCTCGATTGCCTTTGAGATCGCAGCCCCCGAGGTGACGTCCAACCGTTCATCCTCGCTTGGCGCAATGGGCTCTGAGTTAAGGGTCGGAATCGGTGCGTATGCGGCCTCCAGGACACTGTTCGGAGGCAGAGCTAGATCATGCCCCTCGAGATAGTGCGGCGCGCTTGGCTGTGGCTCGAACCCATCGAAGATCAAGTCTCCGCGGATATCAGCTGTCTAGTTCAAGCTTCCAAACCTGACTTGATGGCCAGGGGCGTAGCTTTCGATCTGCTCCAGATAACCAAGCGAATTGGCCCGCAGAGCGAAGCCGCCGAAAAAGAAGATCTGTCCGGGGAGAAAAGTCTCACCCTGGACCTCATCGTTGTTGATGATCAGAGGAGCCATCGGGCTTAAAGGCGACGACACAGAGGAACTCTCAATGAAAGCACCAATGTCGGTGTCAAAACCGGCGGATCTCGGGTAGGGGGTCCCGAACTGTGCGTCAAGGCCGGATGGTAACAGGAGACAAGAGACACGAAGTTTACCCAGGTTCGGGCCCTCTCGATGAGGTAAAACCCTACTCCTGCTTGATTAATATTGATGATATGGGTAGTACAAGAGTAGATCTACCACGAGATCAAGGAGGCTAAACCATAGAAGCTAGCCTATGGTATGATTGTCTATGATGATTCTGTCCTACGGACTACAACCCTTCGGTTTATATAGACACCGGATAGGGTTAGGGTTACACAGAGTCGGTTACATTGGCAGGAGATCTTGAGTATCCGCATCGCCTAGCTTGCCTTCCACGCCAAGGGAAGTCCCATCCGGACACGGGACGAAGTCTTCAATCTTGTATCTTCATAGTCCAGGAGTCCGGCGAAGGTATAGTCCGGCTACCCGAACACCCCCTAGTCCAGGACTCCCTCAATGGGCTCTTGGTTAAATCAACAATAATGCATATAAGAGCCACTTCAACAGTTTAATCATGGTCTTCTCCTACTGACCCCCAAAGAAAAGAAAAGAAATAAATACTATTTACACGGGAAAGCTCCCAACAAGCAAAAGAAGAACGGGAATTTTTTTGGGTTTTCTTTTTTACTTACTACTACAGCAAGAAAGTAAACTACTACTAATTTTTTGGTTTTTCTTAAGGTTTATCAAACACACAAGAAGAAAGCAGGAAAAAGGAAATAAACTAGCATGGACTAGTCGTGAACCCGTGCATCTGCACGGGCTAGTTTAACATTTTGTCATTTTCTCACTTTATATTTCACTACATAATTGCTATAAACAAATTATCTATGGTGTAACATATATTAATCTTTTCTATAATAGCTTGCCTGCACATAACAATTAAAACATAGGTAAATATATTGGAACACCCTTATAGAAGCCATGAAAGTAACTTGGATCATTGCTAAGCACACATACATGTGAGTGTCTAAGTGAATCAATGTAATTTTAGCCGTAAGTATGTTTTGTTACCAAGATGGCCAAATATTTATTTGGACTATCACCAAAAAGAACATTATCAAATGTTTAGAGACAATGCCATCGACATGAGGCGGTAATCCAACTTACACTTTGTCAACATATTTTGCATATGTAAAAAAGTTAAGCATATCTCATCTTTTCGACTTCTATTCTACCAACATATTTGTTAGAATTAGAAACATCATTAGATGATTAAACTTAAACAATACTTGTACTAAATTAGCGACAATTAATATGGATCGGAGTGAATATAACATTCTTATTTCTCTGGAGTATGATAATTATGGTTTGTTGAATAGAGTGCAAGCTTATTCATATAAGCTTGCATAGAAAGGAAAATAAGCGGACATGATAGGTTGGAGAATGAAGAATATTTGGTAAACTAAGTAGTACTATTAGCATAAAAAGAAGCTTCACATAAGCTTGCTCTATAAGTTTAGGATCCATAAGCAATGTGAAATTGAATTGCCTGATAGCGGAAGGAAATACATGCTTCAGATTTTTACTATATATATGCATCCGAAAGAAGCACCTCCCAACACGTTATATTTAGCATTGAAGTTTAATAGTCTGGTACTACATAAATTACTCGTTGATGAGGAAAAAGGCAAAACAGACTATAGATAATTTAATTGTATAGACTTTATACAAATAATAGGTGTGAAAGAAAAGATAGAAAAGATATAGACAACACAGTTGGAGGAGAACATGAATAAAACAAAGATTTGGAGTAATGGCACCACCATGTTCCATTAACTTTTCTGCTAGATTATCCTTTATAATAAAGTTGTAGTAGCTATCCGAACCAACAACCATTAAAAAAACATAAACAAAAGAACTACTCCCTCCATCTGATTTTCTGCCATCTATTTAATTTATTCCCTCCGTAAACAAATATAAGAGCGTTTAGATCACTAAAGTAGTGATCTAAACACTCTTATATTAGTTTACAGAGGGAGTACAATTTAGTAGTTCTCACACACAATTGACAGAAAATCAAAAGTGCAGCAGCCACGACACTCGAGCATTAGTAGTTCTCACCTAACTATCTGCACTATCTGCTGACTGAAAAAAGGGTTAGAAGAATATTCATGAGAAGTCAATTCTGTAACCTACAATGGCCAGGACATGGCAGCTTGGCAAGAAACTTCCTTGAGGAGGAAATTGTGGCGGACCACCATATCAAGCAACAACATCAGCCATAACTGGAGATTGGGAAGGCCATTGAAGATGTTAACTCTCCCATAGAGGATCCTGGACATGTTTTATCGATACAAAGATTCATTAGTAACTTGACCAGCGACGACGTTGACAACTGACATTAGCCTCCTTCATGCCGATGTAGTCTGTTTAGACAGCAGGTTTAATTTATAAGCTCGCTTGATGATCATAATTATGCTCCCTCCGATGTCCATATGTATACATAGGTTGTACATTAGAAGATTATGCTCCAACAAATCTCCATGAGGTATCCATAGGTTCTATGTGAGAAGAGCCGGGATTGCATCCCTGGAGAGCACAACACTATCCAAGCACATGATACAAAACAAAGTGATCTCAAATCCAAAGTTATTGTGTATTCAAGATAAACCTGCAAGGAAAAACATATAACAAAATATTGTGAGAAAATGAACCTGATGCAGATGACAAAAACAGTTTTTAGTATAAGCTCCTTTAGCACAGCCGGAAAAGTTAAAAATAAGGAAAATTGCTTGAGGTTGTTTTCTAACCAGGAGAGGAAGAGACGGTGGAGAAGCGTGATCTCTTTCGGGCCTGGAGGAAGAAGTAGCATCCAATCTTTCCGATAATAGTGCCTACCCTTGTTTTTATATTATTAGTTGAGTCTCTCCCACGTAATAACTTAACAACTTTGTTAGCACAATTTTCTAAGAATGATGTATCTTTTTCCTCGCCTACCCTTGTTTTATATTATTATTAGTTGATGGTCTCTCCCACGTAATAACTTAATAAATTTGTTACCACAATTTTTAAAATAAATTTACAGTTTTCAAGATAAAAGAAAACTATTTGACAGCTTGCATCGAAGGAGTATTTACCTCAGACTATGAGTGTCTATGATCAGGTCTTCTGTTGTGCTTGCTTATTCCTGCACAAAAGGCAAACATGACAGGCTTTCCATGAAAGTAATCTGGATCGAGGTGCAAAGCCACTGACGCAGCGAGTCACATAGCTGATGCGACGTTAATAAGTAGGTGCACTGATCGATGGATAAGACGGCACTACCATCTCGCCGACAAAGCGACAGCGTGGGGTGCACTGATCGATCCAACCACCAATATCATCAACAACGGTGGTAATAAGAAACAATGTTGGCATGGCATGCACTGTAGATCCATGCGACGGTACCACCGTCTAGTTGACAATGGCGAAGGCGTGGAATTTGCAGGTTGCCTTATATATCAAGAACAGTAGTATATACCTACTCAGAAAGAGTAGTATATATCGACTAAAAGATTATGTATATACTGAATAAAAAAAGTAGTATACTGGTTCACTTAAAAAGTACTATATATTTCCTTACAAAATGTTGTATATACTGCACCAGAAAAAAAGTATATACTTACTTTATCAAAGTGTATGTTATATACCCATTTGATTTAATTTTGTATGCTACATACTGCCGTGCACAAAGAGTAGTGTACGTACTACTTTGCTATAGATGGTATATAGACAAAATACAGTAAAATAGTATATACTTTGAATTAGTACTCTCAGTCACAATGTTAGTATATACAATATCGCAGAAATATTGTTCTGGCAATCATAAAAAAATGTTCTGGTATATACTGACTATTGACACCTACTCCGTCCCAAGCACCCTAGGTTCACGGCAAAAAGGTAAAAGGTCTGTATATTTGCAAGAGTTGGCAATATAAGCTAACATTTTAGGTACCTTTCTAGTTATATACTACATATTAGATAAATTCTCTTGAAAAATGCATGCATATCTGAAAGGCGCAGATGTCATGCTTGGTATAGCACACAGTTTAGTAGTACAACATACAGAAAATCACAAATGTATTTATACCTGAAAGTAATTATAAGAAGCATGACCGTATTGTTGGAGATTATTAATCCAATTCCTGTAGAAAAAATCTCAATGAAGCTGCGTAGTAGCCTTAGTTGTAGTGGAAGGCATAAAACTGATCGAGCAAACTATCAAATACATGAAGGTTCCTATGGTCGATGCCATGAGTTCCACAGGAGCCTGAACCCATGACTGGCGCCGATGATGAACATCCGACACAGCGTATGCATCGACAGTTAAAATCATCAACCTGATTGGTTTGAAGAAAAAATTCATCAAACAACACTAATCCTACGGCACACAGAACAGATTGTGTAATTTCCTTATTAAGAATTCAAAGGTCTACTTAACATTGCTTAGGCTTGATTTCAGATTAGCAAAAGTCAAACGTTATGTTATGTCAAGCAGCTTTGAAGACGCACTAATGATCACAACCTAAATTGGTTCTCGAAAGTCAGTCCGTGTGGGAATTAGCAGACATTTTGTTGTCAAACAAAGGTCAAATTCTTCATACTAAACTGTAGTACACTGGACAACAGTAAGCAATGCATTGGGTATTATTCATGAAATCCCATGGTTCATGGCAAAAAAAGTAAAAGGCCCGTATATTTTCAAGAGTTGGCAATATAAGCTAACATTTTAGGTACCTTTCTGTATACTACATATTAGATAAATTCTCTTGAAAAATGCATGCATATCTGAAAAGGCGCAGATGTCATGCTTGGTATAGCACACAGTTTAGTAGTACAACATACAGAAAATCACAAATGTATTTATACCTGAAAGTAATTATAAGCATGACCGTATTGTTGGGGATTATTAATCCAAGTCCTGTAGATAAAATCTCAATGAAGTTGCATAGTAGCCTTAGCTGTAGTGGGAGGCATAAAACTGATCGAGCAAACTATCAAATATATGGAGGTTCATATGGTTGATGCCATGAGTTCCACAGGAGCCTGAACCCATTGACTGGCGCTGATGATGAACATCCCGGCATAGCGTCTGCATCGACAGTTAAAATCATCAACCTGATTGGTTTGAAGAAAAAATTCTTCAAACAACACTAATCCTACGGCACACAGAACAGATTGTGTAATTTCCTTATTAAGAATTCAAAGGTCTACTTAACATTGCTTAGGCTCCATTTCAGATTAGTAAAAATCAAACGTTATGTTATGTCAAGCAGCTTTGAAGACGCACTAATGATCACAACCTAAATTGGTTCTAGAAAATCAGTCCGTGTGGGAATTAGCACATACATTTTCTTGTCAAACAAAGGTCAAGTTCTTCATACTAAACTGTACTACACTGGGCAACAGTAAGAAATGCATTGGGTATTATTCATGAAATCTCATTATTCATCACCAACAATCCACACAATTATACTGTAGTAAGCTAAATAGCAGTTGATCCTATGAACTAATTTTTGCAAACTAACTAAATCACCAATTATAACAAATTTTTATTGTCCTTTGCGAAATTCAGTCCAGTCAACCACTCTCGATTATTAGTCCTAACTGAATCACCTGCTAACAAACTAACTAAACCACCATGAATTGAAAAAATAGAACTGCATAGATCACCATTTCAAAACCAAAGGATAGTAGTATTGGCACAATTCCTTGCCAAACCCAAGTTCCAGGAGAGCAGATTCTCCCCACTAACACAACAATCCAGTGGCACTCCATCTAGCACACCCGCTCCATGCCAGCCAAGTTTCATGAGAGAACTTCAGAGAAGAAAATCACCTTGTCGGGCAGCCATTCAGAACACGGTGGAATTTGCTAAGCGGACAACGATCTTCTCCGGGCACTTCCGTGCCTCAGCGGTCCGATGAGTGTTGGGCCACAACAGGAAACCATTATTGTCGCTTATAAGCATCGCCGCAGAAGAGGAGAACGTCGTGTGTCGCAGTAAATGTTGACGTGACAGTCGATGGGAGAGGAGGAGGAGCAAGTGGGGCAGATCAATGAACGGGACACAATCCGCCTCACCGCGTTCCCTCGACCAGCCGTGTCGCCACAACGGGACCGGAGGCATCCACCGCAGCATGCTGGTCCAAGAGAGAGGACTAAGGAGAGAGATGATTCATGGTGGCGGTGGAGGCGGTGAGATGCGATAGCGGCTGGATGCGGTGGGCAGCGATGACGGCTGGGATAGGCAGTGACGACTACAGTGGTGAGCAGAGCGGCGGCACGATCCATGGGAAGCGGCGGCGCGATCCATGGGAAGTGGCGGCGCGATGGTTTTTTTTTTTGATAGGTAAACAACTTTATTTCTCAAACAATAGCTAGGTCGTTTACAATTTGGTGAGAAATAAAATCGGATACCACGTCGTCCCAAACACTAGAGGATCTAGAGATCAGGGCATTCTTTGCTATAATATCAGCAACACTATTAGCCTCCCTAAAGCAATGGATCACCAGCCCCAGGTGCTTGCACTCCATATATATAGACACATCTTGGCCTAAGTAACCCTCATGGTTAATGATGTCCATCGCATTTGAGCTATCCGATTCCAGAATGAGGGAGTTGCATCCAATATTTTAAGCCAAGATCAGACCATTACGAATAGCCACCACCTCTGCGATGGTAGGCGTCACAAGGTTAGGGATACGGGAGGAGGCCTTCTTTTCTTGGCAACCGATGTAGGTCTTTTTTTAGACAACGGTGATGAAAGGCCTGTTGGGCTTCTTTTTGTACAGCGATGATGAAAGGAACGTGGACCTTCACTTTTTTGGCGGAATTAAGTACGTGATTAAGCGAAAAATATATGGGTTAATCTCCACCGTAATAACTCGGTCCCACCAGTTGAACGGCTCATAATTTCTAATTAACGTGGTAATTTCCAGGGAGTCTGAAATTACTATAATATAATAACTCGGTCCCACCAGTTGAATGGCTCATAATTTCTAATTAACGTGGTAATTTCTAGGGAGTCTGAAATTGGTATAGGTATAGATAGATATTACAGTGAAAGAGTATGAGCACCGACATCTAGCAATGAGTGTGTGTGTGAACATAAATGTAATGTCGGTGAGAAATACGTACTCCCCCAAGCTTAGTCTTTTGGCCTAAGTTGGTTTATCCTGGGATAGCCTGGCGGATACCCGTAGGTGTAGCCGGGGTCGTACTGCGACGAAGAATAGTTTGGATCATACTGTGATGAGGAAGACTCTGACTGCCATTGACTGACAGTCATCTCTGGATCCCAAGAATAAACAGATTTTCGTAGAGGCTCATCTTATGGTTCCGGTTCCGGGGCTGGTGCAGGATTTTTGTAAGCTTGAACGGCAGCCCTGGTAACGAGATAGGGTCCTACAAAATTAAACAAAGAAGGAGCAGGCAGCATAATAGTTTCAGGATGATGTTTATCAAAGTATAACTTATATTTGAGCCTTCCTTCCCTGTCCTTAATAAGAAAATCATGTGCTATCATACTCTTATAATCTAGATACGCATTAGGCAACAATTTTTCTTCTTTCTCATAATGCCTAATAGCTATGTTAAAATGTGCAGCAAGGCGAGAAGCATAAATGCCTCCAAAGATGGGGCCCTTAGTACGGTTCAGACTTAACCGTCTAGCAACAATTTCGCCCATACTGACAGTGTTGTCGCGGTATAAACCATGGAACAAAATAATAATATGAGGAACACTAAGGTTCCCACAGTTCCCGCGACCAATCAAGCAACCACTAGCAAATAGGGCAAAATAGCGTAATACAGGAAAATATATGCTAGTAATTCTTGCATCAGAAACCTTCCTGGTTTCTCCCACAGAGATAAGTTTAACAAATGGTTCCACCTCTTTACGGGGTGGTTCCTCTAAGATACCCTCAGGGGGTATGTTGTATACTGCACAAAGTTTAGACCATGGCATTTTCTTTACAACGTCATATAAATGAAACTCTACTGAAGGAGGTGATTCCTTAGGGTAAAACTAGAAGTTTTGCACAAAAGTATTTGTGAGTAAGAGATACTGTGGACGTTGGTCGCGGACGAAGTCGGTGAGGCCAACATTTTCAATCAATGAATAGAAATCCTCATAAATCCCGGCCTGTGTCAAGAAATTATCAGAAGGCCATTCACACGGCCGTATCTCCGCGGTACGAGGCAAATTATATTTGGGCCTCTGAGCTTCTTCATTTTGTTTCTCCTTTGAGCTTCGGCTCGATGAGCCCCTCAAAACTCTCTTCATTATTTTCTGAAATAATCTGAAATTTTTAGTAACTTCAAACAAAAGTGAACCAACTTCAATAAAACTGATAGCAACTACTCCTACATGTGTCTAGAGTCTATATCAAGCATTAGAACTACTTGAAACCATATAAATTTCAAGCTCAAGAACATGGTCACCTATGCAGCACAAATTTGCAAAGAATAGAGCACTAGAACAAAAACTATTTGGACCCATGGAGGAGTCACATACCAAGGAACAATCTCCCCAGGCAGTTTTGCGAGAGGTGCTTTGAGCAAGGAGATCGAAAATCACAGCAAAAGTGGCTGGAACTCGTGCTTGAGTTGGTTTTTCGGGTTTGTGTGAGGCAGAGGAATAAGATGGGTGCTGGGATAAGTGGAGGAGGGCCACCGTGGGCCCACAAGGCAGGGGGGCGCGCCCAGGGGTGTAGGGCGCGCCCTCCACCCTCGTGGCCAGGTGACAACTCCCCCCGCGGTAATTTTTGCACAGTAAATCCTCAAATATTCTCAAAAAAATCATATTAAATTGGCATGTCATTCTGAGGACTTTTATTTTTGGGATATTTTTATATTGCACGGATAAGACAGGAAACAGACAGAAAAATACTATTTTTACTTTATTTCTACTAAAGAACAGAGAATATAAAGAGGGTACAGAAGATTGTGCTTCTAGTTTCATCCATCTCATGCTCATCAAAAAGAATCCACTAACAAGGTTGATCAAGTCTTGTTAACAAACCCATTCAGATAATCATGAAACCGGAGAAATTTCAAATAACACTAAGTTACCTCAACGGGGATATGCACATCCCCAACAATAAGTATATCATATTTCTTTTTGAGAGTAGGAAGAGGAAATTCAAAACCTCCAAATATAATCGATGGAATTTTTCCAATAGAGTTGATATTGTGGACTTGAGGTTGTTTCCTCGAAAAGTGTACCGTATGCTCATTACCATTAACATGAAAAGTGACATTGCCTTTGTTGCAATCAATAATAGCCCCTGCAGTATTAAGAAAAGGTCTTCCGAGAATAATAGACATACTATCATCCTCGGGAATATCAAGAATAACAAAGTCCGTTAAATAGTAATGTTTGCAACCACAACAGGCACATCCTCACAAATACCGACAGGTATAGCAGATGATTTATCAGCCATTTGCAAAGATACTTCAGTAGGTGTCAACTTATTCAAGTCAAGTCTACGATATAAATAGAGAGGCATAACACTAACACTGGCTCCAAGATCACATAAAGCAGTTTTAATATAATTTCTTTTAATGGAGCAAGGTATAGTAGGTACTCCGCGATCTCCAAGTTTCTTTGGTATTCCACCCTTAAAAGTATAATTAGCAAGCATGGTGGAAATTTCAGCTTCCGGTATCTTTCTTTTATTAGTAATGATATCTTTCATATATTTAGCATAAGGATTTGTTTTGAGCACATCAGTCAATCGCATACGCAAAAAGATAGGTCTAATCATTTCAGCAAAGCGCTCAAAATCCTCATCATCCTTCTTCTTGGATGGTTTGGGAGGAAAAGGCATGGGTTTCTGAACCCAAGGTTCTCTTCCTTTACCATGCTTCCTAGCAACAAAGTCTCTTTTATCATAAGTTGATTCTTTGACTGTGGGTTATCAAGATCAACAACAAGTTCAATTTCTACATCATTATCATTACTAGGTTGAGCATCATTATGAACATCAACGTTAACGTTCTCTCTAGGTTCATGTTCATTACCAGATTGTGTTTCAGCATCAGACATAGAGATATCATTTGGATTATCAGGTGGTTCAGCAACAGGTTCAATAGAAGTTTGCACAGTTCTATCATTTTTCTTTTTCTTCTTCTTGGAAGAACTAGGTGCATCAATATTATTTCTCTGAGAATCTTGCTCGATTCGCTTAGGGTGGCCTTCAGGATACAAAGGTTCCCGAGTCATTCTACCAGTTCTAGTAGCCACTCTAACATCATAATCATTTTTCTTACTATTCATTTCATCAAGCACTTCTTTTTGAGCTTTTAGTACTTGTTCTACTTGAGTGGTAACCATGGAAGCATGTTTGCTAACAAGTTTAAGTTCACCTCTAATATTAGCCATATAATCACCCAAGTATTTAATCATATCGGAATCATATTTCAATTGTCTATCAAAATAAGATTGAAATTTTCTTGTTTGACAATAAAATTATCAAACTCATCAAAGCATTGCCTAGCAAACTTATAGTGAGGGATATCACCTTCATCAAATCTATAGAGAGAATTTACCTTTACTACCTGTGTCGGGATATCGGGATCAGGAGGTTCTTCAATAAATAAAGGATTGAGATCATATGTTTCTTAGACAGGCGGTAAATTAAGACCATGTATTTCTTCAATAGGAGGTAAATTCTTAACATCTTCAGCTTTAATACCTTTTTCTTTCATACATTTCTTTGCCTCTTGCATATCTTCGGGACTGAGAAATAGAACACCTCTGTTCTTCGGAGTAGGTTTAGGAATAGGATCATTAATTGGAGCAGGAGCTGGCTCAGGAGGTAACCAATTATTTTCATTTGTCAACATATTATTCAATAGAATTTCTGTAACACTCCAAAAATTTTGATTTGGTTTTATCAAAAAAGATTATTTGATTTGAAGGAGGTTATTTTAAATTTTTCTAAAAGACTCTCCTTCTCAAAATTTTCATTTATGAAAAGTATTTTTTTATGGGTTCATCCAAATCTTGATCTTTGGTCTTGAGGGATTTTTCATCTTGTGTAGGCTCAACCCAAATGATTTTTGGAAAGTTTTTACAATTCCTTCTAGTAAAAAGAAATCCTATGGATTTTGGATTTATTCTTTTCCCATCCAAACCTTTCTCTTTTGCCAGGTCACATGATGAAATCTTTCTTCCGAACCCACCTCTCTACTTTGGGTCAAGTCAAACATCCAATTCCAGCAAGTTTCAACCTTTTTAGATTTTATTTCTATTTAATTTATCCTCAAACATTTTTCTGTAATTTAGTTTGGACTCTTGGGATTTACAAAGGAAGTACTAGATCCTTTAAGTTTGTGAGCCCAAGCAAATTACCCTAACTAGTCCTTGGTACCCTCAACCAAGATCCATCAAGATCCACAGGTCCACAGTTCAATTTTTTCAAAATTTGCTTACTACAAGTTTGGACCAGATTTGCCATTTTTGGTGAAATTCATTCCTTTTCTTTTCCTAAAAATCTGAGATAAATCAAGCAGCCTCTATATGCATCAAGAGACCACCTCACCAAGTCCCAGCTCTAGAAAAAATTTCCACATGCCCAAATCTTTTCGTCGAACAGTTGGTGTGCACTGTTTCTGTTCAAACTCAGAAAATTCAGAGTTTCAGTGTTGGGTTCAGTCGACAGCGTCGTTTTCTTCAGAACCGCGGCGTCAATCTCGCGAGTGCACGTGTTGGCGCCTTGCTCCCTGCTTCCCCTTCTTATCCAGTGCGCCGCACGGTCGTTTGAACGGACGCAAGCGTCGGTGGCGACGTGTCCCGCCAACGCCGGCGTCTTCCATGGTGGCAGAACCGCCCGTGGCGGCCGACAGGGGCCAGCCCTGCCATACGGCGCCGTCCAGCACCGCCCACACCACCAGGAGCCTCCGCGTGGCCGTCCTTTCCCCCTGTGCATGCTGCAGAGCCGTCGCCGTGGCCTGAGAGGCGCAGAGTGCGCCCTCTGCCGCCGACGAGCCTGTGAGGCCGTTCCGTCGAAACCACGGGCACAGAGCAAATCCAACCAAGTTTAGCCCTTGAACGGAACCAGTGGAACAACACGATGATACCCAACCACCTAAACCGCCTGCCCGACCACTGCCTCTCCATAATCACTCGCCGGAGTTATCCCGTTCTCGGCAACCGCCTCGGACCGGCTATAAAAGGAGGCCTCGAGCTTGTTCTCGACCCAGCACCACCCCTCCACCTCGCGAGTGCTACGCCAAGCCACTCGGAGGACCTCGGGAGAGCCTTCTTCCCCAACTCCGGCCGCCCCGATCCGCTTCGGGCTCCGACACGATTCTCTCCGCTGAGGGCATGCCCGCCTCCCTAACCTTGCCAATAGCCTCCTAGTGCTCCCACTCTTCTGACCCTAGCCTCAATTTGGCGTCTGCAGCCCTCCTCGGCGAGATCCACCACCGCCCGAACTACCGTCCGCCGGAGTGGAGGCCTCCGTCCACGTGGTGCCCGCCGACGACCAACTCCACCACCCACACACGCGGAAGAGCTCCGTGAACCCGTAGGTACTCTTCGTTTCCCCTACCTCACCGTGGATCGACGCCGGCGACCACCGCAATCCTCGGGCGCCGGTGTGCTCTGTTTTCTTTTTCAAAATTTTAAACCTAACAGGTGGGACCCCCTCGTCAGCCCCTCCTCTTCTATTTGAAACGTTTTCTGAAAGCACCTTTGGGCAAAGTACGTTTTTCCTTTGGGCTAGCGTATTTTTAACCGAAGCCTTTTCTGTTTTTCTAAACTAGCCCCTGAAAATTTTCTGTTTCATCACAGATTAGTGCCTGGACTAAAACCTTAATAACTCTTAAACAAAAGATGATTTTGAGTTGATTCTTTTCCTGTCATCTTTATTTTTCTGTCTAGTTTTTTATCATATTTAATTGAAAAATATTTGGAGCAATTTTTATGCACACACGGTATTTACGTTAGCATCCGATTTCTCTTATACTGTAGATACCGACGGAGGTGACGGAGCCGCAAACTTCGCCGAGCTAGACTCCGACTACTCCGAACCAGGAAAGCATGTTTGAATGAGTGTTTGCATGTTTGTTTGAGTAGTTTTTCTCATGGCATGTTTATATAAGTATTAGTGAATGTTATATTGCATGCAAGGCAAGCTACAGGTGAGCTTCGAAGTTTGATGTGTTCATATGATGGTGAGATAACCTGATCATGTGGTGGCATGATAGGTTGGAAGCTGGTATTGTTGAAGCATGCCAGTCTTATGTCAACCGTGTAACTCCAGTGTTAACGTGGATCAAATGTTGTTCCTGTCCGTCCCCTTTCGTGCTACCACATGTTTTCTGCAAAGAATACGGTTTAGTAAGTTGCAAACCTCTTTCCTTGTACACACCAAATAGAGGGGTCGTGATGAGGGTTCCATGGCCCTGGATTAAAGCCCGTCATCCGGTCAGGGGGCATGGGTGTTTCCGGTTGGGACCGAGAGGGGGGCACCCCTTAGAGCGCGTGACATAAATTTGATCCCATGCTATTCGAGGTTGTGGCCTCCCCGTCTTAAAGTTTTTCTTGAACATTGCCTAGGGTGATTCCTGGCAGTGGAATGTGGAATGGGAGTGTACTGGTTAGATGTGTTTCTTCCAAAATACCATAAACGGAACTAGTCCTTGTGACTACTGAAATCCATTGGCTATGGGTATAGAGTACAAGCTCTGCAAAGTCAAAACCAGTCAAGTAACCATATCCATGGTCAAGGACCTCGATCATCATATCAGTGTCAGTCTCCGTGTCAGTCTCAGTATCAGTCTCAGTGACAGTCTTCGGAGAATGAGCATAAAACCGAGAATGGTAAACCCGACGGAATGTTATTCCTGTGGATGGACTAACCGGTTTAATATTATGTACTAAGTATTTCCTTGGGATGATTTAAACTCATGGGCTACTTGAATTCGAATGAATAAATATAAGCCCTTTTCGTGATGTCGCTCAGACGTCCGACTGTGGCATTCTTGTTATTTATGTTCGATATAAGCCCTTTATCTGATGTCGCTCAGACGTCCGACTATGGCATTCTTGTTATTTATGTTCGATATAAGCCCTTTATGTGATGTCACTCAGACGTCCGACTGTGGCATCCTGATTATTTCGAGATGTCGCTTAGACGTCCGACTGTGGCACGCACTGTCATTTACGTTTCAATATAATCCCTTTATGTGGTGTCGCCCTGACGCCCGACTGTGGCATGTTAGTTTTATTTTACCCTTTGTGGCGTCGCTTCAGACACCCGATCGGTCTTCAGTTATTTTATTGGGATTTTGGGAGGACTACCGCCTGACTTCCCTTCATTTATTGTGCAGTACAAATCTATTATCTGAGTGTGCATTACTAACCTGCTCATGTGCATCATGTTTGCATATGTTATATCTTATGTCCAAACTGTATTGCGAGTACATTCAAAGTACTCACCTGGCTTGTTGATTTGGCCAGATGTTGACGAAGGCGACCTTATGGATGAAGAGTACGATAGCGAGTCCGACGCCTAGAGGAGTCCCAGTCAGTCTCTTGCGATCCTGGAGTTGATCACTTGTATTATATACGCTTCCGCTACCCAAATAAAATCATCGAGTCTCACTCCGACGCTTGATGAGCTGTAAGATTTCGGAGTCATGTCACCCACTTCACTGTGGCATATCCACCACCACCTTTATTACGAGTTAGTAGTTATGCCAGCATACCCTTGTGTCATATCCGCCTTTATGTATAATATCGGCGTGCTTGTAATAAACTGTTGAGCAGCCTCAGCTCGACCTTGTATAATATTTAGTACTTCTGGATTTCTGTATCAAGGATTTGTCTACCAGTAAGGAGGATTTTCTGTACTGGTCAATATAAGGGTCGGTCTTTCAATAAATGTTTTATTGGAAAATCGGTCTTGACAACCTTGGTATCAGAGCCAGACTGACTGTAGGAAGCCACTAGGTGCGATCGCTAATCGGTTATTAGCGTATTAAGTGCTATTTTAACATTTTGCAAATGTAGCAATTTTATGTTAGTCATCATAAATTTATGACCTGACTATTCGGAATTCTTGCCTACCTTTGTAGATGGCTGGCAGCGACTGTGAGTCACAGGTGTTCGCCAATGTACCTGAGGGGTTTATCAAGCTTCTCGTCTCCATCACCAAGGTCGCGATCGGGCCATCGACTCGTCCGGAGTTCACACTCTACCAGCACAAGATCAGCGACAGCGTGTCTATGTACCAGGCCGCAGTGCAATTCAAGGGAGAACGTTCTGAGGCATACCGCTTTCGATTTGTGGGAAGGGCCATGCCTACGGAGAGGCATGCCATGCAGATGGCTGCCCATGAGGCGATAGCTTGTCTCCGGGATGCTCTTCCTTCGATGAAGACTCGTCGCTACCGCTACCTCCCATGCCACGTGCCATACACTTGTCACTATGCGTTCGCTTGCGCTAGGGGAGAGAGAGATGAGGCTATTGAAATGTTGGTTGAGTATCTCAAGGCTCTTGAGGCAGCTTTTGATAACCTCGTGGACGACCTTGTGGCTGCTCGTATGGAGTTCGTGCAAGGCTGTTCCGCCAACAGGAGGGAGCTCCTCCATACACCACCACCACTGACTTACATCTGGTCCTCAGCATCCTATGCACCTGCCATCTTAGCCACCGCTTGCCGCCTGCCTACCACTGAGGAGTTTGACCAGGTCATTGCTCCTACTCCAGTCAGAGCGGCACCACCTACCGCGCCCGCACCCGCTCCTCAAACCATTACTTCGCGCCTGGAGCCTATTAGTGAGGAGGAGGTTGAGTCTCCAGCACCACTGGGTCTCACCCTCGGCAGGCAGAGGGAAGTTCTTACCATCTCCGACTAAGTGCGCCTAGCAGCCGTGCGATGTACCAGATTGAGTGATATGTTTATATGTATATAGGTTTGGTGAGAAGTAGTTTGTGTACGCACATCCTGAGTGATGTATTGTATAATTATGACTTGCGTGTAAGATATGTACTGAGCGGTCCTTCTCCATGTGCAATCAAGTATTTTTTTGAAAAATGTTGGAGTTCTTAAATTTTCCGCCTTTTCAAAATTATTTATTTTTGCCACTCAGATTTTCTCATGAGTTCTACAAAAATACCCCAGAGTGGAATATGCCTCGTCCCTGGACTCGTTCCATGCCAAGTCCGCCTGAAGAAAACTATGGTACCTAGACAAGTAACAATTTCACACACGGGCAGTCAGGTCAGCAAGGCAGTGAAACAACATTTTCTCAAGTATGTCGCCTTTATGAGCAAAGCCAGCAACAACATCAGGAAATGATGAACCATGTTATCAATATGGGAAGTCACCGTGAACCATATCAGCAGCATTCCAAATTGTCTGAACTACAGAAGACACGTCCCCGAACGTTCTCTTGTTGGGGAACGTAGTAATTTCAAAAAAATTCCTACGCACACGCAAGATCATGGTGATGCATAGCAACGAGAGGGGAGAGTGTTGTCTACATACCCTCGTAGACCGAAGCGGAAGCGTTGACACAACGTAGAGGAAGTAGTCGTACGTCCTCCTCGCGATCCGACCGATCCAAGCGCCGTTACTCCGGCGCCTCCGAGTTCTTGACACACGTACAACTCGATGACGTCCCCGGGTCTCGATCCAGCAAAACCTCCGGGGATGAGTTCCGTCAGCACGACGGCGTGGTGACGTTCTTGATGAACTACCGACGCAGGGCTTCGCCTAAACACTGCGACAATATGACCGAGGTGGAATATGGTGGAGGGGGGCACCGCACACGGCTAAGGAACGATCTCAAGGATCAACTTGTGTGTCCTAGGGTGCGCCCCTGCCCCCGTATATAAAGGAGCAAGGGGGGAGGGCAGGCCGGCCTAGAGGCGCGCCAAGGGAGGGGGGAGTCCTCCTCCTAGTAGGAGTAGGACTCCCCTTTCCTAGTCCAACTAGGAGGGAGGAAGGGGGAAGGAAAGAGAGGGAGAGGGAAAGGGGGGGCCGCGCCCCCCCTCCTTGTCCAATTCGAACTGCCCATGGGGGGCGCGCGCCACCTCCTGGCGCGGCCCTCTCTCTCCCCTCGCGGCCCAATAAGGCCCATACTTCCCCCGGGGGGTTCCGGTAACGCCTCCGGCACTCCGGTATTATCCGAAACCACTCGGAACCATTCCGATGTCCGAACAAAGCCGTCCAATATATCAATCTTTACGTCTCGACCATTCCGAGACTCCTCGTCATGTCCGTGATCACATCCGGGACTCCGAACTCCTTCGGTACATCAAAATGCATAAACTCATAATAACTGTCATCGTAACCTTAAGCGTGCGGACCCTACGGTTCGAGAACAATGTAGACATGACCGAGACACCTCTCCGGTCAATAACCAATAGCGGGACCTGGATGCCCATATTGGCTCCTACATATTCTACGAAGATCTTTATCGGTCAGACCGCATAACAACATACGTTGTTCCCTTTGTCATCGGTATGTTACTTGCCCGAGATTCGATCGTCGGTATCCAATACCTAGTTCAATCTCGTTACCGGCAAGTCTCTTTACTCGTTCCGTAATACATAATCCTGCAACCAACTCATTGGTTGCAATGCTTGCAAGGCTTATGTGATGTGCATTACCGAGAAGGCCCTGAGATACCTCTCCGACATTCGGAGTGACAAATCCTAATCTTGAAATACGCCAACCCAACAAATACTTTCGGAGACACCTGTAGAGCACCTTTATAATCACCCAGTTACGTTGTGACGTTTGGTAGCACACAAAGTGTTCCTACGATAAACGGGAGTTGCATAATCTCATAGTCATAGGAACATGTATAAGTCATGGATAAAAGCAATAGCAACATACTAAACGATCGGGTGCTAAGCTAATGGAATGGGTCATGTCAATCAGATCATTCAACTAATGATGTGACCTTGTTAATCAAATGACAACTCCTTTGTCTATGGTTAGGAAACTTAACCATCTTTGATTAATAAGCTAGTCAAGTAGAGGCATACTAGTGACACTCTGTTTGTCTATGTATCCACACATGTATTATGTTTCCGGTTAATACAATTCTAGCATGAATAATAAACATTTATCATGATATAAGGAAATAAATAATAACTTTATTATTGCCTCTAGGGCATATTTCCTTCAGTCTCCCACTTGCACTAGAGTCAATAATCTAGTTCACATCGCCATGTGATTTAACAGCAATAGTTCACATCACCATGTGATTAACACCCATAGTTCACATCGCCATGTGACCAACATCCAAAAGGGTTTACTAGATTCAGTAATCTAGTTCACATCGCTATGTGATTAACACCCAAAGAGTACTAAGGTGTGATCATATTTTGCTTGTGAGAGAATCTTAGTCAACAGGTCTTTCACATTTAGATCCGTTATGTATTTTGCAATTTTCTATGTCTACAATACTCTGCACGAAGCTACTCTAGCTAATTGCTCCCACTTTCAATATGTATCTAGATCAAGACTTAGAGTCATCCAGATCGGTGTCAAAACTTGCATCGACGTAACCCTTTACGACGAACCTTTTTTTCACCTCCATAATTGAGAAACATTTCCTTAGTCCTTTTCAGGTACTTCAGGATATTCTTGACCGCTGTCCAGTGATCCACTCCTGGATTACTTTGGTACCTCCCTGCTAAACTTATAGCAAGGAACACATCAGGTGTTGTACACAGCATTGCATACATGATAGAGCCTATGGCTGAAGCATAGGGAACATCTTTCATCTTCTCTCTATCTTCTGCAGTGGTTGGGCTTTGAGTCTTACTCAACTTCACACCTTGTAACACAGGCAAGAACTCTTTCTTTGACTGTTCCATTTTGAACTACTTCAAAATCTTGTCAAGGTATGTACTCATTGAAAAAACTTATCAAGCGTCTTGATCTATCTCTATAGATCTTGATGCTCAATATGTAAGCAGCTTCATCGAGGTATTTCTTTGAAAAAACTCCTTTCAAACACTCCTTTATGCTTTGCAGAATAATTCTATATTATTTCCGATCAACAATATGTCATTCACATATACTTATCAGAAATGTTGTAGTGCTCCCACTCACTTTCTTGTAAATACAGGCTTCACCGCAAGTCTGTATAAAACTATATGCTTTGATCAACTCATCAAAACGTATATTCCAACTCCGAGATGCTTGTACCAGTCCATAGATGGATCGCTGGAGCTTGCACACTTTGTTAACACCTTTAGGATTGACAAAACCTTCTAGTTGCATCATATACAACTCTTCTTTAATAACTCCATTAAGGAATGCAGTTTTGTTTATCCATTTGCCAGATTTCATAAAATGTGGCAATTGCTAACATGATTCAGACAGACTTAAGCATAGATACGAGTGAGAAACTCTCATCATAGTCAACACCTTGAACTTGTCGAAAACCTTTTGCGACAATTCTAGCTTTGTAGATAGTAACACTACTATCAGCGTCCGTCTTCCTCTTGAAGATCCATTTATTTTCTTTGGCTTGCCGATCATCGGGCAAATCCATCAAAGTCCATACTTTGTTTTCATACATGGATCATATCTCAGATTTCATGGCCTCAAACCATTTCGCGGAATCTGGGCTCATCATCGCTTCCTCATAGTTCGCAAGTTCGTCATGGTCTAGTAACATGACTTCCAGAACAGGATTACCGTACCACTCTGGTGCGGATCTCACTCCGGTTTACCTACGAGATTCGGTAGTAACTTGATCTAAAGTTACATGATCATCATCATTAGCTTCCTCACTAATTGGTGTAGTAATCACAAGAACAGATTTCTGTGATGAACTACTTTCAAATAAGGGAGAAGGTACCATTACCTTATCAAGTTTTCTACTTTCCTCCCACTCACTTCTTTCGAGAGAAACTCCTTCTCTAGAAAGTTTCCGAATTTAGCAACAAAAGTCTTGCATTCGGATCTGTGATAGAAGGTGTACCCAACAGTCTCCTTTGGGTATCCTATGAAGACACATTTCTCCGATTTGGGTTTGAGCTTATCAGGATGAAACTTTTTCACATAAGCATCGCAACCCCAAACTTTAAGAAACGACAACTTTGGTTTCTTGCCAAACCATAGTTCATATTGTGTCGTCTCAACGGACTTAGATGGTGCGCCTTTTAACGTGAATGCAGCTGTCTCTAATGCATGATCCCAAAACGATATTGGTAAATCGGTAAGAAACATCATAGATTGTACTATATCCAATAAAGTACGGTTATGACGTTCGGACACACCATTACACTGTGGTGTTCCAGGTGGCGTGAGTAGTGAAACTATTTCACATTGTTTTAACTGAAGGCCAAACTCGTAACTCAAATATTTTACTTCTGCGATCATATCGTAGAAACTTTTATTTTCTTGTTACGATGATTCTCTACTTCACTCTGAAATTCTTTGAACTTTTCAAACGTTTCAGACTTATGTTTCATCAAGTAGATATACCCATATCTGCTCAAATTATCTGTGAAGGTTAGAAAATAATGATACTTGTCGCGAGCCTTAATATTCATCGGACCACATACATCAGTATGTATGATTTCCAACAAATCTGTTGCTCGCTCCATTGTTCCGGAGAACGGTGTTTTAGTCATCTTGCCCAAGAGACATGGTTCGCAAGCATCAAGTGATTCATAATCAATTGATTCCAAAATCCCATCAGCATGGAGTTTCTTCATGCGCTTTACACCAATATGACCTAAACGGCAGTGCCACAAATAAGTTGCATTATCATTATTAACTTTGCATCTTTTGGTTTCAATATTATGAATATGTGTATCACTACGATCGAGATCCAATGAACTATTTTCATTGGGTGTGTAACCATATAAGGTTTTATTCATGTAAACAGAACAACAATTTATTCTCTTACTTAAATGAATAACCGTATTGCAATAAACATGATCAAATCATATTCATGCTCAATGCAAACACCAAATAAAACTTATTTAGGTTCAACACTAATCCCGAAAGTATAGGAAGTGTGCGGTGATGATCATATCAATCTTGGAACTACTTCCAACACACATTGTCACCTCATCCTTAACTAGTTTCTGTTCATTCTGCAACTCCCGATTCAAGTTACTAATCTTAGCAACTGAACTAGTACCAAATACTGAGGGGTTGCTATGAACACTAGTAAAGTACACATCAATAACATGTATATCAAATATACCTTTGTTTACTTTGCCATCCTTTCTTATCCGCCAATTACTTGGGGTAGTTCCGCTTCCCGTGACCAGTTCCTTTGCAGTAGAAGGACTCAGTCTCAGGCTTAGGTCCAGACTTGGGCTTCTTCACTTGAGCAGCAACTTGCTTGCCGTTCTTCTTGAAGTTCCCCTTCTTCCCTTTGCCCTTTTCTTGAAACTAGTGGTCTTGTTAACCATCAACACTTGATGTTTTTCTTGATTTCTACCTTCGTTGATTTCAGCATCATGAAGAGCTTGGGAATTACTTTCGTCATCCCTTGCATATTATAGTTCATCACGAAGTTCTACTAACATGGTGGTGGTGACTAGAGAATTCTGTCAATCACTATCTTATCTGGAAGATTAACTCCCACTTGATTCAAATGATTGTAGTACCCAGACAATCTGAGCACATGCTCTCTAGTTGAGCGATTCTCCTCCATCTTTTAGCTATAGAACTTGTTGGAGACTTCATATGTCTCAACTCGGGTATTTGCTAGAAATATTAACTTCAACTCCTGGAACATCTCATATGGTCCATGACGTTCAAAACGTCTTTGAAGTCCCGATTCTAAGCCGTTAAGCATGGTGCACTAAACTATCAAGTAGTCATCATATTGAGCTAGCCAAACGTTCATAACGTCTGCATCTGCTCCTGCAATAGGTCTGTCATCTAGCGGTGCATGAAGGACATAATACTTCTGTGCAGCAATGAGGATAAACCTCAGATCACGGATCCAATCCGCATCATTGGTACTAACATCTTTCAACACAATTTGCTCTAGGAACATATCAAAAATAAACACAGGGAAGCCACAACTCGAGCTATTGATCTACAACATAGATATGCTAATACTACCAGGACTAAGTTCATGATAAATTAAAGTTCAATTAATCATATTACTTAAGAACTCCCACTTAGATAGATATCCCTCTAATCTTCTAAGTGATCACGTGATCCAAATCAAAACTAAACCATAACCGATCATCACGTGAAATTGATTATTTCTCAATGGTGAACATCGTCATGTTGATCATATCTACTATATGATTCACGCTCGACCTTTCGGTCTCCGTGTTCCGAGGCCATATCTGCATATGCTAGGCTCGTCAAGTATAACCCGAGTATTCCGCGTGTGCAAAACTGGCTTGCACCCGTTGTAGATGGACGTAGAGCTTATCACACCCGATCATCACGTGGTGTCTGGGCACGACGAACTTTGGCAACGGTGCATATTCAGGGAGAACACTTCTTGATAATTAGTGAGAGATCATCTTAAAAAGCTACCGTCGAACTAAGCAAAATAAGATGTATAAAAGATAAACATCACATGCAATCAAAACATGTGACATGATATGGCCATCATCATCTTGTGCTTTTGATCTCCATCTCCAAAGCATCGTCATGATCTCCATCGTCACCGGCATGACACCATGATCTCCATCATCTTGATCTATATCAATGTGTCGTCACATGGTCGTCTCGCCAACAGTTGCTCTTGCAACTATTGCTATCGCATAGCGATAAAGTAAAGCAATTATTTGGTACTTGCAACTTATGCATAGAGAGACAATCATAAGGCTTTTTCCAGTTGCCGATAACTTCAACAAAACATGATCATCTCATACAACAACTTATATCTCATCACGTCTTGACCATATCACATCATAACATGCCCTGCAAAAACAAGTTAGACGTCATCTACTTTGTTTCTTGCAAGTTTTACGTGGCTGCTACGGGCTTTAAGCAAGAACCAATCTCACCTACGCATCAAAACCACAACGATAGTTTGTCAAATAGACTCCGTTTTAACCTTCTCAAGGACCGGGCATAGCCATACTCGGTTCAACTAAAGTTGGAGAAACTGACACCCGCCAGCCACCTGTGTGCAAAGCACGGCGGTAGAACCAGTCTCGCGTAAGCGTACGCGTAATGTCAGTCCGGGCCGCTTCATCCAACAATACCACCGAACCAAAGTATGACATGCTGGTAGGCAGTATAACTTGTATCGTCCACAACTCACTTGTGTTCTACTCGTGCAAAACATCAAACCATAAAAACCTAGGCTCGGATGCCACTGTTGGGGAACGTAGTAATTTCAAAAAAAATCCTACGCACACGCAAGATCATGGTGATGCATAGCAACGAGAGGGGAGAGTGTTGTCTACGTACCCTCGTAGACTGAAGCGGAAGCGTTGACACAACGTAGAGGAAGTAGTCGTACGTCCTCCTCGCGATCCGACCGATCCAAGCGCCGTTACTCCGGCGCCTCCGAGTTCTTGACACACGTACAGCTCGATGACGTCCCCGGGTCTCGATCCAGCAAAACATCCGGGGATGAGTTCCTTCAGCACGACGGTGTGGTGACGATCTTGATGAACTACCGACGCAGGGCTTCGCCTAAACACTGCGACAATATGACCGAGGTGGAATATGGTGGAGGGGGGCACCGCACACGGCTAAGGAACGATCTCAAGGATCAACTTGTGTGTCCTAGGGTGCCCCCTGCCCCCGTATATAAAGGAGTAAGGGGGGAGGGCAGGCCGGCCTAGAGGCGCGCCAAGGGAGGGGGGAGTCCTCCTCCTAGTAGGAGTAGGACTCCCCTTTCCTAGTCCAACTAGGAGGGAGGAAGGGGGAAGGAAAGAGAGGGAGAGGGAAAGGGGGGCCGCGCCCCCCTCCTTGTCCAATTCGAACTGCCCATGGGGGGGCGCGCGCCACCTCCTGGCGCGGCCCTCTCTCTCCCCTCGCGGCCCAATAAGGCCCATACTTCCCCCGGGGGGTTCCGGTAACGCCTTCGGCACTCCGGTATTATCCGAAACCACTCGGAACCATTCCGATGTCCGAACAAAGCCGTCCAATATATCAATCTTTACGTCTCGACCATTCCGAGACTCCTCGTCATGTCCGTGATCACATCCGGGACTCCGAACTCCTTCGATACATCAAAATGCATAAACTCATAATAACTGTCATCGTAACCTTAAGCGTGCGGACCCTACGGTTCGAGAACAATGTAGACATGACCGAGACACCTCTCCGGTCAATAACCAATAGCGGGACCTGGATGCCCATATTGGCTCCTACATATTCTATGAAGATCTTTATCGGTCAGACCGCATAACAACATACGTTGTTCCCTTTGTCATCGGTATGTTACTTGCCCGAGATTCGATCGTCGGTATCCAATACCTAGTTCAATCTTGTTACCGGCAAGTCTCTTTACTCATTCCGTAATACATCATCCCGCAACCAACTCATTGGTTGCAATGCTTGCAAGGCTTATGTGATGTGCATTACCGAGAAGGCCCTGAGATACCTCTCCGACATTCGGAGTGACAAATCCTAATCTTGAAATACGCCAACCCAACAAATACTTTCGGAGACACCTGTAGAGCACCTTTATAATCACCCAGTTACGTTGTGACGTTTGGTAGCACACAAAGTGTTCCTACGGTAAACGGGAGTTGCATAATCTCATAGTCATAGGAACATGTATAAGTCATGGATAAAAGCAATAGCAGCATACTTAACGATCGGGTGCTAAGCTAATGGCATGGGTCATGTCAATCAGATCATTCAACTAATGAAGTGACCTTGTTAATCAAATGACAACTCCTTTGTCTATGGTTAGGAAACTTAACCATCTTTGATTAATAAGCTAGTCAAGTAGAGGCATACTAGTGACACTCTGTTTGTCTATGTATCCACACATGTATTATGTTTCCGGTTAATACAATTCTAGCATGAATAATAAACATTTATCATGATATAAGGAAATAAATAATAACTTTATTATTGCCTCTAGGGCATATTTCCTTCATCTCTCACACTGATAGACCTCTTGAGGCCGATGATTGGCTTCGAGACATTGAAAGGAAGCTAATTATTGCACAATGTTCGGACCGTGAGAAGGTACTTTATGCACCTCACTATCTCACTGGAGCAGCTACATCATGGTTGGAGAATTTCCTACACATGCACCCCAATGAAAATAAAGTCACCTGGGAAGAATTTAAAGAAGGTTTTCGTGGGGCGCACATTCCCAGAAGTATTATGAAGATCAAGAAGAGGGAGTTTGATGGCCTCAAGCAGAGAAACATGACAGTGATCTCGGTGCCAACGAAGAGCATATGACTGAAAATAAAAAGATGGAAAAGTTTCTGGATGGTTTGGCACCAGCACTTAAATGCCAGCTGGTCGTACACACCTTTTCAGATTTCAAACACTTGTGGACAAAGCTATTACATTGGAAAATGAGCGCCGCAGCTTGGAGGATTTTCGAAGTGCAAAAGGGACAAGACTACTCATGCTCGCAACAACCGGAACAAGACTGAATTTCAGAAAAGTGGAGCGAACAAACCCACAACCATTGTTCCACGCCCAAACAAAAAATTTCACGCAAGAGACAAGGATTTTACATATCGCCCAGGTGTTACTTGCTACGCTTGTGGAGAGGAATAACACTATGCTAAATAGTGCCCAAAGCCAAGAAACTCAGGCCCCAAGCCAAACAACAATGGGAGTAATTCAACACCCAAGCGTAACAACTTCAACCCCAATCACAATCACAAGAAGGGTCACTTGAACCATGTGACCAAGGAGGAAGCACAGGATGCCCCGGATATCGTACTCGGTACGTTCCCTGTCAACACAATACCTGCCACGGTTTTGTTTGATTCTGGAGCTTCTCACTCATTCATTTCAAAGAAATTTGCTTTGCAACATGATTTTTCGATGTTTCCCTTGGGAAAATCCATGATCATCAAGTCCCCCGGGATTAAGCAAATCACTCAGAGTTACTGCCAAGGTGTGGTTATTGAGATTGAGGGACTAAAGTTTCAGGCAAACCTCATTGTATTGGAAAATAAGGGACTGGATATTATCCTAGGAATGGACTGGTTAACCACCAACAAGGGATTTATCAACTGCTTCAATCGGACTGTAATTCTTACTCATCATCATGGGAAGACGATAAAGGTTGCAGCTCAAGAAAGACCAGTATCATGGCAACCAAGGTTGAACAAGGTGGACATATCAGAATTAAGAAAAGTTCAAGTGGTATGTGAGTTCCCTGACGTATTTCCTGAAGAACTACCAGGCATGCCGCCAGACTGGGAAATAGAGTTCAACATTGAACTAGCACCCGGAACCACCCCCATTTACAAGAAACCCTATAGAATGGCACCCTCCGAGTTGGTAGAATTAAAGAAGCAAATAAAAGAATTGCTGGACAAAGGATTTATACGGGCCAGCTCCTCACCTTGGGGTTCACCGGTATTATTTGCCAAGAAAAAGGATGGGACACTAAGATTATGCGTAGACTATCGAGCACTCAACATGGTCACCATCAAAAATAAATATCCGATGCCACGGATAAATGATTTATTTGACCAGCTCGCACAAGCCAAAGTTTTCTAAAAAATTGATCTAAGGTTGGGGTATCATCAGTTAAAGGTAGGGACAGAAGATATCCCTAAGACAGCATTCACCTCCAGATACGGATTATATGAATTTACGGTAATGCCGTTTGGACTGGCAAACGCCACCGCATATTTTGTCCATCTCATGAATAAAGTGTTTATGAAATTTATGGACAAATTTGTTGTGGTGTTCATCGACGATATTTTGCTATACTCTAAGACACCAGAAGAGCATGCTGAACACCTCAGAACTGTACTGGGAGAATTAAGGAAACATCAATTATACGCCAAATTCAGCAAATGTGAATTTTGGTTAAGACAGGTTGGTTTTCTGGGCCACATATTGACCCAAGAAGGTGTTGCCGTGGACCCATAAAAAGTCAAGGTCGTACTTGGTTGGAAACCACCAGCCAACGTAACGGATGTACGAAGCTTCCTAGGAATGGCTGGATATTACCGAAGGTTTATTGAGGGGTTATCCACCATAGCAAAACCAATGACACAGTTACTCAAGAAGGATAAGAAGTTTGTATGGACTGAAGCTTGCGAGAAAAGTTTCCAAGAACTCAAGAGGAAATTAACAACAGCACCAGTATTGGTTGTACCAGACATACACAAGAGCTTTGAAGTATATTGTGACGCCTCCCGGAAAGGCCTCGGATGTGTACTAATGCAAGAAGGCAAGGTAGTCACATACGCTTCCAGGCAACTACGGAAGCATGAAGAAAATTACCCTACTCATGACTTGGAATTGGCAGCAGTCATTCATACACTCAAAGAGTGGAGACACTTTTTGCTTGGAAATCGTTGTGAAATATATACGGACCATAAAAGTCTCAAATATATTTTCACACACCCAGAACTCAATTTACGGCAACGACGCTGGTTGGAATTAGTGAAAGATTATGATGTTGGCATCCACTACCATCAAGGAAAAGCGAATGTAGTGGCAGATGCTCTTAGTCGAAACCCCAGCTCGGGCAACGACAGTCTACAGAACTTGAGACTTGAATTTCAGCAGGAGTTCGCCAAACTCAACTTGGTAATGGTGACTGAAGGCACTGTGTCAAATTTGGAAATACAACCCACCCTAATGGAACAGATTAAGAAGGCTCAGCATGGACACCCCAGCATCGAAGGCATAAAAAGAAAAGTGAGTCTGGGCAAGGCCTCAAAATTCATCATAGACGATAAGGGGATATTATGGTACGGAGACAGACTTTGCGTACCAAATATAGAGAACCTCAAACAGCAAATTCTAGCCGAAGGCCACACCGCTCCATATTCAATCCACCCTGGAGGAACCAAAATGTACAAGGACATTCAGGAAAAATTTTGGTGGCACGGTATGAAGAGGGATATAGCCTCATTCATTGCGTGTTGTGATTCGTGTCAGCGCATTAAAGCCGAGCACCAAAAACCAGCAGGACTACTACAGCCAAACAGGATACCTGAGTGGAAATGGGACGAAATTGGAATGGATTTTATTGTCGGACTACCTCGGTCACGACACGGCAATGATGCCATATGGGTCATCACAGATAGATTAACTAAGGTGGCACATTTCATCCCAGTAAAGATGACCCACACCACTCAGAAGCTTGCCAAACTTTATCTCTCCCGTATAGTTTGTCTGCATGGAATTCCAAAGACTATAATATCCGACAGAGGCACTCAATTCGTCTCTACATTTTGGGATCAGTTACAACAAGCTCTGGGAACTCAGCTAGTATTCAGTACAGCATACCACCCCCAGACTTGAGGACAAACTGAACGTGTGAACCAAATTCTAGAGGACATGCTGAGAGCATGCGTTCTCACCTATGGAACAAGTTGGGAAGAAAGCTTGCCGTATGGCGAGTTCGCTTACAACAACAGTTACCAAGCCAGTCTACAAATGGCACCTTTTGAAGCCTTGTATGGGCGAAGATGCCGTACCCCATTAAATTGGTCTGAAATAGGAGACAGCTGTATCTTCGGCCCAGACATGCTCAAGGAGGCCGAGGAAAAAATTAGACTAATCAGGGATCGACTCAAGACAACCCAGAGCCGACAAAAGAGTTACTACGATCAAAAACATCGTGAAGTCAACTTTGAACCCGGTGAATATGTGTATCTACGAGTATCTCCTATGAGGGGCCTGCAACGATTCAAAGTTAAAGGAAAGCTAGCACCACGGTTTATTGGACCCTTCTGTGTGGTTGCACGAAGAGGCACAGTGGCCTACCAGCTAGACCTACCCAAAGAACTGTCAGACGTCCACGACGTGTTCCACGTCCCACAGTTGAGGAAATGTGTAAGCAACCCGGAAAAACATGTATCTCACAAGAACATTGACATGCAACCAGACCTCACCTACGCGGAACGTCCAATAAAGATATTGGAGGAGTCTGAAAGAAGGACCCATCAGAAAACAACTAAGTTTTTCAAGGTTCAGTGTAGCAATCACACCGAGGATGAAGCAACATGGGAAAGAGAGGATTACCTTCGGGCAGAAGACCCACACCTATTTGAGGATCAGCTGAAATCTCGGGGACGAGATTTTTCCTAAGGGGGTAGGTGTTGTAACACTCCAAAAACTTTGATTTGGTTTAAAAAAAATTGATTTGAAGGAGGTTATTTAAATTTTTTCTAAAAGACTCTCCTTCTCAAAATTTTCATTTATGACAAGTATTTTTTTATGGGTTCATCCAAATCTTGATCTTTGGTCTTGAGGGATTTTTCATCTTGTGTTGGCTCAACCCAAATGATTTTTGGAAAGCTTTTACAATTCCTTCTATTAAAAAGAAATCCTATGGATTTTGGATGTATTCTTTTCCCATTCAAACCTTTCTCTTTTGCCATGTCACATGATGAAATCTTTCTTCCAAACCCACCTCTCTACATTGGGTCAAGTCAAACATCCAATTCCAGCAAGTTTCAACCTCTTTTAGATTTTATTTCTATTTAATTTATCCTCAAACATTTTTCTGTAATTTAGTTTGGACTCTTGGGATTTACAAAGGAAGTACCAGATCCTTTAAGTTTCTGAGCCCAAGCAAATTACCCTAACTAGTCCTTGGTACCCTCAACCAAGATCCATCAAGATCCACTTGTCCATAGTTCAATTTTTTCAAAATTTGCTTACTGCAAGTTTGGACCAGATTTGCCATTTTTGGTGAAATTCATTCCTTTTCTTTTCCTAAAAATCTGAGATAAATCAGGCAGCCTCTAGATGCATCAAGAGACCACCTCACCAAGTCCCAGCTCCAGAAAATGTTTCCACATGCCCAAATCTTTTCGTCGAACAATTTGTGTGCACTGTTTCTGTTGAAATTCGGAAAATTCAGAGTTTCAGTGTTGGGTTCAGTCGACAGCGTCGTTTTCTTCAGAACCGCGGCGTCAATCTCGCCAGTGCACGCGTTGGCGCCTTGCTCCCTGCTCCCCCTTCTTATCCAGTGCGCCGCACGGTCGTTTGGACGGACGCAAGCGTCGGTGGCGACGTGTCCCGCCAACGCCGGTGTCTTCCGCGGTGGCAGAACCGCCCGTGGCGGCCGACAGGGGCCAGCCCTGCCATACGGCGCCGTCCAGCACTGCCCACACCACAAGGAGCCAACGCGTGGCCGTCCTTTCCCCCTGTGCATGTTGTAGAGCCGTCGCCGTGGCCTGAGAGGCGCAGAGCGCGCCCTCTGCTGCCGACGAGCCCGTGAGGCCGTTCTGTCGAAACCACAGGCACAGAGCAAATCCAACCAAGTTTAGCCCTTGAACGGAACCAGTGGACCAACACGATGATGCCCAACCACCTAAACCGCCTGCCTGACCACTGCCTCACCGTAATCACTTGCCGGAGTTATCCCGTTCTCGGCAACCGCCTCGGACCGGCTATAAAAGGAGGCCTCGAGCTTGTTCTCGACCCAGCACCACCCCTCACCCCGCCAGTGCTACGCCCAGCCACTCGGAGGGCCTCGGGAGAACCTTCTTCCCCAACTCCGGCCGCCCCGATCCGCTTCGGGCTCCGGCACGATTCTCTTTGGTGAGGGCACCCCCGCCTCCCAAACCTTGCCAGTAGCCTCCTAGTGCTCCCACTCTTCTGACCCTAGCTTCAATTTGGCGTCTGCAGCTCTCCTCGGCAAGATCCACCACCGCCCGAACCACCGTCCGCTGGAGTGGAGGCCGCCGTCGACGTGGTGCTCGCCGACGACCAACTTCACCACCCACAGACGTGGAAGAGCTCCGTGAACCCGTAGGTACTCTCTGTTTCCCCTACATCGCCGTGGATCGACGCCGGCAACCACCGCGATCATCGGGCGCCGGCGTGCTCTGTTTTCTTTTTCAAATTTTTTGAACCTGACGGGTGGGACCCCCTCGTCAGCCCCTCCTCTTCTATTCAAAACGTTTTTTGAAAGCGCCTTCGGGCAAAGTACGTTTTTCCTTTGGGCTGGCGTATTTTTAACCGAAGTGTTTTCTATTTTTCTAAACTAGCCCCTCAAAATTTTCTATTTCATCACGGATTAGTCCCTGGACTAAAACCTTCATAACTCTTAAAAAAGATGATTTTGAGTTGATTCTTTTCCTGTCATCTTTATTTTTCTGTCTAGTTTTTTATCATATTTAATTGAAAAATATTTGGAGCAATTTTTATGCACACACAGTATTTACGTTAGCATCCGATTTCTCTTATACCGTAGATACCGACCGAGGTCACAGAGCCGTAAACTTCGCCGAGCTAGACTCCGACTTCTCCGAACCAGGCAAGCATGTTTGAACCTTTGATATGATGAGTGTTTGCATGTTTGTTTGAGTAGTTTTTCTCATGGCATGTTTATATAAGCATTAGTGAATGTTATATTGCATGCAAGGCAAGCTACAGGTGAGCTTCGAAGTTTGATGTGTTCATATGATGGTGAGATAACCTGATCATGTGGTGGCATGATAGGTTGTAAGCTGGTATTGTTGAAGCATGCCAGTCTTATGTCAACCGTGTAACTCCAGTGTTAACGTGGATCAAATCTTGTTCCCGTCCGTCCCCTTTCGTGCTACCACATGTTTTCTGCAAAGAATACGGTTTAGTAAGTTGCAAACCTCTTTCCTTGTACACACCAAATAGAGGGGCCGTGATGAGGGTAACATGGCCCTGGATTAAAGCCCGTCATCCGGTCAGGGGGCATGGGTGTTTCCAGTTGGGACCGAGAGGGGGGCACCCCTTAGAGCGCGCGATATAAATTTGATCCCATGCTATTCGAGGTTGTGGCCTCCCCGTCTTAAAGTTTTTCTTGAACGTTGCCTAGGGTGATTCCTGGCAGTGGAAGGTGGAATGGGTGTGTACTGGTTAGATGTGTTTCTTCCAAAATACCGTAAACGGAGCTAGTCCTTGTGAATACTGAAATCCATTGACTGTGGGTATAGAGTACAAGCTCTGCAGAGTCAAAACCACTCAAGTAACCATATCCGTGGTCAAGGACCTCGATTATCATATCAGTGTCAGTCTCCGTGTCAGTCTCAGTATCAGTCTCAGTGACAGTCTCCGGAGAATGAGCATGAAACCGAGAATGGTAAACCCGACTGAATGTTATTCCTGTGGATGGACTAACCGGTTTAATATTATGTACTAAGTATTTCCTTGGGATGATTTAAACTCATGAGCTACATGAATTCGAATGAAGAAATATAAGCCCTTTTTGTGATGTCGCTCAGACGTCCGACTGTGGCATTCTTGTTATTCACGTTCGATATAATCCCTTTATGTGATGTCGCTCAGACGTCCGACTGTGGCATTCTTGTTATTTACGTTCGATATAAGCCCTCTATGTGATGTCGCTCAGACGTCTGACTGTGGCATCCTGATTATTTACTTTCATTATAAGCCCTTTTCGAGATGTCGCTTAGACGTCCGACTGTGGCATGCACTGTCATTTACGTTTCAATATAATCCCTTTATGTGGTGTCGCCCTGACGCCCGACTACGGCATGTTAGTTTTATTTTACCCTTCGTGGCGTCGCTTCAGACACCCGATCGGTCTTCGGTTATTTTATTGGGATTTCGGGAGGACTATCGCCTGACTTCCCTGTTGGGGAACGTAGTAATTTCAAAAAAAATCCTACGCACACGCAAGATCATGGTGATGCATAGCAACGAGAGGGGAGAGTGTTGTCTACGTACCCTCGTAGACCGAAGCGGAAGCGTTGACACAACGTAGAGGAAGTAGTCGTACGTCCTCCTCGCGATCCGACCGATCCAAGCGCCGTTACTTCGGCGCCTCCGAGTTCTTGACACACGTACAGCTCGATGACGTCCCCGGGTCACGATCCAGCAAAACCTCCGGGGATGAGTTCCGTCAGCACGACGGCGTGGTGACGATCTTGATGAACTACCGACGCAGGGCTTCGCCTAAACACTGCGACAATATGACCGAGGTGGAATATGGTGGAGGGGGGCACCGCACACGGCTAAGGAACGATCTCAAGGATCAACTTGTGTGTCCTAGGGTGCCCCCTGCCCCCGTATATAAAGGAGCAAGGGGGGAGGGCCGGCCGGCCTAGAGGCGCGCCAAGGGAGGGGGGAGTCCTCCTCCTAGTAGGAGTAGGACTCCCCTTTCCTAGTCCAACTAGGAGGGAGGAAGGGGGAAGGAAAGAGAGGGAGAGGGAGAGGGAAAGGGGGGCCGCGCCCCCCCTCCTTGTCCAATTCGGACTGCCCATGGGGGGGCGCGCGCCACCTCCTGGCGCGGCCCTCTCTCTCCCCTCGCGGCCCAATAAGGCCCATACTTCCCCCGGGGGGTTCCGGTAACCATTCCGATGTCCGAACATAGCTGTCCAATATATCAATCTTTACGTCTCAACCATTCCGAGACTCCTCGTCATGTCCGTGATCACATCCGGGACTCCGAACACCTTCGGTACATCAAAATGCATAAACTCATAATAACTGTCATCGTAACCTTAAGCGTGCGGACCCTACGGTTCGAGAACAATGTAGACATGACCGAGACACCTCTCCAGTCAATAACCAATAGCGGTACCTGGATGCCCATATTGGCTCCTACATATTCTACGAAGATCTTTATCGGTCAGACCGCATAACAACATACGTTGTTCCCTTTGTCATCGGTATGTTACTTGCCCGAGATTCGATCGTCGGTATCCAATACCTAGTTCAATCTCGTTACCGGCAAGTCTCTTTACTCGTTCCGTAATACATCATCCCGCAACCAACTCATTGGTTGCAATGCTTGCAAGGCTTATGTGATGTGCATTACCGAGAAGGCCCTGAGATACCTCTCCGACATTCGGAGTGACAAATCCTAATCTTGAAATACGCCAACCCAACAAATACTTTCGGAGACACCTGTAGAGCACCTTTATAATCACCCAGTTACGTTGTGAAGTTTGGTAGCACACAAAGTGTTCCTACGGTAAACGGGAGTTGCATAATCTCATAGTCATAGGAACATGTATAAGTCATGGATAAAAGCAATAGCAGCATACTAAACGATCGGGTGCTAAGCTAATGGAATGGGTCATGTCAATCAGATCATTCAACTAATGATGTGACCTTGTTAATCAAATGACAACTCCTTTGTCTATGGTTAGGAAACTTAACCATCCTTTGATTAATAAGCTAGTCAAGTAGAGGCATACTAGTGACACTTTGTTTGTCTATATATCCACACATGTATTATGTTTCCGGTTAATACAATTCTAGCATGAATAATAAACATTTATCATGATATGTAAGGAAATAAATAATAACTTTATTATTGCCTCTAGGGCATATTTCCTTCAGTCTCCCACTTGCACTAGAGTCAATAATCTAGATTACACAGTAATGATTCTAACACCCATGGAGTCTTGGTGCTGATCATGTTTTGCCCGTGGAAGAGGCTTAGTCAACGGGTCTGCTACATTCAGATCTGTATGTATCTTGCAAATCTCTATGTCTCCCACCTGGACCAAGTCCCGGATGGAATTGAAGCGTCTCTTGATGTGCTTGGTTCTCTTGTGAAATCTGGATTCCTTCGCCAAGGCAATTGCTCCAGTATTGTGACAAAAGATTTTCATTGGACCCGATGCACTAGGTATGACACCTAGATCGGATATGAACTCCTTCATCCAGACTCCTTCATTTGCTGCTTCCGAAGCAGTTATGTACTCCGCTTCACATGTAGATCCCGCTATGATGCTTTGTTTAGAACTGCACCAACTGACAGCTCCACCATTTAATGTAAATACGTATCCGGTTTGCGATTTCGAATCGTCCGAATCAGTGTCAAAGCTTGCATCAACGTAACCCTTTACGATGAGCTCTTTGTCACCTCCATACACGAGAAACATTTCCTTAGTCCTTTTCAGGTACTTCGGGATATTCTTGACCGCTGTCCAGTGATCCACTCCTGGATAACTTTGGTACCTCCCTGCTAAACTTATAGCAAGGCACACATCAGGTCTGGTACACAGCATTGCATACATGATAGAGCCAATGGCTGAAGCATAGGGAACATTTTTCATCTTCTCTCTATCTTCTGCAGTGGTCGGGCTTTGAGTCTTACTCAACTTCACACCTTGCAATACAGGTAAGAACCCTTTCTTTGCTTGATCCATTTTGAACTTCTTCAAAATCTTGTCAAGGTATGTGCTTTGTGAAAGTCCAATTAAGCGTCTTGATCTATCTCTATAGATCTTAATGCCCAATATGTAAGCAGCTTCACCGAGGTCTTTCATTAAAAAAACTCTTATTCAAGTATCCCTTTATGCTATTCAGAAATTCTATATCATTTCCAATCAGTAATATGTCATCTACATATAATATCAGAAATGCTACAGAGCTCCCACTCACTTTCTTGTAAATACAGGCTTCTCCAAAAGTCTGTATAAACCCAAATGCTTTGATCACACTATCAAAGCGTTTATTCCAACTCCGAGATGCTTGCACCAGTCCATAAATGGATCGCTGGAGCTTGCACACTTTGTTAGCTCCCTTTGGATCGATAAAACCTTCTGGTTGCATCATATACAACTCTTCTTCCAGAAACCCATTCAGGAATGCAGTCTTTACATCCATTTGCCAAATTTCATAGTCATAAAATGCGGCAATTGCTAACATGATTCGGACAGACTTAAGCATCGCTACGGGTGAGAAGGTCTCATCGTAGTCAATCCCTTGAACTTGTCGAAACCCTTTTGCGACAAGTCGAGCTTTGTAGATAGTAACATTACCGTCAGCGTCTGTCTTCTTCTTAAAGATCCACTTGTTCTCTATTGCTTGCCGACCCTCGGGCAAGTCAACCAAAGTCCACACTTTGTTTTCATACATGGATCCCATCTCAGATTTCATGGCTTCCAGCCATTTTGCGGAATCTGGGCTCACCATCGCTTCTTCATAGTTCGTAGGTTCGTCATGATCTAGTAGCATGATTTCCAGAACAGGATTGCCGTACCACTCTGGTGCGGATCTCACTCTGGTTGATCTACGAGGTTCTGTAGTAACTTGATCTGTAGTTTCATGATCATCATCATTAACTTCTTCTCTGATTGGTGTAGATGTCACAGAAACCGGTTCCTGTGATGAACTACTTTCCAATAAGGGAGCAGGTACAGTTACCTCATCAAGTTCTACTTTCCTCCCACTCACTTCTTTCGAGAGAAACTCCTTCTCTAGAAAGGATCCATTTTTAGCAACAAATGTCTTGCCTTCGGATCTGTGATAGAAGGTGTACCCAACAGTCTCCTTTGGGTATCCTATGAAGACACATTTTTCCGATTTGGGTTCGAGCTTATCAGGTTGAAGCTTTTTCACATAAGCATCGCAGCCCCAAACTTTAAGAAACGACAACTTTGGTTTCTTGCTAAACCACAGTTCATAAGGTGTCGTCTCAACGGATTTTGACGGTGTTCTATTCAACGTGAATGCGGCCGTCTCTAGAGCATAACCCCAAAACGATAGCGGTAAATATGTAAGAGACATCATAGATCGCACCATATCTAGTAAAGTGTGATTACGACGTTCGGACACACCATTGCGCTGTGGTGTTCCGGGTGGCGTGAGTTGCGAAACTATTTCGCATTGTTTCAAATGTAGACCAAACTCGTAACTCAAATATTCTCCTCCACGATCAGATCGTAGAAACTTTATTTTCTTGTTATGATGATTTTCAACTTCACTCTGAAATTCTTTGAACTTTTCAAATGTTTCAGACTTGTGTTTCATTAAGTAGATATACCCATATCTGCTTAAATCATCTGTGAAGGTGAGAAAATAACGATATCCGCCACGAGCCTCAACATTCATTGGACCACATACATCTGTATATATAATTTCCAATAAATCTTTTGCTCTCTCCATAGTACCGGAGAACGGTGTTTTAGTCATCTTGCCCATGAGGCACGGTTTGCAAGTGCCAAGTGATTCATAATCAAGTGACTCCAAAAGTCCATCAGTATGGAGTTTCTTCATGCGCTTTATACCGATATGACCTAAACGGCAGTGCCACAAATAAGTTGCACTATCATTATCAACTCTGCATCTTTTAGCTTCAACATGATGAATATGTGTATCACTACTATCGAGATTCATTAAAAATAGACCACTCTTCAAGGGTGCATGACCATAAAAGATATTACTCATATAAATAGAACAACCATTATTCTCTGATTTAAATGAATAACCGTCTCGCATCAAACAAGATCTAGATATAATGTTCATGCTCAACGCTGGCACCAAATAACAATTATTTAGGTCTAATACTAATCCCAAAGGTAGATGTAGAGGGAGTGTGCCGACTGCGATCACATCGACTTTGGAACCATTTCCTACGCGCATCGTCACCTCGTCCTTTGCCAGTGTTCGCTTAATCCGTAGTCCTTGTTTCGAGTTGCAAATATTAGCAACAGAACCAGTATCAAATACCCAGGTGCTACTGCGAGCTCTAGTAAGGTACACATCAATAACATGTATATCACATATACCTTTGTTCACCTTGCCATCCTTCTTATCCGCCAAATACTTGGGGCATTTCCGCTTCCAGTGACCAGTCTGCTTGCAGTAGAAGCACTCAGTTTCAGGCTTAGGTCCAGACTTGGGTTTCTTCTCTTGAGCAGCAACTTGTTTGCTGTTCTTTTTGAAGTTCCCCTTCTTCTTCCCTTTGCCCTTTTTCTTGAAACTAGTGGTCTTATTGACCATCAACACTTGATGCTCCTTCTTGATTTCTACCTCCGCAGCCTTTAGCATTGCGAAGAGCTCGGTGATAGACTTATCTATCCCTTGCATATTATAGTTCATCATGAAGCCTTTGTAGCTTGGTGGCAGTGATTGGAGAATTCTGTCAATGACGCAATCATCCGAAAGATTGACTCCTAGCTGATTCAAGTGATTATAATACCCAGACATCTTGAGTATATGCTCACTGACAGAACCATTCTCTTCCATCTTGCAGCTATAGAACTTATTGGAGACCTCATATCTCTCAATCCGGGCATTCTGTTTGAATATCAACTTCAACTCCTGGAACATCTCATATGCTCCATGGTTCTCAAACCGTCGTTGAAGTCCCGGTTCTAAGCCGTAAATCATGGCACACTGAACTATCGAGTAGTCATCAGCTTTGCTCTGCCAGACGTTCATAACATCTGGCGTTGCTCCAGCAGCAGGCCTGGCACCTAGCGGTGCATCCAGGACGTAACTCTTCTGTGCAGCAATGAGGATAATCCTCAAGTTACGGACCCAGTCCGTGTAATTGCTACCATCATCTTTCAACTTTGCTTTCTCAAGGAACGCATTAAAATTCAACGGAACAACAGCACGAGCCATCTATCTACAATCATCATAAACAAGCAATATACTATCAGGGACTAAATTCATGATAAATTTAAGTTCAATTAATCATATTACTTAAGAACTCCCACTTAGATAGACATCCCTCTTATCATCTAAGTGATCACGTGATCCAAATCAAAACTAATCCATAACCGATCATCACGTGAAATGGATTATTTCTCAATGGTGAACATCATCATGTTGATCATATCTACTATATGATTCACGCTCGACCTTTCGGTCTCCGTGTTCCGAGGCCATATCTGCATATGCTAGGCTCGTCAAGTATAACCCGAATATTCCGCGTGTGCAAAACTGGCTTGCACCCATTGTAGATGGACGTAGAGCTTATCACACCCGATCATCACGTGGTGTCTGGGCACGACGAACTTTGGCAACGGTGCATACTCGGGGAGAACACTTCTTGATAATTTAGTGAGAGATCATCTTATAATGCTACCGTCAATCAAAGCAAGATAAGATGCATAAAAGATAAACATCACATGCAAATCAATATAAGTGATATGATATGGTCATCATCATCTTGTGCTTCGTGATCTCCATCTCTGCAGCACCATCATGATCACCATCGTCACCGGCGCGACACATTGATCTCCATCGTAGCATCGTTGTTGTCTCGCCAATCTTATGCTTCTACGACTATCGCTACCGCTTAGTGATAAAGTAAAGCATTACAGGGCGATTGCATTGCATACAATAAAGCGACAACCATACGGCTCCTGCCGGTTGCCGATAACTCGGTTACAAAACATGATCATCTCATACAATAAAATATAGCATCATGTCTTGACCATATCACATCACAACATGCCCTGCAAAAACAAGTTAGACGTCCTCTACTTTGTTTGTTGCAAATTTTACGTGGCTGCTACGGGCTTAAGCAAGAACCAATCTCACCTACGCATCAAAACCACAACGATAGTTTGTCAAATAGACTCCGTTTTAACCTTCTCAAGGACCGGGCGTAGCCATACTCGGTTCAACTAAAGTTGGAGAAACTGACACCCGCCAGCCACCTGTGTGCAAAGCACGGTGGTAGAACCAGTCTCGCGTAAGCGTACGCGTAATGTCGGTCCGGGCCGCTTCATCCAACAATACCGCCGAACCAAAGTATGACATGCTGGTAGGCAGTTTGACTTGTATCGTCCACAACTCACTTGTGTTCTACTCGTGCAAAACATCAAACCATAAAAACCTAGGCTCTGATACCACTGTTGGGGAACGTAGTAATTTCAAAAAAATTCCTACGCACACGCAAGATCATGGTGATGCATAGCAACGAGAGGGGAGAGTGTTGTCTACGTACCCTTGTAGACCGAAGCGGAAGCGTTGACACAACGTGGAGGAAGTAGTCGTACATCCTCCTCGCGATCCGACCGATCCAAGCGTCGTTACTCCGGCGCCTCCGAGTTCTTGACACACGTACAGCTCGATGACGTCCCCGGGTCTCGATCCAGCAAAACCTCTGGGGATGAGTTCCGTCAGCACGACGGCGTGGTGACGATCTTGATGAACTACCGACGCAGGGCTTCGCCTAAACACTGCGACAATATGACCGAGGTGGAATATGGTGGAGGGGGGCACCGCACACGGCTAAGGAACGATCTCAAGGATCAACTTGTGTGTCCTAGGGTGCCCCCCTGCCCCCGTATATAAAGGAGCAAGGGGGGAGGGCCGGCCGGCCTAGAGGCGCGCCAAGGGAGGGGGGAGTCCTCCTCCTAGTAGGAGTAGGACTCCCCTTTCCTAGTCCAACTAGGAGGGAGGAAGGGGGAAGGAAAGAGAGGGAGAGGGAAAGGGGGGCCGCGCCCCCCCTCCTTGTCCAATTCGGACTGCCCATGGGGAGTGCGCCACCTCCTGGCGCGGCCCTCTCTCTCCCCTCGCGGCCCAATAAGGCCCATACTTCCCCCGGGGGGTTCCGGTAACCCCTCCGGCACTCCGGTATTATCCGAAGCCACTCGGAACCATTCCGATGTCCGAACATAGCCGTCCAATATATCGATCTTTACGTCTCGACCATTCCGAGACTCCTCGTCATGTCCGTGATCACATCCGGGACTCCGAACTCCTTCGGTACATCAAAATGCATAAACTCATAATAACTGTCATCGTAACCTTAAGCGTGCGGACCCTACGGTTCGAGAACAATGTAGACATGACCGAGACACCTCTCCGGTCAATAACCAATAGCGGGACCTGGATGCCCATATTGGCTCCTACATATTCTACGAAGATCTTCATCGGTCAGACCGCATAACAACATACGTTGTTCCCTTTGTCATCGGTATGTTACTTGCCCGAGATTCGATCGTCGGTATCCAATACCTAGTTCAATCTCGTTACCGGCAAGTCTCTTTACTCGTTCCGTAATACATCATCCCGCAACCAACTCATTGGTTGCAATGCTTGCAAGGCTTATGTGATGTGCATTACCGAGAAGGCCCTGAGATACCTCTCCGACATTCAGAGTGACAAATCCTAATCTTGAAATACGCCAACCCAACAAATACTTTCGGAGACACCTGTAGAGCACCTTTATAATCACCCAGTTACGTTGTGACGTTTGGTAGCACACAAAGTGTTCCTACGGTAAACGGGAGTTGCATAATCTCATAGTCATAGGAACATGTATAAGTCATGGATAAAAGCAATAGCAGCATACTAAACGATCGGGTGCTAAGCTAATGGAATGGGTCATGTCAATCAGATCATTCAACTAATGATGTGACCTTGTTAATCAAATGACAACTCATTTGTCTATGGTTAGGAAACTTAACCATCCTTTGATTAATAAGCTAGTCAAGTAGAGGCATACTAGTGACACTCTGTTTGTCTATATATCCACACATGTATTATGTTTCCGGTTAATACAATTCTAGCATGAATAATAAACATTTATCATGATATGTAAGGAAATAAATAATAACTTTATTATTGCCTCTAGGGCATATTTCCTTCATTCCCTTCATTTATCATGCAGTACAAATCTATTATCTGAGTGTGCATTACTAACCTGCTCATGTGCATCATGTTTGCATTTTTTATATCTTATGTCCAAACTATCTTGCGAGTACATTCAAAGTACTCACCTGGCTTGTTGATTTGGCCAGATGTTGACGAATGCGATCTTATGGATGAAGAGTATGATAGCGAGTCCAACACCTAGAGGAGTCCCAGTCAGTCTCGTGCGATCCTGGAGTTGATCACTTGTATTATATACGCTTCTGCTTCCCAAATAAAATCATCGAGCCTCACTCCGACGCTTGATGAGCTGTAAGATTTCCGAGTCATGTCACCCACTTCACTGTGGCATATCCACCACCACCTTTATTACGAGTCAGTAGTTATGCCACCATACCCTTGTGTCATATCCGCCTTTATGTATAATATCGGCGTGCTTGTAATAAACTGTTGAGCAGCCTCAGCTCGACCTTGTATAATATTTAGTACTTCTGGATTTCTGTATCAAGGATTTGTCTACCAGTAAGGAGGATTCTTCTGTACTGGTCAATATAAGGGTCGGTCTTTCAATAAATGTTTTATTGGAAAATCGGTCCTGACAATTTCAGCTTGATCCGGTATTCTTTCCCTGAAAAGAGAACCAACACAACTATCCAGGTAATCTCTGGAAGCATCGGTTAGTTCATTATAAAAGATATCAAGTATTTCATGTTTCTTAAGCGGATGATCAGGCAAAGCATTAAGTAACTTGAGAAGCCTCCCCCAAGCTTGTGGGAGACTCTGTTCTTCTTTGCACAAAGTTGTACATTTCCTTTAAAGGAGCTTGTTTCTTATGAGCAGGGAAATATTTAGCAGAGAAGTAATAAATCATATCCTGGGGACTACGCACACAACCAGGGTCAAGAGAATTAAACCATATCTTAGCATCACCCTTTAATGAGAACGGAAATATTTTCAGTATATAAAAGTAACGCGATCTCTCATAATTAGTGAACAGGGCGGCTATATCATTTAATTTAGTAAGATGTGCCACAACAGTTTCAGATTCATAGCCATAAAATGGATCAGATTCAACCAAAGTAATTATATCAGGATCAACAGAGAATTCATAATCCTTATCAGGAACACAGATGGGTGAAGTAGCAAAAGCAGGGTCAGGTTTCATTTTATCTCTAAGTGATTCTTTGTTCCACTTAGCTAATAACCTCTTGAGTTCATATCTATCTTTGCAAGCTAAGATAGCGGCAGAAGATTCCATATAAAAAACATAACCCTCAGGAATAGCAGGCATATTTTCATCATGACTTTCATCGTTATATTCAGATTCAATAATTTCTTTTTCTCTAGCCCTAGCAATTTGTTCATCAAGAAATTCACTAAGGGGCACGGTAGTATCAGGCATAGAGGCAGTTTGATCATAAGTATCATGCATAGCAGAAGTGGCATCATCATACGACATATCGGAACGAATAGCAGAAGCAGGTTTAGGTGTCGCAAGCTTACTCATAACAGAAGGTGAATCAAGTGCAGAGCTAGATGGCAGTTCCTTACCTCCCCTTGTAGTTGAGGGATAAATTGTTGTCTTAGCGTCTTTCAAGTTCTTCATAGTGTCCAGCAGATATAAATCCCAAGTGACTCAAAGAATAGAGCTATGCTCCCCGGCAACGGCGCCAGAAAAAGGTCTTGATAACCCACAAGTATAGGGGATCGCAACAGTTTTCGAGGGTAGAGTATTTAACCCAAATTTATTTATTCGACACAAGGGGAGCCAAAGAATATTCTCAAGTATTAGCAGCTGAGTTGTCAATTCAACCACACCTGGAAACTTAGTATCTGCAGCAAAGTGTTTAGTAGCAAAGTAATATGATAGTGGTGGTAACGGCAACAAAAGTAAAGTACGCAAAAGTAATGTTTTTGGTATTTTGTAGTGATTGTAACAGTAGCAACGGGAAAGTAAATAAGTGTAAACCAGTATATGGGAAGCTCGTAGGCACCGGATCAGTAATGGATAATTATGCCGGATGCGGTTCATCATGTAACAGTCATAACATAGGGTGACACAGAACTAGCTCCAATTCATCAATGTAATGTAGGCATGTATTCCGTATATAGTCATACGTGCTTATGGAAAAGAACTTGCATGACATCTTTTATCCTACCCTCCCGTGGCAGTGGGGTCCTATTGGAAACTAAGGGATATTAAGGCCTCCTTTTAATAGAGAACCGGAACAAAGCATTAGCACATACTGAATACATGAACTCCTCAAACTATGGTCATCACCAGGAATGGTCCCGATTATTGTCACTTCGGGGTTGCCGGATCATAACACATAGTAGGTCATTATAGAATTGCAGGATAGGATCAAGAACTCACATATATTCATGAAAACATAATAGGTTCAGATCTGAAATCATGGCACTCGGGCCCTAGTGACAAGCATTAAGTATAGCAAAGTCATAGCAACATCAATCTCAGAACATAATGGATACTAGGGATCAAACCCTAACAAAACTAACTCGATTACATGATAAATCTCATCCAACCCATCACCGTCCAGCAAGCCTATGATGGAATTACTCACGCACGGCGGTGAGCATCATGAAATTGGTGATGGAGGATGGTTGATGATGACGACGGCGACGAATCCCCCTCTCTGCATCCTCGAATGGACTCCAGATCAGCCCTCCTGAGAGGTTTTAGGGCTTGGCGGCGGCTCCGTATCGTAAAACGCGATGATTTCTTCTCTCTGACTTTTTTCTCCCTGAAAGCCAATATATAGAGTTGAAGTTGGCGTCGGAGGGTCTCCAGGGGGCCCATGAGGTAGGGGGCGTGCCCTAGGAGGGGGCGCGCCCCCCACCCTCGTGGACAGGGTGTGGGCCCCCCTAATCTTCATCTTTGGCGAGGATTTTTTATTATTTTTTATAAGACATCCCGTGGAGTTTCAGGTCATTCCGAGAACTTTTGTTTTCTGCACATAAAACAACATCATGGCAATTCTGCTGAAAACAGCGTCAGTCCGGGTTAGTTCCATTCAAGTCATACAAGTTAGAGTCCAAAACAAGGGCAAAAGTGTTTGGAAATGTAGATACGACAGAGATGTATCAGTGTCATGATGACATTCACAGGAAGATTATGAAGACAACTTTTGGGAACCCAGATCGTCTTCATAGGTGGCCCATTCCTGCAGTTAGTAACAATATACCTGGCAAAGACTTCACCATTCTGATTCTTAAACAGTTTATAGTTTGCATCAAATGATTCATCAATGATAACAGGGTTAGCACAAGTGAAGCCAGATAAGGTGGATGGATCCACTGAAGGTCCCTTTGCAGCAACCCATGTGGTTTTGGGGTACTGCTCAGGCTTCTAGTAGGAGCCATCAACATTCATTGTCCTCTCGAACCCAACACCCTCTTTCCTAGGGTTTCGGTTCAGAGTCTGCTTTTTTAGGACATCGCACAGTGTCTGATGCCCTTTGGGACTTTTGTACATCCCTGTTTCAAGCAATGTCTTCAACCTAGCATTTTCATCAACAATAGTAGTGGTATCCTCCGCAGAGGGGTTAGTTACGACATCAGCAGTTGAAGATATTGCAATAGTAGCAGCTGTAGAACATTCAGCAACAGAAGTAGCGTTATCACGCTCAAGGCATTTTAGACAAAGTGGTTCAAATCCTTCCTGAGCGGAACTGATCTATTGAGCGCGAAGTGACTCATTCTCTTTTTGAAGATCTTCATGAGCCGCTCTCAATTTCTCAAGCTCTTGCTTCCTTCGAAGATAATCATAGGAGAGCTTTTCATGAGTGGTTGAGAGAGTTTCATGACGACTATCAAGTTCCTAGTACTTAACATGAAGATTCTTTATGTCTTCAATTAAGGACTGAGAACGGGTGATTTCAGCGTCCAACAGGTCATCGCTTTTGTCTAACAGTTTTTGAGTATGTTCCATAGCTTTCTGTTGTTCAGTTGCAATTTTAGCAAGTGTTTTGTAGTTGGGTTTGGATTCACAATCAGAGTCATCTTCACTTGATGTTTGAAAGTAAGCATCGCGTGATTTTACCTTGGCACTACGTGCCATGAAGCAGTAGGTGGGAGCAGAGTCGTCCTTGTCATTAGCTTCAGCGTTGGTGACGGAGCCATTGTCTTCAGTGTTGAAGATGGACTTGGCAACGTAGGCTGTAGCTAGAGCCAGAATTGCAACGCCAGGGTCGGACTCCTCCTCAGACTCCACCTCCTCAGAAGCAGACTCCTCCTCTGAATCCATCTCCTTGCCGACAAAAGCACGAGCCTTGCCAGATGAGCTCTCCTTATGAGATGAAGACTTGGATGATGACTTGGAAGACGAATTTGAGGATTTCTTCTTCTTCTTGTCATCAGAATCATATTCCTTGCTCTTCTTCTTCTTCTTCTTCTTGTTCTCATTGTCCCACTGTGGACACTCAGAGATGTAGTGTCCAGGTTTCTTGCACTTGTGACATGTTCTCTTCTTGTCGTCATGAGTGGAAGCTTCATCATTTCTTGAGCTGGATCGTGAAGACTTTCTGAAGCCCTTCTTCTTAGTGAACTTCTAGAACTTCTTCACAAGCATAGCAAGTTCCTTTCCAATGTCTTCAGGATCATCAGAACTGCAGTCAGATTCTTCTTTAGATGAGGAAACAACTTTTGCCTTCAAAGCACGAGTTCGGCCATAGTTGGGACCATAGATGTCTCTTTTCTCAGATAACTGGAACTCATGTGTGTTGGGCCTCTCAAGTATATCAGACGGATCGAGTGTCTTGAAGTCAGGGCGTTCTTGTATCATCAGGGCAAGGGTGTCGAACGAGCTGTCAAGTGATCTCAGTAGTGTCTTGACGATTTCATGCTTGGTGATTTCAGTGGCGCCGAGAGCACGAAGCTCATTTCTGATGTCAGTGAGGCGATCAAACGTGAGCTGGACATTCTCATTGTCGTTTCTCTTGAAGCGGTTGAAGAGGTTGCGAAGAACACTGATCATTTGATCTCTCTGGGTTGAGACGCCTTCGTTGACCTTAGAGAGCCAGTCCCAGATACCAATTGAAAGTGCTAGTTATCGACTAGAGGGGGGGTGAATAGGTGATTTTTATGAAAGTCTTCAATACATGAGAGTTTCGAAGACAAACACAAGAAATGAACCTATTGATATGCAGCAGAAGGTAGACTACACTAGGCAAGCCATAGTCAAGTATTCAATGAAGTGAAAGTACGAAGACTAATAGCACCTAGGTAGTAAAGATCAGGACGAAAGATAGTATGAAGCCAATCAATGATGGAAGTCACACAGTGAAGTCAAACAGGTAATGCAAGCAGGCAATGACTTCACGAAGACAGACTGTAAGTAAAGAGAGGGAGAGGATAGAACCAGTCACTTGGTGAAGACAAAGGATTTGTTGGACCAGTTCCAGTTGTTGTGACAACTGTACATCTGGTTAGGGAGGCTGAGATTCAACTCAGAAGACCGCGTCTTCGTCTTATTCCCCTTGAGCTAAGGACACCCAGTCCTCGCCCAATCACTCTGGTAAGTCTTCAAGGTAGACTTCCAAACCTTCACAAACTTCGTTCACCGGCGATCCATAATGACTCTTGGATGCTCAGAACGCGACGCCTAACTGGCTAGAGGATTCACAGTCCTCAAGTGTAACAAGTCTTCAGGTCACGCGGATAGAAAGACTTCAGTGATGCCTAACACTCTTTGGCTCTGGGTGTTTGGGCTTTGTCCTCGCAAGGATTTCTCTCTCAAAAGCTTCGGAGGTGGGTTGCTCTCAAACGACAAAAGCCGTGCACTAACTCTGAGAAGCCACCAATTTATGGTGTAGGGGGTGGGCTATTTATAGCCACTAGGCAACCCGACCTGATTTGTCCGAAATGACCCTGGGTCACTAAGGAACTGACACGTGTTCCAATTGTCAGATTTCAAACACACACAGCAACTTTACTTGGGCTACAAGTAAAGTTGACTCATCCAGCTCTGGATAACATTTGCTCTCATTGTCTTCGCTCGAAGACATAGGATTTTTGGTTGAGCATCACTTCATTCACTCTGACTTTGTTCACTGGGACCCCACTTAACAGTACAGTGGTTCCTATGTGTCGGTGTCAAAACCGACGGATCTCGGGTAGGGGGTTCTGAACTATGCGTCTAGGCGGATGGTAACAGGAGATAAGGGACACGATGTTTTTACCCAGGTTCGGGCCCTCTTGATGGAGGTAAAACCCTACTCCTGCTTCATTGATATTGATGATATGGGTATTACAAGAGTTGATCTACCACGAGATCGAAGAGGCTAAACCCTAGAAGCTAGCCTATGGTATAATTGGTGTTGTCCCTACGGACTAAACCCTCTGGTTTATATAGACACCGGAGGGGGCTAGGGTTACACAGAGTCGGTTACAAAGAAGGAGATCTACATATCCGTATTGCCAAGCTTGCCTTCCACGCCAAGGAGAGTCCCATCCGGACACGGGACGAAGTCTTCAATCTTGTATCTTCATAGTCCAACAGTCCGGCCAAGGGATATAGTCCGGCTATCCGGATACCCCCCAATCTAGGACTCCCTCAGTAGCCCCTGAACCAGGCTTCAATGACGATGAGTCCGGCGTGCAGATTTGTTTTCGGCATTGCAAGGTGGGTTCCTCCTCCGAATACTTCATAAAAGATTGTGAACACAAGGAACGTGTCCGGCTCTGCAAAACAAGTTCCACATACAATTGCAGAGAGAATAATATTCCCACAAATCTAATCCGCTGACGTATTTCACAGTGCGTCATCACACCACGACCAGGTCACCATTCGAATCGTTTTCTTTTTACAACTAACCTCAGCATGTTTCGCGAGGCGGTTTCCTTGGCACGTCTTGTCGAAGCAGAGATCGTGTCCCCTTATTGCGGGATTCTCATCAATATAGACGTGGGTAACCCAACCGCGCCATCAATTACGGCGCTTGGGGGATAAGCGAGTTCTACCAGGTTAGTGGGGGGCGCATAGCTTCGTCCACCCTTATAAAGTAATAAGGATTCACCTTTTTCTACCCACGCCTTCTTCCTCATTGCTCATCCATTCCTGCGCACTCGAGCTCCAGCGCCCAAGTCCACATCTTCCTCCTCAACCTTCTCCAATCATGTACGGAGCGGGAGGCAAGTGGATGGTCTCCTCCGTCATGGAGGGACACATCAAAAAGTTGAGGGGAGCCGGATACCTGTCCGAGGATATCGCACACCGGCTCCCAGATGAGGGGCAGCTCATCCCCACCCCCAGGCCTCATGAGAGGGTAGTATTCCTTACCCACTTCCTCCGTGGACTGGGATTTCCTCTCCACCCGTTTGTCCTGGGGCTCATGTTCTACTACGGCCTGGATTTCCACGATCTGGCCCCGAACTTCATCCTCAACATCTCGATGTTTATCGTCATGTGCGAGGCCTTCCTCCACATCAAGCCCCACTCCGTCTTATGGCTGAAGACATTCAATGTCAAACCCAAGGTGGTGGGCGGCCAGCAGGCGGAGGGCGGAGGCGCCATGGTGGGCAAAATTCCCAACGTCACATTGCTCGAGGGCTCCTACGTGGAGACCATAAAGGGGTGGCAATCGGGGTGGTTCTACATCACCGAGCCGCGCGACCCCAAATGGGTGGCGGCCCCCGAGTTCCGATCCGGAATCCCCACGCGGCTCACCTCCTGGAAAGAGAAGGGCCTTCCCTGGGGTAGTCCGGTAGAGCTGACCGGACTCCAAACCTTTATCCAAAACATGATAAACAGGAAGCTCAAGCTTGTCAACATAGTCCAGGTCATGCTCATCCGCCGGATCCTCCCGTGTCAACAACAGGCGTTTAATTTGTGAGAGTTTGACCCGGCCCAGCACCAGACTCTGAGCGAGCTCTTCGACATGATGCACAAGGATGCCTGGAAGGTGCTGTTTAAGAGCGCCGAGGTTCCCCCTCCCCTCACCGAGGATCGCGGACTCAGCGTGAAGCGCCAAGCCGGCGCGGTAAGCTTTTTTATCTCTTACAGGGTATTTATTTTCTATAGTTTAACTATGTGCGGGATCTGAGCTTCCATGTCTTTGACAGGAATGGGTGGAGACATCGGGGAAGATTGATTGCCCGGCCCCTCTGGCCGAAGACCCTGCAGACGCTCTCCTGACGGAGATGCTGACTCCGGCGCCTTACGAGGTGCCGGAGAAGAAGAACAAGAAGAAGGCCACGGGAACCCGAAAGAGTTCCCGGCGCCAGGTGGTATCGGACTCATTGTCCGATAACTCCAAGATGCGCTCCTCCCGTGAAAACGAGGAGGAGGCGGATAAAGATTCTTCCCCTCCAGCCGGGGAAGACAAGAAAAGGAAGGCCGCCCTAACTGGGGAGGCCGGAGGGCCCAAGAAGGGAAGGACTCTTCCTCCGGACTGCTCCATCACCGCCGCCGACAGCGAAGACGAGTGGCCACCCAGGGCCAAGCCCCTGGCGAGATCGTAAGTATTCGGATACCAGAGTAACTTGTGGCACAGTTTAATTGCACAGCTTCTCCTAACGCCGGACATGGTTATGCAGTCCGTCCCGGGCCCGTATCAACGTATCCTCGTCGAGCGGTTCTTTGGATCCGTCAGCTATGAGCAGCGGAGGGTCACTTCCGACCGCCACCACCCCTTGCCCTACGGACAACGCCGAGGTGTTGTCTCAAAGGGCACCAAGCCGAGGGGAGGTAGTCCTGGAGGCGCCTCAAGGCGACCTTCCGGACTCCAGGCGCAAAGGAAGCAAGGCTCCCCAGGGCTCCAAGTTCGGCGCTAGGCCGAACACTGCACCGGAATCTCCATTGGTTCCGGACTCCGGCAGGCGACCCCCTTCCAAGAGGGGCAAGCCGCCTGTGCCAGTGACCTCTGCCCATCCAGAGGCACTGGACAACCTGCTGGGAGCGCTTAGCGGCGCTTCCATCGATGAGGAGCACCGCACTATCATGAGTGCGGTGATCAAGAAGGTTCAGTCCGCCAAGAGCAGACTGACTGAAGCCTATGCCAGCCTTCTAACAGGCTTTGAGGTAAGTGCTTAAAATATAGGGAAATATTACCGCATAGACAGTAGCCCCTGATGCTCTGTTTGGCGTTCACGAAGAAAAGCCGAATAGAGGATCAAAATAACATTCGCAGGAGTCTAATACAAGTATGTCTATATGCGTATGCAGGCTTCGCTGCTGACCTCTGCCGCACTGACTGCGGAGGTTGCTGCACTGAAGCAGAGCCTTGAGCGGTCCGAGAAAGAGCTCGGCCTTGCTAAGAAGCAGCTCGAGGAGAACCAAGGTAAGTAATGCCTTGTCTATATATATATATATATATATATATATATATATATATATATATATATATATATATATATATATATATATATATATATATATATATATAAGATGTCGTTGCAAATATATATATATATAAGATGTCGTTGCAAAATGATAGGATCATCATGAATATGCCAGGGGCCATGACCGAAGTGGCGGCCCTGAAGCAAGCGTTGTCCGAGGCCCAAAACAAAGCGGCCATGGAGCGCACCGAGCGGGAGAAGCAAGAGGCACGGGTGGGCGAGGTGCAGCAAGAGCTCCAGGCTCTCATGAAGAAGCACGAGACTTTGGAGCTTGACTCGAAGACGCGAGAGTCCGAGCTTGCCACGACCCTCGAGAGCACAAAGCATGCCAAGGCCGAAGCCCAAAAAGCCCTCCAGGAAATTTAGGCGATGAAGAAGATAGTGGCGGGTAAGGCATTCATTATGCAAAGCAAACATGTGAAAGTAAATTACTTGTTACTTACCCGAGTCCAGAGCTCTCCAGGAGCATTCGCAGATTTGCCCCACAGTGTGTCGGATGCCGCAAAGTTCTATCGGGCCGAGGAAGGGAGCTCGACGGATAAGGTGTTCTGGTCTCAGTATACTGAGGCCGAACACCCGGTGCCTTTAAGCGACCAGCTGAAGCAATTGGTCGAGCTCCATAAGGCGGCCGAACAGGCCATGAAGGGTCTTATAGTCCGGCTGTGGCCTAGCGACGCCCTTCCAAATAGCTACTTCAGCCTGGTAAGGCGGCTCGTGGATGCCTGCCCCTGGCTTGAAGTCGTCAAGCGGTCCATCTGCATCGAGGGCGCCCGCAGGGCGCTTGCCCGTGTTAAAGTGCACTGGGGTAAGATGGACGCTGAGAAGCTGGTGAAGGAAGGACCGCCGCAGGGCAAGGAGCATCGCCGCCCCGAAATGTATTATGAGGGTGTCCTGAAGGGTGCCCGCCTTATGGCGGATGAGTGTTCCAAAAATGTAATATTTGAGTGAACTTGCTCGTGTGATCCTGTGTTATGAAAACTTGTTCATATGCGCTATGCAACGCTTATTTGAATTTAAAATATTACCTTCTGTGCGGCTGTTTATTAAATCTGAAAGATGGCCAGTCGTCGGCTTCTGCCCCCATGCCACGAGTGCTGGGGTGTTCGGGATAAATCTGAGCACTCTTTTTCCCATTGTTGGGTCCTTCAAGGGAGGTGCTCAGCGCAACGAACAAGGCAATCGGACTATAATGCTTTATCACTTTCACTTAGCCATAGAAGTCTACAATTTTAAATTTTGGCGAAGCCACTAGTGTTCGGAAGGCTGAATTCGGGGCGCTATACACGCCTTAAGCCGGACAAAGCCGACTCCTCGCTCGAAGCGGCATAAGTCTTTAGGGACTCGAGACCTCTCAAACAGCGACCAGCTCTCACCTTATCATGACAGTCAGTTTTAGCTTTCTCTACTGAGGTGCTTGCCCAGATGAACGGGGGCACAATCGCAGTAGTTCTCCCAGTGCTACCTTAGCCGATATAGCGGAACGTAAGGCACCAAAACATGGGAGCCGGGCAAACCCAAAACATGATTCGGAGCTGATGCATATAATGCTATAAGTTCGGGGTGCCGCACTATCGAAAGTGTTCGGACTTCTCACGCCGTGTTATGGGGTACTTAAGCCCCTGGCGTATTGGTCGTACCAGAGTGTACGGGTGCTAAATGTCATGAATGAACATATGTATATATAAATAAAGGAAGAATAGAGAATGTAGTAATAGACTAGTGCTATGCATTGTTTATTCAAAAAGGTGCGTCGAAGCAGAATGGTACAAGTAGTGCAATAAGCAAAAAGTAGGACTATTTGACATGTCCCCACCAAGGGCAAGCTGAGGAATGGTACTTTAAAGCAGGTATTTCACTCGTTATCGGAGACCACCTTGGAGTTCCATGGTGCGACGTAGCTTTCTGCCTCCTTGGTTTTTGTACCGTGTGTCCGGTAATCAGACTGCTGGACTGGGCTTCCAGAGAGTAAAGTCCTGAAAGAGAGAAATAATAACAAAGCGGGAAGGCCCTAGTGCGGTTGAGCCGCGTTTTGGGGCGTGCCATAGTCGTGCCCCCTCCCACCTATGTCCATGGTATTTTCAATGCGTAATTATGAACGCGTGGCACGAATTTCGTCGTTTGGCTAGGACTGGGGTGGGGGCCGCATTGCTATGCGAGCTCGGAACATGCAAGGAGGTCTTGTTGCGGATTACTACGGGCGCGCTTGACGGCGTCCGGGTGTTTGATCGCCGAACTGGTGAATTGCCTTGAGAGGCTACTTTGCGCTTCTGCTGCGAGGGCCGCAGTGTGCTCCTCCTTTCGAAGAGAGCGCTATGTGTTTCCATTGACTGTGATGACCCCCCGAGGTCCTGGCATCTTGAGCTTGAGGTATGCATAATGCGGTGCCGCATTGAATCTCGCAAATGCGGTTCGCCCGAGCAGTGCGTGATAGCCACTGCGGAACGAGACTATATTGAAGATTAACTTCTCGCTTCGGAAGTTATCCGGAGATCCGAAGACCACTTCCAGTGTGACTAAGCCTGTACAATGGGCCTCTACACCTGGTATGACGCCTTTGAAGGTCGTTTTTGTGGGTTTGATCCTTGGGGGGTCTATACCCATTTTGCGCACTGTGTCCTGATAAAGCAAGTTCAGGCTGCTGCCACCGTCCATAAGGACTTGAGTGAGGTGAAATCCGTCAATGATTGGGTCTAGGACCAGTGCGGCGAATCCGCCATGACGGATACTAGTGGGGTGGTCCCTGCGATCGAATGTGATCGGACAGGAGGACCATCGGTTGAACTTTGGGGCGACCGGCTCCAACGCATATACGTCCCTTAGCGCACGCTTCCGCTCCCTCTTGGGGATGTGGGTTGCGTATATCATGTTCACCGTCCGCACTTGTGGGGGGAACCTCTTCTATCCTCCGGTGTTCGGCGGCCGGGGCTCTTCCTCGTCATCGTTGTGTAGCCCCTTGTCCTTGTTTTCGGCATTTAACTTGCCGGCCTGCTTAAACACCCAACAATCTCTGTTGGTATGATTGGCTGGCTTGTCGGGGGTGCCGTGTATTTGACACGAGCGATCGAGTATTCGGTCCAAACTGGACGGGCCCGGAGTGCTTCTTTTGAATGGCTTTTTCCGCTGACCGGATTTAGAGCCTCTGAATCCCGCATTGACTGCCGTATCTTCGGTATTGTCGCTATTGATGCGGCGCTTGTGTTTACTGCGACGTGACCTGCCATTGCTATCCTTGGTATCCAAAGTACCAGGGTTCTTTGATATATTGTTGCTGCGAGCCAGCCAGTTGTCCTCCCCCGTGCAAAAGCGGGTCGCGTGAGGGCTGCCATAGATTTTGGCTTTTCCTGGCCGAGGTGCCGAGCAAGTCACTCGTCGCGGATGTTATGCCTAAAAGCTGCTAGGGCCTCAGCATCCGGATAGTCGACGGTTTGATTTTTCTTGGTTAGGAACCGTGTCCAGAATTGCCTGGCCGATTCCTCTGGCTGCTGAATTATGTGGCTCAAGTCATCGGCATCTAGTGGTCGTATATAAGTGCCCTAGAAGTTATCGAGGAATGCGGCTTCCAGATCTTCCCAACAGCCAATGGATTCAGCGGCAAGCTGTTCAGCCAATGCCGAGCTGGTCCTTTGAGTTTGAGTGGAAGGTATTTGATGGCGTGTAGATCATCACCGCGGGCCATGTGGATATGCAGGAGGTAGTCCTCGATCCATACCGCAGGATCTGTTGTACCATCATATGATTCGATGTTTACGGGTTTGAAACCCTCTGGGATTTGGTGATCCATTACGTCATCTGTGAAGCATAGGGGGTGTGCGGCGCCTCTGTACTGGGCTATATCGCGGCGCAGCTCATATGAGTCTTGTCTGCTGTGTTCGGCCCGGCTGGATTTACTTTTACTGTATCCGGCGTGACGGTTATCGTCTCGCGTAGTGGCGCGCCCTCGTGATCCGTAGATCGATCTGGCGTGTTTTGCTTTGTCCTCCAGTACGTCTCACAGGTCTAGCGTATTTCCTTGTGCCTTTTTATTTGAGTGGCGCCGAGGTGCGGACTAGGCCTTCGGCAGAAATGCCGCTCTGTCACGGCCACGAGGTGGCTGATCAGCCGCATCATACGCTGGAGATGTAGGATTTAATGCTTCATCCTCTAACCGGGGTAGCAACCTGTGCTTTGGGTAACTCTTGGAAGGGCGTTCGAGTTCATAATCCTCGGCCGCCAGGACTTCAGTCCATCTGTCAGCTAGCAAATCTTGATCAGCTCAAAGCTGCTGTTGCTTTTTCTTAAGGCTATTTGTCGTGGCTATAAGCCTGCGCTTGAAGCGCTCTTGTTCGACGGGATCCTCAGGCACGACAAATTCGTCGTCGTCGAGGCTTGCCTCGTCTTCGGAGGGAGGCATGTAATTATCATCCTCCGCCTCTCCATCTGCCGCTCTCTCAAGGGGGCTGGCTTCTCCATCCTCCTGCTCTGAATCTTGCTGGAGGGGATTGTCGTTATCTTCGGCGCTGTCCGGAGTGTTATTATCTCCTGTGCCGGTATCACCGCTTTTGCTTTGGCGAGACTTAGAGCGGCGCCGCTGACGTCGACGCTTGGGTTGCTTCTTGGAGGGGTCATCCCCTGTTGTCCCGTCGCCATTGCCTTCTTTGGGTGTGTCCACCATATATATATATATATATATATATCATATGATGAGGTGGCTGTCCACTGCCCTGTGGGCAGTTGTTCTTGTTCGTCTCCTGCATCGTCGTCCATACCGTCGATGTCTTCGGAGTCGAAGTCGAGCATGTCGGTTAAATCATCGACAGTGGCTACTAAGTGGGTGGTGGGTGGGCGGCGAATTTCTTTGTCATCCGCATCCCAATCCTGCCGGACATAGTTCGGCCAGGTTTCTCCTGACAAGGAGAGGGACCTTAATGAGCTCAGTATGTCGCCGAAGGGCGAGTGCTGAAAGATATCTGCGGAGGTGAACTCTATGATCGGCGCCAAGTAGGATTTGACAGGCACGGGCGTAGGCGGTTCGGAGTCCGCGGCCGGAGAAGAATCTGGCAGTTTGGAGTCACGGCTCTCGTGAGGGGTAAAGTTGGTATTCGGCTCGATCGCCGCTGAGACTGCGGCCTCCGTGGCGGGGTCTAGCCACCCGTCCATGGATGGTGCGGTAGGTTCGGAATTGAGGGTCGAAGCGGTTGCAGGTGCGATCTCCTGAACACTGTCCGACGGCAGAGCTAAATCATGCTCAACGTGACCGTGCGGCGCACTCGGCAGGGGCTCGAATCCGTCGAAGATCAAGTCTCCGCGGATGTCGGCCGTGTAGTTTAAGTTTCCAAACCTGACCTGATGGCCAGGGGCGTAACTCTCGATCTGCTCCAGATGGCCAAACGAGTTGGCCCGCAGTGCGAAGCCGCCGAATACAAAGATTTGTCCGGGGAGGAAAGTCTCACCCTGGACTGCATCGCTATCGATGATCGAAGGAGCCATCAAGCCTGATGACGACGACACAGAGGAACTCTCAATGAAAGCACCAATGTTAGTGTCAAAACCGGCGGATCTCGGGTAGGGGGTCCCGAACTGTGCGTCTAGGCGGATGGTAACAGGAGATAAGGGACACGATGTTTTTATCCAGGTTCGGGCCCTCTTGATGAAGGTAAAACCCTACTCCTGCTTGATTGATATTGATGATATGGGTATTACAAGAGTTGATCTACCACGAGATCGAAGAGGTTAAACCCTAGAAGCTAGCCTATGGTATGATTGTTATTGTCCCTACAGACTAAACCCTCCGGTTTATATAGACACCGGAGGGGGCTAGGGTTACACAGAGTCGGTTACAAAGAAGGAGATCTACATATCCGTATTGCCAAGCTTGCCTTCCACGCCAAGGAGAGTCCCATCCGGACACGGGACGAAGTCTTCAATCTTGTATCTTCATAGTCCAACAGTCCGGCCAAGGGATATAGTCCGGCTGTCCGGATACCCCCTAATCCAGGACTCCCTCACTATGACTCAACAAAGAAGAAAAGGAAACAACAAAACAACTAAGTCTTCGCGCTCCATAGTCTTCACGCAATGTCTTCTCTTGTCATAGTCTTCAATGTGAATATCTTCACATACCACCATTACCTTCAATGTCTTCATACATTTTTAGGGGTCATCTCCGGTAGGTAAACCGAATCAATGAGGGACTACTACCTGTGTTATCCTGCAATTCTCACAAACACATTAGTCCCTCAACCAGGTTTGTCGTCAATACTCCAAAACCAACTAGGGGTGGCACTAGATGCACTTACAGAGAGGCTCTCCCACAACATGTTCTCGCTCGCGGTCATGGTGGACGTGGTGCATGGGAGTACGATGTTGAACGAATTGGTTGTGGTGTGAGCCGGGCGGGCCGCCTTTAAATAGTGGATGCTGATGAGGTCAAGCGTCTGGGTGCGTCATTGCATGGGCGCCAGATTGGTTTTCCGGTCGATAAGCCCGTTTAATGGCGGCGGATGGACAAATGGACATTGAACGGATGTGGTAGATATATATCTTGTCCCGTCCAATAAACATCTCTCCGGTAGTGAACATGCGCGAATACCGGGGACATAGCATGGACGGCGTCATCGACCGGCGAGCCGCTTGAATGCATGCTCTAGTGAGAGCTCATGTTTGCTCTGGACCGGCGTCAACGCGGAGTGGCCGCTCTAGAGAGGCATGAATGCGAGCAGCTGACTTCAGACGGAAAAGCGCGCAGGCGAGAAAGATGGTTTTCGGTGGATCAGGTGTATTGAAAGTAGGTGTGGCAATGGTTTGGACATCCGCAAAACCTCCTCGATTTGCGGGAAAAAGACATGACCGGACAAAGGACCGCGTCTGACGCGTTATTCGAACGATTGCAGGCGATTGAGATCGAGGACAAAAAATCAAAGGGTGGGGTAGCCGTTGATGTGGAATCACTTCAGAGGGCGTGCTGGGCCCGACCGGCGTCCTCTGATTTGTGTGTGCACAGCTGTCGCAGTGGGGTGTCCAACCTGGCTCTCGCATCCCTCAACAAAAATAAAGAAACTTGGTTCTCACAGTCGTAGGGTGAAACTTAACGCGTGGACTGCAGGAAAGCTGTGAGAAGTTCAGTAACGGTTAGCAGTAGACCACAAGTTGCGGGGTAAGGGCTTCTTTGATTCGTAGGATTTTGAAAACTAAGAATAGGAAAAGTATAGGATTAGAGTGGCATGCCCAGTTGAATTTTGTATGATTAGCAATGAGTGTTTGATACCATAGGAAAAACAGAGAAATTGTAAAAGAAGGTTGAAGTGGATAGTACAAAAAAATTCATAGAAAAAGTTTCTATGGATCCAATCCTATAAATCAAAGGACCAACATAAAAAAAATCCTAAGAATTTCAATTCTCTAAAAGTCCTATAAAATTCCTTTCAATCAAAGGAGCCCTAAAGCGAGAGCACCGTAGGAGAGAGGTTGTGATCTGGGGTGCAACGCAACGTAGGAGCCTTCCCTTGGAACCAACCCGTGCACGCGCGTCCATCCACTCACCCTGAGCCATTTGCAGGAAATCAAGGAATGCGAGGTTTCCATGGAGCCGAGCAATTCCGCCATCCCATTCATGGGCCATTCATAGCCTTTTTGGACGTAACATCTTGCGCGCTCGAACACAGAGACATGGATAGGGATTTCAGTTTGTCCCACGCAGATATAAGCGACCAGGAATGCATGGAGCATCATGTCTGAATAATTCACCTGCAATTCAGATACTGGCGCTGCCTGTCTCGCGGGCAAGATACGGTGTCAAGGCCTAGAGATATCTATGAGAAAATTTCAGAAGGAGAGAGAGAAATGAACGAGATAGTAGTATGGGGACCCTTTCAATAAAAAAAAGATAAATGGGACTTTTTTAGGGGGTAGATAAATGACAAATTCCCAAATATGACGCTTAATGCGACAGAATGTAGTTTTTTTTTTTAGGGTTTGGCCAAAATTTATTCATCAAGTCCACAGAGGGTGGGATACAAGTTGTGTCATGGGGCTGGCCCAGCCACACATGACGACCCGATGCAAGATTAAGGGAAAACCTAGCTAATCTATGTGCCTCATAGTTGTTGGCACGACCTTCAAAAATAAATTTACACGGAAAAGATAGAGCTCTAGCCCTGACTTCGCTGGTAATAGTTGCATAATTGCACAAAGTACCCTGGCTGATGTCCTGGATCACTTGCTTGGAGTCGCTGGCTACTACAAATTGATTAACTTGGAGATCTTCAGCTAGACAAAGTGCCTCACGACATGCAATCATCTCCATTGTCGCCGGATCGTCCACTCCAGAAATCACAATAGCTGAACTACCCAGATAATTTCCTTCATTATCACGGCACACCGCGGCTGCCGATCCTCTTCTACCCCTCCTGATTCCAGCATCAACGTTGAACTTTACATATTGAGGAGGTGGGGCTCGTGGTCGCCTCACTGCACTTCTTGCTGGAGGTGGCTGAGCCGCTACATGTTGGACATGCCGGCTCTCCCCTAGCAAGGCTAGCTCTTCCAAGAATCTGTTACTGAACGAGAAGATGGCATGTGGGCTCTGAAAAATTCCTTCGTGGATAGCCTTCCGTCGCGATGTCCAGATCGCCCATAAGGTCACTGCCATTTTGACGAACATCTCATGCGGCAGAGCTTCTAGCTGCGTGAACAGCCAGTTTTTAGCCAGCGGACAGAATGTAGCTGAAACGCAGGATGCAGCTAGCAATCAGTTGGGCCGGCCCATTTAATGTGTTATGTTGGTTCTGGTTTGCGGACCTTCTGGCAGGTTCCAGTGGGAACCTTCTAGAAGGTTCGTGAGCCGGGCTTTTTCCTTGGGTTTTTGGTTTTCTTTTTTTCTTCTTTTTCAAGTTATATTTATTTTTCGAAAAATATTTGAAATTTCTAAAAATGTTCATGATTCGAAAGTTTGTTCCTTTTTCAAAAGCAAATTCACAAGTAAATAATTCTTCAGGAATTTCAACAAACATTTGCATTTTAAAAAATTGTTTAGAATAAAAAAACTGTTTGCAAATTTTGTTCACAGTGTCGAAAAATTGTTTGTGTTTTTCAAAGAAGTTTAGAATTTCAAAAGTTGTTCACGTTTTTTCCGTGTTTTCAAAATTATTCACAATTTTGAAAATATTATGCAAATCTACCGCTCTAGTTATTTCTTAAAGAACACGGCTTGCAATCAGTTACTAATGCTCGTCGGCTCCGGTGATAGCAACATACGTTCAGAAACTGGAGGCCGCCTCTTCGATTTATTGCAAAAAACACTGGTTTTTTGTGTGGTTTTTTACCTCAAATTGGCCGGCCCAGTTGGCTGTTGTATGTGCATCGCCCTTTAAAATAAAAAGGAAGATAGTAGTATGGGACATACATATTTCTCGTGTTGAGATCTTTGAAATTAGATTCCATGTTAATGAGTTTTGACGAACTTTTTTTTAGAAAAAACTGCGAATGAAAAACTAAACAAAAAATGAAACCGGGAAAAATGCCAAAACCCGGAAGCACAATTGTGCTTTAATCACCAAAACTTTTGGGAAGCACAATTATATTATTCCTTTTTCAAGAAGCACAACTATTCTTTTCGCAGATGCACAGTTCATGCTTTTCCCTTTTCGGGAAGCACAAGCTATGCTTTTTTTTTCCTTTTTTCTGGCAAGCACAACTATGATTTTCCTTTTTAGAAGCACAATTCTTTTTCTTGCAGAAGCACAATTGTGCCTCTCCCTTTTCGATAAGCACAACTATACTTCTTGAGTAAGCGCATATGTGCTTCTCGTAGAAGCACAAATGTGCCTTTTCCTTTTTTTGAAAGCACAAACTAAGAAAGAAATAATGATAAATAACTTTTTCAGAGAAAATTTTAGAAAAAACCGAGTATAGAACCAAAAACGCAAACAAATACAAAAAAATGCATGTTGAAAAGATTAAAAAAACATGCTCCTGTGGTGTGCACCCAGCACACGACATGTAGCGGCAGCTGAGTGCACCAAGTGGTGCGTTCCTAGCCAACCCAAAGTGTCCGCTGGGTTCTCCCCCGAAGGGATACTCCTTAATTAGTTGCTTCCCAAAATTACGGAATTTTCTAACCGAAGCTCGCTGCATCAAAATGCCAACCTTCCACATAGAAGAGACTCAGGCGCCATGTGTTACGCACTGACCCATTTAGATTCAGCGAGAGGGTTTCTCGTTCCGGTTTTCAGAACCTTCTAAGAAGGTTTTGGAAACTAGTTTCGTTTTTTTGTCGGTTACTTTAATGGTTTTTTGTTTTTCTATTTTCCATTTTCATTTTCATTTCTTTATAAAATTACTTTTTTAATGTATCATTGTAAAAAATCACATATTCAAAAAATGTTGCCATTTCAAAAAGAGATATTTAAAAAATGTTCATGATCTTCAAAAAGAATATGTTAAAAAAATATTATGAAGATTCTAAAAATGTTAATAATTTTCAAAAAGTGTTCACAAAATTTGATATTTGTTCATGTTTTTCTTAAATGTTCCGAAGATTCATTTTCTTCATAGTTTAAAAAAAATCATATTCCAAAAATTGTTCTTGATCTCTTTTTTGGGGGGTTTGTGCTGCTAAAGTAAACATGTGCTTTGCGTGCCAATGGGCCACTCCAGTCTGGATGCGTCCTGTGAGTTGCCCTGCTATTAGACAAAATAAGCGTCCAACAGGATCTCTCTGAAATCACTAGTTAATGAGTACCCTTCCAAAGGTCACTGCAACATTATGTGTTGGTGACAAGTTGTGTATTGTACTAGATCATTGATGGCACGCCTTGCTGCGCCCGTCTATTTTGGCTTTAATTTGTTAGGAGTATAAAGCAACTTGTATACATTTGTTTAGTACTCCCTCTGTCAAAAAGTAAGTGTCATGATTTTAGTTTAAATTTGAACTAAAACCACAACACTTATTTTGGGACAGTTGGAGTATACTGCATTTTCTCGCATAATTTTGCAATTTAAGCCACATGCTTCCATCTATATTCATGCCATAAAGGTTTATGAAATATAAGTACATCAAATAGATAATAATCAAATCATATAACAATTGTTTTTATAGTTGCTTATGATGAAACATTTGTCCAAGAGTTTTATTAACAATGTACCATTTTAGGCGAACTTAGAAGTTTGTATTAATTACTTTGCACAAGAGAAGTCTAGATATTTCGCAAAAATAAATGGATCACTACGCCTATAGAAGAGAAGATATATAATTCACCATATCAACATTAAATTGTCAAGTTATAGAAAGGTTTGCCGGTATGTAGGTAGTTATGCAGACCCTAATTTTTAAATAACACGTGCTAGTACAATTTTATTTTTCAGAACAGAACCAAAGTGGCCAATTGCTCATAATATAGACACCACCACATAGCCAAAGTACAAAATTACTGCAAGAATAAAGAAAACCCACACATTAGTACTCCTGGAGTAAAAATAATAATCATTTTCCATACCCAGCAGCCCTCGTCTTCGATCAAGTAGACTGAGCACCATAAATAAGAAAGCTATTTAATTTTAGCGGTTAAACAAATCCGTAAATTCACCAAGCCAAATACACATAGGATGGGAGATGGCAGCAAACTTACCACTTGTGCATCAGAAAAAAATGGTCCATCCAGTGATCATACACGCCAATAATTTCCTAAAAATAAGTTAGAAAACAGAAGCCATGAAGAGAAAAATTAAATATACAGTTCACCATGAGCTAACAAATACTGACGTGTTTCACGTGAATAAAATCAGGTGAAATCCATTCCAAACTATGATCCTGCAGGAAAGGAAAAAAGAAAAGATTATAAGTAAATTAGAAGAATTGTGCTAGTGCCTAGTGGTAGCGAAGGATAAGCAAAACAACATACTACGTGGTACCCGTGCATGAGCTCGTAGCTATTGTGCCTGCCTCTTCCCCGCCCTTGCGTGCAGAACTGTTGGGAGACTACTGCGTCGTTGGACCGTTGGTGATGTTGGGCATTGGTGCCAAGGTGAAAGGTGGAGACGGGAGAGACGTGAAGGTAGATGATGTATCAGCGGGTGGGGAGGCACGGGCAAGAGGGCTGCGGCATCACTGACCTTTGCCCGTTAGAGTTCCCCATGATGCTTTGTTCATCGTCCTCCAGTCCGTTTCCCCACACCGATCGTAGTCAGGGTCGTCCTGCGCACATGCTCAAGCCCCATCGTTCACTGTGTCCGCTGGCCCGCGGCGTCCATCTCTAATTGTAAGTCTTGTTCCTCTCTTTCGGCCTTCCGGGCAACGCGATAGATGCAGGACTGATGGGAAGGGTTGGCGAGTAGGGGATCGAGGAGACAGAATGCATACCTCCATTTAAATCGAGGATTGTGTTTTGAGTGAAAAGTAAAGAACGAGAGAGTTTGAATGAAAGATGATCCATCAGTCGTTATTGATGATAGAAGTGGGGTATTTTTCCCAGGCGGAAGTACACATGGTGCTTGGCGGTTAAGTAAACACATAGTTACTTGAGAGCCAAGAAATTACATAGTTGCCTTGAGAACCAAGGAAGTACATGGTTGCTTGAGAACCAAGCAACCTATCTAAAAATTAACTTAATCCTAATTAGCTTAATTAATAAGCAACTATTCTATTCTTAACGCTCCCCCTTGTACAACGCCTCTTCTTTGGTACATCCATCATCTTGACAAATTCTTTGAATAATCTTGAATGTCTTCTCCAAAAACCCTGTGGGAAAAATATGAGGAGAATAGTGCAGATATGTTGCTAAAACTCCTTTAAACCTAGTGGGAAAAAATAATAAGGAGAAAATGATGCAACATATAATGATTATTGTCTCTTGATAATTCATACGAGAAAAACCTTTGAAGAAGGAGAAAAATCATTGGTGAGTGTAGAGAACAATTAATATGTCTTGAGTACTTTCTTTAAAAACCCCGATAGGGAAAATAGAAAGTATGATGTATTATCTTTGATAAGATATTGCCTCATTAAAAACCATTATGAGAAACTTTGATAGAAAACTCATAAGGGAAAAGAGTGCGATATGATATGCCATTGAAAACTCCTTTAAAACCCAGTGGGAAAAATATAAGGAGAAAGTGTATGACATATACAGACACTTGTGTTTATATTGTCTCGCTAAAAACCTTTTATGAGAAACCATTAGGGAAAAACTCATGAAGAGAAAAATAGTACAACATATGCAATCTTACAATTGTTAACAGGTTATAGTTTTGGAGATTACTCCCCCTGAAGTTTGCAAATCTGGAGGATGTGTCATACCAATTCCATTGACATGACCATGGCATTGTGAATAATCTGTAGGATTTTCACAATATTTTGTTTGCAAATTATTTCCTCACTTTCTATAAATAAGTGATTTCAAGCAATGTGCTTTATGATATTGCTCTTCATATAACCTGTAGGTATTGAGTAACACAAGTGGTAGAATCTTGATAAAATCAAGTTATGCGATTCTGATGAATTTCAACCACATGATTTCGAGTGTGGTTAATCATTCTACTAAGCCATGCATATTTTGCAATGCTTTTAAAGAATGATAAGTGGAAATAGTCGTTAAAGTATATTTAGGTGACTTTCATGAGAAGACTATTATAGTGAATTGGTCATATTTTTTATTTTCCTGATGGAATTGTCCAAGATTTATTGTGATCTTGAGATATAAGCTAATATTTCTTATATCAACCATATACCTTTTGTTAAAGGTTGCACTCTGAACAAAGATAGCAAATATAGTGTCGGGCCTGACGTAGTTTGCAATGATATGAGTGCATTGACATTAGTGAGATATAGAACTTCAGGTCTTGATATCACTTCATTATCACCCCTAGGTATGAATGGATTTGTACCCTATCAGGGGTACTATGACCATATTACATGTTTTTATTGGTATGATATATCCACATTGAACTTCTCGTACATGTCTTGGATATATGTAGACTGGTATGTATTCTTGAGAGAATGCTCAAGTTGTAAGCTAAATTTGGTTAAATCCAAATTTTCCGTCTGGAGATGATTATGTGTATGTTTAGGTCTTGTATAGACATTGATGATGAGGTCATCAATATACACTGAGGTGATGAAAGGAAATCAAAATTGGGATTCCTTTATTAAACATGTAAATAATCATCATTAATCGAGTAATCCTTTTAAAGAAGGAACTCATTTAGTCAGTAGTACCATCATAAGAGGATGTAAAGTGTGATAAGGGCATATGAAAAATATTTGATCACGAGATCTCAACTTGAAGTTGATTAAGTGACATAATTGTGAGCTACGATAGACTTGAGGTCTTGAAAAATGAATGGGTAATCATTCGCGATGTGCTCAAGGCATCATGTTTATATTAAGGGAAATATTCAGGGTGAATCTAAGTTCATCCATTATGTATTTAGTTTGAGAACTAAGTGAAGTTGGGACACATAAAATGCATATTAGCATTGCAACTTTAGAGTCATCGCCAAAAGCATAGATGTTGCATGTTTGACCTTGGTTAGTCACTGTGAAAGCATAATCACAATATGATGGACATTGCAAAAGTGTTAAGACACTCAATCGTTGCCATAATTATGGGATCCATCTTGATGAATGGACAACACTATAATTATAGATAGTGACATAGGCTTCACTGTCATATATTTTACCAATTTAATATAAGTCAATCACGATTATATGCAAATATTTATGTAGTTTCTATGACATATTCAAGCAAAATGAGGCTTAAATAGTTGATATTAGCACACAATACCATTTCGGCGTATAACGAGTGTGCAAGAACAATATTTACTATGAGAGTAAAATATTTTAGTGAACAACAACAAATGCTTCAGATGAGCAATTTTTTTTTTGAAAGCTGATGCTTTTATAACCATATGTGTAGACCTCAATTTATATAGGATAACACTTTGAAGATAATCACCAATATGGTGTAGATCTCACAGTAATAGAAAACATAATCTGACTTTTGTCAGTAGATGTTCATAATTCTATTACCTTATGTTATGCTAAATTTATGAAATCACTTTGAAGGTAATCATCTGTCAAAGTGACATGATGTAGACCTTGCAATAATAGTGGATAGTCTGCAAAATTTTGCAGTAGATACCAGTATTACCTTATGATATCTTGAGGTAGTCACATCAAATATTAATATTTGAAAGAGCACTTCGAAGTTAGTCATCTTGTTCAAATGACAAGATGTAGACCTCACAATAGTGATGGATAATCTGCAAATGATACAGTAGATGCCATCAATACCTTGTGATTCACAACTAAAATTTGGGCTAGTCATATTAAGTATGACACAATAATTCTTAAGATTTGCAAGGAAAAATATTGCTGTGCAAACAGTTGTTGTCCTAAGATCGCATGTCTTGGAGAATGTTTGCGGTGAAAACATAGATGATGCCTTAAATATACGCAAAACATTCTTTTGCATTATTATTACTGTGGTAAGACATATACATGCAAGACTTAATAATTTACATATTTATGTAATATATGAAGACATGAGGCTTCAAATGATATTTACTTGATGTAAATGATGCATTATTATATTTTTATGCCATTTGGAAAGAACTTATGGTATAGTCCAAACGTGTGTAGAAAAACCGAGACTTAAAAAGTGAATAATAGTAACCTGAAGATTAAAATCCCGAAAATAGTAAGCCTGATGGCTGTACAATAATTTACAGGGATTTATAAGTCATTGAAAGAAAGGACTAAATTGAAAACAGAGCCAAAGGGATAAGATTCCCCAATTTTATCTCCCGTGCGTTTCGGGATTTCCCGTCGCCGTCGCCGTAGCGTCGCTTTGAGAAGGATGTCATGGCGTGCTGGATGCCGGGAGGTGCGAACTGCCGCCGGGCCGAAGGCCATGGACATCGCGCCACTGGAGGGCATCGCGGCCGTGTTGTTTCCGCGCCCCGCCGAGGCCGAACGCCATTGTTGGGTCGTGGGCTGCTTCGCCGGATGGCGCCCCCTGTCGGAGTCTGAGACCGCGCCTCCACGTACGCTCGTTGGCAGCAGTCAGCCGGAGGCTACAGCCGCGTGAGGAGGATTAGTGCGCTGGAGGGCGATTCCGGCCACTAGCGTCCCGCTCGTGCCGCCGGGCTGCGAGCCGCGCCGTGGTGATTCTCCTGTGTACGGCGAGGACAAAGCTGCCATGCTCCAAGCCAACTACTCCCAGTAGAATCGATTGTGTGCAGGAATCAGTGAAAAGAAAATTAGATAATAGCACCTGATTGCGTGGCAATTAGATCAAGACTTTGAATCTGATTCAGTGTCTTTCCATGTGCTAATAAAATTCTTCGATGCTCTATTTTCTGCTTCTGTCGAATCTGTTTCTTCGGCTGATTGCTTTTTCTTCCCCTTCATGTGTTCCACGTGAGTGTATGCGTACAGGATAAACAATCCATTGTTATATTACTAGTTGACCACAAGAAAACATGATCAAATATTGAAATAGGGAAACATTATTAGTTTTCCTGATCAAGGCACTTAATCCTTGGATCATTGAGGATCGACAAGATATGTTCTTCATCCTCTGTAACGCTGTTCTACACTTCTCATGTCTGGCCAAATCGCTCGATAGGAGAGCAAAGTGCATGATAACGTGTTTTGAGTGAAAAGTAAAGAACAAGAGAGTTTGAATGAAAGATGATCCATCAGTCTTTATTGATGATAGAAGTGAGGTATTTATACCCAGGCAGAAGTAAACATGATGCTTGGCGGTCAAGTAAACATATAGTTACTTGAGAGCCAAGGAATTACATAGTTACCTTAAGAACCAAGTAAGTACATGGTTGCTTGAGAACCAAGCAACCTATCTAACTATTAACTTAATCCTAATTAGCTTAATTAATAAGCAACTATTCTATTCTTAACAGATTGATCATCCTCGATAAATACCCTGCTGAAACGGATGATTGATTGTCCCCAATACCGGCGGACCAGTTCCACTCGCCCCGCCCCACCGAACAGACCATGACGCTCCGCCTCCGACCTGCATCGGCGTCCGATTCGGGAGGCTCGTCCCACAGCCAGAACTGCCACATGGCCCACGTCGCCTCGCCGCAACATCGCCACGCTCGCAGCCTCGCATCTAAATCGACTGGCGGCTCGACCGATCGGCTCGTGGATCTCTCGCCGGGCGGCTGTAGATGCCCCGTGTTCTCTCGATGGGAACGCAGGGCGGTGTCCGTTTTTTATGGCGCACAGCAGACACTCCTCCTCGATGGAATAGCCCATTGGGCCCAATTTAACCCAGAACGTCCAATAATGCTACCGGAGCAGCGACCCATGACGTTGAGCGACCGGAATTAGCTACACAAGATTAGCCGCCATTCACAGCTCATCTGACAGCCGAAAATGGTTCAAACTGGCGATCGGATGGCCGAGAGCGCTGATGGCCTGAGAGGGCTGAAAAAATGCTCGGTTATAATGTATCTAAATGTGCGCATGTGCGCCATTTATGGCAATCTGGTAGTTTTGGTGAGATTTTCTTTCACGCATGGAAGGCATGGGTGGTTTTGTTTGTGCTATTTTTGTATATTCATTTCTTCAAAACGCTTTATTACTTGAACTGTGTGTTCAAATCAAGGACCGTTTTCACTGTTGCGTTTCTCGCATTAAGATCTTTTCATGTTGATAGGTTTTGAAAAAATTTATTATTGGGCAAATCTTTGTGTCCAAGTAGTAGTAACTTGTGCTTTCAAACTGTAATAACATGTGCTTCCAAGTAAACTAACGTGTGTTTCACTTTTGGCGTAGCAGAAAAACACAACCATGCTTCATGCCAAGAAAAAAAATGAAAACCCCAAAAAACCAAAGACAAAATGCCCAAACCAAAAAAATTATTTGGGGCTGGGCTGCTGCGCCACCGCGCCCTTCCACCGCTGAAGGGACCACTCTGATGATGATGATACAGACGACAACGGAGGTGCCGCCAGCTAGGCTGGCCACACGTACGAGATAATTGCCCACTATGAGCTTCCTCGTTTTCGTTTTATTTAGGGCTTGTTGAGTTGTGCCCTCAGCAAAACCCTCTTGAACATGTTTGTGATACCTTTGTGTGTGTTTGATGTGAATCTTTGTTGAATCTTGTGGCTCTGGCATCCTGTGTATGTTCTATCCTATAGGAATTCCACTATAGGAATTCGATAGGAATTGAGTTGTTGTTATGGTAATTTAACACGGTGATTCGCTTTACATATAAAGCGGGACGAAAGCAAAAAATCACTTTGGTGGACGAGTGCATTGGAGTCCTATATTTTGAATAGTGCCAAAATGATATTTTTGAAGCTTCAAAAAATCCAAAAACAATTCCACATGTTCATATGGGTGTATATTACACATGTACACATTTTGATAATGAGATAACTAACCATGTGAGTTACACACAAATGACAAAATCGTGATTTTGGAAAGATGAACAGTGCATGTATTTTCACTATGTAGAAATGGCCATTTTATCATTTTTATATAGCTCACATGTTTACTTATATCATCACCAATCTTTACACATGTGTAATATCGATCCATATGATCATGTAGAAATCTTTTCAGTTTTTTTAACATTTTAGACATGATTTTTAAACTATTTAAAATAAAGTCCTCGAATGCACCCATGTTCCAGTAATCCACTCTCAGGATGAAAGCCTTTTTCCGTAAGTTTTTTTTCAAGGTTTTACTTGAACGGATGAAATATCATCCGCTCTATATAAATTATGTCAAAACTTAAATGATTTCCATCGTGTTTGGATCAATTTCGTCTGAATGTGTTTGTATTACGGGCAGACGTTTACGGTTGGATGACTAGCAACTGTATCACTGTTTGTTCCAGGGGATCGCGTTTGAGATGCCCTAAGCCCCTAGTGTGTTAAAACTTCATTTTTTTTAAAGATTGACTTAGAGAAAACTAATGTTAAAACTTATATTCGGTTTATTCCCGTTTGAGCACATGTTTATGATGGCTGTATGCGTCTCAGAAGCACAACCAAACTACAGTAGTACTTCCATTTTTTTGCGGGGGAGTAGTACTATTTTATGTTTGTATCGCCAAAATCTAACAAAATAATCAATGATATCTTTGGAAGACCGGACGAAAGCTACTGGAGCCGTGCAAAAAGAGTAAAAGACCGAGCACCTTCTGTATGTGACACAAGGTGGGCCCGGCGATCATAGCTCACGAACTAAAATTGCTTCGAAACGACAAAACACACCAGAGCATAACAAAGCCTCTCCCCTAAACAAGATTAGCCTGAGATCGACGTGGATGTGGTGGATGCCTGATGTCTCGCTGTTCTCTCTTTTAATTCCAAAACGGTCGCAGCCTCCACGTCCACACGTACACTCACAAGGGCCGTTGAACCAGAACAGGTGAGGTCATGCCCATCTTTCTTCGTTTCCATAGTAGCAGCTATTGGATTTTTTTTAGAATATACACAAACGTGCCTATCATACTTTTTTTTTGAGTAATACATGCGTATCATACTTTATAGAACCCGGCGAACTACGTTCTTTCAGCCGTCATACGAGACGGCCACCAAAAAAAGGGCCCAAGCAGATCCTAAAAAACCGCCCGGCCCGTAAGAACTTTATCGGGGGCCCGTAAACCGCCCTCCAATCCGCTATATATGCCGGCGTCCGGGCAATATAGGATATCTGTACGCCTTTTCCTCTATCCCTCTCCGCTGCATTTCATCTACTCCGGCAAGAAAAGGAGCCCGCTCCGGCAGCGTTTTGCGGCAAGTTTTTTCACGGATCTTGGTGGCGATGGCGTCCATAGGTGCGGGGCGTGGCGGCGGCAGGGGGTTCGGCGACCGCGGTGGCTTCAGTTGGCGCGAGGGGGGGGGGGGAGGGGGGAGGGTGTTGGCGGCCTCGGCGGGTTCGTCGCCCGCAAGCGCCGCAACGACGACGAGCTTGGCGGCTCCGGCCTCCGGCCTCCCATGTCAGACAGGCAATGGGAGGCGGCGCGCAAGCGCGACGCGAAGTCCCGCAGCGCCGGAGCAGGCGCTTGGGGGAACTTCCGTCACCTCGACGACCTCTTCGATCCGACCCTCCAGCGCCATAGGGCGGACGAGCGCGTGCGGTTTGAGGCGAAGCAGGCCGTCGCAACCGGAGATGCAGTTGCGGCCTCATGTGTCGGCGCTGCTGGAGGAGTACCAGCTCGCGGCGACGCTCTCCAGCACGCTCATCTACCACACAGTGCACGGCAACGAGCCCGTGCCCTGCGACGGCAGCGACAACAACTCCGGCGATGAGTAGATCTATGCCACACGTGTTTAATTTCGGTTTGTATTACAAAAACCTATACTATGCATGTGATGAACTCCCCTATACTATGCTATGCTTGTGATGAACTCCTGCGAGATGCTTTAGCGCGAACTAGTATGTTTAAATTTGCAGGATCTGTTCTCGTTGTGCGCCTGTCCTATAAAAACATTTACGGGATATCATAAATGATTTTTCCGGGACATCGGATTGCGGGATCTACTAGAGATGCTCTAAAGAACCTAAACCACCATTGTTACAATTTTAACTACAGCACCAACAACAATCCACTATATACCAAGAGCACTACTCTCGTCTTGCCCACCATAACAACTCGGCGAAGAGGTTCTCAAGTTTTCTATTAACAAGCCGGCCTGTTGCCAAACTTTGCCTTCGGCCTCTATCCTCGTAGCCGCCACGTCAAGAGAATGAGATGCACCTGTTGAGAGCATCTAGAGGAGGACTTGGAAAATCTGGCCCCGGGCACTAACCGAGCACCCCTCAAATCGCTTCGTTCATATTCGTGTATCTCATATCTAAACCCCTATATCCATACTAAATCATACAACGTCAATCAAACTAAGTAGATCAGCTGACCAGACATAGAATAGCACAATAGTTCACCAAAAGATCACGAACGGCTGTTCAAAGGTCCACCAAAGTTCACAATAAACGACAGACAACTTTATACTACATCTAAAACTTGAAATGAAATTGAACTTCACCATTTCCGGGCCGACCCTTTCCCCTTCTAGTCACTGGCACAGCTGTAGCTGTGGGCGGCTGGTGGGGGATCGACCGATTCGTCGGACGAGGTGGAGGAGAGGATGACGAGGCCCTTCAGGCGTTGGACGGGCCGGTCATGCTGGCGCCTGAGCTTGACCAGCCGAGCCGCCTCCGTCGCCTTCTCCTTCGCCTCTCGGGAGGAGCCGGCACCGACATCCTCGCTGCACCGGCGGGGCAGAGGCGACGCAGCAGATCCGAAATTGCCCCCTATGTCCACCTTGGACCTCTCGAGGGCAATGCGGAGGGCGAGATCCTCGTTGATGTCTATGTCGGAGTCGGAGCGGCTGTCGGCACGCGACATGGTCGCCGGAGCTGACGGATGGATCGAATCAGAGGGAAGAAGAAGGGACGGAGTGAGAGCAGAGTGAGCTAGGGTTTCTGAATTGGGGATAAATGTGGGGACGAACGTGGGGTCGTGGTGGGCCGGGCTGACGTGGCGGACGCGCTCAGGCTTCCCTATATTTGCCCTATATTTGGATTGAATATGGGGGCTGCCGGACAGCCTGAATATTTAAGACCCATTTAAGACGCTCGTCTGAGTCAACAGAAATTGTGACCGGTCAATGATGAGGCCGATTTGGTGCGGGCGGGGTTGTTCCGTGCGCGGTGGTGCGGCTGATCTGTCGACAGAAACCGAGGTGACATACTGACATGCACCGATGAAGTGGAGTACAAAGCAATCTCCTAAACTTGATTGGATGCCCAGGCATCAGATGGTGTGGAGGACCCCTGTTCATGATGCGGAGCGCGAGGACTTTCTGCGGCCGCGGAACGATCGTGGTGCATTCGTGCAATGCAAACCTGTCATTTTCTCGTATGTGTGCGCTACATCTTCTCGTCGAGCATAGTAGTGCACTGTGCACACAGTTGATCCGGTGCCGCAGTGTACTATTACCTGTTTGAGAAGAAAGATGTATAGGCATTGGCATGATTAAAACACCAAACTGAGAAGAAAGATGTATAGGCATGGGCATGATTATACCACATGCTCACTCACATTTATCTACGTTTACCGCGATCTCTTCCTCAACTGGCTCAGCATTCCCGTTGCAGATTAGCTACACATCAATCGGCTGATTCAAATATGGCATCAGTCAATTTTGAATGAAGGAAGGAGAAGGGAGGTTCTCGTCGGAGAGAAGGAAGGGGCCGCCATCATCACCCCAGTGTCTATCTTAGGATTTAGGGTGGGGGCGGTGGTTGACGGCGGTGATGGGGCGGGAGGATTCCCCGGAGAAAAAGCTCAATGCGCGGGGGGGGGGGGGGGCTAGAGGGATGGCCGGGGCGGCGGAGGACCGGCGGTGGGGAGTGGTTCCGGGAGGGCGAGGCGGCGAGAGAGCGTCGGTGGCCATGGGCGGCGGGGGCCGGTGGTGGCTGGCGGCTCAGGGAAGGAGGTGGGTCGAGAGGTTGCAGGAAGGTCGTGGGCCATTAATTTTGCACCCAACGGTTCAAGAATCGACTGGTCTCAGATGAAATTTTCAGCTGGCTGATTTCTAGCCACGCCCTTCCCGTTGTAAGATTTTCACCTCGAAATCTGATTATGTTGTCATTTTATTTATTTATTGTCTTTTGAGTATTTGTGAAACTAGGTTTACATACAAACATATTTGAAGAGGAACGCTCTCCATATAAAAGAATCTTGTAATGGGTAAATAGTGGGAACGTTATTTATTGTCTTAATTAATCCTTCTGAGTATGTAAGTTCTTTTAATCTTGTCGTGAGTCAAGCCTGTTTGAATTTAGCAAGTCTTTTTTGGTGAGAAGGATCAATCTATTTTGGCGAGAAGGAACCTACACCAGAGCTCCGTCGACTATATTCAGACGGGCGAACTCGAGGAGGATCGAAGCCTGAAAATCAAACTTGAAGAAGAAGTGCCTCCATCTTCCCGACCGCCGCACCTGCGAGGACTAAAAAACCCTAGGTCGACGGGAACGTCTCCTCCCACTGAAAACACATCGCTGGAAATAATGAAATAAAGAAATAATGCGAGCACCAGAACTTGAATCCTGGTGGGCTGGAAATACCACTGTCCTTCTAACCATCCAACCACAGGTTGGTTCGCACAAAAAACATGTTAATAGATTTTTCTGCCCCGCACCTAACAAGGAACATATCTTGTTACCAATTTTTTTAACATATCCATAAAATTTGTGGTACAGCTTCACATTTGTTGAAACGGCTTCATGGGTTATTTAGTGAAATATTACAGGTGAATTGTTTGTCATGGTTGTACTAGAACTAAAAGGAACAAGAACAACTATTTAAAATCAGCTTTGCCAACGAAGTTAAATATTGATTCTGGTCATTTTCGGTGCAATTGTCTGAAGCACGCCAGATGTATTTCAGTGGCAAATCTGATTCTATAAATTAGGTATAGCAGTGAAGCGATCCACAGATGATTCGAAACTAACTAAAGTTGAAACGAATAGGGCTTAGGAGACAATACCATTTCTTTCTTTCAAGAAAGAAAGAAAGCAACGTACTCTCTGAGCTCACACAATCTGTCTAAGTTAAGCTAAGGTAACTCAACCCAATTAATTTATAAGGCCCCTTCCAATGCTCCATCTTGTACAGGTGTTAAGCCTTCCACATAGGTAAAAAATCTAATGTGGCAAGTTATTTAAAAAGAAAGAGATGAGTATAGTTACCATCTATATTACTTCCACTAGGGTAGTCTAAGTACCATGGGTGCCCCCTTCCACTTGTATGGATAGGATAGCTCGCAGCTAAAAGAAAGGGTACCGTATGTGCTGTCTTCGCTGACCAGATCTAATGGTTGGCACGCCTCGTTGACAAAACCATGCACGACAATACGAGAATATAGTAGTGCTTAGACTGTATAAATGTTTTTTTCCAAACGAAGGCAAAAGATTTGTCTCATCTTATTAATTAAGAAGAGTTTTAAATTACATGACCGATCGCTCGTAGACGGCCCGAAACGAATAAGCCTACTCTCGCGACATAAGAGAACTCAGACGTTTGACCCCTGCCAACCCCCAAAGTCTGACCTCCGCCTTGATTCTAGACGTGATTACATTTGGCATGGAGGACACCATCCTAAATACTCTCGCATTCCGCTCGTTCCAAATCTCCCATGAAACCAACATGACGAGAGATGCGAGGCCCTTTCTCACATTGCCATTGACGCCTATCATGTGGTGCCACCAATCGTTGACGCTGTTGAAGCTACTCCAGTCGGTGATGTCCACACCGGTCAAATCCATCCAAATCTTGATCTTCATCCAAATGTGTACCGTGTATCGACAGCGGAAGATGATGTGTGCCGACGCCTCTGGCTCCCTCTTGCATAACTGGCATAGGCCGCAATTTAGCCATCCTCTTCGTTGAAGCCTGTCCGCCGTCCAAACACGGTCTTGAATATAAGCCAAGCAAAGAATTTGTGCTTTGGCGGCACCCAATTGTTTCACACTGCAGACTTCATTTTCGATGCAGTGGAGTCGTCGAGTTGAGCTTTGTAAGCTGACGATGACGTGTACTCACCGGAAGGCGAAAGCTTCCAAACAATCTCATCATCCACCCCCTCATCAAGGAAGACCTCTCGTAATTAATCCAACCCAAAGCTTATAGTATTCAAGGATGTGCTGAATTGTGAGCCTAGAATTTGTGTTGATGTTGGCAATTCATTTGTTGAGATCCAAAGCCCTATGGATGGTGTCATTCTTGTGTTTGAAAATTACGAAAATGAAGGGAACGATGTCTTTTGGCTTGCGACCACAAGCCAAGGGAAGTGACAGAACGAGGCCCTTTGCCCGTTGGACTGTACAAATGTAGCGTCGTCACACGTTACGTTTGGTCCGGACGCTTGATTCCAACTGCACTGGGCACGCACGATTACCTTGCTTATACTAAACCAATCTCTGGATATATTGCTTTCCAGAAGAGTAGAGCTAGCTATTAGAGTATTCTCCCGTCGTCGGCTTCCTTGTGCGCTGCTCGTGTTATTTTAAGGCCTGTGAGCATGATGATGCTTACAGCTAATTAACTTCCCTTTCTTTAGATGGACAGCTACGCAACTTTTTTAAAATATAACGAGCGCGGGCGATGCAAGCTATTGCTGCGTTAGTAGGAAGAACATTCTAGCCCAAGAACTTGTAAATGAAATAGACTAGCGCTTAAACTTGCCATTCGTGTTTAAAGTCATCAAAATCGCCCTTGCCCGGTCCGAATCGCATGTTTCTTTTACCTATTGACTGGGCCACATGCCAGAAAACATTTGGAAGCTAAGAACACGCTTAACGATATTTTGATTGATCTTGTTGTTGGTTCTTGCCCTTGCTTGTTACGCATATTTGGTAGATGTGTCGGTCCAATAGTTCGTGCAAACTTTTTTCAGGTCCAACTCACGCACATTGTTAATATTGCTAGTATTCTTGACATGATTCTCGATTAAATCAATTAAAAAATTGCTCATTATTACATCAGGTTAAAGGGCAATTTCGGTCATCTCCATATTCCACCACTCTTAGATTTAGAATCACTAGAACCTTTCTTCTACCTACTCATTTGTCCAGATGTTGATCAAAACTTCTTCGCCTTTATTCTTTGTCACATTGAATAACTACTCATTCAAATTTTCTATGTTTAACACTTCTTTTGTGTTGAATTTTCATTTGTGTAGATTTCATGCTTTTTCGAGGCCATGCAGAAGAGCCGCATGTATGTACACGCATTAAGAAAGAAGAATCTTACGAAGCCAAAAGATGACATGACCCATAAGAAACAAACGCATTCTGAACAATACTAAACGATCTAAACATCGCGGTCACAAAGACATAAGAGTACCAACAACAACTCAAGACCTGAGAACATCTACCCATCCACACTATCTACAATTGAAAGAGTAACAAGCTAAGACCCAACGAACCCAACGAATGGCCCACAAAGTCATGAGAGCAGTGTCCATAGTCTGAGGTTGCAATGACACCTCACCCTTACCATGATACGACACAACAATACTAACACCATGAGGGACATCAACCACCAACACGACCATCCTAAAGCACCACTTCTTGCACAAGATTATTTTTGTTATAGAGGAGCAAGGGAGCATGGTAAGAAACACTGCCACCCGGGAAAGGGAGAGGCACCATCATGCAATGTCAGGCCAACAACCACTCCTCCCCCGAAAGGAGGGTAGGGAATGGGAGATCTAGAGCGGGGTGGGGGGGGGTCAACCACCTACAACATGGAGGCAGTGATATAAGCCATAACGAGAGATGGAAAGTCATTGCCAGATACCATATGGGGAACCCGTTGACTCCAAAGACGAAGGAAAATGATCGGCTCACTCAAAGGACCCAACAACCATACTCAACCACCTGAAGGATGAGAAGCAACAAGGGTCCCATGTGTCACATCCGGCTATGGAACATATGGACCCATGCACCCCTTATCCACCCCCAAGATGCTAGGTCGAGAAAGCAGGGTCGCCACTGCCGCCATCGACTTTTGAGTAGCCACAGATCTTACTGTTTGCCCTCAACCAGCTACCACAACCCGCCATTGGCCCTCAAGCTGGCCAAACCAGTCCGGCTACCGCCATCTAACATGTGCTTCGACGACAAAAAGAGGGGGACGAGGAGGATATGAGGAAAGACAATGAAAAGTAGGGTTTTCGGTTGTCATTGGGTCGCGAGAACAACACGGAGGCCAAAGTGAGGTGAAGGTTCTTCTTCGCCATGTATATTATGTTGGGAAACGTAGCATGCAATTTCAAAAAAATTCCTATGCTCACGCAAGATCTATCTAGGAGATGCATAGCAACGAGGGGGAGAGTGTGTCTACGTACCCTCGTAGACCGAAAGCTGAAGCGTTTGACAACGCGGTTGATGTAGTCGAACTTCTTCTAGATCCGACCGATCAAGCACCGAATGCACGGCACCTCCAAGTTCTGCACACGTTCAGCTCGGTGACGTCCCTCGCCTTCTTGATCCAGCAAGGTGCGGACGTAGTAGATGAGTTCCGTCAGCACGACGGCGTGGTGACGGTGATGGTGAAGTGATTCCCGAGGGCTTCGCCTAAGCACCGCAAAACTATGACCGGAGGTGTAAACTGTGGAGGGGGGCGCCGCACACGGCTAACAATTGATGTTGTGTTTTCTAGGTGCTCCCCTCCCCACATATGTATAGGTTGGAGGGGAGGAGAGGCAGCCAGGGGGCGCCCCAAGCAGGCCGAATCCTACTTGGGGTCCTCCTCAATTCGGCCACCCCCCTTCCTTAATTGTCGGAGGGGGAAAAGGGAAGAGGAAGGAGAGAAGGAAAGGGGGCAAACCCCCTCTTTCCCTTCTCCCACTCGTCCTCCTTCTTCGGGGGGCGCGCCACCCCTTATGGGCTGGTGTGCTCCCCTCCTATGGCCCATATCTTTCCCTCGGGGGTTTCGATAACCCCCCCGGTACTCTGATAAATACTCGATACACTCTGAAACACTTCCGGTGTCCGAATACTATCATCCTATATTCAATCTTTACCTCTCTACCATTTCGAGACTCCTCGTCATGTCCGTGATCTCATCCAGGACTCGGAACAACATTTGGTCACCAAATAGCGTAACTCATATAATACTAAATAGTCATCGAATGTTAAGCGTGCGGACCCTACGGGTTCGAGAACTATGTAGACATGACCGAGACACCTCTCCGGCCAATAACCAACATAGGAACCTGGATGCTCATATTGGCTCCTACATATTCTACGAAGATCTTTATTGGTCGAACCGTTATGACAACATATGTTATTCCCTTTGTCATCGGTATGTTACTTGCCCGAGATTCGATCGTCGGTATCTTCATATCTAGTTCAATCTCATTACCGGCAAGTCTCTTTACTCGTTTCATAATACATCATCCCCCAACTAACTCATTGGTCACTTTGCTTGCAAGTCTTCTTATGATGTATATTACCGAGAGGGCCCAGAGATACCTCTCCGATACTCAGATTGACAAATCCTAATCTCGATCTATGCCAACCCAACAAACACCTTCGGAGATACCTGTAGAGCATCTTTATAATCACCCAGTTATGTTGTGACGTTTGATAGCACACAAGATATTCCTCTGGTGTCCGGGAGTTTCATAATCTCATAGTCGAAGGAATATGTATTTAACATGAAGAAAGCAATAGCAATAAAACTGAATGATCATTATGCTAAGCTAACGGATGGGTCTTGTCCATCACATCATTCTCCAAATGATGTGATCCCATTATCAAATGAAAACTCATGTCCATGGTTAGGAAACCTTAACCATCTTTGATCAATGAGCTAGTCAAGTAAAGGCTCACTAGGGACACCGTGTTTGTCTATGTATTCACACATGTATTTGTGTTTCCGATCAACACAATTCTAGCATGAATAATAAACATTTATCATGAATAAGGAAATAAATAACAACTTTATTATTGCCTCTAGGGCATATTTCCTTCAATCTCCCACTTGCACTAGAGTCAATAATCTAGATTACATTGTAATGATTCTAACACCGATGGAGTCTTGGTGTTGATCATGTTTTGCTCGTGGAAGAGGCTTAGTCAACGGGTCTGCTACATTCATATCCGTATGTATTTTACAAATCTCTATGTCTCCCTCCTTGACTTGACCACCGATGGAGTTGAAGTGTCTCTTGATGTGTTTGGTTCTTTTGTGAAATCTGGATTCCTTCGCTAAGGCAATTGCTCCAGTATTGTCACAAAAGATTTTCATTGGACCTGATGCACTAGGTATTACACCTAGATCGGGTATGAACTCCTTCATCCAGACTCCTTCATTTGCTTCTTCTGAAGCAGCTATGTACTCCGCTTCACACGTAGATCCCGCCACGACGCTCTGCTTGGAACTGCACCAACTGACGGCTCCACCATTCAATATAAATATGTATCCGGTTTGTGACTTAGAGTCATACGGATCAACGTAACCATTTCCGACGAGCTCTTTGTCGCCTCCATAAACGAGAAACATATCCTTAGTCCTTTTTAGGTACTTTAGGATGTTCTTAACCGCTGTCAAGTGATCCACTCCTGGATTACTTAGGTACCTCCCTGCTAAACTTATAGCAAGGCACACATCAAGTCTGGTACACAGCATAGCATACATGATAGAACCTATGGCTGACGCATAGGAAATGGCTTTCATTTTCTCTGTATGTTCTGCAGTGGTCGGGCATTATGTCTGACTCAACTTCACACCTTGTAACACAGGCAAGAACCCTTTCTTTGACTGATCCATTTTGGACTTCTTCACAACTTTGTCAAGGTATGTGCTTTGTGAAAGTCCTATTAAGCATCTTGATCTATCTCTATAAATCTTGATGCCCAATATATAAGCAGCTGCACCGAGGTTTTTCATCAAAAAACTCTTATTCAAGTATCCTTTTTATGCTATTAAGAAATTCTACATCATTTCCAATCAACAATATGTCATCCACATATAATATTAGAAATGTTACAGAGCTCCCACTCACTTTCTTGTAAATACAGACTTCTCCGAAAGTCTGTATAAAACCATATGCTTTGATCACCTCATCAAAGCGTATATTCCAACTCCGAGATGCTTGCATCAGTTCATAGATGGATCGCTGAAGCTTGCACACTTTGTTAGCACCTTTAGGATAAAAAAAAACTTCTGGTTGCATCATATACAACTCTTTTTTAAGAAATCCATTAAGGAATGCAGTTTTGACGTCCATTTGCCAGATTTCATAATCATAAAATGCGGCAATTGCTAACACGATTCGGACAGACTTAAGCCTCACTACGGGTGAGAAAGTCTCATCGTAGTCAACTCCTTGAACTTGTCGAAAACCATTTGCGACAAGTCGAGCTTTGTAGACAGTAATATTACCATCAACGTCAGTCTTCTTCTGAAGATCCATTTATTCTCTATGGCTCGCCGATCATCGGGCAAGTCCACCAAAGTCCACACTTTGTTCCCATACATGGATCCTGATACGTCTCCGTCGTATCTACTTTTCCAAACACTTTTGCCCTTGTTTTGGACTCTAACTTGTATGATTTGAATGGAACTAACCCGGACTGACGCTGTTTTTAGCAGAATTGCCATGAAGTTGTTTTATGTGCAGAAAACAAATATTCTCGAAAAGTCCTGAAACTCCATGGAACACCTTAGAAAAAACAATAAAAAATCCTCACCGAAGATGAAGACCAGGGGGGCCACACCCTGTCCACGAGGGTGGGGTGCGAGCCCCCCCTCTAGGGTGCGCCCCCTACCTCGTGGGCCCCCTGGATGCCCTCCGACGCCAACTCCAACTCTATATATTGGCTTTCGGGGAGAAAAAATCAGAGAGAAGAAATCATCGCGTTTTACGATACGGAGCCGCCACCAAGCCCTAAAACCTCTCGGGAGGGCTGATCTGGAGTCCGTTCGGGGCTCCGAAGAGGGGGATTCGTCGCCGTCGTCATCATCAACCATCCTCCATCACCAATTTCATGATGCTCACCGTCGTGCGTGAGTAATTCCATCGTAGGCTTGCTGGACGGTGATGGGTTGGATGAGATTTATCATGTAATCGAGTTAGTTTTGTTAGGGTTTGATCCCTAGTATCCACTATGTTCTGAGATTGATGTTGCTATGACTTTGCTATGCTTAATGCTTGTCACTAGGGCCTGAGTGCCATGATTTCAGATCTGAACCTATTATGTTTTCATGAATATATGTGAGTTCTTGATCCTATCTTGCAAGTCTATAGTCACCTACTATGTGTTATGATCCGGCAACCCCGAAGTGACAATAATCGGGACCACTCCCGGTGATGACCATAGTTTGAGGAGTTCATGTATTCACTATGTGCTAATGCTTTGTTCCGGTTCTCTATTAAAAGGAGGCCTTAATATCCCTTAGTTTCCAATAGGACCCCGCTGCCACGGGAGGGTAGGACAAAAGATGTCATGCAAGTTCTTTTCCATAAGCACGTATGACTATATATGGAATACATGCCTACATTACATTGATGAATTGGAGCTAGTTCTGTGTCACCCTATGTTATGACTATTACATGGTGAACCGCATCCGGCATAATTATCCATCACTGATCCGGTGCCTATGAGTTTTCCATATACTGGTTTACGCTTATTTACTTTCCCGCTGCTGCTATTACAATCACTACAAAATACCAAAAACATTACTTTTGCTGTCTTTACTTTTGTTGCCGTTACCACCACTATCATATTACTTTGCTACTAAACACTTTGCTGCAGATACTAAGTTTCCAGGTGTGGTTGAATTGACAACTCAGTTGCTAATACTTGAGAATATTCTTTGGCTCCCCTTGTGTCGAATCAATAAATTTGGGTTGAATACTTTACCCTCAAAAATTGTTGCGATCCCCTATACTTGTGGGTTATCAAGACCTTTTTCTGGCGCCGTTGCCGGGGAGCATAGCTCTATTCTTTGAGTCACTTGGGATTTATATCTGCTGGGCACTATGAAGAACTTGAAAGACACTAAGACAACATTTTATCCCTCAACTACGAGGGGAGGTAAGGAACTGCCATCTAGCTCTGCACTGGATTCACCTTTTGTTATGAGTAAGCTAGCGACACCTAAACCTGCTTCTGCTATTCGTTCCGATATGTCGCATGTTATTGATGATGCCACGTCTGCTATGCATGATACTTATGATGAAACTGCTTCTATGCCTGATACTACTGTGCCCCTTAGTGAATTTCTTGAAGAACAAATTGCTAGGGCTAGAGAAAGAGAAATTGATGAATCTGAATACGATGATGAAAGTGATGATGAAAATATGCCCGTTATTCCTCAGGGATATCTTTTTGATAAAGATTCTTCTTTAGCTATTTTAGCCTGCAAAGATAGATATGAGCTTAAGAGGTTATTGATTAAATGGAACAAAGAATCACTTAGAGATAAAATGAAACCTGATCCTGCTTTTGCAACTTCACCTATCTGTGTTCCCGATAAGGATTATGAACTCTCTGTTGATCCAGATATAATTACTTTGGTTGAATCTGATCCTTTTTATGGCTATGAATCTGAAACTGTTGTGGCACATCTTACTAAGTTAAATGATATAACTGCCCTGTTCACTAATGATGAGAGATCACGTTACTTCTATATACTCAAAATATTTCCGTTCTCATTAAAGGGTGATGCTAAGATATGGTTTAATTCTCTTGATCCTGGTTGTGTGCGTAGTCCCCAGGATATGATTTATTACTTCTCTGCTAAATATTTCTCTGCTCATAAGAAACAAGCTGCTTTAAGGGAAATATACAACTTTGTGCAAATTAAATAAGAGAGTCTCCCACAAGCTTGGGGGAGGCTTCTCAAGTTACTTAATGCTTTGCCTGATCATCCTCTTAAGAAACCTGAAATACTTGATATCTTTTACAATGGACTAACCGATGCTTCCAGAGATTACCTGGATAGTTGTGCTGGTTCTCTTTTCAGGGAAAGAACACCGGATGAAGCTGAAATTCTATTAAATAATATGTTGACAAATGAAAATAATTGGGCACCTCTTGAGCTAGCTCCTGAGCCAGCTCCCGCCCCAATTACTGAGCCTATTCCTAAACCAACTCCGAAGAAGAGAGGTGTTCTATTTCTCAGTCCCGAAGATATGCTAGAGGCAAAGAAATCTATGAAAGAAAAAGGTATTAAAGCTGAAGATGTTAAGAATTTACCTCCTATTGAAGAAATACATGGTCTTAATCTACCGCCTGTCGAAGAAACATATGAACTTGATCACTTATTTACTGAAGAACCTCCTGATCCCGATATCCCGACACAGGTAGTAAAGGTAAATTCTCTCTATAGATTTGATGAAGATGATATCCCTCACTATAAGTCTGCTAGGCAATGCTTTGATGAGTTTGATAACTTTATTGTCAAACAAGAAAATTTCAATGCTTATTTTGGTAGACAATTGAAATATAATTCCGATATGATTAAATACTTGGGTGATTATATGGCTAATATTAGAGGTGAACTTAAACTTGTTAGCAAACATGCTTCTATGGTTACCACTCAAGTAGAACAAGTACTTAAAGCTCAAAAAGAATTGCTCCATGAAATGAATAGTAAGAAAATGATTACGCTGTTAGAGTGGCTACTAGAACTAGTAGAATGACTCAGGAACCTTTGTATCCTAAAGGCCACCCTAAGAGAATCGAGCAAGATTCTGAGAGAAATAATATTGATGTTCCTTGTTCTTCTAAAAAGAAGAAGAAGAAAAATGATAGAACTGTGCAAACTTCTAGTGAACCTATTGCTGAACCACCTGATAATCCAAATGATATATCTATGTCTAATGCTGAAACACAATCTGGTAATGAACATGAACCTAGTGAAAATGTTAATGATGATGTTCATGATGATGCTCAACCTAGTAATGATAATGATGTAGAAATTGAACCTGCTGTTGATATTGATAACCCACAATCAAAGAATCAACATTATGATAAAAGAGACTTTGTTGCTAGGAAACATGGTAAAGAAAGAGAACCTTGGGTTCAGAAACCCATGCATTTTCCTCCCAAACCATCCAAGAAGAAGGATGATGAGGATTTTGAGCGCTTTGTTGAAATGATTAGACCTATATTTTTGCGTATGCGATTGACTGATGTGCTCAAAACAAATCCTTATGCTAAATATATGAAAGATATCATCACTAATAAAAGAAAGATACCGGAAGCTGAAATTTCCACCATGCTTGCTAATTATACTTTTAAGGGCGGAATACCAAAGCAACTTGGAGATCCCGGAGTACCCACTATACCTTTCTCCATTAAAAGAAATTATATTAAAACTGCTTTATGTGATCTTGGAGCCGGTGTTAGTGTTATGCCTCTCTCTTTATATCGTAGACTTGACTTGAATAAGTTGACACCTACTGAAATATCTTTGCAAATGGCTGATAAATCAACTGCTATACCTGTCGGTATTTGTGAGGATGTGCCTGTTGTGGTTGCAAACGTTACTATTTTAACGGACTTTGTTATTCTTGATATTCCCGAGGATGATAGTATGTCTATTATTCTTGGAAGACCTTTTCTTAATACTGTAGGGGTTGTTATTGATTGCAACAAAGGCAATGTCACTTTTCATGTTAATGGTAATGAACATGCGGTACACTTCCCGAGGAAACAACCTCAAGTCCACAGTATCAACTCTATTGGAAAAATTCCATCGATTATATTTGGAGGTTTTGAATTTCCTCTTCCTACTGTCAAAAAGAAATATGATATACTTATTATTGGGGATGTGCATATCCCCGTTGGGGTAACCTAGTGTTATTCAAAATTTCTCCGGTTTCATGATTATCAGAATGGGTTTGTTAACAAGACTTGATCAACCTTGTTAGTGGATTCTTTTTTATGAGCATGAGATGGATGAAACTAGAAGCACAAACTTCTGTACCCTCTCTAAATTTTCGGTTAATTAGTAGAAATAAAGTAAAAATAGTATTTCTTTGTCTATTTCCTGGCTTATCCATGTAATATAAAAATATCCCGAAATTAAAAGTCCTCGGAATGACATGCCAATTTAATATGATTTTTTCGGGAATATTTGAGGATTTACTGTGCAAAAATTACTACGGGAGGAGCTGCCACCTGGCCACGAGGGTGGTGGGCGCGCCCCCCTGCCTCGTGGGCCCATGGTGGCCCTCCTCCACTTATCCCAGCACCCATCTTCTTCCTCTGTCTCACACAAACCCGAAAAACCAACTCAAGCACGAGTTCCAGCCACTTTTGCTGTGATTTTCAATCTCCTTGCTCAAAGCACCTCTCGCAAAACTGCTTGGGGAGATTGTTCCTTGGTATGTGACTCCTCCATTGGTCCAATTAGTTTTTGTTCTAGTGCTTTATTCTTTGCAAATTTGTGCTGCATAGGTGACCATGTTCTTGAGCTTGCATGTCAAATTTATATGGTTCCAAGTAGTTCTAATGCTTGATATAGGCTCTATGCACTTGTAGGAGTAGTTGCTATCAATTTTATTGAAGTTGGTTCACTTTTGTTTGAAGTTACTAAAAATTTCAGAATTTTTCAGAGAAAAACATTATGCTTAGGGAGATGTTCCAAGGTGGTTCTTCTAAGAAGCAAGGACCCAGAATTGCTATGCGTGATGCTGACGAGGATCCACCAAGAGACACTCCAGTACGGCCTTGCGAATGGCCGTCAGAAAATTTTATGGACCGTGCGGGAATTAAAGAAAAATTCAAGGCATATTTGCGCAATGCCGGTCTTGAGGATTTTGAGGCTGACAAATGCCCCCAATATCATGATCTCACAAGTTCATTTGTGAGGAGGTTTGAGTATTCACCTTCGCGTAATTCTCCTTCAGTCGTGTTTGATCTTTATGATAAATCTTATAGAATGGACTTAGAGGATTTCACTCTTGCTTGCAAACTTCCATCATGGGGTAGTATTAGGGATCCCCCTAAATCTTAATTTAGAGACTTTCTTGCTAGTATAACTGTAGGGGAATCTAGATATATAATGCAGGCTACCATAAGGAGCATTCACTTTCCTGCTATACATTATTTTGCTCTTTTCATCGGTAGATGCATAAATGCTAAGGATGAAGCATGTCACATGTGTGTTCCTGACCTCAGCATTATTAGGAGTGCTGTGTTAGGAGACCAATCTTATCATACGGGAGCCACTGTAGCCCGTAGGTTGCATCATAATAGACATAATGGAGATTTCTTTGGAGAAATTTATGCAACCCGCTTAGCTAATTTTCTTGAGATAGATATCCGAGAGGGTGATACGGAGTTGCTCACTGCATATTTAGATTATGACTCCATGGCCTCACATCATTTTGTTGAGCGACCCGAATCACCTCTTTTATATCGTTTAATTTTTAACAAACGACATGTTGTCCGTATTACTCTCGCTGCTCCTGCCCTTTTTGATTCACAGACAAAAGGAAGATATACTATTACTAGAGAGGAGGCAGATGAGTACGAGAGGAGAGCGGAGGCAGCCCGACTCCACGCTGCAGCTCAGCAGGCGATAACCGCTGCACATCAGTAGATCCCAACTATTCCTCGTCGCAGTACGACCCCAGCTACACCTACGGGTATCCACCAGGTTATCCCTGGCAATATACCAACTTAGGCCAAAAGCCTAAGCTTGGGGGAGTACATATTTCTCACCGACATTACATTTATGTTCACACACACTCATTGCTAGATGTCGGTGCTCATACTCTTTCACTGTAATATCCATGCTAGTTTATTTTTCTTTTTCCTGCTTTCTTCTTGTGTACTTGATAAACCTTAAGATAAACAAAAAAATAGTAGTAGTTTACTTTCTTGCTGTAGTAGTAATTAAAAAGAAAACCCAAAAATATTTCCCGTCCTTCTTTTGCTTGTTGGGAGCTTTCCCGTGTAAATAGTTTTATTTCTCTTCTTTTCTTTGGGGGTCAGTAGGAGAAGACCATAATTAAATTGTTGTAGTGGCTCTTATATGCTTTAATGCTGATTTAACCCAGTGCCCATACTGCCTTGTCTTCTCCTGTTTCTTGAATGCTCGTAGATTCCAACTTAGTCCAATGCACGTGCACTCTTATTATTATTCACACCATTCGGTCATGCAAGTGAAAGGCAATTATGATGATATATGATGAACTGACTGAGATGGGAAAAGCTGGTATGAACTCGACCTCTTTTGTTTTTGTAAATATGGTGAGTCTGTCGTTCTTGATTCAGCTTATTATGAATAAACATGTTTGCAATGACAATTAGAGATCATAGTTGCTTGTGACATGCTTGATTAGCTATGAGTTATAATGGTTTACCTTGTGTGCCAACATGCTATTGAGATGATTATGATGTGGTATGATGGGGTGGTATCCTCCTTTGAATGATTTAAGTGACTTGACTTGGCACATGTTCACGCATGTAGTTGAAACAAATCAACATAGCCTTCACGATATTTATGTTCATGGTGGATTATATCCTACTCATGCTTGCATCCAATGTTTATTAATTTTAATGCATGTACATGGCTGTTGTCGCTCTCTAGTTGGTCGCTTCCCAGTCTTTTGCTAGCCTTCACTTGTACTAAGCGGGAATACTGCTTGTGCATCCAATCTCTTAAACCCCAAAGTTATTCCAGATGAGTCCACTATACCTTCCTATATGCGGTATCTACCTGCCGTTCCAAGTAAATTTGTATGTGCCAAACTCTAAACCTTCAAATAAATATTCTGTTTTGTATGCTCGAATAGCTCATGTATCAACCAAGGCTGTCCTTATCTTCCGTGTTAGGCGGGTTATTCTCAAGAGGAGTGTACTCCGCTCCTCACTCACGAGAACATGGCTGGTCACCGGGATGCCTAGTCCCATACTTTATGCAAACTAAATAAAAATTAATTGCAAACAAAACTCCCCCTGGGACCTGATGTATGTTGGAGACACTCGTTGTTTCGAGTAAGTCATGGATTGATGCTTGTTGGTGGAGGGGGAGTATAAACTTTACCATTCTATTTGGGAACCGCCTATAATTTTTTTAGCATGAAAGATATCGCCATCTCTTAGTTGTTACGTTGACAATGAAAGTAGACCGCTCAAAATGCAATTTATCTCTATTTCAAAACTGAGCTCTGGCACCTCTACAAATCCCTGCTTCCCTCTGCGAAGGGCCTATCTATTTACTTTTATGTTGAGTCATCACCCTCTTATTAAAGAGCACTAGCTGGAGAGCACAGCTGTCATTTGCATTCATCACTATTAATCTATGTTGGGTATGACTATGATTGGATCTCTTTTACCATGAATTACAATGTTTAGTCAGTCCTTGATCTTTAAAGGTGATCTGCATTTATGTTTTGCGGTCTCAGGAAGGGCTAGCAAGATACCATCTTGTTATATCATATTATGATTGTTTTGGGAAAGTGTTGCCATCCGAGATTTATTATTATGGCTTGCTAGTTGATTATGCTATTGATATGAGTAATTATGAGACCTGAGAATTGTTGCAAATGTGGTTAGTTATGATATATGCTGAAAACTTGAATGATGGCTTGACATAGTTACAACAACAAGAGCAAACAGAGTTTGTAAAAGTTTTTCTTTCTTTCTTTCAGTTTGTCAACTGAATTGCTTGAGGACAAGCAAGGGTTTAAGCTTGGGGGAGTTGATACGTCCGATGTCTACTACACAACCTTCTTCTAGTAGACGTTGTTGGGCCTGCAAGTGCACAGGTTTGTAGGACAGTAGCAAATTTCCCTCAAGTGGATGACCTAAGGTTTATCAATCCGTAGGAGGCGTAGGATGAAGATGGTCTCTCTCAAGCAACCCTGCAACCAAATAACAAAGAGTATCTTGTGTCCCCAACACACCCAATACAATGGTAAATTGTATAGGTGCACTAGTTCGGCGAAGAGATGGTGATACAAGTGCAATATGGATGGTAGATATAGGTTTTCGTAAACTGAAAATATAAAAACAGCAAGGTAGCGAGCGGTAAGAGTGAGCGTAAACGGTATTGCAATGATAGGAAACAGGGCCTAGGGTTCATACTTTCACTAGTGCAAGTCCTCTCAATAATAATAACATAATTGGATCATATAACTATCCCTCAACATGCAACAAAGAGTCACTCCAAAGTCACTAATAGCGGAGAACAAACGAAGAGATTATGGTAGGGTACGAAACCACCTCAAAGTTATCCTTTCCAATCAATCCGTTGGGCTATTCCTATAAGTGTCACAAACAGCCCTAGAGTTCGTACTAGAATAACACCTTAAGATACAAATCAACCAAAACCCTAATGTCACCTCAAGTATCCGTGGGCATGATTATACGATATGCATCACAAAATCTCAGATTCATCTATTCAATCCAACACAAAGTACTTCAAAGAGTGCCCCAAAGTTTCTACCGGAGAATCACGATGAAAACATGTGCCAACCCCTATGCATAGGTTCATGGGCGGAACCCGCAAGTTGGTCACCAAAACATACATCAAGTGGCACGTGATATCCCATTGTCACCACAGATACGCACGGCAAGACATACGTCAAGTGTTCTCAAATGTTTAAAGACTCAATCCGATAAAATAACTTCAAAGGGAAAACTCAATCCATTACAAGAGAGAAGAGGGGGAGGAGAAACATAAGATCCAACTATAATAGCAAAGCTAGCGATACATCAAGATCGTGCCAAATCAAGAACACGAGAGAGAGAGAGAGAGAGAGATCAAACACATAGCTACTGGTACATACCCTCAGCCCCGAGGGTGAACTACTCCCTCCTCGTCATGGAGAGCGTCGGGATGATGAAGAAGGCCACCGGTGAGGGATCCCCCCTCCGGCAGGGTGCCGGATCAGGGTCCCGATTAGGTTTTTGGTGGCTACAGAGGCTTGCGGCGGCGGAACTCCCGATCTATCTTCTGTTCTGGAAGTTTTACAATACGTAGGTATATATGGGTGCAAGGGGTACGTCGGTGGAGCCACGGGGGGCCCACGAGGCAGGGGGCGCGCCCCCCACCCTCGTGGGAAGCTCCCGTATCTTCTGACGTGCACTCCAAGTTCCCTGGGTCTTATCCGGTGAGAAAATCACGTTCCAAAAAGGATTTTTCTATTTGGACTTCGTTTGATATTCCTTTTCCTCGAAACACTAAAATAGGTATAAAACAGGAAATCTGGGCTGGGCCTCCGGTTGATAGGCTAGTCCCAAAAATAATATAAAAGTGGATAATAAAGCCCAATATTGCCTAAAACAGTAGATAATATAGCATGGAGCAATCAAAAATTATAGATACGTTGGAGACGTATCAAGCATCCCCAAGCTTAATTCCTGCTCGTCCTTGAGTAGGTAAATGATAAAAAGGATAATTTTTGATGTGGAATGCTAGTTGGCATAATTTCAATGTAATTCTTCCCACTTGTGATATGAATATTCAGATTCGAAAGATTCAAGACAAAAGTTCATATTGACATAAAAGTAATAATACTTCAAGCATACTAACTAAGCAATTATGTCTTCTCAAAATAACATGGCCAAAGAAAGTTCATCCCTACAAAATCATATAGTTTAGTCATGCTCCATTTTCGTCACACAAGAATGCTCTCATCATGCACAACCCCGATGACAAGCCAAGCAATTGTTTCATACCTTAATAATTTCAAACTCATAAACTTTCATGCAATACATGAGCGTGAGCCATGGATATAGCACTATGGGTGGAATAGAATATAATGATGGGGGTTGTGTGGAGAAGACAAAAAAGGAGAAAGTCTCACATCAACGAGGCTAATCAATGGGCTAGGGAGATGCCCATCGATTGATGTTAATGCGAGGAGTAGGGATTGCCATGCAACGGATGCACTAGAGCTATAAATGTATGAAAGCTCAACAAAAGAAACTAAGTGGGTGTGCATCCAACTTGCTTGCTCATGAAGACCTAGGGCACTTGAGGAGGCCCATTGTTGGAATATACAAGCCAAGTTCTATAATGAAAAATTCCCACTAGTATATGAAAGTGATAACTCAAGAGACTCTCTATATGAAGAACATGGTGCTACTTTGAAGCACAATATATGAGACTCGCTATATCATGGTGCTACTTTGAAGCACAAGTGTGGAAAAAAGGATAGTAACATTGCCCATATTTGTTTTGTTTTTTGGGCCTTCTTTTTTTTTCTTTGGCCTTTCTCTTTTTTTGGGACAATGCTCTATTGAATGATGATCGTCACACTTCTATTTATTTACAACTCAATGATTACTACTCGATACTAGAACAAAGTATGACTCTATATGAATGCCTCCGGCGGTGTACCGGGATATGCAATGAATCAAGAGTGACAATTATGAAAAAATTATGAACGGCTTTGCCACAAATACTATGTCAACTACATGATCATGCTAAGCAATATGACAATGATGAATGTGTCATGAAGAACGGTATGGTGGAAAGTTGCATGGCAATATATCTTGGAATGGCTATGGAAATGCCATAATAGGTAGGTATGGTGGCTGTTTTGAGGAAGATATAAGGAGGTTTATGTGTGAAAGAGCATATCATATCACGGGTTTTGGATGCACCGGCGAAGTTTGCACCAACTCTCGAGGTGAGAAAGGGCAATGCACGGTACCAAAGAGGCTAGCAATGATGGAAGGGTGAGAGTGCGTATAATCCATGGACTCAACATTAGTCATAAAGAACTCACATACTTATTGCAAAAATCTACAAGCCATCAAAAACCAAAGCACTACGCGCATGCTCCTAGGGGGATAGATTGGTAGGAAAAGACCATCGCTCGTCCCCGACCGCCACTCATAAGGAGGACAATCAAATAACACCTCATGTTTCAAATTTGTTACATAATGTTTACCATACGTGCATGCTACGGGACTTGCAAACTTCAACACAAGAATTTCTCAAATTCACAACTACCCAACTAGCACAACTTTAATATCACTACCTCCATATCTCAAAACGATCATCAATCATCAAACTTCTCTTAGTATTCAACACACTCATAAGAATTCTTACAAATCTTTTATGCTTAGCATATTAGGATTTTAAGCAAATTACCATGCTATTTAAGACTCTCAAAATAATATAAGTGAATCATGAGAGTTCATCTATTTCTTCAAAATAAAACTACCACCATGCTCTAAAAGATATAAGTGAAGCACTAGAGCAAACGACAAACTACTCCGAAAGATATAAGTGAAGATCAATGAGTAGTCGGATAATTATGCAACTATGTGAAGACTCTATAACATTTAAGAATTTCAGATCTTGACACTTTATTCAAACAGCAAGCAAGGCTAAACAAAATAAAATGACGCTTGACGCAAAACACATATCATGTGGTGAATAAAAATATAGCTCCAAGTAAAGTTACCGATGAACGAAGACGAAAGATGGGATGCCTTCCGGGGCATCCCCAAGCTTAGATGCTTGGTTATCCTTGAATATTACCTTGGGGTGCCTTGGGAATCCCCAAGCTTAGGCTCTTTCCACTCCTTATTCCGTAGTCCATCGAATCTTTACCCAAAACTTGAAAACTTCACAACACAAAACTTAACAGAAAACTCGTGAGCTCCGTTAGCGAAAGAAAACAAAACACCACTTCATGGTACTGTAATGAACTCATTATTTATTTATATTGGTGTTAAACCTACTGTATTCCAACTTATCTATGGTTTGTAAACTATTTTACTAGCCATAGAGTCATCAAAATAAGCAAACAACACAATGAAAACAGAATCTGTCGAAAACAGAACAGTCTGTAGTAATCTGTAACTAATGCAAACTTTTGGAACCCAAAAAATTCTAAAATAAATTGGTGTAACTGAGGAATTTGTCTAGTAATCATCTGAAAAAATAATAAACTAAATAGAACTCTCCAGTAAAAAGTTCTAGCTAATCTCGTGAGCGCTAAAGTTTCTGTTTTTTTACAGCATGATCATAAAGACTTCACCCAAGTCTTCCCAAAGGTTCTGCTTGGCACAAACACTAATTAAAACATAAAACCACATATAAACAGGAGCTAGATGGATTATTTATTCCTAAACAGAACCAAAAAGCAAGAAACTAAAATAAAATTGGGTTGCCTTCCAACAAGCGCTATCGTTTAACGCCCCTAGCAAGGCATGATGATTTCAATGATGCTCACATAAAAGATAGGAATTGAACATAAAGACAGCATCATGAAGAATATGACTAACACATTTAATTCTAACCCACTTCCTATGCATAGGGATTTTGTGATCAAATAACTTATGGGAACAATAATCAACTTGCATAGGAAGGCAAAACAAGCATAACTTCAAGATTTTAAGCACATAGAGAGGAAACTTGATATTATTGCAATTCCTACAAGCATATATTCCTCCCTCATAATAATTTTCAATAGCATCATGAATGAATTCAATCATATAACCAGTACCTAAAGCATTCTTTTCATGATCTACTAGCATAGAATTTTTACTACTCTCCACAGAAGCAAGATTCTTCTCATGAATAGTAGTGGGAGCAAACTCAACAAAATAACTATCATATGATTGAGAATTAAGATCAAGATGACAAGTTTCATGGTTATCATTATTCTTTAAAGCATAAGTGTCATCACAATAGTCATCATAGATAGGAGGCATGCTTTCATCATAGTAAATTTGCTCATCAAAGCTTGGGGGAGAAAAAAATCATCTTCTTCAAACATAGCTTCCCCAAGCTTGTGGCTTTGCATATCATTAGCATCACGGATATTCAAGGAATTCATACTAACAACATTACAATCGTGCTCATCATTCAAAGATTTAGTGCCAAACATTTTAAAGATCTCTTCTTCTAGCACTTGAGCACAATTATCCTTTCCATCATACTCACGAAAGATATTAAAGAGATGAAGCGTATGTGGCAAACTCAATTCCATTTTTTGTAATTTTCTTTTTTAGACTAAACTAGTTATAAAACAAGAAACAAAAAGATCCGGTTGCAAGATCTAAAGATATACCTTCACTTACCTAGCCTCCCCGGCAACGGCGCCAGAAAAGAGCTTGATGTCTACTACACAACCTTCTTCTTGTAGACGTTGTTGGGCCTGCAAGTGCACAGGTTTGTAGGACAGTAGCAAATTTCCCTCAAGTGGATGACCTAAGGTTTATCAATCCGTAGGAGGCGTAGGATGAAGATGGTCTCTCTCAAGCAACCCTGCAACCAAATAACAAAGAGTCTCTTGTGTCCCCAACACACCCAATACAATGGTAAATTGTATAGGTGCACTAGTTCGGCGAAGAGATGGTGATACAAGTGCAATATGGATGGTAGATATAGGTTTTTGTAAACTGAAAATATAAAAGCAGCAAGGTAGCGAGCGGTAAGAGTGAGCGTAAACGGTATTGCAATGATAGGAAACAAGGCATAGGGTTCATACTTTCACTAGTGCAAGTCATCTCAACAATAATAACATAATTGGATCATATAACTATCCCTCAACATGCAACAAAGAGTCACTCCAAAGTCACTAATAGCGGAGAACAAACGAACAGATTATGGTAGGGTACGAAACCACCTCAAAGTTATTCTTTCCAATCAATCCATTGGGCTATTCCTATAAGTGTCACAAACAGCCCTAGAGTTCGTACTAGAATAACACCTTAAGATACAAATCAACCAAAACCCTAATGTCACCTCAAGTATCCGTGGGCATGATTATACGATATGCATCACAAAATCTCAGATTCATCTATTCAATCCAACACAAAGTACTTCAAAGAGTGCCCCAAAGTTTCTACCGGAGAATCACGACGAAAACGTGTGCCAACCCCTATGCATAGGTTCATGGGCGGAACCCGCAAGTTGGTCACCAAAACATACATCAAGTGGCACGTGATATCCCATTGTCACCACAGATACGCACGGCAAGACATACGTCAAGTGTTCTCAAATCTTTAAAGACTCAATCCGATAAAATAACTTTAAAGGGAAAACTCAATCCATTACAAGAGAGAAGAGGGGGAGGAGAAAGATAAGATCCAACTATAATAGCAAAGCTCGCGATACATTCAGATCGTGCCAAATCAAGAACACGAGAGAGAGAGAGAGAGATCAAACACATAGCTACTGGTACATACCCTCAGCCCCGAGGGTGAACTACTCCCTCCTTGTCATGGAGAGCGCCGGGATGATGAAGAAGGCCACCGATGAGGGATCCCCCCTCCGGCAGGGTGCCGGATCAGGGTCCCGATTAGGTTTTTGGTGGCTACAGAGGCTTGCGGCAGCGGAACTCCCGATCTATCTTCTGTTCTGGAAGTTTTACGATACGTAGGTATATATGGGTGCAAGGGGTACGTCGGTGGAGCCACGGGGGCCCCATGAGTCAGGGGGGCGCGCCCCCCACCCTCGTGGGCAGCTCCCGTATCTTCTGACGTGCACTCCAAGTTCCCTGGGTCTTATCCGGTGAGAAAATCATGTTCCAAAAATGATTTTTCTGTTTGGACTCCGTTTGATATTCCTTTTCCTCGAAACACTGAAATAGGCATAAAACAGCAAATCTGAGCTGGGCCTCCGGTCAATAGGTTAGTCCCAAAAACAATATAAAAGTGGATAATAAAGCCCAATATTGCCTAAAACAGTAGATAATATAGCATGGAGCAATCAAAAATTATAGATACGTTGGAGACGTATCAACGTCTCCGTCGTATCTACTTTTCCAAACACTTTTGCCCTTGTTTTCGACTCTAACTTGTATGATTTGAATGGAACTAACCCGGACTGACGCAGTTTTCAGCAGAATTGCCATGATGTTGTTTTATGTGCAGAAAACAAATATTCTCGGAATGTCCTGAAACTCCACGGAACACCTTAGAAAAAACAATAAAAAATCCTCGCCAAAGATGAAGACCAGGGGGCCCACACCCTGTCCACGAGGGCGGGGGGCGCCTCCCCCCCCACTAGGGCGCGCCCCCTACCTCGTGGCCCCCCTGGATGCCCTCCGACGCCAACTCCAACTCTATATATTGGCTTTCGGGGAGAAAAAATGAAATCATCGCGTTTTACGATACGGAGCCGCCGCCAAGCCCTAAAACCTCTTGGAAGGGCTGATCTGGAGTCCGTTCGGGGCTCCGGAGAGGGGGATTCGTCGTCGTCGTCATCATCAACCATCCTCCATCACCAATTTCATGATGCTCACCGCCGTGCGTGAGTAATTCCATCATAGGCTTGCTTGACGGTGATGGGTTGGATGAGATTTATCATGTAATCGAGTTAGTTTTGTTAGGGTTTGATCCCTAGTATCCACTATGTTCTGAGATTGATGTTGCTATGACTTTGCTATGCTTAATGCTTGTCACTAGGGCCCGAGTGCCATGATTTCAGATCTGAACCTATTATGTTTTCATGAATATATGTGAGTTCTTGATCCTATCTTGCAAGTCTATAGTCACCTACTATGTGTTATGATCCGGCAACCCCGAAGTGACAATAATCAGGACCACTCCCGGTGATGACCATAGTTTGAGGAGTTCATGTATTCACTATGTGTTAATGCTTTGTTCCGGTTCTCTATTAAAAGGAGGCCTTAATATCCTTTAGTTTCCAATAGGACCCCGCTGCCACGGGAGGGTAGGACAAAAGATGTCATGCAAGTTCTTTTCCATAAGAACGTATGACTATATACGGAATACATGCCTATATTACATTGATGAATTGGAGCTAGTTCTGTGTCACCCTATGTTATGACTATTACATGATGAACCGCATCCGGCATAATTATCCATCACTGATCCGGTGCCTACGAGTTTTCCATATACTGGTTTACGCTTATTTACTTTCCCGTTGCTGCTGTTACAATCACTACAAAATACCAAAAACATTACTTTTGTTGTCTTTACTTTTGTTGCCGTTACCACCACTATCATATTACTTTGCTACTAAACACTTTGCTGCAGATACTAAGTTTCCAGGTGTGGTTAAATTGACAACTCAGCTGGTAATACTTGAGAATATTATTTGGCTCCCCTTGTGTCGAATCAATAAATTTGGGTTGAATACTTTACCCTCAAAAACTGTTGCGATCCCCTATACTTGTGGGTTATCAGATCCTATCTCAGATTTCATGGCCTCAAGCCATTTATCGGAATCTGGGCTCATCATAGCTTCTTCATAGTTTGTAGGTTCGTCATGGTCTAGTAACATGACTTCCAAAACAGGGTTACCGTACCACTCTGGTGCGGAACATGCTCTGTTCGACCTACGAGGTCCAGTAGCAACTTGATCTGGAATTTCATGATCATTATCATTAGCTTGCTCTCTAGTTGGTGTAGACATCACGAGAACGGATTTCTCTGATGATCTACTTTCCAATTAGAGAGAAGGTACAATTACCTCATCAAGTTTTACTTTCCTCCCACTCACTTCTTTCGAGAAAAACTCCTTCTCTAGAAAGTTTCCATTCTTGGCAACAAATATCTTGCCTTCGGATTCGTGGTAGATGGTGTACCCAATTGTTTCCTTAGGGTATCTTTTGAAGATGCATTTCTCCGATTTGGGTTCGAGCTTATCAGGCTGAAGCATTTTGACATAAGTGTCGCAACCCCAAACTTTAAGAAACGACAGATTATGTTTCTTGCCAAACCATAGTTCATACGGTGTCATCTCAACGGATTTAGACAATGCCCTATTTAACGTGAATGTAGCTGTCTATAATGCATAACCCCAAAACGATAGTGGTAAATCGGTAAGAGACATCATAGATCGCACCATATCTAACAAAGTACGGTTACGACGTTCGGACACACCATTACGCCGTGGTGTTCCAGGTGGCGTGAGTTGTGAAACTATTCCACATTGTTCTAAATGAAGGCCAAACTCGTAACTCAAATATTCGCCTCCATGATCAGATCATAGAAATTTTATTTTCTTGTTACGATGATTCCCCACTTCACTCTAAAATTATTTGAACTTTTCAAATGTTTCAGACTTGTGTTTCACTAAGTAGATATACCCGTATCTTCTTAAATCATCTGTGAAGGTCAGAAAATAATGATACCCGCCTCAAACCTCAACACTCATTGGAACGCATACATTGGTATGTATTATTTCCAATAAGTCATTAGCTCGCTCCATTGTTCCGGAGAACGGAGTTTTAGTCATCTTGCCCATGAGGCATGGTTCGCAAGTATCAAATGATTCATAATAAAGTGATTCCAAAAGTCCATCTACATGGAGTTTCTTCATGCTTTTTACACTAATATGACCTAAACGGCAGTGCCACAAATATGTTGCACTATCATTATCAACTTTGCATCTTTTGGCATCAATATTATGAATATGTGTATAAGCACAATAGAGATTCATCAAAAATAGACCGCTCTTCAAGGGCGCATGACCATAAAATATATTACTCATATAAATAGAACAACCATTATTCTCTGATTTAAATGAATAACTGTCTCGCATTAAACAAGGTCCAGATATAATGTTCATGCTCAACGCTGGCACCAAATAACAATTATTCAGGTGTAAAACTAATCCCGAATGTAGATGTAGAGGTAGTGTGCCGACGGCGATCACATCGACCTTGGAACCATTCCCAACGCGCATCGTCACCTCGTACTTAGCCTATCTTCGTTTAATCTGTAGCCCCTATTTCGAGTTACAAATATGAGCAACCGAACCAGTATCAAATACCCAGGTGCTACTATGAGCATTAGTAAGGTACATATTAATAACATGTATACCAAAAATACCTTTGTTCACTTTGCCATCCTTCTTATCCGCCAGATACTTGGGGCAGTTCCGCTTCCAGTGACCAGTCCCTTTGCAGTAGAAGCACTCAGTTTCAGGCTTGGATCCGGATTTGGGCTTCTTCTCGGGAGTGGCAACTTGCTTTCCATTCTTTTTGAAGTTCCCCTTCTTTCCCTTGTCCTTTTTCTTAAAACTAGTGGCCTTGTTAACCATCAATATTTGATGCTCCTTCTTGATTTCCTTTTTCTTAAAACTAGTGGCCTTGTTAACCATCAATATTTGATGCTCCTTCTTGATTTCCTTTTTCTTAAAACTAGTGGCCTTGTTAACCATCAATATTTGATGCTCCTTCTTGATTTCTACCTTCACAGCTTTGAGCATTTTGAAGAGCTCGGGAATTGTCTTATCCATCCCTTGCATATTATAGTTCATCACGAAGCCTTTGTAGCTTGGTGGCAGTGATTGAAGAACTCTGTCAATAACACTATCATCTGGAAGATTGAGCATTGTGAAGAGCTCGGGAATTGTCTTATCCATCCCTTGCATATTATAGTTCATCACGAAGCCTTTGTAGCTTGGTGGCAGTGATTGAAGAACTCTGTCAATAACACTATCATCTGGAAGATTAACTCCCAGCTGAGTCAAGTGATTACCATACCCCAGACATTTTTGAGTATGTGTTCACTGACAGAACCGTTCTGCTCCATCTTGCAGCTATAGAACTTGTTGGAGACTTCATATCTCTCAACTCGGGCATTTGCTTGAAATATTAACTTCAACTCCTAGAACATCTCATATGGTGCATGACGTTCAAAACGTCTTTGAAGTCCCGATTCTAAGCCGTAAAGCATGGCAAACTGAACTATCAAGTAGTCATCAGATCGAGCTTGCCAAACATTCATAACATCAACATCTGCTCCTGCAGCAGGCCTTTCACCTAGCGATGCATCAAGGACACAATTCTTCTGTGCAGCAATGAGGATAATCCTCAAGTTAAGAACCCAGTCCGTGTAGTTGCTACCATCATCTTTCAACTTAGCTTTCTCTAGGAACGCATTAAAATTCAAGGGAACTGTAGCATGGGCCATTGATCTACAACATAGATATGCAAATACTATCAGGACTAAGTTCATGATAAATTAAGTTCAATTAATCAAATTACTTAAGAACTCCCACTTAGATAGACATCCCTCAAGTCATCTAAATGATACGTGATCCAAATCAACTAAACCATGTCCGATCATCACGTGAGATGGAGTAGTCATCAATGGTGAACATCTCTATTTTCATCATATCTACTATATGATTCACGTTCGACCTTTCGGTCTCCAGTGTTCCGAGGCCATGTCTGTACATGTCAGGCTCGTCAAGTTTAACCTGAGTATTTCGCATGTGCAAAACTGTCTTGCACCCGTTGTATGTGAAGTAGAGTCTATCACACCTGATCATCACGTGGTATCTCAACACGACGAACTGTTGTAGGATTGAAAGTATGTCTAGAGGGGGGTGATTAAACTACTTGACCAAATAAAAATCTAGCCCTTTTCCAATTTTAAGTCTTGGCAGATTTTAGCAAGTTAGCACAAGTCAAGCAATCAACCTACACATGCAAGTCTGAGAGTATAGCAGCGTAATGTAAAACATTGCACATGAAGGTAAATGGAGGAGTTTAGAGGGAGCAAACGCAATGTAGACACGGAGATTTTTTCCGTGGTTCCGATAGGTGGTGCTATCGTACATCCACATTGATGGAGACTTCAACCCACGAAGGGTAACGGCTGCGCGAGTCCACGGAGGGCTCCACCCACGAAGGGTCCACGAAGAAGCAACCTTGTCTATCCCACCATGGCCATCGCCCATGAAGGACTTGCCTCACTAGGGTAGATCTTCACAAAGTATGCGATCTCCTTGCCCGTACAAACTCCTTGGTTGAACTCCACAATCTTGTCGGAGGCTCCCAAGTGACACCTAACCAATCTAGAAGACACCACTCTCCAAAAGGTAATAGATGGTGATGAACTCCTTGCTCTTGTGCTTCAAATGATAGGCTCCCCAAACTCAACTCTCTCTCACGGATTTGGATTTGGCGGAAAGAAGATTTGAGTGGAAAGCAACTTGGGGAAGGCTAGAGATCAAGATTCTTGTGTTTGGAATGGAATATCTTAGTCTCAACACATGAGTAGGTGGTTCTATCTCAGAAAATGTATGCTGGAAGTGTAGGCACGTTCTGTAGGCTCTCTCCACTAATGAAGAGTGGGTGGAGGGGTATATATATATCCTCCACACAAAATCTAACCGTTACACACAATTTACCAAACTCGGTGGGACCGAATCATAAAACTCGGTCAAACCGATTCAGTTCAAAATGTGAACGTTAGGTTTTTCGGTGGGACCGACATGTCAACTCAATGGGACCGATTTCATTAGGGTTAGGGAATAACGTAATCTCGGTGAGACCGGTTTCTGTAATAGGCAAACCGAGAGTTGGTAAGGCAAACTCGGTGGGACCGAATCGCTCATTTCGGTGAGACCGAAACATTACGAAAGGGAAGCAGAGAGTTTGCATTGCGAACTAAGTGGGACCGATCGCTCATCTTGGTTGGACCGAAATGTTACAAAGGGAAATAGAGAGTTTGCAATCCCATCTCGGTGAGACCGAGATCCCTATCGGTGAGACCGAAGTGACTAGGGTTTCTGGCAGTGGCTATGTCAAGTGAACTCGGTGGCGCCGGATAGATCAAATCAGTAGGGCCGAGTTTGACTTTTGGTTTGGGACAAATGTGGATATGAGAAATTGGTTGAGGGCTTTTGGAGCATATCACTAAGCATTTTGAGCAAACAAGCCATTAAGCAACACCTCATCCCCTTTTAATAGTATTGGCTTTTCCTATGGACTCAATGTGATCTTGGATCACTAAAATGAAAATGTAGAGTCTTGAGCTTGAGCCAATTTGTGTCCTTAGAATTTTGAGGGGTCCACATTCCTAATCCATGCCATGCCAATCATTGAACTTTCTGAAATGATCATCTTGAAATAGCATTAGTTCAATGAGCTATATGTTGTTAGGAATTACCAAAACCACCCATGGATAGTTGCACTTTCAATCTCCCCCTTTTTTGTATTTGATGACAACATATAGATCAAAGCTTCGACAAATCATAATAAGACTGAAATGCATTGTCCCTTTGAGAAGTATGTGATAAGCAAGAGCTCCCCCTACATTTGTGCATTATTTAAAATTTGCTTTTGAATGCAAATGCACAATCGATTAGGATCATGGGTTACCCTTCCATGTCACATACATCTTGGTTGAGCACTCAAAATGATAGAAATTAAAAGACATGCACTCATCACCAACGCATAGTGAATGATCATATATGAGATATAAAAGATAATATCATCCAAGCAAGCATTAAAGTAGGATATGATCAAACACATGATCATACAAGTATCTCACACACAAACATAAAGAGTATTAAACAAGCACACACAAAAGTATCAACCAAATAGCAAGAGAGACAAAGAAGGAAAAACACTCTCTCTCGAAGCCTATGATTTATACATTTCTCCCCCTTTGGCAACAAGTTACCAAAAAGTTTGAAAATGCATAGTGCTATGCGTCTCTCTAGGCTTGGTCTTCGGGAGGTGGTGTAGAGAGGACTCCAAGGACGAAAGCATCTGTAGAACTTGTTGGAGCTGGTGGAGTGGCAACTGGAGGTGGCACTGAAGCTGTAGCTGCTGATGCTGATGTAGTTGCTCTAGTGTCAACCATGGGCACTGCAGCAGATCTCTGACCTCCGGGCTCTCTCTGAAAGGCATCTGTGGTAGCCTGCCCTTTCCTCTCCTCTGCTTCCTCCTGGAGCTGCTCAACAGTTGTCTGCATCTCAGTCACTTTTAGATCAAGATCATAGAATTTGGTCTCAATGATCCTCTCCAAGCTCTCCTGATTTTAAGTCAGGGTGGCCAAACCCTTCTCAATCCTCAAAGTTGCTTGAATCAGATAAGCAAGTTGATCTTGTTTTGACTTCAGAAACACTCGAGATGCCTCTTCAACACTTGGCATCTTTGTAGCTTTCTGAGCCTTTGCCTTCTCTCTCTTTTCTTGTGCTTGCACAGATGTGGGATCATCCTCTTTCATCACAACGGTGTTGTCCTCAAATTCTAGTCTCAAAGGTAGATGCTCCTTGTCCAAAAGATAAGTGCCTGTTCCCATCTTGGAATTGATGAACACTTGAATATGTGGAGCATACCCACAAGATCTCTTCTGATAAGCAACTGTCCTCTTGATTGTTTCAAAAACTAGGCTCATAACTTTGAATTTCTGAGGCACATCAACTCTGCAGCAAGTTGATTGTATGGCCTCTGATCATCCTGTGATCTCCAGATTTGGGCAACAATGTATGCCTCAATATAGTGTTGATAGTAGCTAGACCAGACAACAGATAATGAACTGATCCAAACCTACGTGTGTCCAATGCTTTGTCTGGGATCTCTTTGTACGTGTTGGCCATAGAGTTGTGGTCTTTCTTCTTCTTGGCATAGACATCCAAGTCATCTTCATGCTCTTCAGGGGCATTTATCAATTTTGCCCACTCATCAACAGTTGACTGGTACCTTGTACCCTCAGACATCCATACAATTCTACCATCTGGATAAAAATGAGTTGTGGAGTAGAATTGCATGATGAGTTCATCATTCCATTTTGTCAGCTTCTGACCTACAAACTTGTCAACACCACATGCTCTGAAGCTCTCATGTACACCTGGAAACTGATCTTCATTCTCATCAATGTATTCCCAATCAGCCCACTTCATATCACAGACTATGGGCTTCTTGTCAAGCAGAATGGTTTCATAGAAATCTTGTTGTTCTTTGGTGTGGAACCTGCAGTCCACTGCAGTCTTCCTCCTCACAGCATAAGGGCCACTTTGTCTCTAAAGTCTCAGACCTGCATCCTTCCTGATGCTCATATATTCTGCCACTGGATGGCTATCATCATGATCTGGAATCTTTGGTTTAAGCTTTCTAAGCACTTGGGCTTCAGCATCTTCTTCTTCAACTTCAGGCACTAGGGACTTGTTCTTCTCTGCAGCTGGAATGTTCCTAGTGCTCCTCTTGGGTTTTGAAATCTTTGGAGCTTGAGCAGCAGCTTTGGGGCCAGTCTTGGGCTTAGAAGGGGCAGCCCCAGACTTAATTGCATCCCCCATCAGCTTTTGGGACTTGGGTGTTGGTGCAGCATCCTCTTCCTGTTCCTCTTCTTCATCAGAAGAATGCCTTTCAAATTCTGTCATTGGATCCACTTTCTTGCACCATCTTCCTCTCTTTCTCTCCTTCTTCTTTCCCTCACCAGCAGCCTCTCCTCCAGTTGATTTGGAAGGTTCCTGAGTGGAGGCCCTAGCCTTAGACATTGGAACTCTCTTGGCAAGTGCCTTCTTGTGCAAACCAGGCTTTGTTGCAGCAGTAGTTCCATATTCTTTCTTCAGCACTTTCTTCTTGGATCTCACTTCCTCCTCAGTAGCCACATAGTCCTCATCCTATGAGTCTGAGGTTCTCTTCTTCCTTGTTCTAGTGGCTGCCTTGGGCAAATTGCTTCGAGTGCTCCTGCTGCCCTCATCATAGCTGCCAGAGGGACTAGTGCCCTCACTCAAGTTCACTTGCTCTTCTGGTTTGTTCTGGCTATCACTCTGGTCAGACATATTGGCAAGGCAAACTGACAGCAACCCTGTGAATAGATATAGATGAGGTAGAGTGGATGAGCATCACAAAGTGCAGAGTTTTTTGCAAAACAGGTGAGTCAAAAACTTAGTTTTAGTTTTCCACAGAAAGCATTTCGGAGCTACCGATTTGTTAAACTCGGTGACACCGAAGCAACTATTGGAGTCTAAACTAGAGAAATCGGTCAGACCGAGACACAGTTCGGTGTCTCCAAGATTGCAACGGTTTCACGGAGCGTTGAATTCGGTCACACCGATTTGCAACTTTTGGTCAGACCGAAAAGTGCAAGTGCAATGGCCTAAGCCAAATTGGTGAGACCGATTTCTACAACTCGGTCGGTCCGAGATGAGTTCGGCGGAAACCTAACCCTAAATTTTCGAATCAAACCTAATCTAAGGGATGTTTTCTCTGGATAGATTGATTTCATACGTGGTAATGAACATGGCATTGCATTGTGCTAAGAATCGGAGTAAGGAATTAGCACAAAAAGTCGAACTCATACCCTAGTTCGGCGGTGAGTTCGCTACGGCGGCAACGGCGGTGTTGAAATCCGTTGACGACGATGGAAACCAGCGGCGGGAGGTCGCTAGCAATGAGAAGACAATCCGGAGACCCAAGGCGGCAGAGCAGGACACGCGCGGTGAGGGAGTCCTGGATTAGGGGGTGTCCGGATAGCCGGACTATAACCTTTGGCCGGACTCTTGGACTATGAAGATACAAGATTGAAGACTTCGTCCCGTATCCGGATGGGACTTACCTTGGCGTGGAAGGCAAGCTTGGTGATACAGATATGTAGATCTCCTTCCATTGTAACCGACTCTGTGTAACCCTAGCCCTCTCCGATGTCTACATAAACCGGAGGGTTTTAGTCCATAGGACAAACAACAATCATACCATAGGCTAGCTTCTACGGTTTAGCCTCTCTGATCTCATGGTAGATCTACTCTTGTACTACCCATATCATCAATATTAATCAAGCAGGAGTAGGGTTTTACCTCCATCAAGAGGGCCCGAACCTGGGTAAAAACATTGTGTCCCTTGTCTCCTGTTACCATCCGCCAAGACGCACAGTTCGGGACCCCCTACCCGAGATCCGCCGGTTTTGACACCGACATTGGTGCTTTCATTGAGAGTTCCTCTATGTCGTCACCTTTAGGCCCGATGGCTCCTTCGATCATCAACAACAATGCGGTCCAGGGTGAGACCTTTCTCCCCGGACAGATCTTCGTATTTGGTGGCTTTGCACTGCGGGCTAATTCACTTGGCCATCTAGAGCAGATTGAAAACTACGCCCCTGGCCATCAGGTCAGATTTGGAAGTTTGAACTACACGGCCGACATCCGCGGAGACTTGATCTTCGATGGATTCGAGCCACAGCCAAGCGCGCCGCACTGTCACGATGGGTATGACCTAGCTCTACCGCCGAACAGTGCCCTAGAGGCCGCGCACGCATCAGCTCCGACCCTTAGCTCGGAGCCGTCTGCGCCGATCGAGGACGAGTGGATAGACACCGCCTCGGGGGCCGCAGCCTCAACGGTGATCGAGCCGAACACCTGCCTCATCCTCTGCGAAACTCGTGACTCCAGGGTGCCGGACTCTTTTCTGAACTCCGAACCCTCCGCGCCGCTGCCAATCGAATCCGATTGGGCGCCGATCATGGAATTCACCGCCACGGATATCTTTCAGCACTCGCCCTTCGGCGACATTCTGAATTCACTAAGGTCTCTCTCTTTGTCAGTAGAGCCCTGGCCGGACTATGGCCTACAGGATTGGGATGCGGACTATGAAGAAATTCCAAGCCCACCCACCACCCACTTCGTAGCCACTGTCGATGATTTAACCGACATGCTCGACTTCGACTCCGAAGAGATCGACGGTATGGACGACGATGTAGGAGACGAACATGAACCAGCGCCTATAGGGCACTGGAAAGCCACCTCGTCATATGACATATATATATGGTGGATACACCCAAAGAAGGCAATGGCGACGGAACAGCGGAGGATGACCCCTCCAAAAAGCAACCCAAGCGCTGGCGTCAGCGGCGCCGCTCTAAGTCCCGCCAAAGCAAGAAAGGTGATACCGGCACGGGAGATAATAACACCCCAGACAGTGCCGAAGACAACTCCCTCCAGCAAGATTCGACGCAGGAGGATGGAGAAGCCAGCCCCCCTGAGAGAGCGGCACACAGAGAGCAAGAGGATGATAACTACATGCCTCCCTCTGAAGACGAGGCAAGCCTCGGCGACGACGAATTTGTTGTGCCTGAGGATCCCGTCAAACAAGAGCGCTTTAAGCACAGACTTATGGCTACAGCAGGTAGCCTCAAGAAAAAACAGCAACAGCTTAGAGCTGATCAAGACTTGCTAGCCAACAGATGGACTGAAATCCTTGCGGCCGAGGAGTACGAACTCGAACGCCCCTCCAAGAGCTACCCAAAGCGCAGGTTACTACCCCGATTAGAGGAGGAAGCACTTAAACCTACGTCACCAGCGCATGATATGGCTGGCCGACCACCTCGCGGCCACGACAGAGAGGCCTCTAGGCCCTCCATCCAAGCCGCACCCCGGCGCCGCTCAAAAAATACTAAGGCATGGGGAAACGCGCTAGACCTGCGAGACATGCTGGAGGACAAGGCAAGGCAAACAAGATCGATGTACGGATCGCGTGGGCACCCCACGACACGTGACGATAATCGTCACGCCGGATACAGTAAATCCGACCAGGCCGAACACAGCAAACAAAGCTCATTTGAGTTACGTCGCGATATAGCCCAATACAGAGGTGTCGCACACCCACTATGCTTCGTAGATGAAGTCATGGATCATCAAATCCCAGCGGGTTTCAAACCCGTAAACATTGAATCAGACGATGGCACAACAGATCCTGCGGTATGGATCGAGGACTATCTCCTTCATATCCACATGGCCCGTGGCGATGATCTACACGCCATCAAATACCTCCCACTCAAGCTTAAAGGACCAGCTCGGCATTGGCTTAACAATTTGCCAGCAGAATCAATTGGTTGCTGGGAGGGCCTGGAAGCCGCATTCCTCGACAATTTCCAGGGCACCTATGTGCGACACCAGACGCCGATGACCTAAGCCACATAACTCAGCAGCCAGAAGAATCTGCCAGACAATTCTGGACACGGTTCCTAACCAAGAAAAATCAAATCGTCGACTGTCCGGACGCAGAGGCCCTAGCAGCCTTCAAGCATAACATCCGTGACGAGTGGCTTGCTCGGCACCTTGGACAGGAAAAGCCGAAATCTATGGCAGCCCTTACGACACTCATGACCCGCTTTTGCATGGGAGAAGACAGCTGGCTGGCTCGTAGCAATAACATGACCAAAAGCCCTGGTAATTCGGATACCAAGGACAGCAATGGTAGGTCACGTCGCAACAAGCACAAGCGCCGCATTAATAGCAAAAGTGCTGAGGATACGTCAGTTAATGCCGGATTCAGAGGCTCCAAACCCGGTCAGCGGAAAAAGCCATTCAAAAGAAATACTCCGGGCCCGTCCAGTTTGGACCATATACTCGATCGCTCATGCCAGATACATGGCACCCTCGAAAAACCAGCCAATCACACCAACAGGGATTGTTGGGTGTTCAAGCAGGCCGGCAAATTCAATGCCGAAAACAGAGACAAGGGGCTGCACAGTGACGAGGAGTAGGAGCCCCGGCCGCTAAACAATAGTGGACAGAAGGGCTTCCCCCCACAAGTGCGGACGGTGAACATGATATACGCAACCCACATCCCCAAGAGGGAGCGGAAGCGTGCGTTAAGGGACGTCTACGCGTTGGAGCCAGTCGCCCCAAAGTTCAACCCATGGTCCTCCTGCCCGATCACTTTTGATCGAAGGGACCACCCCACTAGCATCCGCCATGGCGGATTCGCCGCATTGGTTCTAGACCCAATCATCGACGGATTTCACCTCACTAGAGTCCTCATGGACGGCGGCAGCAGCCTGAACCTGCTTTATCAGGATACAGTGCGGAAAATGGGCATAGATCCCTCAAGGATTAAACCCACAAAAACGACCTTTAAAGGCGTCATACCAGGTGTAGAGGCCAACTGTACAGGCTCAGTCACACTTGAAGTGGTCTTCGGATCCCCGGATAATTTCCGAAGCGAGGAGTTAATCTTCGACATAGTCCCGTTCCGCAGTGGCTATCACGCACTGCTCGGACGAACCGCATTTGCAAAGTTCAATGCGGTGCCGTACTACGCATACCTCAAGCTCAAGATGACATGCCCTCGAGGAGTCATTACGGTCAATGGAAACACCGAACGCTCTCTCCGAATGGAGGAGCATACGGCGGCCCTCGCAGCGGAAGTACAAAGCAGCCTCTCAAGGCAATTCTCCAGTCCGGCTCTTAAACGTCCGGACACCGTTAAGCACGCCCGGAATAACCTACAGCAAGACCGCCTGGCATGTTCCGAGCAAGCGTAGCAATCCGGCCCCAACCCCAACCCTCATAAAACTGCGCAATCAGTACCACGCGTACATAACTACGCTCTGAAAATACCATGGGCACAGGGGGAGGAGCACGACCACGGCATGCCCAAAAATGCGGCTCAACCGCACTAGGGGCTCCCGATTTTATCATTTTTTCCTACTTTCAAGACTCCACTCTTCAGAAGACCTGTCCGACAGTATAATCGCCGAACACACGATGCAACAACCAAGGAGGCAGAAGCTACGTCGAATTCCCAGGTGGTCTCTATAACGAGCAAAATACCTGTCTTACATACCGCCTCACAGCTCGCCCCGGGAGGGGACATGTCAAATAGTCCCATCTCTTGCTCATCGCATTATTTGTATCGTTCTGGTTTTACCGCAACCTTTTTGAATAAACAATGCTTAGCTTCAGCTCTTTATTGCATTCTCTATTTATTCCTTTTTCATATATATGTTCAGTTATGACAATCAGCATCCGTACACTTTGGTACGGCTAATATGCCAGGGGCTTAAGCACCCCATAATACGGCGTAAGAAGTCCGAACACTTTCATAAGTGTGGCCCTCCGAACTTATAGCATTATATGCATCAGCTCCGAATCATGTCTTTGGTCAATAGTTGGGTTTGCCCGGCTCCCATGTTTTGGTACCTTACGTTCCGCTGTATCGGCTAAGGTAGCGCTGGGAGAACTACTGCGATTGTGCCCCGGTTGAGCTGGGTTAAGCACCTCAGTAGAGAAAGCTAAAACTGACTGTCATGATAGGGCGAGAGCTGGTCGCTGTTCGAGAGGTTCCGAGTCCCTAAAGACTTATGCCGCTTAGAGCGAGGAGTCCGCTTTGTCCGGCCCAAGGCGTGTATAGCGCCCCGAGCTCGGTCTTCCGAACACTAGGGGCTTCGCTGAAATTTAAAATTATAGAATTCTTTGGCCAAGTGAGAGTGATAACGCACTATAGTCCGATTGCCTTGTTCGCCAGGCTGAGCACCTCCCTCGAAGGACCCAACAATGGGAAAAAGAGTGCTCAGGTTTATCCCCGAACACCCCAGCACTAGTGGCGTGGGGGCAGAAGCCGACGACTCGCCATCTCTCAGATTTAATAAATGGCCGCATAGAAGGTAATATTTTAAATTAAAACAAGAGTTGCATAGCGTACATGAACAAGTCTTCAGCGCACAGGATAAAACAAACAAGTTTACTGAAATATTACATCTTTAGAACAATCGTCCGCCACAAGGCGGGCACCCTTCAGGACGCCCTCGTAATACATCTCGGGGTGGCGATGCTCCTTGCCCGGCGGCGGCCCGTCCTTCACAAGCTTCTCAGCATCCATCTTGCCCCAGTGCACTTTAGCACGGGCAAGTGCCCTATGGGCACCCTCGATGCAGACGGAGCGCTTGATGACTTCAAGCCGTGGACAGGCATCCACCAGCCGCCTCACCAGCCCGAAGTAGCTCCCAGGCATAGCCTCTCCGGGCCACAGCCGGACTATGAGACCCGTCATGGCCTGTTCGGCCACCTTATGGAGCTCGATCAGCTCCTTCAGCTGGTCGCTCAAGGGCACCGGGTGTCTAGTCTCAGCATACTGAGACCAGAACACCTTCTCCGTCGAGCTCCCCTCCTCGGCCTGGTAGAAAGCGGCGGCATCTGACACGCTACGGGGCAAATCTGCGAATGCTCCTAGAGAGCTCCGGACTCGGGTAAGTAACAAGTAATTCACTTTCACGTGCTTTCTTTGCATAAAGAATGCCTTACCCGCCGCTATCTTCTTCATCGCCTCAACTTCCTGGAGGGCTTTCTGGGCTTCGGCCTTGGCAGATTTGGCGCTTTCAAGGGCCGTCGCGATCTCGGACTCTCGTGTTTTTTCATGAGAGCCTGGAGCTCTTGCTGCACCTCGCCAACTCGTGCCTCATGCTTCTCCCGCTCGGTGCGCTCCGTGGCCGCCCTATTTTCGGCCTTGGACATCGCTTGCTTAAGGGTAGCCACCTCAGTCGTGGCCCCTATGAGACCAATAGCGATCCTGTCATTTTTTGCAACTGCATCTTTTTATAATATACTCCACAAGGTATTACTTACCTTCTTTTTCCCCGAGCTCCTTCATGGCAAGGCCGAGCTCTTGCTCGGACCGCTCGAGGCTCTGCTTCAGCGCATCCACCTTCGCAGTCAGTGCGGCAGAGGCTAGCAGCGAAGCCTGCATACGCATATTGACTTAATTCTGTTAGACTCCTGCGAATGTTATTAGATCCTCTATTCTGCTTTTCTTTCCGAACGCCAAACAGAGCATCAGGGGCTACTGTCTATGTGGTAATATTTTCACATATTTTTTACATACCTCAAAGCCTGTTAGCAGGCTGGTGCAGGCTTCAGTCAGCCCGCTCTTGGCGGACTGAACCTTCTGGATCACCGCACTCATGATAGTGCGGTGCTCCTCGTTGATGGAGGCGCCGTTAAGCACCTCCAACAAGATATCCAGCGCCTCCGGTTGGACGGAGGTCGCCGGCGTCATAGGCCTGCCCTTCTTCTTAGGGGGTCGCCTACCAGACTCCGGAACCTTTGAAGGTTCAGGTGCGGTGTCCGGCCCAGGGCCGGACTTGGAGCCCATGGGGGTTTTATCCCCTTTGCGCCTGGAGTCCGGGAGGTCGCCTTGCGGCGCCTCTAGGACCACCTCCCCCTGGCTTGGAACCTTTTGGGACAACACCTCGGTGTCGTCCATAGGGGGAGAGGAGGTAGCGGCCGGAAGTGAAAATCTATTCACATCCGACGCATCCAAGGAGCCGCTCGAAGATACGTCGAGCCGGTCTTGGGCCGGACTACATGATTATATTTGGCGTTAGGGAAAGCTGTGCAATAAAGGAACACTATGAGTCACTCTGGTGTCCGAATACTTACGACTTCGCCAGGGGCTTGGCCCTGAGCGGCCACTCCTCCTCGCTGTCGGCGGCGTTGGTGGAGTAGTCCGGAGGGAGGGTCTTCCCCTTCTTGGACCCTCCGGCCTCCCCAGTTGGGGTGGCCTTTCTTTTCTTTTCTCCCCCTGCTGGGGGAGAAACCTCTCTTTCCTCCTCCTCGTCTTCGTGGGAGGAGTCCGCCTCGGAGTCATCGGACGATGAGTCCGACTCCACCGGACGCCGAGAACTCTTCCGAGTTCCCATGGCCTTCTTCTCTGGCACCACGTAAGGTGCCGGGACCAGCTGCCCCTCTAGGCGGGCGTCTGCTGGGTCTTCGGGCAAAGGAGCTGGACAGTTGATCTACCAGGATGTCTCCTACCAATCCTGTCAAAGGTACGGGAGTTTAGATCCCGCATAGAGTCAAACTATGAAAGACAAGTATCCTGTAAGAGGTAAAATAGCTTACCGCGTTGGCTTGGCGCTGCGCGGAAAATTCGCGATCCTCGGTGGCGGAAGCGGGAGCGTCGGCACCCTTGAACAACACCTTCCAGGCATCTTCGTACGTTGTGTCGAAGAGCCGGCTCAGAGTTCGGTGCTGGGCCGAATCGAACTCGCACAAATTGAAAGCCCGTTGTTGACACGGGAGGATCCGGCGGATGAGCATAACCTGGACTACGTTGACTAGTTTGATCTTCTTGCTCACCAGGTTCCGGACACATGTTTGGAGTCCGGTCACCTCCTCCAAACTACCCCACAGCAGGCCCTTCTCTTTCCAGGAGGTGAGCCGCGCAGGGGCTCCGGATCGGAACTTGGGGGCTGCGACCCATTTAGGGTCACGCGGCTCGGTGATGTAGAACCACCCCGATTGCCACCCCTTTATGGTCTCCACGAAGGAGCCCTCGAGCCATAGGACGTTGGGCATCTTGCCCACCATGGCGCCTCCGCACTCCGCCTAGCGACCGACCACAACCTTCGGCTTGACGTTGAAGGTCTTCAGCCATAAGCCGAAGTGGGGCCGGATGCAGAGGAAAGCCTCGCACACGATGATAAATGTCGAGATGTTGAGGATGAAGTTTGGGGCCAGATCGTGGAAGTCCAGGACGTAGTAGAACATGAGCCCCCGGATGAATGAAAGGAGGGGGAATCCCAGTCCGCGGAGGAAATGGGTAAGGAAGACGGCCCTCTCACGGGGCCTGGGGGTGGGGATGAGCTGCCCCTCATCTGGGAGCCGGTGCACGATGTCGTCGGGCAAGTATCCGGCTCTCCTCAACTTTTTGACGTCTCCCTCCGTGACGGAGGAGACCATCCACTTGCCTCCCGCTCCAGACATGGTTGGAGAAGGTGGAGGAAGAAAATGCGGACTTGGGCGCTGGAGCTCGAGTGTGCGAAGATGGATAAGCAAAGGAGGAAGAAGGCGTGGGTGAAGAAGGCGGATCCTTATCCCCTTATATGGGCGGACGAAACTGTGCGTCCCCACCAGCCTGGTAAAACTCGCTTATCTCCCAAGCGTCGTAATCAATGGCGCGGTTGGGTTACCCACGCCCATATTGATGAGAATCCCGGAATAAGGGGACATGATCTCTGCTTCGACAAGACGTGCCAAGGAAATCGCCTCGCTAAACACGCTGAGGTGGGACAGTAAAAACGATTCGAATAAAGGCTTGGCCGTGGTGTGATGTCACGCCACGGAATACGTCAGCAGATTAGATTTGTGTAAATACTATTCTCTCTATAGCAGTATGTGGAACTTATTTTGCAGAGCCGGACAATATCCTTGTGTTCAAAATCTTCTATGAAGTATTCAGAGGAGGAACCCGCCTTGCAATGCCGAAGACAATCTGCGCGCCGGACTCATCGTCATTAAAGCCTGGTTCAGGGGCTACTGAGGGAGTCCTGGATTAGGGGGTGTCCGGATAGCCGGACTATAACCTTTGGCCGGACTCTTGGACTATGAAGATACAAGATTGAGGACTTCGTCCCGTGTTCAGATGGGACTTTCCTTGGCGTGGAAGGCAAGCTTGGCGATATGGATATGTAGATCTCCTTCCATTGTAACCGACTCGGTGTAACCCTAGCCCTCTCCGGTGTCTATATAAACCGGAGGGTTTTAGTCCATAGGACAAACAAAAATCATACCATAGGCTAGCTTCTAGGGTTTAGCCTCTCTGATCTCGTGGTAGATCTACTCTTGTACTACCCATATCATCAATATTAATCAAGCAGGAGTAGGGTTTTACCTCCGTCGAGAGGGCCCGAACCTGGGTAAAAACATTGTGTCCCTTGTCTCCTGTTACCATCCTCCTAGACGCACAGTTCGGGACCCCCTACCCGAGATCCGCCGGTTTTGACACCGACACGCGGGATGCAGGGTTTTGAAGAAATTTCCAAAATCTCACCCGTCGGTATATATATCCTGACCCTGTCGGTGTGACCGAGTGGAATAACTCGGTGGCACCGAGATGCAGAATCGCAAGCGGTTACTGCAACTCAGTGTGACCAAAAAGTTCTAATCGGTTGCACCGAGATTGAAAACGTAGATCAACTCAGTGAACTCGGTGTGACCAAAGTGGATGGATCGGTTAGACCGAAATGCACAAAGAGGTTTTGGAAGTTTAAGTCTATGATGAATCAGGGACTCTGAGTGCTCCTCACACAGAGTGGTTCGAATCTGACTTAATCAAACTTTGTGATGTAGCATGAATAGAGTTTGAGATGAGAAAAGCATAGATAGCTAGAGGGAGTTCTTAGGCATTCTTGTCCATCCATTTGGCAAAATAAGAAGCCAAACAATCAAAGCAACAAATGGATGTCCTCGAATGAGTAAAATATGCAATCAACATGCTCACACAATAAAACGGCAAATGAAATATGTGACAAAGCATGCACAAACACTCTAGCATATATCAAGCAATTGGCGATGACTAGGTCATCTATATATGAGTATATTGACTTAGGAGTCAAATGAGAACATTTGATCATAGGTCATGCTCATCGTTTAAGCACAAATTGGGTTACCACTTTTACATAAAGCATTGTTGTGTTCACACCATTGGAGTTGCTTTAGCTCAATTGATTTCAGTAAAGCTCCCCCTAGATGTGATATCCCCCCTAAGAGGGATGAACTAACCTTGGATTTTGTCGATGATGACTTCATGTAGATGTTGAAGATGTGGATGCTCAATGTTGATGTAGATCATTTGGAGCAATCCATTGGAGTGAGTTGCACTTTCAATACCTAAACGGGTTAGTCCCACAAGGAACAAACAAGGATATTCATAGACATAGAGTGATGTTCACACAAGATGATGTCCATGAAAGCATTAGGTTACCTTGTCCCTTGTCTTACCAACAAGAGTGTTTGTGACTCCTTGAACTAGTGCAAGATGTGGAAGTTGTTTGCACTTGTCCTTGCGAAGATGATATGAGTGAAGTATGTTGGCGGAGTCACCCTCAAGAACTCTCTAGTTCTTCTTCTTCGGGATCCACACCATCTTGATGGGAATCCTTGGAGTTGTAGTCGTACTTGATGAAGTAGAACTTGATGTAGTCTTGGGAACCCATTTGACCAAGGCCTTAGGAGCTTCTTCAAATGCATCAATCTCCTCTTGAAGCTTGTCCTTGCCTTTTTGCTTGTGGTCTTGTGGTGGAAGATCATCTTGAGCCTGTGTCCCTTGGAAGGAAGTAGGATCATACTTCTCTTGTTGAGGAACAAACTTCGTCTTGGGGTATTGATCTTCTTCCCACTCAACTCCATTGGCATTGAACTTTCGATCAAAACCAATACCTTGATTCTTCCGGTGCCTTCCTTGCTTGCGTACAATTTCCTCAAATTGCTTACTCCCGGCAAGGCTCTTGTAAACACCTGATACGTCTCCAACTTATCTATAATTTTTTATTGTTCCATGCTGTTTTATTATCAATCTTGGATGTTTTATAATCATTTTATAGTCCTTTATATCATTTTTTGGTACTAACCTATTGACATAGTGCCAAGTGCCAGTTGCTGTTTTCCATGTTTTTTTACGTCGCAGGAAATCAATATCAGGCAGAGTCCAAATGCCACAAAACTCCATGATGATTTTTTATGGCCCAGATGGAAGAAGTTGGGCCCTGGTTGCACCTGGGGGGAGTCCCGAGGAGGGGACAACCCACCAGGGTGCGCCAGGAGGCCCAGGCGCGCCCTGGTGGGTTGTGCCCACCCCGGGTGCCCCCTGGACCGCCTCTTTGCTCTATAAATACCCCCAAAAATACCAAAACCCTAAAGGCATCGACGAAATATTCATCCAGCCGATGCAGAGTCCAGAACCACAGATCCAATCTAGACACCATCTCGGATGAGGTTCACCACCTCCATTGGTGCCTCTCTAATGATGCGTGAGTAGTCCTTTGTAGACCTTCGGGTCCGTAGTCAGTGGCTAGATGGCTTTCTCTCTCTCGCTGAATTCTCAATACAATGGTCTCTTGGAGATCCATGTGATGTAACTCTTTTTTGCGGTGTGTTTGTTGGGATATGATGAACTTTGAGCTTATTATCAGTCATATCTTTTTATATCCATGAAAGTTATTTGAGTTTCTTTGATCTCTTATATGCATGATCTCTTATAGCCTCGTATTTCTTCTCTGATATTTGGGTTTTGTTTGGCCAACTTGATCTATTTATCTTGCAATTGCAAGAGGTGCCCGGTAGTGGGTTCGATCTTACGGTGCTTGATCCCACTGACAGAAAGGGAACCGACACGTATGTGATACATCTGCAACGTATCTATAATTTTTGATTGTTTCATGCTATTATATTATCTGTTTTGGATGTTTAATGGGCTTTAATATGCTCTTCTATATTATTTTTGGGACTAACCTATTAACCGGAGGCCCAGTGCCAGTTTCTGTTTTTTTGCCTATTTTAGAGTTTCACAGAAAAGGAATACCAAACAGAGTCCAAACGGAATGAAACCTTCACGATGATCTTTCTTGGACCGAAAGCAATCCAGAAGACTTGGAGTCGAAGTCTGGAACTCCACGAGACGGCCACGAGGCAGGAGGGCGTGCCCAGGGGGGCTAGGCACGCCCCCACCCTCGTGGGCCCCTCATAGCTCCACCAACGTACTTCTTTCGCCTATATACACTATTATACCCTAGAAACATTGCAGAGAGCCACGAAACCACTTTTCCACCCGCCGCAACCATCTGTACCCATGATATCCCATCTTGGGGCCTTTTCCGGCGATCTGCTAGAGGGGGAATCAATCACGGAGGGCTTCTACATCAACAACATTGCCTCTCCGATGAAGCATGAGTAGTTTACCACAGACCTTCGGGTCCATAGTTATTAGCTAGATGGCTTCTTCTCTCTCTTTGATTCTCAATACAAAGCTCTCCTCGATGTTCTTGGAGATCTATTCGATGTAATACTCTTTTGATGTGTGGTTTCCGAGATCCGATGAATTGTAGATTTATGAACAAGATTATCTATGAATATTATTTGGTTCTTCTCTGAATTCTTATATGCATGATTTGATATCTTTGCAAGTCTCTTCGGATTATCGGTTTAGTTTGGCCTACTAGATTGATCTTTCTTGCAATGGGAGAAGTGCTTAGCTTTGGGTTCAATCTTGCGGTGTCCTTTCCTAGTGACAGTAGGGGCAGCAAGGCACGTATTGGATTGTTACCATCGAGGATAAAAAGATGGGGTTTATATCATATTGGTTGAGTTTATCCCTCTACATCATGTCATCTTGCTTAATGTGTTACTCTGTTCTTTTGAACTTAATACTCTAGATGCATGCTGGATAGCGGTCAATGTGTGGAGTAATAGTAGTAGATGCAGAATCGTTTCGGTCTACTTGACACGGACGTGATGCCTATATTCATGAGCATTGCCTTAAATATCTTCATAACTATGCGCTTTTCTATCAATTGCTCGACAGTAATTTGTTCACCCACCGTAATACATGCTATCTTGAGAGAAGCCACTAGTGAAACCTATGGACCCCGGGTCTCTTTCTTATTATATTGCATCTCTTTTATTTACATCGCATCTTGTTTACTATTTTGCAATCTTTACTTTCCAATCTATACAACAAAAATACCAAAAATATTTACTTTACTATATTTATGAGACCTCACTTTTGCGAGTGACCGTGAAGGGATTGACAACCCCTTTATCGCGTTGGTTGCAAGGTTCTTGATTGTTTGTGCAGATACTAGGTGACTTGTGCGTTGTCTCCTACTAGATTGATACCTTGGTTCTCAAAACCGAGGGAAATACTTACACTACTTTGCTGCATCACCCTTTCCTCTTCAAGGGAAAACCAACGCATGCTCAAGAGGTAGCAAGAAGGATTTCTGGTGCCGTTGCTGGGGAGATCTACGCCAAGTCAAGACATACCAAGTACCCATCATAAACTCTTCACCCTCGCATTAAATTATTTGCCATTCGCCTCTCGTTTTCCTCTCCCCCACTTCTAAAGCGATTTTTGAAAACCTTTGCCTTTTCTTCGCCCCTCTTTCGTTCATCTCTTTTCGCTTGCTTCTCGTGTTCTTGGGTGTTAGTGTGCATGTTCCCTTTGATGGTTCTGCCAAAATGCGTTGATCCTCACCTCAGAAGGTTGGAAGAAATTGAAAACAACGTCAGAAGCTTTATGTCTTCGCAATTTGAGCATAATAATTTCTTCAGAAACGAGCTTAAAGAACAAAAAAGTTTTATGGAGTACATGAATAAAGAGCTCGATGATATGTCTAAGGAATTTTGTGGTTTGAAATCTCAGTTCGCTCATCTTGAAAATTTAGTAGGCCAAATTTCGGATAAGCAAGCCACCTTAGTTAATAAGATGGCCGCTAAACTGGAAGATCTAGATGATAATAATGATGAAGATCTAAAGTGATTGATGTGACTCCTATTAAATCTTTATTTTCCAATATGAATCTTGATAAAGATGGGACTAGAGATGAGTCAACTTTAGTTAAAAGGCGTCCCAATGATTCAGAGTTTTTAGATCTTGATGCAAAAATTAATAAAAGTGGGATCGAAGAGGTCAAAACTTCACATAGCAATGAACCCACTATTTTGGATTTCAAGGAATTTAATTATGATAATTGCTCTTTGATAGATTGTATTTCCTTGTTGCAATCCGTGTTAAATTCTCCTCATGCTTATAATCAAAATAAAGCTTTTACTAAACATATCGTTGATGCTTTAATGCAATCCTATGAAGAAAAGCTTGAACTAGAAGTTTCTACCCTAGAAAACTTTATGATGAGTGGGAACCTACTATTAAAATTAAGATTAAAGATTATGAATGCTATGCTTTATGTGATTTGGGTGCTAGTGTTTCCACGATTCCAAAAACTTTGTGTGATGTGCTAGGTTTCTGTGAATTTGATGATTGTTCTTTAAATTTGCATCTTGTGGATTCCACCATTAAGAAACCTACGGGAAGGATTAATGATGTTCTTATTGTTGCAAATAGGGATTATGTGCCCGTAGATTTCAATGTTCTTGATATAGATTGCAATCCTACATGTCATATTATTCTTGGTAGACCTTTCCTTACACGATTGGTGCAATTATTGACATGAAAGAAGGAAATATTAGATTCCAATTTCCGTTAAGGAAAGGCATGGAACACTTTCCTAGGAATAAAATTAAATTGCCTTATGAATCTATTATGATAGCCACTTATGGATTGCATACCAAAGATGCCAATACCTAGATCTATTCTTGTTTTTATGCCTAGCTAGGGGCGTTAAACGATAGCACTTGTTGGGACGCAACCCAATTTTGTTTTTGTTATTTGCTTTTTGTTCATGTTTAGTAATAAATAATTCATCTAGATTCTGTTATGATTGTGTTTTTTGTGTTTTAATTAGTGTTTGTGCCAAGTAGAATCGATAGGATCTTCTTGGGTGATAGTTGTTTGATCTTGCTGAAAAAGACAGAAACTTTGTGCTCACGAAAAAAATTGTTAAAAATCACCAGAACGTGATAAAATACCAATTATTTTTGAAGAAGATTAATATGCAAATTATCCAGGTCGTATTAGTTTTTCAGAATTTTTGGAGTTACAGAAGCATTCGAACAAATCAGATTGCTACAGACTGTTCTATTTTTGACAGATTCTGTTTTTCGTGTGTTGTTTGCTTATTTTGATGAATCTATGAGTAGTATCCGGGGGTATAAACCATACAGAAGTTGGAATACAGTAGGTGTTGGTGTCAAAACTGGCGGATCTCGGGTAGGGGGTCCCGAACTGTGCGTTTAGGCCGGATGGTAACAGGAGACAAGGGACACAAAATTTTACCCAGGTTCAGGCCCTCTCGATGGAGGTAAAACCCTACTCCTGCTTGATTAATATTGATGATATAGGTAGTACAAGACTAGATCTACCACTAGATCAAGGAGGTTAAACCCTAGAAGCTAGCCTATAGTATGGTTGTTGTATGATGAAGTTGTTTATCGACTAGCCTGGCCTCGGTTTATATAATGCACCAGAGGCCTAGGATAACAAGAGTCCTAGCCGAATACGCCGATAGGGAGGAGTCCTTGTCTTTATCGCCAAGTCTTGTGGAATCTTCCTTGTATGCGGCAGCTGTCCGAACCGGCCCATGAGTATACGGCCACGGGGGTCCTCGGCCCAATCTAATAGATTGGGAGACGACGTGGTGAGTACCCCCTAGTCCAGGACACCGTCAGTAGCCCCCTGAACCGGTCTTCAAGTTAGGGACGCTCCTCGATTCTTCCGAACTGTTCTTCATCTTCGGTTGTCGGTCTTGAAAACTGGTTCAACAAATCTTCTTTATCTTCGATCTTGAGGATCGCCGAAATGCATTCGACGGGTTTACACGTCGGGTATCCGAGGAGCCCCTTTAAGTTTCCGGCCTTTATCAATGCCTTGTTTATTTTTATGCCACACCTCGGGTTTGAAGTTGTTCCCGGGAGGCAGTGTCCTCTTGCGTCCGAGCTCCAACGCCGGACTGCATTCGAGGTATCTTTTGCAGCCGAGCACCAATGCCGGACCGCTTCCCAGCTCTAATGCCGGTATGTATCCGAGCTCCAACGCGGACTATGTCTCCGAGCTCCAAGGCCGGACTGTATCCGTGCTCCAACGCCGGACTGTATCCGAGGTGTCGTAAATCACCTTGGTTCAAAGAAGTTTGAAGGAGTTTAGCCGAGCTTAATGCCGGAAATGCCCTCTATGGAGCCATCCTCTAGCGCCCAAGCTTTATGTCGGACTGCTTCCGAGGTGGTGCACCACCCCGAATGTGGGCCGATTTTTGTCAATATTTTTGATTGGTGCAATTTATTCTCTGCCGAGATATATAGCCAGTAGCCCTCAAGGTGGGTATCGGTCTAAAACCCGAGATGCACATGAAGGATGACATAAGACCGCTGATCCCAGTAGCCGCTGAGACTCAGGTCGATTTGCAAAATCGGCCTGAGGATCAAGTCCTAGCTCGACAGAATACTTCGGGACACTAAAAGCGGCGTGCTCAGTCCTCGAGACTTAGGTTGGGTGCGGCCGACCAACCTGAGGATCAAAATCTCCTCAAAAACTATATTGCACATAAAATTTTCTGCATTGGACAAGCAATGCAGTAGCCCCCGAGACACTGGTCGGGTGGCAACACCAGATCAGGGGATCGATGTGCCCCTTTAATATGTTTAAATAGTAAGCCCGAAGCCCAGTAGCCCCCGAGCCTTAATGCGGGCACGGGTGGCCGAATTAAGGATCGATATCCATAGGAAAATCACAAATTGTGTGTAATGACTCTATGTATCCAAGTACTTTACGTCATTTAATGCTCGGATCCGCATTGTACAAAACTTTGTTGACCGACCATCGGCTTCCACCTTCTCGGCCAGTAGTCGAGGAGTGTTTGTCTTTCTTTATAAAGCCTTTATGAGGACGACAAACAAGGCAATCTGGCCATACGGTTTTATAAACAAAGGTACGTGGAGAGATATGTTATATTACTGTTTAACAGAAGAAATGTCTTCCAAAGAAAATAGTCCCGCTATCGGTTCCTTTCTTTGTGTTGTCATGCTAAGCATGATCATAAAACCTCAGCTCCAATGTAAGAGCAAAATATCGAGGATTTAGTTTGGGAGGCTAGTTAATAGCCCCCGGTAGTGTTCGGCGACAGTCGAGGTCAAGCCGTAAACACTTCGGCCAATGTTATGAACGGCATGTTATTTAACATAGTCATCGGATCGCTGACCAGTTTACGCTTATTGTGACAGTCAGTTTTTGGCTTTCTCCACTGAGGTACTTAACCATGTGAGCTGGAAGCACAATCACAGTGGTTCTCCCTTTGCACGCCTAGCCGAACAAAACGGAACGTAGGAAGCAAGTGCAGGAGCCGGGCAACCCAACTATTGACCGAAGACACAATTCGAAACCGATGCATATATAGCAATATCTGAGAATGTTTTTGCCGAATCCCTAAAAGGTGTCCGGCGTTGCACTGCGAGACTAATGCTGGAAAAGCCCAAATAGTTTAAAAGTGCCAAAAAGCTTGGAAAACCAAGAAACGTCAGTAAAAACATGACGTCCGAACAATATCAAGTGTTCGGTGCCAATCCGAAAATTGGTCTTAGAAAAAGGAAGTGCTTCTGTCGTGCTTTAACATAATACATCCTATCTCAAGACTTTGAGTGGGTCAGCCTACGGCTTCAACCTCCTATCCCGAGGGCGGAGTACTTCTCATCAGGCCAGTTTAGCAAACTAAACTCTAGCGGCTTTGAGAGAGAAATTAGGCTCCCCGGCTAGTGACCGCACACTCGTGTCGAAAAAAGGAATGATAAATAATAATAATAAAACTTTGCAACGACTAGGAAGAAGAACACTTATTATAAAACGGCTCAAATAAACTTAAGAGCCCCCAAGTGACTTGGGTAGGAGAATGATTGCATGTACCGAAGTACTTATATCATATCTATGTTCAACCGAACTTTAAACGCGTCTTAACCGACCGTCGGCTTCTCCCTCTTCGGTCAAGGATCGAAAAGTGTTACGTACTCCATCGGTCGAGAATATCGACGGTGTTTCCATTAACCAGGCAATCAGGCCATAAGGCTGTAACAGACAAAGCGCGCTTAGGGAACTTATGCTATATTACTGCGAAGTGTAAGAAGCATCTTCGAAGAAAATAGTACCCCCACCGATACCTTTCTTCGGTGCTCATTGTTATTATGAGACTTGTGCAATAGATTTTTTGTACTCTTGAGTTCCGTTGTGTGCCGACCATCATTGAAAACTATAAGAGCGCTAGCTTTCGGCTTCACCCAGTCTGAGGTCCGGCTCGGGCGACCCGATCGTGACAATCGCAGAGCTGCTCCCTTTACACCCTAGCCGAACAATCGGGAACGTAGGGGTAAACACAGGAGCGAGGCAACCCAGCTTGCAAATCGCTTAAGTCAATATGGTGCATATTGTGGCGTAATACAGGAACAAGGAATGAAGCCGTACAAGTATAATCATATGCAACAGGAAAAGCTTCATAAAGGAAGCCCCCAAGTAAACGGGGTATTTGAAATTATGCATCACAAACAAAGTTTGGACAAGGAAAAAATTTACAAGCAACTTTTTTCCAAAAAAGTATAATGCTTGGTCGAATCGAACACAAGTTAGAAATTAAAGCTTTGAGCATGAAAGCGACTTAGCTGGTTAATGTGTTCGCAGTCCGAGCTTGATGCAGGACAAGGTTCTATCCCCCAAGCCGGTCCCGAGGTGGCGGAGCGGAGAGCTCGACACGCCAAAGTGGTGACATAGCACGGTCGATGCAGACCGGCAGAGTGACGCCGAAGTCCCCGGATCATTTTCCGAAGTCAATCTCGATGCAGGGCGTCGGCGTGATGCGGTAAAGGCGTGGCAAAGCCTGAATTAGCAGGTCGGTCCGAGCTCCGAATGCGGCGTTCGCCGGACTATGTACGGAAACTGACCGAACCACCATGCGACTGTCGTGAATGCGGCCACCATTTGATAGACCTGTGTACATATGATGGACAAACCAGAGTAATAATTCCTTGGGAAAAAAGAACCCAAACAAGCAAAAAATATTAGGGATTGATAGCACCTGGTTTATTTGTTGTAGCAATCCGAAGGAAGGTGATTCCCAAAATTGGGACTCGCTCCGCACACTCATTGCCTGATGAGCGATAAAACGACGGCATGGCAATGCTGGTAAAGGTTGGCTCGCCGAGGTAAAGCCCTCGGCCCAGCTAATATAACGTGACGGAGCTGGTCGGCTAGTGACGCCGAAGTGTCCGGAGTAGGTTGATGAAGAGATGGTGAAGCCCCCGGTCCAGCCGAGATGTCGAAGCCCCGATGTCAGCTGATGAGTCGAAGTAGGTCGGCGTGATGGACAACAGCTTGAAGAAACGATAGTGCGACCCTGTCGATGCAGGTCGTGACGTGGTCGATGCCGGTTTGATGAAGCAACCGTGCGGCGATGCCGGTATGCCCGCTCCGTGTAATCCGTGGGGCGGCGATGTTGGTGATGATTTATCCTTCGCGATGCCGGACTCTTGTTCGGCTTGCCGAGATGATGATTCGAAGAAGTTGAGCTCGGCTCAACAAAGTGACGCCGTGTCTTAGCGCAGGTCGGCAGCCGTGGAGTAATATTGTCGGACTAGTTTGACACCAGCATGATGTTGAGGATCATGTTCAAAAGATCTTAAAGTTAGTGGGATGTGTCCGGGAACAAAACACAATACCCCATACAAAACTTCCTTCAAAAGGGATGTCCGAAATCCCGTTCATAGAAAAGATGAACTTGGGTCGGATTCGTTTTCGCGCCGAAAACAGATCCGAAAAGTGGTGCACTAATCGGAAGGTTTCCGGAGTTTGGACGGTCGGATCGAGCTGAAATTTTGAGAGGTGGTAGATACAGGAATTCCGCCCTAAACACATCCAAATTCCCGTCCAGATTTGACAGGGCTCCGGTGTATCTTGGATTGCCAGAGATTCCTCCATCAGAACTCGACGAAATTTTCCAGGGTTGTTCTAGACTCAATTCCGCACAATTCCACCAAAGCGATCGTCAAAGAGATACTCGAGGAGGTGGTGGCAGCATATACGAGTTCGGTGTCCAGAAAAACAGCACGGTCGCTTGAGGGCAATGTTGACGTTGAGCCCCCGAGCTCCATGGATGATTCCTCCCTGATCTTGATAGAGATCGGAGTTGATGTTTGATGAAGGCCCTCGTCCGAACATGGTGATCCGAACACGGGGCGCAATTCTTGGTCGAACCAAGGTGACCAGTCGAGCTGGTGACGAAGATGCCGAAGTCGCAGTTGATCTGCAGGCGAGCCATCGATCCTTTTGTCGATCATACAGCGGAACTCTCAATGAAAGCACCAATGTCGGTATCAAAACCGGCGGATCTCGGGTAGGGGGTCCCAAACTGTGCGTCTAGGCCGGATGGTAACAGGACACAAGGGACACGAAGTTTACCCAGGTTCGGGCCCTCTCGATGGAGGTAAAACCCTACTCCTGCTTGATTAATATTGATGATATAGGTAGTACAAGAGTAGATCTACCACGAGATCAAGGAGGCTAAACTCTAGAAGCTAGCCTATAGTATGGTTGTTGTATGATGAAGTTGTTTATCGACTAGCCTGGCCTCGGTTTATATAATGCACTAGAGGCCTAGGATAACAAGAGTCCTAGCCGAATACGCCGGTGGGGAGGAGTCCTTGTCTTGATCGCCAAGTCTTGTGGAATCATCCTTGTATGCGGCAGCTGTCCGAACTGGCCCATGAGTATACGGCCACGGGGGTCCTCGGCCCAATCTAATAGATTGGGAGACAACGTGGTGAGTACCCCCTAGTCCAGGACACCGTCAGTAGGTTTAACACCAATATAAATAAATAACTAGTTTATTACAGTACCTTAAAGTGGTGGTTTATTTTCTTATACTAACGGAGCTCATGAGATTTTCTGTTGAAGTTTTGTGTTGTGAAGTTTTCAAGTTTTTGGGTAAAGATTTGATGGATTTTGGAATAAGGAGTGGCAAGAGCCTAAGCTTGGGGATGCCCAAGGCACCCCAAGGTAAAATTCAAGGACAACCAAAAGCCTAAGCTTGGGGATGCCCCGGAAGGCGTCCCTCTTTCGTCTTCCTCTGTCGGTAACTTTCCTTGAGGATATATTTTTATTCACCACATGATATGTGTTTTGCTTGGAGCGTATTGTATGATTTAAGTCTTTGCTTTTTAGTTTACCATAATCATCCTTGCTGTACACACCTTTTGGGAGAGACACGCATGAATCGGAATTTATTAGAATACTCTATGTGCTTCACTTATATCTTCTGAGCTAGATAATTTTGCTCTAGTGCTATATTTTTAGAGCACGGTGGTGGTTTTATTCTATAGAAATTATTGATCTCTCATGCTTCAATTATATTATTTTGAGAGTCTTTTAGAACAACATGGTAATTTGCTTTGGCTATAAAATTAGTCCTAATATGATGGGCATCCAAGATGGGTATTGTCGTGGTTTTGTCACGGCAGATGTCCTGGTGAAAGGACTTAGTCGTGGAGCCATCGCGACGGGTTAGCTTGAAGGGGTTAAAGTGGACACAGGGACGCAGAGAGTTTTATACTAGTTCGGCCCCTTCGATGAAGGTAAAAGCCTACGTCTAGTTGTGATGGAATTGATGGGGTTTCGATGACTAGGGAGCAAATAAGCTTCGCCTAAGTCTCGAGTTGTTGTTGTCTGTCCTTGAACCTCCGCCGGGTCGTCCCCTTATATACATGGGTGATGCACGTCGGTTTACAGAGTCCCAATCACCGGTTCATACTCGTATCCGGGTTGGTCTCTCCTTATTCCTAACTTATAATACAAGTACATACTAAGCCGGTTTACGGCTACAGATCTTAAACCGATTACAGGCCTTGGGCCTTTTTCTATCTTCTTGGGCTTTAACATTCTTGGACTACTGATGAAGTTAACCCGGCCCTGGTAGGCCGGTTTACGCCCAGTAGTAATATCCCCAACATTAGGCCCCAGATTGATTTGAATGAGTTCATGTCAATCCTTAGTAGAAATCTTCACCTTCAACATCTTCTTGTAATTGTTGATCCGCCGTGATGTCATCTTCTCCAATTGTTGTTAAACCGGAGTGACGTCATCGGTCATAAAGAAAGTATTCACGATATCTCTTCATTTAATAAATCTGCGGAAATTGAGGCGACAGCTCCGTTCCGTGGCTCCTGGTTTATCGCACCTGACACATGTCCTTTTTGTTTTATAAATAAGACCGAAGGGTCATTTCCTTTCTTCTCTTCGTGCCTTCTCTTCTCCGTCTTCCTCGCGTCGCCAGCTTCAGAGCTCCGCCGCCGCCGTCATCTCCAGCACCAACCTTGGCCGCTGCATCAACCTAAACGTACCAGAAAGCCGCGATGTTCTTCCGCATCCTCCTCAGCTCTGGTAGGCCCTCTGTTCTTCTCAACCTAGATCTGTTCTAGGGTTTCTCGTTCTTGCGGTGTTCATCGACTGTTCCTATTTATGTATCAATCCTTGGCTGGATCTGTGAAACCCTGCTCTGAATAACAGTAGCTTTTCACACCCACCTGTAGTTTCCTGTTCAAGTTCATAGATCTCATCTGTATATCTGCCCATTGATTCACTTCCGCTCTACTTTAAGCCTTTGAATATTTTTCTGTTTTTCTGAACTTGCCTCAGATCCATTGCTGTAATAGAACTTTGTGAAACCTGTTTCTGCACACTTAGCCATCCGCAACCTCAATTGCTTTCAATGCTTAGATCAGGCGGTTTAACTTAGTATAGAAAGATTTCATAAACCGGCATATGCCATTAGTCCCCTTATTGAACCGCCGGAACTCGTTAGTTATATAATGCCACTTCATAGAACTCCGATTTAGACATAATTACCTCCGGTTTAACATTGTTTCACACCGGATTATACTTTTACCCAACACAGTCTTGAACCGGAATCACTTATTTTGTAGACTCCACCATGGCTAAACAAGTGTATGAGTGCAACTGGGCTCCTTCTCGCGTCACAGAAATGCAGTTGAACAACTTAGTCCTGACTGGTGCTTTAAGCAGTAAAAACACCATCCATTGGAGGGTCCCTGGCAAAGAATGTCCTCCCACGCCACAGGAAGGAGAAGTTGTCGTTTTCGCAGACCACTTAGCCCGAGGTTTTAATCCGCCCGGTTCAAAATTCTACCGGGATGTCTTGGCCAATTTCCAACTCCATCCGCAAGATACTGGCCCCAATTCTGTCACCAACATATGCCATTTTCAAGTACTCTGTGAGGTGTTCTTTCAAGAGGAACCCACAGTCGAGTTATTCCGAGACTGTTTTCATCTAAACCGCCGCACAGAATTTACTGACGGTTCCAATATGGAATTGGGTGGTATGGCTATTCAGAAAAGGAAAGAGGTCACTTACCCAAGAATGGAACCAATCATGGTTTTACTGCAAAGACACCTCCCCTACTGATGAAAATCCATTACCTGGCTTTCGTCCGGAGCGGCTTAGCAATATGCACCCCTTTCCACAAAGGTTGAGTGCCAAGGAGAGGAGTAAATACGCTCCTCAACTATCCAAGCTCAGAGCCTTCATGGCCAACGGTTTAACCGGAGTTGATCTCGCTCGTTGTTGGATATCATGGAGCATACTGCCCCTTAGTCAACGCTTCGGTTTGATGTGCGAATATACGGGCAGTGTCGACGACCCACTGCGACACATGAACATCCAGCTCACCGACGAAGAAGTCACAGAAGCTGTGAAGAAAATTTTGAACGAACCGGAATACATCTGTGCCCGAACCGGCCTGCTTCCTTTCTGCGCCACCAACAAACCGCCAGCTGTAAGTTTTTAACTTCACCTTTCATTGATCCTGACATTTGTTATATCTGCCTATTATTTGATACCAATATCTGTTGAAACAGGGCAATGATCCGTTTTGGAGCAAGAAGCTTCCGCAGGAGAAAGCAGACAAACCGGAAAGACCAACCCGGCCAAAAACCAAAGTCATTAAGAAGTCTGCTCACAAAAGCAAAAGCATTGCATCCTCTGATCCGCTCGCTGATGATGATGTGGGTAATCCGGACCTTGAGGTAGAACTTGATTCACTTGGCTTACTTTTCACACGCCTTATTGATGATAATATTTGTCAGGATGAAGCCGAAGCTAGTCATGCTGATGCTGCAGAGGTAATCACTCTCTCTTCTGATTCAAACCCTTTGCCTTCACTAAAAATCCGTCAGGCAAACCGGAAAGTTAAATTTTCTCATCCTATTGCTTACTTGGATCCCGAATTTCTCTTGAAGACCCAACAACACGAAGTTCGCCGCACAACCCGGCACAGCGGCCAGGTAGTTACCTCCGCTGGTTTACCGAACAGCCCGGTTCGGAAACGCCGTTCAGAGGTCTCTAATTTGCTTGTCAGTGCTTGTCCTAAAGCGGGTTGTTATCGTCAACCTCTTAATCCGTATGACTCCGATTATCAGGTTACTTCCCACTCATCCTCTGGCGAGTCATCAGCTATTCAGCTGCCACCACTCAAGACGGTGCTTGGGTAAGCTATACTTATCATAATATTTCTGTTATATCATGTTGGGACATATGCTATATTTGATATTGACTATTCCTTGTAGGGCCAAGCCTAGGCCAAGTAAGAAGGCTCGCCTGGATAAAGCGACTGAGGAAGAAACTGCCCCTGTACCGGACAACACCCCAGATGTTGAAGAGATTACTCGTGAAGACGTGCCCAACGACCCGCCACTGCAAGATGAGACTGTTATTGCTGCAGAAAAGCCTGTTGACACCTCCGGTCCTGCTGACCAGCCCAGAAGTCCTATTCGGCTTGAGAAATCCTCCAGCCCATCCAAGACTGCTGGTAAACCGACAGCCCCAGCGCAAACCGGTGACGCCCGGGATGATGAAGTTGTTATCACTGGTGTTGGCCATACCGAGCCAAGCAATCCCGTCGCTTTGTCCAAGCATACTACCAAGGACGAATTTGCCGCAATGAGTAAGGGAAAGTGGAATGTCGATTTGGCGACCTATGCTGCTCTGAAGCCCAAGATCTTCATTCTGGCTACCTGAACAGACTGTATACCAGTCGTGATTATGAAGCTGGCCTAGTGAATATGATGAAAGAGAAATTTGAGGTAACTTCCATATGTCTCTTCCTGTTTGAATATTATAGTCTTGATGGCTCCCCTAGCCCCCAAGGGCCGTTTTGCAAACTTCTTTCAAACCGGGACTTTAAATAATATAGCAGCATTAGAGCTTCATTGAACAAATAGCCATTAGCCCCCAAGTGCCAAGTTGAATACTTGTATTGAGCTTGGGACTTTTAGCAATCGATTGATAGATGAAAATCAAATATGCATTAGCCCCCAAGTACCAAGTGCATAACTTGTTATGTGGTTGGTACTTCAACTCTTTGTACCGTTTGTTAAATCATATGACTGTCGGTATGCAGGCTGAGCTGAAAACCAAAGAAAGCCAACTCGCCGACCTTCAAGAAAATGTGAAATCTCAACAGGCTGAAACCTCCAAGGCGAAAGAGGAGTTGACCAGCGCTTTAAGCGTCATGGAACAGCTGAAGGAGGGCTTCAACAAAGAGCGGACGGATTGGGCCACTGAAAAGGCCGCCTTAACCAAGAAAATTGAAACTGCTGAAGTTGCCCTTAAACCGGTGGTAGATGAGCTAACCAGTGTAAAGCGGCAAGTGCATGCCATGACTAGAGCCATCTTTGGTAAGCTTTCTTTGACTTCTGTAATAATTTGACCTTCCTATGATCAGTTTGGTTTGTGAATTCATTGTAATGTTGTAGGTACACGCATCAGTCACTTGGGGTCAGACGTTCGGATGAAATTGAAGGCCGCATATACCTTAATTGAACAGCTGTATACCGGAGCGTAGCGGATTATCTCTACTGCATCACATAACAATCCGGCGCCCTCTTTAATTCAAGATACTCTGAAGAGGTTGTCAATGCTTCCCGCTCGTATTGTAGAGCTGAAGAAATCTGCTGCTCGAACCGGTGCCATCAATGCCTTAATCCGGGCCAAGGCATGGGTGCCGGATTTCGATCCTGTTGAAGCAACTCAGGGCTATCCCAGTTTGAAGGAAGACGGCTCAGAGTTCAATGAAGAGGACCTCAGAGCGATAAACCGGGCGGTGCGCCCTCTGGCTTGCCAATTGGTAGAGGAGGCAGACTTCACGCATTATCAAGCTCAATATAACGACCAGAATAAACAAGTGGCTGCACCGATTCCTGAAGCGGAGAATCTCATCCCTCCAATCCGTAAGCATACTTACGCTCCTAATATTGAACCGTCGTCCCTGATCCATGAGGAAGCTGTCTTTCAAGCCCTAATGGGAATCGACTGGACCACTGTTGATTTCCAGCCACTGGGTAGGGAAGAAGAAGCTGAAGCGGCGCAGGAAGACCCACAACCATCAGATCAGGGCGGCGACCAAGCTTGAACCGGAGGCCGGTTTAAATTCTCCCAAGAAAACAATGATCTTATTTGGGCACCATGTTGCCTTGTAATAGGATAGCTAACACTCCTGCTTCTGAGATGCCTTTGTGCATCAGTGCTGATACTTTTGTTTGAAATATCGAAACCTTCAATCTATATCTCCTGCAATCATAAAATCTCAAACTACGACGGCGGTTGTACCGCCAGCCGGTTTATGACCTTCATATATATATGCAAGGAGATTGAGGTATATGATCAAATTTTGCGATACAAAATACCTGCCATCGTTGGGCATGAAGTTGGCTTAACCAATCTTGAAGCGAAGGTTTATAAACCTGCACCGTCAAAGGAGAATAGCTCTTGTGTATACAAGGCCGGTTTACCATGTAAATCATGCCGGGTTACCAAAAACACTCTTGTTACTCCATCATGGGATGTTAACAGGAAAAGTTAAACCGGGCAAACAATCTCCGGATTTAAAAATGGACCGTATTCCGTCAATTGATAGCTTAAACCGGTTTAAATTTTGTCGGTTTATAAAATGCAACAAAAATAAATCAATAGTTATTTAAGGAAAAAATATTGAAGCAAAGGCAGTGATAAAACCGTTTGCAAAAAAAGGCTTTACTGAGCCGATCAGATGGCGTTACCATGGTCGGACGCGACCAAGCTCCCGATAGGTGTAGCTATGGTTCCAGTCAGCCAGGTCCCCAAATGAAACCGTGGCATTATGCTGATCAAGAGGCGTGGCAATGGTTCGGGTTCGACCAAGCCCCCAAGTGATTCCATGGCCTTAGGCCGATCAAGAGGCGTGACTGGTTCAGATTTGACCATGTCCCCAAGTGATCTGGTGGCTTCCGCCTATCAAAAGATGTTGCATTGGTTCGGATACGACCAAGCCCCCAAGTGACGTTTATAAAATTTTCAAGGGGTAAACCGGAGGCCGCTTTAAGACAGAACAACTCCATGTAACCACGCATGATGTAAAAGAACAGATACCCCGCTTTAGCTGAGGCTCCGGTTTATTATATTGATAATATATACACTGTCATAATATGTACATAAGTAGAGCCGATGTCTCAGGTATAGTAAGGCCGAAGATGAGCTATGTTCCACGGCCTGTTGGTCTCCACCTCTGATTTGTGTGAGTCTTTACGCTCTCAAATATCGATCAGATAGTATGACCCGTTGTGCAGATTCTTGCTGACCACGAAAGGTCCCTCCCAAGGTGGGGATAACTTATGCATATCAGTCTGATCTTGGATGAGCCGAAGCACCAAATCTCCTTCTTGAAAGGTTCTGGTTCTGACTCGGCGGCTGTGATAACGACAAAGATCCTGTTGGTAAATCGCTGAGCGGGCAGCTGCTATGTCACGCTCTTCATCCAACCGGTCCAAAGCGTCTTGCCGTGCTGTCTCGTTGTCCGCTTCAACATAAGCCGCCACACGAGGTGAATCATGACAGATATCACTAGGGAGAACCGCCTCCGCTCCATAGACCATGAAGAACGGCATGTATCCTGTTGATCTGTTGGGTGTGGTATTGATGCTCCATAACACAGACGGCAACTCTTCTACCCAACAACCCGGGGTCCTTTGCAAAGGAACCATAAGCCGGGGCTTGATGCCTCTCAAGATCTCCTGATTAGCTCTTTCTGCTTGCCCATTGGACTGTGGGTGCGCCACTGATGAAACGTCAAGTCGGATGTGCTCACGTTCGTAGAATTCCTTCATAGCCCCCTTGGACAAATTGGTACCATTATCTGTAATGATACTGTGTGGAAAGCCAAAGCGGAAAATCACCTTTTTGATGAACAGAACTGCAGTGGCCGCATCACACTTGCTAACAGGTTCTGCCTCCACCCACTTTGTAAACTTGTCAACCGCCACCAGGAGGTGGGTCTTCTTATCCTTGGACCTTTTGAAAGGCCCAACCATGTCCAGCCCCAAGTTGCAAACGGCCAAGTGATTGGAATCATCCTCAATTCTTGAGCCGGCACATGAGCGCGTCTTGAAAACTTTTGGCAACGTCACACCGTCTGACCAGATCCTCCGCATCAGCATGAGCAGTTAACCAATAAAAACCATGGCGGAACGCTTTAGCCACCAAGGATTTTGAACCGGCGTGGTGACCACAATCTCCTTCATGGATCTCACGCAAAATTTCACGGCCTTCCTCAGGAGACACACAGCGTTGAAACGCCCCTGATACACTGCAATGATGTAATTCACCATCAACAATAGTCATGGAGTTAGACCGCCGGATTATCTGCCGGGCCAAGGTTTCATCCTCTGGTAGCTCGCCCCGGTTCATGTACGCAAGATAAGGAAGCGTCCAATTCGGAATGACGTGAAGCGCCGCCACCAATTGAGCCTCCGGATCGGGAATAGCCAAATCCGCTTCACCAGGGAGCTTGACCGACTGGGTTGTGTAGCTCATCAAGAAAAACATTAGGTGGGACCGGTTTACGTTGAGAGCCCAGCCGGCTTGAAGCATCCGCCGCCTCATTCTTCCGACGGTCCACGTGGTCCACCTGATAGCCCTTGAAGTGACCTGCAACGATATCCACCTCACGACGATATGTAGCCATGAGTGGGTCTTTAGAATCCCAAGTGCCAGACACCTGTTGAGCCACTAGATCCGAGTCACCGAAGCACTTAACCCGACTTAGATTCATCTCCTTATCCATCCGAAGACCATGGAGCAAGCCTTCATTCTCAGCTGCATTGTTAGTACAAGGGAACATTAAGCGGAGAACGTAACAGAACTTGTCACCTCATGGGGAAGTTAACACGACTCCAGCCCCTGAGCCCTCTAATTGCCGTGATCCGTCAAAATGGATGGCCCAATATGTGTGATCCGGCTTCTCTTCAGGGGCCTGCAGCTCCGTCCAATCGTTGATGAAATCAACAAGTGCTTGAGAATTCACCGCCGTTCGAGGTACGTATTTCAACCCGTGCGGCCAAGTTCTATAGCCCACTTGGCGATCCGGCCAGGCGCCTCCTGGTTCTGGATGATATCGCCCAAGGGGGCAGAACTGACCACTGCGATAGGGTGCCCTTGGAAATACTGCTTCAGCTTCCGGCTTGCCATAAAAACTCCATATACTAGCTTCTGCCAATGTGGATACCTTTGCCTGGACTCAATAGGCACCTCGCTGATATAATAAACCGGACGCTGAACCGGATACTCCTTGCATGTCTCCTTCCGCTCCACCACAATAGCCACACTGACCGCCCGAGCATTGGCATCGACATACAGCAGCAATGGTTCCTTGTCAATGGGAGCGGCGAGCACGGGCGGATTGGCCAATTGCCGCTTTAAGTCCTCAAATGCCTGATCAGCAGCAGAACTCCAGACGAATTGATCCGTCTTGTTCAACATCTGATACAAGGGGATCGCCTTCTCACCGAGGCGGCTGATAAACCGGCTCAACACGGCAATCCGGCCAGCCAAAGGCTGAACATCATTGATACACTTCGGTTTAGCCAGGGAGGTGATGGCTGTAATCTTCTCCGGATTAGCCTCAATTCCCCTGTTAGACACCAGAAAACCCAACAACTTGCATGCCGGTACACCAAAGACACATTTGGCCGGATTGAGCATCATCTTGTACGTCCTCAGGTTATCAAAGGTTTCCTTCAGATCATCAACCAGAGTCTCCTTCTTCCTTGACTTAACCACAATATCATCCACGTAAGCATGTACATTACGGCCAATCTGCTTGTGAAGGCAATTCTGTACACACCATTGATAAGTCGCCTGGGCACTCTTGAGCCCAAAAGGCATAGATACATAGCAGAAGGCTCCAAAGGGAGTGATGAACGTCGTCTTCTCCTGGTCCTTAACCGCCATTTTGATCTGATGATAACCAGAATATGCATCCAAAAAACTCAAACGCTCGCAACCCGCCGTAGCATCAATGATTTGATCAATACGGGGGAGGGCAAAAGGATCTGCTGGACAAGCCTTATTAAGGTCTGTGTAATCCACACACATACGCCAGGTGCCGTTTTTCTTAAGAACCAGCACCGGATTAGCAAGCCACTCAGGGTGGAAAACTTCAACAATAAAACTAGCTGCTAAGAGCCTGGCTACCTCTTCTCCAATAGCCTTGCGTCTTTATTCGTTAAACCGGCGGAGGAACTGCTTCACCGGTTTGTATTTAGGATCCACATTAAGAGTGTTCTCAGCGAGTCGCCTCGGTACACCTGGCATGTCAGAAGGCTTCCATGCAAAAATGTCCCGATTCTCATGGATGAACTCGATGAGCGCGCTTTCCTATTTTGGATCCAAATTGGCACTGATGCTGAACTGCTTGGACGAATCGCCAGGCACGAAGTCAACAAGCTTAGTCTCAGCCGCTGATGTGAATTTTAGGGCCGGATCATGCTCCGTAGTAGGCTTCTTCAAAGGAGTCATATCGGCCGGATCAACATTGTCCTTGTAGAACTTCAGCTCCTCGATGGCACAAACCGACTTTGCGTAGGCTGCATCTCCTTCCTCGCACTCCAAAGCAACTCGATGGCTTCCGTGAACCGTAATTGTCCCCTTGTGACCCAGCATCTTGAGCTGCAGATACACATAGCAAGGCCGTGCCATGAACTTGGCGTAGGCCGGTCGCCCAAACAGAGCGTGATACGGACTTTGGATTTTTACCACCTCAAACGTCAGCGTCTTCGTCCTGGAATCATGATCATCTCCAAAGGCCACTTCCAGAGCTATCTTACCAACAGGATATGCTGATTTGCCAGGTACCACCCCATGGAACACCGTATTGGACGGTTTGAGATTTTTATCTGTCAACCCCATACGACGGAAGGTCTCATATTACAAGATATTAATACTGCTCCCTCCATCCATGAGTACCTTGGTGAACTTATAACCTCCCACCTGAGGTGCCACCACCAACGCTAGCTGACCCGGGTTATCAACCCGGGGTGGGTGATCCTCCCTGCACCATATGATTGGCTGCTCAGACCAGCGTAAGTAACGGGGCACGGCCGGTTCAACTGAGTTGACTGCCCGCTTCTGAATCTTCCGGTCTCGCTTATCCAAGCTAGTGGTGAAGACATGGTACTGCCCACTATTCAACTGCTTTGGGTTACTCTGGTAACCCGATTGTTGCTGCTGCTGGTTGTAACCACCCTGGTTACTCTGATTATTCTGATTACTATGTCCGCCCGGATTACCATTAAATCCTGAACCGGGATTTCCTCCGTCGTAACCCGGTCCGGATCCTGAGCCACCGCCCGAGCCGTGATCATGCTGGAAAGCATTAGAATTTTTGAACTCCTGCATAATGTAACAATCCTTCCAAAGGTGGTTTGTTGGTACTTCCTTTGTCCCATGCTTCGGGCAGGGCTGGTTTAACAGATAGTTTAAGCGGTCCGGGTTAGGGCTAGGCGCTCCACTGCGATTCTGCGTTTTACCTTTACGCCGCTGGCCCTTGTCCAGCGCATTGGTATTAGCCACGAAGTCCATGTTGCCATCCGCTTTGCGCTTGCCTCCGCCACCGTTACCTGTTGGGTGATGTTGCTGACCTTTGGAGTTGCCGTTCTTCTTTCCCTTCCCTGTCTTCTCATCATCAGACTCGGGATCCTTGGTGCTATCAGAATCAGCATACTTTACCAAAGCGCCCATGAGAGTCCCTATGTCAGTGCAGTGGCGCTTCATCCGCCCTAATTTCAGCTTTAGGGGCCCAAACCGGCAATTGCCTTCCAGGGTTATAACCGCGGTGTCAGCGTTGATGCGGTCTGATGAATGCAGAACTTGTGAGACCCGGTGCACCCAATGCATCGTTGATTCCCCTTCCTCCTGGACACAGGCAGCTAGATCCACTATCGACATCGGCTGCTTACATGTGTCTTTGAAATTACTGATAAACCGGGCTCGTAATTGGGCCCATGAGCTGATAGAATTGGCCGGCAAGCTTTTCAACCATGTACGGGCCGTTCCTTCAAGCATCATGGTGAAATAATTTGCACACGCCGCCTCATCCACATCAAGCATCTCCATGGCCATCTCATAGCTCTCCACCCATGTCTCTGGAGGTTGATCCGCCGTGTAATTTGGTACCTTGCGCGGGCCCTTGAAATCCTTGGGCAGGCGCACATTGCGTAAAGCGGGAAGGAAAGGCACTCCCAAAGCACTAGAGGTAACTCCTGGCTCGATCATGGTGGTCGGATGAACCGGTGTAAGCTGACGATCTTGATATTGTGCCGCTAACTCGGCCTCCCTGCGCGCTTGGGCCCGGTCTACCACTTCTTGAGCATTATCAGCACCTCCTGTCGGGTTGTTACCGCAGGGCGCTCCTCGCCGTGCATTACTTGACACGGCCGGTTCATCCATATGCCTGCTATAGCTCCGGCTCAGGCGAGGAGTTGAGTGGACCCAATCGCGGCTATGCGAATACGCTTCCTGTTGGACCAAAGCTGTCCTAAGGAGCTCCTTGACCCGGCGCGTCTCTACCGCTTGCGGCGAATCACCTTCAATTGGAATGGCCTACAGCCGTGCAGCAGCCGCAACAAGGTTGTCCATCGGGTTGGAGTAGTGACCCGGAGGCAGAACCTGAGGTACACCAGTATTGTGACGGGGCAGATCTATTAAACGGGGCTGGACCGGTGCGCCCGTCCCAGGTGCTTCCGCCCGGTTTACCACCGGCGGATTACTGGCTCCTGCTCCGGGGGTGTTGAAGAGGTCTCTGACTTCAAAGACCGAAGGCAGACGAGATCGGTACTTCCTCCTCATGACTTCCTGCGACGCGTTCTGGTCCAACATGAGCCTGTAGGCCTGTGCATCTAAAGCGGCCCGCTCTGCAGTCATCCTGGTATCTTCAGCTGCTAAGTCCGCCTTAGCCTGAGTGATTTGCTCCCTCACTTTTGCAATCTCCATGTTGCGGGCGTCCTGATCCGCCGGATTAGCCTCTGCCATGAGCGCAGCCAATGCATCAAACAGATCCGATAAAACTTGAGCCGGCGAGCGCACAGAGCCTCCTGCCCCGGCAGCCGTCGCCGCTACTGAACCGGAGATCATCGCCGCAGTGGTCGAAGAATGAAGCGCGGCCTGTGTACCGGCCATGAATATTCCAACCCGGTTGGGCAGATCAGAGGAGTTTGGAATACTGTCGCCATCGGAACAGCCCCCAATCCGGCTATCTTGCAGTTGATACAGAGATTCAGTTTCTCCGGTTGATGACTCGTTGCCGGAGTAAACGACGGTCTCGCCACCAGATTCTGATCCATCCTCATAACTTCCTCCATGGATGACTCCCACGAAGGCACGTTTCACGGCTGGTTTAACCTGGGTAGATCGCGCACGCTGAGCCGTCTCGACGAGGTCGGTGCAGATGTCTGGCTCAGGGCCCGGTTCATCGATCTTGCCGATGAAAACGTGTATGCCACCAAAGGGGACCCGGTACCCGTACTCAATCGAGCCGGCCTCGGGGCCCCAGCCTGCATCGTCGATGTAGAGCTTGTCGCGATGACTCCTAGTCATCCAGCCCACAGCGTAGCCCTCGAGTCCTTCAAAGCGGCCCTCCAAGAACTTGAAACCATCGTGCGATTGCCCCACGATGGGCGCCAACTGTCGTGGTTTTGTCACGGCAGATGTCCTGGTGAAAGGACTTAGTCGTGGAGCCATCGCGACGGGTTAGCTTGAAGGGGTAAAGGCGAACACAGGGACGCAGAGAGTTTATACTAGTTCGGCCCCTTCGATGAAGGTAAAAGCCTACGTCTAGTTGTGATGGAATTGATGGGGTTTCGATGACTAGGGAGCAAATAAGCTTTGCCTAAGTCTCGAGTTGTTGTTGTCTGTCCTTGAACCTCCGCCGGGTCGTCCCCTTATATACACAGGTGACGCCCGTCGGTTTACAGAGTCCCAATCACCGGTTCATACTCGTATCCGGGTTGGTCACTCCTTATTCCTAACTTACAATACAAGTACATACTAAGCCGGTTTACGGCTACAGATCTTAAACCGATTACAGGCCTTGGGCCTTTTTCTATCTTCTTGGGCTTTAACATTCTTGGACTACTGATGAAGTTAACCCGGCCCTGGTAGGCCGATTTACGCCCAGTAGTAATATCCCCAACAGGTATAATAAAATCTTTCATATAAAGTGCATTGAATACTATGAGAAGTTTGATTCCTTATGATTGTTTTGACATATGAAGATGGTGATATTAGAGTCATGCTAGTTGAGTAGTTGTGAATTTGAGAGATACATGTGTTAAAGTTTGTGATTCCCGTAGCATGCACGTATGGTGAACCGTTATGTGATGAAGTCGGAGCATGATTTATATTTTGATTGTCTTCCTTATGAGTGGCGGTCGGGGACGAGCGATGGTCTTTTCCTACCAATATATCCCCCTAGGAGCATGTGCGTAGCACTTCGTTTCGATAACTAATAGATTTTTGCAATAAGTATGTGAGTTCTTTATGACTAATGTTGAGTCCATGGATTAAACGCACTCTCACCCTTCCACCATTGCTAGCCTCTCTAGTATCGCGCAACTTTCGCCGGTACCATACACCCACCATATACCTTCCTCAAAACAGCCACCATACCTAACTATTATGGCATTTCCATAGCCATTCCGAGATATATTGCAATGCAACTTTCCACCGTTTCGTTTATTATGACATGCTTCATCATTGTGATATTGCTTTGCATGATCATGTAGTTGACATCGTATTTTTGGCAAAGCCACCGTTCATAATTTTTCATACATGTCACTCTTGATTTATTGCACATCCCGGTACACCGCCGGAGGCATTCACATAGAGTCATATTTTGTTCTAAGTATTGAGTTGTAATTCTTGAGTTGTAAGTAAATAAAAGTCTGATGATCTTCATTATTAGAGCATTGTCCCAATGAGGAAAGGATGATGGAGACTATGATTCCCCCACAAGTCGGGATGAGACTCCAGACGGAAAAAAATAGAGGCCATAAAAAAAGAGAAAGACCCAAATAAAAAATGAATGAGAGAAAAAGAGAGAAGGGGTAATGCTACTATCCCTTTTCCACACTTGTGCTTCAAAGTAGCACCATGATCTTCATGATGGAGAGTCTCCTATGTTGTCACTTTCATATACTAGTGGGAATCTTTCATTATAGAACTTGGCTTGTATATTCCAATGATGGGATTCCTCAAAATGCCCTAATTCTTCGTGAGCAAGCGAGTTGGATGCACGCCCACTTAGTTTTTTTTTTTGAGCTTTCATACACTTATAGCTCTAGTGCATCCATTGCATGGCAGTCCCTACTCACTCACATTGATATCTATTGATGGGCATCTCCATAGCCATCGATACGCCTACTTGATGTGAGACTATCTTCTCCTTTTTGTCTTCTCCACAACCACCATTCTATTCCACCTATAGTGCTATGTCCATGGCTCAAGCTCATGTATTGCGTCAAGATTGAAAAAGTTTGAGAACATCAAAAGTATGAAACAATTGCTTGGCTTGTCATTGGGGTTGTGCATGATTTAAATATTTTGTGTGATGAAGATAGAGCATAGGCAGACTATATGATTTTCTAGGGATAACTTTCTTTGGCCATGTTAGTTTCAAAAGACATGATTACTTTGTTAGTATGCTTGAAGTATTATTATTTTTATGTCAATACTAAACTTTTGTTTTGAATCTTTAGGATCTGAACATTCATGCCACAATAAAGAAAATTATATTGATAATTATGATAGTAGCATTCCACATCAAAAATTCTATATTTATCATTTACCTACTCGAGGACGAGCAGGAATTAAGATTGGGGATGCTTGATACGTCTCCAACGTATCTATTATTTTTTATTGTTCCATGCTATTATATTATCTGTTTTGGATGTTTAATGGGCTTTAATATGCTCTTTTATATTATTTTTGGGACTAACCTATTAACCGGAGGCCCAGTGCCAGTTTCTGTTTTTTCTTCCTATTTTAGAGTTTCGTAGAAAAGGAATACCAAACGAAATGAAACCTTCGCGATGATCTTTCTTGGACCGAAAGCAATCAAGAAGACTTGGAGTCGAAGTCTGGAACTCCATAAGGCGACCACGAGGCAGGAGGGCGCGCCCAGGGGGTAGGCGCGCCCCCCACCCTCGTGGGCACCTCATAGCTCCACCGACGTACTTCTTTCGCCTATATATACTCTTATAACCTAGAAACATCCCAGAGAGCCACGAAACCACTTTTCCACCGCCACAACCTTCTGCCGGAGGGGAATCCAATCACGGAGGGCTTCTACATAAACTTCATTGCCTCTCTGATGAAGCGTGAGTAGTTTACCATAGACCTTCGGGTCCATAGTTATTAGCTAGATGGCTTCTTCTCTCTCTTTGATTCTCAATACAAAGTTCTCCTCGATGTTCTTGGACATATTTGATGTAAAACTCTTTTGCGGTGTGTTTGCCGAGATCTGATGAATTGTGGATTTATGAACAAGATTATCTATGAATATTATTTGGTTCTTCTCTGAATTCTTATATGCATGATTTTATATCTTTGCAAGTCTCTTCGAATTATCAGTTTAGTTTGGCCTACTAGTTTAATCTTTCTTGCAATGGGAGAAGTGCTTAGCTTTGGGTTCAATCTTGCGGTGTACTTTCCCAGTGACAGTAGGGGCAGCAAGGCATGTATTGTATTATTGCCATCGAGCATGAAAGGATGGGGTTTATATCATATTGCTTGAGTTTATCCCTCTACATCATGTCATCTTGCTTAATGCGTTACTCTGTTCTTATGAACTTAATACTCTAGATGCATGCTGGATAGCGGTCGATGTGTGGAGTAATAGTAGTAGATGCAGAATCGTTTAGATCTACTTGACATGGATGTGATGCCTATATTCATGACCAATGCCTTAGATATCTTCATAACTATGCGCTTTTCTATCAATTGCTCGGCAGTAATTTGTTCACCCACCGTAATACATGTTATCTTGAGAGAAGCCACTAGTGAAACCTATGGCCCCCGGGTCTCTTTCTTATTATATTGCATCTCTTTTATTTACATTGCATCTCGTTTACTATTTTGCAATCTTTACTTTCCAATCTATACAATAAAAATACCAAAAATATTTACTTCACTATCTTTATTAGATCTCACTTTTGCGAGTGACCGTGAAGGGATTGACAACCCCTTTATTGCATTGGTTGTAAGGTTCTTGATTGTTTGTGCAGGTACTAGGTGACTTGTGCGTTGTCTCCTACTGGATTGATACCTTGGTTCTCAAAACTGAGGGAAATACTTACGCTACTTTGCCGCATCACCCTTTCCTCTTCAAGGAAAAACCAACGCACGCTCAAGAGGTACAGTATGTACCGTTGCTACTAAGGATAAAAAGACGAGATCTATATCTACCGCCATAGATAAACGGATCTTGTCTACATCATGTCATTGTTCTTATTGCATTACTCCGTTTTTCCATGAACTTAATACACTAGATGCATGATGTATAGCGGTCGATGTGTGGAGTAATAGTAGTAGATGCAGGCAGGAGTCGGTCTACTAATCTTGGACGTGATGCCTATGTAATGATCATTGCCTGGATATCGTCATAATTATTTGAGGTTCTATCAATTGCCCAACAGTAATTTGTTTACCCACCGTTTGCTATTTTTCTCGAGAGAAGCCACTAGTGAAACCTACGGCCCCCGGGTCTTCTTCCTCATATATTTGCCTTTGCGATCTACTTTTCCTTTGCACTTCTATTCAGATCTATTAAACCAAAAATACAAAAATAGCTCGCTGCATTTTATTTCTATTTATTTTATTTGGCGTTCGATCTATCAATATACTACAAATTTACCTCAAGTCCTTTGCCTATCTTGAGGCGTCGTACCCCGGAAGGGATTGACAACCCCTTTAACACGTCGGGTTGCGAGGATTTGTTATCTGTGTGCAGGGGCTATTTACGTTGTGCTGCTTGGTTCTCCTACTAGTTCGATAACATTGGTTTCATATCTGAGGGAAATACCTACTGCCGTTGTGCTGCATCATCCCTTCCTCTTTGGGGAAATACCGACGTAGTTTCAAGCGACATCAAAAGGAATTTCTGGCGCCGTTGCCGGGGAGGATCTTCAACATAACCTGGTTCCTAATCACAAATCTCATCTCCTCGCAATTTACATTATTTACCATTTGCCTCTCGTTTTCCTCTCCCCCACTTCACAAAAATTTGCTATTTTATTCGCCTCTCTTTTTCCTTTCGCCGTTTTCTTGTCAGATCTATCCTTTGCTTCCAATCATGAGTGATTTCGGTATGGCACCAACAGATGATGGCCTAACTCCTAAAATTGGAGGTACGGGCAATCTGGATGCTAAAACTTTTATCTTGGCGCAAGGGAACGTGATTGGAAAAGAACATATCCAAGAATTTTTCAATTGTGTTGGAAATCTAAGTCTTGATGATGCTCCTATACTTAAAACTACTAGATCTTATGTGGATGCTATTTTAGCACTAGTTCTGAAACTTCAAAGAAAATTTATCCGCACTCATCCTACTTTGCAAAGATTGTTTTCTGAGCTTCCCGAAATAAATAATCCTAGAGCCAAAAAGTTGGCCACTCTCGTTCTCATGAACGAGTTTGACTAAATAATTCGATAAGCTAGGGAAATCTTTGACTTTTATGGTATGAATCATGAAAAACCTGTGATAGATGAAATTCTTTACAATAGTGACTATGCACTAAGGCATTTGCTTGGGGACAATAAGATCTTTGATGAGAATCTTAAAAAGGAAGTCCCCGTCCTATAAATAACCCAACAAGTTTTCAATAATGTTAATCAACACTATTCTTGGATTGTTGCGGGAAATCAAAGGGGTTATGATGAAAGCCAACTAAGGAATGCTAAGGTTTCTATGGATAATATGTTTTATGTTGTGTTTACGAAACCTCCTGATAAAAATACTCCCAAGAAAATTAACAAGGATGACAAAACTTAGATCCTTGCTTTATGCCTAGCTAAGGTCGTAAAACTATAGCGCTCATTGGGAGGCAATGCTACCTCTTGAGCACTGCGTTGGATTTCCTTAAAGAGGAAAGGATGATGCAGCGAAGTAGCGTAAGTACTTCCCTCAGCTTTTGAGAACCAAGGTATCAATCCAGTAGGAGGCTACGCGCGAGTCCCTCGTACCTACACAAAACAAATAACTCCTCGCAACCAATGCGATAAGGGGTTGTCAATCCCTTCACGGTCACTTACGAGAGTGAGATCTGATAGAGATGATAGATAATATTTTTGGTATTTTGTGATAAAGATGCAAAGTAAAATAAAAGCAAAGGAAATAACTAAGTGTTGGAAGATTAATATGATGAAGATAGACCCGGGGGCCATAGGTTTCACTAGTGGCTTCTCTCAAGAGCATAAGTATTTTACGGTGGGTGAACGAATTATTGTTGAGCAATTGACAGAATTGAGCATAGTTATGAGAATATCTAGGTATGATCATGTATATAGGCATCACGTCCAAGACAACTAGACCGACTCCTGCCTGCATCTACTACTATTACTCCACTCATCGACCGCTATCCAGCATGCATCTAGAGTATTAAGTTCAAGAAAACAGAGTAACGCCTTAAGCAAGATGACATGATGTAGAGGGATAAATTCCTGCAATATGATAAAAAACCCATATTGTTATCCTCGATGGCAACAATACAATACTTGCCTCGCTGCCCCTACTGTCATTGGGAAAGGACACCGCAAGATTGAACCTAAAGCTAGGCACTTCTCCCAGTGCAAGAAAAACCAATCTAGTAGGCCAAATCAAACTGATAATTCGAAGAGACTTGCAAAGATAACCAATCATACATAAAAGAATTCAGAGAAGATTCAAATATTTTCCATAGATAATCTTGGTCATAAACCCACAATTCATCGGTCTCAACAAACACACCGGAAAAAGAAGATTACATCGAATAGATCTCCACAAGAGAGGGGGAGAACATTGTATTTAGATCCAAAAAGAGAGAATAAGCCATCTAGCTACTAACTATGGACCCGAAGGTCTGAGGTAAACTACTCACACTTCATCGGAGGGGCTATGGTGTTGATATAGAAGCCCTCCATGGTGGATGCCCCCTCCGGCAGAGCTCTGGAACTGGCCCCAAGATGGGATCTCGTGGGTACAGAAGGTTGCGGCGGTGGAATTAGGTTTTTGGCTCCGTATCTGATCGTTTGGGGGTACGTATGTATATATAGGAGGAAGAAGTACGTCGGTGGAGCAACATGGGGCCCATGAGGGTGGAGGGCGCGCCTTGGGGGGTGGGCACGCCCCCTACCTCGTGCCCTCCTCGAAGCTTCCTTGACTTAGGTTCCAAGTCTCCTGGATCATGTTCGGTGAGAAAATCACGTTCCCGAAGGTTTCATTCCGTTTGGACTCCGTTTGATATTCCTTTTCTTCGAGACTCTGAAATAGGCAAAAAACAACAATTCTGGGTTGGGCCACCGGTTAATAGGTTAGTCCCAAAAATAATATAAAAGTGGAAAATAAAGCCCAATATTGTCCAAAACAGTAGATAATATAGCATGGAGCAATAAAAAATTATAGATACGTTGGAGATGTATCAGGCATCCCCAAGCTTAATTCCTGCTCGTCCTCGAGTAGGTAAATGGTAAAAACAGAATTTTTGATGCAGAGTGCTATTTGGCATAATTTCAATGTAATTCTTCTTAATTGTGGTATGAATATTCAGATCCGAAAGATTCAAGACAAAAGTTCATATTGACATAAAAATAATAATACTTCAAGCATACTAACTAAGCAATTATGTCCTCTCAAAATAACATGGCCAAAGAAAGCTCATCCCTACAGAATCATATAGTTTAGTCATGCTCCATTTTTGTCACACAAGAATGCTCTCATCATGCACAACCCCGATGACAAGTCAAGCAATTGTTTCATACTTTAGTAATCTCAAACCTATAAACTTTCACGCAATATATGAGCGCGAGCCATGGACATAGCACTATGGGTGGAATAGAATATGATGATGGGGGTTATCTGGAGAAGACAAAAAAGAAGAAAGTCTCACATCAACAAGGCTAATCAATAGGCTATGGAGATGCCCACCGATTGATGTTAATGCAAGGAGTAGGGATTGCCATGCAACGGATGCACCAGAGCTATAAATGTATGAAAGCTCAACAAAAGAAACTAAGTGGGTGTGCATCCAACTTGCTTGCTCATGAAGACCTAGGGCACTTGAGGAGGCCCATTGTTGGAATATACAAGCCAAGTTCTATAATGAAAAATTCCCACTAGTATATGAAAGTGACCAAACAAGAGACTTTCTATCATGAAGATTATGGAGCTACTTTGAAGCACAAGTGTGGCAAAGGATAGTAGCATTGTCCCTTCTCTCTTTTTCTCTCATTTTTTTGGGCTTTTTTTATGGCCTTTCTCTTTTTTTTATTCCTCACTTGGGACAATGCTCTAGAAAATGATGATCATCACACTTCTATTTATTTACAACTCAATGATTACAACTCGATACTAGAACAAAGTATGACTCTATATGAATGCCTCTGGCGGTGTACCGGGATATGCAATGAACCAAGAGTGACATGTATGAAAGAATTATGAACGGTGGCTTTGCCACAAATACTATGTCAACTACATGATCATGCTAAGCAATATGACAATGAATGATGTGTCATGATGAACGGAAGGGTGGAAAGTTGCATGGCAATATATCTCGGAATGGCTATGGAAATGCCATAATAGGTAGGTATGGTGGCTGTTTTGAGGAAGATATAAGGAGGTTTATGTGTGAAAGAGCGTATCATATCACGGGTTTTGGATGCACCGGCGAAGTTTGCACCAACTCTCGAGGTGAGAAAGGGCAATGCACGGTACCGAAGAGGCTAGCAATGATGGAAGGGTGAGAGTGCGTATAATCCATGGACTCAACATTAGTCATAAAGAACTCACATACTTATTGCAAAAATCTACAAGTCATCAAAAACCAAAGCACTACGGGCATGCTCCTAGGGGGTAGATTGGTAGGAAAAGACCATCGCTCGTCCCCGACCGCCACTCATAAGGAGGACAATCAAAGAACACCTCATATTTCAAATTTGTTACATAACGTTTACCATAAGTGCATGCTACGGGACTTGCAAACTTCAACACAAGAATTTCTAAAATTCACAACTACTCAACTAGCACGACTTTAATATTATTACCTCCACATCTCAAAACAATCATCAAGCATCAAACTTCTCTTAGTATTCAACACACTCATAAGAAAGTTTTTACTATTTTAAATACCTAGAATATTAAGATTATTTAAGCAAATTACCATGCTATTTAGGACTCTCAAAATAATCTAAGTGAAGCATGAGAGATCAATAGTTTCTATAAAACAAATCCACCACCGTGCTCTTAAAAGATATAAGTGAAGCACTAGAGCAAAACTATATAACTCAAAAGATATAAGTGAAGCACAAAGAGTATTCTAATAATTTTAAAATTATGTATGGCTCTCTTAGAAGGTGTGTACAGCAAGGATGATTGTGGTAAACTAAAAATCAAAGACTCAAATCATACAAGACGCTCCAAGCAAAACACATATCATGTGGTGAATAAAAATATAGCTCCAAGTAAAGTTACCGATGGAAGTAGACGAAAGAGGGGATGCCTTCCGGGGCATCCCCAAGCTTTGAATTTTTGGTGTCCTTGGATTATATTGGGGGTGTCATGGGCATCCCCAAGCTTAGGCTCTTTCCACTCCTTGTTTCATAATCCATCAAAAGATTTCACCCCAAACTTGAAAACTTCACAACACAAAACTCAACAGAAATCTCGTGAGATCCGTTAGCAAAAGAAAACAAAAGACCACTTCAAGGTACTGTAATGAACTCATTCTTTATTTATGTTGGTGTTAAACCTACTGTATTCCAACTTCTATATGGTTTATAAACTATTTTACTAGCCATAGATTCATCAAAATAAGCAAACAACACATGAAAAACAGAATCTATCAAAAACATAACAGTCTGTAGTAATCTGTAACTAACGCAAACTTGTGGAACACAAAAAATTCAGCCAAAATACTAAGACCTAGGAAATTTTTTTATTGATCAACAGAAATTGGAATCACTATTTTATCACGTTCTGGTGATTTTTAACAATTGTTTTCGTGAACAGGAAGTTTCTGGAAATTACAGCAAGATCAAATAACTATCATCCAAGAAGATCATATAGGTTTAACTTGGCACAAACACTAATTAAAACATAAAAGCACATCTAACCAGAGGCTAGATCAAAGATTAATTCAACGACAGAAAGGAAATATATTGGGTTGTCTCCCAACAAGCGCTTTTCTTTAAAGCCTTTTTAGCTAGGCATTGAGATTTCAATGATGCTCACATAAAAGACAAGAATTGAAGCACAAAGAGAGCATCATAAAACATGTGACAACCACATCTAAGTCTAACATATTTCCTATGCGTAGGTATCTTATAGGCAAACAAATCAAGGCAATCAAAAACTAGCATATGCAAGGAAGCGAAAAGAGACAATAGCATCTCAACATAACGAGAGGTAATTTAGTAACATGAAAGTTCCTACAACCATATTTTCCTCTCTCATAATAATTACATGTAGGATCATAGGCAAATTCAACAAAATAGCTATCACAAAGTATATTCTCAACACGACCCACATGCATGCAAAGTTGACACTCTTCCAAAATAGTGGGATTATCATTAACTAAAGTCATGACCTCTCCAAACCCACTTTTATCAAAAACTTCATAAGATTGAACATTCTCCAAATATGTGGGATCTAAAGTTGACACTCTTCCAAACCCACTTTCAATATTGTTGCAAACAATATTATCAATCTCATATTCATCATGGGGCTTAAATAAATTTTCAAGATCATAAGAAGAATCACCCCAATCATGATCATTGCAACAAGTAGTAGACATAGCATAACTAGCATCCCCAAGATTAGGGTCTTGCATATTATTAGCACAATTGACATCAAGAGAATTTATAGTAAAATCATTGCAATCTTGCTTTTTATTCAAGGAGCTATCGTGAATCTCTTCATAAAGTACTTCATCACAATTTTCAGGTTCACAAATTTCAAGCAAAACTTCATAATGATAATCTAGTGCACAAATCTCACTAGCAATTGGTTCATCATAATTGGATCTCTTAAAAATATTGGCAATCGGATGAGGATCCATAGATCTTAGCTTCTCTATTTAGGAATAAATACTCAACTATTTCAACCAAACGAGCAAACGAGCGAAGTAAGACATCAAGGCAAACTAAAAGACGAATGGAAAAAGGGCGAATAAAATGGCAAGGGTGAAGTGGGGGGAGAGGAAAATGAGAGGCAAATGGCAAATAATGTAATGCGGGAGATAAGGGATTGTGATGGGTACTTGGTATGTTGACTTTTGCGTAGACCTCCCCGGCAACGGCACCAGAAATTCTTCTTGCTACCTCTTGAGCACTGCGTTGGATTTCCTTGAAGAGGAAAGGATGATGCAGCAAAGTAGCGTAAGTATTTCCCTCAGTTTTTGAGAACCAAGGTAATAATCCAGTAGGAGGCTACGCGCGAGTCCCTCGTACCTACACAAAACAAATAACTCCTCGCAACCAACGCGATAAGGGGTTGTCAATCCCTTCACGGTCACTTACGAGAGTGAGATCTGATAGAGATGATAGATAATATTTTTGGTATTTTTGTGATAAAGATGCAAAGTAAAATAAAAGCCAAGTAAAAAAGCAAAGGAAATAACTAAGTGTTGGAAGATTAATATGGTGAAGATAGACTCGGGGGGCATAGGTTTCACTAGTGGCTTCTCTCAAGAGCATAAGTATTTTACAGTGGATGAACGAATTACTGTTGAGCAATTGACAGAATTGAGCATAGTTATGAGAATATCTAGGTATGATCATGTATATAGGCATCACGTCCGAGACAAGTAGACCGACTCCTGCCTGCATCTACTACTATTACTCCACTCATCGACCGCTATCCAGCATGCATCTAGAGTATTAAGTTCAAGAAAACAAAGTAACGCCTTAAGCAAGATGACATGATGTAGAGGGATAAATTCATGCAATATGATAAAAAACCCATCTTGTAATCCTCGATGGCAACAATACAATACGTGCCTTGCTGCCCCTACTATCACTAGGAAAGGACATCGCAGGATTTAACCCAAAGCTAAGCACTTCTCCCATTGCAAGAAAAACCAATCTAGTAGGCCAAACCAAACTGATAATTCGAAGAGACTTGCAAAGATAACCAATCATACATAAAAGAATTCAGAGAAGATTCAAATATTGTTCATAGATAATCTTGATCATAAACCCACAATTCATTGGTCTCAACAAACACACCGCAAAAAGAAGATTACATCGAATAGATCTCCACAAGAGAGGGGGAGAACATTGTATTGAGATCCAAAAACAGAGAAGAAGTCATCTAGCTACTAACTATGGACCCGAAGGTCTGAGGTAAACTACTCACACTTCATCGGAGGGGTTATGGTGTTGACGTAGAAGCCCTCCATGGTGGATGCCCCCTCCGGCGGGAACAGGCCCCAAGATGGGATCTCGTGGGTACAGAAGGTTGCGGCGGTGGAATTAGGTTTTTGGCTCCGTATCTGATCATTTGGGGGTACGTAGGTATATATAGGAGGAAGAAGTACGTCGGTGGAGCAACATGGGGCCCACGAGGGTGGAGGGCGCGCCCCCCTACCTCGTGCCCTCCTCGAAGCTTCCTTGACTTAGGGTCCAAGTCTCCTTGTCGGTGTCAAAACCGGCGGATCTCGGGTAGGGGGTCCCGAACTGTGCGTCAAGGCCGGATGGTAACAGGAGACAAGGGACACGATGTTTTTACCCAGGTTCGGGCCCTCTCGATGGAGGTAATACCCTACTCCTGCTTGATTAATATTGATGATATGGGTAGTACAAGAGTAGATCTACCACGGGATCAAGGAGGCTAAACCCTAGAAGCTAGCCTATGGTATGATTGTGTATGATGATTCTTCTGTCCTACGGACTACAACCCTCCGGTTTATATAGACACCGGATAGGGTTAGGGTTACACAGAGTTAGTTACATTGGCAGGAGATCTTGAATATCCGCATCGCCTAGCTTGCCTTCCACGCCAAGGAAAGTCCCTCCAGGACACGGGACGAAGTCTTCAATCTTGTATCTTCATAGTCCAGGAGTCCGGCGAAGGTATAGTCCGGCTACCCGAACACCCCCTAATCCAGGACTCCCTTAGTAGCCCCTGAACCAGGCTTCAATGACGACGAGTCCGGTGCGCAGATTGTCTTCGGCATTGCAAGGCGGGTTCCTCCTCCAAGTCCTTCATAGAAGATTGTAAACACCAAAAATAGTGTCCGGCTCTGCAAAATAAGTTTCCACATATTGCCATAGAGAGAATAATATTAACACAAGTCAAATCTGCTGACGTATTCCGTAGTGCATCATCACACTGCAGCCAAGCTCTTTACACAAATTGTTTTCACTTTTCCACCTCAGCACGTTCAGCGAGGCGGTTTCCTTGGCACGTCTTGTCAAAGCAGAGATCGTGTGCCCCTTTTAACAGGATTCTCATCAATACGGACGTGGGTAACCCAACCGCGCCATTTACCACAGCGCTTGGGAGGCAAGCGAGTTTTATTAGGTAGGTTGGGACGCATAACCGCATCCGCCCATATAAGGGGATAAGGATCCACCTTTTTACCTACGCCTTCTTCCTCCTTTGCCAATCCATCTCTCGCGCACTCAAACTCCGGCGCTCAAGCCCGCTCTTCCCACCTCAACCTTCTCCAGCAATGTCCGGAGCGGGAGGCAAGTGGATGGTCTCCTCCATCACGGAGGTTCAAGTAAAAAAGCTAAGGAAGGCCGGATACCTGTCCAAGGACATCCAGCACCGGCTTCCCGAGAAGGGGCAGCTTCTCCCCACCCCAAGGCCCCATGAGAGGGTAGTTTTCCTTCCCCACTTCCTCCGCGGACTGGGTTTTCCACTTCACCCATTTGTCCGGGGACTCGTATTCTACTACGGCCTAGATTTCCACGATCTGGCTCCGAACTTCATCCTCAACATCTCAGCGTTCATCGTCGTGTGCGAGGCCTTCCTCCGCGTCCGCCCCCATTTCGGCCTTTGGCTCAAGACCTTCAACGTCAAGCCCAAGGTGGTGCGCGGCAGCCAAGCGGAGTGCGGAGGCGCTATGGCTGGCAAGATAGCCAACGTCCTCTGGTTCGAGGGCTCCTTTGTGGAGACCCTAAAGGGGTGGCAAGCCGGGTGGTTTTACATCACCGAGCCACGCGATCCGGAATGGGTCGCAGCCCCCGAGTTCAGATACGGACCCCCCACGCGGCTTATGTCCTGGAAAGAGACAGGCCTGTCATGGGGCAACGAGGAAGAGGTGACCGGACTGAAGACCTGCATCCAGTCCCTGATAAACAAGCCAATCCGTCTTGTTAATATAGTCCAGGTCATGCTCGTTCGTCTGATCCTCCCGTGCCAACAACAGGATTTCAATTTGTGGGAGTTCGACCCGGCGCAGCACCGAACCCTCACCAGGCTCTTCGACACGTCGTATGAAGACGTCTGGAAGGTGCTGATCAAAGCCGCCGAGGCCCCCGCATCCGCTTCCGAGGATCGCGGATACAGCACGCAGTGTCACGCTAGCGAGGTAAGCTATCTATGCCTTTGACAGGATTATTAAGCTCTTTTTCATAGATTAACTCTATGCGGGATCTAAACTTCCTTACCTTTGACAGGCATGGCAGGCGATATCCGGACCAATTAACTGTCCGGCTCCCCTGCCCGAAGACCCAGCCCCAGCTCTCCTAGTGAAGCTGCTGACTCCGGCACCATATGTGGTGCCGTAGAGGAAGGTCAAGAAGAAGAAGACCACCGGGACTCGAAAGAGTGCCCGTAACTTGGTGGTGTCGGACTCGTCATCTGACGAGTCCGAGACGCCCTCCTCTCGTGAAAACAAGGAGGAAGAAGAAAGCTCTCCTCCCCCAGCGGAGGGAGAAGAGAAGAAGAAGGCCGCCCCATCAGGGGAGGCTGAGGGGTCTAGGAAAAGGAAGACCCCTCCGCCGGACGACTCCCATGACGCCGAAGTGAGCGAAGAGGAGTGGCCGAACAGGGCTGAGCGTCCGACGAAATCGTAAGTTCGGACATCAGAGTAACTCATGATGTTCCTTCATTACGCAACTTTCCTTAATGTCGAATGTGAACATGCAGCCCGCCCCAGGCCGAATCCAACGAATCGTCGGGCGGCTCCCTGGACTCATCGGACGTGAACTCCGTTCCGCCCGCTGTCTCCCCCCGCACCACAGATGACGCCGAAGTGGCGTCGCGACAAGCCCCGGGGCAGGAAGAGGTGGTCCCGGAGGAGCCGCAAGGCAACCTCCCGGACTCCAGGAGTGAAGGGGACAAGACCCCCCAGGGCTCCAAGTCCGGCTTTGTGCCGGACCCCGCGCCGGAACCTTCAACTGTTTCGAGCCGCGGTAGGCGAACTCCTTCCAAAAGGAGCAAGCCTTCTAAGCCAGCGACCTCCGTCCAACCGAAGTCGCTGGACCATCTGCTGGAGGTGCTTGACGGCGCCTCCATCGACAAGGGGCACCGTACTATTATGAGTACGGTGATCCAAAAGGTTCAGTCCGCCAAGAGCGGACTGACTGAAGCTTGCGCTAGCCTTCTAACAGGCTTCGAGGTAAGTTAAAATATGTCAAGATAGTACCGCATAGACAGTAGCCCCTGATGCTCTGTTTGGCGTTCGGAAAGAAAAGCCGAATAGAGGATCTATTAATTTTCGCAGGAGTCTAACAATAAAGAGTCAATATGCGTATGCAGGCTTCGCTGCTATCCACCGCCGCACTGACTGCACAGGTGGATGTCCTGAAAAAGGACCTCGGGCGGACCGAGCAAGAGCTTGGCCTGGCCAAACGGCAGCTCGAGGAGAAAGAAGGTAAGAAATACCCCTAAAAAAGGTGCCTATAGAGAGGCGTGATTGCAAAGAATAACAGGATCGTACTGCTTATTGTAGGGGCCACAACTGAGGTGGCGACCCTCAAGCAGGCGCTATCTGAGGCCGAAAAGAGAACGGCCGAGGAGTGCACCGAGCGAGAAAGACTTGGGGCTCAGGTTGGCGCGGTGCAGCAAAAGCTGCAGGCTCTCATGAAGAAACATGAGAGGTTGGAGCTTGAGTCAAAGGCGCAAGCATCCGAGCTCACATCGGCCCTTGAGACCACCAAGGGTGCCAAGGCCGAAGCCCAAAAGGCCCTCCAAGAATTGGAGGAGATGAAAAAGATAGCAGCGGGTAAGGCATTCTTAATGCAAAGTAGAAATATAAAAGTAAACTACTTGTCACTTACCCGAATCCGGAATTCTCCAAGGGCGTTCGCAGATCTTCCCCGCAGCGTATCTGACGCCGCCGCATTCTACCAAGCTGAAGAAGGCAGCTCAACGGAGAGTGTGTTTTGGTCTCAGTATTCTGAGGCCGGACACCCTGTGCCCTTGAGCGACCAGCTGAAACAGCTGGTCGAGCTCCACAAGGCGGCCGAACGAGCCATGAAGGGCTTCATAGTTCGGCTGTGGCCCGGAGAGGCCCTGCCTGGGAGCTACTTCAGGCTGGTGCGGCGGCTGGTGGAGGCCTGTCCAAGGCTTGAGGTCATCAAGCGCTCCTCCTGCATCGAAGGTGCCCGGAGGGCCCTTGCTCGTGCAAAGGTGCACTGGGGTAAGCTTGACGGTGAGAAGCTGGTGAAGGACGGGCCGCCGCAGGGGAAGGAGCATCGCAAGCCCGAGAACTACTACAAGGATGTTCTTGCTGGTGCCCGCCTTATTGCGGATGAATGTACGAAAGATGTAATTTTTGAATGAACTCGCTTGTGTTTATCATGTGCGCTGAAAACGTGTTCATGTGCGCTAAGCAATGCTTATTGAATTTAAAATATTATTTTTTGTGCGGCCGTTTATCAAAAATTGAGAGATGGCCAGTCGTCGGCTTCTGCCCCCATGCCGCTAGTGCTGGGGTGTTCGGGATAAACCTGAGCGCTCTTTTTCCCATGGTTGGGTCCTTTGAGGGAGGCGCTCAGCACAACGAACGAGGCAATCGGACTATAATGCTTGAACACTCTCACTTAGCCATAGAACTTTATAATTTTAAATTTCGGCGAAGCCCCTAGTTCGGAAGACCGAATTTGGGGCGCTATCCAAACCTTTGGCTGGACAAAGCCAGCTCCTCGCTCAAAGCGGCATAAGCCTTTAGGGACTCGAAAAACCTTTCGAACAGCGACCGGTCTCTCGCCTTATCATGACAGTCAGTTTTAGCTTTCTCCACTGAGGTGCTTAACCCAGCTGAACTGGGGCACAATCGCAGTGGTTCTCCTAGTGCTACCTTAGCCGATATAGCGGAACGTAAGGCACCAAAACATAGGAGCCGGGCAAACCCAACTATTGACCCAAATCATGATTCGGAGCCGATGCATATAGTGCTATAAGTTCGGGGTGCCGCACTTGTGAAAGTGTACAGACTTCTCACGCCAGATCGAAGGGTACTGAAGCCCCTGGCGTGTTTGCCGTACCATGGTGTACGGGTGCGATCATGTTATTTAATAAACATATATAGTAAAAGAGGATAATGCAAACAATAGACAAAAAGCTATGCATTGTTCATAAAGAGGCTATTTGTCAAAGCCGGACGATACAAGTAGTGCGATAAGCAAAAAGATATTAGACTATTTAACATGTCCTAGCCAGGGGCAGGCCGTGAAATTGTGTTCGAAACAGATATACCGCTCGTAATAGAGACCACCTGGGAGTTTCATAATTCAGCGTAGCTTTGTCTGCTTCCCTGGATCTTGCATCGTTTGTGCGGCAGTCGAATTGCCGAACAGGTCGTCCAAAGTGTGGAGTCCTGAAAGTAAAAAAAAGAATCCGGCAGCCCCTAGTACGTTTTAAGCCGTATTTCGGGCATGCCGTTACTGTGCCCCTTCCCCTGTGCCCATGGTATTTCAAGGGTGTAATTATGTACGCGAGGTACTAGCTTCGTTATGTCGCGATGGCTGGGGTTGGGGCCGCATTGCTATGCCTGCTCAGATTGTGCCAGGAGGTCTTGTTGTAGGTTACTCCGGGCGCGCTTAACAGTGTCTGGCTTTTTAACGGCCGGACTGGAGAGTTGCCTAAAAAGGCTGCTTTGTACTTCCGCTGCGAGAGCCGCCGTGTGCTCCTCCGTACGGAGGGAGCGTTCGGTGTTTCCGTTGACCGTGATTACTCCTTGAGGGCCTGGCATCTTGAGCTTGAGATATGCGTAGTGGGGCACTGCATTGAACTTGGCAAATGCAGTTCGTCCAAGCAGGGCGTGATAGCCACTGCGGAACGGGACTATGTCGAAGATTAAATCTTCGCTTCGGAAGTTATCCGGAGATCCGAAGACCACATCAAGTGTTACGGAGCATGTACAGTTGGCTTCTACACCTGGTATAACGCCTTTAAAGGTCATCCTTGTGGGCTCAATCCTTGATGGATCTATGCCCATTTTCCGCACTGTATCCTAGTAAAGCAGGTTCAGGCTACTGCCGCCGTCCATGAGGACTCTTGTGAGATGAAATCCGTCGATGATTGGGTCGAGAACCAATGCGGCAAAGCCGCCATGACGGATGCTAGTGGGGTGGTCCCTTCGATCAAAGGTGATCGTACAAGAGGACCATGGGTTGAACTTTGGGGCGACTGGCTCCATCGCGTATACGTCCCGTAGCGCACGCTTCCGCTCCTTCTTGGGAATGTGGGTTGCTTATATCATATTCACCGTCTGCACTTGTGGGGGAAACCCCTTCTGTCCATTGTTGTTCGGCGGCCTGGGCTCCTCCTCGTCATCGCTATGCAGCCCCTTGTCTTTGTTTTCGGCTCTTAACTTGCCTGCCTGCTTGAACACCCAACAATCCCTGTTGGTGTGATTGGCTGGCCTTTCGGGGGTACCATGGATCTGGCACAAGCGGTCAAGTATTCGGTCCAAACTGGACGGGCCCTGAGTATTCTTTTTAAATGGCTTTTTCCGCTGACCGGATTTATAGCCTCTGAATCCGGCGTTGACTGCCATATCTTCATTGATGTCGCTGCTAACGCGGCGCTTTTGCTTATTTCGACGTGTCCTGCCACTTTTGTCCTTGGTATCCGAATTACCAGGGTTCTTTGATAAGCTGTTGCTGCGAGCTAGCCAGCTATCTTCGCCCGCGCAAAAGCGGGTCATGAGTGTCGTGAGGGCTGCCATAGATTTCGGCTTTTCCATTCCCAGGTGCCGGGCCAGCCACTCATCGCGGATATTATGCTTGAAGGCTGCTAGGGCCTCTGCATCCGGACAGTCGACTATCTGGTTTTTCTTTGTTAGGAACCGTGTCTAGAATTGCCTGGCCGATTCTTCTGGCTGCTGAATTATGTGGCTTAGGTCGTCGGCGTCCAGCGGTCGCACATAAGTGCCCTGGAAGTTGTCGAGGAATGCGGCTTCCAGGTCCTCCCAAGAACCGATTGAGTCCGCTGGTAGGCTGTTAAGCCAATGCCGGGCCGGTCCTTTGAGTTTGAGAGGGAGGTATTTGATGGGATGTAGATCATCGCCACGTGCCATGTGGATGTGAAGGAGATAATCCTCGATCCATACCGCCGGGTCTGTAGTGCCATCGTATGATTCGATGTTTACGGGTTTGAAACCCTCTGGGATTTTATGATCCATTACTTCATCTGTGAAGCATAGTGGGTGTGCGGCGCCCCTGTACTGGGCTATGTCACGACGCAGCTCGGAAGAGCTATGTCTGTTGTGTTCGGTCCAGCCGGATTTATTGTGTCCGGAGTGAAGATCATCGTCACGTGTTGTCGGGCGCCTGCGCGATCCATAGATCAATCTTGTTTGCCTTGCTTTATCCTCCAGTACATCTCGCAGGTCTGGCGCATTTTCCCTTGCCTTGTTTGAGCGGCGTCGGGGCATGGCTTGGTTGGAGGTCCGACAGGCCTCTCTGTCACGGCCGCGAGGTGGCCGGTCTGCCATGTCGTGCGCTGGTGATGTAGGCGCTTCCTCCTCTGATCGGGGTAGCGGCCTGCGCTTTGGGTACTTCTTGGAGGGGCGCTCAAGTTCTTACTCTTCAGCCGCAAGGACTTCAGTCCATCTGTCATCTAGCAGACGATCTTGATCAGCTCTGAGCTGTTGCTGCTTTTTCTTGAGGCTGTTCGCCGTGGCTAAAAGCCTGCGTTTGAAACGCTCTTGTTCAGCGGGTTCTGATTGTACGACGAATTCGTCGTCATCGAGGCTGGCCTCGTCTTCAGAGGAAGGCATATAGTTATCATCCTCAACCTCTCGGTCTGCCGCTCTCTCATGAGGGCTGGCTTCTCCATCTTCCTGCGCCGAATCTTGCTGGGGATGGTGTTCTTCGGCGCTATCCGGGGTACTATTATCTCCGGTGCCGGAATCACCGTTTTTACTCTGGCGGGATTTAGAGCGGCGTCGCTGACGCCGGCGCTTTGGCTGTTTCTTGGAGGTGTCATCCCCCGCTGTTTCCTCGCCATCTCCATCTTTTGGAGTATCCATCATATATATGTCATATGACGAGGTGGCTGTTCAGTGCCCTACAGGTGCTGGTTCCTGTTCTTCTCCTACCTCGTCGTCCATACCGTCGAAGTCTTCGGAGCCAAAGTCAAGCATGTTGGTTAAATCGTCGACAGTGGCTACCAAGTGGGTGGTGGGTGGGCTTTGAATTTCTTCATCGTCCATATCCCGTCCTCGCTGACCGTAGTCCAGCCAGGGCTCCCCTGATAAAGAGAGAGACTTGAGAGAATTCAGGATGTCGCCAAAAGGCGAGTGCTGAAAGATGTCCGCGGCGGTGAACTCCATTATCGGCACCCAATTGGATTCGACCGGCAGGGGCGCGGGGGGGTTCGGAGTCCGGGGAGGAGTCTGGACCCTGGGGGTCACGGGTCACGCGGAGTGCGGGGCTGGCGTTCGGCTCGATCGCCTTTGAGATCGCCGCCCCCGAGGTGACGTCCAACCGTTCATCCTCGCTTGGCGTAACGGGCTCCGAGTTAAGGGTCGGAATCGGTGCGTATGCGGCCTCCAGGACACTGTTCGGAGGCAGAGCTAGATCATGCCCCTCGAGATAGTGTTGCGCGCTTGGCTGTGGCTCGAACCCATCAAAGATCAAGTCTCCGCGGATATCAGCCGTGTAGTTCAAGCTTCCAAACCTAACTTGATGGCCAGGGGCGTAGCTTTCAATCTGCTCCAGATGACCGAGCGAATTGGTCCGCAGAGCGAAGCCGCCGAAAACAAAGATCTATCCGAAGAGAAAAGTCTCACCCTGGACCTCATCGTTGTTGATGATCAGAGGAGCCATCGGGCCTAAAGGCGACAACACAGAGGAACTCTCAATGAAAGCACCAATGTCGGTGTCAAAACCGGCGGATCTCGGGTAGGGGGTCCCGAACTGTGCGTCAAGGCCGGATGGTAACAGGAGACAAGGGACACGATGTTTTTACCCAGGTTCGGGCCCTCTCGATGGAGGTAATACCCTACTCCTCCTTGATTAATATTGATGATATGGGTAGTACAAGAGTAGATCTACCACGAGATCAAGGAGGCTAAACCCTAGAAGCTAGCCTATGGTATGATTGTGTATGATGATTCTTCTGTCCTACGGACTACAACCCTCCGGTTTATATAGACACGGATAGGGTTAGGGTTACACAAAGTCGGTTACATTGGCAGGAGATCTTGAATATCCGCATCGCCTAGCTTGCCTTCCACGCCAAGGAAAGTCCCTCCAGGACACGGGACGAAGTCTTCAATCTTGTATCTTCATAGTCCAGGAGTCCGGCGAAGGTATAGTCCGGCTACCCGAACACCCCCTAATCCAGGACTCCCTCACTCCTGGATCATGTTCGGTGAGAAAATCACGTTCCCGAAGGTTTCATTCCGTTTGGACTCCGTTTGATATTCCTTTTCTTCGAAACTCTGAAATAGGCAAAAAAACAGCAATTCTGGGCTGGGCCTCCGGTTAATAGGTTAGTCCCAAAAATAATATAAAAGTGGAAAATAAAGCCCAATGTTGTCCAAAACATTAGATAATATAGCATGGAGCAATCAAAAATTATAGATACGTTGGAGACGTATCAGGCAACCAATGAATAAATTTTGTTTTTGCTTTTTGCTTGCAGTTCTTGAGTATTAGCACAATTGTGCTACTGTTATTCATGTGTTTTTTGTGTTTTAGTTAATTTTTGTACCAAGTAGAACCAATAGGATCTTCTTGAGTGATAGTTGTTTAATCTTGCTGAAAAGGCAGAAACTTTTTGCTCACGAAAATAATTATTAAAATTCACCAGAACGTGATAAAATTCCGATTCTTTTTGAAGAAGATCAATATACAAATTATCCAGGTTGTCCTAGTTTTTCAGAAGTTTTGGAGTTTCATAAGTATTCGAACAAATCAGATTTCTATAGACTGTTCTGTTTTGACAGATTCTGTTTTCTTTGTGTTGTGTGCTTATTTTGATGGCTCTATGGTTTTCTTTGATGAGTTTTTGCCATAGAAAAGTTAGAATACAGTAGATATAATGCAAAAACAAAATAAGAATTGGTTTGACACGGCACTTATAATAGTGATTTATTTTTCTTACACTAACGGATCTCATAGAGGTTTTGTTGAGTTTTGTGTGATTGAAGTTTTCAAGTTTTGGGTTATCTTACGATGGATGAAGGAAGGATGTAAGAGCCTAAGCTTGAGGATGCCCCGGCATCCCAATCTATTATCCAAAAATGAGCAACCAACTAAACTTGGGGATGCCCCCGAGTGGCATCCCCGCTTTCTTCCAACAAGTATCGGTATTTGACTCGAGGCTATATTTTTATTCGTCACATGATATGTGTTTTGCTTGGAACGTCTTGTATGATATGTGTCTTTGCTTGTTTTATTTTGAGTTTTAAGTCATCAACCCTTGCTGGACACACCTATTTGAGAGAGCCAAAATTATATCATGACTTGTTAGAATTGCTCTCTATGCTTCACTTAAATCTTTTACTAGGACTTGCTCTAGTGCTTCACTTATATCTTTTTTAGCATGGTGTGCTTTGTTATTTTTGAATAAATACTCTCTTGCTTCACTTAGATTTATTTGAGAGTTAGTAAAATTTTAAAGAAATTCTCTCTTGCTTCACTTAAATTATTTTGAGAGAAAGAAAATTTGTTATGATCATGATCTTCACTTATATTTGTTTGAGCTTATGAAAAGCAACACATGAAAATTAGTTCCAAAGTGATAGATATCCAAGAAGGATAAAGTAAAAAATGTCATGAAGATCATTGGACAAAATAAACTTGATTCTTAGTAATAGTTTTGAGATATGATGATGTGATACGTGAGTTATGTTGATGAGTAATTATGCTCTAGTAAGAATATTGGTGTTAAGGTTTGTGATTCCCTATGCATGCACGAAAGTCAATAATCATGCAATGAAAATTATATCCTACTTGTGGTGCATTATTTGGTGTTAATTATGTTTAATGCTTGCTTATGAGATTATTCGTTTCTTGGTTGGTCGCTTCTCAATCTTTTGCTAGCCTTCATTTTGCACTAAGTATGATCTCTAGTTGTGCATCCAAAATCCTTTAAACCAGTTTTGCCACATGGGTCCACTATATCTACCTATATGCGGTATTATTTTGCCATTCTAAGCAAATTTGCATGTGCCATCTCTAATTTTCAAAATAAACTTCTCCTTTGTGTGTGTTTTTCGCTCGCGGAACGGTAACGGGTGGCTAATGTTTTCCATGCTGGATGTGTTATTCTCAAGATGAATGTTTATTCACTTGTCATTGCACGAGAGTAAGGCAAAGGTCTTAGGGATGCCCAGTCCCGAAATGCAAAAAAAGAATTTACTTTATGTTGTCAAATAATAAATTCCTTGGAAAGTGTTGGTATGGAGGGCACCCGTAGATACGGCTAGCCATGAAAAGTGAAAGAATGGTGAAAAAGGAATAAACTTTATTTTTTGTTTGGGAACCGCCTATGGCATATCTAGCATGGAAAGTGTTGCGAACTCTGACTCATTTTTGTTGGTGGGATGGATACACCTCTCAAAATGTTTTTATCTCTAATTTTTTTTGCTTTGAGCTTTGGCACCTCTACAAATCCCTACTTCCCTCTTAGGGCCTTTCTTTTACTTTATGCAATTTTTATTTTTATTTTTGAGTCTCCATCTTCTCTTATAAAAAGCACCAACTAGAAGGCAATATGATCGTACTCAAGTATTGGTGTAGCTAATATTCGAGTGTGTTTCATGAATGGATCAATGTTTGAGCATGATGGGTTAGGGATAACTTGTTTTAGCATTGATATTTTGAAAGACATGGTTGCTTGTTGATATGCTTGAGTATCTAAATTATTATGTCAAAACTAGACTATTGCTTTTAATCACATAAAAAGTTCAAATGTCCATGTTGTAAAGAAAAGAATATGATATGACTTGATGGACAACACTCCACATCAAAAAATCTGTTTTTATCACTTACCTACTCGAGGATGAGCAAGAGTTAAGCTCGGGGATGCTGATACGTCTCCAACGTGTCTATAATTTTTTATTGTTCCATGTTGTTTTATTATCAATCTTGGATGTTTTATAATCATTTTATAGTCATGTTATATCATTTTTTGGTACTAACCTATTGACATAGTGCCAAGTGTCAGTTGCTGTTTTTTTCATGTTTTTTACATCGCAGGAAATCAATATCAGACGGAGTCCAAATGCCATGAAACTCCACGATGATTTTTTATGGGCCATATGGAAGAAGTTGGGCCCTGGTTGCACCTGGGGGGAGTCCCGAGGAGGGGACAACCCACCAGGGCGCGCCGGGAGGCCCAGGCGCGCCCTGGTGGGTTGTGCCCACCTCGGGTGCCCCCTGGACCGCCTCTTTGCTCTATAAATACCCCAAAAATACCAGAACCCCAAAGGCATCGACGAAATATGCATCCAGCCGCCGCAGAGTCCAGAACCACATATCCAATCTAGACACCATCTCGAATGGGGTTCACCACCTCTATTGGTGCCTCTCCGATGATGCGTGAGTAGTCCTTTGTAGACCTTCGGGTCCGTAGTCAGTAGCTAGATGGCTTTCTCTCTCTCTCGCTGAATTCTCAATACAATGGTCTCTTGGACATCCATATGATGTAACTCTTTTGCGGTGTGTTTGTTGGGATCGGATGAACTTTGAGTTTATGATCAGATCTATCTTTTTATATCCATGAAAGTATTTGAGTTTCTTTGATCTCTTTTATGCATGATTGCTTATAGCCTCGTATTTCTTCTCCGATATTTGGGTTTTGTTTGGCCAACTTGATCTATTTGTCTTGCAATGGGAAGAGGTGCTTTGTAGTGGGTTCGATCTTACGGTACTTGATCCCAGTGACAGAAGGGGAACCGACACGTATGTATCGTTGCTACTAAGAATAAAATGATGGGGTATATCTCTACATAGATAGATCTTGTCTACATCATGTCATCGTTCTTATAATGTTACCGCCGTACTAAGCAAAATAAGATGCATAAACAGATAAACATCACATGCAATCAAAAATATATGACATGATATGGCCATTATCATCTTGTGCTTTTGATCTCCATCTCCAAAGCATCATCATGATCTCCATCGTCACCGGCTCGACACCTTGATCTCCATCATAGCGTCGTGGTCGTCTCGCCAACTATTGCTTCTACAACTATCGCTAATGCATAATGGTAAAGTAAAGCAATTACTGGCATTTGCATTTCATACAATAAAGAGACAACCATAAGGCTCCTGCCGGTTGTCATATATCTTACAAAACATGATCATCTCATACAATGACTTTTATCACATCATGTCTTGACCATATCACATCACAACATGCCCTGCAAAAACAAGTTAGACGTCCTCTACTTTGTTGTTGCAAGTTTTACATGGCTTCTACGGGCTTCTAGCAAGAAACGTTCTTACCTACGCACCAAAACCACAACGGTGATTTATCAAGTTTGTTGTTTTAACCTTCAAGAAGGACCGACCGCGGTCAAATTTGATTCAACTAAAGTAGGAGAAACAGACACCCGCCAGCCACCTTTATGCAAAACTAGTTGCATGTCTATCAGTGGAACCGGTCTCATGAACGTGGTCATGTAAGGTTGGTCCGGGCCGCTTCATCCAACAATACCGCCGAATCAAAATAAGACATTGGTGGTAAGCAGTATGACAATCACCGCCCACAACTCTTTGTGTTGTACTCGTGCATATCATCTACGCGTAGACCTCGCTTGAATACCACCGTTGAGAAACGTAGCATGCAATTTCAAAAAAAAAAACCTACGCTCACGCAAGATCTATCTAGGAGATGCATAGCAACGAGGGGGAGAGTGTGTCTACGTACCCTCGTAGACCTAAAGAAGAAGCGTTTGACAATGCGGTTGGTGTAGTCGAACTTCTTCTAGCTCCGACCGGTCAAGCACCGAACGTACGGTACCTCCGAGTTCTACACACGTTCAGCTCGGTGACGTCCCTCGCCTTCTTGATCCAGCAAGGTGTCGAGGTTGTAGATGAGTTCCGTCAGCACGATGGCGTGGTGACAGTGATGGTGAAGTGATTCTTGCAGGGCTTCGCCTAAGAACCGCAAAACTATGACTGTAGGTGTAAACTGTGGAGGGGGGCGCCACACACGGCTAACAATTGATGTTGTGTATTCTAGGTGCCCCCTCCCCACATATATATAGGTTGGAGGGGAGGAGAGGCAGGCAGGGGATGCCCCAAGTAGGCCAAAACCTACTTGGGGTCCTCCTCAATTCGGCCTCCTCCCTTCCTTAATTGCCGGAGGAGGAAAAGGAAAGAGGAAGGAGAGAAGGAAAGGGGGGGCGAACCCCCTCTTTCCCTTCCCCCACTCGGCCTCCTTCCTTGGGGGGGGCACCCCTTGTGGGCTGGTGAGTCCCCTCCTATGGCCCATATCTTTCCCCCGGGGGTTCCGGTAACCCCCCCCCCCCCCCCGGTACTCCGATAAATACTCGATACACTCCGGAGCACTTCCGGTGCCCGAATACTATCATTCTATATATCAATCTTTACCTCTCGACCATTTCGAGACTCCTCGTCATATCCGTGATCTCATCCGGGACTCCGAACAACATTCGGTCACCAAATCACATAACCCATATAATACTAAATCGTCATCGAACGTTAAGCGTGCGGACCCTACGAGTTCGAGAACTATGTAGACATGATCGAGACACCTCTCCAGTCAATAACCAATAGCGGAACCTGGATGCTCATATTGGCTCCTACATATTCTACGAAGATCTTTATCGGTCGAATCGTTATGACAACATACATTATTCCCTTTGTCATCGGTATGTTACTTGTCTGAGATTCGACCATCGGTATCTTCATACCTAGTTCAATCTCATTACCGGCAAGTCTCTTTACTCGTTCAGTAATACATCATCCCACAACTAACTCGTTAGTCATTTTGCTTGCAAGGCTTCTTATGATGTGTATTACCGAGAGGGCCCAGAGATACCTCTCCGATACTCGGAGTGACAATCCTAATCTCGATCTATGCCAACCCAACAAACACCTTCGGAGATACCTGTAGAGCATCTTTATAATCATCCAGTTACGTTGTGACGCTTGATAGCACACAAGGTATTCCTCCAATGTCCGGGAGTTGCATAATCTCATAGTCGAAGGAATATGTATTTGACATGAAGAAAACAATAGCAATAAAACTGAATGATCATTATGTTAAGCTAACGGATGGGTCTTGTCTATCACATCCCGATCCCGTTATCAAATGACAACTCATGTCCATGGTTAAGAAACATTAACTATCTTTGATCAACGAGCTAGTCAAGTCGAGACTCACTAGGGACACAATGTTTGTATATGTATTCACACATGTATTTGGGTTTCCGGTCAATACAATTCTAGATTGAATAATAAATATTTATCATAAATAAGGAAATATAAAATAACAATTTTATTATTACTTCTAGAGTATATTTCCTTTATCTTATTTATAAACATAAATAGAATCGCAAATATCAACTTTTGTGCTTTTCATCTAGCCTTACACGATCACTAAAGGTGAAAAGGTAGGTAAATATACAACTCTACACGCCGCTAAATTCTGAAACATAGAAGAAAGGTGACCTAAAAATGGATTGAAATTGATGCATCTAGAATTAAAGATACGTCTACATACATCTATTTCTATGACAAGTTGGATTGGGGGAGTATTTTCGAAAATTCGAATCTGAGCCCGAGCTCATCTGCACCTGCGCTCACGAAAAAAATCAAAATAAATACTAGAAAAATTCAAAAAATTCCAAAAAAAATTTGGGTGATAGATAATTTGATGCGTGAGGTACGCTCCAATTTTCAAAACATTTGGACTTCTGTGCAGCTCTCAGCAAAAAAGACAAATCGGAGGTCTGTAAAAATGTGTACTGTTTATATACTGTTCTGGTCTGATTTGTCTTTTTTGCTGAGAGCTGCACAGAAGTCCAAATGTTTTGAAAATTGAAGCGTGCCTCACGCATCAAATTATCTACCACCCTAATTTTTTTTGAAATTTTTTGAATTTTTCTGAATTTTTTACGAATTTTTCTTTGACCGGATGCAGATGCACCCGGGCACCGAAACGCCGCTCTTGAGTATTTTTTTCTTTACGTTTCAAAAAAACTATATTTTTCTTGAACTATGAAAAGTAATAAATAAATTGTTTTAAAAAGGAGTTTCCTCGACAGGTAAAAAGCTGAACCACGGACGGCGGCACTCCGTCGTTTTATCCATCCCCGCGCTCGCGTCCTCCCATAACCATCGCATCGCGGTTGCGGCGCGCGCGCACCACCGGACCCGAATCACACTCACTCCCTCGCACGCACGGCCAGCTCAGCGTAGCGGACCGCGCACGCTCTCCAAACCCGACCGACGGCGGAGGGGGGCCGAGTCCGGCAGCGTGGCGCGAGGCCGGGAGCTTTGAGGGGCTCCAAGGAAATGGCGGGCGCGGCGAGGAAGAAGCTTGTTGGGCGGTACGAGGTGGGGCGGACCATCGGGCAGGGGTCGTTCGCCAAGGTGAAGTTCGCGGTCGACGCCGACACGGGCGCTCCCGTCGCCATGAAGGTGCTCGACAAGGCCACCATCCTCAACCACCGGATGCTGCAACAGGTATCCAAATCGGACTCCTCCTGCTCCCCCCTTCCCCTCCCCATCCCAGCTTTGATCCAAGCAATTTAGTAGCCTCGCTGTTGTTCGTCGGTAGCCTTTCTTCAGTAGCAATTTGGATGATTCGTTGTATATTCCGTGCGCTTTTGGGCGAGGAAAAAGGTCGGGAGTTGCAGTGCGGGTGGGGTGGAATATGCCCGCAGAAGCAGAACAGCACGTATCACAGAGTAGTACGAACAAGTTGTGCGCAGTAGCTGTCATCAGATTAATAAACATGAGTAGCTAACAGCGACCACTTCAAATTTCTCTCCGAAGAAACAGTCTTCTTTACTAGATTTGCATCTTCATTTCAATGTGAGCTTACGTCTCATGCTTCTTTACAGATCAAAAAGGAGATATCAATAATGAAGATTGTAAGACACCCCAACATCATCAGGCTAAACGAGGTATTACAAATGTCTGCTTTCTAGTATTTCCTATGTACAAATTTACCTTACTAAAATTATTCTGTTACTTATTTTATCCTTCCGTCTTACCAGTTTAGTTTTTCATTACTAGCATTTTGACCATTTTGTAGGTTCTAGCTGGACAGACAAAGATATACATAATCATGGAGCTTATCACTGGAGGCGAGCTGTTCGATAAAATAGTACGAAACCTGTGGTCTACATGTTGAGTACCTTTTTTTGCGAGAAAACTTCCTATCTATTCATCTTCAATCATGGAAGTACAATGAACACCAGAAATAATAAAAATTACATCATACTTAATTATTCATAGTGCACTTTTAACAGACTTATATGGTGATCATATTTTGTGATTACTAGTTGACCAACTTCAGCTTTATTGCAAACCATGTACACACAATTCATTTAGGTTTATGTTCTTAGTGTTATGAAGATCTGCGGCCCTGCTTGAACCGAGGCAAAACATATGTTGATCCTGATGCTGCCACATATATCAGAAACTTGCTGCTTAGTAAGCGTTAACTTAAATGCTGGATAAAGCCCTTATATGCTCCCAACAGCCAATAGAAGGAAACTTTCCTGCATATGTATTTGTGTATGTGGAAGATGCTTGTACAATACAGCAAGTGAAAATGCAGAGATTCTATGCAATTTATTGGAGAGTTGAGATAAATTCATTGCCAAACAGTAATGTTATAGGATCAATATAATATAAATGTTTCAGGATCTCTGCAGTTTATGTGCTGGGTGTAGATGTATTTCTTGATTACTATTGTGTCTTTTATCCAAATATTGACCTTTGTCAACATCAAATATCTGTAGGCCCGCCAAGGGAAGCTTCGTGAAAATGAGGCTAGGAAGTACTTTCAGCAGCTTATTGATGCCATTAACTATTGCCATAGTAAAGGTGTCTATCATAGAGATCTGAAGGTCTGTTCTTGATAAGAGGTGCATGTGTCACTTGCTGTTCTGTTATTGACTAATTGCATTTTCTCATGTTTGACAATTTGAATCTCGTTCTGTAGCCTGAAAACCTGCTTCTTGATTCACGTGGGAACTTAAAAGTTTCTGATTTCGGACTTAGCTCGCTGTCCGAAAACGTGAGTTCAGGGATTTCTTTTCTAACAATCCATACTTATACTTCAGTGTGCTAATTAAGAGTTACTATTTTTGGAGGGGTTCTAGGGCTTTCTTCACACAACATGTGGCACGCCGAATTATGTTGCTCCTGAGGTATGCAATGTTCTTTTTTCAAAAACTAAACAACCTATACACAAATTGACTTTTGAATTTCGTTCTACTGAATGTCCTCCCTTTTCCTGTAAATTTTGTACAGAAATATGACTCCTGTCCTTCTCCTTTTTTATGTTTTTAATATAAATCATTTAAGATTACAAGATGCCTATAAGACTGTAAGAAACATCATCTGTTATTTTTGTATCTATCATTTGCACTTCTGCCTATCTTGCAGTCAGTTTGTCTATTAGTTCTTTTCGGTGATCAAATCCTCACTTTTAGCTGTATTTCAACAGTTAACTTATGGCCATTATCCATCGTGTTTACCATGTTCATACTATAATTAATTATTGTAATTATCTAAACTCTAAAGTAGTCTATGGAGATGTCAGAGTCGGCATCTTGGACCATTTGTGTATATGGAATTAGAGCTTTAAGTACATATATGTTCTGGACTTAAACTTGGATCACTGTTTAGGTGCTTAGCGATGGTGGCTATGATGGATCTGCAGCAGATATTTGGTCATGTGGTGTCATTCTTTACGTTTTAATGGCTGGGTACCTTCCCTTTGAAGAAAATGATCTTCCAACCTTGTATGACAAGGTACTGGCTTCTTTAACCGTGTGATGGTCCTCATGGATCTTATTCTCCCCAAGTTGTTGACATTTAATAGATACATGGTGATTTTGCTCATATTTTCAAGCTAACATGTTTGTTTGTCAAATTCGAAGATAACTGCAGCTCACTTTTCATGCCCAGATTGGTTCTCTCAAGGAGCCAAGTCATTGATCCAGAGAATACTTGATCCAAATCCCAAAACTGTAAGTGCAGGCATGAGGTTGTGTCATTGCATCATCTAGCAACATTTAGCAGTTACGACGAAGTATCATTTGAGTTGAAGCTGCCAGAGTTGTGGTCATCAATTAGTTATGTTAGTGTCACTATCTCCATTTTTCATATCAGTGTTAAATCTCATATACATAGCAATGTGAGAAACTTGTTACCTAGAACCTAATCTGTAAATCTAGTGCAGACAGCATAGAGTATTTCATTGATCTAGATTTGCAAATTGCTGCCTATGGTTTCTTAGGCTTTCACACTATTTTGCAGCGTATGACTATTAAAGAAATGAAGTCAGACACATGGTTTAGCAAGAATTATGTAGGCGTTAGACATGGTGAGGATGAAAACGTCAGTCTGGATGATGTACAGGCTGCTTTTGATAATATCGAGGTTTGTGCGTAAAGTATTGTTTTGGTGCATACTGATGTGTCGTATATTTATTTTTCTCGTTCAGGGTCCTTCGTTAAATTTTAATATTTCTTGCTTCAGGACAAGTATGTATCTGAGCAAGTGACTCGTAATGATGGTGGTCCTCTTATGATGAATGCCTTTGAGATGATTACCCTATCTCAAGGTTTAAATCTTTCATCATTATTTGATAGACAACAGGTAATTTCGTTAGTTTCTTTAGTCAGCATGGTTGAATGTTTACTTGCAATATGATTAGCACAATAAAGTTCAATCCTTCGCTGGGTAAAGATTATATAGAGATTCGATCTGTTCAGCATTTCTCCACTAATGTTTGTAGCAGCACTTCCCCATGCCATTTGGTCTCAGGTGGTATCTTATAATGGTCCCCCAACTTTTATGATGTTAGGCTCAAGAGTTGAAACAGAAAGAGCATTGTCATTATTCAGTACTACTGTTTTATACTTATTTTATGGAAGAAGGCTTAACCCGGCCTGTGTTTTCCATTGGCCTTGGTATTATCAGTTGTTTGAGACCTGCATGGTCTATGTAGATTTAAGCACTTGTTGGTCCCACATTTCATACTAATTTCCGTAGTCTTTATGTCGCGTCTGTTTACTGTCAAAGTATTTGAACACTTCAACCATATATTCAGAACGAACTCTACTGGCAGTTGTTCACATAGCAGAAATAAACTACACCTTTTTATTAGTGATTTATGTTCTCACATTTTGTTCCGCATGCCTTAATTTGTCTTTGTTTTATATTTGTCTGGACAAATCATTTTTGTGCTTCTCAGTTTTGTTTGGATTTCTCTATTATCTTCCTTTAGTGTTTGCTATGTGCAATTATGCATAACTGCAATGCTCATGGATAAGTGGCATATTATTTTGTATCATCTCTTTTTCCATCTTTTGTGGCATAAACTATTCATCAACTCATGTAGCTGTAGAAGCCGCAATGATGGATTTTTCTGTTTACAGGAGTATGTCAAACGCCAAACTCGCTTCGTCTCAAGGAAACCAGCGAAGACTATAGCAGCTACAATTGAAGTTGTCGCTGATTCCATGGGTCTCAAGGTGCATTCCCAGAATTACAAGGTAATTGTGGGAAAACTGCTTCAATGAACAACTCTACGAAAATTATTTATCTTTTGTTAATCTTGATAACGTATTGACACATATTGTTAACTGGACTGTAGTTACGTCTTGAAGGAGTATCATCAAACAAAATGAGCCCATTCGCTGTTGTCCTAGAGGTGATTTATCAAGCGCTTCAGTTTGTAATTTGTTCACAAACAACGTTTCACATATATTCTCATGATTTTGAGTGCATTATTTTCAGATATTTGAAGTCGCTCCCGCTCTATTTATGGTGGATGTTCGAAAGGTTGCTGGTGACTCTCTGGAATACCACAGGGTCTGTTCTTTTCACATCACATCATGCATCCTATTGAAATTTTTGGGGGACTGTTGTGGTTGGAACATAAGACTTTGAAACTAGATGGTATCACCAGATAGCTGTCATAGTTAGGAAAAATGTCCTTAGTTGTAAAATACACTAAACTTGATGTTTTTACTCACCAAACATAAATTTGCCACAACAAACATAAGCCGCTTGTAAATTCCATGCTACGAGAAGTTGGATGTTCATCAGTAATTGATCTTTAAGCACATTATGCATGTGTGCTTAAAGAAAAACAAAAGTGCTAGGCTTTAAGTTTGTCCAAAACCAAAACCATCGCTATGAGTTATGGCTTCTTGATATCGTAGAGAAGTTCGGAAAAATTGAAATTTTGATATATTAGCTATTTTTCCACTCTGCCATCTTATCTGTCCTCAAGAGTGTGCTAACTTTATGCTGTACTCATGGCAGTTCTACAAGAACTTATGCAGCAAACTTGAGAGCATAATCTGGAGACCGATAGAGGTTTCTGCAAAATCTGCGCTGCTGAGGACAACTACTTGCTAGCCTGGCACTACCACGGATACACCTTCGCCAATAAGATTTCCAATTGCCGAGTTGGAGCTTTGCTGCTGCATCCGGCATCTCTTCTGAACCGCTTCCTGATCCACACGCCCTTCATCGATCCCAGTTGCTTCTGCGGTGACTGTAACTGTGTGTTACCATAGCTGAGTGACTTGAGTCAACCCTAGTAGATCAGATAATGCAGTCTGCTGCGTTGCAGGTTTGACAGTATTGTAGATAGTTTGTGTCGAGCTAAATAGCGAGTACAGTCCGGATGAAGCAGGTACATAGACTTCACGCTAGATCATGTGTATAGACAAGCTGGCTGTAAGTGTTCATGGCAAACCCTGTAAATGCTTGTAAGGCTGCAGCATGATCCGAGTTTTCTGAAGGCTTGATGATTCTGCCACCAAAAAACCCGGGAAAGGGAGGGTGATCTGTGACTGTGAACAAGAAGAATCTATCTGATGCTGGAAACTGCATACTGTTTAGCCGGGCTCAGTTCATTCTTTTCAAGGGTTAGGCGAAAAAGAAACATCTATGGCTGTAGAGGCATGTCTCAGTCATGGCTGTAGAAAGACCAGGACCTCGATTTGATTTGATTTGATAGCAGCCTAACTAGCCGGTGTTTTCCATGCCACTTATAAATGTTGGAGTATAATGTTCGGCCCTCTTCTATAGTTCAGACTTTTGGAGCTAATTGGCTGGTGCATGAATTTAATAACAAATGCACATGTTTATATCTTGTTTCACGTCTAAGTTTTTTTTAAATAACTAGAACAATGCTCGTGCGTTGCAACAGGATATAAAAATTCTAGTATGTTAGATTATGATTCAGCTATCAATAATAATGCGATTGTGTAAATAAATATTTGACTGTGAATTACCCTATGTTTTGATTAGAAGTTTGATAAATAAATTAAAATGAAATTGGTTCAAAAAGTAAGTAAATTAAGGTGATTAATTATCATATACATGAAAGGTTGGACGAAGTGATGGTGGGAAGTGTTCTTTTTAAGTAGTAGAGATAATGAGTGCCACTATTATTAGACTATAGATTAAGTGTTTTCTATCAGAGGGGAAAAACCGTTGTTGGCTGGACTTGTCATCGTAGGAGGCGTGGCTCGCTCGTGAGTCGTGACAGGGGGCTGTTTGGAACGCGGGGATTTCATTTCCCGTGAATTTGGCAGCAGCATCGGTATTGTTGGGTACATATGAGAATAAAACGTCCAGCTCTACGTATTACTTCCAGTTTGAGCTGATCAGCATTCAGCAGAATCTGCAGGCGAAAATCTTGCAAGTTCAGAAACAGCCGGTAATTTCGTCACTGCAATGCCCTAGTACAAGTGCATGAACCGGAACAGGAGGAGGGGTGGGGAAGATCAAGAGCAGCAAGAGAAAGGAAGGGTGTGTCTAGATCTCAGTCGATTGAACGGTAATACGTACTCCCATCAGACACGCCGCTTTACTTCCTACTATATACAAAGGAAATCAGTCTCTGCGCAAATGAAGAAACTCCCGAGCCGTTTCAAGCCTTCAACTGATTTCCCTGCAACACCCAAATAGTCACTTGGCTTTCCTGCTCCGAGACGTCTTCAGCGACTTCATAGCTTCCCTGAATATTCCAGGGAGAAGTATCAAATATTTGGAATTGCATAGTTACGTCTGGCACTCGTAATTCTTTAGGCGCCATTGCACGACAGTATATATTGATAATGAGTATGACATGCATGCCTCTTTCTAAATATCAGTAAAATACTACTCAGGGGCAGATTACGGAGTTACTATACGTCAGGGTAGGTTGGTGTATGGCAAGAGATGGCATTGGCATTGATAACAGTACGAAGTGGCATTCCGAAATCCTAACAAACACAAAATTAGAACGGAGCTATAGCCAATATCTTCACAAGTTCTCATGACAAGGGCACATGCATGTACTTACAGAAGTGTTCAACATATAAGTGCTGAAACACGGCCAGTCGTCACAAGGCATTAGTGCAACCAAAGAGGCAGATGGGTTTTACCGTAATGCATCCTCGATATCACTGTCCACTGGGTCCAATTTGAGTCCATCCAAGAACCGTTCACTTGCGCCTTCATAGTCCTGATGATAAAAGACCAAGGGAGCGATCATAAACAATTTGCAATACCAAGAGAAAACAGCCAGCCATATCCTCTATGTAACCTTCAGTAGCATCAGAGCTTCACCCTGCCGGTGACAAGCTTTTGGCCAATGAGGCCGCATTTTTCTGCATTTATTAGCATCTAGCAAAGCCTTCCTTCCATTCCCCATGTTAAGCCAACAAAGGCTCCTGTCTGAGAACAAGACTGCGTCATCAGGATCAAGCTGCATTGCCTACATCACACAAGACAAATCGACAATTGATCTTACTACGTTTCTTTTAACTCACATTGAATTAGTTATTAACTGAATAAAAAAATGTTAGGAAGCTGTGAACACTCAAACAAGAAGTCTACGGAAAGCTGCAGAGAAATTCAAACTAGCCTACATAAAATACAAATTAGCAAATCTACAAAAGCCAGCCTAACATACATTTACTAAATATATATAGCACAATGTTAGGACATTCAAGTCATCCCTGTGTTTTTTTTCCGACTAACTACTGTGAGGCAACCCCCCCCCCCCCCCCGGGTGCGTCTTTATTAATTGGGACAAAAAACAAAATAGGTCCTCCCTATGTTAGTGCAAGCAAGGAAGCAACTCCAAAACAAAAATATAGTTGTCTGACAAAAAAGTGGTCAAGATACAGAAATCCTAATCACATCCTCAAACATATTGCATTAGTCATCAAGGTAACACTATTTTTTTTCCTGTTTATACCTGAGCAGAAGTACCAACAATATCTCATGGTCCATATCCATTATCACAAAATGAGTACTTTGCACCACGAAATTTAGAGAATACATGACCAAAGCAACGAAAAGAAAGACACAGCATACTGTCACCTGTCAGCTGAACCCTATTGTGAACAAATCCCAAGTTATTAGAAATAACAAAGCCAGCTGGAGTCTACGCCCCGGACCCTTTCAGTAGGAACCTTCCCATGACTAAAGTTTTTGATAAACGACACCCAGCTCCATGTGGAGCTCCAGGTATTCTGGTATATTTTTGCCCAAAAGTATTACTTCGGACCATGCATTCAACAGTTAATGCGAAACCAGGATAAAATCCTTTTGAAATCATATATGAAGTTGTGAACCTTAAATATTTCCAGACTGAGAGCTAAACAGAGCAAGAAATATATGGTGCTTTAATATACCTGACTGTACAATTTTGCTGCGACAACATAATCTTTTTTCTTTAAAGAGATACTCCCTAGTGAAATAAGCTCTGATGCCGCGATTTCCCGTTTAAGCATAGGCTCCTCCTGAACCTACAGAACATCAATTAAATGAATTCTATGCAGGATGCATGCGATACATAATATCTGAACGAACTACTTGAATTTTTGCTGCAAATATATGGAGGAAAAAGGATTTGATTACATAAGCGTATCTTTTCTCAAATTTCTATGACTGCACAAGCATAATATTTCGACTACTCATGATAATCTCCTAACATCCATGCTCAGTATTGTAAGTACAAAAATAACCACCAAAATTGTCATAAACTGTTTAGATAACTATTAATATCAACATGGCACATATGCAGATGTCCTCCCAAGCCTCAATGCGCCACTAGTTTTTTCAGCAAAAAAATGGTTACGAAAGTGCCCGGTACAAGGGGTCACAAATTGCAGCATGCACAGCTGCAGCCAGTATGAAAAACAAATGCCAGAAAAGGAAGCAAAAGGAACAAATTCAGTATGGAAAATAAACATAGAAAATGGGTACCCAACAAAATTAAATTCATGGACTTGACAAAGCTCAGATGAATGTACAGCACCTTAACTAGGAGCTTGATACATTCTGTTGAGTTGGCATCTCTAGCAGCCATAAGAGGTGTCACACCATTTACCATCTTGTTGTACTGGAGAAATATTAAGATATCAGCTCCAATGGTCAATACATAGAACTAAACTGATGAGACAAGCTTTCAGCAAAGAAAATTGATTCGTACACCCACAGTAAAATCAGTGAGAAGGTTATTTTTGTCAAGATTATATTGGTAATCAGGCCCTAATGCCATTGAGCCGACATACATGCTCCTATAGTCCAAAGATAATGCCATGATTACCACCGCATATCATTTATTTATGATTGTTTACATGGAATCTGCAAGCAGAATTGCATGGTATACTGCCTTTCCGCTCATATCAATCGGATGCGAATTTCACAGCCACAGTATTAATGGAGCATAAGCCATTCTAGTTTACAGATCCAGACTGTTTTTTTAAAGAAAGATTCGATCTTTTAATCATCACTGGCCAGTCATTAGGATCTCAAACCCCAACAAAAGCAATGCAACCATCAATAAGAGAAGGTACTAAAACAAACCTGAATATGGAACCACACCTAGAAAACGAAGAAGATGATGCATCACGCCAGCAGTGAGAACAATTTGGGAGGCAACAGCGCCCTCCCACGGTCACACCCACAGCTTTTATGGGAAGATGGATGAGCCGACAGGGAAATATTATGTGAGGGATAGCCACACAGAAGAATTTGCAGATGCAGGTAGAATTGGTTGCGTGAAAAGATCTTTTCAGAGGGGGCGTACCGAAGCAAGCCTCTTCAGTGAAAATTAAACAGCTCCCATGGCATTAACAATATACACAAGAAGTCAACAACGGTGTGAATATGTTGTGGAACCTTGTAGCTTACTATCATATTGGTCAAGTAAACTTCATAAAATTCCAGGTAGCACTCAAAAACAAATGGCGATACATGATAGAGAGTTAGATACAGATACCTATCTATTATGGCCAATATGTAAAAAGAAAGTAATCATATTAAGTACTTTTATGCATGAAAATTGGCATTGAAGGGACCAAAAATGAGAAGATGTGCAGTATTATTTGCTCGCATTCCAAAAATAGAATTATATTCGAAATGCGCTGTCCATTTGATAGTATAGTGCTATGAATTTGAAAGGGGAGTGGATGAAGCATACTTATTACCAAGACACTATGATGAGATGTAGCATTACAACCACTACACAACGAGGGGCGTGTACAAGAGAAGAAAAATGCACTGAGGATTTCAAGAGTTAACTATGCAGCACAAACACCATAGCAGCATCAAGCAACCATACACAATCAGTTAAATAGAACATGACAAGACAGCCGAGGGAAAAAAATTGCAAAACACAAGTAATTAAAGATTTAAAGTTCAAAACATGTAGGGTAACTTGAGGCAGAAACGGTATGTACTTAAACTTACATCTGCATTGTGGTCCAATAAAATCTTCACAGCACCATAATGCCCTTCACCAGCAGCACCATGAAGTGGTGTTCCACGAGCAGATACCGGGTCAACATAAGCTCCTTTTGCAAGCAAAAGCTCTATCATTTCACAAATGCCTGGGAGAAAACACGGAACTTATTACAAAGAGGAGAGGTGTTTTCTGCCAATACTACTACTACTACTACTACTACTACTACTACTACTACTACTACTACTACAACAATCCCAAAAAAGTTGGGGTAGGCTAGAGCTGAAACCCATAAGATCCCGCAACCAACTCATGGTTCTGGCACATGGATAGCTAGCTTCCACGCACCCCTGTCCATGGCTAGTTGCCTAGTTCTTTGGTGATATTCCAGTCCTTACAGATCTCTTTGGTTTTCCGGCAATCTCTTCTAAAAAGAATCCATGAGCTTATGATGGTAGGTATTTTTTTGTGACAATTTCTTTTGTTTCTGGCGTATCCTGGATCTGTGTTTGCCTTGATCATGTGCTACAAAAAAGCCCAATGAGGACTTGTTTGAATTGGAAGGAATCAAAGCCAAAAATTTCATAGTTAACTTTTAATAGGAGTATTTAGGGATGGGGCCTAATTCCCATCAAGGGGGGTATTCAATAAGATAAGACCATGGTCTACAGCATGGCTACTCAATTCATGATTCATCAGGTTCACAGTTCGCTACTTCCTACTTCCCCAAGTGCAGCGTGGACCTCTCCAATTCAGTAACAGGAGATGGGTTCACAAACACAACAATTCTGGTTTTATGGATCTAGTTAGTATGCAACGTATTTTTATCTCTATGTAAGAATGTAAGATGAGAAACCAAGTAAGATGATAGGTATTTTTTTGTGACAATTTCTTTTGTTTCTGGCGTATCCTGGACCTGTGTTTGCCTTGATCATGTGCTACAAAAAAGTCCAATCAGGACTTGTTTGGATTGGAAGGAATAAATACAAAATTTTAATAGTTATGTTAACTTTCAATAGGAGTATTTAGGGATGGGGCCTAATTCCCATCAAGGGGGATATTCAATAAGATGAGACCATGATGTACAGCATGGTTACTCGCTGCCACATGCACAATACCGAAAGACCAATGCATGCAAACATGAAATCAGAAAGACTCCTTTTGTTTTGAATTTTCACGAACTTCTATCTCTCAAATCGTGTGTCTGATTAACGATCTGTGCTCATTGTTGGCTTTGCTGTGATGATACAGTCAAAACTAGATCCCACGTAGATATGTTTCGATAACTCCTTTTTGTTACTAATTGCCAGGTTAGAGCCACTTGCTATAGCCACTTGGTAACCAGGTTATTAAGTCAGTTACCAGATTATTGCCACTCCACACCCATGTAAGACTGGAATGATACTGACATGTATTAGGTTATTTGATTTCCCAATTAGGTGACATTTTAGGATATTGCACATACACAGCAGCTAAGCCACTATATCCATGTTAAAGTGTTTAAAATATTAGTAATTATGCTACACAAAGAGCCCTGGTTTGATGCAATACATGCATGCACACGGTAGAACTTGCGCTAATGGCTAAACATAAATATATCGATGACTTTGACTAAAAGCGTGAGCAAGATTATTATTTAGTACAGCTAAGAGTATATCAGCAAATACCACCAAAGATCTACTTGGAAACCTAATATGCCGCGCATTCTCAAACAGCCTAATGAGTCTAAAACAACATGTACTTCCGAACAGAGAGACACATTACAAGAACTTAACCATCGGGTTTGAAGACAATCTATTAGCACAGAACAATATTAGTAAATTACTATATGAAACAAAGGTAAATAGCTCTGAATAGGATAACACAAAACAATTTGCAATGCAGAGATGCAGAACAGAGATATGTGTTTATAGAGGTGGACCTAATTCAGCGGCAAAATGTAACAGGGAAAACCCATTGTTATTGGCTTTGTCTGGATTAGCACCATGATCAAGAAGATACTCGGCAGTACCCCCATTGTGGTATGTTGCACAGAACAGAGGTGTTCTACCTATAAAGCAGACAAACACACAAAAACGAAATTATATCAAAGCACTTCTCGGCATAGCAAGAAATGAGATCTTTTTTGTATCGAAGCATGGCTTATCTCCAACAGCATACCACCACAGAAGTTTCCTAACACATTAGACTACGCGAATAGAAGAATCAAATGCATCCTCAGAGTTGGAGTGCATACATATGTGCAATAACTAAACAACCAAACTATCCTAAAATAAAGATTAATTTGCCCTCAAAGAGTAGCCTATTTAATTATTTATATAAACGGTGCTTATGTAGGGTATTCACATACAGTATCATAATTAAGCCCGACTTATTTCTTCTCTTAAAAAGACCGACTTATTTCATATAAAGCTGCATGATCATGAGTTAGCACAACAGAATATGATAAATCATAATTTTATTTTGCGAGATAAATATTGGTGCTTATGATACATTGGTTCATACTGACGTAGATAATCTTAGGCTCTGTTTATGGTTGCTGGACTGTGTTGTGCTGAGCTTGGAGCCATGGCAAAAGCTGGATTATCATAATGCACCTCTATGCCAAACCCAGAGAACGCACAAAACAGTCAGATATCGTGACACCTAACCTACAGATCAAGCGCATGTAAAATAGCACTTCATACAAATTGACAAAATCTACACTGAACGTGTGCAGGGTCCTAAACCAATAGATTAGGGTTTTGAAGATAGATGGACCTTCCTTGTCGACCAGATCCACATCTATCAGCAGCTCCTCGACGAGGTACCTGCACACCTCCAAACTCCCTGTACTGGCCGCGATGTGCAGCGCACTGAAACCTTCAAACGTCTCATCATCTTCCACCCTCAACTCCTCAATCGCCTCCTTGTGGCAGCCCCTGCCCATGTCCAGCATCATGACCAGCGCTGCAACGGATTGGGCCTCCAAAATGTTAGCACTCGAGCAACAAAACTGGGACAGGGTCAGAATCCGGGACGGGGGAGGGGGCAGCGTACCCTTGAAGAGGGAGAGGTTGTCGGCGGAGGCCGCATTGAAAACCATGTCCAGCACCGGGTCACGGACTGTGCCGGGAGGGGCCAGAGTTAGGATTTGGGCTGGGGTTAGGGTTAGGGTTAGGGCTAGGGATGGGCTGTGGGGAGAGGCGCTTACCGTCGGATCGATCATGAGAGCGAGGCGACGCCATGGCGTCGGTGGAGGAGGACGCGGTAGGGTCTTGGAGGGTGGGGAGGTGAGGGGAGAAGGGCCTTGGAGTTTTGGATCGAGAAAGAGCGGCGAGGGAGAAGAAACCAAGCGTAGCCTTACCCGCGGGCATGAGGACAGTGAGAATGGGCGAGGCGCCCTCGTCAGAACAGTGTTGTTTCACCCACTCCCACTTCAACGACTGAAATAGGGCGCGTTTGGCGGACCGTGGCAGCCGGCCCGGCTAGCTCAAGCCTGGCTCATACGAGGCTGGTTGAGCAAATGCACTCTCTAAACCATTATCTACATTTTGTTTGGTTGCCTGTATTTACTTCTCATGTATTAGGGGATAGTTAGGCGCACAGTGTTTGGTTGCCCACATTGTCTGAACTCACACACAAGCATATTGTTTAGTTGCATGCAACCATTGTTGTATGATAACTCTTCGGCGTTGTGGTGAGGTTACCAGCACACAACGGCGTCAGAAAAAATACACACAACAAAACATAGTAGTAAGCATAAATATTGTGCCGCACATAAGCAAATCAGTTCAAACATAGTACTAATCAGTTCGATATTAAACTAAAGCAGCTGGAGCATACGATGGCATGTCCTATGCGTTCACGGCGAAGGCGTTGCCATACCTCTTGCACCTGGTCACCATTTCAATTGCATCGTCATTGAAGATGATGACCTTCAGCATGTCGGGAGTCAGCAGCTTGAAGGTCACCATGAAGGTTATCTTGATCTGATGGACGGCAGCAAAGGTGGCCCAACCCTGATCGAGGGTGACCCTGCCGTCCAACAATCGGACAGTGACCCTCCAGAAGCAGACGGTGTTTGTCTTCAGTTTGAACTCCTGTGGCACAGATGGGAACTGATCGTGAAGGCCAGCGACATAGGTACGGCTCGAGCTGGGGGGCCATGATCACCTTGCAGAGAGTTAATTGCACACAAGTGCCACAATTGGGGCAAAACGTGCAGATCGGTATCAAGTTTCGTAATTTTTGCATGTCAGCACCAACTTCGGGGCGTGCCATCGCAAATAGAGCTAAAGCATGTGTTTATACGTATTGACGTCGAAACTGACCGCCCGGGCCCACCCGTCAGGTGCCACGATGGCCAATCGGCGCGTTCCCGCGCACTGACGAGGACGAGCCCGCTGATACGTCTCCAACGTATCTATAATTTATGAAGTATTCATGCCATGTTTACAATAGTTTTATATGATGTTGGTATGATTTGATTAGCACTAACCCGGACTGACGCTATTTTCAGCAGAACAACTGTGGTGTTGTTTTTGTGCAGAAATAAAAGTTCTCGGAACGCGATGAAAATCAACGGAGAATTTTTCTGGAAATTAAAAAAATACTGGAACAAAAATCTATCGGAGGGGAGTCCCGTGAGCCCCGCGAGGGTGGGGGGCACGCCCCCCTATCTCGTGGCCGCCTCGGGGACCCCCTGACTTGTTTTCGACACCATCCTCTCCTATAAATACAGAAACCTTCAGAAAATAACTTAGATCGGAAGTTCCACCGTCGCAAGCCTCTGTAGCCACGGGAAATCAATCTAGGCCCTCTCTAACACCCTGCCGGAGGGGGCCATCATCACCGGAGGCCATGGAGGAGGATTCGGAGGGGCCACCATCGCCATGAAGGCCAAGGACCAGAGGGAGAACCTCTCCCCATCTAGGGGGGAGGCCATGGAGGAGGAAGCACAAGGAGGAGAACCTCTCCTCCTCTTTCTCAGTGGCGCCGGAGTGCCATCGAGAGGGGAATCATCGTTGCGGTGATCGTCTTCATCACCATCACCATCCTCATCTCTTTTACGCGGTCCACTCTCCCACACCCCGTTGTAATCCCTACTTGAACATGGTGCTTTATGCCACATATTATGATCCAATGATGTGTTGCCATCCTATGATGTTTTGGGTAGATATCCTTTGTCTTTGGGTTGATTGATGATCTAGATTGGTATGAGTTGTGTGTTTTTTGTGTGTTGTCCTATTGTGCCCTCCGTGTCGCGCAAGCGTGAGGGATTCCCGTTGTAGGGTGTTGCAATACGTTTATGATTCGCTCATAGTGGGTTGCTTGAGTGACAGAAGCATAAACCCGAGTAAGGGGGTTGTTGCGTATGGGATAAAGGGGACTTGTTGCTTTAATGCTATGGTTGGCTTTTACCTTAATGATCTTTAGTAGTTGCGGATGCTTGCTAGAGTTCCAATCATAAGTGCATATGATTCAAGAAGAGAAAGTATGTTAGCTTATGCCTCCCCTCATATGAAATTGCAATAGTGATTACCGGTCTTGTTAAAAATTGCCTAGGATAATTCCACACACCGACCCATCATTATTCCACACTCGCTATTTATAATACTTAAGTAATATATTCTAACTTTATGATAATAGCACCTACTTTTATACTTTAGCTCTCTGATATCATGCAAAGTTATCCTCTTCATACCCACAACGTAGTTTTATTTCTCGTTTCTAGTTGGAAGCAAACGTTCGGCGCACGTAGAGTCGTATCAATGGCAGATAGGACTTGAGAGAATATTGATCTTACCTTTAGCTCCTTGTGGGTTCGACACTCCATACTTATCACTTCCACCTTTGGGAATTGCTACGATGATTCCCTGCACTTGGGGATTATCACCCGGCTTGGTCGCTCTTGGCCCGGTCTGGTCAGCCTCCCTCCTCCCCAACCACACCATTCTTCGTCTTCCTCCTCACTCGTTTACTCCCTCTCGTCGCCGCCCGCGTTCCCGAGATCCGTTTGTGAAAGAGTAGAATAAGAAAGATAGTGAATCTTGTTTGAACCATTAAGCCGCCCGCAGCACTGCGCCGCCGTCGCCATGGTTTTCGAGGACGAAAGCAGTGATGACCAGTTGAGCCTCCTGTACATGCACTCCTCCTCCTCCACCGATGGGCTTAACTAGGTCGGTTCACTTGACCCAGGTTCAGGGTTTCAGAATTTTGGTTTTTTGATTGGGTGATTTAACTGGGTTTTGATTTGGGCATTGTGTTTGTACGAGCTTGTGTAGGTCCCTTTCAGCCTTGAAGATCTCGATTACAGGGGCTTGAGTTGGATCTGATGGTCTTCTCTGAGAAGCACGACAAGGCATCGGAGAGGCTTGTTGCCTTTGAAGGAAAATACACAGGTAGAAGGTTCTTAGAATGTGCACAACCGGTATGATCCATTCATGGTTTCATTCATGTATCATCCATTGTTGGCTTGACAGTATGTGCTCTTGTAGTGATGCAAAATATTTAGTTCAATGGTAGGTATATTTTGTATTGTATATGCTATTGTTTTGATGCTAGATATTTTGCTTGACACCATGTAGTGTGATAAGTCTCCAACGTATCTATAATTTTTAATTGTTCCATGCTATTATATTATCAATCTTGGATATTTTATATGCATTATTATGCTATTTTATATTATTTTCGGGACTAACCTATCAACCTAGTGCCCAATACCAGTTGCTATTTTTTCCCTTATTTTTGTCTTTACAGAAAATCAATACCGAACGAAGTCCAAATGGAACGAAACTTTTTGACGGTTTTTCTTGGACCACAAGACACCCTAGAAGCTTCGGGAGGAGGCCAGAGGAGTCACGAGGCGGTGATACGCTACAATGTATCTATAATTTTTTATTGTTCCATGCTATTATATTATCAATCTTGGATGTTTTATATGCATTATTATTGCCATTTTATATCATTTTTTGGGACTAACCTATTAACCTAGTGCCAAGTGCCAGTTGTTGTTTTTTCCTTGTTTTAGTCTTTACAGAAAATCAATACCAAACATAGTCCAAATGGAACAAAACTTTTTGACGATTTTTCCTGGACCACGAGATACCCAGGAAGCTTCGGGAAAAGACCTGGAGGGCCACGGGGCAGCCAAAAGCTCAAGGGACGCGCGCTCGCACGCCCTCCAAAATTGTGGGCCCCATGAGAGTCCTCCAACCCTAATTATTCTTCTATAAATATCCATATATTCCCCAAAGACTAGAGGGCACACCAAAAATACTTTTCCACCGCCGCAAGTTTCTGTCTTCATGAGATCCCATCTGGAGACCTTTTCCGGTACTCTGACGGAGGGGGATTCGATCATGGAGGGCATCTACATCAACCTTGCTGCCCTTCCGATGATGCGTGAGTAGTTTACCACAGACCTACGGGTCCATGGCTAGAAGCTAGATGGCTTCTTCTCTCTCTTTGATCTTCAATACAATGTTCTCCTTAATGTTCTTGGAGATCTATTCGATGTAATCTTCTTTTGCGGTGTGTTTGTTGAGATCCGGTGAATTATGGGTTTATGCTCAGATTATCTATGAATATTATTTGAGTCTTATCTGAACTCTTTTATGCATGATTGTTATAGCTTTGTATTTCTCTCCGATCTATTTATTTGGTTTGGCCAACTAGATTGTTTTTTTCTTGCAATGGGAGAGGTGCTTTGTAATGGGTTCAATCTTGCAGTGCTCAATCCCAGTGACAGAAATGGACATGACACATATTTATATTGTTTCCATTAAGGATATAAAGATGAGGTTTATTCATATTGATTGGATCTGTCCCTCTACATCATGTCATCTTGCTTAAGTCATTACTCCGTTCTTGTTAACTAAATACACTAGATGCATGCTGGTTAGCGATCGATGTGTGGAGTGAATAATAGTGGATGCAGGCAGGAGTCGGTCTACTTGTGTTGGATGTGATGCCTATATACATGATCATTGCCTTGGATATCATCATGACTATGCATTTTTCTATCAATTGCTCAGCAATAATTTGTTCACCCACCGTATGCTTTCTTCGAGACATAAGCCTCTAGTGAAAGCTATGGCCCCCGTGTCTATCTTTTATCATATTGCTTTTAGATCTATAAACCAAAAAACACAAAAATATCTTGTTGTAATTTATTTACCTTTATTTTATTTTGCTATTTTATTTATCTTTTATATCTATCACTATCGGATCTCATCCTTGCAAGTAACCGTGAAGGGATTGACAACCCATTTATCGTGTTGGGTGCAAGTATTTGTTTGTTTGTGTAGGTGCAATTATTGGGGACTTGTGTGTTCCTCCTACTGGATTGATACCTTGGTTCTCAACTTGCTGCATCACCCTTTCTTCTTCAAGGGAAAAACCAACGCAAGCTCAAGAAGTAGCAGGAAGAATTTCTGGCGCCGTTGCCGGGGAGGATCTACATCAAGCCTACCAAGTACCTATCATAAACTCTCATCTCTTACATTTATTTTATTTTTCATTCGCCTCTCGTTTTCCTCTCCCCCACTTCTAAAATGTTTTCAGAAAAACACAAAAAATGCCCTTTTATTTGCCATCTTTCTGTTTGTCTTTTTCGTTTGCTTTTTGTTTGCTTGTGTGCTAGATTGTTTCCATTGGCACGATGTCTGAAGAAAATACTAAGTTGTGTGAATTTTCCAATACTACTAATAATGATTTTATTAGTACTCCGATTGCTCCCACCACTAGTGCGGAATCTTATGAAATTAATGCCGCTTTATTGAATCTTGTTATGAAAGAACAATTTTCTGGTAGTCCTAATGAAGATGATGCATCCCATCTTAATACTTTCGTTGAATTGTGCAATATGCAAAAGAAAAAAGATTTGGATAATGATATTTTGAAATTGAAATTATTCCCGTTCTCATTACGATATCGTGCTAAAACTTGGTTTTCATCCTTGCCTAAAAATAGTATTAATTCTTGGAATAAGTGTAAGGATGCTTTTATTTCCAATTATTTTCCTCCCGCTAAGATCATCTCCCTTAGGAATGATATAATGAATTTTAAGCAACTTGATCATGAAAATGTTGCTCAATCATGGGAGATGATGAAATTAATGATAAGAAATTGCCCTACTCATGGTTTAAATTTATGGATGATCATACAAATTTTTTATGCTGGATTGAATTTGCCATTTAGAAATCTTTTAGATTCAGCCGCGGGTGGTAATTTTATGGAAATCACATTAGGAGAAGCTACTAAAATCCTAGATAATATTATGGCAAATTACTCTCAATGGCATACCGAAAGATCTTCTACTAATAAAAAAGTGCATGCTATTAAAGAAATTAATACTTTGAGTGGAAAGATGGATTAACTTATGAAATTGATTGCTAGCAAGAGTGCTCCTATTGATCCTAATGATATGCATTTGTCTACTTTGGTTGAGAATAATAATGAATCTATGGATGTGAATTTTGTTGGCAGGAACAATTTTGGTATTAACGCTTATAGAGGCAATTTTAACCCTAGGCCTTTTCCTAGTAATTCATGTAATAATTATGGTAATTCTTACAATTTTTTTATGGAAATTATAATAAGACGCCCTCTGATCTTGAGAATAATATTAAAGATTTCATTAACTCCCAAAAGATTTTCAATGCTATGATTGAAGAAAAATTGCTTAAGTTTGATGATGTGGCTACAAACGTTGATAGAATTTCTTATGAGATTGATTCCCTTAAGATTAAATCTATGCCACCTAAGCTTGATATTAATGAGTCTCTAAAATCTATCCAAATTTCTATTAATGAATGTAGGGAGGGAACTGCTAGAATTCTTGCTAAAAGAGAATGGCTAGAAAAGGTGTGTTCTTCCAATTTTTGCGATAATAATGATGAGTATCTTAAAGTGATTGGTGTGACTCCTTTTGAATATTTGTTTGAGAATATAAAACTTGATGAAAAAGGGACGGGAGAGGAGTCAACTTTAGCTAGAAGGTGTCCTAATAATTTGGAGGGCGATGTTCTTAATGAAAAATTTGACAAAAAGTGGGTTTGGCGAGGTCAAAACTTTAACTAGTGATGTACCCACTCTTTTGGATCACAAGGAATTTAATTATGATAATTATTCTTTGATTGAGTGTATTTAATTGTTGCAATCCATGCTTAATTCCCCTCATTCTTATGATCAAAATAAGCCTTTCACTAAACATATTGTTGATGCTATGATGAAATATTTTGAAGAAAAAATTGAGTTGGAAGTTTCAATCTCTACAAACTTATATGATTAGTGGGAACCTACTATTAAGATTAAGATTAAAGATTATGAGTGCAATGCTTTATGTGATTTGGGTGCTAACGCTTCCACTATTCCAAAAACTTCATGTGATGTGATAGGTTTTCGTGAACTAGATGATTGTTCTTTAAATTGCACTTAGTATATTTCACTATTAAGAAACCTATGGGAAGAATTAATGATGTTCTTGTTATTGAAAATAGGAATTATGTGCATGTAGATTTCATTGTGCTTGATATTGATTGCAATTCTACTTGCCCTATAAGTAGACCTTTCCTTAGAACGATTGGCGCAATTATTGATATGAAAGAAGTAAACATTAGATTTCTATTTCTATTAAGGAAGGGCATGGAATCCAAGAAAGAAAAATAAGTTACCATATGAATCTATTATGAGGGCCACTTATTGATTGAATACCAAAGATGATAAAACCTAGGACTATGCAATATGCCTAGCTAGGGGCGTAAAACGATAGCGCTTGTTGGGGGGCAACCCAATGAATTTTTGTGTCTTTTGCTTTTTCTTCTGTTTTTCAACAAAATATCATTATGCTTCCGTTATAATGGTGTTCATGTGTTTTAATTAGTGTTTGTGCCAAGTAAGACCTTCGGGATGGTTTGGAATATTGTTGATTTGATTCTGTGAGAAAAGAGAAACTTTTGCGTCTAGTAGCAGAATTCTATGTGCTTTCTGGAGCATGATCAATTTCTGAAATTTTTAATTGATATACAAATTTCCCACGTTTTTCTTATTTTTTCAGAATTTTCAGAGTTACATAAGTATGACTAAAAATTGCGTCTTTACAGATTGTTCTGTTTTTGATAGATTCTGTTTTCTTTGTGTTTGATGCTTGCTTTGATGAATCTATGGATTATATCGGCGGGGTATAAGCCATGGTGAAGTGGGAGTATAGTAGATATAATACAAAAAAATTATAATGAGTTCATAACAGTACCTAAAAGTAAAGGTTGGTTTTATTATACTAACGGATCTCACGAGTTTTATGTTGAGTTTTGTGTTGTGAAGTTTTCAAGTTTTAGGTGAAGTTTCGATGAGCTAAGAAATAAGGAGTGACAAGAGCCTAAGCTTGGGGATGCCCAAGGCACCCCAAGGTAATATTCAAGGACAACCAAGCGTCTAAACTTGGGGATGCCCCAGATGTCAACCCCTCTTTTGTCTACAATCCATCGGTAAGTTACTTGAGGCTATATTTTTGTTGACACAAGATTTTGGTATGGAATGAAATGCAATTAAGATGGTCTCAAATGGACAAGTGATCTACATGAAAAAGTTCCGTATTGTCGACATGAACATCTTTCAAGTTTGGGCCATCTGTTGGGAACGTAGCAGAATTTTAAAATTTTCTACGCATCACCAAAATCAATCTGTGGTGTCTTCTAGCAACGAGAGGAAGAGGAGTGCATCTACATACCCTTGTAGATCGCTAAGAGAAAGCATTCAAGAGAACGGGGTTGATGGAGTCGTACTCGTCGTGATCCAAATCACCGATGACCAAGCGCCGAACGGACGACACCTTCGCGTTCAACACACGTACGGAGCGAGGACGTCTCTCGCGCCTTGATCCAGCAAGGAGGAGGGAGAGGTTGAGGAAGAAAGCTCTAACAGCAGCACGACGGCGTGGTGGTGGTGGAGCAGCAGTACTCCGGCAGGGCTTCGCCAAGCTCTTAATGGAGGAGGAGAGGTATTGGGGAGGGGAGGGGCTGCGCCTTGGGAAGGGGTGTGGCTCCCATGTGCCTCCCCACTATATATATGGGTGGAGGGGGCTGGTTTCTTGCCCTCCAAGTCCATTGGGGCGTTGGCAAAGGTGGAGGAAAGAAATCCCATCATTTCCCTTCCCCACCGATTGTTATCCCCCCTTTTTAGGGATCTTGATCTTATCCCTTTGGGATATGATCTTATTCCTTCTAAGGGGGGATCTTGGTGCGCCTTGACCAGGGGTGTGGGGCCTTGCCCCCACTACCCATGTTCATGTGGGTCCCCAGATGCAGGTGGGCCCCACTCCAGAACCTTCTAGAATTTTCCCGGTACAATACCGAAAAATCCCGAACATTGTCCGGTGGCCAAAATAGGACTTCCCATATATAAATCTTTACCTCCGGACCATTCCGGAACTCCTCGTGACGTCTGGGATCTTATCCAGGACTCCAAACAACATTCGGTAATCACATACAAGTCTTCCTAGTAACCCTAGCGTCATCGAACCTTAAGTGTGTAGACCCTACGGGTTCGGGAACCATGTAGACATGACCGAGACAACTCTCCAGCCAATAACCAACAGCGGGATCTGGATACCCATGTTGGCTCCCACATGTTCCACGATGATCTCATCGGATGAACCATGATGTCAAGGATTCAATCAATCCCGTATACAATTCCCTTTGTCTAACGGTATAGTACTTGCCCGAGATTCGATCGTCGGTATCCCGATACCTTATTCAATCTCGTTACCGGCAAGTCTCTTTACTCGTTCCGTAACACATCATCCCGTGATCAAATCCTTGATCACATTGTGCACATTATGATGATGTCCTACCGAGTGGGCCCAGAGATACCTCTCCGTCACACGGAGTGACAAATCCCAGTCTCGATTTGTGCCAACCCAACAGACACTTTCGAAGATACCCGTAGTGCACCTTTATAGCCACCCAGTTACATTGTGACATTTGGCACACCCAAAGCACTCCTACGGTATCCGGGAGTTGCACAATCTCATGGTCTAAGTAAATGATACTTGACATTAGAAAAGCTTTAGCATATGAACTACACGATCTTGTGCTAGGCTTAGGATTGGGTCTTGTCCATCACATCATTCTCCTAATGATGTGATCCCGTTATCAACGACATCCAATGTCCATGGTCAGGAAACCGTAACCATCTATTGATCAACGAGCTAGTCAACTAGAGGCTTACTAGGGACATGGTGTTTTCTATGTATCCACACATGTATTTGAGTTTCCTATCAATACAATTCTAGCATGGATAATAAAAGATTATCATGAACAAGGAAATATAATAATAACTAATTTATTATTGCCTCTAGGGCATATTTCCAACAGTCTCCCACTTGCACTGGAGACAATAATCCAGTTCACATCGCTATGTGACTAACACTCAAGGTCACATCCCCATGTGACTAACACCCAAAGAGTTTAGTAGAGTCAATAATCTAGTTCACATTACCATGTGATTAACACTCAATGAGTTCTGGGTTTGATCATGTTATGCTTGTGAGAGATGTTATAGTCAACGGGTCTGAACCTTTCAGATCCATGTGTGCTTTACAAATCTCTATGTCATCTTGTAGATGCAGCTACCACGCTCTACTTGGAGCTATTCCAAATAACTGTTCTACCATACGAATCCAGTTTACTACTCCGAATAATCTAGATTAGTGTCAAAGCTTGCATCAGCGTAACCCTTTACGACGAACTCTTTTACCACCTCCATAATCGAGAGAGTTCCTTAGTCCACTAGTTACTAAGGATTACCTTGACCAGTGTCCTGTGATCCATTCCTAGATCACACTTGTACCCCTTGACTGACTCATGTCTTGGCACACTTCAGGTGCGGTACATAACACAACATACTTTAGAACCTATGACTAAAACATAGGGGACGACTTTCGTCCTTTCTCTCCATTCTGCCGTGGTCAGGTCTTGAGTCTTACTCAATACTCATACCTTATAACACAGCCAATAACTCCTTCTTTGCCGATCTATTTTGAACTCCTTCAAAATCTTGTCATGGTATGTGTCGTGGAATTGTCACGGCAGATGTCCTCTTGGAAGGACTTAGTCGTGGAGCCATCACAACTAGGAAGCTTAAAGGGGTTAATCGGGACAAAGGACACGAGAGGTTTATACTAGTTCAGCCCCTTGCGGTGAAGGAAGGCCTACGTCTAGTTGGTTTGGAATTTCTTGAGGTTTCGATGACCAGGGAGCGAGATACACTATGCCCGGTTCTCGATGTGTTGTTTCTTTTTCTAAGCCGCTGGCGGGTCGTCCCCTTATATACACGGGTTGACGCCCTGCGGCCTACAGAGTCCCGGCCGGCTCATAAACAGTGTCCGGCTCGGTGACTAGTTACCTCTACCTTATGTTGCAAGTCATGCCATTATGGCGGTTTGTCATCATGGGCCTTAAGTCGCGCGTGGGCTTTAAACCCTATGAACCGCCATTCTCATGCTGGGTCTTGGGCTTCCTTCATGATGAGTACTCTTTGCGTAACCCGGCCCCTCCTGGCCGGCTTACTCAAATAGTTATATCCCCAACATTAGGCCCCGGATTGATTTGAACCGGTTCATGTCAATCTTTTTAAAACCTTATGAACTGGCCTTTAGTCTTCTGTCTTGTGTGAAAATTGTAACCCGCCGTGATGTCATCATCTGGATCCGGGTTAAATCACCGTGACTTCATCTTCAATAAATTTATATTTTAATCCGCCACATCTTCAACGGATCTCTGCCTTTACCGACCATCCCGAAAATCGAGGCGTCGGGGCTGTTGGATAACAATGTTTAATCTCCTCGTTTCTCGCGCCGTCTCGGTCAGTATTTCCTTATGAATAGAGCGACCTAGGTCTTCCATTCTTCCCTCTTTCAGTCGTCTTCTTCCTCTTGCTTCCTCTCGAGCTCCCCCCCCGCCGCCGTCGAGCCCTTCGTCTTCACCGACTCAGGCCGTTGCATCGACCTGACTCTGACCAGAAATCGACGGCGAATCTCCGCAGCTTGTCCACATCTGTGAGTTCCTCTCCTCTTTTTCTTAGATCAACATTGAAGCTTTGTCGAGTTCGTCGACGTTCATCGCCACCCGACGCAAACCCTCGCTATCTTTCTCCTCCAATGCCCTGCTTAGATCATAAAAACAATGTAGAACTGTTGCAGTAATCATTTGTGTTTATCTTGCATGAGAACAGATCTCACTTCCCTTGTTTTGGAAGCCTTCCTCGAGTATATGACCTTCTCTGTACTGTTTTAGGTCTAGAAATTTTTCTTTTCCAAAGCATTGTTTGATCCAAAATAATAATTGCATCTTGTGAAACCTGTTTGTTCCATACTTAGCCAAAAAACTGCGTTTGTTGATTCTGCTTCAGCCATAGTAATTCGTGTAACCGGTTTAAGATAATACCGGCTGTCAGCACCACTTGCTTCTGGCGACTTAAGAAAAACTTAATCATCCTTAATTTACAGCAAGCCGTTAAACATTATCACATAGTTACCTGTACGTCATTAGGCCCCTTCTTAAGCCGCCATATTTGAGTAAACCCACAGTGTTTTCCTCCGGGTTATAATTAAACCGGAAAAATTCCTTTATCTTGTTGTAGGCATCGGTTTACGCAATGGCACCCAAAGCTGTCAAACCTCCGGTGACTTGCAACTGGGTCAAATCCACTGTTACACAGAGTTCTTTAGCTGGGTTTGCGAAAACCGGCCATCTGCCCCGAAAGGAAATTATGTCCTATCGTGCTCCTAACCCATCAGAGGAGAAACCTCAACCCAAGGAAGGGGAGGCAATTGTGTTTACAGATCACATGATCCGGGGCTTTGCCCCACTCGGGTCAAAATTCTTCAGAGACGTTCTACATTTCTTTGACCTAAGACCTCAAGACATCGGGCCCAACTCTGTGTCGAATCTCTGCAACTTCCAAGTGTTTTGCGAGGTGTATCTTGGAGAAGAGCCAAATTTGACTTTGTTTAGAGAGCTGTTTTATTTGAACCGGCAAAATGAACGTGCCAATGGGCCCAGTCTGGAACTCGGTGGCATCTCAATTCTATGGCGAAGAGATTGCCTATTTCCTTATGCGGAGCTGCCAAGTCATCCGAAAGAGTTGAACCAGACATGGTTCTATTGCCAAGATACCTCCCCGGCTGGTGAGAATTCACTACCCGGCTTCCGTGCCCTGCGCTTGGAGTCCAATCACCCATTGGCCGACAAATTATCTCCTGCTGAACGCATTCCACTTGCCCCCACCACAAAGAAGATTAAAGCTCTGTTGGGCAATGGTTTGGACGGCATTGATTTGGTCCGGACCTGGATTACCTGGCGGGTGATTCCGTTAAGCCTCCGACCCGGCTTAATGCGTACTTACTCGGGGGGAAAAGATGACCCGCTGCGTCACAGCTCTGATGATTTACCAGATGACACGGTCGAGGCTATGATCCAGTCACTGTTGAAAGAGGGGACTGTGGTGAACAATACCTTCAGCTTACTCCCCTTCTGCAGGAATAACCCAGCTCCCGCAGTAAGTCGTCAGCCTCAATGATCACTTTTTATCATATTTACCTTAATTTTACTCATACCCCCTCACAACTCTTTACAGGCAAATGACAAATTCTGGAAAGTCCCGTATGATCATGAGGCGGCCAAACAGGCCCGGGCGGCAAACAGGGCCGAAAAGAGAACCACCAGACCTTCTACTTCAAAGAAGAGAAAACCAAGTGCTTCAGAGATGTTCCGTCTCGATGATTCTGATGATGACGAGGAAGAGGTAACATTCCAACTTCCCTCACTCTTTTATCATTACCTTACTAACACTATTCTCCTTTTTTAGGAAGACACAGGGAACAACCAACCCGTCGAGGAAGAGGTAACTATCATCTCCTCCGACTCCAAGCCTCGACCGCATCAGAAAATTCGAAGAGTAACCCGGAAAGTAAGATTTTCACACCCTTTGGCTTATCAAGATCCTGACTTTCTTTTGAAGCAACAACAATTTGAAAACCAGAGGCAGACCCGGACCAGCAAGGATGCAGAGCTCTCCTCCGGCTTACCTGATGCAACCCGGAAGCGTCGGTCTGAGGTTATCTCCGATTTATACCCTTTTTTACCTTTGGCGGGTCAAATCCGTCAACCTCTCAATTCCTCTGACTCCAATTATCAGGATACCTCCCCTTCATCCGGCGAGTCCATGCAGTCAAACATGCCGGCTTTTAAGACTGCTCCTGGGTAATATCAATTTATTTACCTTATGTTTGTTCTTCCTCATGTTTCTGTACTCATTCTTCTGCTTTGTTCATAGCATGCAAGTTAAGCCCAGGTAGAAAACGAAGAAAGATAAACCGGCGGAAGACCCTGTGGTAACTGAACAGGAACTGAGCACAGCTGCCCCCGGCTCTCCCACACATCAATCGCCACTTGAACCGGCTCAAGATACTGTAGTACCAACCTTTGATTCGCCTGCTGAAGATATTTTGGCTGGTTCTGTTAATCCGGAAGCACCTAGCCCGGCCAAGACAATTGATCCATAAGTAGAAATACTCAAGACATAGTTTGTCGAGCCGGGCCGGCCCACAGTTCTTGCCAGATGTTCTGCTAAGGAGGAGTTATTGGAACATCGTAAAGCCAAGTCAGCCATCACGGACTATACTCATTTAAGTATTGGAGAGCTTGTCTCGGGTTATATTAACCAGGTGCATAGCAGCCGTGACCTGGAAATTGACATGGTGAAGCAGATACAAAAAAAATCTGAGGTACAACTTATGCTTCCTTACTTTCAATCATACTTACAGTACCAGCCCCCAAGTCTACTGCTTATTAAGAAATATGATGTAGACTTTAGAAAAACTGTGAGAACTGCTTGTCCGGCTTAAAGAAAACATACTTAAACCTTATGTAACACGATACCTTTAACTTGCGATACACATTAGCCCCCAAGTGCCAAGCATTTTTGCTTGCAAAGTGCTTGGGACTTTAATATTCAGGACTGGCTTAATAATGTAGAAAGTTTCGGTACACATTAGCCCCCAAGTGTCAAGTATGTTTGCTTGCAAAGTGCTTGAGACTTTGAAATTATTTATTATGATGCTAACTGTAACCCGGGATAACGCAGGCTACCATAAGTCAATTTGAATTGGAGATTGCTGACCTTAAAAGCCGCCTGTCAGGCCAGGAACTTGAAATTCAAAACGCCAACTCCAAGTTTGAACTCAGCGTCTCTGAACAAGAGAAGTTGAAGAAGAACTTTGAGTCGGAGAAGAAATCCTGGGCTGATGAGAAGGCCTCTCTGGTGACCCGGGCCGAGGCAGCCGAAACATCCCTTGCAAAGGCAAACACCGAGCTGTCCGGCTTGAAGCGTCAAATATCTCGAATGGTCTCAGCGATTTTCGGTACGTTTCTTTGTATGAACCTCAAATACTGTTATCCTTCCTTTGACGACCAAGCTAATTATCACTTCTGGTTTACTCTTTGTTTAACAACACAGGCCCCAGAAGTAAAACCCTCCAGCAGGACATGGTAGTCAAGCTGAAAGCCATCTATACATTGGTGGAACAATTATACACTGGGTCACAACGTGCTTTGGCTGTTGTGGCCTTATCAAATGACGTGCCCCACCTCTTGCAAGATGTGCATGTTACGTCGGCTTGCTGTGCTCCCCCAGCGGATTCAAGAGTTGAGACGGGCCCAAGCAAGAGCCGGAGCAATAGCTGCCTTGAGCCGGGCCAAGGCCTGGTTACCGGAGCTAGACCCGGCCGATATCGCTCTTGGGTATCCAAGTTTGAAGGAGGATGGCACAGCGTTTGATCAAAAAGACTTCACCAGCTGCGTGAGGGACATACGCCCTGTGGCCACTCAAATTGGGAATGACACTGACCTCTCCAAGTATCAGCCGGGTTATGAAAAAGAAAATCTGAGAATCCCCACACCGCATTACGATGATGTCAGCCTGATCCCTCCAATTCGTAAGCATACCTTTGCCCCTGAAGTAGACCCAACCGGTTTAATAGATGATGAAGCTGAGTTTGAAGCCTTGAGTGGCATTGACTGGGCATCATCATCCTTCCAGGACAAGGCAACTAGCGAAGAGGCGGAGAAGGATAACCCGGAAGCTTCATGTCAACCCCAAGAGTAAATTGCAAGGCGTCCCCTGCGTATGTCTTGTATAAAAACAATGCCTCATCATTCAGACTCGGGGAGTCTTGTAATAGAGCCGAAAACACTCTGAGTTTGTCATGCCTTCACGCATGCTTATGGCCCTTAAGACTTGCATAAGCCGCCATCATTATGCACTTCATAATTTATGCGAATCTGTTATATTTTTTGCAGAAATGTCTTGCATTGCCCTGCACAGAAGATAGACAAAATCCCTTGGTGACTTATCGCATTGAGAGTTACATAAGCTTCTGATAACCCAGAGTGTTATGGGAAAACCAACTTATGATTGAACTTAGCAGATGTAATCATAATGATATGCTTGTGATGCTTATGTTTACCTCTGAAAGTAAATTTAACTCCTGATGATTGCTATATATAAAGGTTCGCCTGGTATTTAGTAACCCGGAGTAACCAATATTCACCGGGAGGGTTGTGATTCACACTATGGTATTTTGAAGAGGATCTTAATATAACCAAATAGTGATACTTATAAAGCATGATGAATAATAAACAAATTTCAAAGGCTTCTGATTCGAATACGATCAGTGAACCGTTCCAAAGGGGTTAAGCTAAGATTCGGATGCGATCATATAGCCCCCAACGGCTGTGGCGATGCCGATCAAGTGGGTATCGACAGCTATGTTCTCTTTGCTTCGAATACGACCTATGTTTGAACATGAAGCCCCCAAGTGACCATAAGAGTTGTTTAATGACGCTGATTCGAATACGATCCACGTCAGACCCAAAGGGGTTAAGCTATGATTCAAATATGATCAGGAAGCCCCCAAGTGGGCTTTGCAGTATGCCGATCAAGTGGGTATCGACAGCTATGTTCTCTTTGGTTCGAATACGACCTATGTTTGAACAGGAAGCCCCCAAGTGATCATGGCTAGATTCAGATATGATCATAAGCCGGACCAAAGGAAAGCCGGATTCAGATGTGACCCGCTTCCTCTTGGTTATTTCCACCACCTGACAAAGGAAACACATAAAACCTTTTTTGGGATGGAAAAAAGGATAGAGGTCCTGCTTTATTGCTTTATGTAATATATACCTAGGATAAATATACATATATTAGAGCCGGTGGCTTAAGTATAATAAGACCGAAGATGAGCGATATTCCACGGCCGGCGGGTCTCCTCCTCCGACTTACGTGAGTCCTTGTGCTCTCGAACATCGATAAGGTAGTATGACCCGTTGTTCAGATTCTTGCTGGCCACAAAGGGTCCTTCCCAAGGAGGGGATAGCTTGTGCATGTCAGATTGATCCTGGATGAGCCGGGGCACTAAGTCGCCTTCCTGAAAGGTTCTGGACCTAACCCGGCGGCTGTGGTAGCGGTGCAGGTCTTGCTGGTAAATCGCCGAGCGGGCTATTGCCAAGTCTCGTTCCTCGTCCAACAGGTCCAGTGCATCTTGCCGAGCTCTTTCGTTGTCCGCCTCAACATAAGCCGCCACACGGGGTGAATCATGACGGATGTCACTTGGTAGAACCGCCTCTGCTCCGTACACCATGAAGAAAGGTGTGTAACCCGTGGACCTGTTAGGTGTGGTATTGATGCTCCAAAGTACTGAAGGTAACTCCTCCACCCAACAACCCGGCGTCTGCTGTAAGGGGACTAAGAGTCGGGGCTTGATACCCTTCAGGATCTCTTGATTAGCTCGTTCTGCTTGACCATTGGATTGAGGATGAGCCACAGCTGAAACGTCAAGCCGGATATGCTCTCGTTGACAGAACTCTTCCATAGCTCCTTTGGAAAGGTTAGTGCCATTATCAGTTATGATGCTGTGTGGAAAACCAAAGCGAAAAATCACCTTTTTCATGAACTGGACCGCCGTGGCTGCATCACACTTACTGACTGGCTCTGCCTCAAGCCACTTTGTAAACTTGTCAACCGCTACCAAGAGGTGCATCTTTTTATCCTTAGACCTTTTGAAAGGGCCGACCATATCAAGCCCCCAGACTGCAAACGGCCAAGTAATTGGAATCATCCTCAATTCTTGAGCCAGCACATGGGCTCGTCGTGAGAACTTCTGACATCCGTCACACTTACTGACCAAATCTTCCGCATCAGCATGAGCCGTCAACCAATAAAACCCATGACGAAAAGCTTTGGCCACAAGAAATTTTGAACCGGCGTGATGACCACAATCGCCTTCATGAATCTCACGAAGGATCTCCTGACCTTCTGTAGGTGACACGCAACGTTGAAACGCTCCAGTGACGCTACAGTGATGTAACTCGCCATTGACAATTGTCATGGACTTGAATCGCCGGACGATTTGTCTTGCCAAGGTCTCATCCTCCGGCAACTCTCCCCGGGTCATGTAAGCCATATAAGGCACTGTCCAATCCGGGATAACGTGGAGAGCCGCCACCAGTTGTGCCTCCGGGTCTGGTATTGCCAGATCTTCCTCTATAGGTAACTTAACAGAAGGATTATGCAAAACATCAAGAAAGGTGTTAGGCGGCACCGGCTTACGTTGAGATCCTAGCCGGCTTAAAGCATCAGCCGCCTCGTTCTTCCTTCAATCAATGTGTTCCACCACATAACCCTTGAAGTGTCCAGCCACAGCATCAACCTCGCGACGGTAAGCTGCCATAAAGGGATCTTTAGAATCCCACTTGCCTGACACCTGTTGAGCCACTAGGTCTGTGTCTCCCAAGCATCTCACCCGGCTTAAGTTCATCTCTTTGGCCATCCAGAGACCATGGAGTAGAGCCTCGTACTCTGCTGCGTTGTTAGTACAAGGAAACATAAGCCGGAGCACATAACAAAATTTGTCACCTCGAGGGGAGGTTAACACGACTCCAGCCCCCGAGCCTTCCAGCTGCCTGGACCCATCAAAGTGAATAGTCCAATATGTGTTGTCGGGCTTCTCCTCAGGTGCCTGTAGCTCTGTCCAGTCATTGATAAAATCGACCAGGGCTTGAGACTTAATGGCAGTACGTGGCACATACTTCAAACCATGAGGCCCGAGCTCAATGGCCCACTTGGCGATTCGTCCTGTGGTTTCTCTGTTCTGGATGATGTCTCCCAAAGGGGCAGAACTTACCACAGTGATAGGGTGACCTTGGAAGTACTGTTTCAGCTTCCGGCTTGCCATGAACACCCCGTAAACCAGCTTCTGCCAATGAGGGTACCTTTGCTTTGACTCGATGAGCACCTCACTGACATAATAAACCGGCCGTTGAACCGGATGCTCCTTACCAGCCTCCTTGCGCTCCACCACAATTGCAACGCTGACAGCTCGTGAATTAGCAGCTACATATAATAGCAAAGGCTCCTTGTCAATGGGAGCTGCAAGAACCGGCGGCTCAGATAACTGCCTCTTCAAATCCTCAAAAGCAGCATTAGTAGCATTACTCCAGACAAAGGTGTCTGCCTTCTTCATCAGTTGGTACAGCGGTAGGGCCTTCTCACCTAAACGGCTTATAAACCGGCTTAAAGCAGCAACACGACCCGCCAGTCGCTGAACATCGTTGATACACGCCGGTTTAGCCAAGGAGGTGATTGCTTTGATCTTCTCCAGATTGGCTTCGATGCCCCTGTTTGAGACCAAGAATCCCAAAAGCTTGCCTGCAGGTACACCGAATACACACTTCTCCGGGTTAAGCATCATCTTGTAAACCCGGAGGTTATCAAAGGTTTCTCTGAGATCAGATATCAGGGTTTCCGTCTCTCTAGACTTCACCACTATGTCATCCACATAAGCATGTACATTGCGCCCAATCTGATTGTGGAGACAATTCTGTACACACCGTTGATAAGTCGCCTGGGCACTCTTGAGCCCAAAAGGCATAGACACATAACAGAAGGCTCCAAACGGAGTGATGAAAGCCGTCTTCTCCTGGTCCTTAGCCGCCATCTTGATCTGATGATAACCTGAGTATGCATCCAAAAAGCTCAAACGCGCGCAACCCGCCGTAGCATCAATGATCTGATCAATACGGGGGAGAGCGAAGGGATCAGCCGGACAAGCCTTATTTAAGTCCGTGTAATCCACACACATCCGCCAGGTGCCGTTTTTCTTGAGCACGAGCACCGGGTTAGCCAACCACTCCGGGTGAAAGACTTCAATAATGAACCCAGCCGCCAAGAGCCGGGCGACCTCCTCTCCTATGGCTTTTCGTCGTTCCTCATTGTATCGCCGCAGAAATTGTCTGACCGGCTTATACTTCGGAACAATATTAAGAGTGTGCTCAGCGAGTCCTCTCGGTACACCTGGCATGTCAGAAGGTTTCCACGCGAAGATGTCCCGGTTCTCACGGATGAACTCGATGAGCGCGCTTTCCTATTTAGGACCCAAATTGGCATTGATGCTGAATTGCTTAGACGAATAGCCTGGGGTAAAATCAACAAGCTTAGTCTCCGCAGCCGATTTAAACTTCATGGCCGGGTCATGTTCCGTCGTCGGCTTCTTGAGGGAGGTCCTATCCACCGGGTCAACGTTATCTTGATAAAATTTGAGCTCCTCCGCTGCACAGACAGACTCGGCGTAAGCTGCATCGCCTTCTTCGCACTCCAGGGCCACCTTTCGGCTTCCATGCACAGTGATAGTGCCCTTGTAACCCGGCATCTTGAGCTGTAAATAAACATAACACGACCGCGCCATGAACTTGGCATAAGCCGGCCACCCGAACAAAGCGTGATACGGACTTTTGATTTTGACCACCTCAAAAGTTAACTTTTCAGCCCTAGAATCATGCTCGTCTCCAAAAGCCACCTCCAGCTCAATCTTACCTACAGGATACGCCGACTTACCAGGCACCACTCCATGGAAGACGGTATTGGAAGTTTTTAAATTCTTGTCAGTTAAGCCCATGCGCCGAAAGGTCTCGTAATAGAGGATATTGATGCTGCTACCTCCATCCATGAGAACCTTAGTGAATTTATAACCACCAACCCACGGTGCTACCACCAGGGCTAGTTGACCCGGATTATCAACCCGGGGGGGGGGGGGTGATCCTCCCTGCTCCAGACAATGGGCTGTTCTGACCACCTCAAGTAACGAGGGACTGCCGGCTCAATAGAATTCACAACCCTCTTATGAATTTTCTGATCATGTTTACACAAACTTGTGGTAAACACGTGATACTGCCCACTGTTGAGCTGTTTTGGATGGCTCTGATAACCCGACTGCTGTTGCTGCTGACCTCCTTGACCAGACTGTTGTTGGTTATAACCGCCCGGGTGTCCTTGGAAACCGGGACCTAAACCGCCGCCCGGGCCGTGAAAGCCGCCAGCTCCCGAGCCGCCGCCCGGGCCTTGATTGCCATCAAACGTATTAGAATTCTTGAAAGCCTTCATGATTGCGCAATCCTTCCACAAATGAGTTACTGGCCGTTCCCGGGTGCCGTGTTTCGGGCAGGGCTCATGGAGTAGTTGCTCAAGAGACGGACCTTACCCGCCAAACCGAGGTGGTGGCTTTCCTTTTCGCTTCTGATTGTTACCTTGTGCATTGGCCACAAACTCTGGGTTACCGTCCGCCTTACGCTTGTTGCTTCCCTGGTTCGCCAGGTTATGCTGCTGACCCTTTCCATTGCCGTTCTCCTTTCCCTTCCTTGTCTTTTCCTCGTCAGACGCGGGATCCTTGGTACTATCAGAATCGACATACTTGACTAAAGCCGCCATCAGCGTCCCCATATCGTTGCAATCACGCTTAAGGCGCCCCAGTTTCTGTCTCAGAGGCTCAAAGCGGCAATTTTTCTCCAGCATGAGAACTTCTGAGCCGGCATCCATCTTGTCAGACGAATGTATTATATCTTTGACCCGGTGCACCCAATGAGTCGTGGATTCACCTTCCTCTTGCTTACAATTTGTCAAGTCCACAATCGACATAGACTGCTTGCAAGTATCTTTGAAGTTCTGAATGAAGCGGGCCTTGAGCCCATGAACTAATGGAATTGGGTGGCAAACCCTTTAGCCAAGAACGGGCCGTTCCGTCCAACATCATGGTGAAGTATTTAGCCATTGCTTCATCACTAACCTCCAGCAGCTCCATGGCCACCTCGTAACTTTCAATCCACGCCCCAGGCTGTAAGTCGTCGTATAATTCGGCACCTTTCGAGGTCCCTTGAAATCCTTGGGCAGACGTACATTACGTAGAGCCGGTACCAGACAAGGAACTCCTCCGGTTCTAGTAGCAACTCCCGCCTCCACAGAAGTCGTCGGATAAGCCAGTACGTCCTGCTGATCTGCTAGCTGAGCCGCCCGTTCATCCTCCTGACGTATACGATCCTGCACCGGGTTATATCCACCGGGCTGGTTCCGTCGATGAGCGTTGCTTGACAGGGCCTCCGACTCCATGCGTCTACTGTAACTCGGGCTCCGGTTTTGACGAGGCGGAGCTAACCAGGGCGGAGGAGTTGAGTGAATCCTATCCCGGCTGTAGGAGTAGGTCTCTTGCTGAGCCAACGCTATTTGGACAAGTTCCCTGATCCTCCGGGTTTCCACCGCTGTCGGATCATCACCATCTGCTGGAAGAGCCGCCAAACATGCTGATGCTGCAATTAAGTTCTCCATGGGGTTGGAGAAGTGACCCGGTGGTATTGGTATGTAACGGGGCGGTGCCATATTGCCGTGATGAGGTGCCGTCACTTGAGGCTGAACCGGGCCTCCTGCTCCGGATGTCATAAACTGATCTGCACCTGGCGGGTTACTTGGGCCGACTCCGGGTGTAGCAAAGAGATTCCGGGGATCGTAAATCTAAGGTAAGCGGGACTGAGTCTTCTGATGTCTCCTCCTCATCACCTCATTAGACGCGTTCAGGCTCAACGTGAGCTGAAAAGCCTATGCCTGAAGCTGCTGCGCCCGTGCGTCCAAAGCCGCCTGCTCTATGGCCAATCTAGTATCTTCAGCTGATAAGGTTTCCTTGGCCTGAGCGATCTCTTCACGAACCCGTGCCACCTCTGCGTTATGCTCATCTTGATTCGCAGGGATGACCGTAACAGTCAACAAGGCTGTAAGCCTATCCATAAGATCCATCAACACCTGAGCCGGTGAGCGCACAGGGCCTCCTGCCCCGGCTGCTCCTAACCCGGACGTTATTGCTGCTGAGGCTGTAGAATTTTGGCCGGGTTGAGTACCAGCCATGAAGACTCCTGCCCAATTTGGTGACTTAGAGGGGTCCGGAATAGTGCTGCCATCGGAACGGCCCCCAAATATACCATCTTGGACTTGATACAGTGAATCCGTTGAACCGACGGACGAATCACCATCCGAGAGGACGGCCGGCTCACCAGCTTCTTCAGATCCTTCAGAAAGTTCACCTCCATGGATGCAACCCACAAAGGCACGCTTCACGGCGGGTTGAGCTCGGGCGGGTCCGCTGAGCCATCTCGACGAGGTCGGTGCAGTTGTCCGGCTTAGGGCCTGGCTCACCAATCCGGCCGATGAAGATGCGAATTCCGCCGAAGGGGACCCGGTACCCGTACTCAATTGAGCCGGCGTCGGGGCCCCAGCCTTCATCGTCGATGTAGATCTTGCCGCGACGACTCTTGGTCATCCGGCCCACTGCATATCCCTTGAGCCCTTCGAAGCTGCCCTTCAAGAACTCAAATCCATCGTGCGCTGGCCCCACGGTGGGCGCCAACTGTTGTGGAATTGTCACGGCAGATGTCCTCTTGGAAGGACTTAGTCGTGAAGCCATTGCAACTAGGAAGCTTAAAGGGGTTAATCGGGACAAAGGACACGAGAGGTTTATACTAGTTCAGCCCCTTGCGGTGAAGGAAGGCCTACGTCTAGTTGGTTTGGAATTGCTTGAGGTTTCGATGACCAGGGAGCGAGATACGCTATGCCCGGTTCTCGATGTGTTGTTTCTTTTTCTAAGCCGCTGGCGGGTCGTCCCCTTATATACACGGGTTGACGCCCTGCGGCCTACAGAGTCCCGACCGGCTCATAAACAGTGTCCGGCTCGGTGACTAGTTACCTCTACCTTATGTTGCAAGTCATGCCATTATGGCGGTTTGTCATTATGGTCCTTAAGTCGCACGTGGGCTTTAAACCCTATGAACCACCATTCTCATGCTGGGTCTTGGGCTTCCTTCACGATGAGTACTCTTTGCGTAACCCGGCCCCTCCTGGCCGGCTTACTCAAATAGTTATATCCCCAACAGTATGTGTTCGTTTGAAAGTACTATTAAGCGATTTTGATCTATCCTTATAGATCTTGATGCTCAATGTTCAAGTAGCTTAATCCAGGTTTTCCATTGAAAACACTTTTCAAATAACCCTACATGCTTTCCAGAAATTCTACATCATTTTTGATCAACAATATGTTAACAACATATACTCATAAAAAATTCTATAGTGCTCCCACTCACTTCTTTGGAAATACAAGTTTCTCATAAACTTTGTATAAACCTAAAATCTTTGATCATCTCATCAAAGCGTACATTCCAATTCCAAGATGCTTACTCCAGTCCTTAGAAGGATTGCTAGAGCTTTGCACACTTGTTAGCATCTTTCAGGATCGACAAAACCTTCTGGTTGTATCACATACAACCTTTCCTCAAGAAAATCATCGAGGAAACAATGTTTTGACATCCTATCTGCAAGATTTCATAAATAATGCAGTAACTGCTAACATAATTCCAACAGACTCTTAGCATCGCTATGAGTGAGAAAGTTTCATCGCAGTCAACTCCTTGAACTTGTCGGAAAACATCTTAACGACAAGTCAAGCTTTCTTAATGGTGACATTTACCATCATTGTCCGTCTTCCTTTTAAAATCCATCTGCACCCAACAGCCTTACGACCATCAAGTAGTTCTTTCAAAGTCTATACTTTGTTCTCACACATGGATCCTCTCTCGGATTTTATGGCCTCGAGCCATTCGTCGGAATCCGGGCCCACCATCGCTTCTCCATAGCTCGTAAGTTCATTGTTGTCTAGCAACATGACTTCCAAGACAGGACTACGTACCACTCTGAAGTAGTACGCATCCTTGTCGTCCTACGAGGTTTGGTAGTGACTTGATCCGAAGTTTCATGATTACTACCATAAGCTTCCACTTCAATTGGTGTAGGTGCCACAGGAACAACTCCCTGTGCCCTGCTATACACTAGTTGAAGTGACGGTTCAATAACCTCATCAAGTCTCCACCATCCCCCCACTCAATTCTTTCGAGAGAAACTTTTCCTCGAGAAAGGACCCGATTTTAGAAACAATCCCTATTGCTTTCGGATCTGAGATAGGAGGTATACCCAACTGTTTTGGGTGTCCTATGAAGATGCATTTATCCACTTTGGGTTCGAGCTTATCAGCCTGAAACCTTTTCACATAAGCGTCGTAGCCCCAAACTTTTAAGAAACGTCAGCTTAGGTTTCTCTAAACCATATGGTGTCGTATCAACGAAATTGTGTGGTGCCCTATTTAAAGTGAATGCGGTTGTCTCTAATGCCTAACCCATAAACGATAGAGGTAATTCGATAAGAAACATCATGGCATGCACCATATCCAATTAGGGTGCAGTTATGATGTTCGGACACACCATCACACTATGGTGTTCCGGGCGGTATTAGTTGTGAAACAATTTCCACAATGTCTTAATTGTGTGCCAACCTCGTAACTCAGATATTCATCTCTATGATCATATCATAGGCATTTTATCATCTTGTCATGACGATCTTCAACTTCACTCAGAAATTACTTGAACCTTTCAATAATCTAGACTTGTGTTTCATCAAGTAAATTTACTCAGCATCTACTCAAATCATCTGTGAAGTAAGAACATAACGATATCCACTATGTGCCTCAGCACTCATTGGACTGCACACATCAAAATGTATTACTTCCAACAAGTTGCTTTCTTGTTCCATCTTACTGAAAACGAGGCCTTTCAGTCATCTTGCCCATGTGGTATGATTTGCATGTCTCAAGTGATTCAAAATCAAGTGAGTCCAAACGATCCATCTGTATGGAGTTTCTTCATGCATATCTACCAACAGACATGGTTCGCATGTCTCAATCTTTTCAAAAACGAGTGAGTCCAAAGATCCATCAACATGGAGCTTCTTCACGCGTTTTATACCAACATGACTCAAATGGCAGTGCCACAAATATGTGGTACTATCATTACTATCTTATTCTTTTGGCATGAACATGTGTATCACTACGATCGAGATTCAATAAACCATTTAGTTTGGGTGCAAGACCGTTGGAGATATTATTCAAATAAACAGAGTAACCATTATTCTCCTTAAATGAATAACCGTATTTGCGATAAACATAATCCAATCATGTCTATTCTCAATGCAAACACCAAATAACAATTATTTAGGTTCAACACTAATCTCGATGGTAGAGGGAGCAGGTGATGCTTGATCACATCAACCTTGGAAACACTTCCAACATATATCGTCATCTCACCTTTGGCTAGTTTCCATTTTTCCATAGCTTTTTATTTCGAGTTACTAACACTTAGCAACCAAACCGGTATCTTAATACCCTGGTGCTACTAGGAGTACTAGTAAAGTACACATTTAATACAATGTATATCCTATATCCTTCTGTCAACCTTGCCAGCCTTCTCATCTACCAAGTATCTAGGGTAGTTCTGCTTCAGTGACTGTTCCCCTCATTACATAAGCACTTAGTCTCGGGTTTTGGGTTCAACCTCGGGTTTCTTCACTAGAGCAGCAACTGATTTGCCGTTTCATGAAGTATCCCTTCTTGCCCTTGCCCTTCTTGAAACTAGTGGTTTTAATAACCATCAACAATTGATGCTCCTACTCGATTTCTACTTTCCCGGTGTCAAACATCACGAATTGCTCAAGGATCATCATGTATATCCCTGATATGTTATAGTTCATCACGAAGCTCTAATAGCTTGGTGGCAGTGACTATGGAGAACCATCACTATCTCATTTGGAAGATTAACTCCCACTCGATTCAAGTGATTGTAGTACTCAGACAATCTGAGCACCTGCTCAATGATTGAGCTTTTCTCCCTTAGTTTGTGTGACGCCCTCGATTCAATCATACACTAATCATACACGCAAATGTGTACGATCAAGATCAAGGACTCACGGGAAGATATCACAACACAACTCCGGACACAAATTAAAATAATACAAGCTTTATATTACAAGCCAGGGGCCTCGAGGGCTCGAATACATAAGCTCGAAAACACAAGAGTCAGCGGAAGCAACAATATCTGAGTACAGACATAGGTTAGACAAGTTTGCCTTAATAAGGCTAGCACAAAAGCAACAACGATCGAAAAGGCAAGGCCTCCTGCCTGGGAGCCTCCTAACTACTCCTGGTCATCGGTGGCCTCCACGTAGTAGTAAGCATCGGCGGTGGCATCTGGCTCCTGAGCTCCGACATCTGATTGCTTCAACCGGAAAGATGAAGAAGGGGGGAAAAGGGGGGGGGCAAAGCAACCGTGAGTACTCATCCAAAGTACTCGCAAGCAAGGATCTACACTACATATACAACATTATCAAAGGAAGGCTGTATATGTGGACTGGGCTACAGAAATGCCAGAATAGAGAGAAGGCCTAGTCCTATCAAATACTAGCATCTTTTGGAAATCACCATCTCGTAGCAACATGAGGGATTAGAGTAGCATAAAGTAAAGTAGTAGAAGAGTTATCAACCTCGGGCAGAGATCCTTTCTCGACACCTTGCGAGAAAGCAATCCCAGAGCCATACTATCCAGTTATCATCACAATCCAATTCTCATCACCATCCAGTTCTCATCACAAGTATCCAGTTCTAGTTGTATCGATCGGGATACAACTCCAAGTGTCCGTTACCGTAGGACAGGCTATCCATAGATGTTTTCTTCCCTGCAGGGGTGCACCAACTTACCCACCACGCTTGATTAACTCCGGCCGGACACACTTTCCTGGGTCATGCCCGGCCTCGGCCAAACAATACGCCGCAACCCGACCTAGGCTTAATAGAGAGGTCAGCACGCCGGACTAAACCTATGCCCCCAGGGGTCATGGGCCATCTCCCCGGGAACTCCTGCACGTTGTGTGGGCGGCCGGTGAGCAGACCTAGCTACCTCCTTCAACAAGGCAGGCGCTTACGCAGTCCAACCCGACGCGCGCCGCTCAGTCGCTGACGTCTATTAAACTTTGGCTGATGCATACGATGCAGAACGCCCATACTATGCCCACGTGATGGTTAGTGCTATCAGGCCAGAGGCCCCTCGGATCAAATATCCAAATCGTAGTGGATTAGGAACGCGCGGTAACAAGCAGAGACTCACGAAAGATGTGACCCCGTTGCCCCGTCTCAAGGACTTGCGGCAAGGGCTAGGAATGCCCGGCCACGCCTCGTAATTATCTCGCGGGCACCTTCCAGGTCCGCCCGACTCCACATCACTCGCAATTAAGCTCGCGCGGGTACCCCTCAGGGCCAACATGTCTTTAGTAACAGGGTCCAGTGCAAAGTCATAGTAACCATAGTAACCGTGTGTCTAACACCAAGGTGGAAAACCTGAGGAATCACCCTTGTCGGATTCCCACTAGATGTAAACATCAAGGTGAACCTAAGAGAAACCACCCTCGAGGTTCACACTTGAGGGGTTGCACGACAGAGTCGTATCAGAAGTGGTTAAGGAGGAAATCACCCTGATGACCACGACCGAATAGCTACTATACAGAGATCTCATCAGGAGTGATGTATGAGGTTCCACCCTCGGCACTCGATGGTAACTCTGCAGAGTCGAGCAACAAAGGGGCGTGATGTGATGTGAGGTGTCGGGGCCTGGTCTTCGATCCCGTTGATCGAGTCTTTTGATAATCCAGCGGGGCAGTCGGGTCAAGTGGGGGTCACTGATGGGTCTCTAACCAACCTATACTAAGCAGTTTAGGATAAGCAGGTAGGTAACAATAGCAGGTTACAATAAACAGGCTATGCAGCAGAATATGAGCAAACAATAACAGTAGCAAAATCTAATGCGAGCATGAGAGAATGGAATGGGCGATATCGGGATGATCAAAGGGGGGGCTTGCCTGGTTGCTCTGGCAAGGAGGGGTTGTCGTCGACGTAGTCAATCACAGTGGCAGCATCGGTCTCGGGGTCTACTAGAGAGAAGAGGGGGAATAAACAGTAAATATAAAGCAAACATAACATCACAAGGCAAGACATGACGATAAGCAGAACTAGGGTCGACCTAACGTAGTACTGCATGATATAGGTGAAGGGGGAATTCAACCGGGAATGTATTCCCGGTACCGGATCTGTGTCAGACAGATGACTGGAGGGGAAAAGTTCCATGTTCACATAGTTAGAGGCATCTGACAGGTATGTGGGTAGCGTATTCGGGTTTGGCTCATTTTTCTGATCAACTTTCATATATAAAACGTTTTCATCTGAGCTACGGATTAATTTCTATGATTTTACAAAGTTTAAAAATGATTTTCTATATTCACAGAATTCTTTTAATTCAAAAATAAAACAGCAAAATACTTTTGTCACCTAGTGCTATTCTAGCCGTAGTGTATGACAATGGGACCAGTGGGGTTGGGTTGACCTAGTCAAAAGTTGACTAGTCAACTTATGAACAGTGTAGGGGGCCACATGTCATTGACTTAGACTTTTCTGAAAATTTATTTTTCTTTAAACTATCCATGGGTCCACATGTCATCTACTATTGGACTAATTAACTAGTACTACTGATTAGTCTAACTAACTAAATTAGTCCCTAAGCTAGCATTTGGGCCGGCCACGCACACACAGAACACACACTCACGCACACACACACTACGCTGCACAACACCACGGCCATGGCAAAGCAATGAGCAGCAGCAGAAGTAAGAGTAGCGACGGCAGCTAAGTAGGAGCAAGGCAGTAGCAAAGGAGCAGCGCAGCGGCACGCAAGGAGCAGTAGCAGTGCACAGCGGGCAACAACATCAGTACGAGCAGCAGCGACAGGGAGCAGCAAGGCAGCGGAGCTGCTGCGGCTGCAAGCAGCAGAGCAGCTGCGGCACGAGAGCTCGGGCAAGGGCGCGGTCAGGGGCGGCCGAGCGCGAGCGTGGGCTCGGACGGGGCGCGCACGGGGCGGCCGGTGTTGGGGAACGTAGTAATTTCAAAAAATTTCCTACGCACACGCAAGATCATGGTGATGCATAGCAACGAGAGGGGAGAGTGTCGTCTACGTACCCTCGTAGACCGAAGCGGAAGCGTTGACACAATGTAGAGGAAGTAGTCGTACGTTCTCCTCGCGATCCAACCGATCACAGCACCGTTACTCCGGCACCTCCGAGTTCTTGGCACACGTTCAGCTCGATGACGATCCCCGGGCTCCGATCCAGCAAAGCGTCGGGGAAGAGTTCCGTCAGCACGACGGCGTGGTCACGATCTTGATGTGTTACCGGCGCAGGGCTTCGCCTAAGCACTGCAACGATATGACCGAGGTGGAATTTGGTGGAAGGGGGCACCGCACACGGCTAAGGAACGATCCGTAGATCAACTTGTGTGTCTATGGGGTGCCCCCTGCCCCTGTATATAAAGGATGGAGGAGGAGGAGGCCGGCCAAGGCTTGGCGCGCCAGGGTGTGGAGTCCTACTAGGTCTCCAAGTCCTAGTAGGAGTCCACCAAGAGGGGAGGAAGGGAGAACGAATAGGAGGAGAAGGAAAGGTGGCCGGCCCCCTTTTCCCTAGTCCAATTCGGACCAAAGGGGAGGGGGGGCGCAGCAGCCTTTTCCTCTTCCCACTAAAGCCCATCAAGGCCCATTACTTCTCCCGTAATCCCGTAACTCCCCGATGTCGTGGTTCTAAGCCTGACAGTAGAATGGGGGGTAGGAATGGAGAGGCAAGATCCTAGCTCTGGAGTAGTTGTGCACGCAAGGAGTTAACGAGTTCGGGCCCTTCTCGGAGGAAGTAATAGCCCTACGTCTCGGAGCCCGGAGGCGGTCGACTGGATTATATGCGTGAGTGTTACCAAGATGCGAACCCCTGTCTTAGTGGAGGGGGGTGGCTTATATAGAGCTCGCCAGGACCCCAGCCAGCCCACGTTACAAGGGGTTTAATGTACATAAAGAGAGGGGGTTACTGGTAACGCCTGTAATAAAGGACCATGAAGGTCATAAAAGCTACTTATGAGATGACCGTTGGTAGGCAGTGCCTTTAGATCTTCTTACGGTCGAGTGGTTTCTTCGTGGTCGACTGCTTGCGCTTCTTGGTCGAGTACGTTTGTGTCCGTCGACTGGGCTGACCAGGTCGACTGACCTGTTGGTACTTCTCAGAATGTCTTTCGTTGTAGGAGCCGGGTCCTTGATTGGGTACCTCAGGTATGATAAGTTACCCTACCCTAGGTACGTATCCTCGTCATTAGCCCCCGAATGGGTCAGGGGTTAAGTGAGAATGGGGTCGAGCCTACGCTTCTGACTCAACCTCCATGCTTCAATTGTATATGTCTTCGGATAAACGGAAGTCACGGCGGGGTCTCATTCTTCAGTTTGCCTTGATCCATTCAGATGCTCGTCGAGTGGTTCTGGATTACCGTCGAGTGCGTTTACGTGACGAGTCCCTTGGGAGACTTAAGGAAATGGATCTTTCGTCTGACAACCCGTCCTGTCGATCGCGGATTTTGCGGGATTTGAAAATTGAGAAGCGCACCGGACGGAGGAGACCGCGCGAATCGGCTGGATAAGGCAAGGGCGCCTCGATCTCTGCGCCACCTTTTTCGCCACGTACTGCGCGCGCGCCCGTTGCGGGATCTGACTGGGAGGGGCAGGCCCACTGATCAGCCACTCGGGTGTGGCCTTATATAAAGCAATGACTCTGACCTTTTACTGTGCGCCCTCGTTCTCCTTCCTCCTTCCTCCGTAACCCTCCGCCTCGCTCTCCGCCGCAACCTCGACACCGCCGCTCGGCCAAGACTTCGTTCGAGACGATGGGGACGGATAGGACGGCGGCGGCGGAACGGGCGAAGAAGGCCGCGGCGAAGGGCAAAGGGAAGAGATCTGGGCGAGGCGGGTCGTCCTCGCGGGCCGCCCTGCCGTCCGGCTGGCTGCAAGGGGATTGGATGCCCTCCATCCTTACTCAGGCAGACATCGACGACATGGTGGAAGGAGGGCTCATTCCCCACAAGTCCGCTCGCCTTCCGGGGAAGGAGACGGAGCCAAGACCTCGCGATGGTGAGCGCGTCCTGATAGCCACCCATGTCGACCGGGGGTTTTCTCTGCCCCCGAGTCCTTTCTTTAGGGCTTTCTTGAACTTCTTCGGAGCGCAGCTCCACCATTTTACGCCCAATTCCATAGTCTATCTCGCGGCTTTTGTGTCTCTGTGCGAGTGTTTCTTAGGTTGTCGACCCCACTGGGGCCTCTTCAAGCATATCTTCACCTGCCGATCCCAGTCGGTCAAAAAGCTTAGCCCGGACGGGGAGAGGACGCAGGTGATCCAGATGTGCGGGGGCCTCGGGATCCAGACGAGGGGTAAAAGTTGTTTTCCTCCCATGACACTTCCCGATTCTGTGCGCGGGTGGCAGTCGACTTGGTTCTATTGCAAGGACCAGCCGACTCCTGGACACTCGACCGGCCTACCTCCTTTCACCTTGGACCGAGTGCAGAAACCCGCTTCTTTGAAAGTGGTTCCGGAGGAGAAGGCTCAGGTGAAGGTACTAGTCAGTCGAGTGGTTGAGTTGGTTCGTGAAGGCGTGACCGGCATGGACTTGCTCGAAGTCTTTCTTCAACGACGAATCCAACCTCTCCAGGCTCGGGATCACCCGATGTGGTTGTATTCCGGGCCCGACGACTCCGCGCGGATCCACCCGGAGGGGGTCGAGGCTTCTGTGCTGGAGAGCTGGCTGTCCAGCATAACCGGGAATAAGGACAACCCCAGGGGTTCCAGGAGGATTGCTCCGCTCGACGGGATGATGCAAACAGACAAGGTACATTTTGCTTCTTCCGACTGAAATTCTCACTCCGTCTAGTAACTGGCTCGCGAAAGGTCGACTGATCCTTGCTCTGCCTGTTGTTTCGCAGGAGATCAACGAGATGTACTCGATGCCGAATGGGAACCAGGAGCACGTATCTGAAGGAGGAGGGAGTGGAGGCGAAGGGAGCGAGAATGAAGTTGAAGCCGAGGGCGAAGTCGAGGAGTGGGAATCTGACGATGACGTAGAGGGGGAGGTCAGCGATGACTCGGTTGACGAAGATGAAGAAGTGGAGGTCGACCTTCCTCGACGCGAGAGGCGCTCCAAGAACGCTCAGGATCCTGCCGCGGAGCGCGGTCAGTCGAGTGCTCCGGCAGGCCAGTCATCCAAGCGTCCTCGGACTGCGTCGCCGGCCCCAACTGAGAAAGCGCCCAAGCAGCCTAGAGCCATCCCGACTAAGCCACCTAAGGCCTTGCCCAAAATCAGGGTCGCCATTCCGGTCATCTCTGGGTAAGTGACTGTCTTCACCTTTCTTGAGTCGACTAGAACGGATTCTTAGTCGATTCATTTTCAAATTATTTGCTTGGGATCGTGCAGCGCCGCTACTTCCGACACTTCCCTCCAGAATGCTGATGAGACGATGGAGGACGCCGTCACTTCCAATTTAGGTATAATCCTTGACATGATCCGACTGTTTAACTGCCGAGTCGATTGGGTATTCATTTCTGAACTTTTGTAGCTCCAACCAACATCATTGACCTTCCGGATGATGAGGAGGAGGCGGAAGCGCCACTCAGGCCTTTTGGGAGAAGAGGCCGGAGGGCTCCGGTCGACAAGGTTCCTCAGACTGCGTCAACTGCCGAGGCGGTGGTCCAAGGGGGTGACAATACTGCCCGGACTACTGTGACTTTTGCTGAGCCACTGACGACTGCCCGGCCTTCGTTGTCGACTGCCCCTCCACCGGTCGACCCGCCCTCGTTCTTCGCCGCCTACCAGACCCCGGAGGATCAAGTGAGTGCTACCAAGGAGGCTATACGTCAGGCGGGGCTCGTGATGGAGCAGACCAAGGCAGCTCGGGATGCCAGTCAAGCGGCCTATGACATCAGCTCGGCGTTGCAGCAGAACGTCCAGGTTAGTTGATCTTCACTTGCGTTGTACACCCACTGGGTGCCGTTGGTCGAAATTTCTCATTGGTGGGGGCACGCTGAGTGCACCCACTGGGTGTAGTCCCCGAGGCCACGGTCGACTGCTGGCAGTCGTCTGTGGTCTTTGTACTGTCTTTCTGTAGTTGTATCTCGTCGGATGACACTCTATCCGGTCGACTGCTGGCAGTCGCCCTTTTTTTTTTTTTTTGAAAACCAGTGGGGGCACGCTGAGTGCACCCACTGGGTGTAGTCCCCGAGGCTACTGCCGAATGTTTTGATTTGGCTGTAGTCTTAGAAGTGTTGTGTTCTTTCTCTCAGTCACTCGGGAGTAACTTATCTTTTATACCCTTTGTCGATTGACTCCTTGCAGAGGTCTTGTGAGCTTGTTGCTCAGCTCGCCGATCTGAAGAATAAGCAAATCCAGCTCAATCTTGATTTACAGTTTGCTCAGGAAAATGTGCAGAAGGCGAAGGATGAGGCAAAAGGTATGGCTGGTGAGGACTCGACGGCTGTCTCTGTCCTCCTGTCTGTTCTCAACTCTGTGCTTATTGTTGTTTCGCAGACGAACTGGAAAAGGCCCTGAAGAAGAAAGATCTTGATCTTGCGGAAGCACAAAAGGCGGCCGCGGAGAAACTGAAGCTTGCTGAAGAGAAACTTGCTTCGGTCGAGCAACTGGAGAGCGAGAACGCTAGGCTGAAGTCTGCTCTTGACTCGGCCAACAAGGAAGCGAGTCGACTGAAGACTGACAAGAGTACTCTGAACGACAAGCTCGGCCAGCTGGCGGGGAAGCATAAGGACTTGGGGGACTATCTTGGGGATCTTGCCAAGAAGCTATACCTCATGCTTGAAGGTAACCCTTTTTGCGCGATTAACCTCATTGTTGTCGACTCACCATTTGGCCACAGTTTTTGACCTGTCGAAACTTCCTTCAGAATTCTGCCGAAACTTTGAAGAAGAGACCAGTCGAGTGGAGACCCGCTTGGACCCTATCAACTCCCCTGTGAAGGACGAAGTGGCCATGAATGTCTTCCGGTTGGAATCCCGTGTCACTAGCGCAGTGGACTACCTGGCTCGACTGAAAGCTGCAGTGTCACGGATCGACTCCGCACTCTGGCCCAAGGAGACGCTTCAGAACGACCTTGAATCCCTGATCAGTCGACTAGGTGAGGTTCCAGGTCGAGTGCAAGAATGGAAGAAGTCTTCTGCCAGGTGCGGCGCTGATGTTGCTTTGTCACTGGTTCGCGTCCACTGCAAGGAGGCGCGCGAGGAGAAGCTGGCTGCTCTCCAGGTTGCCAATACCAGGAAACATAACTTTCAGGACTTCATGGAGACCTTCATCGCTGCTGCCACTCGGATCTCTGATGGGATCGACTTGGACGAATTTGTTGCACCTTCCAGTCCTCCGCCGGAGGAGTAAAAAACTGATGCTCTTTGCCTTAAATTTGCCTCGGAATGCCGAGTGGTTTATGTAACCGATAAACTCCGTCGAGCTTATAGCTCGAGTACTTTATTTGCGATCTAGGGTTTTTTGGTTTTGTTCGAACTTGGCTCGACGTTGAATGCCTTCGTGACTTGATCCGCCGATCTTCTATTGGTTGTTCCCTCAGAGGCCGCCTGGTTTGCACGATGCTCATCGCCACGATGGTGTCTTGTCATCCTGGCTTGGGCGAGTATCGGGCTATGGCTAAGTCCCCGAGTGGGAGGTCTGCTCCTCACTCGGTAAGAGTCCAATTACTTTAGTCGAGTGCTTGGATCGTAGCTAAGCCCCCCGAGTGTGAGGTTCGCTCTCCACTCGGTAGAATCTGATTACTTAGGCGAGTACTTGGACTGCAGCTAAGCCCCCGAGTGGGAGGTTTGCTCTCACTCGGTAGGATTTCAATTACTTAGGCGAGTACTTGGACTGCAGCTAAGCCCCCGAGTGGGAGGTTTGCTCTCACTCGGTAGGATTTCAATTACTTAGGCGAGTACTTGGACTGCAGCTAAGCCCCCGAGTGGGAGGTTTGCTCTCACTCGGTAGGATTTCAATTACTTAGGCGAGTACTTGGACTGCAGCTAAGCCCCCGAGTGGGAGGTTTGCTCTCACTCGGTAGGATTTCAATTACTTAGGCGAGTACTTGGACTGCAGCTAAGCCCCCGAGTGGGAGGTTTGCTCTCACTCGGTAGGATTTCAATTACTTAGGCGAGTACTTGGACTGCAGCTAAGCCCCCGAGTGGGAGGTTTGCTCTCACTCGGTAGGATTTCAATTACTTAGGCGAGTACTTGGACTGCAGCTAAGCCCCCGAGTGGGAGGTTTGCTCTCACTCGGTAGGATTTCAATTACTTAGGCGAGTACTTGGACTGCAGCTAAGCCCCCGAGTGGGAGGTTTGCTCTCACTCGGTAGGATTTCAATTACTTAGGCGAGTACTTGGACTGCAGCTAAGCCCCCGAGTGGGAGGTTTGCTCTCACTCGGTAGGATTTCAATTACTTAGGCGAGTACTTGGACTGCAGCTAAGCCCCTGAGTGGGAGGTTTGCTCTCACTCGGTAGGATTTCAATTACTTAGGCGAGTACTTGGACTGCAGCTAAGCCCCCGAGTGGGAGGTTTGCTCCCACTCGGTAGGATTTCAATTACTTAGGCGAGTACTTGGACTGCAGCTAAGCCCCCGAGTGGGAGGTCTGCTCTCACTCGGTAGGATTTCAATTACTTAGGCGAAACGGATTCGCAGCTAAGCCCCCGAGTGGGAGGCTGGCTCTCCACTCGGTAGGATTTTCTGAAAACTTAGGCGAAGCGGATTCGCAACTAAGTCACCCACTGGGGGAAATTTAGACATACAGAAAAAAGAAATGGCAGTCTTTTTCTTGAAACAAAGGAATTACAGAGGTACTTTTATTACATCTAAGTCGAGTGAATTGTTAAGTGTAAAAAGGACGAAGCAGGTCCGCGTTCCATGCTCGAGGCTCGTCGATCCGTCGATCGATGTTGTAAAGGTGATACGCTCCGTTGTGCAAGACTTTGGTGATGATGAAAGGGCCTTCCCAGGTCGGGGCAAGTTTGTGAGGTTTTTGCTGATCCACGCGGAGGACCAGATCTCCTTCCTGAAAGGCTCGACCCTTCACATTCCTGGCGTAAAACCGACGCAACTCTTGCTGGTAGATGGTCGAGCGGATTAGAGCCATCTCTCTTTCTTCCTCTAAGAGGTCGACTGCGTCTTGTCGGGCCTGTTCTGCTTCTGCTTCGGAATATAACTCGACTCGAGGCGCGTTGTGGAGCAAGTCGCTTGGCAAAACCGCCTCGGCTCCATAGACCAGAAAGAATGGCGTTCTTCCAGTCGACCGGTTAGGGGTGGTCCTCAAACCCCATAGAACTGACGGAAGTTCGTCGACCCAGGCGCCTGCTGCGTGTTTGAGATCACGCATTAGTCGGGGTTTTAGTCCTTTGAGGATGAGGCCATTCGCGCGTTCGGCCTGTCCATTCGTCTGAGGGTGAGCAACTGAAGCGTAGTCGACTCGAGTGCCTTGAGAGGCGCAGAAGGCTTTGAATTTGTCATTATCAAAGTTTGATCCGTTATCCGTGATGATGCTGTGCGGAACCCCATATCTGAATATCAATCCTCTGATAAAACTGATGGCAGTGCTTGCGTCGAGGTCTTTTATGGGTTTTGCTTCTATCCACTTCGTGAACTTGTCGACTGCGACCAACAAGTGGGTGAAGCCACTCCTACCAGTTCTCAGTGGTCCGACCATATCCAGACCCCAGACAGCGAAAGGCCAGACGAGTGGAATGGTCTTCAAGGCGGAGGCGGGCTTGTGGGACATATTGGAGTAAAACTGGCACCCCTCGCACTTGTCGACTATATCCTTTGCCATTTCATTCGCCTTCGGCCAGTAGAAACCCGCTCGGTATGCTTTAGCCACGATGGTCCGAGAGGACGCGTGATGGCCGCAGGTCCCCGAGTGGATGTCTTCGAGAATTATCTGCCCTTCTTCAGGCGTGATGCACTTCTGACCGACTCCAGTCGCGCTTTCTCTGTACAGCTGCCCTTTGATTACTGTAAAGGCTTTGGATCGACGGACGATCTGCCGAGCCTCTTCTTCATCTTCTGGGAGCTCTTTTCTTATGATATACGCGATGTACAGCACCGTCCAATCGGGAGTGGTGGCCATAACTTCCATAATCAGGTCGACCACAGCTGGTATCTCCACTTCGGTCGAGTCAGAGGCGCTTTTTGGTTGTGGAGGCTCTTCTGTGAAAGGATCTTCTTGCATCGATGGTGTGTGAATGTGCTCCAAACACACATCCTTAGGGATGGCCTCCCTTTTGGACCCTATCTTCGCCAAATCATCTGCAGCTTGATTTTTCAGTCGGGGTATATGATGGAGCTCCAACCCCTCGAATCGTTTCTCCAGCTTTCTCACTGCGCTGCAATATCCCGTCATGGATGGGCTTCTGACGTCCCACTCCTTCATCACTTGATTAACAACCAGATCTGAGTCGCCGTAGACCATGAGGCGACGGACGCCGAGTGAAATGGCCATGCGTAACCCGTATAGAAGCGCTTCGTACTCTGCCTCATTGTTGGAGGAATCAAAGTGAATCTGAAGGACATACTTGAGCTTATCTCCTCGGGGGGAAACCAGTACAACCCCCGCACCGGATCCGTTCAGCATCTTGGAGCCATCGAAAAACATAGTCCAGTGTTCCGAGTGGACTTGAGTCGGAAGCTCCTGCTCGGTCCACTCGGCGAGGAAATCAGCTATTGCCTGGGACTTTATAGCTTTCTTTGCTTCGAACCTGATATCAAGAGGAAGAAGTTCAATTGCCCATTTCGCCACTCGACCGGTCGCATCTCTGTTATGAAGAATCTCTGATAATGGAGCGTCGCTGACGACTGTGATAGAATGATCGGAGAAATAATGAGCAACCTTCTTCGTGGTCATGTAAATCCCGTAAACGAGCTTCTGATAGTGGGGATATCTTTGCTTCGACGGGGTCAGAACTTCAGAGAGATAATACACTGGGCGTTGGACTTTGAAGGTCTTTCCTTCCTCTTCCCTCTCGACTGTAAGAACAGTACTAACGACTTGTCCCGTGGCTGCTATGTAAAGCAACAATGGCTCTTTGCTGACAGGCGCAGCAAGCACCGGCTGGGTGGAGAGCAGAGCTTTTAGCTCTGCGAATGCTGCATCAGCTTCCGGGGTCCATTCGAACGTGTCTGACTTCTTCATCAGTCGGTAAAGAGGCAACGCTTTTTCACCGAGCCTGGAGATGAATCGACTTAGGGCGGCCAAGCATCCAGTAAGTTTCTGGACGTCGTGCACACGCACGGGGCGTTTCATCCGGAGTATGGTGTCAACTTTTTCAGGGTTAGCGTCGATTCCTCGTTCGGAAACGAGAAAACCGAGTAACTTTCCTCCAGGGACTCCAAATGTGCACTTCGACGGATTGAGCTTGATATCATAACTCCTGAGATTGGCAAAAGTTTCAGCTAGGTCAGTCAGCAGGTCGGAACCTTTTCGTGACTTGACAACTATGTCATCCATGTACGCTTCTACATTCCGACTGATTTGAGTGATTAGGCACTTCTGAATCATTCTCATGAATGTAGCTCCGGCGTTCTTGAGACCGAAAGGCATGGTAACATAGCAGAAACACCCAAATGGGGTGATGAAGGCTGTTTTTATTTCATCGGGTCCATACAGACGGATCTGATGGTATCCAGAGTAAGCATCTAAAAAGGATAGCCTCTCGCATCCTGCAGTCGAGTCAACTATTTGATCGATGCGAGGAAGGGGAAAATGATCTTTCGGGCAGGCCCGATTGATATGCTTAAAATCGATGCACATGCGCAACGACCTGTCTTTCTTAGGGACCATTACAACATTAGCGAGCCACTCGGAGTGGAAGATCTCGCGAATGAATTTTGCTGCCAGGAGTCGGGCCACTTCTTCGCCAATGGCCTTTCTCTTCTGAACGGCGGACCGTCGGAGATGCTCCTTGACTGGTTTGGCCTTTGGGTCGACTCGGAGGCGGTGCTCGGCCAGTCCCCTGGGCACACCTGGCATGTCAGCAGGCTTCCATGCGAAGATGTCCCAGTTCTCACGGAGGAACTGGACGAGCGCTTCTTCCTATTTGGGGTCGAGTGTAGTGGAGATGTTGGTTGGAGCCGCATTTGGATCGGTCGGGTGGATGTGAACTTGCTTGGTCTCACCAGTCGACCGAAATGCTAATTCTGTGGCGGGCTTCTTGGCTCGTAACAGTTCACTCGGGTCTGCAGTCTTCTGATACTCTTGTATCTCTATCTTGGCCATCTGAGCGTCAGCAATTTTGGCGCCTTTCTGGAAGCACTCCTCTGCCTTCTTTCGATTGCCGACGACGGTGATTACGCCTTTGGGGCCAGGCATCTTCATCTTGAGGTATACGTAGCATGGCCGAGCCATGAAGCGGGCATAGGCTGGCCTCCCAAGAATGGCATGGTACGCGCTCTGAAAATCCACGACCTCAAAGGTTAATTTTTCTTTCCTGAAATTCTTCGAGTCACCAAAGACGACGTCGAGAGCGATTTGGCCGAGTGACTCAGCTTTCTTCCCAGGGATGACTCCGTGGAAGCTCATGTTGCTGGGGCTGATCCGGGACATCGGAATGCCCATCCCCTTCAATGTCTCTGCATACAACAAGTTTAGCCCACTGCCGCCGTCCATCAGAACCTTGGTCAGCCGAGTGCCTTCAACAATCGGGTCGACCACCAACGCTTGCCTCCCTGGGGTGGCAATATGAGTCGGATGATCAGACTGATCGAAGGTGATGGCGGTTTGGGACCATTTCAGGTACTGGGGCGTCACTGGAGCGACCGTGTTTACTTCGCGATTGATGACCTTCAGTCGACTCCTACTTTCGACATCAGCGAAAATCATCAGAGTGGAATTGATTTGAGGGTATTCTTCGCCGCTGTCTTCTCTGTCTTCAACTTTGTCCGACTCTTTCCCTTTGTCCTTGGCTTGTTTCCCTTGGAACTGTTGCATCAGGAGTCGACATTGTCGAGTGGTATGCTTAGGGTAAATGAGATTTCCCTCTTCATCTTTCTTCGTGTGGATGTGGCATGGCAAGTCCATCACATCGTTTCCGTCCTGGTCTTTCACTTTCTTGGGGTTCCAAGGGCCCTTGGGTTTCCCCTTAAACTTCCCAGGGGTCACAGCTAAGGCTTCCCCGGGGGCGACTGGCTCGGCCTTGCGCTTCTGCTTCCGACTGGAGTGTCCCCCGCCGGTCTCATTAGCGGCTGCCTTATACTTGCCACTCCGGAGTCTATCTTCTTCTTCTCCGTTCGCGTACTTGGTGGCGATTTCCATCATTCGACTCAGGGTCATATCTCCGGTTCGACCAAACTTCAAAGTTAACTCCCTGTTTCTGACACCTTCCTTGAAGGCGCAAACTGCTTGATGATCGGATACATTCTTGACCGTGTGATTCAGAGTGATCCATCTCTGGATATAATCCCTCAGGGTTTCACTCGACTTCTGAACACATGACTGCAATTCTGTCAACCCCGCCGGTCGCTTGCAAGTTCCTTCGAACGTCCTGACAAACACCTGGGCTAGATCTTCCCAAGTATAAATACTGCTGGGAGCCAACTGATTCAACCATGCTCTGGCTGATCCTTCCAACATGAGGGGCAAATGCTTCATGGCCACCTCGTCATTGCCGCCTCCGATCTGAACGGCCACTCGGTAATCCTCGAGCCATGTGTCCGGCTTGGATTCTCCGGTGAACTTGCTGACTCCAGCCGCCAACCTGAAGTTGGGAGGAATCACTGCAGCTCTGATTGCTCTGCTGAAACACTCGGGACCTGAGACGCGAACTCTGCTGCAGGACGGGGCGCCTCCGTCACGGTCTTCTCGGTGAGCTCTATTCCGATCGACCAGGCCTTGAACGATGATGGATCTCGCATCAAAGCCTGGTTCCCTGGGGTCGACTGGAACCTTCCGCCCAGTACTGAACTGGCGTCTGTCTTCTTGCCGTCGAGGAATGTACGACCCGGCCCTTGGGGGAGGGGAAGGCACTCGACGTTGATCGTTGCGATCGAATCGGTGCTCATATTGCTCGTGCCCTTGGTACTGATTCTCGTGCCGGCCTCTGTGTCCTTCACGTCTCGGGGGCGACCTCGGACTATGAGCCGACTGAAAGGAATTCGCAGTGACGGATCGACTGTGAATCCTGTTGCGCGACTGCGACACGGCTGAATTCTGGTCACCCGCTGCGCGAAGCAAATCTCTGATCTGCAACAGACCTCTCCCTGCTTCTGACTGTGAGGGCTGGATCGACTCCGCTATGCGAGCCGCAGCTGCCAAATTCTGAATCGGAGTCCGGTATACCTGGGTCGGCGGCTGGGAAACGCGGCGACGGCTGGACTCGGGAGCGGGTGGTCGCGCGCGCTCGTCGAGTGCTCTCTGGAGATTCTCCAATCGAGCACGTTCAGCCAAATTGGCTAAGCGCGCCTCCTCCAGGGCTCGCGCCTCAGGGGTTTCTCCAACGATAGGAGTGTGAAGGGCGTCCATGTTCCGGCGACGGAGTTCCTCCCTCTGCACCGAGGTAAGGGGCTCGGGCCTGTACTCTTCGTGACCTCGCGCCGGAATCCCCCCTGCGGCAACCTCTTCGGTTTGGGGGAATCCGGGGGGCTACGTGGTCCGTCGACCATTAGTACTTCCGCCGCTGGGTCACTGCTGTCGCACTCGGACGCAGTCTCTACGGAGCCAGTCGACAGATCGAACAGGCCGTAGAGTGACTCGTCGGGCTCGATTGCCGCGACTTGGGGGATGGCCGACTGGCGGGCCAGTGCGTGCTTCACCCACCGCTGGAGTCTCGACCGACCGGTGCGCCTGCGCCGGTGGGCAGCTGATGACGATGATGATGATGATGATGGCGCAACGAATGCCGACCCGTACTGGGTCGACGGTTGCCGCAGGAGGACGCCGCGGACGCATGCGCGAAAATGCGTGGCTCCGCGGGCGGGGAGCGCGTCCACGTCGAGAGGAGCCTCCTGCAGCCAGGCAGAGTCGTCGACGATGAAGGAGAGAGCGCCGAGACGGATCTCGCGGCTCTCGACCATGACTCCGCTCGAAAACATGATATGGGTTGAAAGAATCCCAACTCCTCCAACAAATCGCTAGAACACCTGCCCCACGGTGGGCGCCAACTGTCGTGGTTCTAAGCCTGACAGTAGAATGGGGGGTAGGAATGGAGAGGCAAGATCCTAGCTCTGGAGTAGTTGTGCACGCAAGGAGTTAACGAGTTCGGGCCCTTCTCGGAGGAAGTAATAGCCCTACGTCTCGGAGCCCGGAGGCGGTCGACTGGATTATATGCGTGAGTGTTACCAAGATGCGAACCCCTATCTTAGTGGAGGGGGGTGGCTTATATAGAGCTCGCCAGGACCCCAGCCAGCCCACGTTACAAGGGGTTTAATGTACACAAAGAGAGGGGGTTACTGGTAACGCCTGTAATAAAGGACCATGAAGGTCATAAAAGCTACTTATGAGATGACCGTTGGTAGGCAGTGCCTTTAGATCTTCTTACGGTCGAGTGGTTTCTTCGTGGTCGACTGCTTGCGCTTCTTGGTCGAGTACGTTTGTGTCCGTCGACTGGGCTGACCAGGTCGACTGACCTGTTGGTACTTCTCAGAATGTCTTTCGTTGTAGGAGCCGGGTCCTTGATTGGGTACCTCAGGTATGATAAGTTACCCTACCCTAGGTACGTATCCTCGTCACCCGATACTCCCGAAAATACCCGGATCACTCAGAACCTTTCCGATGTCCGAATATAGTCGTCCAATATATCGATCTTTACGTCTCGACCATTTCGAGACTCCTCGTCATGTCCCCAATCTCATCCGGGACTCCGAACTCCTTCGGTACATCAAAACTCATAAACTCATAATATAACTGTCATTGAAACCTTAAGCGTGCGGACCCTACGGTTCGAGAACAATGTAGACATGACCGAGACACGTCTCCGGTCAATAACCAATAGCGGGACCTGGATGCCCATATTGGCTCCTACATATTCTGCGAAGATCTTTATCGGTCAGACCGCATAACAACATACGTTGTTCCCTTTGTCCATCGGTATGTTACTTGCCCGAGATTCGATCGTCGGTATCCAATACCTAGTTCAATCTCGTTACCGGCAAGTCTCTTAACTCGTTCCGTAATACATCATCTCGCAACTAACTCATTGGTTGCAATGCTTGCAAGGCTTTATGTGATGTGCATTACCGAGAAGGCCCTGAGATACCTCTCCGACAATCGGAGTGACAAATCCTAATCTCGAAATATGCCAACCCAATATGTACCTTCGGAGACACCTGTAGAGCACCTTTATAATCACCCAGTTACGTTGTGACGTTTGGTAGCACACAAAGTGTTCCTACGGTAAACGGGAGTTGCATAATCTCATAGTTAAAGGAACATGTATAAGTCATGGATAAAAGCAATAGCAACATACTAAACGATCGGGTGCTATGCTAATGGAATGGGTCATGTCAATCAGATCATTCAACTAATGATGTGATCTCGTTAATCAAATAACAACTCTTTGTTCATGGCTAGGAAACATAACCATCTTTGATTAATGAGCTAGTCAAGTAGAGGCATACTAGTGACACTCTGTTTGTCTATGTATTCACACATGTATTATGTTTCCAGTTAATACAATTATAGCATGAATAATAAACATTTATCATGATATAAGGAAATAAATAATAACTTTATTATTGCCTCTAGGGCATATTTCCTTCAGCCGGGGTGTGGGTCGCGGGCGCGGTGAGCACGGCACAAGCAGGCAGCAGGGCGCGTGCAGCACGGGTACGACCATGGACGAGCATAAGGCGACGACTACGGTGACGTATCAAATGGGGAAAGGAGGGGAATCGACAGAGGAGTTCACCATGGAGCTTGTGCACGTGGTCAAGGAGCGCGGGGGTGGCCGGACACGAAGAACTCGATGACGAGATGCGGCGGCCGTGGGCGAAGACGACGGTGATGGCGAGCGTACAGGGCCTCCCAGCTCGGGCCCTTATGCGAGGGCAAAGGAGACGACGATGGAGGAGCTCTTGGATGTCTTGGCGCAGCGAGGGGAGGCCGGCGGCCGCGGGATCGACGAGGCCATGGCGACAGGGCTGCGGGTGCGGGCGGATCTGAGCGAGGGAGAAGAGGGTGAGGGGAAATGGTCTAGGGTTTCGTCCGTGGGGGTCAGGGGCTCAGCCTAATGCTTCATGGGGACTAGGGGATGGCAGCACGCACCATGGCACGGCCATGGCCGGTTGGATTGGCCTCCACGATCCCCTGTCTCCTGTACACAGGTGGGAGGAGAGCTGGAGGTGGGTTGGGCCAACCATTTGGCTATATGGGCCAAGGTGCCTAGTAGATTAGATCCTCTTCTTCCACTTTCTCTTTTCTCTTTTCTGTATTTCAGTTAGCCACTGTTCGTTTTTATTTGAGTGACAGAAATGAATTTAGTCAAACTTGAAATTTGGCACACAATTCGAGAACAACATTGTGGTGTTGCATAAAAAGTTTTAGATCCAACGGAATTGTTCAAGTATTTTTAGAAATTGAATAGGTCAATTAATATGCTGCTGGACCACTTTATATTTCCCTAGGGATTAAATGGTGGGCCAAATGATGTTGATTTCTACATTATAATTAGCTAGTGAATATTTGCAACCCAACGAACATTTTTGTTTTGACATTTTGAAAACTTTAAATCTTGACTTTAATTTAAATTTGAAATTTGAACTAGGTGGAATCAAAGGGGGATTTAGCCACAATGAAAATGATGACATGGCACCATTAACATGGGATTACTGTAGCTTAATTATCCGGGCGTCACAATTCTCCTCCACTACAAGAAATCTCGTCCCGAGATTTAAGGGTTGGAGTAAGGGGGAAAGACTCGGGAAGGACGGAGCTCAACACAAGATAGGTACCTGGGGGCTATCTCGGTGAACGTGGCATAGAGGCACCCCTCGAGTCGAAATTCAAGAAAGACGTTGAGAGCAAGGTAAGGAGGTGCAATAAGAATCTTCAACTAGGTAGGCAATCATTCGTTGCCTGAAAAAGAGGGTGAAAGGGGTTCAGAGCAATGGGAATAGGTATTGCGTCTGATACCAGAGTAGATCACTAGGAATGTGGCTCGTGATTTACATACGAAGCCAAGGGCGAGAAACAATTTTGGAAAACAAGGATGTATAGGAGAGTCAGATTTCGATCATGTGGAACTATGGGTTATGAGCCCACCACGTGGGTTAAATGTAGAAAGGGCGATGCCATCTTGCACGGTCATGATAGCAAGGCATGTCAGAGGATAGCCTCTCAGTTATGTTGGCAACAACGTTGGTACCAAGGGAGAGGGATGAAGAGAAGCATTTTCCTGCTCGCGGGAACGAGGCGGACCAATAGGAAAAGTTCTCATCCATCGGTGGTTACCGGAATGTCATCAACAGTAGTAACAGGGTCTTACTGACCGAGTTGTGCACTGAGGTGCTTACTTAAGCAGGAACTTATTACTGCTTATATCATATAGATCACAAGAAGGGTCAAACAAACCAATGAAAATGAAAATGCGGTTATTAATTTTATCAGAACAATGGAAAGGAAATGTGTTTAAACACAAATATCAGGAGTATATCCTTCCCAAGGACAAGCAGAGGATGATAGGGCTCCAAGTATTAAACCATTTAGACAAAGGGGTAAGGAATTTATGAGGTTCACCCATACAACGGTGTTTGGATAACTGATCAAGAACAGTTAGCATTGCGCTCCCAATGTTCTTTTTGATGAACAGAGTACCACAGTCATGCTTCGGGATAGCATTGACATGATCATCAGATAAAGGTCAGCCTTTTGAATCCACAAAGGATCACGCGGGAACTGCTAGAATAGTTCGTACAATTTCATCATTGAAAGATGATGATGTGGCCGATGGGTTCAGCAGCAATCCATCGATAGGTCAAAAGGAAGTAATGCCAAAATGATATGAACAAAATTGTGTTGGGGGGAAGGCAAGAATGTTGTCGATGATAACCCAAATCAACGAGGGGCATGGATGGTATTTCTCATCATGAATTCGGTTGATATCCTAGAGGAGCATCAGAATGTTGATGATGATCATGACACATTTGTTGAGAGATTTCATGAAGATGTAATCGATCGGCGATGACATCAAGTCAAAGGAATGATGAAGGGAAAGGTTATTGGAACCATTGGTATGACACAAACTTGAAATCAAGCTTGTTGTTCAAGGCGAAATGACATGACAAGGAAGATAAACGTAAGCTTAGCTTATCGTCGAAAATTGTGCTTAGGGAAGAAGAACCAGGTAGCACAGTTAAAATTAGGCAAGATAATGATATAGCCGATCAGGCTAGGAATGACTTGAAGGATCATTAAACTCGTAAGCAATGAAAATTACTTACAGTCATTGAATCGAAGTGCGTAATCAATTCACTTATCGGTGTTCTCGATTGACAAACAACCCAGAACCCTTGAAGTGACAAAGACAGGGCAAGGTAGTACTCCATCAAAAGTTCATAAGATGTAGTGCAATGGCATGATATCCTCGAGATACAGGGGTAATGCTCGAAGGTAGATCATGATAGAGGTTGGGCAGGCGTATTGACATGCAGAAGACAAGTGATTTAACTTGTCCAAGAAATGGGGCCAAAGAAGAATAATCATGGTCAGATCCACGGTTGCGAAGGATCAATTTAAAGATGCGAGATGAGCTTATACCAAGGGAACATTTGATTATAAGAGAAGCTTCCCTGACAAGATCTACATCGTGTCTATGGGCATGAACACAAAATTCAAGGTCGACTCCCACCTCTTCAATCATAACCTCTCATTTACTTCTCGCTTTTGACAAAGTTGTAGTGTAGAAATTTTTATCCGGCATAACACCAGTAGAGTATGACCCATAGAAATTTCCAGGTTCACACAAATTAGGGAAAGCATTAGTTCAACCAGTCAGGGCATCATAGGAACATTTGCAAAAACTTTAGAGGTAATTAACTCAAGCTTGGAAGCAGAGCATGGTTGACAAAGCAGAGAATACAATTTACCAAAGGCAATATGTATCAGGGAAAGAGCGCACAAAATTTTGAACATGAAGGGAACTGCCGGATAATAATCCAACAAAGGATTCAACGGTCCTCAATGGATCTGATTTGAGTATCAGTACTCAATCAGAAGAAGAAAAGAATGCAAAGGCATTGGATTATAGAAACAACTGAATAATTCGATGCTTAATGCAAAGAAATTATGATTTCCAAATTAGAAGATCAGAAGCAGACACTCTGATCAAAAGACAAGTACGTTGAATAGATATAGATCGACAATCAATTCAGGTTTGGTTTGCCGAGGACCAGCTCCTGTCCAGAATGACTTATGAGCAGGAAGGTCAAATTTCAGGGTTCGACTGATGATTGCAAGCAATCGCAACATAATGAATCAATAGGCTCAGGATGACAATGAAAAAGGATGCTTAATGAATATTGCCAGACATATGGATTTAACCATAATGTAGGCAGACAAAACTTTCGGGAGCACTAGGCTTTAGAGGATCTTCGGGAGATCGCATTGCATTCGAAGAATTTTGTGAGACATATGATCAACTAGGGATGAACGAATCCCCGATAAGTGTGAGGAATTATTCGTAGGGTTATTCAAGCAGAAAAGAGCTGCAAGGCAGTCGAAAAAAGGATTCTGAAAGTCGGAGAATACTTTTGAGTATCTTGTAATAACAAGAACAGCTAGGGGTGGAAGTATGAACGGCGAGGCTACGCAGTTATCCATAATGATTCAACGGTGTTAAGGGATTGCAAAAGAAATGAAAACAAGTTCTCGGGAGTAGGTCGGAGAGTATCTTCGAAGTCTTCTGGTGAAGCAGGCAACCATCCGGAATGAAGCGGCTCTCCGAGGAAAGTCGTTACGAGAACCTAATGTAGTTAGTAAATACATTTAACCCGAATAGAAGAGAGAACAGAGTCCCAGAGTATAGACGAGGAGTAAAAGATCCTAATACCACCCAATGGCGACGTGTGCCCGTAAGACACACAACCAATGTTAGTAAAAGTTTTGGACGACTAGACTCAACTTCGGCCAAGGAGTTGGAAAGGGGGCTACCTACAGGCAGTCGGCTCTGATACCAACTTGTGATGCCCTCGATTCAATCATACACTAATCATACACGCAAATGTGTACGATCAAGATCAAGGACTCACGGGAAGATATCACAACACAACTCTGGACACAAATTAAAATAATAAAAGCTTTATATTACAAGCCAGGGGCCTCGAGGGCTCGAATACATAAGCTCGAAAACACAAGAGTCAGCGGAAGCAACAATATCTGAGTACAGACATAGGTTAGACAAGTTTGCCTTAATAAGGCTAGCACAAAAGCAACAACGATCGAAAAGGCAAGGCCTCCTGCCTGGGAGCCTCCTAACTACTCCTGGTCATCGGCGGCCTCCACGTAGTAGTAAGCATCGGCGGTGGCATCTGGCTCCTGAGCTCCGACATCTGATTGCATCAATCGGAAAGATGAAGAAGGGGGGGGGGAGGGGGAGAAAAGCAACCGTGAGTACTCATCCAAAGTACTCGCAAGCAAGGATCTACACTACATATGCAACATTATCAAAGGAAGGCTGGATATGTGGACTGGGCTGCAGAAATGCCAGAATAGAGAGAAGGCCTAGTCCTATCAAATACTAGCATCTTCTGGAAATCACCATCTTGCAGTAACATGAGGGAGTAGAGTAGCATAAAGTAAAGTAGTAGAAGAGTTATCAACCTCGGCCAGAGATCCTTTCTCGACACCCTGCGAGAAAGCAATCCCAGAGCCATACTATCCAGTTATCATCACAATCCAATTCTCATCACCATCCAGTTCTCATCACAAGTATCCAGTTCTAGTTGTATCGATCGGGATACAACTCCAAGTGTCCGTTACCGTAGGACAGGCTATCCATAGATGTTTTCTTCCCTGCAGGGGTGCACCAACTTACCCACCACGCTTGATTAACTCTGGCCGGACACACTTTCCTGGGTCATGCCCGGCCTCGGCCAAACAACACGCCGCAACCCGACCTAGGCTTAATAGAGAGGTCAGCACGCCGGACTAAACCTATGGCCCCAGGGGTCATGGGCCATCTCCCCGGGAACTCCTGCATGTTGTGTGGGCGGCCGGTGAGCAGACCTAGCTACCTCGTTCAACAAGGCAGGCGCTTACGCAGTCCAACCCGGCGCGCGCCGCTCAGTCGCTGACGTCTATTAAACTTCGGCTGATGCATACGACGCAGAACGCCCATACTATGCCCACGTGATGGTTAGTGCTATCAGGCCAGAGGCCCCTCGGATCAAATATCCAAATCGTAGTGGATTAGGAACGCGCGGTAACAAGCAGAGACTCACGAAAGATGTGACCCCGTTGCCCCGTCTCGAGGACTTGCAGCAAGGGCTAGGAATGCCCGGCCACGCCTCGTAATTATCTCGCGGGCACCTTCCAGGTCCACCCGACTCCACATCACCCGCAATTAAGCTCGCGCGGGTACCCCTCAGGGCCAACCTGTCTTTAGTAACAGGGTCCAGTGCAAAGTCATAGTAACCATAGTAACCGTGTGTCTAACACCAAGGTGGAAAACCTGAGGAATCACCCTTGTCGGATTCCCACTCGATGTAAACATCAAGGTGAACCTAAGAGGAACCACCCTCGAGGTTCACACTTGAGGGGTTGCACGACAGAGTCGTATCGGAAGTGGTTAAGGAAGAAATCACCCTCGATGACCACGACCGAATAGCTACTATACAGAGATCTCATCAGGAGTGATGTATGAGGTTCCACCCTCGGCACTCGATGGTAACTCTGCAGAGTCGAGCAACAAAGGGGCGTGATGTGACGTGAGGTGTCGGGGCCTGGTCTTCTGATAATCCAGCGGGGCAGTCGGGTCAAGTGGGGGTCACTGATGGGTCTCTAACCAACCTATACTAAGAAGTTTAGGATAAGCAGGTAGGTAACAATAGCAGGTTACAATAAACAGGCTATGCAGCAGAATATGAGCAAACAATAACAGTAGCAAAATCTAATGCAAGCATGAGAGAATGGAATGGGCGATATCGGGATGATCAAAGGGGGGGCTTGCCTGGTTGCTCTGGCAAGGAGGGGTTGTCGTCGACGTAGTCAATCACAGGGGCAACATCGGTCTCGGGGTCTACTAGAGAGAAGAGGGGGAAGAAACAGTAAATATAAAGCAAACATAGCATCACAAGGCAAGACATGACGATAAGCAGAACTAGAGTCGACCTAACGTAGTACTGCATGATATAGGTGAAGGGGGAATTCAACCGGGAATGTATTCCCGGTACCGGACCTGTGTCAGACAGATGACCAGAGGGGAAAAGTTCCATGTTCACATAGTTAGAGGCATCTGACAGGTACGTGGGTAGCGTATTCGGGTTTGGATCATTTTTCTGATCAACTTTCATATATAAAACGTTTTGATCCGAGCTACGAATTAATTTCTATGATTTTACAAAGTTAAAAAATGATTTTCTATATTCACAGAATTCTTTTAATTCAAAAATAAAATAGCAAAATACTTTTGTTACCTAGTGTTATTCTAGCTGTAGTGTATGACAGTGGGACCAGTGGGGTTGGGTTGACCCAGTCAAAAGTTGACTAGTCAACTTATGAACAGTGTAGGGGACCACATGTCATTGACTAAGACTTTTCTGAAAAATTATTTTTCTTTAAACTATCTATGGGTCCACATGTCATCTACTATTGGACTAATTAACTAGTACTACTAATTAGTCTAACTAACTAAATTAGTCCCTAAGCTAGCATTTGGGCCGGCCACGCACACACAGCACACACACTCACGCACACACACACACTACGCTGCACAACACCACGGCCATGGCAAAGCAATGAGCAGCAACAGAAGTAAGAGTAGCGACGACAGCTAAGTAGCAGCAAGGCAGTAGCAAAGGAGCAGCGCAGCGGCACGCAAGGAGCAGTAGCAGTGCACAGCGGGCAACAGCATCAGTACGAGCAGCAGCGACAGGGAGCAGCAAGGCAGCGGAGCTGCTGCGGCTGCAAGCAGCAGAGCAGCTGCGGCACGAGAGCTCGGGCGAGGGCGCGGTCAGGGGCGTCCGAGCGCGAGCATGGGCTCGGCCGGGGCGCGCATGGGGCGTCCGGGGTGTGGGTCGCGGGCGCGGTGAGCACGGCACAAGCAGGCAGAGCATAAGGCGACGACTACGGTGACGTATCAAATGGGGAAAGGAGGGGAATCGACAGAGGAGCTCACCATGGAGCTTGTGCACGTGGTCAAGGAGCGCGGGGGTGGCCGGACACGAAGAACTCGACGACGAGATGCGGCGGCCGTGGGCGAAGACGACGGTGATGGCGAGCGTACAAGGCCTCCCAGCTCGGGCCCTTATGCGAGGGCAAAGGAGACGATGATGGAGGAGCTCCTGGATGTCTTGGCGCGGCGAGGGGAGGCCGGCGGCCGCGGGATCGACGAGGCCATGGCGACAGGGCTGCGGGTGCGGGCGGATCTGAGCGAGGGAGAAGAGGGTGAGGGGAAATGGTCTAGGGTTTCGTCCGTGGGGGTGAGGGGCTCGGCCTAATGCTTCATGGGGACTAGGGGATGGCCGACACGCACCATGGCGCGGCCATGGCCAGTTGGATTGGCCTCCACGATCCCTTGTCTCCTGTACACAGGTGGGAGGAGAGCTGGAGGTGGGTTGGGCCAGCCATTTGGCTATATGGGCCATGGTGCCTAGTAGATTAGATCCTCTTCTTCCACTTTCTCTTTTCTCTTTTCTGTATTTCAGTTAGCCACTGTTCGTTTTTATTTGAGTGACAAAAATGAATTTAGTCAAACTTGAAATTTGGCACACAATTCGAGAACAACATTGTGGTGTTGCATAAAAAGTTTTAGATCCAACGGAATTGTTCAAGTATTTTTAGAAATTGAATAGGTCAATTAATATGCTGCTGGACCACTATATATTTCCCTAGGGATTAAATGGTGAGCCAAATGATGTTGATTTCTACATTATAATTAGCTAGTGAATATTTGCAGCCCAACGAACATTTTTTTTGACATTTTGAAATCTTTAAATCTTGACTTTAATTTAAATTTGAAATTTGAACTAGGTGGAATCAAAGGGGGATTTAGCCACAATGAAAATGATGACATGGCACCATTAACATGGGATTACTGTAGCTTAATTATCCGGGCGTCACAGTTTGCAGGCTAAGAAACTTGTCGGAGGTCTTACACCTCTTGACGTGGGCATGAGCCTGAAATCCCAATTTCAGCTCTTGGAACATCTCATATGTTCTCCGACGTTTCAAAAATGTCTTCGGTGCCCCAATTCTAAACCGTTTAACATTACGTACTGAACTATCACGTAGTCATCAAAACGTGTATGTTAGATGTTTGCAACATCCACAAACGACGCTCGAGGTTCAGCTCACCGAGCGGTGCATTAAGGACATAAGCCTTCTGTGTAGCAATGAGGAAAATCCTCAGAATACGGACCCAGTCTGCATAATTGCTACTGTCAACTTTCAACTAAATTTTCTCTAGGAACGTATCTTAAACAGTAGAACTAAAGCGTAAGCTACAACATAATTTGCAAAGATCTTTTGACTATGTTCATGATAATTAAGTTCATCTGATGAACTCCCACTCAGATAGACATCCCTCTAGTCATCTAAGTGATACATGACCCGAGTCAACTAGGCCGTGTCCGATCATCACGCGGGACGGACTAGTCATCGTCGGTGAACATCTTCATGTTGATCATATCTTCTATACGACTCATGTTCAACCTTTCGGTCTTCCGTGTTCCGAGGCCATGTCTGTACATGATAGGCTCGCCAAGTCAACCTAAGTGTATTGCGTGTGTAAATCTGGCTTACACCCGTTGTATTCGAATGTTAGAATCTATCACACCCGATCATCACGTGGTGCTTCGAAAAAACGAACCTTCGCAACGGTGCATAGTTAGGGGGAACACTTTCTTGAAATTATTGCGAGGGATCACCTTATCTAAGATACCATCGTTCTAAGCAAATAAGATGTAAAACATGATAAACATCAGATGCAATCAAATAGTGGCATGATATGACCAATATCATTTTGCTCCTTTTGATCTCCATCTTCGGGGCGCCATGATCATCATCGTCACCGGCATGACACCATGATCTCCATCATCGTGCCTTCATGAAGTTGTCTCGTCAACTATTACTTCTACTACTACGGCTAACGGTTAGCAATAAAGGAAAGTAATTACATAACGTTTATGTTGACACGCAGGTCATAAATAAATTAAGACAACTCCTATGGCTCATGTCGGTTGTCATACTCATCGACATGCAAGTCGTGATTCCTATTACAAGAACATGATCAATCTCATACATAACATATCATTCATCACATTCTTTTGGCCACATCACATCACATAGCATACCCTGCAAAAACAAGTTAGACGTCCTCTAATTGTTGTTGCATGTTTTACGTGGATGCTATGGGTTTCTAGCAAGAATGTTTCTTACCTACGCAAAAGCCACAACGTGATATGCCAATTACTATTTACCCTTCATAAGGACCCTTTTCATCGAATCCGATCCGACTAAAGTGGGAGAGACAGACACCCGCTAGCCACCTTATGCAACTAGTGCATGTCAGTCGGTGGAACCTGTCTCACGTAAGAGTACGTGTAAGGTCGGTCTAGGCCGCTTCATCCCACGATGCCGCCGAATCAAGATAAGACTAGTAATGGCAAGTAAATTGACAATATTGACGCCCACAACAAACTTGTGTTCTACTCGTGCATAAAAACTACGCATAGACCTAGCTCATGATGCCACAGTTGGGGAACGTAGCAGAATTTTAAAATTTTCTACGCATCGCCAAAATCAATCTATGGAGTCTTATATCAACGAGAGGAAGAGGAGTGCATCTACATACCCTTGTAGATCGCTAAGCGGAAGCATTCAAGAGAACGGGGTTGATGGAGTCGTACTCGTCGTGATCCAAATCACCGATGACCAAGCGTTGAACGGACGGCACCTCCGCGTTCAACACACGTACGGAGCGAGGACGTCTCCCGCGCCTTGATCCAGCAAGGAGGAAGAAGAGGTTGAGGAAGAAAGCTCCAACAGCAGCACGACGGCGTGGTGGTGGTGGAGCAGCAGTACTCCGGCAGGGCTTCGCCAAGCTCTTAATGGAGGAGAGGTATTGGGGAGGGGAGGGGCTGCGCCTTGGGAAGGGGTGTGGCTCCCATTTGCCTCCCCACTATATATAGGGGTGGAGGGGGCTGGTTTCTTGCCCTCCAAGTCCATTGGGGCGTTGGCAAAGGTGGGGGAAAGAAATCCCATCATTTCCCTTCCCCACCGATTGTTATCCCCCCTTTTTAGGGATCTTGATCTTATCCCTTTGGGATATGATCTTATTCCTTCTAAGGGGGGATCTTGGTGCGCCTTGACCAGGGGTGTGGGGCCTTGCCCCCACTACCCACGTTCATGTGGGTCCCCACATGCAGGTGGGCCTCACTCCGGAACCTTCTAGAATCTTCCCGGTACAATACCGAAAAATTCCAACCATTGTCCGGTGGCCAAAATAGGACTTCCCATATATAAATCTTTACCTCCGGACCATTCCGGAACTCCTCGTGACGTCTGGGATCTCATCTGGGACTCCGAACAACATTCGGTAATCACATACAAGTCTTCCTAATAACCCTAGCGTCATCGAACCTTAAGTGTGTAGACCCTATGGGTTCGGGATCCATGTAGACATGACCGAGACAACTCTCCGGCCAATAACCAACAGCGGCATCTGGATACCCATGTTGGCTCCCACATATTCCACGATGATCTCATCGGATGAACCACGATGTCAAGGATTCAATCAATCCCGTATACAATTCCCTTTGTCTAACGGTATAGTACTTGCCCGAGATTCGATCATCGGTATCCCGATACCTTGTTCAATCTCGTTACTGGCAAGTCTCTTTACTCGTTCTGTAACACATCATCCCGTGATCAAATCTTTGATCACATTGTGCACATTATGATGATGTCCTACCGAGTGGGCCCAGAGATACCTCTCCATCACACGGAGTGACAAATCCCAGTCTCGATTTGTGCCAACCCAACAGACACTTTCGGAGATAGCCGTAGTGCACCTTTATAGCCACCCAGTTACATTGTGACGTTTGGCACACCCAAAGCACTCCTACGGTATCCGAGAGTTGCACAATCTCATGGTCTAAGGAAATGATACTTGACATTAGAAAAGCTTTAGCATACGAACTACACGATCTTGTGCTAGGCTTAGGATTAGGTCTTGTCCATCACATCATTCTCCTAATGATGTGATCCCGTTATCAACGACATCCAATGTCCATGGTCAGGAAACCGTAACCATCTATTGATCAACGAGCTAGTCAACTAGAGGCTTACTAGGGACAGGGTGTTGTCCATGTATCCACACATGTATCTGAGTTTCCTATCAATACAATTCTAGCATGGATAATAAACGATTATCATGAACAAGGAAATATAATAATAACTAATTTATTATTGCCCATAGGGCATATTTCCAACACCATCGCCATCCGATCTCATCTCGAAGGCCAAAGTTGTGTTCGAAATACTAAGATTTTGCATCCAGAGCACTGTTCGGCCAATTACACCTCAAGGGAGGCCTCAAATGAGAACATATTCTATATGAATTGTCTTCGTCTCGTCAAAATGGTTGATTTTGATATAAAAAATGTCTCAATCCATGATCGTATGTAAAAGTTACAGCCACCTGAATGCGGCCTTGTCACATGGCAAAAGTGGCGCGCCCCATCAGACACGTTGTGTGATGGGTAGCGCGAATAACAGTCTGCTTTTGCGCGAGTGATTCGGCTCTGAAGATGGCCTAGAATCAAAAAATGTTCAACAAGAAAGTTGTTTGTATCGTCGAATAGGTTAAATTTGCTTCTTAGGTGATTTTGATCTGAGGTCGTTTACTACCGAAAAAATGCCCCGCAAGGTGCAGCCAATTTTTAGACCGAACTGTTTTGAAAAGTTCGGGCCAAACAGTCTGAATTGGACCCAAATTAGGGTTTTGGACGTGAATTCTAACTTTTCCTTGCACGGGAAGTCCATCCGCCTCTTATATACACGAGGGGTGATGGGCGATTGAAAAAACAACACACAATCGCAAAACCCATCTACTTGTTACCCTAGTTTTACATCTCTCCCTGGTTCTTTGTCTCTCGTTCTTCGTTTGTTCTTCATGTTGAAGGGCAGCGATCCTCGAGGCTCTAGGGGCGGGTGAACCGACCTAGGGCAACCCATAGCTGCCGTGCGTCTAGACGGGGTCCCTCCCGGGCGCGTGGGGTTTCGGGTCCTGAAAAGCACCCACCGGATTGCTTGCATACCGCGCTTTCAGACGGGTCTCCTTCGACGTGAGCGGCGGTGCATCACTCTCGGCGTTGGAGATACACGGTGATGTGTTCGTGTGCGAACACACTTTTTGGCGACTCCGTTGAGGAAGAAAGATCAAGAATCATCATCAACCATGTCGGATCTCTGCAAGCCCTCAGAAGTTAGTGCCGATAACATCATTAAGCACGGTCTTGATGAACTATCGGATGAACATCGCCAAGACTACGAAGCGCTCAAGAAGAAGCGCGAGGAGCAGGATTTGGAGGCGTTTCTTTCAAGTTTCAAGAAGGACCGTCAAGGCAACATCAGCCTGGTTGGAAACGTCAATTTCCCTCCTCTCATTGACGAACAAGATGTAATCACTGTGAGTAAAGTTTTTTCTCGAGAGCAAGTGGTTGTGATTGAAAGTCTTGTTAGTAAGGGTAATGTGATGACATACAATTCTTTTGTAGCAAGTCCTAATGCTCAGAAAAATATGCCTTCGTCATCTAGTGGTATGATACGTCTCCAACGTATCTATAATTTTTTATTGTTCCATGCTATTATATTATTTGCTTTGGATGTTTTATATGCATTAATATGCTATTTTATATTATTTTTGGGACTACCTATTAACCTAGAGCCCAGTGCCAGTTTCTGTTTTTTCCTTGTTTTTGAGTTTCACAGAAAAGGAATACCAAATGGAGTCCAAACGGAATAAAACATTCGCGATGATTTTTCTTGGACCAGAAGACACCCAGTAGACTTGGAGTTCAAGTTAGAGGAGCCACGAGGCGGCCACAAGGGTGGAGGGCGCGCCCCCTGCCTTGTGGGCCCCCCGTGACTCTCTTGGCCTAATTCTTTCGCCTATATATTCACATATATTCCTAAACCACCAGAGGCATCCATGAAAACACTTTTCCACCGCCGCAACCTTCTGTACCCATGAGATCCCATCCAGGGACCTTTTCCGGCACCCTGCCGGATCGGGATTCGATCACGGAGGGCTTCTACATCAACTCTATCGCCTTTCCGATGAAGCGTGAGTAGTTTACCTCAGACCTACGGGTCCATAGCTAGTAGCTAGATGGCTTCTTCTCTCTTTTTGATTCTCAATACCATGTTATCCTCGATGTTCTTGGAGATCTATCCGATATAATATTCTTTTGCGGTGTGTTTGTCGAGATCTGATGAATTGTAGATTTATGATCAGCTTATCTATGAATATTATTTGAATCTTCTCTGAATTCTTATATGCATGATTTGGTATCTTTGTAATTCTCTTTGAACTATCGGTTTGGTTTGGCCAACTAGATTGGTTTTCTTGAAACGAGAGAAGTGCTTAGCTTTGGGTTCAATCTTACGGTGTCCTTTCCTAGTGACAGTAGGGGCAACAAGGCACACATTGTGTATTGTTGCCATCGAGGATAAAAAGATGGGGTTTACATCATATTGTTTGAGTTTATTCCTCTACATCATGTCATCTTACTTAATGCGTTACTCCATTCTTCATGAACTTAATACTTTAGATGCAGGCATGAGTCAGTCGATGTGTGGAGTAATAGTAGTAGATGCAGAATTGTTTCGGTCTACTTGACACGGACATGATGCCTATATTTCATAATCATTGCTTTAGATACCGTCATAACTTTGCGCTTTTCTATCAATTGCTTGACAGTAATTTGTTCACCCACCATATTATTTGCATCTTGAGAGAGGACTCTAGTGAAACCTATGGCCCCCGGGTCTATTTTCCATCATATAAGTTTCCGATGTACTATTTTGCAATCTTTTACTTTCCGATCTATAAATAATAAATACCAAAAATATTTACTTTACCTTTTGTTGGTTTCATCTATCTCTATCAGATCTCACTTTTGCAAGTGACTGCGAAGGGATTGACGACCCCTTTATCGCGTTGGGTGCAAGTTGTTTGATTGTTTGTGCAGGTATTGGTGATTTGTGCGCTGTCTCCTACTAGATTGATACCTTGGTTTTGAGACCAAGGGAAATACTTATCTCTACTCTGCTGCATCACCCTTTCCTCTTCAAGGGAAAAAACAACGCAAGCTCAAGAAGTAGCATGGTACTGTTGGTTTATCTGAAAACCCTAGTCCAACTTTACCTATTTCATCGGCACCTCCTATGCAACAACAATATAGTATGTTGTTGAATTTTTACCCCTAGTCAAACCAACAAGCTCGTGGCTGCACCTACAAATCCTAATCCTATTATGAGTGTGCCCAATTCGGAGTCAACGCCAAATCACTTTGTCACACCACCGTAGGCGCAAGCATGTTTGGTCTTCCGCCGAATTATGTTTCGGCGCCCATCCCACAAGTTGCACCACTAGCTAGTACTCAGGTTGCTCCTATGTCATTGCCACAAACATCTTCATCTACCTCGGATCCAATTTTAGCTAAATTAAGGGAGGATTTGCATAAGATGTTTCTAGAAACTTTCAGGAACGAGCCGAAAGTAAAGAGTCGTGTGTACCAAAAGCCTTATCCCGAACACTTTGATGCAGTATTGTACCCTCAAGGCTATAAGGTTCCTGATTTTGTCAAATTTAGTGGAGAGGGCACGAAAACAACATGGGAGCATGTTAGTCAGTATCTAGCGCAGTTGGGTGAAGCAGGTTCCATAGAAGAATTGAAAGTGTGTCTATTTCCATTATCTTTAGAGTTAAAAGCACTGGGGGTCCTAGAACTTGTCCGAGATGTGATGATTTGGTCCTACAACTTGCAAAATGACCCTACCCAGTCCCAGAACTCGCACTCAATGTGCAACTTTGGTCCTGGACCAATCGCAGAGCGACAACTGGACTCGTCGGGCCCGAGCTGGTCAGCAGACACATTTTTGCAAATACCCCCTGCCTTCTCAGTCCCCGTGCTGCGCATTTCGGGTGAAACTGAATCCCCGTGCCACGCGTCCCGCTCACGCGGGGCGCCATCGCGTCGCCCATGTCCAACGGCAAGCTCCGGAGCTGCGACATCTACATCGGCTTCCACGGCCAGGGGGCCCCCTCGCGAGGTTCTATAGGTGGCTCAAGGCAGAGCTCGAGCTGGAAGGGATCGCCTCAGTCACGACCGACCGGGCCAGGTACTCCCGCGCGCACAGCCATGAGGTCGCAGACCGCATCATCTGCTCGGCGGCTTTCGGCATCGTGGTGGTCACCACGTCTGGCTTCCTCAACCCGTTCGTCCTCGAGGAGATCCGGTTCTTTGCTCAGAAGAGGAACTTGCTGCCCATCTTGTTCCTCACCTTGGCGAAAGGTAACAAGAACATTTCCAATCCAGAGTCATGTGAGCGTATGTATAATTTCTTGAGCAGCCAATCCAGTTGAGTTCAGTTCCTAACTCATTCTTGCTCAATCGTGAATATATCTTTGCCAGGGAGGAGCTGCAACAAGACATGCACCATGGCGGACCTGGAGATATAACATATCCGGGTGGACAACTACAAGCAGAACGGCGACCACACGCAAGAGTAGCACGGCGGTGGCGGGCTGATACGTCTCCAACGTATCTATAATTTATGAAGTATTCATGCTATTATATTATCCATCTTAGATGTTTTATATGCATTTATATGCTATTTTATATGATTTTTGGGACTAAGCTATTAACCTAGAGCCCAGTGCCACTTTCGGTTTTCTCCTTGTTTTTGAGTTTTGCAAAAAAGGAATACCAAACGGAGTCCAATTGACGAGCCAATCTTTGATGATTTTTTATGGACCAAAAGAAGACCTCGGAGTAAAAGAGTTGGGCCAGGAGAGTCCCGGGGTGCCCACGAGGGTGGGGGGCGTGCCCACCCTCCCCCAGGTGCGTGGGCCTGCCTCGTGGACACCTCGGGCACCTCCTTGATGTGAGACCGACGCCCAAAATTCCTATAAATACAGAAACCTCGGAAAATTGACCTAGTCGAAAGTTCCGACGCCGCAAGCCTCTGTAGCCACGAGAAATCAATCTAGGCCCTCTCCGGCACCCTGCCGGAGGGGCCCATCATCACCGGTGGCCATGGAGGAGTATCCCGGAGGGGCCATCATCATCATGAAGGCCAAGGACCAGAGGGTGGAGGCCATGGAGGAGGAAGCACAAGGGGGAGAACCTCTCCTCCTCTCTCTTGGTGGCACCTGAGTGCCATCGGGAGGGGAATCATCGCCGCGGTGATCGTCTTCATCAACATCACCATCCTCATCTCTTTTACGCGGTCCACTCTCCCGCACCCCACCGTAATCCCCACTTGAACATGGTGCTTTATGCCACATAATATGATCCAATGATGTGTTGCCATCCTACGATGTTTTGAGTAGATATCTTTTGTCTTTGGGTTGATTGATGATCTAGATTGGTATGAGTTGTATGTTTTATTTCAGTGCTGTTCTATGGTGCCCTCCGTGTCGTGCAAGCGTGAGGGATTCCCACTGTAGGGTGTTGCAATACGTTCATGATTCGCTTATAGTGGGTTGGTGAGTGACTGAAACACAAACCCGAGTAAGAGGGATTGTTGCTTATGGGAATAAAGAGGACTTGATGCTTTAATGCTATGGTTGGGTTTTACCTTAATGATCTTTAGTAGTTGCGTGCTTGCTAGAGTTCCAATCATAAGTGCATATGATCCAAGTAGAGAAAGTATGTTAGCTTATGCCTCTCCCTCATATGAAACTGCAATAGTGATCACCGGTCTTGTTAACAATTGCCTAGGACAATTCCGCACACCGATCCACCATTATTCCACACTCACTATTTATAATATTTAGTAATATAATCTAACTTTATGATAACAGCACCTACTTTTACATTTTAGCTCTCCGATATCATGCAAAGTTATCCTCTTCATACCCACAACGTAGTTTTATTCCTCGTTGCTAGTTGGAAGCAAACGTTCGGTGTACGTAGAGTCGTATCAGTGGCAGATAGAGCTTGAGAGAATATTGATCTTACCTTTAGCTCCTTGTGGGTTCGACACTCCATACTTATCACTTCCACCTTTGGAAATTGCTACGATGATTCCCTGCACTTGGGGATTATCAAGCTCTTTTCTGGCGCCGTTGCCCGGGAGCAATAGCGTGGGGTTGATATTCTCGTGTGTGCTTGTTTGCTTTCTTCACTAAGTAGATTTTGTTTTTCCTCTTTGATTCTGTTTAGTTGTGGGTGAAACATACAAAAAAATAAATAATAAAAATACAAAAAAGTTTATTTGCCTCTCATGCCTAAAAAGTTTTTCAAAAAGAGAAGTGATTGGAAAGTTATGCATTGAAGAAGTGAGGGTCGACCTTGAGCACTTGTGTTCATGCTGACGGAAACAATGTACAATTTTTCATGGAAGTTTCTCTATAAATAATTATCCCTTGTATTATAAAAATAATGTGCCAAGCTTTGGTTTTAGGATGATTAGATTGCTTGTTTACTATGTGCAGAATAAAAACAGAAACTTTGGCTGTAGTGCGTGAATTTACACTTTTTACTGGAAATTCAAATGGGTCTGAAACTTTTTGCACGTTACTTCTGTACAAATGTTTAAAATTGCCGTATTTATTTCATAATTTTAGGAGTTACAAAAGTTTACCAAACTTCCAGATTACTACAGACTGTTCTGTTTTTAACAGATTCTATTTTCGCGTGTTGTTTGCTTATTTTGATGAATCTATGGCTAGTATCAGGGGGTATGAACCATAGATAAGTTGGAATATAGTAGGTTTAACACCAATTTAAATAAATAATGACTTCATTACAGTACCGTAAAGGTAGTGATTTGCTTTATTACACTAGCGGATCTCACAAGTTCTTGTTAAAGTTTTGTGTGGATGAAGTGTCCAAAGGTCGAGGAGCTATTAATATGAGAAGAATAAAGAGAGGCAATAGTTCAAGCTTGGGGATTCCCAAGGCACCCCAAGTAAATATTTCAAAGGATACTCAAGCATCTAAGCTTGGGGATGCCCCGGTTGGCACCCCATCTTTCTTCTTCAACAAATATCGGTATACCTCGGTTTTTGTTTTGTCTGCATGATTTGTGTCCTTTGTGTTTTTCTTTTTCTTCAAGAACCATGCTAGTGTGAGATGTCCCTTCATCAATTTATATAATACTTCATGTGCTTCACTTAAATCTTTTAAGTATGATCTTATAGAATTCCTCTTTGTGCTTCACTTAAATCTTTTGAGTATGGTTTTATAGAATGCTTCATGTGCTTCACTTATACATTTTGAGCTTGGATATTAGTTAGTCTATATTAATGGTAGAATGCTCCATGAACTTCACCTATATGTCTTGGAGTATGAATAATACTATCATTTAAAGTGGGTTTGGAAGAGTGTCAACTTTAGGAATTAATGATCCCACTATTTTGGAGGGTGTTGAATCTTAATGTGATATTTATGAAAGTGGATTTGGAAGAGTGTCAACTTTAGCTAGTACTGATTCCACTATTTCGGAAGAGGTTCCAATTGAGTATGAGAACAAAGTTGCTATCCATGATGCTACTGAAAATTATTATGAGGGAGGAATACATGCTTGTAGGAGTTGCAATAATATCAAGTTTCCTCTCTATGTGCTTAAAGTTTTGAAGTTATACTTGTTTTGCCTTCCTATGCTAGTTGATTCTTGTTCCCATAAGTTGTGTGCTCACAAAATCCCTAGGCATAGGAAGTTGGTTAGAATCAATTGTGATAGTCATATTCTTCAAGATGCTCTCCTTGTGCTTCAATTCCTACCTTTTATGTGAGCATCATTGAAATCATCATGCCTAGCTAAAAGGCATTAAAGAAAAGCGCTTGTTGGGAGACAAACCAATATTTACCCTTACTGTTTTTGTGTGTTTACATGATTAATATACTGTAGTAATCATGTTTTATAGCTTTTGTTTCAATAAAGTGCCAAGTAAGACCTTTGGGAAGACTTAGGAGAAAGTTAATGTGATCTTGCTGTAAAAAACAGAAACTTTGCGCTCACAAGATTAGCTGTCATTTTCTATAGAAGAGTGATTTTGAGTTGATTCTTTTTGAAGAAGATTAATAGAAAAATTACTTACTTCCACCAATTTATTTCATAATTTTTGGAGTAGTAGAAGTATGGTTTATGTTCAGATGATTTCAGACTGTTCTGTTTCTGACAGATTCTGTTTTATTGCATAGTTTGCTTGTTTTCTAGTTTCTATGACTTATATTTCTCAATATAAATTGTATAAATGATATGGTACAGTATACATTGTGTGAGAACAGTTATGAAACTTGTCCTTAACAGTACCAGAGTGAATGGTTTACTCTTTATCATACTAACCTATCTCACGAAGTTTGGTTAAGTTTTGTGTGATTGAAGTTTTCAAGCTTTGGGTGAGATATCGATATGAGGAGAATAAGGAGTGGAAAGACCCTAAGCTTGGGGATTCCCAAGGCACCCCAAGGTAATATTCAAGGAAGACTCAAGCGCCTAAGCTTGGGGATGCCCCGGGAGGCATCCCCTCTCCGTCTTCAAAACTATCGGTATACCTTATTCGGAGCTATATTTTTATTTGTCACATGATATGTGTTTTGCTTGGAGCGTATTTTCAATTTTAATTGTTGTTTGAATAAAATCATTGTATCTGAAATATCGAATGAAAAAGAATCCTCCTATGGATAGTTAATTATTTGACTACTCAGTGTTCTTCACTCATATCTTTTGGAGTAGTTTGTCATTTACTCGTGTGCTTCACGTATATCCTATGAGTAAATGGTTGAATAAATTGAATGTCATAAATCTGAATTTATATATGTTTCATATGCTTATAACATGGGGAGTAATGACTTCACACATAATAAGTATAGGTAGTAAACTTATTGAAAGTTAGCAAACGTAGAATTGGTCACTTGAAAAATTCATGAAAGAATATTGAAGGGAGAGGGATTTCACATATAAATATACTATCTTGGACATCTTTTGTAATTGTGAGCACTCATTAAAATATGACATGCTAAAAGGTTGATGTTGGACAAGGAAGACAACGTAATGGGTTATGTTTTCTTATATCTGAAATAAAGTATATTGTCATGGATCGCCCAACGCGTTGAGCTTGCCTTTCCCCCTCATGCTAGCCAAATTCTTTGCACTAAGTAGAGATACTACTTGTGCTTCCAAATATCCTTAAACCAAGTTTTGCCATGAGAGTCCACCATACCTACCTATGGATTGAGTAAGATCCTTCAAGTAAGTTGTCATCGGTGCAAGCAATAAAAATTGCCCTCTAAATATGTATGATTGACTAATGTGGAGGAAATAAGATTTATACGAATTTGTGATGTGGAAGAAATAAAAGCGACGGACTGCATAATAAAGGTCCATATCACAAGTGGCAATATAAATTGACGTTCTTTCGCATTAATATTCTGTGCATCCAACCCTGAAAGCGCATGGCAACCTCTTCTTCTCTCCGCGAAGGGCCTATCTTTTACTTTTATCTCTCAACCTTATGCAAGAGTCATGGTGATTTTCACCTTTCCTTTTTACATTTTATCCTTTGGCAAGCACCTTGTGTTGGAAAGATTCTGATATATATATCCAATTGGATGTAAGGCATCATGAACTATTATTGTTGACATTACCCTTGAGGTAAAAGGTTGGGAGGCGAATCTATAAGCCCCTATCTTTCTCTGTGTCTGATTAAAACTTTGAACCCATAAATATCGCGTGAGTGTTAGCAATTGTGAAAGACTAAATGATAGTTGAGTATGTGGAGTTTGCTAAATCAAAGCTCTAACATAGACTCTTCCTGAAAATAAGATGAATTGCAATTGTTTGATGACTAAGGATGTTGTTTGTTAGTTTTCAAGAAAGTTTATGATCTATACTTTAACATGTGAATGGCTTGTTACTTGATCATGAAAAATTTTATGCGATGAGCTACTGTTATGACATATAATGATGCTTGAAAAGGTGATTGAAATTATCATTGATCAAACTTGTGCACCTGCTAGCATTCACACTTCATAAATTATTTCATTTATCATTTACCTACTCGAGGACGAGGAGGAATTAAGCTTGGGGATGCTGATACGTCTCCAACGTATCTATAATTTATGAAATATTCATGCTATTATATTATCCATCTTAGATGTCTTATATGCTATTTTATATGATTTTTGGGACTAACCTATTAACCTAGAGCCTAGTGCCAGTTTCTGTTTTCTCCTTGTTTTTGAGTTTTGCAGAAAAGGAATACCAAACGGAGTCCAATTGACGAGCCAATTTTTGATGATTTTTTATGGACCAAAAGAAGACCTCGGAGTAAAAGAGTTGGGCCAGGAGAGTCCCGGGGTGCCCACGAGGGTGGGGGGCGCGCCCACCCCCTCGCGCGTGGGCCTGCCTCGTGGACACCTCGGGTACCTCCTTGACGTGAGACCGATGCCAAAAATTCCTATAAATACAAAAACCTTGGAAAATTAACCTAGATCGGAAGTTCAGCCGCCGCAAGCCTCTGTAGCCACGAGAAATCAATCTAGGCCCTCTCTGGCACCCTGCCGGAGGGGGCCATCATCATCGGTGGCCATGGAGGAGTATCCCGAAGGGGCCATCATCATCATGAAGGCCAAGGACCAGAGGGTGGAGGCCATGGAGGAGGAAGCACAAGGGGGAGAACCTCTCGTCCTCTCTCTTGGTGGCACCTGAGTGCCATTGGGAGGGGAATCATTGCCGCGGTGATCGTCTTCATCAACATCACCATCATCATCACCATCCTCGTCTCTTTTACGCGGTCCACTCTCCCGCACCCCGCTGTAATCCCTACTTGAACATGGTGCTTTATGCCACATATTATGATCCAATGATGTGTTGCCATCCTATGATGTTTTGAGTAGATATCTTTTGTCTTTGGGTTGATTGATGATCTAGATTGGTATGAGTTGTATGTTTTATTTCGGTGCTGTCCTATGGTGCCCTCCGTGTCGCGCAAGCGTGAGGGATTCCCACTGTAGGGTGTTGCAATACGTTCATGATTCACTTATAGTGGGTTGGTGAGTGACTGAAACACAAACCCGAGTAAGAGGGATTGTTGCGTATGGGAATAAAGAGGACTTGATGCTTTAATGCTTTGGTTGGGTTTTACCTTAATGATCTTTAGTAGTTGCGTATGCTTGCTAGAGTTCCAATCATAAGTGCATATGATCCAAGTAGAGAAAGTATGTTAGCTTATGCCTCTCCCTCATATGAAACTGCAATAGTGATCACCGGTCTTGTTAACAATTGCCTAGGACAATTCCGCACACCGATCCACCATTATTCCACACTCTCTATTTATAATATTTAGTAATATATTCTAACTTTATGATAGCAACACCTACTTTTATATTTTAGCTCTCCGATATCATGCAAAGTTAGCCTCTTCATACCCACAATGTTGTTTTATTCCTCGTTGCTAGTTGGAAGCTAACGTTTGGTGTACGTAGAGTCGTATCAGTGGAAGATAGGGCTTGAGAGAATATTGATCTTACCTTTAACTCCTTGTGGGTTCGACACTCCATACTTATCACTTCCACCTTTGGAAATTGCTATGATGATTCCCTGCACTTGGGTATTATCAAGGGCGGAAGCTGAAGCAGATGTCGATGATCATGGCGGTGTGGGTGTACAACCACCGCACGTGCATGGTGGACAACATGGTGATCTACGCGCCCCACGGCTTCTCCACCATCTACACCAATGGGACCGACGAGAGGATCTTATCCAAGGTGGTAGAGAACCTCTACCTCATCCACAACACCGGCCCGCTCCTGCCGGCAGTGAGCTGCCCGCTTTCCCACCCTCTTCGCCCGAGGGCTCGGTGAAGAAGAACACGTCTACCACTGGCCCGGTGGAGGTGAACAATAACAACTGCCCGTCGACTGCCTTCTTCTATACCTGGTATGAGGAGATCGAGCTCAAGCCTGCCTTCCTCGTGCCTCACTGCTAGCTGCAGGAAATCGGATGAAGGTTGTTGCTCGGACAAAAGGCATTGCAGATCGGATGAAGGAATCTTCCAAGTCCAAAATGCGGCCATCGGTTGGCGGTGGTTGTATGTATGTATAAATAAAGGAGCCGTACACAGGGTAGATAAGACAAGAGCAAGAAAGCAACACAGCAACAAGACACATAGAAAGAGAGCGAAGCTTGAGCTTAAGCTAGGACGATGGGGTTGCTGCTGCTGCTTCACATCCTGCTGGTCGCGGCGGTGGGGAGGGCCCCGGTGGCGCAGGCGTGGGGCAAGGAGGGCCACTACATGACCTGCAAGATCGCCGACATATGTGAACCACCAACACCAGCTAGTGATCTGTTGTGCGCCTATCTGATTTCACCGGTGTCGCCCATGGAGGCAAACTGAGCTGGTGTGTCGTTTCCGTGCAGGGTTTCCTGATGAGCGAGGCTTTGACGGGGGTGAAGGCCCTCCTGCCGTCATTGACCAACGGGGAGCTCGCGGAGGTGTGAGATGGGGGGTACGGGGAAGGAGAAGGCATGGGATATTTGCAAAAATGCATGCACTGACCGGCTCGGGCCCGACTAGTCCAGTTGTCGCTCTGTGATTGGTCCAAGACCGAATTTGCACATTGGGTGCAAGTTCTAGGACTGGGTAGGGCCATTTTGCAAGTTATAGGACCAAATCATCACATCTCGGACAACTTCTAGTACCCCAAGTGCTTTTAACTCTTATCTTTAACTGGTACCGCATTTTCATGGTTTGCTGCTTTACCACATGGCTCAATTCTCTTATGGTCGCAACTAAAGTAAAAGTTTCATGATCACTTTTATAGTGGCGATAATGAGCTTAAGTTGTCACATCTTACATCGGTTAGGCAAAAACTTGATGAATCAGTCACCAATTATGTCAAGAGATTTAGAGATATAAAAACCCGATGTTTTAGCTTGGTGACAACTGAGAGAGACTTGGAGGATCTTGTTCTTAATGGTTTAAAAACTCACATTAAAGAGAGGCTAGAAAGTTATGAGTTTTTGAATATTAACCAAGTCTTACAAAAAGCTTAGGCTCAAGAGAGTCGAAGTAAAGAGGTTCATAGGTCTACAACTAATCGTCCTAGAATGCATATGGTTGAATACAATGATGATAATTCAGACGATGAGGTTGATGTCTATACTACTAAGTTTGTTTGGTCCTCAAAACCCTATACATGCAATGCTCTTAAGCCGATTCGCAAGAATCATGATGAGGAGATGAAGTTTACTTTTGATATATCTAAGTGTGGTAAAATATTTGATGCTCTCTTGCAAGATAAGATGATTAGAATATCACACACCATACCGCCGTTTGAGGAGCTAAAACGGCGTGCTTATTGCAAGTACCATAATTCATTTTCTCATGCTACTAACGATTGCAATGTTTTTCGATGACAGATACAATCGGCCATTAATGACGGACGATTGAATTTCGCTGAGATGCAAATTGATAAACAACCCTTCCCAATAAACACCATGGACTTGGAGGGAAAGAAAATGTTAATTCGGCCTAGCATAGCCGAATCTACTAATAAAGATAATGTTGTTATTGGTGAACCAAGGAAAGGCAAGGAAGGCGACAAAGTCTTGGGAAGATAGGTTGTGCTTGATAAGCAACCCGATGGCAAGGAAGTATTGAAGACCACAATAAAAAATCCTGCACTCGGGGGCAACCACAAGTACAAGAAGATACCCATGTTAAATTTATCAAGCCCAAGAATGCAGAAGTTGGCAGGTGGGAAAAGAGTGAAGCTAAACGCAAGCGCATCAAGCCAACTTTTGATATGTTGTTATCCAAATATGCAAGTCAAGCGACTGGTTCTAGCTCTAATCGACCATCACATTCAAAGCGTTCAAGATCGCCTCTGAAGCAAGATTTTCGACGCTATGCAAGGCCATATGGGTCATGGACACCGACACCATGGATGTCACAACCCCCGTATGCACCATATTACATGAGAGACTTCAATGAAGGATGGGGGCAGCCCCCAATGGCTCCTTATGGTTTTCATATGGGGTGGGCATCACCTAGAAGGCCTGCTCTTATCCCACACAAGGTCGTTTGAGCTATGATGCTAATCGGCCAACAAAACTTTCTCCAAGCAAGGCCAATAAAAAAGTGTGGCGTATTAAGTCACCTAATGTGGAAATTTCAGAATGCGGCAAGCAAAATGAGATAAAAAAACTGAACGTTGGTAATCTGGCTAATTCTAATGGTGATATTGTTATTGTTTAGCTGGGTTCCATGGTTAATGATCATGAGGCTAGCACAAGCAAGGTTAAATCTAGGGATCCCAAATATACCCAACCTAAGTGGTGTCCTCTTGGTTTAACTAAGACCATGAAAAGGAGATTAGAACGCATGAAGAACCACGAGTAGGTAGAGCACAAAGAAGAGAAACAAAGGGATGAATTGTTCAATGAATTTCGGCCCATGGCACTCACGAAACAAGTGTGGAGACCTAAACAAAAAGAAAATGTAGATGTTTCTACATTAGCTACAGTAACACCTTCATCACCAAAAGAGGATGATGCGACCCCTATTACATCGTCTACACCACCTGAAACATCCCCTTCAATTGAGGAAACTTTAAGCCCAATATACACATTGGGAGATGAAGATGAGATGGTGGATTACGAATCTACGCCGGTTCGGGAAGGTATGGATATTAATATGGTGTCTTAATTACCTGCCGAGTTTTGTGCTATAGGTGAAGAAGAGGATGTGGCCCAGCTATATTTTGGTACTAAGAACGCTATCTTCGAGAAGCCAAAAGAACCGGTGAAACACTTGAAGCCATTGTACCTCAAAGGTCATATTAACGGATCGCCGGTTGCTAGGATGCTCGTTGATGGTGGTGTTGTGGTAAATCTTATGCCCTATTCGGTATTCAAGAAGTTGGCGTTAGATGATGATGCATTGATGAAGACCAATATGGTACTTAATGAATTTGAGGGTAAAGAAAAGATAGAGGCCAAAGGTGTGATGTGCATGAAACTCACTGTGGGAAGCAAAACTTTGGCCACCACATTCTTCATCATCGAGGTGCAAGGTAACTATAATGTTATATTAGGCTGCGGTTGGGTTCATGCTAACCAATGTGTGCCATCTACCATTCATCAATTAATACAATGGGTCGATGATGAGGTATAAGTCATTCACGCGAATAATTCGGCTTGTGTTGCTTTGGTCGATGCATCGGTGGATTGGAATCATCCCGATGTTACTTGCTTAACAGGGCGTGACCTCTCAGAGTTTGATTTCCTTAGTGCTACAAGGAACGGGTTTATATCCATCTCTTTAAAGTCGATTGGTGGTAATCGGTTCCAAGGTATGATGTAAATAAGAACTTAAAATCAATGGCCGATACATAATTATCGCCCTGAGAAATATAAATGGTCGATGGAGTGTTGACATCGTCCTTAGAACAAACACGGTGCAAATTATTTTTCGGCATTCAAGCTTTGCCGAAAAACAGGGGGGCATGTGTGTTGGAAATATGCCCTAGAGGAAATAATAAAAGGATTATTATTATATTTCCTTGTTCATGATAATTGTCTATTGTTCATGCTATAATTGTGTTATCCGGAAATCGTAATACATGTGTGAATACATAGACCACAATATATCCCTAGTGAGCCTCTAGTTGACTAGCTTGTTGATCAACAGATAGTCATGGTTTCCTGACTATGGACATTGGATGTCATTGATAATGGGATCACATCATTAGGAGAATGATGTGATGGACAAGACCCAATCCTAAGCATAGCACAAGATCGTGTAGTTCGTTTGCTAGAGCTTTTCCAATGTTAAGTATCATTTCCTTAGACCATGAGATCGTGTAAGTCCCGGATGCCGTATGAGTGCTTTGGGTGTGCCAAACGTCACAACGTAACTGGGTGACTATAAAGGTACATTACAGGCATCCCCGAAAGCATCTGTTGGGTTGACACGGATCGAGACTGGGATTTGTCACTCCGTATGATGGAGAGGTATCTCTGGGCCCACTCGGTAATGCATCATCATAATGAGCTCAATTTGATCAAGTGGTTGGTCACGGGATCATGCATTACAGTACGAGTAAAGTGACTTGCCGGTAACGAGATTGAACGAGGTATTGGGATACCGACGATCGAATCTCGGGCAAGTAATGTACCGATTGACAAAGGGAATTGTATACGGGATTACTTGAATCCTCGACATCGTGGTTCATCCGATGAGATCATCGTGGAGAATGTGGGAGCCAACATGGGTATCCAAATCCCTCTGTTGGTTATTGAACGGAGAGTCGTCTCGGTCATGTCTGCATGTCTCTCGAACCCGTAGGGTCTACACACTTAAGGTTCGGTGACGCTAGGGTTGTATAGATATGAGTATGCAGTAATCCAAAAGTTGTTCGGAGTCCCGGATGAGATCCTGGACGTCACGAGGAGTTCCGGAATGGTCCGGAGGTGAAGAATTATATATAGGAAGTGCTGTTTCGGCCATCGGGAAAGATTCGGGGTCACCGGTATTGTACTGGGACCACCGGATGGGTCCCGGGGGTCCACCGGGTGGGGCCACCCATCCCGGAGGGCCCATGGGCTGAAGTGGGGAGGGGAACCAGCCCCTGGTGGGCTGGTGCGCCCCCCCTTGGGCCCCCCTGCGCCTAGGGTTGGAAACCCTAGGGTGGGGGGGCGCCTCCACTTGCCTTGGGGGGCAAGCCTCCCCTTGGCCGCCGCCCCCCTAGGAGATCCCATCTCCTAGGGCCGGCGCCCCCCTAGGGGGCCTATATAAAGGGGGGGGGAGGGAGGGCAGCGGCACCCCAAGTCTTGGCGCCTCCTTCTCCCCTGCTACACCTCTCCCTCTCGCAGAAGCTCGGCGAAGCCCTGTTGCGATCACTGCTGCATCCACCACCACGCCGTCGTGCTGCTAGATCTTCATCAACATCTCCTTTCCCCTTGCTGGATCAAGAAGGAGGAGACGTCATCCGCTCCGTATGTGTGTTGAACACGGAGGTGCCGTCCGTTCGGCACTTGGTCATCGGTGATTTGGATCACGGCGAGTACGACTCCATCATCCCCGTTCTCTTGAACGCTTCCGCTCGCGATCTACAAGGGTATGTAGATGCACTCTCCTCTCGTTGCTAGTTGACTCCATAGATTGATCTTGGTGAAACGTAGGAATTTTTTTTGTTTTCTGCAACGTTCTCCAACAATGTGTTGACACAAGATTTTGGCATGGAATGAAATGCAATTAAGATGGTCTCAAATGGAGAAGTGATCTACATGCAAAAATTCCATATTGTCGACAACATGTTTGATGTTTTGGCCATCGTCATCGGATCTCATCTCGAAGGCTGAAGTTGTGTTCGAAATACTGAGATTTTGTATCCAAAGCACTGTTCAGCTAATTACGCCTCAAGGGAGGCCTCAAATGAGAAAACATTCTACATGAATTATCTTCGTCTCGTCGAAATGGTAGACTTTGATGTAAAAATTGTCTCAATCCGAGATTGTATGTAAAAGTTACAGCCACCTGAATGCGGCCCTGTCACATGGCAAAAGTGGCACGCCCCATCAGACACGCTGTCTGATGGGTAGCGCGAATAACAATCAACTTTGTGCGAGCGATTCGGCCCTGAAGATGGCCTCAAATAGAAAAACGTTCAACATGAAAGTTGTTCGTCTCGTCGAAATGTTTAAATTTTCTTCCTATGGGATTTTGATCTGAGATTGTTTACTACCTAAAAAATGACCCGCAAGGTGCAGCCAATTTTTAGACCGAACTGTTTTGGAAAGTTCGGACCAAACAGTCCGAATTGGACCCAAATTAGGGTTTTGGACGTGAATTCTAACTTTTCCTTGCATGGGAAGTTCATCCGCCTCTTATATACATGAGGGGTGAGGGTGACGGCCGATTGAAAAAACAACACACAATCGCAAAACCCATCTACTTCTCTCGTTCTTTGTTCGTTCTTCGTGTTGAAGGGCAGTGATAACCCACAAGTATAGGGGATCGCAATAGTTTTCGAGGGTAGAGTATTCAATCCAAATTTATTGATTCGACACAAAGGGAGCCAAAGAATATTCTCAAGTATTAGCAGTTGAGTTGTCAATTCAACCACACCTGGATAACTTAGTATCTGCAACAAAGTGTTTAGTAGTAAAGTAATATGATAGTAATGGTAAGGTAACAAAAGTAAAGACAACAAAAGTAATATTTTTGGTATTTTGTAGTGATTGTAACAGTAGCAACTGGAAAGTAAATAAGCGAGAACCAGTATATGGAAAGCTCGTAGGCATTGGACCGGTGATGGATAATTATGCCGGATACGGTTCATCATGTAACAAGCATAACATAGGGTGGCATAGAACTAGCTCCAATTCGTCAATGTAATGTAGGCATGTATTCCGAATATAGTCATATATGCTTATGGAAAAGAACTTGCATGACATCTTTTGTCCTACCCTCCCGTGGCAGCGGGGTCCTAATGGAAACTAAGGGATATTAAGGCCTCCTTTTAATAGAGAACCGGAACAAAGCATTAGCACATAGTGAATACATGAACTCCTCAAACTATGGTCATCACCGGGAGTGGTCCCGATTATTGTCACTTCGGAGTTGCCGGATCATAACACATAGTAGGTGACTATAGACTTGCAAGATAGGATCAAGAACACACATATATTCATGAAAACATAATAGGTTAAGATCTGAAATCATGGCACTCGGACCCTAGTGACAAGCATTAAGCATAGCAAAGTCATAGCAACATCAATCTCAGAACATAGTGGATACTAGGGATCAAACCCTAACAAAACTAACTTGATTACATGATAGATCTCATCCAACCCATCATCGTCCAGCAAGCCTACGATGGAATACTCACGCACGACGGTGAGCATCATGAAATTGGTGATGGAGGATGGTTGATGATGACGATGGTGACGAATCCCCCTCTTCGGAGCCCCGAACGGGCTCCAGATCAGCCCTCCTGAGAGGTTTTAGGGCTTGGAGGCGGCTCCGTATCGTAAAACGCGATGATTTCTTCTCGTTGATTTTTTCTCCCCAAAAGCAAATATATAGAGTTGGAGTTGAGGTCGGTGGAGCTCCAGGGGGCCCACAAGGTAGGGGGCGCGCCCTAGGGGAGGGGGGCGCCCCCACCCTCGTGGACAGGTGGTGGCCCCCCTGGCCTTCATCTTTTGCAACGATTTTTTATTATTTCCGAAAAGATGTTCCGTGAAGTTTCAGGTCATTCCGAGAAGTTTTGTTTCTGCACATAAATAACACCATGGCAATTCTGCTGAAAACAACGTCAGTCCAGGTTAGTTTCATTCAAATCATACAAGTTAGAGTCCAAAACAAGGGCAAAAGTGTTTGGAAAAGTAGATACGACGGAGACGTATCAACTCCCCCAAGCTTAAACCTTTGCTTGCCCTCAAGAAATTCAGTTGATAAACTGAAAGTGATAAAGAAAAACTTTTACAAACTCTGTTTGCTCTTGTTGTTGTAACTATGCAAAGCCAACATTCAAGTTTTCAGCAAAGATTATAACTAACCACATTTGCAATAATTCTCAGGTCTCATATTTACTCATATCAATAGCATAATCAACTAGCAAGCCATAATAATAAATCTTGGATGACAACACTTTCTCAAAACAATCATAATATGATATAACAAGATGGTATCTCGCTAGCCCTTTCTGAGACCACAAAACATAAATGCAGAGCACCTTTAAAGATCAAGGACTGACTAGACATTGTAATTCATGGTAAAAGAGATCCAATCATAGTCATACCCAATATAAATTAACAGTAATGGATGCAAATGACAGCTGCGCTCTCCAGCTAGTGCTTTTAATAAGAGGGTGATGACTCAACATAAAAGTAAATAGATAGGCCCTTCGCAGAGGGAAGCAGGGATTTGTAGAGGTGCCAGAGCTCGGTTTTGAAATAGAGATAAATAATATTTTGAGCGACATACTTTCATTGTCAACATAACAACTAAGAGATGGCGATATCTTCCATGCTACACACATTATAGGCGGTTCCCAAACAGAATGGTAAAGTTTATACTCCCCCTCCACCAACAAGCATCAATCCATGGCTTGCTCGAAACAACGAGTGCCTCCAACTAACAAGAGTCCCAGGGGGAGTTTTGTTTGCAATTAATTTGATTTAGTTTGCATAAAGCATGGGACCGGGCATCCCGGTGACCAGCCATTTTCTCGTGAGTGAGGAGCGGAGTCCACTCCTCTTGAGAATAACCCGCCTAACATGGAAGATAAGGGCAGCCCTAGTTGATACATGAGCTATTTGAGCATACAAAACAAAATGTTTATTTGAAGGTTTAGAGTTTGGCACATACAAATTTACTTGGAACGGCAGGTAAATACCGCATATAGGAAGGTATGGTGGACTCATATGGAATAACTTTGGGGTTTAAGGGATTGGATGCACAAGCAGTATTCCCGCTTAGTACAAGTGAAGGCTAGCAAAAGACTGGGAAGCAACCAACTAGAGAGCGACAACAGCCATGAACATGCATTAAGATTAATAAACATTGGATGCAAGCATGAGTAGGATATAACCCACCATGAACATAAATATCGTGAAGGCTATGTTGATTTTGTTTCAACTACATGCGTGAACATGTGCCAAGTCAAGTCACTTAAATCATTCAAAGGAGGATACCACCCCATCATACCACATCACAACCATTTTAATAGCATGTTGGAACGCAAGGTAAACCATTATAACTCATAGCTAATCAAGCATGGCACGAGCAACTATGATCTCTAATTGTCATTGCAAACATGTTTATTCATAACAAGCTGAATCAAGAATGATGAACTCATCATATTTACAAAAACAAGAGAGGTCGAGTTCATACCAGCTTTTCTCATCTCAGTAAGTCCATCGTATATCATCATAATTGCCTTTCACTTGCATGACCGAACGAAGTGAATAATAATAAGAGTGCACGTGCATTGGACTAAGCTGGAATCTGCGAGCATTCAATAAACAGGAGAAGACAAGGTAATATGGGCTCTTGGTTAAATCAACAATAATGCACATAAGAGCCACTTCAACAATGTAATCATGGTCTTCTCCCATCGACCCCCAAAGAAAAGAAAAGAAATAAAAACTATTTACACGGGAAAGCTCCCAATAAGCAAAAGAAGAACGGGGAATTTTTTTTGGGTTTTCTTTTTAATTATTACTACTACACCAAGAAAGTAAACTAACTAGAAGCTATTACTATTTTTTTGTTTTTTCTTAAGGTTTAACAAACACACAAGAAGAAAGCAGGAAAAAGAAAATACACTAGCATGGATATTACAATGAAAGAGTATGAGCACCGACATCTAGCAATGAGTGTGTGTAAACATAAATGTAATGTCGGTGGGAAATACGTACTCCCCCAAGCTTAGGCTTTTGGCCTAAGTTGGTCTATGGCTAGGGATAGCCTGGCTGATATCCGTAGGTGTAGCTAGGGTCGTACTGTGATGCAGCGGCTATCGCCTCCTGAGCTGCAGCGTGGCGTCGGGCTGCCTCCGCTCTCCTCTCGTACTCATCTGCCTCCTCTCTGGAAATAGTATATCTTCCTTTTGCCTGATAATCAAAGAAGGCAGGAGCAGGGAGAGTAATACGGACAACACGCCGTTTGTCAAGGATTAGTCGATATTGGAGAGGTAATTCAGTCCTCTCGACAAACTGATGAGATACCATAGAATTAAAATCTAAATAAGTAGGACGCAACTCCATGTCATCCTCATGAACGTCTACCTCAAGAAAATTAGCTAAGCGAGTTGCATAAATTCCTCCAAAGCAATCTCCATTATATCTATTATGATGCAACCTACGTGCTACAATGGCTCCCATATGATAAGATTGGTCTCCTAACACAGCACTCCTAAGAATACTGAGATCAGGCACACACATATGACATGCTTCATCCTTATCAGTTATGCACCTACCTATGAAGAGAGCAAAATAATGTATAGCAGGAAAGTGAATGCTCCCTATTGTAGCTTGTGTTATATCTCTAGATTCCCCTACAGTTATACTAGCAAGAAAGTTTCTAAATTCAGATTTACGGGGATCACTAGAACTACCCCATTGTGGAAGTTTCCAGGCAAAGGTAAAATCCTCTAAGTCCATGGTATAAGATTTGTCATAAAGATCAAACATGACAGTTGGAGAATTACGTGAAGATGAAAATTCAAACCTCCTCACAAATGAACTAGTGAGATCATGGTCCTGGGGGCATTTGTCTGCCTCAAAGCTCACAAGATCAGCGTTACACAAATATGCGTTAAATTCCTCTTTGATTCCCGCTCGATCCATAAAATTTTCCGAAGGCCATTCACAGGGCCGCACTGGAGCGTCCCTCGGGGGCTCCTCATCAGCATCACACATTGCAAGCCTGGGTCCTTGCTTCCATGAAGAACCACCTTGGAACATTTTCCTAAGCATATTGTTTTCTTTGAAAAATTTCTGAAATTTTTAGTAACTTCAAACAAAAGTGAACCAAGCTCAACAAAATTAATAGCAACTACTCCTACAGGTGCCTAGAGACTATATCAAGCATTAGAACTACTTGGAACCATATAAATTTGACATGCAAGCTCAAGAACATGGTCACCTAGGTAGCACAAATTTGCAATGAATAAACCACTAGAGCAAAAACTAATTGGGCCAATGGAGGAGTCACATACCAAGGAACAATATCCCCAAGCAGTTTTGTGAGAAGTGCTTTGAGCAAGGAGATCGGAAATCATAACAAAGTGAGCTAGAACTCGTGCTCGAGCTAGATATTCATGTTTATGGGAGGAAGAAGGACTGTGTGAGTGCAAGAATAAGTGGAGGAGGGCCATCGTGGGCCCACGAGGCAGGGGGGCGCGCCGTGGGGGGTAGGGTGCGCCCTCCACCCTTGTGCCCAGGTGGTTGACCCCCTGCTGTGTTTTCAGTTCCATAAATCCTCAAATATTCCAGAAAAAATCATATTAAATTGGCATGGCATTTGGAGGACTTTTATTTTCGGGGTATTTTTATATTGCACAGATAAATCAGAAAACACACAGAAAAATACTATTTTTTACTTTATTTCATCTAAATAACAGAAAGTAGAGAGAGGGTACAGAAGGTTGTGCCTTCTAGTTTCATCCATCTTATGCTCATCAAAAGGAATCCACTAACAAGTTTGATCAAGTCTTGTTAACGAACTCATTCCGAATAACATGAAACCGGAGAAATTTCGAATAACACTATGTTACCTCAACGGGGATATGCACATCCCCAATAATAAGAATATCATATTTCTTTTTTATAGTAGGAAGAGAAAATTCAAAACCTCCAATAGTAATCAATGGAATTTTTCCAATAGAGTTGATACTATAAACTTGAGGTTGTTTCCTCGGAAAGTGTACCGTATGCTCATTACCATTAACATGAAAAGTGACATTGCCTTTGTTGCAATCAATAATAGCCCCTGCAGTATTCAAAAAAGTTCTTCCAAGAATAATAGACATACTATCGTCCTCAGGAATATCAAGAATAACAAAGTCCGTTAAAATAGTAACGTTTGCAACCACAACAGGCACATCCTCACAAATACCGACATGTATAGCAGTTGATTTATCAGCCATTTGCAAAGAAATTTCAGTAGGTGTCAACTTATTCAAGTCAAGTCTACGATATAAAGAGAGAGTCATAACACTAACACCGACTCCAAGATCACATAAAGCAGTTTTAACATAGTTTCTTTTAATGGAGCATGGTATAGTATGTACTCCTGGATCTCCGAGTTTCTATGGTATTCCACCCTTAAAAGTATAATTGGCAAGCATGGTGGAAATTTCAGCTTCCGGTATCTTTCTTTTATTAGTAACAATATCTTTCATATATTTAGCATAAGGATTCATTTTGAGCATATCAGTTAATCAAACCCTAACAAAACTAACTCGATTACATGATAGATCTCATCCAACCCATCACCGTCCAGCAAGCCTACGATGGAATTACTCACGCACGACGGTGAGCATCATGAAATTGGTGATGGAGGATGGTTGATGATGACGACGGCGACGAATCCCCCCTCTTCGGAGCCCCGAACAGACTCCAGATCAGCCCTCCCGAGAGGTTTTAGGGCTTGGCCGTGGCTCCGTATCGTAAAACACGATGATTTCTTCTCCTTGACTTTTTTCTCCCCGAAAGCAAATATATAGAGTTGGAGTTGAGGTCGGTGGAGCTCCAGGGGGCCCACGAGGTAGGGGGCGCGCCCTAGGGGGGCACCCCACCCTCGTGGACAGGTGGTGGGCCCCCTGGCCTTCATCTTTTGCAACGATTTTTTATTATTCTGAAAAGATGTTCCGTGAAGTTTCAGGTCATTCCAAGAAGTTTTGTTTTTGCACATAAATAACACCATGGCAATTCTGCTGAAAACAGCGTCAGTCCGGGTTAGTTTCATTCAAAGCATACAATTTATAGTCCAAAACAAGGGCAAAAGTGTTTGGAAAAGTAGATACGACGGAGACGTATTAGGCAGCGATCCTCGAGGCTCTAGGGGCGGGCAAACCGACCTAGGGCAGCCCATAGCCACCACGCATCCAGATGGGATCCCTCCCGGGCACGTGCGGTTTCGGGTCCTGAAAAGCACCTGCCGGATTGCTTGCGTACCGCGCTTCCGGACGGGTCTCCTTCAACGTGAGCTACGGTGACGTGTTCGTGTGCGAACAATTTTTATTCACCACATGATATGTGTTTTTCTTGGAGCGTCTTGTAGTATATGAGTCTTTGTTTTATTTGCTTTTTAGTTTGCCACAATCATCCTTGCTACACACACCTTTTGCGAGGGATACACATTAATCGTGAATTTATTAGAATACTCTTTGAGCTTCACATATATCTTTTGAGCTAGGAAGTTGCTCTAGTTCTTCACTTATATCTTGTGATGTTATTTTAAAGATACTGATGAACTCTCATACTTCACTTATATTATTTTGAGAGTCTTATAAATATTATAGCAATTTGCTTGGGTTATGAATCTAGTCCTAATATGATGGGTATTCAAGAGAGATATAATAAAAACTTTCATGAAGATCATTGATATGAGAAGTTTGATTCCTTGCAATTGTTTTGAGTTATGAAGATGGTGATATTAGAATCATACTAGTAGTAGATTTTGGATTAGTAAAAAATACTTGTGTTAAGGTTTGTGATTCCCGTAGCATGCACGTATGGTCTTCTTGTTATGTGATGAAGTTGGAGCACAATTTATCCTTGATTATCTTCCTTTGCATGAAAGCCGAGAGGGCGCGATGGTTAACTCCTACCAAACTCTCCCCTAGGAGCATGCATAGTAGTACTTTGCTTTGAGGGCTAATAAACTTTTTGCAATAAGTATGTGAGTTCTTTAAGACTAATGTTGAGTCCATGGATTATACGCACTCTCACCCTTCCACTTTTGCTAGCCACTGTAGTACCATGCAACTTTCGCTGGTGCATTAAACCATCCTTATACCTTTCCTGAAAACAGCCACCTTACCTGTTGGGGAACGTAGTAATTTCAAAAAATTTCCTACGCACACGCAAGATCATGGTGATGCATAGCAACGAGAGGGGAGAGTGTTGTCTACGTACCCTCGTAGACCGAAGCGGAAGCGTTGACACAACATAGAGGAAGTAGTCGTACGACCTCCTCGTGATCCGACCGATCCAAGCGCCGTTACTCCGGCGCCTCCGAGTTCTTGACACACGTGCAGCTCGATGACGTCCCCGGGTCTCGATCCAGCAAAACCTCTGGGGATGAGTTCCGTCAGCACGATGGCGTGGTGACGACCTTTATGAACTATCGACGCAGGGCTTCGCCTAAACACTGCGACAATATGACCGAGGTGGAATATGGTGGAGGGGGGCACCGCACACGGCTAAGGAACGATCTCAAGGATCAACTTGTGTGTTCTAGGGTGCCCCCCTGCCCCCGTATATAAAGGAGCAAGGGGGGAGGGCCGGCCGGCCTAGAGGCGCGCCAAGGGAGGGGGGAGTCCTCCTCCTAGTAGGAGTAGGCCTCCCCTTTCCTAGTCCAACTAGGAGGGAGGAAGGGGGAAGGAAAGAGAGGGAGAGGGAGAGGGAAAGGGGGGCCGCGCCCCCCTCCTTGTCCAATTCGGACTGCCCATGGGGGGGGGGGGCGCCACCTCCTGGCGCGGCCCTCTCTCTCCCCTCGCGGCCCAATAAGGCCCATACTTTCCCCGGGGGGTTCCGGTAACCCCTCCGGCACTCCGGTATTATCCGAAACCACTCGGAACCATTCCGATGTCCGAACATAGCCGTCCAATATATCAATCTTTACGTCTCGACCATTCCGAGACTCCTCGTCATGTCCGTGATCACATCCGGGACTCCGAACTCCTTCGGTACATCAAAATGCATAAACTCATAACAACTGTCATCGTAACCTTAAGCGTGCGGACCCTACGGTTCGAGAACAATGTAGACATGACCGAGACACCTCTCCGGTCAATAACCAATAGCGGGACCTGGATGCCCATATTGGCTCCTACATATTCTACGAAGATCTTTATCGGTCAGACCGCATAACAACATACGTTGTTCCCTTTGTCATCGGTATGTTACTTGCTCGAGATTCGATCGTCGGTATCCAATACCTAGTTCAATCTCGTTACCGGCAAGTCTCTTTACTCGTTCCGTAATACATCATCCCGCAACCAACTCATTGGTTGCAATGCTTGCAAGGCTTATGTGATGTGCATTACCGAGAAGGCCCTGAGATACCTCTCCGACATTCGGAGTGACAAATCCTAATCTCGAAATACGCCAACCCATCAAATACTTTCGGAGACACCTGTAGAGCACCTTTATAATCATCCGGTTACGTTGTGACGTTTGGTAGCACACAAAGTGTTCCTACGGTAAACGGGAGTTGCATAATCTCATAGTCATAGGAACATGTATAAGTCATGGATAAAAGCAATAGCAGCATACTAAACGATCGGGTGCTAAGCTAATGGAATGGGTCATGTCAATCGGATCATTCAACTAATGATGTGACCTTGTTAATCAAATGACAACTCCTTTGTCTATGGTTAGGAAACTTAACCATCCTTTGATTAATAAGCTAGTCAAGTAGAGGCATACTAGTGACACTCTGTTTGTCTATATATCCACACATGTATTATGTTTCCGGTTAATACAATTCTAGCATGAATAATAAACATTTATCATGATATGTAAGGAAATAAATAATAACTTTATTATTGCCTCTAGGGCATATTTCCTTCAGTCTCCCACTTGCACTAGAGTCAATAATCTAGATTACACAGTAATGATTCTAACACCCATGGAGTCTTGGTGCTGATCATGTTTTGCCCGTGGAAGAGGCTTAGTCAACGGGTCTACTACATTCAGATCCGTATGTATCTTGCAAATCTCTATGTCTCCCACCTGGACCAAGTGCCGGATGGAATTGAAGCGTCTCTTGATGTGCTTGGTTCTCTTGTGAAATCTGGATTCCTTCGCCAAGGCAATTGCTCCAGTATTGTCACAAAAGATTTTCATTGGACCCGATGCACTAGGTATGACACCTAGATCGGATATGAACTCCTTCATCCAGACTCCTTCATTTGCTGCTTCCGAAGCAGCTATGTACTCCGCTTCACATGTAGATCCCGCTACGACGCTTTGTTTAGAACTGCACCAACTAACAGCTCCACCGTTTAATGTAAATACGTATCCGGTTTGCGATTTCTAATCGTCCGGATCAGTGTCAAAGCTTGCATCAACGTAACCCTTTACGATGAGCTCTTTGTCACCTCCATACATGAGAAACATTTCCTTAGTCCTTTTCAGGTACTTCAGGATATTCTTGACCGCTGTCCAGTGATCCACTCCTGGATTACTTTGGTACCTCCCTGCTAAACTTATAGCAAGTCACACATCAGGTCTGGTACACAACATTGCATACATGATAGAGCCTATGGCTGAAGCATAGGGAACATCTTTCATCTTCTCTCTATCTTCTGCAGTGGTCGGGCTTTGAGTCTTACTCAACTTCACACCTTGCAATAAAGGTAAGAAACCTTTCTTTGCTTGATCCAATTTGAACTTCTTCAAAATCTTGTCAAGGTATGTGCTTTGTGAAAGTCCAATTAAGCGTCTTGATCTATCTCTATAGATCTTAATGCCCAATATGTAAGCAGCTTCACCGAGGTCTTTTATTGAAAAACTCTTATTCAAGTATCCCTTTATGCTATTCAGAAATTCTATATCATTTCCAATCAGTAATATGTCATCTACATATAATATCAGAAATGCTACAGAGCTCCCACTCACTTTCTTGTAAATACAGGCTTCTCCAAAAGTCTGTATAAACCCAAATGCTTTGATCACACTATCAAAGCGTTTATTCCAACTCCGAGATGCTTGCACCAGTCCATAAATGGATCGCTGGAGCTTGCACACTTTGTTAGTTCCCTTTGGATCGATAAAACCTTCTGGTTGCATCATATACAACTCTTCTTCCAGAAACCCATTCAGGAATGCAGTCTTTACATCCATTTGCCAAATTTCATAGTCATAAAATGCGGCAATTGCTAACATGATTCGGATAGACTTAAGCATCGCTACGGGTGAGAAGGTCTCATCGTAGTCAATCCCTTGAACTTGTCGAAACCCTTTTGCGACAAGTCGAGCTTTGTAGACAGTAACATTACCGTCAGCGTCTGTCTTCTTCTTAAAGATCCACTTGTTCTCTATTGCTTGCCTACCCTCAGGCAAGTCAACCAAAGTCCCCACTTTGTTTTTATACATGGATCCCATCTCAGATTTCATGGCTTCCAGCCATTTTGCGGAATCTGGGCTCACCATCGCTTCTTCATAGTTCGTAGGTTCGTCATGATCTAGTAGCATGATTTCCAGAACAGGATTGCCGTACCACTCTGGTGCGGATCTCACTCTGGTTGATCTACAAGGTTATGTAGTAACTTGATCTGTAGTTTCATGATCATCATCATTAACTTCTTCTCTGATTGGTGTAGATGTCACAGAAACCGGTTCCTGTGATGAACTACTTTCCAATAAGGGAGCAGGTACAGTTACCTCATCAAGTTCTACTTTCCTCCCACTCACTTCTTTCGAGAGAAACTCCTTCTCTAGAAAGGATCCATCTTTAGCAACAAATGTCTTGCCTTTGGATCTGTGATAGAAGTTGTACCCAACAGTCTCCTTTGGGTATCCTATGAAGACACATTTTTCCGATTTGGGTTCGAGCTTATCAGGCTGAAGCTTTTTCACATAAGCATCGCATCCCCAAACTTTAAGAAGCGACAACTTTGGTTTCTTGCTAAACCACAGTTCATAAGGTGTCGTCTCAACGGATTTTGACGGTGTTCTATTCAACGTGAATGCGGCCATCTCTAGAGGATAACCCCAAAACGATAGCGGTAAATCTGTAAGAGACATCATAGATCGCACCATATCTAGTAAAGTGCGATGACGACGTTCGGACACACCATTGCGCTGTGGTGTTCCGGGTGGCGTGAGTTGTGAAACTATTCCGCATTGTTTCAAATGTAGACCAAACTCGTAACTCAAATATTCTCCTCCACGATCAGATCGTAGAAACTTTATTTTCTTGTTACGATGATTTTCAACTTCACTCTGAAATTCTTTGAACTTTTCAAATGTTTCAGACTTGTGTTTCATTAAGTAGATATACCCATATCTGCTTAAATCATCTGTGAAGGTGAGAAAATAACGATATCCGCCACGAGCCTCAACATTCATTGGACCACATACATCTGCATGTATAATTTCCAATAAATCTTTTGCTCTCTCCATAGTACCAGAGAACGGTGTTTTAGTCATCTTGCCCATGAGGCACGGTTCGCAAGTGCCAAGTGATTCATAATCAAGTGACTCCAAAAGTCCATCAGTATGGAGTTTCTTCATGCGCTTTATACCGATATGACCTAAACGGCAGTGCCACAAATAAGTTGCACTATCATTATCAACTCTGCATCTTTTGGCTTCAACATTATGAACATGTGTATCACTACTATCGAGATTCATTAAAATAGACCACTCTTCAAGGGTGCATGACCATAAAAGATATTACTCATATAAATAGAACAACCATTATTCTCAGATTTAAATGAATAACCGTCTCGCATCAAACAAGATCCAGATATAATGTTCATGCTCAACGCTGGCACCAAATAACAATTATTTAGGTCTAATACTAATCCCGAAGGTAGATGTAGAGGGAGCGTGCCGACTGCGATCACATCGACTTTGGAACCGTTTCCTACGCGCATCGTCACCTCGTCCTTTGCCAGTGTTCGCTTAATCCATAGTCCCTATTTCGAGTTGCAAATATTACCAACAGAACCAGTATCAAATACCCAGGTGCTACTGCGAGCTCTAGTAAGGTACACATCAATAACATGTATATCACATATACATTTGTTCACCTTGCCATCCTTCTTATCCGCCAAATACTTGGGGCAGTTCCGCTTCCAGTGACCAGTCTGCTTGCAGTAGAAGCACTCAGTTTCAGGCTTAGGTCCAGACTTGGGTTTCTTCTCTTGAGCAGCAACTTGTTTGCTGTTCTTTTTGAAGTTCCCCTTCTTCTTCCCTTTGCCCTTTTTCTTGAAACTAGTGGTCTTATTGACCATCAACACTTGATGCTCCTTCTTGATTTCTACCTCCGCAGCCTTTAGCATTGCGAAGAGCTCGGTGATAGACTTATCTATCCCTTGCATATTATAGTTCATCACGAAGCCTTTGTAGCTTGGTGGCAGTGATTGGAGAATTCTGTCAATGACGCAATCATCTGGAAGATTGACTCCCAGCTGATTCAAGTGATTATAATACCCAGACATCTTGAGTATATGCTCACTGACAGAACCATTCTCTTCCATCTTGCAGCTATAGAACTTATTGGAGACCTCATATCTCTCAATCCGGGCATTCTGTTTGAATATCAACTTCAACTCCTAGAACATCTCATATGCTCCATGGTTCTCAAACCGTCGTTGAAGTCCCGGTTCTAAGCCGTAAAGCATGGCACACTGAACTATCGAGTAGTCATCAGCTTTGCTCTGCCAGACGTTCATAACATCTGGCGTTGCTCTAGCAGCAGGCCTGGCACCTAGCGGTGCATCCAGGACGTAACTCTTCTGTGCAGCAATGAGGATAATCCTCAAGTTACGGACCCAGTCCGTGTACGTGCTACCATCATCTTTCAACTTTGCTTTCTCAAGGAACGCATTAAAATTCAACGGAACAACAGCACGAGCCATCTATCATCATAAACAAGCAAGATACTATCAGGGACTAAGTTCATGATAAATTTAAGTTCAATTAATCATATTACTTAAGAACTCCCACTTAGATAGACATCCCTCTAATCATCTAAGTGATCACGTGATCCAAATCAAAACTAATCCATAACCGATCATCACGTGAAATGGATTATTTCTCAATGGTGAACATCATCATGTTGATCATATCTACTATATGATTCACGCTCGACCTTTCGGTCTCCGTGTTCCGAGGCTATATCTGCATATGCTAGGCTCGTCAAGTATAACCCGAGTATTCCGCGTGTGCAAAACTGGCTTGCACCCATTGTAGATGGACGTAGAGCTTATCACACCCGATCATCACGTGGTGTCTGGGCACGACGAACTTTGGCAACGGTGCATACTCGGGGAGAACACTTCTTGATAATTTAGTGAGAGATCATCTTATAATGCTACCGTCAATCAAAGCAAGATAAGATGCATAAAAGATAAACATCACATGCAAATCAATATAAGTGATATGATATGGTCATCATCATCTTGTGCTTCATGATCTCCATCTCTACAGCACCATCATGATCACCATCGTCACCGGCGCGACACCTTGATCTCCATCGTAGCATCGTTGTCGTCTCGCCAATCTTATGCTTCTACGACTATCGCTACCGCTTAGTGATAAAGTAAAGCATTACAGGGCGATTGCATTGCATACAATAAAGCGACAACCATACGGCTCCTGCCGGTTGCCGATAACTCGGTTACAAAACATGATCATCTCATACAATAAAATATAGCATCATGTCTTGACCATATCACATCACAACATGCCCTGCAAAAACAAGTTAGACGTCCTCTACTTTGTTTGTTGCAAACTTTACGTGGCTGCTACGGGCTTAAGCAAGAACCAATCTCACCTACGCATCAAAACCACAACGATAGTTTGTCAAATAGACTCCGTTTTAACCTTCTCAAGGACCGGGCGTAGCCATACTTGGTTCAACTAAAGTTGGAGAAACTGACACCCGCCAGCCACCTGTGTGCAAAGCACGGCGGTAGAACCAGTCTCGCGTAAGCGTACGCGTAATGTCGGTCCGGGCCGCTTCATCCAACAATACTGCCAAACCAAAGTATGACATGCTGGTAGGCAGTATGACTTGTATCGTCCACAACTCACTTGTGTTCTACTCGTGCAAAACATCAAACCATAAAAACCTAGGCTCGGATGCCATTGTTGGGGAACGTAGTAATTTCAAAAAATTTCCTACGCACACGCAAGATCATGGTGATGCATAGCAACGAGAGTGGAGAGTGTTGTCTACGTACCCTCGTAGACCGAAGCGGAAGCGTTGACACAACGTAGAGGAAGTAGTCGTACGTCCTCCTCGTGATCCGACCGATCCAAGCGCCGTTACTCCGGCGCCTCCGAGTTCTTGACACACGTACAACTCGATGACGTCCCCGGGTCTCGATCCAGCAAAACCTCCGGGGATGAGTTCCGTCAGCATGACGGCGTGGTGACGATCTTGATGAACTACCGACGTAGGGCTTCGCCTAAACACTGCGACAATATGACCGAGGTGGAATATGGTGGAGGGGGGCATCGCACACGGCTAAGGAACGATCTCAAGGATCAACTTGTGTGTTCTAGGGTGCCCCCCTGCCCCCGTATATAAAGGAGCAAGGGGGGAGGGCCGGCCGGCCTAGAGGCGCACCAAGGGAGGGGGGAGTCCTCCTCCTAGTAGGAGTAGGACTCCCCTTTCCTAGTCCAACTAGGAGGGAGGAAGGGGGAAGGAAAGAGAGGGAGAGGGAGAGGGAAAGGGGGGCCGCGCCCCCCTCCTTGTCCAATTCGGACTGCCCATGGGGGGGGCGCCACCTCCTGGCGCGGCCCTCTCTCTCCCCTCGCGGCCCAATAAGGCCCATACTTTCCCCGGGGGTTCCGGTAACCCCTCCGGCACTCCGGTATTATCCGAAACCACTCGGAACCATTCCGATGTCCGAACATAGCCGTCCAATATATCAATCTTTACGTCTCGACCATTCTGAGACTCCTCGTCATGTCCGTGATCACATCCGGGACTCCGAACTCCTTCGGTACATCAAAATGCATAAACTCATAACAACTATCATCGTAACCTTAAGCGTGCGGACCCTACGGTTCGAGAACAATGTAGACATGACCGAGACACCTCTCCGGTCAATAACCAATAGCAGGACCTGGATGCCCATATTGGCTCCTACATATTCTACGAAGATCTTTATCGGTCAGACCGCATAACAACATACGTTGTTCCCTTTGTCATCGGTATGTTACTTGCCCGAGATTCGATCGTCGGTATCCAATACCTAGTTCAATCTTGTTACCGGCAAGTCTCTTTACTCGTTCCGTAATACATCATCCCGCAACCAACTCATTGGTTGCAATGCTTGCAAGGCTTATCTGATGTGCATTACCGAGAAGGCCCTGAGATACCTCTCCGACATTCGGAGTGACAAATCCTAATCTCGAAATACGCCAACCCAACAAATACTTTCGGAGACACCTGTAGAACACCTTTATAATCACCCAGTTACGTTGTGACGTTTGGTAGCACACAAAGTGTTCCTACGGTAAACGGGAGTTGCATAATCTCATAGTCATAGGAACATGTATAAGTCATGGATAAAAGCAATAGCAGCATACTAAACGATCGGGTGCTAAGCTAATGGAATGGGTCATGTCAATCAGATCATTCAACTAATGATGTGACCTTGTTAATCAAATGACAACTCCTTTGTCTATGGTTAGGAAACTTAACCATCCTTTGATTAATAAGCTAGTCAAGTAGAGGCATACTAGTGACACTCTGTTTGTCTATATATCCACACATGTATTATGTTTCCGGTTAATACAATTCTAGCATGAATAATAAACATTTATCATGATATGTAAGGAAATAAATAATAACTTTATTATTGCCTCTAGGGCATATTTCCTTCATTACCTACCTATTATGGCATTTCCATAGCCATTCTGATATACATTACCATGCGACTTCATCGTTCCGTTATTATGAGTTTTCACAGTGAGTTGTTAGTAAATTAAAGTGTGATGAGCATCATTATTAGACATTGTCCCATGTGAGGTATAAAATAAAAAAGAGAGACCAATTGAGCCCAAGAAAAAAGAGGCCAAAGATCCCAACAAAATAAAAGGAAAAAATGAGGGAAAAAGAGAGAAGGGATAATGTTACAATCTTTTCCCACACTTGTGCTTCAAAGTAGCACCATGTTCTTCATGATAGAGAGTCTCCTATGTTATCACTTTCATATATTACTACTGGGATTTTTTTGTTATAGAACTTGGCTTGTATATTCCAATGATGGGCTTCCTCAAATGCCTGAAGTCTTCATGAGCAAGAAAGTTGGATGCACACCCACTTAGTTTTCCTTTTGAGCTTTCATACACTTATAGCTCTAGTGCATCCATTACATGGAAATCCCTACTCACTCACATTGATATCAATTGATGGACATCTCCATAATCCATTAAGTTGCCTAGTTGATGTGAGACTTTGTCCCTTCTTTTGTCTACTACCACCTGCTCACGCTCATGTATTGTGTGAAGAGTTGAAAAAGCTTAAGCGCGTTAAAAAGTATGAAACAATTCCTTGGCTAACACCAGGGTAGTACATGATTTATACTTTGTGTTGAGAAGAGGGAGAACAACAAGGTTATATGATTTTGTAGGGATAACTTTCTTTGGCCATGGTATTTTGAAAAGACATGATTACTTTCTAGTATGCTTGAAGTATTATTGTTTTTATGTCAATATTAAACTTTGTTTTGAATCTTATTGATCTGAATATTAATGCCACATAAAAGAAAGATTACATGATAAACATGTTAGGTAGCATTCCACATCAAAAATTATGTTTTTATCATTTACCAACTCGAGGACGAGCAGGAATTAAGCTTGGGGATGCTTGATACGTCTCCAACGTATCCATAATTTTTTATAGTTCCATGCTATTATATTATCAATCTTGGATGTTTTATATGCATTAATATGCCATTTTATATCAGTTTTTTGGACTAACCTATTAACCTAGTGCCAAGTGCTAGTTGTTGTTTTTTCCTTGTTTTTATCTTTAAAGAAAATCAATACCAAACAGAGTCCAAATGGAATGAAACTTTTTGATGTTTTTTCTTGGACCACAAGACACCCAGGAAGCTTCGGAAAGAGACCTGGAGGGCCACGGGGTGGCCACAAGCTCACAAGGCGCGCCCTTCAAGGTTATGGGCCCCACGGGAGTCCCCCAACCCTAATTCTTCTTTTATAAATATCCAAATATTCCCCAAAGACCAGAGGGCACACCAAAAATACTTTTCCACCACCGCAAGTTTTTGTTTTCGTGGATCCCATCTGGGGACCTTTTCCGGTACTCTGCCGGAGGGGGATTCGATCACGGAGGGCATCTACATCAACCTTGCTGCCCTTCCGATGATGCGTGAGTAGGTTACCATAGACCTACGGGTCCAAGGCTAGAAGCTAGATGGCTTCTTCTCTCTCTTTGATCTTCAATACAATGTTCTCCTTAATGTTCTTGGAGATCTATTCAATGTAATCTTCTTTTGCGGTGTGTTTGTTGAGATCTAATGAATTGTGGGTTTATGATCATATTATATATGAATATTATTTGAGTCTTCTCTAAACTCTTTTATGCATGATTGTTATAGCTTTGTATTTCTCTTCGATCTATTGATTTGGTTTGGCCAACTAGATTGATTTTTCTTGCAATGGGAGAGGTGCTTTGTAATGGGTTCAATCTTGCGGTGCTCGACCCCAGTGACAGAAATGGACATGACATGTATCTATATTGTTTCTATGAAGGATAGAAAGATGGGGTTTATTCATATTGATTGGATCTATCCCTGTACATCATGTCATCTTGCTTAAGGCGTTACTCCATTCTTGTTAACTTAATACACTAGATGCATGCTGGTTAGCGGTCGATGTGTGGAGTAATAGTAGTAGATGCAGACAGGAGTCGGTCTACTTGTCTCGGATGTGATGTCTATATACATGATCATTGCCTTGGATATCGTCATAACTATGTGCTTTTCTATCAATTGCTCAATAGTAATTGTTTTTGACTATATTGCTCAATAGTAATTTGTTCACCCACCATATGCTTTCTTCGAGACAGAAGCCTCTAGTGAAAACTATGGCCCCCGGGTCTATCTTTTATCATATTGCTTAATACAATCATCTTTTGACCAATTGTTTTTTGTCATAGAAAGGTCACAGACGAAAAACAATGACCATTCAGTGACCAATATTGATGGTCGCAAGTTGACATATTTCTTGTGGTGATCACTTACCGCCATTGCAGAAGTGCTGCTGCGGATGTCAGTGAAGGTGGCTGGAGGTCGACTTGCCGTTGTCCGATCTACGTCGCCGCCGCCATCATCGAGAGTGTGGAGAGGGGAGAGGGGAGAGAGAGCGCTGAGTTAAGGTGAGGATAATAACTGTCAGCGCTTCGGGAAGCAACGCGGCTTCTCGAGGGTGGCTCCTTGCGTGCAGCAGTCGTCGCCCACGTGCTTCACGCGGGCCTGGCTCGTGAGAAACTGCCAATTCGAGTGTGCCTTGCGAGACAGGCCCAGAGGTGCTTTGAACTTCATGTGATGCAGTCCCAATAGTATATGCTGGAAACCAATCAACTCGTTTTCTTCCCGCATGGGCCTGGTTGGACCTTATGCGGGCAACCAAACGCGTCCATAAAGCAGCAGGTCAAATTATTTCTTCCAAACTTCAGACATGATATCTCTTAAATCACGATTGATTTGGTGGGAGCCAAGAGTCAATTGACTCGATTGATTTGGTAGTGTAGTAGAATTTGACCAGGTCTTCCCAGCATGAGATGGGCTAGTGACTGGGTTGGGTCGGGCCAACACGACACCAACATCTTGTAGTGTGTCGAAACATGGCATGTGACACACGGGACCGCCATTGGGTCGTGTTGTGTCGGACATGCCATGGACGCGGTCACGACCAAGGAGAAGGGCGTCACTATGACCACCATCGCCTCTTCGTGAAGGGACGACATCATGGCACCGGTTCGAGCCGCCCGCGGCCAAAGTCGTCGCCGCATCGTGGGCTCCTCCCGCATCTGCATGCCCAACTGTCATCACCCGCTGATGACCCACAAGTATAGGGGATCAATCGTAGTCCTTTCGATAAGTAAGAGTGTCAAACCCAACAAGGAGTAGAAGGAAATTATAAGTGGTTTTCAGCAAGGTATTCTCTGCAAGCACTGAAATTATAAGTAACGAGTAGTTTGATAACAAGATAATTTGTAACGAGCAAGTAATGGTAATGACAAATGAGTATGCAGCAAGGTAGCCCAATCCTTTTGTGGCAAAGGACAGACCAAAATGGTCTCTTATGATAAGCAAAGCGTTCTTGAGGGTACACGGGAATTTTACTTAGTCACTTTCATCATGTTAGTTTGATTTGTGTTCGCTACTTTGATAATTTGATATGTGGGTGGACCAGTGCTTAGGTGTTGTTCTTACTTGAACAAACGTCCTACTTATGATTCACCCCCTCACAAGCATCCACAACTATGAGAAAAGTATTAAGATAAAATCTAACCATAGCATTAAACTTTTTGATCCAAACCAGTCCCTTACGAAATAGCGCATAAACTAGGGTTTAAGCTTCTGTCACTCTCGCAACCCATCATCTAATAACTACTCCACAATGAATTCCCTTAGGCCCTAATAAGGTGAAGTGCCATGTAGTCGACGTTCACATGACACCACTATGGGAACCACAACATACATACCATCAAAATATCGAACACATATCAAGTTCACATGATTACTTGCAACAAGATTTCTCCCGTGACCTCAAGAACAAAAGTAACTACTCACAAATGATAATCATGCTCAAGATCAGAGGGGTATTAAATAGCATAATGGATCTGAACATATAATCTTCCACCAAATAAACCATATAGTAATCAACTACAAGATGTAATCAACACTACTAGTCACCCACAAGCACTAATCTAAGGTTTCGGTACAAAGATTGAACACAAGAGATGAACTAGGGTTTGAGAGGAGATGGTGCTGTTGAAGATGTTGATGGAGATTGCCCTCCCCAAGATGGGAGAGTTGTTGGTGATGATGATGATGATGATTTCCCTCTTCGGGAGGGAAGTTCCCCCGGCGGAATCGCTCCGCCGGAGGGCAAAAGTGCTCCTGCCCAAGTTCCACCTCGAGACGGCGGTGCTTCATCCCGAAAGTCCTCCCTCTATTTTTTTCAAGGTCAAAATGACTTATATACCAGAAGAGGGGCACCGGAGGTGGGATGAGGAGGGCACAACCCACCAGGGCGCGCCTGAGGGCCCTGGCGTGCCCAGGTGGGTTGTGCCCACCTGGTGGGCCCCTCTGGTAGTTATTTGCTCCAATAATTCTTAAATATTCCATACAAATTCTCCGTGAAGTTTCATCTCATTTGGAGTTGTGCAGAATAGGTGGTCTGACGTAGCCTTTTCAGGTCCAGAACTCCAACTGCCGGTATTCTCCCTCTTTGTGTGAACCTTGCATATTATAAGAGAAAAAGCATTATAAGTACTCCATAAAGCATTATTATGCATAAAAACATCATAAATAACAGTAGGAAAACATGATGCAAAATGGACGTATCAACTCCCCCATGCTTAGACCTCGCCTGTCCTCACGCGAAAATCGTAATTGAAAAACATGTCCACATGCTTAGAGAGAGAGGTGTCGATAAAAACAGAATACGGACATAGAAGCATCATGTATATTATTATAACAACAACAAACTTCATTATAGAACTTTTATCATAAACTTCTCATGAACAAGTAACAATTCATCACAACATCGAAGTATAAAGCATAAACTCTATTGAAAACCAACAAACTATGTTCTCAGTCAACTTTGCAACTACAATTCATTACCTTTTCAGGAAGGGTCACGTATCGGAGAGTTTTGGCAATTCCACATACTCAACCATTGTATAGTCTTCTATGATTGCTAACACTCACCGCATACACATGAGCAAAAAGTTTCAACCGTATCGACACATAGAAAGATAGGGGCTTATAGTTTTGCCTCCCAACATATTCACCTCAAGGGTGATGTCAACAATAATAACTCATGCCCATCAATATCCAACTGGATTATGTGCCTAGATCTTTCCTCATCACATGGTGCTTGCCAAAAGAAAAAAATAAAAAGGGAAAGAGAGATACTTTGACTCTTGCATAAAAGTAAATACATAAAAGTAAAAGATAAGCCCTTCGCAGAGGGAAGCAGAGGTTGCCATGCGCTTTTTGGTTGTATGCTCAATCTCTTAGTGCAAAACAACGTCATGTTATATTGCCCCTTATGATAGCAACCATTATTATGCAGTCTGTCGCCTTTATTATTTTGCCATCCCAAGTTCAAACAACGCTCAATTTTCTCTTACACTAAATGATCTAACACATTTAGAAGCAATTTTTATTGCCTTATTGCACTGATGACAACTTACTTGAAGGATCTTACTCAATCCATAGGTAGGTATGGTGGACTCTCAAAACAAGATCTGGGTTAAGGGTTTTGGATGCACAAGTAGTATCTCTACTTAGTGCGGTATTTTTGGCTAGCAAAGATGGGGGGCAAGCACCACATGTTAAAGGATCTATGACAATGTAGCTTCTATGTGAATATGAACAAACATAAATCATTACATTGTCTTCCTTGTCCAACGTCAACAATTTTGGCATATAATATTTTGATGGGGGCTCACAATCATAAAAGATGTCCAAGATAGTGTATTTGCATAAGAATCTTCTCTCCCCTTATTAATTCTTTCATGAATTGCATCATTGATCAATGCTATGTTTGTAAATCTCCAATAAATTTTACTACTTATACTCTTCCTTATGTGATGTTGATACGGCTCCAACGTATCTATAATTTATGAAGTATTCATGCTAATATATTATCATTCTTGGATGTTTTACAATCATTTTATAGCAACTTTACATAATTTTTTTGGGACTAACCTATTGACATAGTGCCAAGTGCCAGTTGCTGTTTTCTACTTGTTTTTTACATCGCAGAAAATCAATATCAAACGGAGTCCAAATGCAGCAAAACTTTTTGGAGAAATTTTATGGACCAGAACACCCAGGATGGGCCAGAGCAGCACGTGGGGGGTGCACCGAGGGGGGCATAATCCACCAGGGTGCGCCTGGGCCCCCAGGCGCGCCCAGGTGGGTTGTGCCCACCTCGGTGGCCTCTCGCACCCATTTTTTGCCCTATAAAATCCCAAATATTCCAAACACCCTCGGAGTTAACCTAGATCAGAAGTTCCGCCGCTGTAGGGCTCTATAGCCACCACAAACCAATCTAGACCCCGTTCCGGCACCCTGCTGGAGGGGGGAATCATCTCCGATGGCCATCTTCATCATCCCGGCGGCCACCACGATGAGGAGGGAGTAGTCCACCCTCGGGGCTGCGGGTTTGTACCAATAGCTATGTGTTTAATCTCTCTCTCTCTCGTGTTCTTGAGATGTCACGATCTTGATGTATCGCGGGCTTTGTTAATATAGTTGGATCATATGGTGTTTTCCCCTCTCTATCTTGTGATGAATTGAGTTTTCCCTTTGAGATTTCGTTTTATCGGATTGAATCTTCTATGAATTTGAGAGCACTTGATATATGTCTTGCAAATGAATACTCGTGGTGACAATGGGGTACCATATTGATTCACTTGATGTATGTTTTGGAACTCAACTCGTGGATTCCCGAGGTGATATTGGGGTAATCACTACAAAAAATACACTTCCGTGATGATACGTGTTTGTCACAGTAGGTCACGTTTTCTGTCATGCATGTACATCCATGACAATTTTATGACAGAATCAAGATAGTCATACATGTGCTGTCGTAGAAGTGTTCCATGACATTACCAAAATTATCATCACGGAAGTGTCCACTTCCATGACGATAAATCACGCGTCATAGAAGTGCTTTCGTCAAGGGTGACCGACATGTGGCATCCACCGTAACGGCTCACCGTTAAGCTATCGGGTCCGGTTTTGGATCCGATAACCCGTTAACAGCCCGGACCAATGGTGATTTTCCACGTGTAAAATTCTCATTGGCCGGAGGAAACACGTGTCTGCTCCTCGGTGGGCCAAATGCCGCCCGTCCATTGGAGGAGACATGCCTATGATACGTCAACACGTGGCAGGGCCCAACAGAGGCCCATATAGGTTAAATGGGCCGGCCCAACTAAAGGCCCATAAGATTTTGTGGAACATAATGGGCCGGCCCAACTAAAGGCCCACAAGATTTTGCGGACCATAATGGGCCGACCCAGCTAAAGGCCCACAAGATTTTGCGGACCATAATGGGCCGGCCCAGCTAAAGGCCCACAAGATTTTGCGGACCATAATGGGCCGGCCCAGCTGAAGGCCCACAAGATGTTGCCGACCATAATGGGCCGGCCCAGCTAAAGGCCCACAAGATTTTGAGGACAGTAGTGGGCCGACCCATTCACAGACTGCCATGTTTTGGGCCAAATGCCGACCCATATTTGATCCGGTCCATTAACAGCCTGCCACACTCCGGGCCTAAAAAAGGCCCATATGAGATCCAGCCCGTTAAAATCCTACCACGATCTGGGCCAAATTACGGCCCAGATAAGATCCGGCCCTTTAAGAGGCTTTGGGCCAAATTATGGCCCATATCAGATTCGGCCCGTCAACTGGACGCTATACTTTTAGGCCCACTTGCTAAAGGCCCATTTAGTAATTCGGCCTGATATTAGTTTCGGCCTGTTAAAGGCCCGTTTAACATTTCGACCCTATATTTGTTTGGGCCTGTTAAAAGCCCGTCATATAGTTGGGCCTAACTACGGCCCTGTTTGCTTCCGGCCTGCTCACAACCGATAATCTGATTGGGCCAAACAAGGACCAAGACAATTTTGGCCTGTTAACGGCCCGTAATGTGATTGGCACAATCATGGGCCGGGGTCTATTTCGGCCTGCTACCGGCCCGTGAGCTGTTCGGCACGTTTCAGGCCCAACCTACTTTTCAGCCTCCTAAAAGCCCATTGAGTTTCTTGCGAAAATAGGGCCGATGGTTTACTCGGCCTATTAAAGGCCCGAATCTACTTGTGGGCCAGTTCACATTTAGGCCTGTTAACGGACCAAGATGACTGGGACCATGATGCGGATCATACATAGTGATTTGCATGACGACCCGATTATGTACCGTAATTTTACGGTTTGGTCGGTTTACTGCGAAGACAGGATATACATACACACACACACACACACGCACACAGATATATATATATACACACATACAGTAAAATAACCGCATCATCGTGAATAAGAATAAACCTAGACTATACAATAAAGAAATTACGGCATATTACATCCACTTGGCATCAAAGTTCGCCACTATGATAATAAAGCACAAGCAGACAACAGATTACATACACTGGGCATCAAAGATCGCCACCAGTGCAAATAAACACGCCGACAAAATAATATACAAAACCATCAGCACTTCAATAGAGTTCAAGAAAGGTTAGCCTTGCTCGGGAGCTGCAGTGCAAGCAGCTGAGCAAGCTGATGAGACTGTGCTTGTTTGACACTTATATCCTCCTCACTCTGAAAGATAAACAAGCAGACATATGACATGTTTTGCACATATAAGTATGAGTGCTGAGAATTCATCACATTTCTTACTGACGAATAAAGTGACACAGTTTAAAATAGCATTGACACAATATGATATTGTTCAGGTCAAGACATGGCAGGAAATGACATTGTGAAGGAGTTGGCGGCTTCACGACACCACTGGATTACAGATCAAGAACTCATAAGTATCAATGGTTACTGTGCTATCAATTTATCCCATTTCAGATTGGCAAATAAAGAGACGATTTAAATAATAGTAGAATGACATGACATTGTTCATAGTTAAGACACTGCAGAATATGACATTGTGTTGTAGTGGGTAGGTTCACCACACCACTCGATTATGGATCAAGAACAAAAGCATACATGCAGTGCAAAAGAAGATCACTTGCTCTGTATAGTTTAATTTACATGGTATGAAGAAGAAACTTGGTTGTACAACTGAAAACTTAAATTGAGAAGGACAAACTTTTGTTTATGAACTACATAATAAACTTCAAACATGCAATTTGATGCAAACACCAAAAATAAACAGTTGTTGCAGTCATGCCTAACCAAATATACACAACAAAGTTTGAAGGCTTGAGAAGGAAAAACTTACATTATTGGTGAAGACATGCTCTATAAAGCCCTTGTCCATGCTGATGGGGGGGGGGCAATTCAAGAAGTTTACACATAATCTTCTTCATAAGCATTGCCTTTATTCTACATTTTGTTAAGAGTAAATATATATGTGATAATATAAGAAAAAATGGAGAATATTTACGATAAGATGAAGAGTGATGCTACATAACCAAGTAGCTATAAATGTAAGTACAGCGATACAGGCAGAAGGTACAACCAAGAGCAATGCAGAGCTAAACTTCTTAAGTACCATCGGTGTTATCCAACCTTATGGTAAAAGTAAATATAGATCTGATGTGTAGAAAAATTGAGGGCAAAGGAAAATAAGCTGCAGAGTGATGGTACATGTACAACTAGGTATCAATATAAGTACACTGATAAAGGACATCAGGTACTTACAAGAACAATGCAGAGCTAAAAAAATTCATTGGCATTGGATATATTCTACACTAATGTAACCATTCATACAGATCAGATAATTTGGAGCGAACAATTGATAAGCAAGCTATCATGCATACTGCTATCACATAATGAATCAGGTATGTATGCAAGTACAGTGATATAGGATAATAGGTACTAACAAGAGCAAAGCAGCGGGCAACATATTTGCGATATCTTGTCATCCTTTTCAAACCGGAATTCTTCTTCGAGCAGATTTCCTGCAAAAAAGATTCGTAAGGCACATGCGGAAAATTAGAAGTCAAATCGTCATGTGATATCATAGACAATACCTCATCCTGGGAACGAGACCAGTGCATAACAAGGTTTTCCCATTCAATGTCTTCTAAATTTAGCACATGAGACTTCACGGTAAATTCGTTTATAGACTTGTCATCAAAGTGTGATTTCCTCAGGTAACAAGGATACTGCTGCAATGCTTCCTTGAAAAGCGCAAGAAAGCTTTGCTCGTCATGACTATCTAGATTGACCCTCACCTACTTACAACAATGTAATGTAAATCATTGATGTGTTCAATCAACAGAAAACAGGAAAATAATCACCATGAATAATAGCACTTACACGTAAGTGGGACATGAAGATGTGAAAATGGTGTTTGTCTTCACTATAACCTTCCCATGATGGGAATATATGCACGTAGTCCCTAACAACATTGAAAGCATTGTCTTTTAAACTGGGAATAACTGGAATGGGGTTCCAATCTGCAGGAATTGGCCGTCTCTGTAGTTGGGATAGGTCTTCGGCCGGTGGACTTGCCGTACTTTTTGCTAGAGTGGGATTTTTCTGTGGTACGGCTGGTGCTATGGCAACTGAAATCGACATACCCTTTGCTGGAGTGCAGGTCCTGTTAGGTGGGGCTAGTGGTGTGGCCAGTGAAGTATGGGTACAGTCTGCTGGAGTCGGTCCTACGTTTTGTGTCACTGGTTGTAGAGCCAATATAAGTGGGGTGCTGTCTGATTTCTCTGGCACCACCATGTTTTTCAAGGACTTTGCTGGTGCTCCTTCAGGTTCGGCAATCACCCTCTTCCTTTCTGATGTCTAATGCACAAGAACAACATTTGAATGAAAAAACATGGTATAATGACAGATGGAATATGTATTGATAATGGATGGGCATGGCATCTTGACATATATGATGAGTAAACTAAGCAAATGGCGGTGCTACAAAGTAGAAGAAATGCAAGACAACTTATGCAATATACGCGCAATCAATAAAACCTTGCCAAATTAGAACAGGCACCTTGATGGGTGAACAGGACATGCCATCTGCCTTTGACTCCTCGAGGTCAGAATAGTCATTAGGATCATATTCTGAACAAGTGGGGAGCGTATGAGTTTCATTGCATCCAGAATGGCACTCAATGCCTTGGTGCCAATTTTGTGAGTTGTTGCAGTGTTCCACAATATTCTTCTGATGCACGGATTCTGATATTCACTATGATTACGTATAATATCTGAGAAGCATGAAAACATAAATAGTAGTGAGATTATCTTTGTAATGCAGAGGATATTCTAATATAGGGGCGCCCCTATAAACCCTTGTGTGCTATCATTGGATTCTGATGAGAGAGCCCATGTGTGCTGTAATACCATGCGTGCAGTAATATAATCTGGCACAAGTACACAAAAATATAGGCTCCAGAAGTAAGGATAGTTGGCAGATAATAGGTTCATAATATACTGTATAGAGAGTTTATTGCCAAACCATGATAACAAGAGCACACAACAACTAGGCAGATCATAGTGTACATAAAAGGGGTACACCATAACCAGGATATATAAATCGGGAAAGTGGAACTGGCTGGAAATTACGATGTTGTATTGCCGCTACTAATTGAAAGCATATCGATCACGTACAGGCCAACTCTATCAGCTGTTGATTGCAAATGTCCCTGCTCCCCTTCCTGACAAGGAACATACTATACATACTAAATACAGAATAACAAAAGAGTAACATGTTAAAGAACAGAAGAGGAAGCATATTCTTGAGGTTCTGCTTCATTGCATACAGTGTCGGTTGCCCACTCATGATGAATCACAACGCCCAAAGAAATGCAATTCCATGATGTCTCTCTATATGTGGCCACATGCATTTGGAAAATCAAGTGGGAGCATTACCTTACCAGTTAAATGTGTGTCTGTTAACTAATATCAGTATCATATCACAATTCGTATTTGAAGAAGTAAGCTTTGGACATATGACTGGTGTGTTGTTTAGCTTCAAGAGTGGACTGCTGTTAGTGTGACACAAAGCAGCTACGCAGATCATAGTGTAGATATAACGGGAAAACCGTAAGCATCACAAGTAAAATCAACAAAGTGGAACTTGCTGGAATATATGTGCTAGTATAGCTGGTACGGCTAGAAAGGCTTCGGATACCAGCTCTCTTCAACTGAAGGTGCGGTACTGTTAATATCCGTGTAACTCTCAAAGGCGACACAACTCCCCGCATTTCCTTGCTAATCTTATAGGATTCAAGTGGGCAGGCCACTACAATTCCTATTCCTATGTTTATAAAATCCTACGAATCAAAGAGGCCCGAAGAGTTCAAAGTGTCCATCACAACCGACCGTATAGACCTCTACACTGCAAATGTCCCTGCTCATCTTCACTACAAGGAACATACTGTACTACTATCATACTCCCTCCGTTCCAAAATATAAGTCTTTGTAGAGATTTCCACTATGGATCACATACAGATGTATATAGATACATTCTAGAGTGTAGATTCACTCATTTTGCTCCATATGTAGTCCATGGTGGAATTTATACAAAGACTTGTATTTAGGAATGGAGAGAGTACTTACTAAAGAAGAACGGAAGAGGAACATGCTAAAGAAGAGCAAGCAGATTTTGGATAATAAAATATTCGTTGCACAGTGCCCACACATGATGAACCGGAGCGCATTAAGAATGCAACTCCCTGCTGTCTCTCTATATGTGGTGCACGTGCTTTTCAAAAGTAAAATAGGAACATTAGCTGACCAATTAAACGTTATCTGTTTTAGTAATATCAGCATCATATCAGATTCGTAGTTGAGCAACAAGTTTGGAATTATGAGTGGCACGTTGTTTAGCTTGATGGATTCAGGAGCAGTGCTAAGCATGTATGATGATGGTACTGAATATAAAGGCATGTCTGCATGCAATTCGCGTGACTTTTGTCCTTTGGGTTAGTCAACCATTTCAGGCGGTTGGATGAAGATCCTACGACTCCTAACCCTTCTTCTTCCTCGTCTTTGATTCTTCCCATACAGAGCACCGCACGGGCCGCCGGCCGAACCACCGGCCCCCACCGCCTGTGTTCCTCCGCCACCCCCACCCCCGCCCCCGCCCGCGTCGAGTTTTCTTCGTTCGGCGAGGCCCCACCACCGCCCCCCACAACCACCGTCCCCACCCGAGCCCCTTCCTTTGCACCGGCAAACTCCGGCGAGCTCTCAAAAATTGACTGACCCAATTTTGAAATTTAGTCTACTGTCATTTAACTAGTGTGGAGTATAAAAGGGGAAAACCATAAGCATTGCGAGTATAGTGTTGAGCGTGCCATGGCGGATCTGAAGGTGCAAACCGGACAAAGGCAACTTCGCAACCAATGTTTGCTTTCAACTAACAAGTAAGTGATGGACAAGAAATTAGAGTAAAGTAGTGGCGATCTATTTTCTTGCTGCGATAAATAAGTTGAGTAGATACGAAAGAGTACCGCCTCTGGTGCGGCGCCGTGTATTCATCTGCTGAGAATTTGACGGTGTTGCGGTAGCGATGGCCGTCGGCGGCGTGGAAGCAGATCTAGGAGGGTAGACGGTGGCGGCGGGGCGCGGTGGATGATGGCGGGGATGAAGCGAGAGGACGGGATGCAAGGATCCCGGTCCAAAGCCGTGTATGAGAGAGGTCGATCTCTTGTAATGGCCGGCGGCGTCGGGGTATCAGCTCCGGCATGGTGGAGGTGGACGGCGGTGGATGGGGTGGCGGACGGAGGAGGCTGGGGTGGAGAGGGTGTTTTGGCGCCCACGGAGTACGAATGGGGAAATGGAGGGAGAGAGGAAGGGGGGAACCATGTCTTCAGGGCGCGCTTGTCTAAAATGCGAGGAAATTACAAACTTAGCCCCCGTTTAAAATTTTCTACATCACAGCAATTTTAGTCAGTTGGGGATAGGACGGTAATCTCGCATACACCGAATATTTGCCTACGAGAGTTTGTTTTTGGCACCCATCGTGTATGAATCGGGGAGGGAGTCGATTTCGGCCGAGGAGACACTGTGTTTTGGCGCCCACCGTGTATGAATCCGGGTGAGAGGCGGTTATGTCACGTTTGAGTGAAATTACAAACCTACCCCTATCAAAACCTATAGAAATCGAGCTGATAGGCTTTGCGTGGCAGGGATAGGCAGTAATTTCCATCTCGCAGATTTTGGTTTCGGGCGGTTACTGCGACTTTCCCCGCTTCTTTCAAATTTTTGCAAAGCAAGAGTGCACGTTTACCGTGCCAACTCAATTCAAATCCGGTTTGTATTCTATTTTTGTTCGGGCATGATCCATTTTCGATTGGAATAAAATTCTATATACATCATTTTTTATATATACTTTCAAAAGCACAACAAAGAATTCTGCTCCTTTATATGTATAATATGATTTACAAATACAATGATCTCAAAATCATAAGGTTGAATTCGAAAAAATTAAACCAAATTATGTTCTACTAAAATGTATGGATCAGTAATATCTACATATTAAATAACATAGATGCGCGTGAATTCATATGAGTATGCATGTTTGATAGATCAATTTTGGTCCGAGTATGAATTACATGTTTCATCATCTTGAAATCAAATATTTGCTTTTATCTTAACTCCTTTCACGCCCATCTCTCTCGCATACATGCTCCTTCATGTAGCTATCACTCTCTTTTCTCCAGCTCACCCGCACGCTCACTTCATGTTTCTCCTATCTTAGCAAACATGGTCTCTTGACGTCTCCCTTGAGAAGTGTCACACTCTCCCTATCGTTATACATTACATGGTTTTCATTATCTCTCATGTCTCTACCGTTCTCTGGTATCACTAGGTACCTAAGCTTTCTTTTTCACCGCCACACACACAGTCTCACTCGTATTTCACTTTGTCTTTCTCTCTATAGGATTCTCTCACACACCCTATATGTCTCTAGATATGACTCATACCACTAAAATTACTCTCTTCTACAGACACAACATTTGTTGCGGTCTCCTTTCCGTCTCCATCCCAGTTATAAAACTGACATTATTCATTTGTTTACCGATCAGACAAACTCCCCCCTCTCTCTCACACACACACAACTCCTGCTTTCACTCCCCTTCCCGACTACCGTCTCTCTCTCACACACACACACAAAACTCTCGCTTTCGCACCCCCGACTCGTATTTCTATTACAAACATTTACCGACTAGCCTCTAGATAGGTTTATACACCTCGCACACGCGTGCTTCCACTATCGCATACATGTCTCTCTCGCGCTCCTTGTATCTATGTAGATTTTTCTTCCCTTCTTGAGACACACCCTCTCGATCGTGCACACACACACTATCACCTCATTTTAAGGTGATACCTCTCGCACACACACTCTTTGTGTCTTTGTCACACATGCACTCCGTCCTCCTCCTCTCTCCCTCTGTCTCACACACACATGGGCTTTTTGCAACAACTAGCAAGATGCCCATGCGTTGCACGGAACATCAAGATGCATTTGTATGAGTAGTTTATCTTGTGGGAGAAAAGGATGAACGAGGGAAGGCCTTATTTGCAAAATTGGAGAGGGGTGTGGGTATCTTTTTACAAAATTTCCATAGTTTCCTTCCTATCCGCCAGATAAAATTGGACGGCCTATATTGCAGGATAGCAGGCATACCATCATCACCAACTCTGTTTTTTATCTCTACTCTTATAAAAAGCATAGTCGGTGATGATGGTGTGCCTCCATCCTGCAATATAGGCCGCCCGATCTATATCTAATGGATAGGAAGGAAACTATGGCAATTTATTCGCACTCCTCTCCACATTTGGAAATAAGGTATTCCCTCGTTCATCCTTTTCTCCCACAATATCTTGATGTTCCGTGCAACGCACGGGCATCTTGCTAGTAAGAGTAGAAATTAGACATATACCACTTCTCGAATCTTGAAACCAACAACATTCCTCCCTTGTCTCATCAAAACCGCCAAAGGAATATATTTTGAGTGAAACATAACATATTTTTAGTGATATACATATTTCAAAACTAGACTCTTTTTTCTATCAAATCGGTGAATATGTATTAATCAACTTTGATCGTGTGGCAACGCATCGTTCCACAATGTAGTACCTATAGATCTTTTAAGAAGTCAAACTTTGACCAAGTTTGTAGAGAAAAATATGTATATCTACAATAGCAAAAATATATAATGCGAAACTACATCATATGATGAATCTAGTGATATATGTTTCGCACTCTAGATGTAAATATTTTTCTCCACAAACTTGGTCAAAGTTTGTGAGGTTTGACTTTTCAAAAAATCTATAGGCACTACATTATGGAACGGAGGGAGTAGTTATTACCACTGTATAATTTTTTGGACACTAGACAAACTGTGGAGTACATATATGAAGAGAAGAGGCGCACACATGCAGTCGGTCTCTCGCTGTCTCGCACACATGAGAGTTACGTAAAGGCACCGTTAACAAATAAACCCTAAAACCCTAGGCGCACGATTGTTGCATGCGCGGGTACCGGCTACGTGATGGAGCGCATCTTTGTAGGAATAGTCAGCTCGCATGATAATTTGATTCGTAGGAGTTGATGGTCAGGATCATAGGTGAACGACCTGGAGGCGGTGGCTCGCCAGTTGCCACAGATCGAGTAGTCATGTTTAAAATATCTTTTTTTTAGCAGGGTAAGAGTTCCGATATTCAATGGCGCATTCATCAACCACGCAAGTGCAATAATATTACATAAAAAGCAAGAAGAAAAATTACATAATAAAAATCATTTAAAAGGGTGACAACCATCACGAACAGAAGTTGACGGGATCGGAGAATCATTTAGAAATATGGACCATGGGATTACAGAAGATCAACGATACAGGAGCCGTCTGACAAAAGTTCCTTATCAGAGCATATCCAACAGCCGCCCAATGCGCGGCACCCAAAAAGGGGTTTACCGTGCGTAAGTAGGTTTTTTAGGGCACTAGAAAACATTTGCTCCAACAAGCGCCGCAAAATATGTTGCGTGCGTGAGTCCAGCGGTCCCAATCAAGCAGTCCCATCTGCAGCAGCCCAAAGTTTGCAGCGCGACCGGACGCACTAAATATGCTGCGCGCGATGCCTTTTTAATGCGCGCGCTGCATTAGTTATAGCGCGCGCTTTTTGTACGGCTGCTGGAGACTCCAAATCGGGTATGCGCGCGCTAAAATCAGTTTTTATATCGCGCGTCGCTTATATAGCGCTTCTGTTAGAGATGCTATCGGACTTCTGATAAGAAGTGTTTTGCCTGAAAAAGGGTCAAACGATCGTCCGTGTGCTAATCAAAGTTCGATCCGTTAATTTCTCTCTATGTATAAATCGGTTCCACAAAAGGCCCGGTTCCACAGAACAATACGTAGCTAGAAGAGAAGTTAGCGTTGCTTCTGCTTGGCGCGCGGCCTCCATCTGCCGATCAACAATGGCCGGCGACGACCGGCTGTCGGACCTCTCCGACGACCTGCTACGGTGCATCCTACACTTCGCGCCGGCAAAGGAGGGCGCCGGCAAAGGAGGGCGCCGCCACCAGCGCGCTCGCGCGGCGTTGGCGCTCGCTCTGGCTCTCCTCCGGCGCCGTCAACCTGGACTCACGCTCCTACGATCACCTGGACGACCACGACAAGCGCGACGCCATTGCGCGCGATGCCAGTAAAGCGCTCGCCACCGCCGCCGGCCGCGGTCGCCCCGCAACGAAGTTCACCTTCCGGTACGCGGAAGGAGAGGACGACCCGTGGATCCTCTTAAGGAAGAACGACATAGAGGACGCGAAGCGTCTCATGTCCGCAGACCTCCGGGCCACGCTCTACAGCCCGTCGTCCCGCCACCTCGAGGAGCTCCGCCTCGGGCTCTTCTTCGGCCCGCGCAGCGACGGGCCCCGGGACCTGTACAGTTTCAGCATCCGCTCCCTGTCGTCGGCGCCGGCGCTCCGCGTGCTGCACGTCAGCAAGTGCCTGGACTGGGACTGGGACCGTTTCTGCCCGTCGCGGCCGGCCAGCGTGACGCCGCCGTTCCCACGGCTGCTGGAGCTACGGCTGCACCTGTGCAGCGTGTCGCTGAGCATACTCCAAGCCGTCATCGACGCCGCGCCGCTGCTCGCGACTCTGCAGCTCAACGGAGTCGAATTCAGATTGCCTGCCCTACCTTCGGCGACGCAACCCCCGGCCGCGCGGTACATCCTTCTCCGCGTCCCCAAGGTCACGGCCATGGTGCTGGAGAACATGCACTGCTGGGGCCATCAAGGCCAGAACACCATGGAGCTCGACGCTCCGCTCCTGGGATGCTTCGCCTACAGGGGGCCTGTCCGGTCATTGTCGCTCAGATCGCCGCCGCCGGACATAACACGGGTAGATTTGAGCTTCCAAGTTCCATCTGCTCGAGTTGATACGGACGACACAATGTGCCGATTCTTCTGGAAATTCGTTCGTAACTTCTGCGGTGCAAAAACCATCAGCCTCAAGTTTCAACTGTCACCGAAGGCATGGCTAGGCGACTTCTGCTTTTAAAGCCTCTATTATCTGCTACTAGTGCTCCTTCAAAGCATTTGTACGTAAACGCTCTTTTATGCATGTTTCGCTTAATTTCCATCGCTTTAAGATCCCGAGATGTGTGCCTTTTTTTCAATTCTTACATAAAATCTGCTGGCCAAGATGCCTAATTTAAGAAATTTAAGGCTGACTAGCAAACTTTATAGACACGGGGGCAAAACCCATCACCACCAGAGCGAGCACCACCGCCAACACGCCACTTCCCCTCATGGCGGCGGCGTGTTCCGCTCATACTTTGCATCTGATGAAGTTGTGTTTTCTTTTCACATTTTTTCCCATCAATCAAGAATGTATTGTGGAGGAATCTCCTTGATTTTTTTGTGAGTGAGCACACATAACACATGCCTAGGGAGAATACCTCTGAATTCAAAGCGACTTCAATCTCTTTCCTCACTAAAATATACATGGTACACAATATATTTTCTCCATCCTTTTTCTTGATCAATCATCACATCCTTGGTAATTTCATATGCTTCGATCGCCCCTTCTTTCAATATTAACTTCCGATCGCATCTTGTTTGTTAGATTTTCCTGAAATTCTTTGAACTTCGAATTTGTATAGATTTATTGAAATTGCTTGTCCATCTCAAAGTGTGTGATACAAGGTATGGCTGACTTGAGAGAATTGAAATCGGCAATATTCTCCTTGTCAACATTATCACAAAGAGCATTCTCATTAATACTTCAGATAATCCATGCGTTAACATACTCATCAAATAAAGCATTCATACTCTCACTATGTTGTGTAGTAGACATATCTGAGCAAAAGTCTATATGCTGTAACTCAATGGTGCGGATGGTTGTAAAGCCCTTTAACCCATTCATTATCACCAAGAGTCCAAGGTCATATTTCTCAAGAATATGCATCCAAGCAACTTAAAACTTGGTAATTGTTAACGAATCATAAGCTGCCTTGCCAACAGCACCCTTGATGTGCACATATTCATCATATACATCGAACTTCTCAGATATCTTTTTCATTATATGCCACAAGCACCGTCTATATCGAGATTCTGAAAAAACTATTTCCACACCATTCTGAATTGCTTTTGCTTAATCATCTACAATCTCTTTTGGTTGACGATTTGAAATACACGTGAGCCATGCAATAAATAACCAAGCAAATGCTTCAGTATCTTCATTTCATAATAAAGCACTTCTTGGCAACACTCATTGGCCATGATGATTCACTATGACAAAACAAGCAAACGACATACCATATCTGTTCATCAAACATATCGTATCAAACTAATGACATTAACAAAAGAGTCATAGATTGCTCTACCTTTCGCATCAGCCCAAAAAACATTCCTAAGTCACCATTCATCATTAAGATCTATGACACTAAATAAATATGGGTTGCGGGATTGCATTTAGAAAAAATAGTCACCAACCGCTTAAGCATTACCTCTGCCAAGTTTCAACCTTCTTGTTTTCTCTAGAAAATTATGACAATTTTTTTCACCAAAAGATAGGTTTGCATGACTATCTGCTTCTACAACAAAAAGAAATTAAAATTCCTGTTTACTCATATTCCAGCCCAATCAGCCAGCTCAAGCCTTCACTTGAAATAAAAGTCTAACATTTTGTTGCATCTGAATAACCAAGACTTATATATAGACTTAATGTATGATTATGATCTAAAGGTACAACCCCTAATATAGACATTTAACACTTATGTATGTATGATGGTCATCCGCCGAAGCGTATACACACAAACGGACTGGTCAATTCGCAGGCTTAGAGCGAATGCGGGAATTTCAGGAAAAATAAAAAGACCCTAGTGCGACTCAAACTCCCGACCTCGCAGTAGATAGTACAGCTACTAGCCAGCCAAGCGGCCAACAATGACAAAAATACATCGGTAGTGATGAAGTACTAAGTACAGCCGCAGATCCATTTTAAAATTAAAAAGATCAACATTTCTTGGAAAAAACATGAACAAAACTTCTTACAAAATGCGAACAATGTTTGAAAATGGTGAACAAATTTACAAATTCTTATAAATTTTAAAACGTGAACGCGTTTTGAAAAAGGGAACAAATTTGAACACGTGAGCATTTTTTCTCAAAAATGTGATTTTTTTAAATTGTGAACAAATTACAAATTCTGAAACATTTTTTAACTGTAAACTTTTTTAAGAAATTGAATTTAAAATACATACTAATCATTTTTTTAAATATGCAGTGAACTTTCTTTTTTCAAATGCATGCCGAACAATTTTTCTATACACGATGACATTTGAACATGTTTTTGTACAGTGAACATTTTTCTTAAATACGGTGAACTATTTTTGAGACTTGAGCAATTATTGAATACCTGAGCAAAAATATGAAAACAATGAAATAGACCATGAATTTTTTCAAAATACACGATGAAATTATTTCAAAAACATATTGAACATTTTTATAATATAAGATCAACATCTTAAAAATACGCCTTACATATTGAATAAATTAATAAAATACGATGAGCATTTATATAACCCACGATTTTTTTTTCGAAAATATACGGTGAACATCAATTTTCAAATGCACGCTGAACAAATTTCTATACGTGATGAACATTTTCTCAATGTATGTTGAACATTTTTTTAATACGGTGAACTTTTCTTTAAACATGAACTAAGTTGGAATTTCAAAAAGATTTGAAACACACTAACAAATTTGAACTTTTAAAAAATCAGAAAATATGAACAACAATTTGAAACCATTTAAAAAAACTTCCCCAAACATTTTTTGTATGTGTAGCAAAAACCACCATATTCAATGTAGGGTGTTTGAGTAGGTCAGAAGTCTCCGCTTGAGAGCATGTTGGTTCTCGACATTTGTCAAATGACCCCAATTTTTTGCATTGGCTTGTATGATCAATTGAAGTCACCATGCCAAGTCGTTTTGGTTGTTTATGAATTTTGTATTTTCTGGAGTTTTGTTGGTAAAAAAAGGATGATAAATGGTTGGACGTGTCGCAACTTGCATACGGTGTCGGTAAAAAAAGGACGATAAATAGCTGGACGTGTCGCAACTCGCACGCCCACTTGCTTGAAAAAGTTGGGGTCAAGGATGCACAAAAAAACACCATGTTGAACATAAGTTGTCTGGGTAGGTCAGAAGACTCAGTTCGAGAACATTTTTTCTCCGACATCCATCGAGTGGCCCATTTTTTCAATGGCCTTGTATGACCAATTCATGACACAATGCCAAGTTGCTTATCTTTTCGACAATTTTTTGCATTTTCTGGGGTTTTCTCGATAAAAGATGTAGATAAATGATCGGACGTGTCGCAACTTGCGCACGATGTCGGGAGTCATTCAAAGCTAGCATACATGCCTGCCATGAGAATTCCCACCTGAAAGAACATGTGGTGCCCCCATTTGGTTTTGGTAATTGATGACAATCTCTATGGACTAATGGTTGCCTTGAGTTATATTCGTAGGATCTGTTCATAGATATTTCTTGAAGTCCATTTGTTGGTTTAAAGGAGTATATGTGTTGACCAAGCGCTATTCAAGGATTTATCCGAAGATTGGTCACATGAGAGTTGAGCCTATTGCAAGCATGTCTTGAAGAAGAAGAAGAAGATTGTGCGAACACTCATGTTTATCTTCAAGACATCATCTTAATGAAGAGAGTCGGAAAGATTCAAGGTTGATCAAGACTAAGCACAAAGAGAGACTCAAGTTGATCAACACACAAAGTATAGAATATGTACCAAGAAGGATCAACTGATCTGATAGTATGGTAAGCATTATCCATTGCGCTTTGTGTACTAACCCGTGATCTAGGTGAGAGTTGTTTGCGGAGTTAGGTATGTTTACATGGTCGTGCATCAAAAGGAAGATATCATATATCCCATGGAGGATGACATCAAGTGGTGATCGTCATCAAGATTGCGGTGTGCAAGTTCAAGTGGAGCATCACGAAGAGATCGTGCTTGAAGCTTTCCATCCATTGTGGTGACAATGGACTTGTGAAGATGTGCCAAAAAGTGGCTCACCCATAGTAGAGTATGGGGGAGCAATCAACTAGTCTTCATCGAGCCAACGCAATCAAGAAAGGTGGTCCAGCTTGAGGAAGTCAAGATCTTCATCATTTAGCTCAAGTGGACTATGTGCAAGGCAAAGGTTTGATCTTGATAGGTTTTCTGTTTTACCGGTCTCATGGTGGTAGTTGGGAGACTCGGTTATAGGATTGATTTCCGTACTATCATGGGGGGCTCTCAAGTAAGTCACTTGATCATATCGTTCGTAGAGAGCTCAAATCATTGCATCCTTGCATTATCTTTCTTGGTTCTTGTTTGGTGTTTCTCTTTGTGAGTTTTAGAGCTTATGGTCATCTTCAGGACAATCTCGTGTTCATCGAAAACGGAGTTCATATATGCATCTTCTATGATGTTTTTGATGTTGGAGTTTTTGTCGGTTCTTCTCTCGTAGAGGTTTCACATCTCTAAATCTTAGGCAAACCACCTGCCACTTCTTACTATAACCGGTCGTTATTGGATAGTATTTGTCGTCATCTATCCACAAGCTTGAGTTTGCTCAATTTAGAGCTCATTTGCAGAAGTTATGGCAGTTCAGGCTTTCCTGCATCCATCTGGTTTACTTAGGCCTTTTTGTTGCACTCTAGCGGTAGTACCACTCTGGTCTTTGGTAGTACCACGCGTGGTACTTCCGTCGTTCTAGTGCCGCAGGCACTTCCGCTTATTCTTGGGCTTCTGGATACTTTGTCACCTCAGCGGTAGTCGACCAGTAGTAGAGCGCGGTAGTACCGCTTGCACGGTACTTCCGGCCTTCTACTACTGTAGGAACCTCCGCTTATATTTTAGCCTCTGGATACATTTTAACTCTGCATAGAAGTAGAGCAGCAGTTGTAGGCGGCAGTACCACTTCGTGTAGTAGTACCGCGCTGCCCTACTCTACTAACGCGGTTTCACATGTACACGAAACACCTAGCAGTAGTACTGCTGGTGGGAGCTATAGTGCCGCTCCGGCGGCAGTAATGCCTCCTTGAGTTTCTCGGTTGCATGTTATGGCTGAAACTACCGTGCCAGTGGAAGTAGCGCTCGCCCGAGCGGTACTACCGCTTGTGCACGAACTGAGTGCATAACGATTTGATTTTCTTCCCTCCTGTAAAAGGGGGTCTTCTTCCCCAATGGTTCTTATCACTTGAGCTCGTGTTCTTCCCCCATTGTTGTCCTTCTTCGAGATTGTTATCTCTCAATCCCTCCAATGATTCTTGCTGGTTCTTGAGGGAAAAGAGACAGGAGATCCAGATTCACATTTCTACCAATCACTTTCTCCTCTACGTGAGGGGAACCCCTTGGATCTAGATCTTGGAGTTCTTCGTGTTCTCTTCTGAAGGAAATATACCCTAGAGGCAATAATAAAGTTATTATTTATTTCCTTACATATCATGATAAATGTTTATTATTCATTCTAGAATTGTATTAACCGGAAACATAATACATGTGTGGATATATAGACAAACAGAGTGTCACTAGTATGCCTCTACTTGACTAGCTTATTAATCAAAGGATGGTTAAGTTTCCTAACCATAGACAAAGGAGTTGTCATTTGATTAACAAGGTCACATCATTAGTTGAATGATCTGATTGACATGACCCATTCCATTAGCTTAGCACCCGATCGTTTAGTATGCTGCTATTGCTTTTATCCATGACTTATACATGTTCCTATGACTATGAGATTATGCAACTCCCGTTTACCGTAGGAACACTTTGTGTGCTACCAAACGTCACAACGTAACTGGGTGATTATAAAGGTGCTCTACAGGTGTCTCCGAAAGTATTTGTTGGGTTGGCGTATTTCGAGATTAGGATTTGTCACTCCGAATGTCGGAGAGGTATCTCAGGGCCTTCTTGATAATGCACATCACATAAGCCTTGCAAGCATTGCAACCAATGAGTTGGTTGCGGGATGATGTATTACGGAACGAGTAAAGAGACTTGCCGGTAACGAGATTGAACTAGGTATTGGATACCGACGATCGAATCTCGGGCAAGTAACATACCGATGACAAAGGGAACAACGTATGTTGTTATGTGGTCTGACCGATAAAGATCTTCGTAGAATATGTAGGAGCCAATATGGGCATCCAGGTCCCGCTATTGGTTATTGACCGGAGAGGTGTCTCGGTCATGTCTACATTGTTCTCAAACCGTAGGGTCCGCACGCTTAAGGTTACGATGACAGTTATTATGAGTTTATGCATTTTGATGTACCGAAGGAGTTCGGAGTCCCGGATGTGATCACGGACATGACGAGGAGTCTCGGAATGGTCGAGACGTAAAGATTGATATATTGGACGGCTATGTTCGGACATCGGAATGGTTCCGAGTGGTTTCGGATAATACCGGAGTGCCGGAGGGGTTACCGGAACCCCCCGGGGGAAGTATGGGCCTTATTGGGCCGCGAGGGGAGAGAGAGGGCCGCGCCATGAGGTGGCGCCCCCCCATGGGCAGTCCGAATTGGACAAGGAGGGGGGGCTCGGCCCCCCTTTCCCTCTCCCTCTCCCTCTCTTTCCTTCCCCCTTCCTCCCTCCTTGTTGGACTAGGAAAGGGGAGTCCTACTACTACTAGGAGGAGGACTCCCCCCTCCCTTGGCGCGCCTCTAGGCCGGCCGGCCCTCCCCCTTGCTCCTTTATATACGGGGGCAGGGGGGCACCCTAGGACACACAAGTTGATCCTTGAGATCGTTCCTTAGCCGTGTGCGGTGCCCCCCTCCACCATATTCCACCTCGGTCATATTGTCGCAGTGTTTAGGCGAAGCCCTGCGTCGGTAGTTCATCAATATCGTCACCACGCCGTCGTGCTGACGGAACTCATCCCCGGAGGTTTTGCTGGATCGAGACCCGGGGACGTCATCGAGCTGTACGTGTGTCAAGAACTCGGAGGCGCCGGAGTAACGGCGCTTGGATCGGTCGGATCGAGAGGAGGACGTACGACTACTTCCTCTACGTTGTGTCAACGCTTCCGCTTCGGTCTCTGAGGGTACGTAGACAACACTCTCCCCTCTCCTTGGTATGCATCACCATGATCTTGCGTGTGCGTAGGAATTTTTTGAAATTACTACGTTCCCCAACAGTGGCATCAGAGCCTAGGTTTTTATGGTTTGATGTTTTGCACGAGTAGAACACAAGTGAGTTGTGGACGATACAAGTCATACTGCCTACCAGCATGTCATACTTTGGTTCAGCGGTATTGTTGGATGAAGCGGCCCGGACCGACATTACGCGTACGCTTACGCGAGACTGGTTCTACCGCCGTGCTTTGCACACAGGTGGCTGGCGGGTGTCAGTTTCTCCAACTTTAGTTGAACCGAGTATGGCTACGCCCGGTCCTTGAGAAGGTTAAAACGGAGTCTATTTGACAAACTATCGTTGTGGTTTTGATGCGTAGGTGAGATTGGTTCTTGCTTAAGCCCGTAGCAGCCACGTAAAATTTGCAACAAACAAAGTAGAGGACGTCTAACTTGTTTTTGCAGGGCATGTTGTGATGTGATATGGTCAAGACATGATGCTATATTTTAATGTATGAGATGATCATGTTTTGTAACCGAGTTATCGGCAACCGGCAGGAGCCGTATGGTTGTCGCTTTATTGTATGCAATGTAATCGTCCTGTAATGCTTTACTTTATCACTAAGCGGTAGCGATAGTCATAGAAGCATAAGATTGGCGAGACGACAACGATGCTACGATGGAGATCAAGGTGTCGTGCCGGTGACGATGGTGATCATGATGGTGCTGCAGAGATGGAGATCACGAAGCACAAGATGATGATGACCATATCATATCACTTATATTGATTTGCATGTGATGTTTATCTTTTATGCATCTTATCTTGCTTTGATTGACGGTAGCATTATAAGATGATCTCTCACTAAATTATCAAGAAGTGTTCTCCCCGAGTATGCACCGTTGCCAAAGTTCGTCATGCCCAGACACCACGTGATGATCGGGTGTGATAAGCTCTACGTCCATCTACAATGGGTGCAAGCCAGTTTTGCACACGCGGAATACTCGGGTTATACTTGACGAGCCTAGCATATGCAGATATGGCCTCGGAACACGGAGACCGAAAGGTCGAGCGTGAATCATATAGTAGATATGATCAACATGATGATGTTCACCATTGAGAAATAATCCATTTCACGTGATGATCGGTTATGGATTAGTTTTGATTTGGATCACGTGATCACTTAGATGATTAGAGGGATGTCTATCTAAGTGGGAGTTCTTAAGTAATATGATTAATTGAACTTAAATTTATCATGAATTTAGTCCCTGATAGTATCTTGCTTGTTTATGATGATTGTAGATAGATGGCTCGTGCTGTTGTTCCGTTGAATTTTAATGCGTTCCTTGAGAAAGCAAAGTTGAAAGATGATGGTAGCAATTACACGGACTGGGTCCGTAACTTGAGGATTATCCTCATTGCTGCACAGAAGAGTTACGTCCTGGATGCACCGCTAGGTGCTAGGCCTGCTGCTGGAGCAACGCCAGATGTTATGAACGTCTGGCAGAGCAAAGCTGATGACTACTCGATAGTTCAGTGTGCCATGCTTTACGGCTTAGAACCGGGACTTCAACGACAGTTTGAGAACCATGGAGCATATGAGATGTTCTAGGAGTTGAAGTTGATATTCAAACAGAATGCCCGGATTGAGAGATATGAGGTCTCCAATAAGTTCTATAGCTGCAAGATGGAAGAGAATGGTTCTGTCAGTGAGCATATACTCAAGATGTCTGGGTATTATAATCACTTGAATCAGCTGGGAGTCAATCTTCCGGATGATTGCGTCATTGACAGAATTCTCCAATCACTGCCACCAAGATACAAAGGCTTCGTGATGAACTATAATATGCAAGGGATAGATAAGTCTATCACCGAGCTCTTCGCAATGCTAAAGGCTGCGAAGGTAGAAATCAAGAAGGAGCATCAAGTGTTGATGGTCAATAAGACCACTAGTTTCAAGAAAAAGGGCAAAGGGAAGAAGAAGGGGAACTTCAAAAAGAACAGCAAACAAGTTGCTGCTCAAGAGAAGAAACCCAAGTCTGGACCTAAGCCTGAAACTGAGTGCTTCTACTGCAAGCAGACTGGTCACTGGAAGCGGAACTGTCCCAAGTATTTGGCGGATAAGAAGGATGGCAAGGTGAATAAAGGTATATGTGATATACATGTTATTGATGTGTACCTTACTAGAGCTCGCAGTAGCACCTGGGTATTTGATACTGGTTCTGTTGCTAATATTTGCAACTCGAAACAGGGACTACGGATTAAGCGAACACTGGCAAAGGACGAGGTGACGATGCGCGTAGGAAACGGTTCCAAAGTCGATGTGATCGCAGTCGGCACGCTCCCTCTACATCTACCTTCGGGATTAGTATTAGACCTAAATAATTGTTATTTGGTGCCAGCGTTGAGCATGAACATTATATCTGGTTCTTGTTTGATGCGAGACGGTTATTCATTTAAATCAGAGAATAATGGTTGTTCTATTTATATGAGTAATATCTTTTATGGTCATGCACCCTTGAAGAGTGGTCTATTTTTAATGAATCTCGATATTAGTGATACACATATTCATAATGTTGAAGCTAAAAGATGCAGAGTTGATAATGATAGTGCAACTTATTTGTGGCACTGCCATTTAGGTCATATCGGTATAAAGCGCATGAAGAAACTCCATACTGATGGACTTTTGGAGTCACTTGATTATGAATCACTTGGCACTTGCGAACCGTGCCTCATGGGCAAGATGACTAAAACACCGTTCTCCGGTACTATGGAGAGAGCAAAAGATTTATTAGAAATTATACATATAGATGTATGTGGTCCAATGAATGTTGAGGCTCGTGGCGGATATCGTTATTTTCTCACCTTCACAGATGATTTAAGCAGATATGGGTATATCTACTTAATGAAACACAAGTCTGAAACATTTGAAAAGTTCAAAGAATTTCAGAGTGAAGTTGAAAATCATCATAACAAGAAAATAAAGTTTCTATGATCTGATCGTGGAGGAGAATATTTGAGTTACGAGTTTGGTCTACATTTGAAACAATGCGGAATAGTTTCGCAACTCACGCCACCCGGAACACCACAGCGCAATGGTGTGTCCGAACGTCGTAATTGCACTTTACTAGATATGGTGCGATCTATGATGTCTCTTACAGATTTACCGCTATCGTTTTGGGGTTATGCTCTAGAGACGGCCGCATTCACGTTGAATAGAACACCGTCAAAATCCGTTGAGACGACACCTTATGAACTGTGGTTTAGCAAGAAACCAAAGTTGTCGTTTCTTAAAGTTTGGGGCTGCGATGCTTATGTGAAAAAGCTTCAACCTGATAAGCTCGAACCCAAATCGGAAAAATGTGTCTTCATAGGATACCCAAAGGAGACTGTTGGGTACACCTTCTATCACAGATCCGAAGGCAAGACATTTGTTGCTAAAAATGGATCCTTTCTAGAGAAGGAGTTTCTCTCGAAAGAAGTGAGTGGGAGGAAAGTAGAACTTGATGAGGTAAATGTACCTGCTCCCTTATTGGAAAGTAGTTCATCACAGGAACCGGTTTCTGTGACATCTACACCAATCAGAGAAGAAGTTAATGATGATGATCATGAAACTACAGATCAAGTTACTACAGAACCTCGTAGATCAACCAGAGTGAGATCCGCACCAGAGTGGTACGGCAATCCTGTTCTGGAAATCATGCTACTAGATCATGACGAACCTACGAATTATGAAGAAGCGATGGTGAGCCCAGATTCCGCAAAATGGCTAGAAGCCATGAAATCTGAGATGGGATCCATGTATGAAAACAAAGTGTGGACTTTGGTTGACTTGCCCGAGGGTCGGCAAGCAATAGAGAACAAGTGGATCTTTAATAAGAAGACAGACGTTGACGGTAATGTTACTGTCTACAAAGCTCGACTTGTCGCAAAAGGGTTTCGACAAGTTCAAGGGATTGACTACGATGAGACCTTCTCACCCGTAGCGATGCTTAAGTCTGTCCGAATCATGTTAGCAATTGCCGCATTTTATGACTATGAAATTTGGCAAATGGATATAAAGACTGCATTCTTGAATGGGTTTCTGGAAGAAGAGTTGTATATGATGCAACCAGAAGGTTTTATCGATCCAAAGGGAGCTAACAAAGTGTGCAAGCTCCAGCGATCCATTTATGGACTGGTGCAAGCATCTCGGAGTTGGAATAAACGCTTTGATAGTGTGATCAAAGCATTTGGGTTTATACAGACTTTTGGAGAAGCATGTATTTACAAGAAAGTGAGTGGGAGCTCTGTAGCATTTCTGATATTATATGTAGATGACATATTACTGATTGGAAATGATATAGAATTTCTGAATAGCATAAAGGGATACTTGAATAAGAGTTTTTCAATGAAAGACCTCGGTGAAGCTGCTTACATATTGGGCATTAAGATCTATAGAGATAGATCAAGACGCTTAATTGGACTTTCACAAAGCACATACCTTGACAAGATTTTGAAGAAGTTCAAAATGGATCAAGCAAAGAAAGGGTTCTTACCTGTATTGCAAGGTGTGAAGTTGAGTAAGACTCAAAGCCCGACCACTGCAGAAGATAGAGAGAAGATGAAAGATGTTCCCTATGCTTCAGCCATAGGCTCTATCATGTATGCAACGCTGTGTACCAGACCTGATGTGTGCCTTGCTATAAGTTTAGCAGGGAGGTACCAAAGTATTCCAGGAGTGGATCACTGGACAGCGGTCAAGAATATCCTGAAGTACCTGAAAAGGACTAAGGAAATGTTTCTCGTGTATGGAGGTGACAAAGAGCTCATCGTAAAGGGTTACGTTGATGCAAGCTTTGACACTGATCCGGACGATTCGAAATCGCAAACCGGATACGTATTTACATTAAACGGTGGAGCTGTCAGTTGGTGCAGTTCTAAACAAAGCGTCGTAGCGGGATCTACATGTGAAGCGGAGTACATAGCTGCTTCGGAAGCAGCAAATGAAGGAGTCTGGATGAAGGAGTTCATATCCGATCTAGGTGTCATACCTAGTGCATCGGGTCCAATGAAAATCTTTTGTGACAATAATGGAGCAATTGCCTTGGCGAAGGAATCCAGATTTCACAAGAGAACCAAGCACATCAAGAGACGCTTCAATTCCATCCGGGACTTGGTCCAGGTGGGAGACATAGAGATTTGCAAGATACATACGGATCTGAATGTAGCAGACCCATTGACTAACCCTCTTCCACGGGCAAAACATGATCAGCACCAAGGCTCCATGGGAGTTAGAATCATTACTGTGTAATCTAGATTATTGACTCTAGTGCAAGTGGGAGACTGAAGGAAATATGCCCTAGAGGCAATAATAAAGTTATTATTTATTTCCTTACATATCATGATAAATGTTTATTATTCATGCTAGAACTGTATTAACCGGAAACATAATACATGTGTGGATATATAGACAAACAGAGTGTCACTAGTATGCCTCTACTTGACTAGCTTATTAATCAAAGGATGGTTAAGTTTCCTAACCATAGACAAAGGAGTTGTCATTTGATTAACAAGGTCACATCATTAGTTGAATGATCTGATTGACATGACCCATTCCATTAGCTTAGCACCCGATCGTTTAGTATGCTGCTATTGCTTTTATCCATGACTTATACATGTTCCTATGACTATGAGATTATGCAACTCCCGTTTACCGTAGGAACACTTTGTGTGCTACCAAACGTCACAACGTAACTGGGTGATTATAAAGGTGCTCTACAGGTGTCTCCGAAAGTATTTGTTGGGTTGGCGTATTTCGAGATTAGGATTTGTCACTCCGAATGTCGGAGAGGTATCTCAGGGCCTTCTCGGTAATGCACATCACATAAGCCTTGCAAGCATTGCAACCAATGAGTTGGTAGCGGGATGATGTATTACGGAACGAGTAAAGAGACTTGCCGGTAACAAGATTGAACTAGGTATTGGATACCGACGATCGAATCTCGGGCAAGTAACATACCGATGACAAAGGGAACAACGTATGTTGTTATGCGGTCTGACCGATAAAGATCTTCGTAGAATATGTAGGAGCCAATATGGGCATCCAGGTCCCGCTATTGGTTATTGACCGGAGAGGTGTCTCGGTCATGTCTACATTGTTCTCGAACCGTAGGGTCCGCACGCTTAAGGTTTCGATGACAGTTATTATGAGTTTATGCATTTTGATGTACCGAAGGAGTTCGGAGTCCCGGATGTGATCACGGACATGATGAGGAGTCTCCGAATGGTCGAGACGTAAAGATTGATATATTGGACGGCTATGTTCGGACATCGGAATGGTTCCGAGTGGTTTCGGATAATACCGGAGTGCCGGAGGGGTTACCGGAACCCCCCGGGGGAAGTATGGGCCTTATTGGGCCGCGAGGGGAGAGAGAGGGCCGCGCCAGGAGGTGGCGCCCCCCCCCCATGGGCAGTCCGAATTGGACAAGGAGGGGGGCGCGGCCCCCCTTTCCCTCTCCCTCTCCCTCTCTTTCCTTCCCCCTTCCTCCCTCCTAGTTGGACTAGGAAAGGGGAGTCCTACTCCTACTAGGAGGAGGACTCCCCCCTCCCTTGGCGCGCCTCTAGGCCGGCCGGCCCTCCCCCCTTGCTCCTTTATATACGGGGGCAGGGGGCACCCTAGGACACACAAGTTGATCCTTGAGATCGTTCCTTAGCCGTGTGCGGTGCCCCCCTCCACCATATTCCACCTCGGTCATATTGTCGCAGTGTTTAGGCGAAGCCCTGCGTTGGTAGTTCATCAAGATCGTCACCACGCTGTCGTGCTGACGGAACTCATCCCCGGAGGTTTTGCTGGATCGAGACCCGGGGACGTCATCGAGCTGTACGTGTGTCAAGAACTCGAAGGCGCCGGAGTAACGGCGCTTGGATTGGTCGGATCGCGAGGAGGACGTACGACTACTTCCTCTACGTTGTGTCAACGCTTCCGCTTCGGTCTATGAGGGTACGTAGACAACACTCTCCCCTCTCGTTGCTATGCATCACCATGATCTTGCGTGTGCGTAGGAAATTTTTTGAAATTACTACGTTCGCCAACATCTTCTTCATTCTTCCTCTCATTTTCCTCCATAGCATTAGTTGTTGTGGTTGGATTTCAGAGTGAGGGACTTGGGCACTCCGTGTGCCCTTGCCATTGCATTAGTTGCATCGGTTTGAGTTCTTCACGGTGATACGTGGAAGTGAAAGGTGAGAAGCTTATTACTCTTGGGTGTTTGGGCACCCTAGAGTTTGTTCCTCTTGGGTGCTTTGGTGCCCTAGATGGTTGGTGTGTTTGGAGCTCAATCACTATGGTGTAAAGCTCGGGGCAGGCGTCGGGTTATCCAATTAGGCTGTGGAGATTGCCCCAAGCAATTTATACGGGTTCCAGTGATCGCCCTCAAGGGTTGCCAAAGTGTATGGGTTCGGTGACTGCCCCCAAGGGTCTCCATCTTGGGGAGCATTATCCCTCCGCACCACTCCAAACGGAGATTAGCATCTGCAAGGGTGTGAACTTTGGAATACACCGTCTTCATGTGCCTCGGTTATCTCTTACCCAAGCTCTTTACTTATGCACTTTACTTTGTGATAGCCATAGTGTTTCATGTTATATATCTTTCTATCACCTAGTTTTTTATGTTGCTTAGCATACGTTGTTGGTGCATATAGGTGAGCCTAGTTGTTTTAGGTTTTGTGTTTGACAAATTAAACTCTAGTTCTATTCCGCATTTGTTCAAACCTAAAACGTAATTATTTTGAATCTCCTATTCACCCCCCACCTCTAGGCGACTGATGTCTACTACACAACTTTATTCTTGTAGACACGTGTTGGGCCTCCAAGCGCAGAGTTTTATAGGATAGTAGCGATTTTCTCTCAAGTGGATGACCTAAGGTTTATCAATCTGTGGGAGGTGTAGGATGAAGATGGTATCTCCCAAACAACCCTGCAACCAACTACAAGAAATCTCTTGTGTCCCCAACACACCTAATACAATGGCAAATTGCATAGGTGCACTAGTTTGGCGAAGAGATGGTGATAAAAGTGTAATATTGATGGTAGGAATATATTTTTATAATCTGAATAAATAAAAACAGCAAGGTAGCAAATAGTAAACGGGCACAAAAACGGTATTGCAATGCCTGGAAATGAGGCCTAGGGTCCGTACTTCCACTAGTGCAATCTCTCAACAATGCTAACATAATTGGATCATATAATCACCCCTCAACATGCAACGAAGAATCACTTCAAAGTTCCTATCTAGCGGAGAACATAAGACGGAATTGTTTGTAGGGTATGAAACCACCTCGACGCTATTCTTTCTGATCAATCCATCCTAGAGTTCGTACTAAAATAACACGAAGCTATTCTTTCCGATCGATCTAACCAAGACTTCGTACAAAAATAACACCAAAGCAAATTCACATTCATAATATTTAATCCAACACAAAGAACTTCAAAGACAGCCCCAAGATTTCTACCAGAGAAACAAAGACAAGAACGTGCATCAACCCCCATGCATAGATTACCCCAATGTCACCTCGCGAATCCGCGAGTTGAGTGCCGAAACATATATCAAGTGAATCAATACGATGCCCTGTTGTCACCACGAGTATTCAAATGCAAGACATATATCAAGTGTTCTCAAATCCATTAAAGTATTCAATTCAATAACAACAAAATCTCAAAGGGAAAAACTCAATTCATCACAACAAGATAGAGAGAGGAAAACACCATATGATCCGACTATATTAACAAAGCCCGCGATACATCAAGATCGTGACATCTCAAGAACACAAGAGAGAGAGAGACAGAGAGAGAGAGAGAGAGAGAGAGAGAGAGATTAAACACATAGCTACTGGTACAAACCCTCAGCCCCGAGGGTGGACTACTCCCTCCTCATCGTGGTGGCCGTCGGGATGATGAAGATGGCCACCGAAGATGATTCCCCCCCCCCCGGCAGGATGTTGAAAAGGGTCTAAATTGGTTTTCGGTGGCTATAGAGTCTTGCGGCGGCGGAACTTCTGATCTAGGTTAACCCCAAGGGTTTTCGGAATATTTGGGAATTTATAGGGTAAGGAGGGGGTGCGAGAGGCCACCGAGGTGGGCACAACCCACCTAGGCGCGCCCTGGTGGATTGTGCCCCCCCTCGGGGCACCCCTCCAGGTGCTGCTCTGGCCCATTGGTGGTCTCCTGGTCCATAAAAAATCCAGAAAAAGTTTCGCGATGTTTGGACTCCGTATGATGTTCATTTCCTGCGATGTAAAAAACAAGCAAAAAACAGCAACTGGCACTGGGCACTGGGTCAATAGGTTAGTCCCAAAAAATGATATAAAGGTTCTATAAAATGATTGTAAAACATCCAAGAATGATAATATAGCAGCATGAATATTTCATAAATTATAGATACGTTGGAGACATATCAGCATCCCCAAGCTTAATTCCTACTCGTCCTCGAGTAGGTAAATGATAAAAGAAATTATTTATGAAGTGTGAATGCTAGCAAAGTGCATAAGTTTGATCAATGATAATTTCACTCACTTTTCCTAACATCATGACAACAAATCTTTCTTAAGAAATTTCTCATGTTTAAACTAGCAACCAATTCACATGTTAAGGTTCAAACAATGAACTCTCTTGAAACTCAACAATCTATGTTCTTAGTCACCAAGCAATTGCAATTCAACTTATTCAACAGAGTTTACATAAGAGCTCCACATACTCAACCATTAGGTAGAGGATCAGCTGAAAGAAAAGGCAGACAGAGATCTTGCGCTAGATCCGTATACACATCATATAGCCTTCTATGATTTCTAACACTCACCGCATACACATGAGCAAAAAGTTTCAACCAGACACATAGAAAGATAGGGCCTTATTGTTTTGTCCCCCAATATATTCACCTCAAGGGTGATGTCAACAATAATAAATCATGCTACCCATATCCAACTGGGTATATGTGCCTAGATCTTTCCTCACCACATGATGCTTGCCAAAAGAGAAAAATAAAAAGGAATAGAGAGAGAGAAAAAAACTTTGACTCTTGCATGAAAGTAAATACATAAAAGTAAAAGATAGGCCCTTCGTAGAGGGAAGCAGAGGTTGCCATGCTCTTATTTGTTTGTATGCTCAACCCCTTAGTGCAAAAGAACGTCACGTTATATTGCCCCTTATGATAGCAACCTTTATTATGTAGTCTATTGCTTTTATTCTTTGCCATCACAAGTTCGTACAACGCTCAATTTTCTCTTACACTAAATGATCTCACACTTTTAGAAGCAATTTTTATTGCCTTATTGCACCGATGACAACTTACTTGAAGAATCTTATTCAATCCTTAGGTAGGTATGGTGTACTCTTGAAAACAAGAGTTGGGTTTAAGGGTTTTTGGACGCACAAGTAGTATCTCTACTTGGTGTGGAATTTTTGGCTAGAAAAGATGGGGGGCAAGAACCACATGTTGAAGGATCTATGACAATATTGTTGGGGAACGTAGTAATTTCAAAAAATTTCCTACGCACACGCAAGATCATGGTGATGCATAGCAACGAGAGGGGAGAGTGTTGTCCACGTACCCTCGTAGACCGAAGCGGAAGCGTTGACACAACGTAGAGGAAGTAGTCGTACGTTCTCCTCGCGATCCAACCGATCACAGCACCGTTACTCCGGCACCTCCGAGTTCTTGGCACACGTTCAGCTCGATGACGATCCCCGGGCTCCGATCCAGCAAAGCGTCGAGGAAGAGTTCCGTCAGCACGACGGCGTGGTGACGATCTTGATGTGTTACCGGCGCAGGGCTTCGCCTAAGCACTGCAACGATATGATCGAGGTGGAATTTGGTGGAAGGGGGCACCGCACACGGCTAAGGAACGATCTCAATGATCAATTGTGTGTCTCTGGGGTGCCCCCTGCCCCCGTATATAAAGGAGCCAAGGGGGAGGGGCTGGCCGGCCAACTCTGGTGCGCCAGGAGAGTCCTACTCCCTCTGGGAGTAGGATTCCCCACCCCCCAATCCTAGTTGGACTAGGATTCTCCAAGGGGGAGAGAGAGAGAGAGGGGCGCCCACCTCTCCTAGTCCTAATAGGACTAGGGAAGGGGGGAGGCGCGCAGCCCATGAGGGCAGCCCTCTCACCTCTCCTCCAAGGCCCATGTTGGCCCATTATGCCCCCGGGGGGTTCCGGTAACCCTCCCGGTATTCCGGTAAAATCCTGATTTCACCTAGAATGCATCCGATGTCCAAACATAGGCTTCCAATATATCATTCTTTACGTCTCGACCATTTCGAGACTCCTCGTCATGTCCGTGATCACATCCGGGACTCCGAACTCCTTCGGTACATCAAAATGCATAAACTCATAATAACTGTCATCGTAACGTTAAGCGTGCGGACCCTACGGTTCGAGAACAATGTAGACATGACCGAGACACGTCTCCGGTCAATAACCAATAGCGGGACCTGGATGCCCATATTGGCTCCTACATATTCTACGAAGATCTTTATCGGTCAGACCGCATAACAACATACGTTGTTCCCTTTGTCATCGGTATGTTACTTGCCCGAGATTCGATCGTCGGTATCCAATACCTAGTTCAATCTCGTTACCGGCAAGTCTCTTTACTCGTTCTGTAATACATCATCTCGCAACTAACTCATTGGTTGCAATGCTTGCAAGGCTTTATGTGATGTGCATTACCGAGAAGGCCCTGAGATACCTCTCCGACAATCGGAGTGACAAATCCTAATCTCGAAATACGCCAACCCAATATGTACCTTCGGAGACACCTGTAGAGCACCTTTATAATCACCCAGTTACGTTGTGACGTTTGGTAGCACACAAAGTGTTCCTACGGTAAATGGGAGTTGCATAATCTCATAGTTAAAGGAACATGTATAAGTCATGGATAAAAGCAATAGCAACATACTAAACGATCGGGTGCTATGCTAATGGAATGGGTCATGTCAATCAGATCATTCAACTAATGATGTGATCTCGTTAATCAAATAACAACTCTTTGTTCATGGCTAGGAAACATAACCATCTTTGATTAATGAGCTAGTCAAGTAGAGGCATACTAGTGACACTCTGTTTGTCTATGTATCCACACACATGTATTATGTTTCCAGTTAATACAATTCTAGCATGAATAATAAACATTTATCATGATATAAGGAAATAAATAATAACTTTATTATTGCCTCTAGGGCATATTTCCTTCAGTCTCCCACTTGCACTAGAGTCAATAATCTAGATTACAAAGTAATGATTCTAACACCCATGGAGTCTTGGTGCTCATCATGTTTTGCTCGTGGAAGAGGCTTAGTCAACGGGTCTGCAACATTCAGATCCGTATGTATCTTGCATATCTCTATGTCTCCCACCTGGACCAAATCCCGGATGGAGTTGAAGCGTCTTTTGATGTGTTTGGTTCTTTTGTGAAATCTGGATTCCTTTGCCAAGGCAATTGCACCAGTATTGTCACAAAAGATTTTCATTGGACCCAATACGCTAGGTACAACACCTAGATCGGATATGAACTCCTTCATCCAGACTCCTTCATTAGCTGCTTCCGAAGCGGCTATGTACTCAGCTTCACATGTAGATCCCGCCACGACGCTTTGTTTAGAACTGCACCAACTGACAGCTCCACCGTTTAATGTAAATACGTATCCGGTTTGCGATTTGGAATCGTCCGGATCAGTGTCAAAGCTTGCATCGACGTAACCATTTACGACGAGCTCTTTGTCACCTCCATAAATGAGAAACATATCCTTAGTCCTTCTCAAGTACTTAAGGATGTTCTTGACCGCTGTCCAGTGATCCACTCCTGGATTACTTTGGTACCTGCCTGCTAAACTTACAGCAAGGCACACATCAGGTCTGGTACACAGCATTGCATACATGATAGAGCCTATGGCTGAAGCATAGGGAACATTTTTCATTTTCTCTCTATCTTCTGCGGTGGTCGGGCATTGAGTCTTACTCAACTTCACACCTTGTGCCACAGGCAAGAACCCTTTCTTTGCCTGATCCATTTTGAACTTTTTCAAAACTTTGTCAAGGTATGTGCTTTGTGAAAGTCCTATTAAGCGTCTTGATCTATCTCTATAGATCTTAATGCCCAATATGTAAGCAGCTTCACCGAGGTCTTTCATTGAAAAACTCTTATTCAAGTATCCCTTTATGCTATCCAGAAATTCTATATTATTTCCGATCAGTAATATGTCATCCACATATAATATCAGAAATGCTACAGAGCTCCCACTCACTTTCTTGTAAATACAGGCTTCTCCAAAAGTCTGTATAAAACCAAATGCTTTGATCACACTACCAAAGCGTTTATTCCAACTCCGAGAAGCTTGCACCAGTCCATAAATGGATCGCTGGAGCTTGCACACTTTGTTAGCTCCCTTTGGATCGACAAAACCTTCTGGTTGCATCATATACAACTCTTCTTCCAGAAATCCATTCAGGAATGCAGTTTTGACATCCATTTGCCAAATTTCATAATCATAAAATGCGGCAACTGCTAACATGATTCGGACAGACTTAAGCATCGCTACGGGTGAGAAAGTCTCATCGTAGTCAATCCCTTGAACTTGTCGAAAACCTTTTGCAACAAGTCGAGCTTTATAGACAGTAACATTACCATCAGCGTCAGTCTTCTTCTTAAAAATCCATTTATTCTCAATTGCTTGCCGATCATCGGGCAAGTCAACCAAAGTCCACACTTTGTTCTCATACATGGATCCCATCTCAGATTTCATGGCCTCAAGCCACTTTGCGGAATCTGGGCTCACCATCGCTTCTTCATAGTTCGTAGGTTCATCATGGTCTAGTAACATGACTTCCAAAATAGGATTACCGTACCACTATGGTGCGGATCTTACTCTGGTTGATCTACGAAGTTCAGTAGAAACTTGATCTGAAGTTTCATGATCATTATCATTAGCTTCCTCCCTATTTGATGTAGGTGTCACAGAAACAGATTTCTGTGATGTACTACTTCTCAATAAGGGAGTAGATACTGTTATCTCATCAAGTTCTACTTTCCTCCCACTCACTTCTTTCGAGAGAAACTCCTTCTCTAGAAAGTTTCCGACTTTAGCAACAAAAATTTTGCCTTCGGATCTGTGATAGAAGGTATACCCAATAGTCTCCTTTGGGTATCCTATGAAGACACATTTTTCCGATTTGGGTTCGAGCTTATCAGATTGAAGCTTTTTCACATAAGCATCGCAGCCCCAAACTTTAAGAAACGACAACTTTGGTTTCTTGCCAAACCACAGTTCATAAGGCGTCGTCTCAACGGATTTTGATGGTGCCCTATTTAACGTGAATGCGGCCGTCTCTAGAGCATAACCCCAAAAAGATAGCGGTAAATCGGTAAGAGACATCATAGATCGCACCATATCCAGTAAAGTACGATTACGACGTTCGGACACACCATTACGTTGTGGTGTTCCGGGTGGCGTGAGTTGCGAAACTATTCCGCATTGTTTCAAATGTAGACCAAACTCGTAACTCAAATATTCTCCTCCACGATCAGATCGTAGAAACTTTATTTTCTTGTTACGATGATTTTCCACTTCACTCTGAAATTCTTTGAACTTTTCAAATGTTTCAGACTTGTGTTTCATTAAGTAGATATACCCATATCTGCTTAAATCATCAGTGAAGGTGAGAAAATAACGATATCCGCCACGAGCCTCAACATTCATTGGACCACATACATCAGTAGGTATGATTTCCAATAAATCTGTTGCTCTCTCCACAGTACCGGAGAACGGTGTTTTAGTCATCTTGCCCATAAGGCACGGTTCGCAAGTGCCAAGTGATTCATAATCAAGTGACTCCAAAAGTCCATCAGTATGGAGTTTCTTCATGCGTTTTACACCGATATGACCTAAACGGCAGTGCCACAAATAAGTTGCACTATCATTATCAACTCTGCATCTTTTGGCTTCAACATTATGAATATGTGTATTACTACTATCGAGATTAAGTAAGAACAAACCATTCTTTAATGGCGCATGACCATAAAAGATATTACTCATATAAATAGAACAACCATTATTCTCTTATTTAAATGAATAACCGTCTCGCATCAAACAAGATCCAGATATAATGTTCATGCTCAACGCTGGTACTAAATAACAATTATTTAGATCTAATATTAATCCCGAAGGTAGATGTAGAGGTAGCGTGCCGACCGCGATCACATCGACTTTGGAACCATTTCCCACGCGCATCGTTACCTCGTCCTTAGCCAATCTTCGCTTAATCCGTAGCCCCTGTTTCGAGTTGCAAATATTAGCAACAGAACCAGTATCAAATACCCAGGTGCTACTGCGAGAATTAGTAAGGTACACATCAATAACATGTATATCATATATACCTTTGTTAACCTTGCCATCCTTCTTATCCGCCAAATACTTGGGGCAGTTCCGCTTCCAGTGACCAGTCTGCTTGCAATAGAAGCACTCAGTTTCAGGCTTAGGTCTAGACTTGGGTTTCTTCTCTTGAGTAGCAACTTTCTTGTTGTTCTTTTTGAAGTTCCCCTTTTTCTTCCCTTTGCCCTTTTTCTTGAAACTAGTGGTTTTGTTAACCATCAACACTTGATGCTCCTTTTTGATTTCTACCTCCGCGGCTTTTAGCATCGCGAAGAGCTCGGGCATAGTTTTGGTCATCCCTTGCATATTATAGTTCATCACGAAGCTCTTGTAGCTTGGTGACAGTGATTGGAGAATTCTGTCAATGACGCAATCATCCGGAAGATTAACTCCCAGTTGAATCAAGTGATTGTTATACCCAGACATTCTGAGTATATGCTCACTGACAGAACCGTTCTCCTCCATTTTACAGCTATAGAACTTATTGGAGACTTCATATCTCTCAATCCAGGCATTTGCTTGAAATATTAACTTCAACTCCTGGAACATCTCATATGCTCCATGGTGTTCAAAACGTCGTTGAAGTCCCGGTTCTAAGCCGTAAAGCATGGCACACTGAACTATAGAGTAGTCATCAGCTTTGCTTTGCCAGACGTTCACAACATCTGGCGTAGCTCTTGCACCAGGGCTGGCACCCAGCGGTGCTTCCAGGACGTAATTCTTCTGTGCAGCAATGAGGATAATCCTCAAATTACGGACCCAGTCCGTGTAATTGCTACCATCATCTTTCAACTTTGCTTTCTCAAGAAACGCATTAAAATTCAACGGAACAACAGCACGAGCCATCTATCTACACAACATAGACAAGCAAGATACTATCAGGTACTAAGTTCATGATAAATTTAAGTTCAATTAATCATATTACTTAAGAACTCCCACTTAGATAGACATCCCTCTAATCCTCTAAGTGATCACGTGATCCAAATCAACTAAACCATGTCCGATCATCACGTGAGATGGAGTAGTTTCAATGGTGAACATCACTATGTTGATCATATCTACTATATGATTCACGCTCGACCTTTCGGTCTCCGTGTTCCGAGGCCATATCTGTTATATGCTAGGCTCGTCAAGTTAAACCTGAGTATTCCGCGTGTGCAACTGTTTTGCACCCGTTGTATTTGAACGTAGAGCCTATCACACCCGATCATCACGTGGTGTCTCAGCACGAAGAACTTTCGCAACGGTGCATACTCAGGGAGAACACTTCTTGATAATTTAGTGAGAGATCATCTTATAATGCTACCGTCAATCAAAGCAAGATAAGATGCATAAAAGGATAAACATCACATGCAATCAATATAAGTGATATGATATGGCCATCATCATCTTGTGCTTGTGATCTCCATCTTCGAAGCACCGTCATGATCACCATCGTCACCGGCGCGACACCTTGATCTTCATCGCAGCATCGTTGTCGTCTCGCCAATCTTATGCTTCCACGACTATCACTACCGCTTAGTAATAAAGTAAAGCATTACATCGCGATTGCATTGCATACAATAAAGCGACAACCATATGGCTCCTGCCAGTTGCCGATAACTCGGTTACAAAACATGATCATCTCATACAATAAAATTTATCATCATGTCTTGACCATATCACATCACAACATGCCCTGCAAAAACAAGTTAGACGTCCTCTACTTTGTTGTTGCAAGTTTTACGTGGCTGCTACGGGCTTTAAGCAAGAACTCATCTTACCTACGCATCAAAACCACAACGATAGTTTGTCAAATAGACTCCGTTTTAACCTTCTCAAGGACCGGGCGTAGCCACACTCGGTTCAACTAAAGTTGGAGAGACAGTCTTCCGCAAGCCATCTATGTGCAAAGCACGTCGAGGGAACCGGTCTCGCGTAAGCGTACGCGTAAGGTTGGTCCGGATCGTCTCGTCCAACAATACCGCTGAACCAAAGTATGACATGCTGGTAGGCAGTATGACTTGTATCATCCACAACTCACTTGTGTTCTACTCGTGCAAATAACATCAAACCATAAAACCTAGGCTCGGATGCCACTGTTGGGGAACGTAGTAATTTCAAAAAATTTCCTACGCACACGCAAGATCATGGTGATGCATAGCAACGAGAGGGGAGAGTGTTGTCCACGTACCCTCGTAGACCGAAGCGGAAGCGTTGACACAACGTAGAGGAAGTAGTCGTACGTTCTCCTCGCGATCCAACCGATCACAGCACCGTTACTCCGGCACCTCCGAGTTCTTGGCACACGTTCAGCTCGATGACGATCCCCGGGCTCCGATCCAGCAAAGCGTCGAGGAAGAGTTCCGTCAGCACGACGGCGTGGTGACGATCTTGATGTGTTACCGGCGCAGGGCTTCGCCTAAGCACTGCAACGATATGATCGAGGTGGAATTTGGTGGAAGGGGGCACCGCACACGGCTAAGGAACGATCTCAATGATCAATTGTGTGTCTCTGGGGTGCCCCCTGCCCCCGTATATAAAGGAGCCAAGGGGGAGGGGCTGGCCGGCCAACTCTGGTGCGCCAGGAGAGTCCTACTCCCTCTGGGAGTAGGATTCCCCCCCCCCCAATCCTAGTTGGACTAGGATTCTCCAAGGGGGAGAGAGAGAGAGGGGCGCCCACCTCTCCTAGTCCTAATAGGACTAGGGAAGGGGGGAGGCGCGCATACCATGAGGGCAGCCCTCTCACCTCTCCTCCAAGGCCCATGTTGGCCCATTATGCCCCCGGGGGGTTCCGGTAACCCTCCCGGTATTCCGGTAAAATCCTGATTTCACCTGGAATGCATCCGATGTCCAAACATAGGCTTCCAATATATCATTCTTTACGTCTCGACCATTTCGAGACTCCTCGTCATGTCCGTGATCACATCCGGGACTCCGAACTCCTTCGGTACATCAAAATGCATAAACTCATAATAACTGTCATCGTAACGTTAAGCGTGCGGACCCTACGGTTCGAGAACAATGTAGACATGACCGAGACACGTCTCCGGTCAATAACCAATAGCGGGACCTGGATGCCCATATTGGCTCCTACATATTCTACGAAGATCTTTATCGGTCAGACCGCATAACAACATACGTTGTTCCCTTTGTCATCGGTATGTTACTTGCCCGAGATTCGATCGTCGATATCCAATACCTAGTTCAATCTCGTTACCGGCAAGTCTCTTTACTCGTTCTGTAATACATCATCTCGCAACTAACTCATTGGTTGCAATGCTTGCAAGGCTTTATGTGATGTGCATTACCGAGAAGGCCCTGAGATACCTCTCCGACAATCGGAGTGACAAATCCTAATCTCGAAATACGCCAACCCAATATGTACCTTCGGAGACACCTGTAGAGCACCTTTATAATCACCCAGTTACGTTGTGACGTTTGGTAGCACACAAAGTGTTCCTACGGTAAATGGGAGTTGCATAATCTCATAGTTAAAGGAACATGTATAAGTCATGGATAAAAGCAATAGCAACATACTAAACGATCGGGTGCTATGCTAATGGAATGGGTCATGTCAATCAGATCATTCAACTAATGATGTGATCTCGTTAATCAAATAACAACTCTTTGTTCATGGCTAGGAAACATAACCATCTTTGATTAATGAGCTAGTCAAGTAGAGGCATACTAGTGACACTCTGTTTGTCTATGTATCCACACACATGTATTATGTTTCCAGTTAATACAATTCTAGCATGAATAATAAACATTTATCATGATATAAGGAAATAAATAATAACTTTATTATTGCCTCTAGGGCATATTTCCTTCAGTCTCCCACTTGCACTAGAGTCAATAATCTAGATTACAAAGTAATGATTCTAACACCCATGGAGTCTTGGTGCTGATCATGTTTTGCTCGTGGAAGAGGCTTAGTCAACGGGTCTGCAACATTCAGATCCGTATGTATCTTGCATATCTCTATGTCTCCCACCTGGACCAAATCCCGGATGGAGTTGAAGCGTCTTTTGATGTGTTTGGTTCTTTTGTGAAATCTGGATTCCTTTGCCAAGGCAATTGCACCAGTATTGTCACAAAAGATTTTCATTGGACCCGATACGCTAGGTACAACACCTAGATCGGATATGAACTCCTTCATCCAGACTCCTTCATTAGCTGCTTCCGAAGAGGCTATGTACTCAGCTTAACATGTAGATCCCGCCACGACGCTTTGTTTAGAACTGCACCAACTGACAGCTCCACCGTTTAATGTAAATACGTATCCGGTTTGCGATTTGGAATCGTCCGGATCAGTGTCAAAGCTTGCATCGACGTAACCATTTACGACGAGCTCTTTGTCACCTCCATAAATGAGAAACATATCCTTAGTCCTTCTCAAGTACTTAAGGATGTTCTTGACCGCTGTCCAGTGATCCACTCCTGGATTACTTTGGTACCTGCCTGCTAAACTTACAGCAAGGCACACATCAGGTCTGGTACACAGCATTGCATACATGATAGAGCCTATGGCTGAAGCATAGGGAACATTTTTCATTTTCTCTCTATCTTCTGCGGTGGTCGGGCATTGAGTCTTACTCAACTTCACACCTTGTGCCACAGGCAAGAACCCTTTCTTTGCCTGATCCATTTTGAACTTTTTCAAAACTTTGTCAAGGTATGTGCTTTGTGAAAGTCCTATTAAGCGTCTTGATCTATCTCTATAGATCTTAATGCCCAATATGTAAGCAGCTTCACCGAGGTCTTTCATTGAAAAACTCTTATTCAAGTATCCCTTTATGCTATCCAAAAATTCTATATTATTTCCGATCAGTAATATGTCATCCACATATAATATCAGAAATGCTACAGAGCTCCCACTCACTTTCTTGTAAATACAGGCTTCTCCAAAAGTCTGTATAAAACCAAATGCTTTGATCACACTATCAAAGCGTTTATTCCAACTCCGAGAGGCTTGCACCAGTCCATAAATGGATCGCTGGAGCTTGCACACTTTGTTAGCTCCCTTTGGATCGACAAAACCTTCTGGTTGCATCATATACAACTCTTCTTCCAGAAATCCATTCAGGAATGCAGTTTTGACATCCATTTGCCAAATTTCATAATCATAAAATGCGGCAACTGCTAACATGATTCGGACAGACTTAAGCATCGCTACGGGTGAGAAAGTCTCATCGTAGTCAATCCCTTGAACTTGTCGAAAACCTTTTGCAACAAGTCGAGCTTTATAGACAGTAACATTACCATCAGCGTCAGTCTTCTTCTTAAAAATCCATTTATTCTCAATTGCTTGCCGATCATCGGGCAAGTCAACCAAAGTCCACACTTTGTTCTCATACATGGATCCCATCTCAGATTTCATGGCCTCAAGCCACTTTGCGGAATCTGGGCTCACCATCGCTTCTTCATATTTAATACTCATATCCTTAAATAGAATCATTAAACAAGCAAACATATGCAAACAATGCAAACATAACAGCAATCTGCCAAAACAGTACAGACTATAAAGAATGCAAGAGTATTAATACTTCTTAAACTCCAAAGATTATGAAAATTTACCACACACTAGAAAATTTATCAGAGCTTATTTCGCAAAAAGTTTCAACATTTTATCACATTCTGACTTTTCTAAGGAATTTTTGCAACAGCGGTAAACTTTCTGTTTTCAAACAGCAACATGTAGACTTGTAAAATAAGCATAGTAAAGGCTATCAATGCCACTTTTATTGAAATAAAAGATGCAAAACATTATTCTAAATAACAGCAAGCAAATCCTAACAAAATAAAATGACGCTCCAAGTAAAAATCATATCATGTGACGAGTGAAGACATAGCTCCAAGTAATGTTGAAGACGAAAGAGGGAATGCCTTCTGGGTCAGCCTGTGCATTCGGTTTTTTCGGTTTGATTTGGTTTGGTTTATACGGTTTTTGGTTTATGCGGTTTTTATACTTCGGTTTATACGGTTTTATACATAGATACGGTTCGGTTTCGGTAATAACCGTTTGCTTTCGGTTTGGTTTTGGTAATAACCAAAATAACCAAAGTTGACGCGAATTTTTAATCAACACATGGTTTGGCCAGATGGAAAAAAAATTAGTACTTGTCCAATACAACTACAACATGGTTACCTACTTGAAGAAATTCTGAAATATGAAGAATTTATGTTCCAGTACAACAATCTAGTAGAAGACTACGAGAGTACGAGTACAACTACAAGCACTAATTTAGTACATGTCCAGTGAAACCACACGAAATAATTCTGGAAGAAAAACTTGTCTAGTACAAGCACAAGCAGAACTAAACATGCCCAGTACAAGCACACATGAAATTCTGGAATACATCAAAATAAAAAACTTCAGTACAAAGTGCAAATTCTGGAACAACCAAAGTTCGGCGTAGTACAGTACATGTGCAACACACACACACAAACAAACAAAAGGTGCATATCGAGATAAAATGGTATTTGTTTCATCACTTCAGGGCTTCAGGCAGCAATTTTCCACTCCAGCTCCACTCATGAAGATCAATCAATCGATATTGTCACATTATCATTTAAATGAATGGCACCCACTTCTACAAAAACAACATAAATATTGCATGATCAATTAAATAGCATTAATGTTGCACGATCATTGAAGTAATTGAAATACACATTCATTTAAATACCTTCCTCTAGCCTGGTCAACTCAGCAAGATCAGCTTCAACATTGATACACTTAGAACGCAACCAATCTTGTGTGCATATCAACGACTGCAGTGTCGCTGGTGTTAAAGAGCTTCTGAAGTCATCAAGAATACGACCACTAGTGCTGAAAGCTGATTCAGAAGCAACCGTAGAGATGGGGATTGCTAGTATATCACGAGCCATTTTTGAAAGGACGGGAAAGCGAGGAGCATTGCACTTCCACCATTCAAGAAGGTCAAATTCAGCAGTCAACTCTTCTGTGTCCTCAGCTAGGTACTTGTCTAATTCAGTTCTGGTATTTGTGCTAGTGTTGCCCTCTCCGCAAACTCTCATTCTTTTCTGGTTGTATCGTGACCTCACTAGAGAAATTTCAGAAGAATTTGCACTAGGACGAGCTTGTGATGCTAATTCCCTAGGAGTACTGGTTCCATATAATTCTATGTATTCTCCAAAAAGAGAGACAAATTCATTGTGGGAAGATGTCAAAATTCTATTACCTATTATACTGCCATAGGTGTCTTCAATCGTGTCCTTAAAGAAATGAGATTCCTTGGTCCTTGCATAAAGAATTAAGACACGACAAGACAAGTTAGCAGGGCATTAAGAACAACAGCTATATATATTTGACAAACGAACAACCAATCTACCATATACCTTGGATCAAGGATGGCAGCAATGAATATATACTTGTTCATCTTTTCAGGATCACCCCAGTACTTCTCATACTTGGTTTTCATCTTGGTAGCCATGCATTTAAATATTTCATCATCACCACAGATCACATGGTCACTGGTTGCTCGCGATTAGCCGCCGGCGCGCTGGCGTGGCACCACTAACCCAGCCACTTACCCCTCTCTCTGTGTCGCTGACCGCTGGGCCCCACGCGCTAAGTAATTATTTGTTAATTAAACTACCTAATTAGCTAACCTAAACAGTCACTGACAGTCAGGCCCCACGCCCTTAATTAACCGTCCTTTTTATTAACCCATAGATTAAGACCACTGTCACTGACAGGTGGGGCACTGTCACTGTTCCAGTGGATAGGGTCGGCCTAGTCACCCTGCTGAGTCAGCAGCTTGGCCCACCAGTCAGCCTCTGCTGACTGGGCAGTTGACCTAGTCAACTGGGCCCACTGTCAGCCATGTATGCACCTCTTTGAGTACAGTCTCTGGGTACCCATAGCATTTAAAAATTCAATTTTCAAACTAGAATAATTTAGAAAATGAATTGAAAACTTTGAAAATTAATATTAAATAATCTGTAACTCGGATGGAAAAACTTTGTACATAAAAGTTGCTCAGAATGACAAGACGAATCCGAATACGCATCTTGTTCGTCCGCCACACATCCCTATCATAGCAAACACGCAACTTTCCCCCTCTGGTCCATTTGCCCGAAAACGCGAAACACCGGGGATACTTTCCCGGATGTTTTCCCCCTTCGTCGGTATCACCTCCTACTGCGTTAGGGCACACCTGGCACCGTTGCTTGTCATGTCATGCATCATTATGCATCTGTTTGCATTGCATTCATTGTTTCTTCCCCCTCTTTTCTCCGGTAGACTACGAGACTAACGACGCTGCTGGTGCCCGGTCGACTACTGTGTTGACGACCCCTCCTTCTCGGCTGAGCTTCCAGGCAAGCCCCCCCTTTGATCACCAGATATCGCCTATTCCTTCTCTCTATTTCTTGCATTAGAGTAGTGTAGCATGTTACTGCTTTCGGTTAATCCTATTCTGCTGCATAGCCTGTCATTGTTGCTACAGTTGTTACCCTTATGTGCAATCCTAAATGCTTAGTATAGGATGCTAGTATCCATCAGTGGCCCTACATTCTTGTTCATCTGACATGCTATACTATCAGGTCGTGATCACTCAGGAGGTGATCACGGGTATATACATACTATACAGGTGGTGACTAAAGTTGGGTCGGCTCGTTGAGTACCTGCATGTGATTCCGATGTGGGGGCTGAAAGGACAGGTGGCTCCATCCAGGTAGTGGTGGGCCCGAGTTCCCGACGGCCCCCGACTACTACTTTGTGGCGGAGCGACAGAGCAGGTTGAGACCACCTAGGTGAGAGGTGGGCCTGGCCCTGGTCGGCGTCCACGGTTACTTCATAATAACACGCTTAACGAGCTCTTGGTATTTGATCTGAGTTGGGTCGTTGACCTTATACGCACTAACCACAAGATATGGGCAACCGGTGTCGTGGTATCAGCCGAAGCTCTTTTTGACGTCGGCGACTGAGCGGCGAGCGCTGCATTGGACCGTAAGCCCGCGCTTGTATTAATGGGGCTAGGTCTGCTTCCGGCCGCATTCGCAACGTGCAGGTGTGCAATGGGCGATGGGCCCAGACCCCTGCGTGCATAGGATTTAGACCGGCGTGCTGACCTCTCTGTTGAGCCTAGGTAGGGCTGCGACGTGTTGATCTCCTGAGGCCGGACATGACCCAGGAAAGTGTGCCCGGCCAAAGGGATCGAGTGTGTCGGGTAATGTGGTGCACCCCTGCAGGGAAGTTTATCTATTCGAATAACCGTGATCTTCGGTAACAGGACGACTTGGAGTTGTACCTTGACCTTATGACAACTAGAACAGGATACTTAATAAAACACACCCTTCCAAGTGCCAGATATAACTCGGTGATCGCTCTCACACAGGGCGACAAGGGGAGGATTGCCGGGTAGGATTATGCTATGTGATGCTACTTGGTGAACTTACCATCTACTCTCTTCTACATGCTGCAAGATGGAGGCTGCCAGAAGCGCAGTCTTCGACAGGACTAGCTATCCCCCTCTTATTCTGGCATTCTGCAGTTCAATCCACCCATATTGCCCCTTTACACAGGTACCCCTGCATATGTAGTGTAGATCCTTGATTGGGAGTACTTTGGATGAGTACTCACGGTTGCTTTTCTCCCTCTTTTCCCCTTTTCCATTCTACCTGGTTGTCACAACCAGATGCTGGAGCCCAGGAGCCAGACGCCACCATCGACGACGACTCCTGCTACACCGAAGGTGCCTACTACTACGTGCAGGCCGCTGACGACAACCAGGAGTAGTTTAGGAGGATCCCAGGCAGGAGGCCTGCGCCTCTTTCGATCTGTATCCCAGTTTGTGCTAGCCTTCTTAAGGTAAACTTATTTAACTTATGTCTGTACTCAGATATTGTTGCTTCCGCTGACTCGTCTATAATCGAGCACTTGTATTCGAGCCCTCGAGGCCCCTGGCTTGTATTATAATGCTTGTATGACTTATTTTATTTTTAGAGTTGTGTTGTGATATCTTCCCGTGAGTCCCTGATCTTGATCGTACACATTTGTGTGTATGATTAGTGTACGATTGAATCGGGGGTGTCACATGCTCATCATTTATACCAAACATTCTATTGAATTTTTCTTCTATCAATTGAGCACAATTTTCCTTTCCATCATTTTCACAAAAGACATTATGAAGATGAATAATATGATGCAACCTCAATTCCATTTTTTGTAGTTTTCTTTTATAAACCAAACTAGTGATAAAACAAGAAACTAAAAGATTCAATTGCAATATCAAAAGATATACCTGATGAAGCTATGTACCTAGGGTAGCATCATGGACCTGTCCTAACTGCCCTATCCAAGGACATCCCTAGAAGATATCACCTTTCAATCGACTTGGAGGTGTTCCACTCGACGGACTCGAAGACACTCGACCATGAAGCAATCACTCGACCAAGATCAAGCCACTCGACGGCCAGGAGATCTAAAGCCACCCCGCACGCTAACGGTCGGTCATTAAGTAGCTTTTATGGTCATCATAGCTCCTTATTAGAGGTGTTACCAGTAACGCCCAGCCTTAATGTACTTTAAACCCTGCATTGCTGAGGGCCGGAGGGGTCTGGCGAACTCTATATAAGCCACCCCCTCCTCAGTGTAAAGGGTTCGCATCCCTGTAACTCATACACACATAATCCAGTCGACCGCCTCCGGGCTCCGAGACGTAGGGCTGTTACTTCCTCCGAGAAGGGCCTGAACTCGTAAACCTCGTGTGCTTACAACTATTCCATAGCTAAGATCTAGCCTCTCCATACATACCCCCCTACATTACTGTCAGAGTTAGAACCACGACAGTTGGCGCCCACCGTGGGGTAGGAGTCTTAGCGCCTAGTTGGAGAAGTTGCGATTTTTTCCGATCCCTTGATCATGGTTTCAGGCGGAGTTTTGGTGGAGGGCCGCGAGATCCGTCCCGGCGCGCTCACGTTCATCGACGACGATTCCGCTTGGCTTCAGGAGGCTCCACTTGACGTCGACGCGCTCCCCGTCCGCGGGGCGACGCACTTTCACGCATGTGTCCATGGTGTCCTCCTGCGGCAGCCGTCGACCCAGTATCGGTCGGCTCTTGTGACGTCCTCCCTCCCTGTCTCCCGCCGGTGCAAGCGCTCCGGTCGGTCGAGGCTTCAGTGGTGGGTGAGGCATGCAGTGGCCCGCCAGTCGGCCACCCCTCAACTCGCGGCCATCGAGCCCGACGAATCTCTCTACGGCCTGTTCGACTGGCTCCGTGGAGACCGCATCCGAGTGCGATAGCAGTGATCCGGCGGCAGAGGTTCCGATGGTCGATGGACCGCACAGTCCTCCTGGTATTCCCCGCACCGACGGAGGTGCAGATGGAGGCGACCCGTCGCATCCCCATGAAGAATATCTCCCCGAGCCTCTCACATCGCTGCAGAGAGAAGAACTTCGTCGCCGAAACATGGACGCACTTCACACTCCTATCATTGGAGAAACCCCCGAGGCCCGTGCCTTGGAGGACGCGCGCTTGGCCAACTTGGCTGAGCGCACTCGACTGGAGAACCTCCAGCGAGCACTCGATGAGCGAGCGCGTCAACGGGTTCCAGAATCCAGTCGACGCCAGCTCTTTCCTCCCCCGCAGGTATATCGAACTCCGATTCAGAATTTAGCAGCTGCAGCTCGTATAGCAGAATCGATTCAGCCCTCCCAGTCGGAGGCTGGCAGAGGCCTGTTGCAGATCAGAGCATTACTCCAGGCAGTAGGAGACCAGAATTCCGCTGTTTCTCAGTCGCGGAACAGGATCCATAGTCGATCCATTGCTACAGACACAGTCCAGTCGGCTCACAGCCCAAGATCGCCCCCGAGGCGTGAGGGGCGTGGAGACCTGCGTGATCAACATAGGAACCGTGAGCAGTATGATCACCGATTCGATCGTGACGATCGACGTTGAGTGCCCACTCCTCCCCGAGGAGTGGATCATACATGCCTCGACAGTAGGATGACAGACGCCCTCATAGTGTTGGGCGGAGGATTCCAGTCGACCCCAGGGAACCAGGCTTTGATGCGAGATCCATTCTCGGTCAAGGTTTGGTCGACAGGAACATAGCTCACCGAGAAGGTCACGACAGAGATGCGCCCACCAGTAGCAGAGTACATGTTTTAGGACCAGAGTGTTTTAGTCGAGCCATCAGAGCCGCTGTGATTCCTCCCAACTTCAGGTTGGCGATTGGAGTTAGTAAGTTCACCGGTGAGTCCAAGCCCGATACTTGGCTCGAAGACTACCGAGTGGCTGTCCAGATTGGCGGTGGCAATGATGAGGTAGCCATGAAGCACCTGCCTCTCATGTTAGAGTGCTCGGCCAGAGCGTGGCTGAATCAGTTAGCACCCAGCAGCATTTACACTTGGGAAGATCTCGCCCGAGTGTTTGTCACAACATTTGAAGGAACATGCAAGCGACCAGCAGGTCTTATGGAACTGCGGTCTTGCGTGCATAAGCCGAATGAAACTCTGAGGGATTACATCCAGAGATGGATCACGTTGCATCACACAGTTGAAAATGTACCAGATCATCAAGTAGTTTGTGCCTTTAAAGAAGGCGTCAAGTACAGAGAATTGAATCTGAAATTCGGTCGAACCGGAGAGATGTCTCTGAATCAGATGATGGAGATTGCCACCAAGTACGCTAATGGTGAAGACGAGGATCGACTCCGGAGTGGAAAGCACAAGTCAGTCGCCCAGGAAACTGGAGGAGGAAATTCCAATCGGAAACAGAAGCGGAAAGCCGAGCCAGCTGCTCTTGGGGAAGCCCTGGCTATAACCCAAGGAAAGTTTAAGGGGAAACCCAAAGGTTCTTGGAACCCCAAGAAAGTTAAAGACCAAGACGGAAATGATGTGTTGGATCTGCCGTGTCACATCCACACCAAGAAAGATGAAGAGGGTAAACTCATTTACCCGAAACATACCACTCGACAGTGTCGGCTCTTGATCCAGCAGTTCCAGGGCAAACAGCCCAAAGATAAGGAAAAGGAGTCAGATAAAGTTGAGGACAAAGAAGATAGTGACGATGGATACCCCCAGGTCAATTCACCCTGATGATTTTTGCTGATGTTGAAAGCAAAAGTCGACTAAAAGTTATTAACCTTGAGGTGAATATGGTTGCTCCGGCGACACCCAGTTATTTGAAGTGGTCTCAGACTGCCATCACATTCGACCAGTCCGATCATCCAACGCACATTGCCACCTCTGGGAGGCAAGCTTTGGTGGTCGATCCAGTTGTCGAAGGCACTCGACTGACCAAAGTCCTGATGGATGGTGGCAGCGGTTTGAACATACTGTACGCAGAGACATTGAAAGGGATGGGCATTCCGATGTCCAGACTCAGTTCCAGCAACATGAGTTTCCACGGAGTCATTCCTGGGAAGAAGGCTGAGTCACTCGGCCAAATTGCTCTCGATGTGGTTTTCGGTGATTCCAAGAATTACCGCAAAGAAAAGTTGACATTCGAGGTTGTGGATTTTCGGAGTGCTTATCACGCCATTTTGGGCAGGCCAGCTTATGCACGCTTCATGGCTCGACCATGTTATGTGTATCTCAAATTGAAGATGCCTGGTCCCAAAGGTGTGACCACTGTTACGGGCAATCAGAAAAAGGCAGAAGAGTGTTTTCAGAAAGGCTCAAAGATTGCTGATGCTCAGATGGCGGTGGTGGAGCTGCAGGAATACCAGAAGACGGCAGACCCGAGTGATTTGTTGCGAGCCAAGAAGCCCGCTACCGAATCAGCTTTTCAGTCGTCCGGTGAAACAAAGCCGGTCCACATTCACCCGACCGACCCCAGCGCTGCTCCGACTCATATTTCAACAACACTCGACTCCAAATAGGAAGAAGCGCTCATCTAGTTCCTCCGTGAGAACTAGGACATCTTTGCATGGAAGCCTTCTGACATGCCAGGTGTTCCCAGGGGCTGGCTGAGCACCGCCTACGAGTCGACCCAAAAGTGAAACCTATCAAAGAACATCTCCGACGGTCCGTCGTCCAGAAGAGAAAGGCTATTGGCGAGGAGGTAGCTCGTCTCTTAGCAGCGGAGTTCATACGAGATATTTACCACTCTGAGTGGCTCGCCAACGTGGTCATGGTCCCCAAGAAGGACAAGTCACTTTGCATGTGCATTGACTTTAAGCATATCAATCGGGCCTGCCTCAAAGATCATTTTCCTCTCCCCCGCATTGACCAGATAGTCGACTCAACTGCGGGATGTGAGCGATTGTCTTTTTAGACGCCTATTTCGGGTACCATCAGATCCGTCTGTACGGTCCCGACGAGATCAAAACAGCTTTCATCACTCCATTCGGGTGCTTCTGTTTTGTAACCATGCCATTCGGCCTCAAGAATGCCAGAGCCACGTTCATGAGGATGATTCAGAAGTGTTTGCTCACTGAAATCAGTCGGAATGTGGAAGCATACATGGATGATATCATGGTCAAGTCACGGAAAGGTTCCGACCTGCTGACTAATCTTGCTGAAACCTTTGCCAACCTCAGGAGGTATGATATCAAGCTTAATCCATCAAAGTGCACGTTCAGAGTTCCAGGTGGAAAGTTACTCGGTTTTCTCGTTTCCGAACAGGGAATCGACGCCAATCCAGAAAAGGTTGGAACTATACTCCGGATGAAACGTCCTGTGCGTGTGCACGACGTCCAGAAGCTTATAGGTTGCTTGGCCGCTTTAAGTCGATTCATCTCTCGTCTCAGTGAAAAGGCATTGCCTCTTTATCGACTGATGAAGAAGTCAGACAAGTTCGAGTGGACTCCAGAAGCTGATGCAGCGTTTGCAGATCTAAAAGCCCTGCTCTCCACCTAGCCGGTGCTTGCTGCCCCAATCAGCAAAGAGCCTTTGCTGCTTTACATTGCAGCCACAGGACAGGTCATCAGTACAGTACTTACGGTCGAGCGGGAAGAAGAAGGAAAGGCCTTCAAAGTTCAACGCCCAGTATATTATATTTCTGAAGTTTTGACTCCATCAAAGCAAAGATATCCTCATTACCAGAAGCTTGTATATGGGATTTATATGACCATGAAGAAGGTTGCACATTACTTCTCTGACCATTCCATCACAGTCGTCAGCGACGCTCCATTGTCAGAGATTTTGCACAACAGAGATGCAACTGGTCGAGTGGCAAAATGGGCGATTGAACTCCTTCCCCTAGATATCAAGTTTGAGGCAAAGAAGGCTATCAAGTCCCAAGCAATAGCAGATTTCGTCGCCGAGTGGATCGAACAACAACTACCGACTCAAGTTCACTCGGAGCACTGGACCATGTTCTTCGATGGGTCTAAGATGCTGAATGGTTCCGGTGCTGGGGTAGTATTGGTTTCCCCCTGAGGAGATAAGCTTAGATATGTTCTCCAGATTCACTTCGATTTCTCCAATAACGACGCAGAATATGAAGCACTCTTGTATGGGTTGCGCATGGCCATTTCACTCGGCGTCCGTCGCCTCATGGTCTATGGCGACTCAGATTTGGTGGTTAATCAGGTGATGAAGGAGTGGGGAGTTAGAAGTCCAGCCATGACTGGTTATTGCAATGCAGTGAGAAAGTTAGAGAAGAAATTCGAGGGGTTAGAGCTTCATCACATACCCCGACTAAAGAATCAAGCAGCTGATGATTTGGCAAAAATACGTTCCAAGAGAGAAGCCATTCCCAGCAATGTGTTTTTAGAACACATCCACTCGCCGTCAGTTCGAGAAGATCCTTTTACTGATGAAGCCCCGCAGCCAAAAAGTGCCACGGATCCGACTAAAGTCGAAATTCCAGAAGTAGTCGACCTAATCATGGAAGTCTTGGTAATCACTCCCGACTGGACTGAGCCATACATCGCGTACATCCTAAGGAAAGAACTCCCAGAAGACGAAGAAGAGGCTCGGTAGATCGTCCGTCGATCCAAAGCCTTCACAGTCATAAAGGGGCAGTTGTATAGAGAAAGCGTGACTTGAGTCAGTCAGAAGTGTATAACACCGGAAGAAGGTCAGATAATCCTTGATGATATCCACTCGGGGACCTGTGGTCATCATGCGTCCTCTCGGACCATTGTGGCTAAAGCATACCGAGCGGGATTTTACTGGCCGAGAGCAAATGAAATGGCGAAAGAGATAGTCGACAAGTGTGAAGGATGCCAGTTCTACTCCAATATGTCGCACAAACCCGCGTCAGCCCTGAAGACCATTCCACTCGTCTGGCCCTTCGTTGTGTGGGGACTGGATATGATTGGACCGTTGAGAACGGGCAGGAGCGGTTTCACGCATGTGCTTGTAGCAGTCGACAAGTTCACCAAATGGATTGAAGCTAAGCCTATCAAGAATCTTGATGCTTGCACTGCTATCAGTTTCATCAGGGAGTTGATATTCAGATATGGAGTCCCGCATAGCATCATCACTGACAATGGATCAAACTTTGATTCAGATAAGTTCAGAGCTTTCGGCGCCTCTCAAGGCACACGAGTCGACTACGCTTCAGTTGCACACCCCCAGTCAAATGGACAAGCGGAAAGGGCCAACGGTCTGATTCTCAAAGGACTTAAACCCCGACTGATGCGCGATCTCAAGCACGCAGCAGGCGCATGGGTCGACGAGCTTCCATCAGTTCTTTGGGGATCGAGGACTACCCCGAATCGGTCGACTGGAAGAACCCCATTCTTTCTGGTCTACGGATCTGAGGCAGTTTTGCCAAGTGACCTGCTTCACAATGCACCCCGAGTCGAGCTCTACTCTGAGGATGAAGCAGAACAAGCCCGGCAGGACGCAGTCGACCTCCTGGAAGAAGAAAGAGAAATGGCCATGATCCGATCGACCATATACCAGCAAGACTTACGTCGATTCCATGCCAGAAATGTGAAGAGTCGAGCCTTCCAAGAAGGAGACTTGGTCCTCCGAGTGGATCAACAGAAACCACACAAGCTTGCTCCTACTCGGGAAGGTCCCTTCATCGTCAACAGAGTCCTCCACAATGGAGCGTACCACCTTTACAATGTCGATCGCCAGATCGACGAGCCACGAGCTTGGAACGCGGAGCTGCTCCGCCCCTTTTACACTTAAGTATTCACTTGGATGAGATGTAATAAGAGATACCTCTGTAGTTTATTTATCAAAGACAAGAGTGTTATAATTTGATTGTTGTTGCTTTTGTTTGCATAAGAAATCCCCCAGTGGGTGGCTAAGCTGCGAACCCGTTTCGCCTAAGTGTTTTAAAATCCTACCAAGTGGTGAACCAGCCTCCCACTCAGGGGCTTAGCTGCGAACCCGTTTCGCCTAAGTGTTTTAAAACCCTACCGAGTGGTGAACCAGCCTCCCACTCGGGGGCTTAGCTGCGAACCCGTTTCGCCTAAGTGTTTTAAAATCCTACCGAGTGGTGAGCCAGCCTCCCCCTCGGGGGCTTAGCTGCGAACCCGTTTTGCCTAAGTGTTTTAAAATCCTACCGAGTGGTGAGCCAGCCTCCCACTCGGGGGCTTAGCTGCAGTCCTGTACTCGCCTAAGTGTTTAAAATTCTACCGAGTGGAGAGCGAGCCTCCCACTCGGGGGCTTAGCTGTGAACCCGTTTCGCCTAAGTGTTTAAAATCCTACCGAGTGGAGAGCAAGCCTCCTACTCGGGGGCTTAGCTGCGAACCCGTTTTGCCTAAGTGTTTTAAAATCCTACCGAGTGGTGAGCCAACCTCCCGCTCGGGGGCTTAGCTGCAGTCATGTACTTGCCTAAGTGTTTAAAATCCTACCGAGTGGAGAGCCAGCCTCCCACTCGGGGGATTAGCTGCGAACCCGTTTCGCCTAAGTGTTTAAAATCCTACCGAGTGGAGAGGAAACCTCCCACTCGGGGGCTTAGCTGCAGTCCAGTACTCGCCTAAGTGTTTAAAATCCTACCGAGTGGTGAGCCAGCCTCCCACTCGGGGGCTTAGCTGCAGTCCTGTACTCGCCTAAGTGTTTAAAATCCTACCGAGTGGAGAGCAAACCTCCCACTCGGGGGCTTAGCTGCAGTCCAGTACTCGCCTAAGTGTTTAAAATCCTACCGAGTGGAGAGCAAACCTCCCACTCGGGGGCTCAGCTGCAGTCCTGTACTCGCCCAAGTTTCAGAAAATCCTACCGAGTGGAGAGCAAACCTCCCACTCGGGGGCTTAGCTGCAGTCCAGTACTCGCCTAAGTGTTTAAAATCCTACCGAGTGGAGAGCAAAACTCCCACTCGGGGGCTTAGCTGCAGTCCAGTACTCGCCTAAGTGTTCAAAATCCTACCGAGTGGAGAGCAAACCTCCCACTCGGGGGCTTAGCTGTAGTCCTGTACTCGCCTACGTTTTAGAAAATCCTACCGAGTGGAGAGCAAACCTCCCACTCGGGGGCTTAGCTGCAGTCCAGTACTCGCCTAAGTGTTTAAAATCCTACCGAGTGGAGAGCAAACCTCCCACTCGGGGGCTTAGCTGCAGTCATGTACTCGCCTAAGTGTTTAAAATCCTACCGAGTGAAGAGAAAACCTCCCACTCGGGGGCTTAGCTGCAGTCATGTACTCGCCTAAGTTTCAGAAAATCCTACCGAGTAGAGAGCAAACCTCCCACTCGGGGCTTAGCTGCAGTCCAGTACTCGCCTAAGTACGGAACACGTCCCAATCCGCAAGGACGACGAGGTGCAAGACGACTGCTACCTTCTCCTTCGGAGCTGTACCACAAATACAATGTTGTTTCGAGTGAGGAACAGGTTCCACTCGACAGATAATTCATGAAGATATTCAACGATAAACCAAGTTGAGATAAATCCTAAAGGTCCCAGACCGCGGATCAAAGTACTCGAGCATTCAGCCCTAAAGAGTTTAACGGATACAAAATCCACTCGGCATTCCGAGGCAAATTTAAAGCGAAGCATAGAAGTTTTATTCCTCAGGCGGAGGACTGGAAGGGGCAACGAACTGGTCCAAGTCAATCCCGTCAGCAATTCGAGTGGCAGCAGCAATGAAGGTCTCCATGAAGGCTAGAAAGTTGTGCTTCCTGGTGTTGGCAACTTGGATAGCAGCCAGCTTTTCCTCTCGCGCCTCCTTGCAGTGAACGCGGACCAGGGACAGAGCGACGTCAGCACCACACCTGGCTGAAGATTTCTTCCATTTCGTCACTCGACCTGGAACTTCATTCAGTCGAGTCATCAGGGACTCGAGGTCATTTTGAAGCGTCGTTCTAGGCCAGAGCGACGTGTCGATCCGCGACATCGCAACCTTCAGTCAAGCAAGGTAATCAACCACACCAGCAACACGAGACTCCGGTCGGAGCACGTTCATAGCAGCCTCATCCTTCACTGGAGAATTAATGGGGTCCAAGCCTGTCTCCACTCGGCTGGTCTCTTCTTCGAAGTTCTGACAGAATTCTGTAAACACAATTCAAAGATAAGTCAGTGGCTCTACATGGGGTCGACGACAACAAGTCAGTCAGGTAGGAGTGATTACCCTCAAGCATGACGAATAACTTCTCGGCGAGTGCTCCAAGATAAGCCTCCAGGTCCTTCTTCTTCCCTGCCAGTTCACTTGCCTTGTCAGTCAAAGCTATCTTGTCATTCTTCAGACAGTTGGCCTCTTTGTTGGATGCGCCGAGAGCAGCTTTCATTCTGGAGTTCTACTCTTCGAGATTACCGACTAAAGCCAGCTTCTCTTCCGCAAGCCTCGTTTTTTCCAAAGCCGCCTTCTGCGCTTCGGCAAGGTCACGATATTTCTTCTTCAGAGCCTCCTCCATTTTATCTGTGAAATGTCAAGTGAGATCAACATCAAGAATGAGCAGAAAAGAAAAGGACAGTCGTCAAATGCTCACCAACCATACCATTTGCTTCGTCTCTCGCCTTCTGCAAGTTTTCCTGGGCAAGCTTCAAGTCAAGGTTGAGCTGGATCTGTTTCTTTTCCAATTCGGTGTAGCGAGCCACAAGCTCGCAGGATTTCTGTGAATAATCAGTCGCCAGATGTCAAAGTTAGGTTCTTCTGAGCAACTAAGAGAAAAATTACGACGGTTCTAAAGATAACAGCCGAATCAAAAATATTCGACAGTAATCTCAGGGACTACACCCAGTGGGTGCACTTAGCGTGCCCCCACTGGTTTGACCAAAAAAAGTCGACTTCCCGCAGTCGACCATGTCCAGTGGGTGCTCTCAGCGTGCCCCCACTAGTTCCAAGATTCCATTCGACATGGCCTGACCAGACCGAGTGAAGAAGTTCAAATAAAGCAACACAATATAAAGACTACGGTCGACTGCCAGCAATCCACCGTAGTCTCGGGGACTACACCCAGTGGGTGCACTCAGCGTGCCCCCACTACTCCAGAAAAAATTCAATCGGCACACCCAGTGGATGTACAGATACAAAGATCTTCGAAAAAGAGAGTCTTCAGACAGCATATCCTAACAGAACAAGCGGTGATCGACTGACCTGGACATTGCTTTGAAGGGCTGAACTCGCGTCATAAGCTGCTTGGCTGGCTTCCCGGACCACCTTCACTTGCTCCATCATGATTCCCGCCTGGCGTATAGCCTCCTTAGCGGCACCCACTTGATCCTCAGGGACGTGGTGTGTGGCAAAAAGCGAAGGCGGGTCTGCAGTCGACGATGACGGCCGGACACTCGTCAAGGGCACAGTGAAGGACACAGAAGTCCGAGTGGTATTACCACCCTCCTGAACTACGGCCTCGGGCGCTGATGTGGTTTGTGGGGTCTTGCCAGTCGATGCCTTCCTATTCCTTCTCGCCCTCAGCGGCACTTCATCATCATCGTCAGGGAGGTCAATGACATGAGGAGGAGCTATAAGAAAAAGGAAAAGTTAAAAATGAAAAACCCAATCGACCGGAAGAGACCGTCAGTCGACTAAAAGCAGAACATCAGAAATTATACCGAGGTTGGAAGTAACAGCATCTTCCATCTCCTGTTCATCGTCCTTGGCAGAGATCTCAGAGGTAGCAGCACTGCAAGTTTCGAAAGCCAGTCGGTTTATTCAATGAATCGACCAAGAGTCCGTCCATGTTCAACAAAAGAAAACAAGTTCTATTGTTACCCGGAAATGGTGGGAACAGTCATCTTCATCTTAGGCAGGGCCTTTGGCGGTTTTGACGGCGCCGCTCGTGGATGCTTGGGAGCTTTTTCTGCCAGTACTGGGGAAGAAGTCCGAGGGCGTTTCGACGACTGCCCAACAGGCACAGCCGCCTTACCGCGTTCGCGCGAAGGATCATGTGTGAGCTTGGATCGCCGCTCCGAGCGGGGAGGTTCAACCTCTTCCTCCTCCTCTTCACTGGAGTCGACGTCATCGTCCCCCTCCCCTTCACCGTCAGATTGCCACTCCTCTCCACTTTCGCCACCGCTCGCCTCCCCCTCCTCGGCCTGCTCCTGTGCTCCGTTGGGCATCGAGTACATCTCAGTAATATCCTGGAAGACAGCAAACAAGACGAAGAAAGCAAGGTTACAGTCGGAGATGCAAGATCAGACCTTGTCTACTTCATATGATTGGTCGAGTGGAGGAATCCTCCTGGCTCCTCGAGGGTTGTCCTTGTTCCCTGTGATACTCGACAGCCACCCTTCCAGCATCTCGTTAGTGACCTCCTCCGGATGAATCCGAGTGGTGTCTTTGAGACCCGAATACAACCACATTGTGTGGTCATGAGCTTGGAGCGGTTGGATACGCCTCCGGAGGAAGACCTCTAACAAATCCATGCCGGTCACCCCATCGCGGACAAGCTGAACCACTCGACCGACCAGCACTTTGACTTGCGCCTTTTCTTCTGGCGTCACTTTAAGAGAGGAAGGTTTTTCTGCTCGGTTCAGGGAGAAAGGGGGAAGCCCAGTCGACTGTCCTGGGGTCACCTGGTCTTTACAGTAGAACCAGTTCGACTGCCACCCGCGGACCGACTCGGGAAAAGTGATGGACGAAAAAGAGCTTTTTCCTCTCATTTGGATCACCAGACCCCCGCACAACTGAATCACTTGCGTCCTTTCATCACTCGACTTGGATTTATTAACCGACTAAGAACGACAAGTGAAAATGTGCTTGAAGAGCCCCCAATGGGGGTGGCAACCCAAGAAATTCTCGCACAAGGAAACAAAGACAGCAAGGTACACAATGGAATTTGGAGTAAAGTGATGGAGATGCGCTCCGAAGAAGTTCAAGAAGCTCCGGAAGAAAGAATGAGGAGGCAGAGAGAATCCGCGATCGATGTGGGTAGTGAGGAGGACGCACTCACCCTCACGAGGCTGGGATTCGATCTCACTCCCCGGGAGACGCGCAGATTCGTGGGGAATGAATCCCCCCTCAACCAGATCATCAAGATCCTCTTGCCGAATCGCCGAAGGCATCCAATCGCCCTGGATCCAGTCCTTGGGCAGAGCGGACCTCGAAGAAGATCCGCCCCGACCGGACTTCTTCGCCTTCCCCTGCGCCGTCGCCTTCTTCGCACGCTCCAGAGCCGTCGTCTTCTCCTTCACCATCATCGCGGACGAAGCTCGAACGAGCAGGCAGCACCGAGGCAAGAGCGGAGGTGGCGGAAGATTTTGCGAAGGAAGGGGAAAAGTGAAGGCGCACTGTGCAAAAGCCCTGGGCCGACAGCTTATATGGGGTCGCTTCCGAGTGACTGACCTGTAGGCCCGGGTAATCCTGCCAAATCCCGCAACAGGCGCGCGCGCGATACGTGGCGAAAAAGTTGGCGCAGAGATCAAGGAGGCTCCGTTCTATCCCATCTGATTACTGCGGCCGCCTCCGTCCCGCGCGCTTCCCGAAATTCGAATCCCGCGAAATCCGCGGGCTGCAGAACAACTCGTCAGATGGAAGATCTCTCCCACGCAACTACTCGGGATCTTCAAGTAAAAGGATTCACTAGACTAAAGCAAACTAAGAATGGATCAAGGCGACTGAAAGAAGTTGATGACATCATCCATGACAATTGATCCAAAACAAGACGTTCTCATAGCACAAAGAATGGGTCGGAAGGATTCCCAACTCCTTCCCCACTCAAACCTCGATCCATTCGGGGGCTAATGATGAAGCTATGTACCTAGGGTAGGGTCATGGACCTGTCCTAACTGCCCTACCCAAGGACATCCCTAGAAGATATCACCTTTCAATCGACTTGGAGGTGTTCCACTCGACGGACTCGAAGACACTCGACCATGAAGCAATCACTCGACCAAGATCAAGCCACTCGACGGCCAGGAGACCTAAAGCCACCCCGCACGCTAACGGTCGGTCATTAAGTAGCTTTTATGGTCATCATAGCTCCTTATTAGAAGCGTTACCAGTAACGCCCAGCCTTAATGTACTTTAAACCCTGCATTACTGAGGGCCGTAGGGGTCTGGCGAACTCTATATAAGCCACCCCCCTCCTCAGTGTAAAGGGTTCGCATCCCTGTAACTCATACACACATAATCCAGTCGACCGCCTCCGGGCTCCGAGACGTAGGGCTGTTACTTCCTCCGAGAAGGGCCTGAACTCGTAAACCTCGTGTGCTTACAACTACTCCATAGCTAAGATCTAGCCTCTCCATACATACCCCCCTACATTACTGTCAGAGTTAGAACCACGACAATACCTTCAAGCACTCACCTCCCTGGCAACGACGCCAGAAAAGAGCTTGATGTCTACTATGCAACATTATTCTTATAGACAAGTGTTGGGCCTCCAAGCGCAGAGTTTTGTACGACAGTAGCAATTCTCCCTCAAGTGGATGACCTAAGGTTTATCAATCCGTGGGAGGTTTAGGATGAAGATGGTCTCTCTTAAACGACCCTGCAATCAAATACAAGAAATCTCTTGTGTCCCCAACACACCTAATACAATGGCAAATTATATAGGTGCACTAGTTTGGTGAAGAGATAATGATAAAAGTGTAATATTGATGGTAGAAATATATTTTTATAATCTGAATAAATAAAAACATCAAGGTAGCAAATAGTAAACGGGCACAAAAACGGTATTGCAATGCTTGAAAATGAGGCCTAGGGTCTGTACTTTCACTAGTGCGATCTCTCAACAATGCTAATATAATTGGATCATATAACCACCCCTCAACGTGAAACGAAGAATCACTTCAAAGTTCCTATCTAGCGGAGAACATAAGACAGACTTGTTTGTAGGGTACGAAACCACCTCAAAGCTATTCTTTTCGACCAATCTATCCTAGAGTTCGTACTAACATAACACGAAGCTATTCTTTCCGATCGGTCTAACCAAGAGTTCGCACTAAAATAACACCAAAGCAAATTTAGATTCATAATATTCAATCCAACACAAAGAACTTCAAAGAGTGCCCCAAGATTTCTACCGGAGAAACAAAGACAAGAACGTCCATCAACCCCTATGCATAGATTACCCCAATGTCACCTCGGGAATCCGTGAGTTGAGTGCCAAAACATATATCAAGTGAATCAATACATAACCCATTGTCACCACGAATATTCAATTGCAAGACATATATCAAGTGTTCTCAAATCCATAAAAGTATTCAATCCGGTAACAACGAAATCTCAAAGGAAAAAACTCAACTCATCACAACAAGATAGAGAGAGGAAAACACCATATGATCTGACTATATTAACAAAGCCTGCGATACATCAAGATCGTGACATCTCAAGAACACGAGAGAGGGAGAGAGAGAGAGAGAGATTAAACACATAGCTACTAATACAAACCCTCAGCCCCGAGGGTGGACTACTCCCTGCTCATCGTGGTGGCCGCCAGGATGATGAAGATGTCCACCAGAGATGATTCCCCCCTCCGGCAGGGTGCCAGAAAGGATCTAGATTGGTTTTCGGTGGCTACAGAGCCTTGCGACGGTGGAACTTCTGATCTAGGTTAACCCCGAGGGTTTTCGGATATTTGGGAATTTATAGGGTAAGGAGGGGGTGCGGGAGGCCACCGAGGTGGTCACAACCCACCTAGGCACGCATGGGCCCCCAGGCGCGCCCTGTGGGTTGTGCCCCCAGGGCACCCCCCAGGTGCTGCTCTGGCCCATTGGTCGTCTTCTGGTTCATAAAAAATCCACAAAAAAGTTCGCGGTGTTTGGACTCCGTATGATATTGATTTCTTGTGATGTAAAAAACAAGCAAAAAACAACAACTGGCACTGGGCACTGGGTTAATAGGTTAGTCCCAAAAAATGATATAAAGTTGCTATAAAATGATTGTTAAACATCCAAGAATGATAATATAACAGCATGAATACTTCATAAATTATAGATACATTGGAGACGTATCAGCGACATCCACGATCTTTCACCACCTAGTGAAAAAATTGGGGTCATTTCAAGGATTTTCACAAAACACCATGCCCAACGAGGGTGTTTGGGTAGGCAAGAAGGGTCTGTCTGAGAGCACATTATTTTCCGACATCCTTGAAATGGCACTAATTTATTTCATGGCAAATTTAAGACATATTGCCAAGTCATTTTGGTTTTTGACAAATTATACATTTTCTGGAGTTTTCTCGGTCAATGAAGGTTGATAAATAGTTGGACGTGTCCCAACTTGCATACTGTGTCCAAAATCGTTCAGACCTGACATGGATGCCTAACATGGGCATGCACACCTGCTTGCAAAAGTTGGGGTCATTTTAAGGATGCCCAAAAATAGTTATGTTCAACGAAGAGTGTTTGCTAATTGTGAGCTGCGTTGGAATTTTACCCGAAGAAGAAGGGTGAAGCAATATAGTAGTGGATAAGTATTTCCCTCAGTGAGAACCAAGGTTATCGAACCAATAGGAGAACCACGCAGAGCCTAGTCAAACAACATTTGTACACACAAGAGCAAATACTTGCACCCAACACGAGCAAGAGCGCTGTCAATCCCCTTGAACTCGTTACTTGCAAGGATTAAATCTGATAATGGTAGGTAGATAAATTGAAAAGTAAAATAAAAGATAGTAAAATTCAACAAGGTATTTTTTATTTATTGTAATATGATAAAGTAGACACGGGGGTCATAGTTTTTACTAGAGGCTTCTCTCTCATAAAGATAGCATATAGTGGGTAGACGAATTACTATTCGGCAATTGATAGAAAAGCGTATAGTTATGATGTTATTCATTGCAATAATCATGTATATAGGCATTATGTTCGTGACAAATAGACCGAAACGATTCTGCATCTACTACTATTACTCCACTCTGAGAGCACTTATATGCTTGCCGCTCTACGTATTATGTTCAAAAAAACAGAGTAATGCATGAAGTACGATGACATAATGTAGACAGAATAAAACCAAGAAATACGATTGAACCCCACCGTTTTACCCTTAATGGCAACAATACAAATACGTGTCTCGCTGCCCCTTCTATCACGAGGTGAGGACACCGCAAGATTGAACCCACTACAAAGCACCTCTCCCGCTGAAGGTAAATCAATCTAGTTGGCCAAACCAAACGGATAGATCATAAAGAAATACAAAGCTGTAATAATCATGCATAATAAAGTTCTATAAAGACCCAATTGCCTTCAATGAATAACCTGATCATAAACCCACAATTTATCGGATCCCAACAAACAAACTGTAAAAGAAGATTACATCGGATAGAACTCCATGCAGATCATGGAGAACATTCTACTGAAGATCGAAGAGAAAGAAGAAGCCATCTACCTACTAGGGGTATGGACCAGTAGGTCTGTGTAAACTACTCACACATCATTGGAGGTGCAGCAAGGATGATGTAGAAGCTCTCCGTGAATGATTCCCCCTCCGACGGAGTACCGGAAAAGGCCTCCGATGAGATCGCGGAAGAACAAAAGTTTGCGGCGGCGGTTGGTTTGGAGATTTATGGTAATTTACGGAGTTGGAATTAGATCAAGCCGAGTAGCGTGGGACCAACGAGCTTAGGTCGCGAGCCCCCTGGAGCGCCGTGTGAGCTCGCGGCTCTCCTAGATCTTATGGCCTCCTCCCAAATGTTCTAGGGTCCCTTCTAGTCCGGAAAAATCACTGTAAAGTTTCATCGTGTTTGGACTTTGTTTGGTACTTATTTTCTGAAAAGTCAAACATAAGTAAAAAAATAGCAACTGACAGTGGGTATTGAGTTAATAGGTTAGTCCCCAAAAATGAAAATGAAATTGCATATGGAGTATCTAAGATGGCAATATAATAACATGAAATGCTCAAAAATTATAGATACGTTGGAGGCGTATCAGTATTCGGGTACCTAGAAAGCTTCGTGTGAGAGCACGTTGTTTGTCGACATCCTTGAAATGACCCCAATTTTTTTCCGTGGCCTTTTATGACCAATTAAAGGCATCATGACAAAGTCATTTGGTTTTTGACAAACCTTTGCATTTTTTTGTGGTTTTCTCAATGGAAAAAAGGCTAATAAATTGTTGGACATGTCGCAACATGCAAACGGTGTCGGGATGCATACAAACCTGGCATGGATGCCTACCATGGGCATGCCCACTTGCTTTTAATAGTTGGGGTCATTTCAGGGATGTTCAAAAATAGACCATGTTCAAGAGAGGGTGTTCAGGCAGAAGGGTCCTTCTGAGAACACATTGTTTTCCCAACATCCTTGAGATGGCCTCAATTTTTTCTAGAGCTTAGTATAACCAATTCAAGGCACCTTGCCAAGTTGTTTGGGTTTTTGACAAGTTTTGCATTTTCTGGAGTTTTCCTGATGAAAAAGATCGATAAATCGTCGGACATGTCACCATGTGCATACGATGTAGGAAGTAGTTCAAACATGGCATGGCTAGCTAACATGGCCATGTCCACTTGATTGCAAAAAGTTGGGGTCAGTCCTGAGATTTCAAAAAAATATCATGTTCAATGGAGAGTGTTCGGATAGGCCAGAAGGGTCCGTCTGAGAGCATGTTGTTCCTCAGCATCTTTGAAATGGCCCCAAACTATTTTCCATGACCTTGTATGATCAGTTCAAGGTACCATGCCAAGTTATTTGGTTTTCCAATAAATTCTGTATTTTCTAGAGTTTTCTCTGTTAAAAGGGCCAATAAATGGATGCCTACCATGGGTATGCCCACCTGTTTGCAAACGTTGGGTTGTTTCAAGGATGTCCAAAATAGATCATATTCAACGGAGGTGTTCGGGTAGGCCAAAAGGGTCCATTTGAAAGCACGCTATTTTTTGACATCCGTCACATGGTCAGACGAGTGCATTCGTGAGCATGTAGATTTTCTAATTTTAATGCTTATGCTATTTGCAAATTCCATCGTTGTCAATGAATATGAGCATTTTCTTATCTCCATACCATTTCTTGATATTTGTCAAGAATTTAAAATTTTCAAACTGTACAAACTTTTTACAGATATGAACACTTTTTAAAAGATTGTTAACAAATTCCCAACAATTTATTAAAATTTTGAACACAAATTGCAAACCAAGTACTATTTTTAAAATTCATCAACTTCTTTTGAAACACAAACATATAGACAATATTTGAAAACAAGAATTTTTTGGTATTCCAAACAATTTTTCAATTTTCTGAACATGTTTCAAAAAGAATAAAGTCCAAAAAGGTGAAAATGAATTAAGAAAAAGAAGAAGAAAATTGAAAAAGAAAACGCTTAGGCCTTGGCCCAACTAGGTGACGGCATTGCTCCTATCGGGCGCCTGTTGGCCCGACACATGTAGTACCTTCAAATACAAAATAATGGTTTCAATGTTTTGTTCTTATTTTTTTCTAAATTCTAAATTTGTAGTGTTTCCAGAAAAGTGTTCATGTTCAAAATTTGTTTGCTCTTTTTAGAAAATATTCATCTTTTGGCGTTCTATGCAATTTTTATAGACATGGACATTCTTTAATTTTTTCTTTACAATTTTAGAAAATGCGAATATTTGTATGTTTTGAACAAAATTTGAAAAGGTGACCATTTTAATTTTTTTAATTAGTTTACACAAGCACGAGCATTTTTTGAAAAATGAAAAAGAAACAAAAATGAATAGAAAAAAGAGAGAAAGAAATAGTGCGAGAAGATATATTCGCTACAGTAAACCAGTCGTTGTCATCTATTTTGGAGAAAAAAATTCATGAATTTAAAAAGATCAAAGATTTTGGTAGAAAAGTTTGTGAAAATTAAAAGGAGTTCGTGGATGTGAAAAAAGTTCAGGGATTCAATTTTTTTGCGGATTTGAAAAAGTCATCAATTCAAAAAAAAACTTTATGAATTTGAATAAAAGGAAAAGAAAACGAAAAAAGAAAGAGAAAAAGATAAGGAACAAGAAAAAAAGAAGTAAAACCAGCCAAACAAAACGAGAAAAGGAGAAAAAAATAAAGTAAACCCGCGACCTCGGGAAAATGAAACCAGGAAAAAAGTAAAAAGTAAAAATAAAAAGGTAAACCCACGAGTTCCTCGTTCAGTGGGACACGAATAGAAGAAAGAAGAAAAGGAGAAAAAGGATGTAAGTATTCACATCATGTGAGTTGTGTGGTTGGCTACTGCGCCGTGCACATAACAAGGAGGTTGCAGGTTTGAATCACGTCGTGCACACTTTTTTGCAGGTTAACAGAAAAAGGAAAGAAAAAATGGGTCGGCCCAGTGCGGAGGGGGGTTCGCGTATGTAGAGGTTTCGGGCGACGCACTTAAAAAAAGACCATCCTTTCCTTTATTATAAAAGGGGTATGGAGAGATGTCCTACATTGATGTGTTTAAGAGGGTTGTACTGAAGCAGAAGTAAATATTAATTTTAGATTCACCTCCTAACTCAGTTGTTGGATTTGGCTTCAACACCTTTTGCTTTCGCATAGTACTAGATAACCCATTGCTCGTAACGACCAATTGCAGCCAAGAAGCTAAGCAACCTATGAACAACATGTTTTTGAATGATCCGCAAAGCAACGAAGGAATTTCTTTACCGTAGAGTGAAGTCATGGGCGAGCTTCCTTTAGTTTTGCCTCGTGATTATTGAGTCGGTGGCATCCATGTTCCCTTTGCGGCTCATGTGGAATGATATTCTACTCGTTATGTTTGTTTCTTGATCCGCACACCTATGCCTCGCACCTGGCAAACATTTAGAAATGTCGTGTTGGCGTTTAGTCATGCCTGTCAATTTTACGTGTCGGTAGTGTTAGTGTAAAAGGCATTTTCCCTGCTAGGGTAGGGCAGGAGTGCGGTTTGGATGTGGATGAAGGAGAGGGTAAAGCACCGACTCCTTGGGATCGTCCAGCTCGGAAATTTCTCGTCCTCAAGCCCGAAGGCGGCTTTAAGTTCACGAGAGCAACGACCTCGGTGTCAAACAATCTGCCAAACTTGATGTATGTATCGATCCATTCGAGTATGCTCGGCACACCTTAATCAAAAACCGGGTAGGATGGTTGACATTTCGTCATACAATCATATTCAATCCAATCCTATTTATGGACGGCAAAAATAATAATAAATAGTTTTTCTACTATGGAAACAGTAATAAATAGTTTGGCTAACTTCCATCTTATACGGCATATTCTGGTTTTGTACAGTCCCAACTGAGCAGCATTCCAGGAACTTCATAGTTGCAGGGTGGCACTTTAGGGCCCGTTCGGTGTCCCTTCGCTCAATGGCTCCGCTCCGGAGCGGACAGAGCTGCAGTTAAAATTCTTGAAGCGGTGCTTCGCAGATCCTAGAATTTGAAGGAGGTCCTTAATCAAATTATATTGATGCATCGCTAGAAAAGAGTAGAAAGTCATGTCAATTAACGACTGGTACAGTGGTACTTCATTTGGCACGGCGTCCATGCACCCTGCTTTAAAACGAAAGCGTCGCTGTGCGGTTATCAAGACCCTTTGTGATAAATAACCATCACACTCCAATCGTGAACTTTTCATGTCATATCCCAGCAAAATTCAGACGAACCTGGCCTCCTCCAAGGAAGGAAAAGATTAACAAACAAAGCCGCGGGCCTTTGATGCAAAGCAATCGACCGGTAATTTCGCGACCCTGATGACGTCTACAAGTGCATGTACCGGAGCAGGGGAAGAACAACAGCAAGAAAAGCTTGCTCGCTAGAGAGGAGGAACCGGCCAGGGAAACTTCATGCTACTACTATGCACAATTTCATCCCGTCAAGATTGTTCGGTCGCGACGTAGTATTTCACATCCACCGTTTGCCTCCACTTCTCTCGCCAAAAGCAGTGGACGCGACGACGCTTCTTTGCACGACCAGAGGGGCGTTGAACCACTGTGGATGTATACTACACCTGTACACCAATATCTGGGTGCTACCATGATAAAAATCTGGGTGCTACCATGATCGAGGAGTAGAAAGGGTCGTCTGACGGCGACGCTGGCATAGTCAATTGTGCGTTGCAACGTCCCCATTTGGCCACGGCGTGCACGCCGTGATCGTAATCATAATACTCTTCTACCGCTAGTGCAACAACTCTTCATGCCATTGGACCAGACCAGCCCCAACCAAGTTCAGACGACGAACCTGGCCGCCTCTCGCACCAAAAACCAAAAGGCTTATGAAAGCAAGGCACCGGCCTTTATTATGCAAACAAACGACCGGTAATCTCGTCACCCCGGTGACGTAGGGCGATTAACGAGGCAGCAAACGGAAGGAGGTGCATGAACCGGGGCAGGAGGTGGGGGAGGATGGAAGCAAGACGAAAGGGATGAGAGGGACGGCGGCGAGGGGACGCACATGGACCTGCCTACCTCGCCCGGAAAGGAGGAGGAACCGGTAGCGCAACTGCACAAGGCCGGCAAAACTTCATGCTGGTGCTACTTGGCAACGTCGGACGGCAAAGACCTTCAGGAGCTGCCTGTTGATCTTGGCACTTTTTTTTTTGTCTCAAAAGAGCCAGATTTGTTGGCATGAAGCATCGAGAACGTAATAGAAATTACATCGAGGTCTTTGAATCACCGAACAACGCCGTCGCTGCTGGAGCGAGCCGCCGACACGCCGCTTCCTTACAAGGTCTTCATGCGCGTGCTCCTAAGGACCGGCACCCAGAGCCATAGTCATCGCCGTTGAAGGCTTGAATCGAGCCGAAGAACCTGCCACCAAATATCGTCATCACGTATGCATAACAAGAAAAAATTAACCTCATCAGTCCGAGGAGCTGACAGGAATCTATGTCAAAGCTCTATCTAATCCTACCAACAGACAAACTTACGGAGGATCAAAACCCGAAAGACCAAATATGAATATAAGCATTGCTCTTACAAGGACTAAAACTCTGTCGAAGCCTTGCCCTTATAAGGACTAACACTCTTGCTATCCCATCTACTAGCCGAAGTCGAGGCATCGGGATTCGTCGAAGCTCTATCTAATCCTACCAACAGACAAACTTACGGAGGATCAAAGCCCGAAAGATCAAATATGAATATAAGCATTGCTCTTACAAGGACTAAAACTCTGTCGAAGCCTTGCCCTTATAAGGACTAACACTCTTGCTATCCCATCTACTAGCCGAAGTCGAGGCATCGGGATTCGTCGAAGCTCTATCTAATCCTACCAACAGACAAACAGACAAACTTACGGAGGATCAGAGCCCGAAAGACCAAATATGAATATAAGCATTGCTCTTACAAGGACTAAAACTCTGTCGAAGCCTTGCCCTTATAAGGACTAACACTCTTGCTATCCCATCTACTAGCCGAAGTCGAGGCATCGGGATTCTTCTACACGCCACCAGCCACCCGAGCGGTGGGCAGAGGAGATGCAAATCCACGGTCTTGCTGATGATCAGAGGAGAAAGGCTTGGCCCTAATGGATTTGCAAGAAAGAAGGGAAACACGTGATCTTAGCGCAATTTTACGTACACCAGAACCTGTTTGAGATCATTTGGAAAAGAATTTCACAGGATTATCCGTATGGCAGTTCCCCAAGCATACAGCATACACTGGATGCTGTTTCAATCAGCTCTACAACTTGAACAAAATTCAGAGCCAAAAATATATTTCACGCAGCTGTCAATGGTGGCTGCGAGATGTTCATCTCGGTGGTGGCATCAAGCAGCAGCTCCGGCCATAACAGAGACATTTAGACACAGTACAAGGAACGTAGCAATTCATAAAATCACAAGGTTGCAGTTATGTAAAAAGCATAGAACTTGGACGGAAACAAATTTTATTTATCCCAGGATGATTGCAAAGGTTACAGCACTCGACCACACGCCTGCAAAAACCAGGGATCTGGAGACAAAAAACAACCACACAAGGTTGTCATGGCAAGGGCCCTTTGATATGTTGCACCTTGCCAAGGCCAGATCCCCGGGGACATCAGGCAACCCCTACCGATGCTGCAGAAAAGCGACCATCCACCGCCGACGACACAAACGCACAGCACACACATACACGCTACAGACCGTGAACAGACTGAAACTGGAACAACCACACACTGAAAGAGATCGTAGCAGACACCTACACACGGATCGAAGAACCGGAGCTAAGCTTCTACGACAGGCACACACCGACAAATCCGACAAATAGAACTTGCTATGGAATTGAAACCAGAAGTACTGATGTCCCACAAACTCTGGAACCAGATTGTACTGGAAAAGAAGACACAACTGACTGACAATATTTGAGCTCCCACACAGGACTTGATAAGGAGAGAAAAAAAGAAGCATGGTGTAGGGACTGTAATCACAAGGGCATAGGTTGGGGGTAGAGGGACAGGGTGCCACGCTAATGGCAGCCGAAGGCTCAAGGAACAGGCATCCTCGCGAGAGGAGGCCTGCAAAAAACGAGCGCTTGGCTAAAGCGTCCCCCGGAAAACAACCGACCCTAGACAAAGGAAGCCCACCATGACTCAAACGCGCAACCGACGAACCGAACCGACTCTGCTATGAGGCTTGACTGAAGAAATACTACCTACGGTCGTATATTTGCATCTGGAGATCCTCTTAAGCAAGGATGTCGCACCACCAGAGCTGCTTCTCCAGTGATGCGATGTTGTGGTTGCCGATGAAGTTGAACTGGAGATTGAGGCCCTCCAACGACGCAGGCATGCTTCCCAGGAATGGAACGCTCTTGGGTGTGACCTTGAGACAGCCCGACAGTGAGAGGACACGGAGCTTGAGCCGCTCCGCGGATGCCAACACCGCAACACCATAGTCGCTGACCATGCAGTTTGAAAGATCAAGCTCCGCGAGCTCAGAGCAGCTCTCAGAAATGGCAAACAGACTTGCATCGGTTATCTTACTGCAGCCCTCGAGGCTCAGATGTGCAAGAGAAGTGCCGTGCGCCTTCACCAGGGCAGAAATAGCTGCATCTGTGAGATTCTCGCAACCATTCAAGTCAACATGAACCAGCCCACTTTCGGAACTCCTGATCAACGGAAGGAGGCCATCGTCGGTGACTGCACCAAGACCGCTAAGGTCAAGATTCTCCAGATGAGGGCAGATCATGCCAACCACGGCCAAGCTTGCGTCGGTGAATCCCGGGCACTGCTTGATGGTAAGGGACCGAAGTGATTTGCAAACGGGGAGCTGTGCAGGTGCAGAGCAGATGTCCTTGATACCAGTACACTTGACCAAAGAGAGAGTCTTGAACTTTGGGCTGCAGTTGAGGAGGAAAGAAAGGATGCCCATGAGAGTAATCCTGTTGCATTCCTCAATCTGCAAGTTCTCCAAAACCTTGGCTGCTTCTGCGAAATCCTTGAGAAGACCATCTGAGATTTGGCTGCACTTCCTGAGGTAAAGCTGCTTCAAGCTCGGGCAGAACTTGGCAATGGAAACAAGTGCCAGCTCGGTGACTCCTGGGCAGGAAGTGATACTCATACATCTGAGCTTCTGCAGGCCAAGGGCATTTGCCATGACCCAAAAACCCCTCTCGCCAACCGCGGACAGGCGAGTGAGGGTGAGGTTTGTGATCGCCTTTCCGTAGTACCCAATCACAGCAAGAGAAGCATCAGTGATGCTCAAACCCTGAAGGCAGACCTTGGCAAGCGAGGCTGTGGCGGAACAGATGAGACCAGACACTCCCTGGTCACCAACATATGCACAGTTCTTGATGTTCACCGCCTGCAGCTTGGAGCAGCACCTGCCGATAGCCTTGAGGCCTTCGTTGGCAACACCAGAGCATGCCTCAATGGTCAGCGTCTTCAAATCCGGGCATCCCTGAGCGACGGCGACGAGGCCCTTGTCGGTGACCAGCGGGCAGCCGGTGATGTCGAGCTTCTCGAGCGAGGGGCACCCGGCGGCGATCTCAGCGAGCCCCGCGTCCGTCACCTGCGGCACGTCCCACAGGGCGAGCGAGCGGAGCGACGGGCACCCACGGGCGACCGCGGAGAGGCCGCTGTCGGTGACGCCGCGCGTCGGGTGGCTCCCCCGGACGACGACGCTCTCGAGGCTGCCGCGGAGGCCGTCGGCGACGGCCGCCGCGGTGAGGGCGACGTCCGTGGCGCCCTCGCCCTCGAGGGTCCTCTCGGAGCGGCCCGGGCGCGCGGCCTCGGCCTCGTCCTCGTCCTCGTCCTCGTCGTCGCAGACGAAGACCTGGTTGAGGTCCGGCACGGCCGGGGCCCGCTTGATCTCAGAGGCGCGGATGCCCCCAAGCAGCGCGAGCCAGCGGCGGGAGACGCAGGAGGAGGCGCCCCGCGCGCGGGCGCCCTGCACGCGGCGCAGGATCTCGAAAAGGCACCCGTCCGGGAGCGCGTCGAGGGTCGGCGCCTCCCTCAGCCTCTGCCTCTTGGCCGCCGGCGCCGCCCTGAGCGCCTCCTCCGCCGCCGCGGCGAAGACGCAGGGGGGCACGGCCGTGACGCGCGCGCGCTTCCGCTGCCGCGCGCCGCCGAACATCGCCTCCACCGGGTCCAGGACAAGCAGACCGCCATCTACACAAACAAACACACACAAAAATCAGCACACCGAGCCAACAAAATCCCCAGATCTCCGGAGAAACACGGCGCGAACAAGCGCTCGATCTCAATTCAATTCGATTCGGGGCCTTGCTTACCGCGGCAATCGTGGAAGGGAGGCATGGCGAGGAGGAGATCGAGGAGCTGCTGCGACGAGAACGAATCAATCAATCGGGCGGCGCTGCGAACGAGCGAACGAACCCTGACGAAGGGAAAAAATTGGGGGAGGAGCGGGGGGAGGGGAGGAATGGGGTGGGGTGGGGTGGGGTGCGGTGGTGGGTTTGGGGGGGCGGTGGTGGTTCTTATGTGTGATGGTGCGGCGGGGAATCCGGTCCAGTGGCTCGCCCAACTTGCGATGGGGATTTGCCGGGATTCAATGAATCTCATCATCGGGGAGGGGAGGGTCAAGGGGGATTGTACACTGTACCGCCGCTGTGATGTGCTGGGATGCGCCTGCATGCATGCACCTCTTTCTTTACTCGGCTGGCGCGTCCGCACAGCGGTTGCTGCTTTTTTTTTTTCCCTCTCTCTCTCTCTCTGGCGGAGGAAGATGCTGGTTTGGAGATTTTGGGGCATTTTCAAATTTCAAATGCTTGCTTTTGAAAATTGAACCGGGTTGCTGGTCTAGATGGAGTTGCGGTTTCGGTGATTTGAAAGAATATATGGGGAAGCAAGCATGCAATTTATGACCAACAACCCCTACAAAAAAAAAAGAAGGTTTTTATCTTGCATGTGGATTCTCAATTGATCGATGAGCCAAAACTTTTGCCTTCGCCTTTAAGAAAGATCAAGAAATTGGATACTTTCTGTGCACAATTGTATGCCTTCAAAATGAGTAAGTGAGTGGTCGTTTGGTTTCGTATGGCAGGTTCAATCGGCTCGGCGTTGTTTGGAAAAGAATTCGATTGTTTTTATCTCGAAGATTGGGTTTTTATGTATTTACCTCATTAGACATGAACTTTTGTAATTCTTTTGTAATCCTTATATCAAGGGCGGATTGAATAGAGCGCGATGAAATGCCGAAGGCTTCCAGAATCATTTACGGCGAGGTCGTGTCGAATAAACCATGAAGAAGCTCCTATCAATTCTGAAGATATTGCATACAAAAAATGGTTGCAAGGTATGATTGTTTCAAAATGCCCCCAACCCTAAACATAGTTGTTTCGTTGGTGCTTCTCTCTCTCACTCACTCTCTCTCTCTCTCTCTCTCTCTCTCTCATTTGGAGTTTTTGGGGCATTTTCATTTCAAATTTCAAATGCTGACTTTTGAAATTGAACCGGGGTTGGTGGTCTAGATGGAGTCGCCGCTTTCAGTGATTTGAAAGAATACATGGGGAAGCAAGCATGCAATTTATGACCAACAATCCCCGCAAAAAAAATACTATGAACAACAAACAAAAATAGAAGGCTTTTTATGTGGCGTGTCGATTCTCAATTGATCGATGAGCCAAAACTTTTGCCTCCGCCTTTAAAAAGGATCAAGAAATTGGATACTTTTTATGCATAATTGTATACCTTCCATAATGAGTTGCGGTCTCAACGGTTTGAAAGAATATATGGCGAAGCAGGCATGCAATTTATGACCAACAATCCCCGCAAAAAGAAAACTATGAACAACAAACAAAAATAAAAGATTTTATCTGACGCGTGGATTCTTAATTGATGGAGTAGCCAAAACTATTGCCCACGTTTTAAAAAAAATCAAGAAATTGTATACTTTTTATGCATAGTTGTATACCTTACATAATGAGTACATGGGTGGTTGTTTGGTTTTGTATGACACATTCAATCGGCTCGGATATGTTTGAAATAAATTCAGTCGTTTTAAACTTGTAAATTGGGTTTTTAGATATATATTTAGCTCAGTGGGCATGAGCTTTTGTAATTCTTAGATCAAGGTCGGATTGAATAGACCGCGATGAAATGCCGAAGGCTTCCAGAATGTTTTACGGCGTAGTCGTGTCGAATAAACCATGAAGAAGCTCAGATCAATAACGAAGATATTACACACAAAAATGGTTGCAAGGTATGACTGTTTCAAAATGCCCCCAACCCTAACCTCATGAGGCACTTCTCAAAAATTAAGGGGTTCATTCTTCAAACTAATAAAACAACCTCAAGAAGACATGATTATAGACGAACCACGGGTGAACACATCTTGATGACATACAAATGCCACTTGAGGCTCATTATATATACATCTGTGTCTGTTTAAGGGCCTCTTTGATTCGCAAAAAATTCAAAATCAAAGGAACGGGAAAACACAGTAATATGATAGGATTGCACATGCAAAATAAAAGGTTGAAAAAACACAAGAGTGTATAGAATTGCGTGTTTGATTCGTAAAAGTAGGAAAAAAACACATTAATCCTAAAATGCACAGTCAATTTAAGGTTAAATCATATGCAAAATATAAGATGGAGTTGATATTATGCTACGTATGGTGTTTGTCTTGTTATTTGTGCATAGGAATATAAGGGCTCCCTTGATTTAATTAACTCCATATGACTTTTGGATGATTAAAATTCGTAGAAATTTTTCCTACATTTGATTTGTAGGCTATAGGGATATTTTTCGAGGAATCATTTGTATTACATTTCATAGGAAATCTAGTATCCATTCTAAGGGCATCTTTGATCCGTAGGATTCCATAAACATGGTTATTGAAAAAACATAGGTTTGAAATGCCCTGCTTGTCTTAATCCTAAAGGATTTTGGATTGTTTGATGGCACCATAGGAAAAACAAATAATTCTTTCAAAGAGATTTGAGTGGATGCTAATAATCCTATGAGAAATAGTACAAAGAAATCCATAAGAAAAATTCTTATGATCCAATTATATGAATCAAACAATGAACATAGGAAAAATTCCTAAGGATTCTAATCCTCCAAAATTATTATGAAAATCCTTTGAATCAAAGAAGCCCTAACCTTTTTGGAAAAAATCCTTTATTGTTTTCTTGTGAAGCAATCAAGAACACACAAAATGTTGTAGAATTCATATGAGGCGTGGCATTTCAATCCCCTATTTTTTTCTATTCCCGCGTTTTTACAAATATGTGAACGAAAGAGGCCCTAAAAATGAGGTTAGGAGTGGATTGTAAAATTCACTTGTTTTTTCCCTGTTGGAACTCAATCTGAAAAAAAAACTTTTTTATGGTCCATTTCTTTAAGTCAAATGCATGAATAGTGTCATCATAGTAAAATTTTGTATTCCTAGAATTTCCATTTATATTGTTGGCATAAAGTACTAGGATTATTCGCTTACCTTGTTGCAACTTGTGAAAAAGGTCCTAAAAAAAGAACTTGAGAAACAGATTTGACCATTTTTTGGAACTTTAACATAAAATGAACTGTATCTGAAAATAGTTCTCACAATCTGACCATTTTGCATGATGCCCCGGGCTGCGCACTAGATAGCATAAGGGCATCTCCAACGCTGACCCTCAAACCGTCCGCATACATTCGGATCGTCGAAGTCATCCAACGTGGTCATGTGTCGTCCACTCAACTCCTTGGATGCACTTTTTTCGCAAACCAGAGACAAAGTGGTGGGTCTTTGCGGGCAACCAGACCACTGTCATTCCCGCTCCTGACTACCCTAGGCCCCAAAAACCCTGCCCTGCGCCCGCGTGCATTCCCCTCTGGCGCCACCTGTCCGCATTCATGCCGCCGTAAAGTGGCGCTCCGCATTGTCGCCGGCCCAGAGCGAACGTGATCTCTCACTGGCGCCGACATTGAAGCAGCACGCCCGCCAAGAGCGCTGCCAATGCCAATTCAATGCCAGAGAGACGTATGCAATAGGGGACGAGACGGATTGGTACCGGAACCTTAGATTGGTACCTGTGGGTGACTAGTAGTGTTGATTATATCTTGTAGTTGATGCTAGCCAGTTTATTTGGTGGAGGATTATATGTTCAAACCTATCATGATATTTATTACTCCTCTGATCTTGAGCATGAACATGTTGTGTGAGTAGTTACTTTTGTTCTTGAGGACATGGTAGAAGTCATGTTGCAAGTAATCATGTGAATTTGATATTCGTTCGAATTTTTGATGATATGTATGTTGTCATTCCCTTAATGGTGTTATGTGAATGTCGACTACATGACACTTTACCATCTTTGGGCCTAAGGGAATGCATTGTGGAGTAGTTATTAGACGATGGGTTGCTAGAGTGAGAGAAGTTTAAACCCTGGTGAAAGGATCGATATAGTTGACTAGAGGGGGTGAATAGGCAACTAACAATTTTAGCTTTTCTTTACCAATTTAAACTTTGCATCAAAGTAGGTTGTCTAGAAATGCAACTAGGTGAGCAACCTATATGATGCAACAACAACAAGCACACAAGCAAGCAAAGGATACAATACAAAGTAAGCTTGCACAAGTAAAGGTAGGAGATAACCAAGAGTGGAGCCGGTGAAGATGAGGACGTGTTACCAAAGTTCCTTCCCTTTGAAAGGAAGTACGTCTCCATTGGAGCGGTGTGGAGGCACAATACTCCCCAAGAAGCCACTAGGGCCACCGTATTCTCCTCATGCCCTCACACAATGCGAGATGCCGCGATTCCACTATTGGTGCCCTTGGAGGCGGCGACCGAACCTTTACAAATAAGATTGGGGCAATCTGCACAACTTAATTGGAGGCTCCCAACGACACCACGAAGCTTCACCACAATGGAATATGGCTCCGCAGTGACCTCAACCATCTAGGGTGCTCAAACACCCAAGAGTAACAAGACCTGCAAGGGATTAGTGGGGGAATCAAATTTCTCTTAGTGGAAGTGTAGATCGGGGCCTTCTCAACCAATCCCTAGAAGATCAGCAAGTTTGATTGGCTAGGGAGAGAGATCGGGCGAAAATGAAGCTTTGAGCAACAATGGAGTTTGGGAAGGGAAGAGGTAGTCAACTTGGGGAAGAAGACCCCACTTATATAGTGTGAGAAAAAATCCAACCGTTACCCACCTACTCAGCCTGCGACATGCGGTACTACTGCAAGTGCGCACGGTACTACCGCACAGGCATGCGGTACTACCGCTTGGTAGTGCGGTACTGCCGCTCGCGCAGCAGGGGCCAGATGAGGCCCTGTTGCACATGGCAACAAGCGGTAGAACCTCCAGAGCGGTACAACCGCGCTCCCTTGCGGTACTACCATAAGGCAGGGCTCATTCTGGGGCTGAGAAGGCATGGACTAATAAAATTACATCCGTGGCTACTTCCACTGAGTTTTGGTCTGTGTAAAAAAACGGCACGGTACTACAGCTCACAGGGAGCGGTACTACCACGTAGGGTGCGGAAGTAAAAAATTATTTCTGCCCCTAATTCCGCGCATGCCACCATTCTGGGCCAGAGGCCACGGTACTACCGCGTGCTAGGAGCGGTACTACGCACACGCGGTACTACCGCTGCCACGGGCGGTACTACCGTGGGCAGCTGCGGTACTACTGCTCTCTTGAGCAGTACAACCGCACGCCACAGAACAGTAGCACTAGGAAGCCTTCATCTTCGCAACGACAAGGAAAACGACCGGGGCTCCAAAGAAGCGAAGGAAATGTGGTGCAAAGAAACATATGTGTACGTGTTGATTTCACCCTAACCTTTCTGAAGCGGATCCCCTCTTAATAGTACTGCTTTCCTACGACTCAAATCCACCAAAAAGAAACATAGAGAAACGTCATCTTCGATAGGCTTCGAGGGGCACCGAATCGTCTTGTGCCTAGACATGAGATATCTGAAATGCTCAATGCACATGATTAGTCCGCAAATACATTGTCATCAATCACCAAAACCACTTAGGGAGAAATATGCCCTTACACCTGGTTTATGCGCTATTCCGTAAGGGGCTGATTTGGATTCACATGTTTATTATCATGGTTAGATTTATATTAATTCTTCTTTCGTAGTTACGAATGCTTGTGAGAGAGGTTAATCATAAGTGGGAGGATTGTTCAAGTAAAGCACCCAAGCACCGGTCCACCCACATATCAAATTATCAAAGTATCGAACGCGAATCAAACCAACATGTTGAAAGTGACTAGATAAAATTTCCGTGTATTCTCAAGAACGCTTTGCTTGCTATAAGAGATTGTTTTGGTCTGTCCTTTGCTGCAAAAATGGATTGGGCTATCTAGTTGCACTTATGGTTACTATTTTTACTTGTCACTTGTTACAAATTATTTTGTTATCAAACTACTTGTTACCGACAATCTTAGTGCTTGCAGAAATTACATTGCTGAAAACCGTTTGTCATTTCCTTCCGCTCCTCGTTGGGTTCAACACTCTTACTTATTGAAAGGACTACGATTAATCGTGTATACTTGTGGATCATCACATCACATCCACCAAGACCGCAGGCGGGAACGCTATGTGGGAGAGCCTGTCGACGAAGAGGAAGCACGAGATCGCCGCCCTTGCGGCAACTTGGCAGAGTCGTTGTGCTAGGAGTGTTGGGGAACGTAGCAGAAATTCAAAATTTTCCTACGTGTCACCAAGATCTATCTATGGAGAAACCAGCAACGAGGGGAAAGAGAGTGCATCTACATACCCTTGTAGATCGCTAAGCGGAAGCGTTCAAGTGAACGGGGTTGATGGAGTCGTACTCGTCGTGATCCAAATCACCAATGACCAAGTGCCGAACGGACGGCACCTCCGCGTTCAACACACGTACAGCCCGGTGACGTCTCCCATGCCTTGATCCAGCAAGGAGAGAGGGAGAGGTTGAGGAAGACTCCATCCAGCAGCAGCACAACGGCGTGGTGATGATGGAGGAGCGTGGTACTCCAGCAGGGCTTCGCCAAGCACGTGACGGAGGAGGAGAGGTGTTGGGGAGGGGAGGGGCTGCGCCTTGGATCAGGTATGAAGTCCTCCATCTCCCCCACTATATATAGGAGGGCCAAGGGGAGGCGCCGGCCCTAGGAGATCCAATCTCCTAGGGGGGCGGCGGCCAAGGGAGGTTTCCCTCCCCCCCAAGGCACCTAGGGGGTGCCTTCGCCTTGTGGGACTCTTCCTTTAGGGTTTCCCCCACACTAGGTGCATGGGCCCTAGGGAAAAGTGGCGCCCCAGCCCACTTTGGGCTGGATCCCTTCCCACTTCAGCCCATGGGACCCCCCCGGGATAGGTGGCCCCACCCGGTGGGCCCCCGGGACCCCTCCGGTGGTCCCGGTACAATACCGATGACCCCGAAACTTGTCCCGATGGCCGAAATAGGACTTCCTATATATAAATCTTTACCTCCGGACCATTCCGGAACTCCTCGTGACGTTCGGGATCTCATCCGGGACTCCGAACAACATTCGGTAACCACATACAAACTTCCTTTATAACCCTAGCGTCATCGAACCTTAAGTGTGTAGACCCTACGGGTTCGGGAAGCATGCAGACATGACCGAGATGTACTCCGGTCAATAACCAACAGCGGGATCTGGATACCCATGTTGGCTCCCACATGTTCCACGATGATTTCATCGGATGAACCACGATGTCGAGGATTCGATCAATCCCGCATACAATTCCCTTTGTCTAGCGGTATAGTACTTGCCCGAGATTCGATTGTCGGTATCTCGATACCTCGTTCAATCTCGTTACCAGCAAGTCTCTTTTACTCGTTCCGCAACACATCATCCCGTGATCAACTCCTTGATCACATTGTGCACATTATGATGATGTCCTACCGAGTGGGCCCAGAGATACCTCTCCGTCACACGGAGTGACAAATCCCAGTCTCGATTCGTGCCAACCCAACAGACACTTTCGAAGATACCTGTAGTGTACCTTTATAGCCACCCAGTTACGTTGTGACGTTTGATACACCCAAAGCATTCCTACAGTATCCGGGAGTTGCACAATCTCAAGGTCTAAGGAAATGATACTTGACATTAGAAAAGCTTTAGCATACGAACTACACGATCTTTGTGCTAGGCTTAGGATTGGGTCTTGTCCATCACATCATTCTTCTAATGATGTGACCCCGTTATCAATGACATCCAATGTCCATGGTCAGGAAACCGTAACCATCTATTGATCAACGAGCTAGTCAACTAGAGGCTTACTAGGGACATGGTGTTGTCTATGTATCCACACATGTATCTGAGTTTCCTATCAATACAATTCTAGCATGGATAATAAACGATTATCATGAACAAGGAAATATAATAATAACCTATTTATTATTGCCTCTAGGGCATATTTCCAACAGTCTCCCACTTGCACTAGAGTCAATAATCTAGTTCACATCGCCATGTGATTAACACTCAGAGAGTTCTGGGTTTGATCATGTTATGCTTGTGAGAGATGTTATAGTCAACGGGTCTGAAGCTTTCAGATCCGTGTGTGCTTTACAAATATTTATGTCATCTCCTAGATGCAGTTACCACGCTCTATTTGGAGCTATTCCAAATAACTGTTCTACTATACGAATCCAATTTACTACTTAGAATAATCTGGATTAGTGTCAAAGTTTGCATCGGCGTAACCCTTTACGACGAACTCTTTTTCCACCTCCATAATCAAGAAAATTCCTTAGTCCACTAGTTACTAAGGATAACCTTGACCGTTGTCCTGTGATCCATTTCTAGATCACACTTGTACCCCTTGACTGACTCATGGTTTGGCACACTTCAGGTGCGGTACATAACATTGCATACTTTAGAGCCTACGACTAAAGCATAGGGGACGATCTTCGTCCTTTCTCTCTATTCTGCCGTGGTCATGTCTTGAGTCTTGCTCAATACTCACACCTTGTAACACAGCCGAGAACTCCTTCTTTGCTGATCTATTTTGAACTCCTTCAAAATCTTGTCATGGTACGTGTTCGTTTGAAAGTACTATTAAGCGATTTTGATCTATCCTTATAGATCTTGATGCTCAATGTTCAAGTAGCTTAATTCAGGTTTTCCATTGAAAAACACTTTTCAAATAACCCTATATGCTTTCCAGAAATTATACATCATTTCTGATCAACAATATGTCAACAACATATACTCATCAGAAATTCTATAGTGCTCCCACTCACTTCTTTGGAAATACAAGTTTCCCATAAACTTTGTATAAACCCAAAATATTTGATCATCTCATCAAAGTGTACATTTCAACTCCGAGATGCTTACTCCAGTCCTTAGAAGGATTGTTGGGGCTTTGCATACTTGTTAGCATCTTTCAGGATTGACAAAAACTTCTGGTTGTATCACATACAACCTTTCCTCAAGAACAAGGAAACAATATTTTGACATCCTATCTGCAAGATTTCATAAATAATGCAGTACCTACTAATTCGAACAGACTCTTAGCATCGCTACGAGTGAGAAAGTCTCATCGTAGTCAACTCCTTGAACTTGTCGGGAAACATCTTAATGACAAGTCGAGCTTTCTCAATGGTGACATTTACCATCATTGTCCGTCTTCTTTTTAAAATCCATCTGTACTCAACAGCCTCACGACCGTCGAGCCGTTCTGCCAAAGACTACACTTTGTTTTCATACATGGATCCTCTCTCGGATTTTATAGCCTCGAGCCATTCATCGGAATCCGGGCCCACCATCGCTTCTCCATAGCTCGTAGGTTCATTGTTGTCTAGCAACATGACTTCCAAGACAGGATTACGTACCACTCTGAAGTAGTACACATCCTTGTCATCCTACGAGGTTTGGGAGTGACTTGATCCGAAGTCTCATGATCACTATCATAAGCTTCCACTTCAATTGGTGTAGGTGCCATAGGAACAACTCATGTGCCCTGCTATACACTAGTTGAAGTGACGGTTCAATAACCTCATCAAGTCTCCACCATCCTCCCACTCAATTCTTTCGAGAGAAACTTTTCCTCGAGAAAGGACCCGATTTGAGAAACAATCCCTATTGCTTTCGGATCTGAGACAGGAGGTATACCCAACTGTTTTGGGTGTCCTATGAAGATGCAGTTATCCGCTTTGGGTTCGAGCTTATCATCCTGAAACTTTTTCACATAAGCGTCGCAGCCCCAAACTTTTAAGAAATGACAGCTTAGGTTTCTCTAAACCATATTTCATACGGTGTCATCTCATCGGAATTACGTGGTGCCCTATTTAAAGTGAGTGCGGTTGTCTCTCATGCCTAACCCATGAACGATAGTGGTAATTCGATAAGAGACATCATGGTATGCATCATATCCAATAGGGTGCAGTTATGATGTTCGGACATACCATCACACTATGGTGTTCCAGGCGGTACTAGTCGTGAAACAATTTCCACAATGTCTCAATTGTGTACCAAACTCGCAACTCAGATATTCATCTCTATGATCATATCATAGATATTTTATCCTCTTGTCACGACGATATTCAACTTCATTCTGAAATTACTTGAACCATTCAATAATTCAGACTTGTGTTTCATCAAGTAAATATGCTCAGTATCTACTCAAATCATCTGTGAAGTAAGAGCATAACGATATCCACTGCGTGCCTCAGCACTCATTGGACTGCACACATCAAAATGTGTTACTTCCAACAAGTTGCTTTCTTGTTCCATTTTACTGAAACCGAAGCTTTCAGTCATCTTGCCCATGTGGTATGATTTGCATGTCTCAAGCGATTCAAAATCAAGTGAGTCCAAACGGTCCATCTGCATGGAGTTTCTTCATGCGTACATACCAACAGACACGGTTCACATGTCTCAATCTTTTCAGAAATGAGTGAGTCCAAAGATCCATCAACATGGAGCTTCTTCATGCGTTTTATACCAATATGACTTACATGGCAGTGCCACAAGTAGGTGGTACTATCATTACTATCTTATATCTTTTGGCATGAACATGTGTATCACTATGATCGAGATTCAATAAACCATTCATTTTAGGTGCAAGACCATTGAAGGAATTATTCAAATAAATAGAGTAACCATTATTCTCCTTAAATGAATAACCGTATTGCGATAGACATAATCCAATCATGTCTACGCTCAACGCAAACACCAAATAACAATTATTTAGGTTTAACACCAATCTCGATGGTAGAGGGAGCGTGCGATGCTTGATCATATCGACCTTGGAAGCACTTCCAACACATCTCGTCAGCTCACCTTTAGCTAGTCTCCGTTTATTTCGTAGCTTTTATTTCGAGTTACTAACACTTAGCAACCGAACCGGTATCTAATACCCTGATGCTACTAGGAGTACTAGTAAAGTACACATTCACATAATGTATATCCAATATACTTCTATCGACAGCCTTCTCATCTACCAAGTATCTAGGGTAATTCTGCTCTAGTGGTTGTTCCCCTTATTACAGAAGCACTCAGTCTCGGGTTTGGGTTCAACCTTGGGTTTCTCCACTAGAGCAGCAGCTGATTTGCCGTTTCATGAAGTATCCCTTCTTGCCCTTGCCCTTCTTGATTTCTACTTTCGCGGTGTCAAACATCGCGAATATTTCAAGGATCATCATATCTATCCCTGATATGTTATAGTTCATCACGAAGCTCTAGCAGCTTGGTGGCAATGACTTTGGAGAAACATCACTATCTTATCTGGAAGATCAACTCCCACTCAATTCAAGTGATTGTTGTACTCAGACAATTTGAGCACAAGCTCAACGATTGAGCTTTTCTCCCTTAGTTTGCAGGCTAAGAAAATCGTCGGAGGTCTTATACCTCTTGACGTGGGCACGAACCTGAAATCCCAATTTCAGCCCTCGAAACATCTCATATGTTCCGCGATATTTCAAAAATGTCTTTGGTGCCTCAATTCTAAACCATTCAACATTACCGAACTATCACGTAGTTATCTAAACGTGTATGTCCGATGTTCGCAACATCCACGAACGACGTTTGGGGTTCAGCACACTGAGCGGTGCATTAAGGACATAAGCCTTCTACTGTCCGCATAATTGCTACTGTCAACTTTCAACTATATTTTCTCTAGGAACATATCTAAAACAGTAGAACTAAAGCGCGAGCTTACGACATAATTTGCAAAGATCTTTTGACTATGTTCAGGATAATTAAGTTCATCTTATGAACTCCCACTCAGATAGACATCCCTCTAGTCATCTAAGTGATTACATGATCCGAGTCAACTAGGCCGTGTCCGATCATCACGTGAGACGGACTAGTCAACGTCGGTGAACATCTTCATGTTGATCGTATCTACCATACGACTCATGCTCGACCTTTCGGTCTTCTGTGTTCCGAGGCCATGTCTGTACATGCTAGGCTCGTCAAGTCAACCTAAGTGTTTGCATGTGTTCCGAGGCCATGTCTGTACATGCTAGGCTCGTCAACACCCGTTGTATTCGAACGTAAGAATCTATCACACCCGATCATCACGTGGTGCTTCGAAACGACGAACTTTCACAACGGTGCACAGTTAGGGGGAACACTTTCTTGAAATTTTAATGAGGGATCATCTTATTTACTACCGTCATTCTAAGCAAATAAGATGCAAAAACATGATAAACATCACATGCAATCAAATAGTGACATGATATGGCCATCATCACTTTGCTCCTTTCGATCTCCATCTTCGGGGCTCCATGATCATCATCGTCACCGGCATGACACCATGATCTTCATCATCATGATCTCCGTGAAGTTGTCTCGTCAACTATTACTTCTACTACTATGGCTAACGGTTAGCAATAAAGTAAAGTAATTACATGACGTTTATGTTGACACGCAGGTCATAAATAAATTAAAGACAACTCCTATGGCTCCTGCCGGTTGTCATACTCATCGACATGCAAGTCGTGATTCCTATTACAAGAACATGATCATCTCATACATCACATATATCATACATCACATCCTTTGGCCATATCACATCACATGGCATACCCTGCAAATACAAGTTAGACGTCATCTAATTGTTGTTTGCATGTTTTACGTGGCTGCTATGGGTTTCTAGCAAGAATGTTTCTTACCTACGCAAAACCACAACGTGATATGTCAATTGCTATTTACCCTTCATAAGGACCCTTTTCATTGAATCCGATCCGACTAAAGTGGGAGAGACTGGCACCCGCTAGCCACCTTATGCAACTAGTGCATGTCAGTCGGTGGAACCTGTCTCACGTAAGTGTACGTGTAAGGTCGGTCCGGGCCGCTTCATCCCACAATGCCGTTGAATCAAGATTGACTAGTAACGGTAAGCATATTGAACAAAATCAACGCCCACAACTACTTTGTGTTCTACTCGTGCAAAGAATCTACGCAATAGACCTAGCTCTGATACCACTGTTGGGGAACGTAGCAGAAATTCAAAATTTTCCTACGTGTCACCAAGATCTATCTATGGAGAAACCAGCAACGAGGGGAAAGAGAGTGCATCTACATACCCTTGTAGATCGCTAAGCGGAAGCGTTCAAGTGAACGGGGTTGATGGAGTCGTACTCGTCGTGATCCAAATCACCGATGACCAAGTGCCGAACGGACGGCACCTCCGCGTTCAACACACGTACAGCCCGGTGACGTCTCCCATGCCTTGATCCAGCAAGGAGAGAGGGAGAGGTTGAGGAAGACTCCATCCAGCAGCAGCACAACGGCGTGGTGATGATGGAGGAGCGTGGTACTCCAGCAGGGCTTCGCCAAGCATGTGACGGAGGAGGAGAGGTGTTGGGGAGGGGAGGGGCTGCGCCTTGGATCAGGTATGAAGTCCTCCATCTCCCCCACTATATATAGGAGGGCCAAGGGGGGCGCCGGCCCTAGGAGATCCAATCTCCTAGGGGGGCGGCGGCCAAGGGAGGTTTCCCTCCCCCCCCCAAGGCACCTAGGGGGTGCCTTCCCCTTGTGGGACTCTTCCTTTAGGGTTTCCCCCACACTAGGCGCATGGGCCCTAGGGGAAAGTGGCGCCCCAGCCCACTTTGGGTTGGATCCCTTCCCACTTCAGCCCATGGGACCCCCCGGGATAGGTGGCCCCACCCGGTGGGCCCCCGGAACCCCTCCGGTGGTCCCGGTACAATACCGATGACCCCAAAACTTGTCCCGATGGCCGAAATAGGACTTCCTATATATAAATCTTTACCTCCGAACCATTCCGGAACTCCTTGTGACGTCCGGGATCTCATCCGGGACTTCGAACAACATTCGGTAACCACATACGAACTTCCTTTATAACCCTAGCGTCATCGAACCTTAAGTGTGTAGACCCTACGGGTTCGGGAAGCATGCAGACATGACCGAGATGTACTCCGATCAATAACCAACAGCGGGATCTGGATACCCATGTTGGCTCCCACATGTTCCACGATGATTTCATCGGATGAACCACGATGTCGAGGATTCGATCAATCCCGCATACAATTCCCTTTGTCTAGAGGTATAGTACTTGCCCGAGATTCGATCGTCGGTATCTCGATACCTCGTTCAATCTCGTTACCGGCAAGTCTCTTTTACTCGTTCCGCAACACATCATCCCGTGATCAACTCCTTGATCACATTGTGCACATTATGATGATGTCCTACCGAGTGGGCCCAGAGATACCTCTCCGTCACACGGAGTGACAAATCCCATTCTCGATTCGTGCCAACCCAACAGACACTTTCGGAGATACCTGTAGTGTACCTTTATAGCCACCCAGTTACGTTGTGACGTTTGGCACACCCAAAGTATTCTTACGGTATCCGGGAGTTGCACAATCTCATGGTCTAAGGAAATGATACTTGACATTAGAAAAGCTTTAGCATACGAACTATACGATCTTGTGCTATGCTTAGGATTGGGTCTTGTCCATCACATCATTCTTCTAATGATGTGATCCCGTTATCAATGACATCCAATGTCCATGGTCAGGAAACCGTAACCATCTATTGATCAACGAGCTAGTCAACTAGAGGCTTACTAGGGACATGGTGTTGTCTATGTATCCACACATGTATCTGAGTTTCCTATCAATACAATTCTAGCATGGATAATAAACGATTATCATGAACAAGGAAATATAATAATAACCTATTTATTATTGCCTCTAGGGCATATTTCCAACAAGGAGGACCGAGGCCGGCTTGCCAGACAGCTCCCCAGCGGTTTCCGACGACAACCCCACAATGAAGACGGGGTCCAACGACGACACTACACCGGAAGGCGAAGCCGATGCTTGCCGGCATGACCATGAAGCAGGCGCAGGCGCACTACGATGCCACCATTGTGGATGAGGAGCAACCTGCGCCGGCTCCTATGTCGGCATTCCGGCAGGCGCAGGAGGAGCAGATGTACAACTTACCTGTTCCTCCTCGAGCACCACCGGTTGGCGGAGGGCCAAATCTACGGCGAGCGCGCTAGCGAGGAGGCTGTGGTCGTGGCGAAACCGAACCTCCTTGAGGAGCAGCGGGCACTTTACGTGGCCCGCGTGCTCAACGCAGTGCCGGTGCAGCCAGACGCAATCGCGTCCGCACAAGTCGGCAATGCAGGCGGTCGAGGACGAGAACGCCAGCTGCGCGTCCTACGCACCGCCGTCCAACTTTTGGGTGCGTGTGTGCCAGGTGGACGGTGCCGAACCGTCCACATTCATCATCGACCTCGCGTCCACCGGCAATGGCGATGGACAGGTCGCAGACTCCTTCAAGGATGAGTAGGGCATGGGAGGTGTCGGTGTCAAAACCGGCAGATCTCGAGTAGGGGGCCCAAGCTGTGAGTCTGAGAATCAATGGTAACAAGGGACAAATGGGGACACGATGTTTACCCAGATCCGGGCCCTCTTAAAGGAGGTAAAACCCCACGTCCTGCTTGATTGTATTCGATGGGTATTGGGTTTACAAGAGTCGATCTACCTCGAGATCGTAATGGCTAAACCCTAGCTGTCTGGACTATGATTATTCTGATGCTCTCTACGGTCTAAACCCTCTGGTTTATATACACAAGGAGGGGCCTAGGGTTGTACAGAGTCGGTTTACAGAAGAAGGAAATAGTACATCCGGACACCAAACTTGCCGTCCACGCATATAGGAGTCCTACCCGGACACAGGGGATAGCCTTCTGTTTTATCTTCATGGCCCATCAGTCTGACCCATATCAAATAGACCGGACACTCGAAGACCTCCTAATCCAGGACTCCCTTAGGAGGCGGCAGGGCATTGTGTCCCACGTGGGCCGGTCCGTCTCCCATGTCTACTCTTCCTCGCCGGAATCCGCACCTCTGCTTCACGGGTCTTGAAACCCGACGCCGTTCATGCAAACGACAGATGGAGGATGTGGTTCCGATGCGGGATACAAAGAAAGTGGACGACAGATGCTACCGTAGGATAGGTCTAGGGTCGGCCCTTTTTTTCCTAAATGTTCAAGATGTGATGAAGAAATGTAACGAATCCTGTTTGTTTGTGTCGAAATTTATCGTGTTTGCACGAATTTCATCTGGTTTCTTTAAACCTGAATTGAAATGTATGCGGACAGCGTTGGATGGCCAGTTTCGGCATGCGAATTGCCCCCCTGTTCGCTCACAATGCCGGACCAAATTTGCGGCTCAGAGGTGGAGACGCGCTCAAACCTTGAGCTGAAGCGCCGTACTAAGACAACACGAAGGCCTGTTGGTTGCTGCGTAATCCGGCCAACTGGTGCAATCCGCGTGGCCAAATGCATGCACACATCACATCACATCCCGAATTCTGGATGCAACGCACCGGCCGGCTGGGACTCTACTCGTGGCCGATCACACCTTCGACACATTTACGGTACAATCTAGCCGATCACAATAGACGACCAAACAGACCGGCGTGGAGCCGTAACCCGTTCGTGACCGCGCTCCGGCCGGGCAGCGCGATGCACGTGGCCAAATGCATGCGTCACTCGCATCCCGATGCAGCGCACCGGGTGGGATGATTCCGGAGAACGGAAGCGTGTACCACCAGGCCGCACGTCGAGCCCGGCCACGTAGCGCAGGTCCGGTCCAGCCGTTTCGTCACGCCTGTCCAGCCATCTACGCGTGCCCGGCCGCCGGCCGCCAAAAGGAGAGCGCGACCGACCGCGCGTGTAGTACGCCCACTCCCACATGGAAACGCGCGCGAGAGAGATTCGTGCGTGCACCCACCCACCCCTACCCAGCTGTGTGTGTAACACGCACCGCTCCCCGCGTGTTCCGTGTGCAGCGAACTTGGACCCGTGGGCGGGGCCCGGGGGCCGCCCTTTCCGTTTAGATTAACCGAAACGGAACAAACTAATGGAATTGATTACTTACCCAGGTGCATGCACCTCACTCACGTTCACGTACCCAACGGGCTCCGTCCACCAACTGATCTCTTCTCTTCTACTGATCTCTTCTTTTTTTTTTTAGCATCAGTACAGACACAAGCGCTAAATCCAGAAATAATGCGAGCACCAGGATTTGAACCCTAATGGATTGGGGATACCACTGTCCACATAACCAACTAAACCACAGGTTGATTCGCATCTCTTCTCTTCTCTTGGATTATCCTACTACTAGTACTCCTAGTTGATTAAGCTACTAATAGCTGGTCATTCCTAGGGATCTTATCTAATCCTCCCGATCGGTCCATGCATCTAGCTCAGCTAGTGGCTTTTCTTTTCGTCTCTTCTCTGCCAAGTGCTAACCTGGACCCCCTGATTACTTTTCTCATCATTTAGCCTACTGCAGACAGCTGATAACCATAACGGAGACATATTATCTTGATTAATAGTACGAGTACAGTACTCGTCCACGCGGTTTTGCCACCATCTTAGCTTAATTTTGATGTTTGCCTTAATTAGTAGTACAAGGGTCCCTAGTACTAGTACTAGTAAGCTGGATGATTAATGAAACTGAACATCCAGCGTGGGCCGGTCATGATGTTCATGCAGTGCATGTTGCGATTTCTTTGACCCCGCAAGTTGATCGAATAGGGCGTTTAGTGTTTTCTATGCAGAAGAAGTTTAGGGCATCTCCAGCCGTTGGCCCCACAGGGGGCGTCTAAAAGCGCCGTTCGGGGGTGAGTCGGCGCAAAAAATGGCCCTGGGGGCGAGTCGTCCCCCAGTCGTCGGCCCCAGGACCGCCCCCAGACGCGTATTAAAAAACAAAAAAAAAACGTTCGGCGAAGTTATTATAAAAACTAGTTTAAATTTCGCCAAACATTACAAATTTCGGCGAAATTCGTCCAAACATTACATTAACCTAATCTAAAAAAAAGAAAGGGGGAAGTCGTCGCCGCCGTTGCCGCCATCGTCGTCGTCGGCCTTCTCCTCCTTGACGCGGGCGCCCCTGCTGGACCCCTGCCCGGCGTCGCCATGGCGAACAGGCGGCGGCCCGTCGTCGTCGTTGCTGCTGTCGCATAGGACGACGACCCCGCCTTCCTCGTGGCCGCGTCGGCGCTCCTCGAAGCGGCGTAGGGCGGCGCACTGGCGCTCCTTCTCCTTCTCGCGGCGCGCCTTCTCCATCGCAATGGAGTCCTGGCGCGCCCATTCGAGGGCGGCGTCGTCGTCATCAGCGAGCTCGGCCTTCACAGGCGCCAGCGGCTCCGTCTTCACCGGCGCCAGCCCCGGCTCCGTCTTCACCGGCGCCAGACCCGGCTCCGTCTTTGGCTTGACGAAGCGCGGAGGAGCCGACGAGGGGGCGCGCCGACCGCCCTCGTTGATGACGATGCCGGCGCTGCGAGTGCGCCGGCCGAGCAGCGTCTCCGCCGCGGGCTCGGCCTTGACGCCGAGCAGCGCCGGAGAGTTGGAGGAGTGCGAAGAAGAACGGGATGATGAGGAGGAAGAAGAGGAGGCGCCGAACCTTCTGGGAGCCCATGGCCCGGCGCGGCGGTGCTGCGTCGGGGCAGCCGCCCTCGCCGGGGGGTACGCCAAGGGCGGGTTGTTGCCGCCCTCAAGGTGCGTGAGCACGCCCTCGAGTGTGCGGCCGGGGACGCCCCACCAGAGGTAGCGTCCCTCGCTGTTCTGCCGGCCGCCGGCCACCAGCGCGCCGTTGGTGGACGCCAAGCGCTGCTGTTGGCGGCGCTCGAAATACGCCGCCCAGGCCGTGTGGTTGTCGGCGGCGTACTGGGGGAGGGAGAGCTCGGCGTCGTTGAGGGATGCGCGCACGATGTCGACCTCCTCGGCGAAGTACCTCGGGTCCGCCGCGGCGTCGGGCACCGGGGGAATGGGCACTCCCCCGGCGCTGAGCCTCCACCCCGTCGGCCCGGCGCCCATGTCCGGCGGCGCCGGGATGTTCGCCTGGAACAGGAGCCACGACTCCTGTTTGCGCAGCGAACGGCGGCCGAAGCCGTTGGCCGCCGCCGTATCTCCGGGGAAGCGCTCTGCCATGGCGAAGGCGGGGCTGGGTGGGCTCGGAAGAGGTGGAGGGAGGGGCTGGGCGGCGGCGCGGAAGAGGTAGAGGGCGGGGCTGGTGTGGGCGCAGGTGAGCGGAGGCCGCCGGCTTTTATAGCCGGGCCGCGCCCGTGTGTACGCGTGCGAGGGAGTGGATGCATCGGCGCGCCGTCCCGTGAACGCGCCGCCCGTGAGGAATCAATGGCAAGGCTGACCGGCGGCAGCCTTGCCATTGATTCCCCGCGGGAACCGAGGCCGTTGGGGGAAGACGAGGCGCCGAGTCGCTGACGCGGCTGGCCCGCGTCTTTTTCGCGCTAAAACAGCTCGCCCCGGCGCCCCCGAGCGCCCCCCAGCGCGCCGGGTTCGGCCTAGGTCCGCCGGCGCTGTTTTCGGCCCAAGCCGGCGAAAATCGGGCTCCCGGGGGCGCGACTGGGCCGTTTTTTCGGCGCCGGCGCGAAAAAATCGCCTGGGGAGGCCTTCCTGGGGACGCGGCTGGAGATGCCCTTAGTCACTATGGTTTGCGCTATTCTATGATGGATGATGAGGGGTTTAATTAGTGAGGTTCGGTGCAATAACGCTTGCACGTAACACGTAAGGTTTCAATCAAAATTATTGATGCACTCCTAGTAGTGGAGTACATGATATGCGGTCGATTCTACTTTGACGTTTCAATACACGATGACCGCAGACAGAATTTAAATAACTGTCTTAACTTTTGTACAACTTTGTGCTGATGTTAGTATAAAGTTGAGACACTTATTTTAAAACGGAGGGAGTATTAGAGAAGAAAGGAGGAGGAGCCCCGGTGACATAGCTTTACACAGGGTTTTGGTTACCGCTCGAATTTTTGAGAGTTACCATGGTTACCGCATATTTCAGTCCCCCTGGGTTAATGGGCATTTCCAGCAAACAAAAATCAATTTTTTAATTTTGTTAATTCAAACGCTCAATGTATAGAAAGTGTGGCAACACATCACAGCATACGTGTAGACAACGTTCCACTAAGCTAGTAGCTCTTTTATGGTAAATATAAGTTCAAGTGCTATCTATATCTATTTTAGAAGAATTTAAATTCAAAATTCAATTATAAATTTTATTCAAAATTCATTCGAAATTTTCTCGAAATTTCATGGTAACCACGTTTACCAGTCCCACTTGGTAAAAGTGCCCCATTCGGTAACCAAAACCTTGGTTTTACATGACATGCCTAAAGGAAGGCCACGCCGAATCCACTCTAAGTGGTTCAGTCGCCACTCACCCACAATGATGCCATCGCGAGGAAACTGTCCAGCTCCGCACCCATAAGTCCTGCTATACTCTATACCATGCTCTTGGTCACAATGCGTCGGAGTACGTACTGCTGGCACGATGTTGCCCCGTCAAAAACAATCGTTCCGATGTTTCCAAATCTCCCATAAACATAGTAAGTGGATATCACGCTCCGACTTGCCATGTTGACCGTGAGCTCCTGCCCTCATGCACCAATCTTGCAGTGAGTCTCCTGGTGTAGGTGCGCCATCTCTAGTGCCCAAAGTCGCACAAACTCTATCACAAACTCCTCTCGCAAAGATGTAGGTAACTAGGAGGTGGTCGATCGTCTCCTCTTGCTGATCGCAGAAGGGGCGTCTTGATGTGGGAGGCCTCTTCGTGCCAACGTTTTTTCTTATTTCTAATAGGTCTTTCTTTTCCTTAGGTATTGTTTCCCTAGCGGTATTAGAGAGGTAGTGGCGACGATCTGGAGCCGGTGAAAGGAGGCAGGAGATACTGCCAAATTTGTTAACTCTTTTAAGATCTTGATAGATCGTGGGTAACTGTTGGTTAGCTTTTGTTGCAACTAGTTCAATTTCTTCTTTCAGATTGTTTGTTCTGTTGCGGCAAAGTCCAATTTTCCAACCCTCTGGATTCGCGATGAAGGATTGAAAGGTTGCACCCTTTGGGGTGTTTCTCCAACCAATATTGCTTCAACGATTACTAGATCTTGTTGCTAGTAGTGTGTGACCGCGCTATTGCAGTCTTTAATGCCTTGGATAGCATGAACATTTGCAGGTGTCCTTTTCTCTTACAGTTTGTTCAATGCAATTTTAAGCTCTTGCGAGTGGCGTAAAATTGAAGGAACACGATAGCATGTTCAGTGCAAGCGCCTCTTTCTATTTCTTTATGATTATTTTTCTGTCAAACTGTCATTCATTTGTACCGGCTTCCATTCTCCTTGATAAACATTAGATATAAGAAGGTTCTTTCGATGTTCTTTTTTAAAAAAATACCCGTTGATATAAATTTTGGTTTCAGCTAAGTTAGTTGAAACTAGAGAGAGCAATCGTTGACAACCAAATTTAGATAACTTTTATTTAATCTAGGATCATAAATCTATCAGTACATTTCCTCAACAAAAGAAATTCTATAAGTACAACTTTTTTTACAACTTAGTTTTGTGACCCCGAATAATATTTGCATGAACACTCACACCACACCACACACACTCACACAATGTCTACTGAAAAATAAAGTCGTGGAAACAAATAGAAACCATTTATTGCTCAGTTGAGTATTTGGTGATGAATCATTTCGTCTTTCTTGCAAGACAACAAAGAAGCAAAATTTTACCCAGACTAAGATCGTTTTCTTTACTGCAAACCATAGAACACTAGAAGAACGCCCGTGCGTTGCAACGGGGCCACATTAACTTTAAGAGTTTAATACTAATATTTTCATACATATCAAGTGACATTGACGACCTTTTTTACCATCAAATCCTCACACACACACATACACACTCTCCCTCCCTCTTCCCCACTCTCTCTCCCCCTCTCCCTCTCTCTTTCTAACACACACACACATATCCATCTTATTGGGTACGAGACCATAATCCATCTATTTCACACACACACACGCTAGTGCATAACAATATGGATTACGTGTATTATATTTGCCACCACAACTGAGGGAATTAATTTCATGTAAATCGGCCAGCCACAGCTCCAAGAATACGCGGAGGAGGTGGCCCGGGTCAGCGTCGACGCCGTCCAGCGCGGTCCACGGGCCCGCTTCTAAGTGCGTCTGCGCGCCGGCCACCCACGCCGGGTCCTTCTAGTGCCGCTTCCACCGCACCAACTCCCAGGGCCACGGCCACGGCTAGGGCCAGGGAAGCCGCCCTTCTTCGCCCCCTTCACCGGCCGCGGCACCCAGCCTCACCGTCCTCGTCCTCCGGCACCGTCGCGACCCAGTGACGCAGCCCAAGCATCGGCCTCGAGAATCAAGAAATGGAGTTTATTTACTGCTCCCTCGATGTATTGTTTCCTTTGTTTGGAGATTGATTACCATCCGTGAGTTAAAGTAAGGTTAATGTGATTGAGCGATCTTTCTGAAAATCAAATATTTGTTTTCTAATTAATGTGATTGAGTGATTTAAGGTAAGGTTAATTGATTTAGATTTGATCTTTAGAGATTGTTCATGATTGATTCTATATTACTAAATAACTTGCACCAGTATGGAAAGTTCTGATCTGTTCAGATTTCTTTCGTTGTGTGAGAGGGTGACGCGAAAATAAACCGATGAAGTGGGGGGAGGGGACGAAAAAAAATCTACGAAAAAAAACCAACAAAGGTGGGAGGAGGTACCAAAAAAACCATGAGAGGTGGGACGAAAAAAATCCTGGAAGCGAGAGTACCAACTGCTTCATTAGGAGTAGAGATTTATTAATAATTGTAAAGTACTACGTGGGTCCCAAATTATAAGACGATTTGGTAGGCTAGAGGAAGTAATATGCACAAACAAAGGGAAACAAAAACAATTAAAAGAGCAAGAAGCTATCGAATCTAGTTATAGGTATCATCTTCAGATAAAAAAAAGTTTTCTGGTATCATCGTCATAAATGGAGTGAATTGCAGAAAACCACCATATTGAAGCGCAGTGTTGCAGAAAAGACTCCTCTACGAATTTGTGCCAGAAAACACTGATTTTTGTCCTAACCATTTGCAGAAACCACCTAACCTTCTGTTTGGGCATTTTAACCTCTATTATGACATGTGGGTCCCACATTTGATGACGTGGCACAACGTTTCGTGGTAGACGACGTTAGATGAGAGATTTTCTGGATTTACAAATCAGTCTCTGTAGTTTTACAGGGACACCCTTCAATCAAAAAACAAAAAGCAATCAACTCCCCGTATGGTATTGGGCTGACACAGCAGCCGGGCAGAGCAGCAGAATAGCAGGACGCCGGTCATGCGTGATGGGTCTCGTCGCCAGGAACGGGAGCAGAGGGCACCGCCGTGGCGCAAGGGCATCCTCAAGGCGTAGGCGAGCCTGCTGCCACGGACGCCGAGGAAGGGCGCCAGAGGCTGGTCCCGAGGCGCAGCGCTGCAGCTGTGCCGCGGTGGACGCGAAGCCCCTGCCAAACTTGGCGGCGAGGAGGGCGCGGGCGTCCTGCAGCTCCTGCACGGCGAGGAGGGCGCAGAAGTCCTGCAGCTCCGGCAGGTCGCCACACCGGGCGGCTGCGTAGACGAGCCCCGCCGCCGCTCTCGGAGGACTTGCTCGCGGCGGAGTAGCGCGAGGTCCGGTGGCCCAGCCGGAGCAGCTGCTCCATGTCCCCGGCATCGCTCTATGGCGCAGTTCGCCATGTCCCTGCACGCACGCCGCCGGCGACGACGTCAGCTGGCATGAGGAGGGAAGCCCGTGGCGATCTGGAATTCTAGATCGGGCAGGGGAGGGATTGATAGGAAGGTTCTTTTTGAAAAAATACCAGTCTAACGACGTCTACCACGAAACGGTATGCCACATCATCAAATGAGGGACCCACATGTCATAATAGAGGTTAAAATGCCCGAACAGAAGATTAGGTGGTTTCTGCAAATGATTAGGACAAAAATCAGTGTTTTCTAGCACAAATTCGTAGAAGAGTCTTTTCTGCAACACTACGCTTCGATGTGGTGGTTTTCTGCAATTCACTCTCATAAGTGTGAATCCACCAAATCCTTAAAGCTGGCAAGTGATTTTGTTTGGTCCTGTGCTCTAGAAGTGAAAGATCTTGCTTGAGCGAAAGTGTTGTTCTGCACGCGAGCATGAACTATGATAAACAGTAAAATGCAAAAAAGATGTTATTTAAAAAAAAGACTGATATTTTTTACACGAAACATTGGTGTTTTTTCCACAACCATTGCTATTTGGAGCATCGATTTTGTTTTTTTCTTGCCCACACCTACATGAATGTGATTTCATAGCGGAATTTTGCACTCATGTCAAGAAGACATCAATGTTTCTTGCAAAAAGAAATCATCTTTTTTTAAATATTTTACTATTTTCTTCGGATTTTATTGTTCATCCGAGGTCATGTGAGCTTGGGTGCAGAACAGCTGCGTATTTATAGGTGTTTCATCATTGTGCTTCTCTTCTGAAAATGTTCTCACTTCTTTGATTCCAAATACTCCAACAACCTAATCTCGGTTCACCGAGGCTTTAAAAAGCAATCGACATAGCAAATCTGCTAAAAAGATCAAGCACTCATCAAAAAATTGCTGAGAATATACTCTATATCATTCTTGTGGTTCAGAAGACGCCAACGATTAAACGTGCAACATATGCGATGCCTTTCTGCTCAAAATGAGGTGTATGCATCACAGCCTGGTGGCATGCGTTACGTAGCTGTCGTCCGGAACACTGAATCGCGTTCAGTCATAACAATAACAGTAGTACAAATTAAATCCTGCGCGTGTCGTTCAGGTCCAGGTAAGCTGCACTGGTAACAGTTTCGGTTCTCCAAAAACTACGCACATGGATCACAGACGTTTCCCTTTTCTGTGACAGTGATATAGCTAGCCGGCCATGGCGCCGAGGTGCATGCATCTGCATCTCTTGCCGTTCTACACAAACAAACACACTTCTGAAACAAACAAGCAAAAAAAAAAAAGTGGTACGCCTTATGAGCCATCTTCCTCGACGATCCCGAAGCCGCTCATTGGAGCTGTTTTCGTTCGTTCAAATCCGTTTCGCCAAAGAGCATTATTATTATTCGACGAGGTCTACGCAGAACATAATCTATACACACGCCGCATCTTTGGACCGCAAAACCTCCATCATATGGCAATGCTATTAGCCGGCCGGACATGCCACGCTAATTAATGATAAACGGCGAAGAAATCTGCTGGTTGTAGTTTGTCGATGCGTTGTCGTTTGACATGCAAGATCCATTGCATCTGCGCACATCTCTTGAATAACTTAACAGCGCTGCTGAATGCTGATGCCCGGTTTGACGGATCGCCCCTGATTCTGATTGATCAGGCGTCGTCGTTACCGTGAGCGACACCTTGCATACTTGTGTGTTATGGAATCAAGCAGCTTTGGACCAAGACCTCTCAATCTACGGGCCGATCCCTGCTCTGTATCGGGAGCTCATCCCAAATGGAAGCGGTGGTGAGAGTACCATCATGACCAAAGGACGGGCAACTTGAGGCCTGTTCGAAATTCCACCAGCTCCATGAAATTTCAGGAGCTGTGGAGTCAGAAAATAGCCGCTCCGCAGTTTTCAGCTGCAACTTCACCAACTCCGAAAGTGAAGTTGTGGAGTGGAGGTTCTTCGAACAGGGCCTTGGTCTTCGTCGTAAACAATGAGATGTGATGAGCTGTTTCTCGAGCTCAGCTCGAGCTCTCGCAACTTGCTAGGCAAAATAATACGGAGTACCACTATACTTGCTGCCATAGTCGCCAATAAAAAGGCAAGTTGCAGTAAAATCTGTCTTTAAAAATGGTGTACTGGCATAGTGCTGGAAGCTTCATCTTCTTGGTCTGTACTTAGTCCTTTATTTGGGCTGTCCGGGTGATCTGAACCCAGGCCAGGCCAGATGGATCGATCTAGTACATTTTACTACTACTCCACTAGCACTACAATATTTTAGTACGACGAGGGAGCTGTTGAACATGATAGTAGTAATTATTAAGTTGCATGAATCTAGCGCCATATGGACTATACAATGCCGGGAATTTGATTTTCTTTTGAATGCCAAACCTTGTCTCAGAAGAGCAATGCTACACCTATGCAATGGATTTTTTCTTCTTTTTGCGGAAATAATTTTTATATTACTCAATCAAAGTACAATCACACTAAACAGCATCTAAAACGACCTCTGCTCCGGCCCTGAGTCCTCCAAGAGTTTGCCAAAACATGACTAGAGGAATTACAACTATGACGGATGCGAGTAATACAAGAACTATGTTCGGACAGAGCAAGATGAGCGTTTTGATCGGAGATGGAGGGAGGAAGGGCCCCACACCCGTTAAATTCGTGTCTTCGGGTTGAATTCTTTCAACCTACGTTATTCTTCATCAGCGGCAGTTGCTGTTCTGATGCGCTGGTCCTATGGGGTCTTAGCATGATGACTTCCCGATTGTCTACTATAACAAGTTGTGCCCGACTCCGGCGATGTAGGGGTCATGACGACGGCGCGCCTTTGGCTCTCTTCAGTGCTTGTAGTCGTCGCTAGGTGGTCTATGGATCTGGACGTAATTTTTGTTTCTGGTGTTCGTTGTACTGCTATGATTGAAGATGAATAGATTGAAAGTTTTTCCGTAAAAAAATTCAGGAGAGAAGAGAAATTTAATTAGAAAGATTACGTAGATGCTTCGTAAAATCACATGGATGTAGGATTTTCGGTCTCAGAAATATGCCAAGAAGCTGTTAATGTAAAAAATATTTCTAGTGAAATTTCGGACAGTACTACCCACAATGATGATCAATCATATACGTACTATATGCTACTATATATATCAGTGTTTTATCTTTGAATGCAGACATAGGTTCCTTTCCATCGTCTAAAACAAATCATATGATATGCCACCATACTATTCCCTCCGTTCCGAATTACTTGTCTTGGATTTGCTAGATACATCCGTATCTAGACAAATCCAAGACAAATAATTCGGAACGGAGCGAGTACAAAGCAAGCTATGGCATCGCAAAAGGGCACACAACTTGCATCTCTATCTCATTTTCTCTCTTCACGATGATCTTCGACCATGCGCGCATGCATGCAAGACCTTTATTCAGGTTTCCTTGGGGTGCTGAATCCGTGGTTAGATTATTGCGTGTTGCATACCCCAGGAACCCACTTGATTCAACGATCGAGTGTCCAAAAGGAAATGTTAGCTGTATCTCGAGGTCGGCTCAGGCGTGCAAGCAGCTGGCCGGCCAGAAAACCTGCAGACAGTGGCAGCTAACAAAGGAAAAAATAAATCAAAGTACCAAATATAATCTCGCTGTCAGTCAGGTTGCTGCTACCCTGCGCGCCCTGATCTCTAGATTCTTCATCTCCTCGGACCACATGCATGAACATGCATATGGCCTTGATCAGTTGGAGACGTCCTGGTGAACTGAATCCATGGATCGGTTCATCTAGGTTAATCTACTTAGATGAATCCATGAGTTGTTTCACGAAAGGACGATGGAGGAAAGACCTAGCGTGGGCTGTCATAGAGGCATTGCAGTTCACGCATCCGTATATGCCATGCATGCATGCGTGATGATGCATGCACGTAACCTCTAAGATGCCCTGACCTCAGAAAAAAGCTGTTTTCGTTGCGCTGCGAGTACTGCACTGCACGCCGACGTGCGTTTCTATGCGACCGACCGCGCCCAGCCGGCGTATGTTCAATGAACCCGCTGCGCTTTTCGGTGGTTCTCTTCTTCTGGCTCCGGTGCACAGGAGTGTGTCCGTTTCGCTGGTAATCAAGCTAGACCTTTTCTTCGTCTAAGTACAAACAGGTCGCCATCGATGATCGATCGGTCGGTCGTTGCCGGCGACGTACCAGACAACTTGGCTTACTCTTCCGCGTTGGGCGGTTGAAAGACGAAGCTGGCAATGCATCGAGTAATTTATTTACGGCTTCCGTAAAAATGGTTTGAATTGGCAATATTGGAGGTGCATATCTTGCGAGAAAGCTCTTGATCACGGAATCAATTAATCATCCATAACCACCAGCTCCATTCAAAACACGCAGGTCACAGGTCGCAACTCTCACGGTTGTAGGAGTAGTGGAGTACACCCCACCGTCCACTTGGTCCTTAATTTTTCTTCCTCGTCGTCTTCCGGGGAGCTGAATCCGGCGCTAGATTAGCAGCACCTAGAGTCATCCTACTTTGTCATGATGAATTGATGACCAATTAAGGGGCAACTTGATGTAGTAGCTGCTTAGTCCTATGGCACAAGACAAATTTTCATGGCATCATCAACCTTATTTCCGTCTGCAAGTTGCTCAGAAAGGCAACTTTTGAAGCGTCTTGTTTCTGGCAAATTTCTAGACTCGAGACCCATGACCACAGGGTGGCCGTGTCCTGGTGAACTGAACGTACCCATGGATATATGTTCAGAGACTACGTATACGTAATTTGTTAAGACAAGTACAACAGCCAAGGACGACTCCTCATCACTTCTTTTGCTTGTTTGCCTTTCTTTTTTACTTAAAGAAACAGAACACTAAGCTTGGAGTGTTACGCACGAAATACTCTGGATTCTCCATATATTTTCCCTAAGAATACTTCTCCATTCGAAGCAGAGAGAGAACGACGAGCTCGATCGAGCGCTGCGACTCGGGCACGTCAACTTCTGGCCTATCTACCTACGTGATACACCGGCCGGCGTGCACGGTGCACACCACACAGTCACGGGGTCGATCGAGCGAAAGCGTAGAACAACGAAGCATATTAGCTGTATGTCTCAAGCTCGGACGTACCGTTGCAAACCAAAGCTAGATAAAGTACTTTCTCTTCGAAAACTACGACACTTATTGATCGGAGGGAGCATCACACTACCGGAATAACCTTATATGCCTACGGCCATATCTACGCCGACGGCTGCCGTAGGCATAGATGGAGCTATGCCGACGGCCTGGCGAATACCGTCGGCATAGCTTCATCTATGCCTACGGCAGCCGTAGGCATAGTAAGGTCGTCGGCATACATCGATCTATGCCTACGGCAGCCGTAGGCATAGTTAGGCCGTCGGCATAGAGGTGGCCCTGGTGGCTCAGGGACAGACGGCGGGCTGACGCCGTCAAATCTATGCCGACGGCCCTGACGGCGGCCGTCGGCATAAATATCATCTGTTTTTTTATTAGGAGCTGCCACACGGCAGAGCTATGCCGACAGCAAAGCCGTAGGCATAGTTATCCATCTATGCCTACGGCAAGGCCGTAGGCATAGCCCCGCCACGTGGCGCCTCCTGGTAGCCCCGAGAACTATGCCTAGGCATGGCCGTAGGCATAGATATCATCTGTTTTTTATTTTATATTATTTTTATTTTTTAAAAGTTAAAATTTGAATAATTTAAATCTAACTTATCTGAACTTAAACATACACAAATTATACATCGACTTGGGGTAGAATTTTTCATAGATTATTAATATCCAGTTTGTTTTTATTTTTGAGTATGTTAGAAATGTGACCTCGTGTACTTTTGCATATATGTTCTTATACTTTGTTAAAAACATAAGTAATTGATACTTGAATTGATTTTGACAAATTTTATATAGTTTTTTATCAGAATCTTGAAAGGATTATGTTGCTATACTATGTTTCAAATTTGAACTACTTAAATCATGTTTGCTTCAAATTTACAGAAAACACCATTTTGTTTTGATTTTTTTTGTATATTTTGAGAAAAAACTCTTCGGGGGTAGCAATGCCACCAGAGCATCGCGTCGGGTCCTCATACATGTCTTAAGGTGTGGTGGCACGTATAAAGAGGCAATACGCGGCTCCGGTGTGAGGTCCTCCCCCTCACGGACGGCAATGAAATCGAAGTAATCCCTCTGCGGTTTTGGCGTTGCATGAAATAGTTCTGAACACTCGGAGTGTAACCAATTCATGAGATTTTTACACAGTGCAGACACATGTAATATAATAGGTGTGGCAATTTCTTATATTTCTTATAGTTTAGATGGTCTGCTCTCGTCTTATGCATGTGAGGGGAGAAGAAAGCCACTGGACTGAATTATATTTGCATGTGAGGGGGGTGATCTTTTTGGTAGATGCAGAGTATAGATTCACAAAATTCACCACATGAGCGTACTACCTATATCCAAATTCTGGATACCACTTGCATCTTTTGTATGTGTACACATGAAAAAGCAAGACGGTTTGCTTCAGTTTGTATGTATCCAATTGTTTTTTACTTTTGACTGAAACTATGTACATACATACATATGAATCAGCACCACACTTTTCTTCAATTTGTATGTGTCAATTTTTTTTGGTTGAACTTTGAGTGAAACCAACTGGCTGGCACCTCAATCTGTACATACACATGAATCAGCACCACCCTTGGTTCAGTTTTGTATGTGTCCATTTGTTTTTACTTTGACTAAAGCGAACTTGATGACACTTGCATCTTCTGTATATACATATATACATATGAATCAGCACCACTCTTTTTCTCTTTGAAGCTTGCCTTGAACAAGAACTGATGTGTAACGCCCTCGATGCGGCTATATCTCCCACGTGTCGAGGCACGACTTAGAGGCATAACCGCATTGAAAGCAATGTCGCAAGTGAGGTAATCTTCACACAATCCATGTAATAAATACGGGGGAAGGATACATAGTTGGCTTACAATCGCCACTTCACACAAATACATAAATAACATCCATCAAACAGATAACACTCAAGGTCCGACTACGGTACCAAAATGGAAGAAGACTACCCCAAATGCTAAACAGATCCCCGGATCACCCAACTAGGCTCCACTACTGATCATCTGGAAAAGAAACATAGTAACGGCCACGTTCCTCATCGAACTCCCAAGTGAGCTCGGTCGCATCATCAGCACTGACATCGTTGGTACCTGCAACTGAGGTGATAATATCTGTGAGTCACGGGGACTCAGCAATCTCACACCCGCGAGATCAAGACTATTTAAGCTTAAAGGTGGGAAAGGGCAGTGAGGTGGAGCTGCAGCAAGCGACTAGCATAAGTTGACTTCAGCGCAAAAGAGAGCGAGAAGAGAAGGCAAAGCACGGTCGAGAAGCTAGCAATGATCAAGAAGTGATCCTGAAACAACCTACGTCAGGCATAACTCCAACAACCGTGTTCACTTCCCGGACCCCGCCGAGAAGAGACCATCACGGTTACACACGCGGTTGATGTGTTTTAGTTAAGGTCAACTTCGGGTTTTCTACAGCCGGACATCAACAAATTCCCATCTGCCTCATAACCGCGGGCACGGCTTTCGAAAGATAATACCCTGCAGGGGTGTCCCAACTTAGCCCATGATAAGCTCTCACGGTCAACGAAGGATATTCCTTCTACCGAGAAGACCCGATCAATCTCGGAATCCCGGTCTACAAGACATTTCAACAGCAATAAAACAAGTCCAGCAAAACCGCCCGATTGTGCCGACAAATCCTGATAGGAGCTGCACATATCTCGGTCTCAGGGCACATCCGGATAAGCGAAGCGTACAGGAGCCAACATAACCCAAGTTGCCAAGGGACGGCCCTGCACGGTGCTCTAGTTTGGACCAGCAATCGAAGGAGAACTGGCCCGGGGGTTTAAAAAATAAAGATGACCCTTGAGTCTGCAGAACCCAAGGGAAAAGGCTAGGTGGCGAATGGTAAAACCAATGTTGGGCCTTGCTGGAAAAGTCTTATTCAAAGCGAACTGTCAAGGGGGTCCCATAAATCACCCAACCGTGTAAGGAACGCAAACTCCGGGAACATAACACCGGCATGACAGAAACTAGGGTGGCAAGAGTGGAACAAAACACCAGGCATAAGGCCGAGCCTTCCACCCTTTACCAAGTATATAGATGCATTAATTAAATAAGCAGTATTGTGATATCCCAACAAGTAAACATGTTCCAAACAAGGAACAACAAGTCCATGTTCCAACAAGGAACAAACTTCATCTTCACCTGCAACTAACAACGCTATAAGAGGGGCTGAGCAAAGCAGTAACATAGCCAAACAACGGTTTGCTAGGACATGGATGGTTAGGGGCTGACATGGCAATATAGGAGGCATGATATAGCAAGTGGTAGGTATCGCAGCATAGGCATAGCAAAAGAGCGAGCAAACTAGCAAGCAAAGATAGAAGTGATTTCGAGGGTATGGTCATCTTGCCTGCAAGGTTCTCAGAGTTGTCGAAAGCTTGGTCCTCGTAAACGTTCTCAACAGGTTCCTCGTTCACGTACTCGTCTCCCGGCTCTACCCAAGACAAGAGAACAAGCAAAGGAACCAATATCAACCACGATGCAATGCGCAATCAACATGATGCAAAACATGGCATGATATGCGAGAGGTGATATGCAATGCGTATGCATGCTCCGGAAGGACAAGGATGAACAGGGCATAATCTTGGCAAACCAAGCATGCCGCTGGATAGATGAGGTGATTTCGGTTGAAATCGATATAAGGATCACCGGAAACGGATGCACGGTTTGCAAATGGCAAGCAATACAAGAATGACACGTATCTGCCATAAACAGCATGATGCTACTTAGCAAGCAATAAATAATTAAGCTACTGCACCCAAACATGGCAACAAAGCATATGACAGTAATCTACTCAAGATGCACGACAAAAGATGAACACTGAGCTACGGCTCAATCCCATCATAACAGGTTCAAACTAGCATGGCAAAAGTGCAACTTATAACAGATTCACAGACTTAGAGAAATAACAGCAAGTCAGGAAAACAACATCAGGATGACGTGTTCAGAGCAATGAAACAACATGCTACAGGTTCAGAACATAGCAAAGAAAGGCATGGCATGAATATACTCATAGCACTTGACAAAAGTCCCTTACTGACCATAAGCCAAAAAGGATCAGAAAATATGATTACACCCAAGTCAAATAAGCAAGTTTCGTTACAGGTTTCAGACTTAGTAGAAAACTGGACATGGCAGAAAACTGTTAACGACTAGGCATGTTCGTGAGCCCGATGCACTCACTACAGAGCAAGTCATGATAAACTAAGCATACATAAATCAAGAAGACATGGCATAGTAACAATATATAGCAAGAATAACATCATATCATGCAAGGGTCAACTACACCAAGCTTGGCAAAATCGAATAACATGTAAACAATCTGCCAGCAACATTTTGAAGCAAAAGTAGAGCTCGATTGACTCAAGCTATGGCACCCCATAAATGCAAAAAAAGGCATGGATGGATTAAGCAAATACTCAAGTTCAAAACTCCCTTACTGATCATGCTCAAATTATGCATGGATCTCTCAGAAACAACAAGAACACATGGCATAAAAATAACAGCAATCAGGGACTTAGTGAAATCACTAAGTCTCTGAAATCAGCAACATCATCATCCCTACTTTGCATGCAATTTCTAGCCACCTCAAGCATCACAAAAATACATAGCAAAATCCTCTGGATAGGTAACATGGCATACTACAAAACTCATGTAGGACTCAACCTCATAGGAGGTACACATCAATCATGGCAAAAATGACAAAAGTGCATGATCAGCTAAGATCCAGCAATAAACATCAACTAGCCCCCTTCTAACAGCATTTCGGGCATCGAGATGACCTCAAATGAAAATGATGCAATGGAACAAAATGATGTACTCTTCGAGACGAACAAAATGACATATTATACGCGCGAATCGGAGCTACAGATGCAAAGTTATGGCAGGATGAACATGGGCACATGATGCAAAAGTCAGGGACTTAGAGAAATAAAGAGGGAGGGAAGAAGTCAACGGTGGCGCGGTTCCCGAGGTTCGCCGGCGCGGATCTCGCCGGAGACGAGGCGGCGATGGCGGGGGCGGCCGGATCCGGGGCCGGGGTGCCCGGATCTGGCGCTCCGGCGACGGCGGGGCTCCGGGGCGGCGCTGGGTGGCCGGATCCGCGGCGGGGAACGGCGCCCGGGGCGGCGCGCGCCGGCGAAGGCGGCGGCGGCGGCGGGGAGCCGGGTCGGCGCGGGAGGCGGCGCTGGGCGGCGGGCCGGCGCGGTAGGAGGCGGGCGGCTGCGGGCGCGGGGGCGCGCGGGCGAGGCGCGGCCCGGATAGCGCGCGGGAGGGCCCGCGGCGGGCTTCGCGGGCCGGCGGCGGGGATGGCGGCGGCGCGCCACGTGGCGCCGCGTGGTTGGTCCGGGGCGGCGGCGCGGATGAACAGTGCGGCGGCGGCTGTTTGCACGGATATCGAGGCGACGGCTAGGGTTAGGAGGTGGTTTTTGACCCGGATTTGGAGGGGGAGGTGTTTTTATAGACAGAAGGAGCTAGGGAGCTCCAAACGGAGTGCGGTTTTCGCCCACGCGATCGTGATCGAACGGCGGAGGGCATGGGAGTGACTTAGATGGGTTATTGGGCTGTTTTGAAGGGGTGTTGGGCTGCAACACACACGAGGCCTTCACGGTTACTCGGTTAACCGTTGGAGTACCAAACGAACTCCGATTGACCCGAAACTTGACAGGCGGTCTACCGGTGCTATACCAAGGCCACATGTCAAACCTCGGTCCATTCCGAGAACGTTTAATACCCGCTCACGAAGAAAATGTAAAAGGGGACGCAGAGAGACATAGGAGTGCCGGATTGCAAAACGGACAACGGGAAAGATGCTCGGATTTATGAGACGAATGCGTATGCGATGCAATGCACATGATGACATGATATGAAATGCATGACATGACCAAAATGCAAAACGGAGAGAACCCCACCACGGAGGGAATATCATAGCACATAGCCGGAAATGGCAAGAGTTGGATTACAATTATGGCAAGTTACATCGGGGGCGTTACAACACACCACCACTACGAAAGGATCTCGTCCCGAGATCTAGGACTGAAAGAACTCCGGATACTCAGAACGTAGGTGGTCTTCACGCTCCCATGTGGCCTCTCGGTCTGAATGATGTGACCATTTCACTTTGAGGAATTTGATTGACTTGTTGCGAGTCTTGCGCTCAGTTGTCTCAAGAATGGCAACTGGATGCTCATGATAGGACAAATCTTCTTGAAGATCAATCTCTTCGAAGTTGATGGTGCGCTCAGGCGTCTTTAAGCACTTGCGAAGCTGTGACACGTGGAAGACATCGTGCACATTTGCAAAGTTGGAGGGGAGCTCAAGTTGATAGGCTAGCTCGCCTCGTTTCCCGATAATCTTGAAGGGACCCACGTATCTGGGAGCAAGTTTCCCCTTGATACCGAAGCGACGAGTTCCTTTCATTGGCGAGACACGGAGGTAAACATGGTCTCCGATCTCGAATGCCACATCTCGGTGTTTGCTGTCGTAATAGCTCTTCTGGCGCGACTGCGCTGCTTTGAGGTTCTCACGAATCACCTTGCACATGGCCTCAGCCTCTGAGATCAAATCATTGCCGAGTAATTGACGTTCACCGGTTTCAGACCAATTGAGAGGGGTACGGCACTTTCTGCCATAGAGAATCTCGAATGGGGCTTTGCCCGAGCTGGCTTGAAAGCTGTTGTTGTAAGAGAATTCAGCATAAGGAAGACAATCCTCCCACTTCATGCCGAAAGAGATAACACAGGCTCTGAGCATATCTTCAAGAATTTGATTGACACGCTCGACTTGTCCACTAGTCTGAGGGTGGAAAGCTGTGCTGAAGCGAATGTTGGTGCCCATGGCCGTCTGGAAAGAATCCCAAAACTTGGAGGTAAAGATGCTGCCACGGTCTGAAGAGATTAATTGTGGAATGCCGTGCAAAGAGACAATTCTGGAGGTGTAGAGCTCTGCCAGCTGCGCTGCTGTGATGGACTCTTTGATAGGAAGAAAATGAGCCACTTTGGTGAGCTTGTCGATGACGACGAAGATAGCATCATTTCCACGCTTAGACTTAGGAAAACCAGTCACGAAGTCCATTTCGATATGATCAAACTTCCATTCTGGAATAGCAAGAGGTTGGAGAAGTCCAGCTGGTCGTTGGTGTTCTGCTTTCACCCTTCTGCAGACATCACACTCATTCACGAATTGAGCGATCTCACGCTTCATTCGAGTCCACCAATACGACTGTTTGAGGTCATGGTACATCTTTGAACTTCCAGGATGAATAGACAGGAGAGAATTGTGCGCTTCGTTCATAATGACTTTACGAAGATCACCCTTTGGAACCACGATCCGGTCCTCGAAGAAAAGAGTATCTCTGTCATCAATTCGATAGCACTTGTATTTGGGGATGCTCTTCTCAATACCACGTTTCACCTTCTTCACCATGGTATCCAACAATTGAGCCTCACGAATCTGATCTTCCAAAGTAGGAGAGACAATGAGGTTGGCAAGAACAACTTGAGGAACAACTTGGAGATTCAACTTGCGAAAAGCCTCACAGAGATCCGGTTGAAAAGGCTTGAGGATTAAGCTGTTGCAGTAAGCCTTTCTGCTCAAAGCGTCTGCAACCACATTAGCCTTGCCTGGAGTGTATTCAATACTCGGATTATACTCTTGAATCATTTCGACCCATCGAGTTTGCCTGAGGTTGAGATGAGGCTGAGTGAAAATGTACTTGAGACTCTTGTGATCTGTGAAGATGTCCACTTTCCTTCCCAACAGGAGATGTCTCCATGTTATTAGTGCGTGGACAACTGCCGCCAACTCAAGATCGTGAGTGGGGTAGTTCCTTTCATTGGGCTTCAACTGGCGAGAGGTATAGGCAACAACCTTCTTCTCTTGTGTTAACACAGCACCGAGGCCCTGGAGAGAAGCATCACAGAATACTTCATAAGGCTTTGATTCATCAGGAGGAGTCAGAACTGGAGCAGTGACAAGTTTCTCTTTGAGAGTGTTGAAAGCGACGTCACACTCAGGAGACCAGACATATTTCACATGCTTCTGGAGGAGGTTGGAAAGAGGCTTGGCAATCTTGGAGAAATTCTCAACGAATCTTCTGCAATAGCTTGCAAGTCCAAGAAAACTGCGAAGCTGTTTGACATTCTGAGGAGGATTCCAATTCAAAACTGCAGACACCCTCTCTGGATTAACAGCGATGCCCTTGGCAGAGATGATATGACCAAGATAAAGAACTTCATCAAGCCAGAATTCACATTTGGAGAACTTCGCATATAATTGATATTCTCTGAGCTTGTCGAGTACCAATCGCAAATGTTCGGCATGATCCTTCTTATTCTTGGAGAAGACCAAAATATCATCGAGATAGACCAAGACAAATTCGTTGATGTAGGGGTTGAAGATGAAATTCATCAAGCGAGTGAAATACGGAGGAGCATTGACAAGGCCGAAAGACATGACAGTATATTCATAAGAACCAAAGCTTGTTCTGAATGCTGTCTTGGGAATATCTTCTTCACGAATGCGAATCTGATGATAACCCATACGAAGGTCCAGCTTGGAGAACACCTTAGCACCTTTGAGTTGCTCAAATAACTCATTGATGTTGGGAAGTGGGTACTTGTTCTTGATAGTCTTCTTGTTCAATGGTCGGTAATCGACACAAAGTCGGTCCGTGCCATCCTTCTTCTTGACAAAAAGAACACCACAACCCCAAGGAGAAGAACTTGGTCTGATCAGGCCCAGACGTTCTTGTTTATCGAGTTGAATCTTCAATTCCTTGAGCTCATCTGGTCCAAGCTTGTAAGGACGCTTGCAAACGGGTTCTGTGCCAGGCTCAAGCTCAATAACGAATTCAACTGGCCTGCGGGGAGGCATACCCGGAAGCTCTTCTGGAAAAACATCTTGGTACTCACAAACGACTGGAATCTGAGAGATAGCCTCCATTTCACCCATCTCATTGAGAGAAAACAACCGAATGGTATCATCACGAGAAGCATAGATGATCACATCGTTCGAAGTGTGAGTCAATTTGATTTCCCTGGCAGCACACTCAAGCTGAGCCTTGTGCTTAGAAAGCCAGTCCATCCCGAGAATGAGATCAATATCAGAATCACCAAGCACCATTGGAGAAGATAGAAATTTGTAGTCGCCCATCTTGATAGAAACATCAGGAACTAAAGAGTTTGCTCTCATTGATTTCGCCGGAGAAATAACACCCAACGGTTTATCCAGGTAAGTCCAAGGAAAATCATTCTTTGCAAAGAACGATCTTGACATGAAACAATGCGATGCACCAGTATCAAATAAGACTTTGGCAGGAATATCATTAACAGGAAGATTACCCATGATCACTTCAGAAGAATCCTCTGCTTGAGCTGCATTCAACATGTTCACCTTGACGTGCTTAGGATTATGCTTGACCACTGCATTGCTGGAAGCTTTCACAGGAGGAGGAGGCGGAAGACGCCTCTGGTTGAAGCACTTGTTCGCATAGTGACCCTTCTGCTGACATTTGTTACAAGTCACTTCTGAGAGCGGACGATGGTAAGGAGCACTTGGCCTTGGAGCTTGATTCTGAGACTTGTTCTGATAACCAGGGTTGGGTGGGTGGGAAGATCCACGGCCACTTGAGTTCTTCTGCTGATAAGACTGACGGAACGGAGGAGGAGGAGGCAACCAGAACTTCTGTTGCTTAGCTGCCACAAGTGAGGAAGAAGAAGACTGAACTGCGTCTCTGACTCTCTTCTTAGAAGCCTCACACTTGAGCTGAGCAGCTTCTTGTTTCAGTGCCATGTTGTAGAATTCATCATACTTTAATGGCTCGAAAAGCACGAGAGCAAGCTGCAGATCTTCTCTGAGACCACGCCTGAACTGGTAGATCATACTCTTCTCATCAGGAATGTCTTGCCTTGCAAAACGAGAGAGTTTCTGGAACTGAGTGTTGTATTGATAGACAGTCATGTTGCCTTGCTTGAGATTGCGGAATTCCTCACGCTTAAGCTCAACAACACTTTCTGGAATGTGGTGCGCTTTGAAGTCACGGCGGAAATCATCCCAAGTGATCACACGACCTCCTCTGGAATCTTTGTATTGCTGGAACCACTCAGCAGCTTGATCTTTGAGTTGAAAAGAGGCAAACTTGACAAAGTCCTCAGGTCTCACATTGCTGCACTCGAAATGTTTGCTGATGTCCACGAGCCAATCATCAACGTCAGTGGCCTCGACATAGTAGCTGAAGGTTTTTGGCTGATTAGCAAGGAACTGGTTCAGTGAAGCGAAGTGCGGCTGATTGTTGCCTTGGCCTTGATTCTCTTGATTAGCTTGACCCTGGTTGCGATCTTGCAAGAGCTGAATCAGAATCTGAGCATTGGCATTAGTAGCAGTCATCAGGGCCTGCCAAGCTTCCGGAGGTGGAGGTGGAGGCGGAGGGTTAGCCTGATCTCCATCATTGCGTTCCGGATTCTGACGCGTTGGTGGAGCCATCCTGAAGAGGGTGACATCCATTAGCATCTTGACAGAGATATATTGAAGCTGAATCAAAGGAACGAAATTGCAACATATAGTCTTCACAATTAACATTCGAACGAGAATGAACGAATGAATTCCAATGTAAATCATCACACTTCCAAAGCTGAGAAGCCACTTAGAACATGGTAAGGAATAAAATCAACAAGGTACGGATATGAACAAATACTTGGTAATGATTGCCCAATCACAAACCAAATATCTGCGGAAGAAATACTAAGGCTACAAGAATTCCCACTTAAAAACTCCCGAAATTTTCCGGTTATGCAATCAGGTGTTGGGGATACAGGGGAAGCATAATATCTCACCCAAACTAGCAAATCCTACAACCAGCTGTATCCATCCTTCAACACATAACCAAGAAACCTTCAGAAATCGTCTACCTCAACCTTCGAAAACACATCCGTTATACAAGTCATGGCAATACTCCTGCACTCGCCACAGTACTGGGCTATCAGGTTATCTCACCAACAACTGTACAAAAGTGATTTTCGATGTCGGTCGTACTAAACTCAGGTATTCCAAAACCGCAACGATAAGATTATGACGACAACACCTCGGAGCTCAACTCCCCGGGACACTGCCACAACCCCTAAATGTCAGGAGGCAACCAAGACAATGTTGTCATCACAAAACCATCGGAACGATTGTAATATACCCGCGTGATCCTAAAAATTTTTTTTAGTGAAATTTGAGAAGAGAAGAGTCAAAACTCTACGTCAGGATGCCTTACCAGAAGGTCGAAGGGACTGGGAAGTAAAAAGAATTCCTAAACTCTCCGATATATAATTCCTAATTGACTCAAAACTTTTTTTTCTAGACACAACTCGGCCACTAAAGACGATCAAACAGTGGGGGCTCCTAAGGTCGGGAAAGGCTCTGATTACCAACTTGTAACGCCCTCGATGCGGCTATATCTCCCACGTGTCGAGGCACGACTTAGAGGCATAACCGCATTGAAAGCAATGTCGCAAGTGAGGTAATCTTCACACAATCCATGTAATAAATACGGGGGAAGGATACATAGTTGGCTTACAATCGCCACTTCACACAAATACATAAATAACATCCATCAAACAGATAACACTCAAGGTCCGACTACGGTACCAAAATGGAAGAAGACTACCCCAAATGCTAAACAGATCCCCGGATCACCCAACTAGGCTCCACTACTGATCATCTGGAAAAGAAACATAGTAACGGCCACGTTCCTCATCGAACTCCCAAGTGAGCTCGGTCGCATCATCAGCACTGACATCGTTGGTACCTGCAACTGAGGTGATAATATCTGTGAGTCACGGGGACTCAGCAATCTCACACCCGCGAGATCAAGACTATTTAAGCTTAAAGGTGGGAAAGGGCAGTGAGGTGGAGCTGCAGCAAGCGACTAGCATAAGTTGACTTCAGCGCAAAAGAGAGCGAGAAGAGAAGGCAAAGCACGGTCGAGAAGCTAGCAATGATCAAGAAGTGATCCTGAAACAACCTACGTCAGGCATAACTCCAACAACCGTGTTCACTTCCCGGACCCCGCCGAGAAGAGACCATCACGGTTACACACGCGGTTGATGTGTTTTAGTTAAGGTCAACTTCGGGTTTTCTACAGCCGGACATCAACAAATTCCCATCTGCCTCATAACCGCGGGCACGGCTTTCGAAAGATAATACCCTGCAGGGGTGTCCCAACTTAGCCCATGATAAGCTCTCACGGTCAACGAAGGATATTCCTTCTACCGAGAAGACCCGATCAATCTCGGAATCCCGGTCTACAAGACATTTCAACAGCAATAAAACAAGTCCAGCAAAACCGCCCGATTGTGCCGACAAATCCTGATAGGAGCTGCACATATCTCGGTCTCAGGGCACATCCGGATAAGCGAAGCGTACAGGAGCCAACATAACCCAAGTTGCCAAGGGACGGCCCTGCACGGTGCTCTAGTTTGGACCAGCAATCGAAGGAGAACTGGCCCGGGGGTTTAAAAAATAAAGATGACCCTTGAGTCTGCAGAACCCAAGGGAAAAGGCTAGGTGGCGAATGGTAAAACCAATGTTGGGCCTTGCTGGAAAAGTCTTATTCAAAGCGAACTGTCAAGGGGGTCCCATAAATCACCCAACCGTGTAAGGAACGCAAACTCCGGGAACATAACACCGGCATGACAGAAACTAGGGTGGCAAGAGTGGAACAAAACACCAGGCATAAGGCCGAGCCTTCCACCCTTTACCAAGTATATAGATGCATTAATTAAATAAGCAGTATTGTGATATCCCAACAAGTAAACATGTTCCAAACAAGGAACAACAAGTCCATGTTCCAACAAGGAACAAACTTCATCTTCACCTGCAACTAACAACGCTATAAGAGGGGCTGAGCAAAGCAGTAACATAGCCAAACAACGGTTTGCTAGGACATGGATGGTTAGGGGCTGACATGGCAATATAGGAGGCATGATATAGCAAGTGGTAGGTATCGCAGCATAGGCATAGCAAAAGAGCGAGCAAACTAGCAAGCAAAGATAGAAGTGATTTCGAGGGTATGGTCATCTTGCCTGCAAGGTTCTCAGAGTTGTCGAAAGCTTGGTCCTCGTAAACGTTCTCAACAGGTTCCTCGTTCACGTACTCGTCTCCCGGCTCTACCCAAGACAAGAGAACAAGCAAAGGAACCAATATCAACCACGATGCAATGCGCAATCAACATGATGCAAAACATGGCATGATATGCGAGAGGTGATATGCAATGCGTATGCATGCTCCGGAAGGACAAGGATGAACAGGGCATAATCTTGGCAAACCAAGCATGCCGCTGGATAGATGAGGTGATTTCGGTTGAAATCGATATAAGGATCACCGGAAACGGATGCACGGTTTGCAAATGGCAAGCAATACAAGAATGACACGTATCTGCCATAAACAGCATGATGCTACTTAGCAAGCAATAAATAATTAAGCTACTGCACCCAAACATGGCAACAAAGCATATGACAGTAATCTACTCAAGATGCACGACAAAAGATGAACACTGAGCTACGGCTCAATCCCATCATAACAGGTTCAAACTAGCATGGCAAAAGTGCAACTTATAACAGATTCACAGACTTAGAGAAATAACAGCAAGTCAGGAAAACAACATCAGGATGACGTGTTCAGAGCAATGAAACAACATGCTACAGGTTCAGAACATAGCAAAGAAAGGCATGGCATGAATATACTCATAGCACTTGACAAAAGTCCCTTACTGACCATAAGCCAAAAAGGATCAGAAAATATGATTACACCCAAGTCAAATAAGCAAGTTTCGTTACAGGTTTCAGACTTAGTAGAAAACTGGACATGGCAGAAAACTGTTAACGACTAGGCATGTTCGTGAGCCCGATGCACTCACTACAGAGCAAGTCATGATAAACTAAGCATACATAAATCAAGAAGACATGGCATAGTAACAATATATAGCAAGAATAACATCATATCATGCAAGGGTCAACTACACCAAGCTTGGCAAAATCGAATAACATGTAAACAATCTGCCAGCAACATTTTGAAGCAAAAGTAGAGCTCGATTGACTCAAGCTATGGCACCCCATAAATGCAAAAAAAGGCATGGATGGATTAAGCAAATACTCAAGTTCAAAACTCCCTTACTGATCATGCTCAAATTATGCATGGATCTCTCAGAAACAACAAGAACACATGGCATAAAAATAACAGCAATCAGGGACTTAGTGAAATCACTAAGTCTCTGAAATCAGCAACATCATCATCCCTACTTTGCATGCAATTTCTAGCCACCTCAAGCATCACAAAAATACATAGCAAAATCCTCTGGATAGGTAACATGGCATACTACAAAACTCATGTAGGACTCAACCTCATAGGAGGTACACATCAATCATGGCAAAAATGACAAAAGTGCATGATCAGCTAAGATCCAGCAATAAACATCAACTAGCCCCCTTCTAACAGCATTTCGGGCATCGAGATGACCTCAAATGAAAATGATGCAATGGAACAAAATGATGTACTCTTCGAGACGAACAAAATGACATATTATACGCGCGAATCGGAGCTACAGATGCAAAGTTATGGCAGGATGAACATGGGCACATGATGCAAAAGTCAGGGACTTAGAGAAATAAAGAGGGAGGGAAGAAGTCAACGGTGGCGCGGTTCCCGAGGTTCGCCGGCGCGGATCTCGCCGGAGACGAGGCGGCGATGGCGGGGGCGGCCGGATCCGGGGCCGGGGTGCCCGGATCTGGCGCTCCGGCGACGGCGGGGCTCCGGGGCGGCGCTGGGTGGCCGGATCCGCGGCGGGGAACGGCGCCCGGGGCGGCGCGCGCCGGCGAAGGCGGCGGCGGCGGCGGGGAGCCGGGTCGGCGCGGGAGGCGGCGCTGGGCGGCGGGCCGGCGCGGTAGGAGGCGGGCGGCTGCGGGCGCGGGGGCGCGCGGGCGAGGCGCGGCCCGGATAGCGCGCGGGAGGGCCCGCGGCGGGCTTCGCGGGCCGGCGGCGGGGATGGCGGCGGCGCGCCACGTGGCGCCGCGTGGTTGGTCCGGGGCGGCGGCGCGGATGAACAGTGCGGCGGCGGCTGTTTGCACGGATATCGAGGCGACGGCTAGGGTTAGGAGGTGGTTTTTGACCCGGATTTGGAGGGGGAGGTGTTTTTATAGACAGAAGGAGCTAGGGAGCTCCAAACGGAGTGCGGTTTTCGCCCACGCGATCGTGATCGAACGGCGGAGGGCATGGGAGTGACTTAGATGGGTTATTGGGCTGTTTTGAAGGGGTGTTGGGCTGCAACACACACGAGGCCTTCACGGTTACTCGGTTAACCGTTGGAGTACCAAACGAACTCCGATTGACCCGAAACTTGACAGGCGGTCTACCGGTGCTATACCAAGGCCACATGTCAAACCTCGGTCCATTCCGAGAACGTTTAATACCCGCTCACGAAGAAAATGTAAAAGGGGACGCAGAGAGACATAGGAGTGCCGGATTGCAAAACGGACAACGGGAAAGATGCTCGGATTTATGAGACGAATGCGTATGCGATGCAATGCACATGATGACATGATATGAAATGCATGACATGACCAAAATGCAAAACGGAGAGAACCCCACCACGGAGGGAATATCATAGCACATAGCCGGAAATGGCAAGAGTTGGATTACAATTATGGCAAGTTACATCGGGGGCGTTACATGATGCTTGATAGATACAACCGAAACTGGAGCATCTCTGTACTGTATGTATTAGTAGTATTGTTCGGTTCAAGCACCAACATGACAAGTTGTCTACAGCAAAAGCAATAATTTTCTGCCTTTTTAGTTCTAGGCGATTTTCTTTTGGTAAATTTAATGTATATATTACATATTCATCCTCATATGTAGGATCTTCTGTTTGTTGTACTGACTGTATGCCACCTCCATCGTTGCAGCCTTGTCTCCCCCACCACCGCCCCTCGGCCTCCTATAATGTTGTTATGGATTCTTAGAATGGAAATGTTATGTACATAAAAAATACTCCCTCCGTTCCTAAATACTCCCTCCGTCCGGAAATACTTGTCGGAGGAATGGATGTATCTAGACATATTTTAGTTCTAGATACATTCATTGTTATGCATTTCTACGACAAGTATTTCCGGACGGAGGGAGTATTTGTCTTTCTAGAGATTTCAAATGGACTATCACATACGGATGTATATGGATATATTTTAGAGTGTAGATTCACTCATTTTATTGAAATCTCTAAAAAAACAAATATTTAGGAATGGAGGGAGTATACTATGGTTGTTGAATCATGTCTGTCGGCTGTTGAATCATGTCTGTATAAGCATTTTTAAATGGCTAGCCTTGTTGGCTAATCCTTTTTTTTGTTCTGATCAGCAAGTATGCCGACGGCAATGCTGTAGGCATAGATGGCTGTCGTGACACTAGGGACGACACGTGGCACGGCTATGCCTACGGCAAAGCCGTCGGCATAGATTCCATCTATCCCTACGGCTTTGCCGTAGGCATAGCCCTGCCACCAGGAGGCACCAGGGAATGCCACGTGGCAGAGATATGCCGACGGCTTAGCCGTCGGCATAGATTTCCACCTATGCCGACGGCCAAGCCGTCGGCATACCTCTGCCACGTGGCTTCCCGTGAATCGTCAGCGCTTTTGATGGCGTTGTTCGTTGCCGTCAGGCGCAAAACACTGCCGATGGCTAAACTATGCCGACGGCTGACGCCCAGCCGTCGGCATAGGCCCCTATGCCGACGGCTATTCTACGCCGACGGTCTGACAAGACTACGCTGACGTGATCTACGCCGACGGGCCTATGCCGACGGCAGCCGTAGGCATAGATCTATGCCGACAGCAGAGGACCTATGCCGACGGCCCTGGGCCGTAGGCATAGGCCGCGAGTCCGGTAGTGTCACTTTCTTTGCCCTGTTTGGTTCATAAGTCCTAAGAATTTTTCTAGTCCCAACTAAAAAGTCTCTAGTCCTTAAAAAGTTCCTCCATGTTTGTTTTCAGAGACTAAAAAGTCCCTAGTCCCGTCCTAAAAATTATTAAATGACCATGTTACCCCTAATATATAAAAAATAATAATTAAACAACACCATGGGGTGACGGGCCAATGTATGCATGTAGGGGCATTGTTGGAAAGTACCAAAAAGTCCCCAAAAGGACGGCCTTTTGTCTTGGGCTGCCCCGATGAGCTGAATCCATGCATGGTCACATATGACGACGGCCGAGGAAAAGCCATTGCCTGACCTTTAGTCCATGAGTTATCTCGGTGCATGCTTGCATGTCCACGCAACGTACGTATGCGACGACGTCTCCACTCCCTGGCCCAGGCGGGGCGGCGTATGTTTAGAAAATCTGCTTCGCTTTTCGGTGCAAGCATAACGGCATCTACGGCCGCGGACAACAAATCAGGGCCGTCAAACCTGTGTGGACATTGATCGATCACGTCTCAGATAATCGATTCCACATACGTGTATCTTATATTCGGCACCCTATATTCATAATACGCATGCAATGTGATAAACTACTCTACTTGATGAAACAACGAACAAAGAAATTGACGTCAAATGGTCAACGAAATGCACATAAAGCCGCTACATCATCCAAAAGATCATCACAGTTCATCACTGTACAAGTTCTTAGCTTAATAAACAATCTTAAAACGATAATACAAACAGAGGAGGAGCGGGATCACCACTTCCTTGTCGGGCCTTTACCCTTCCGGTCATCAATGCAATTGTAGGCACCACGACCGGTGGTGGATCTTGGTCGTCGGAGGAGGTGGAGTTGTGGTCGTCGCCGTCATCGGACGAGGAGTCGGAGAGGATGATGAGCCCCTTCATCTGGCGGACGGCCTAGCCCTGCTGCCGCTTTAGCTTGGCCACCCGAGCCGCCTCCGCTGCCTCGCGTTCCGTCTGCTCAATGGCAAGCCGGAGCGCCTTCACATTCTTCCTCCGTAGGCGGCGAGTATCTGTCTCCGCCATCCTTAGTGACCGGCGGTAGACCCAAGTGAGGAGCCGCTGGCGGCGGCGCATGGATTGCTCAGTCACGTCCCTCTGCCTTGCCCACTGTCTCACGCGGCGGGCGGCGCGGGCCTCCGATCCTGGTGTGCTCGTGCGGGCCGGCGAAGCGAGCACTAGTACCCACCGTTGCCTGCACGGAGTAGCGGACGACGAGGAAGGGAACGACATGGGGGTTAAGCGGACTGCGCAACCGTCGTAGAGCTGCGCACTGGCCGGGAGGGGTTAGCTCCGGCATCCGCGCTGCACCGGCGCAGGAGCAACGACGATGTATATCCTAAGCTGCATGCCACTCGTGTCCACCTTCGACCGGTCCAGCGCAATGCAGAAGGCCAGCTCCTCCTCGACGTCGAGGTTGGAGCCCGAGTAGCTATCAGAGCTCGACATCTCGCCGGATTCGATCGGAATCGAAGAGGGGCGGAGAGGAGACGGAGCGAGAGGAGACAATGGAGTGAGCTAGGGTTCGGAAAGGGGACGTATTAGGGTTTTCTGTGAGGACGTCATGGGGTCGATGGTGGGCCGGGTTGACGTGGTCGACTCGTATTCGTCCTACACTTAAACTGATATGAGGGGCGCTAGACAGCCCGTGCGTTTGAGACCGGTTTGAGGCGTCCTGATGAGACGGGTTTTTTATCAGCGAGTAACAGATCTATCCGTGCTTCCAGACGTTTGTAACGGGATTGAGGCGCGAGACTATAGGTGCTCTTAAGCAGCCGTTGTGTCCGTTCAGCTGCCCCGCGGGCGACGTACAGGAGCGCCCCCCTTTCCACCCGACTTTTTATCTTTGTTTCTGCGCATGGAAATGGAAATGGCCGGTCTAGTTTGCTATCGGTGTCGGCGACGTACGTTTCTTCTCTGTTATTGGAACACGGACTTGCCATTAAGGTAGTTTCTTCTCTGTTACATACGTTGATCCACCAATTGAATTTTTGGAGATGCATGCACCTCCTAGCTAGTAAACAATGAAAGGCCTGAATAATTTTTAATTCTTTGCATTTTTTTTGTTGTTCTTGGACTGAACAGCCTTGGACCAAGAATCTCTAAATTTACGCCCTGCTTTGCATTTGGGAGTTTATCCCCGAATGGAATGGGTAGTGAGGGCATCACCTACGCGGATCCCTAAAACGGACACTGTATTTGTGCAGAGTTGATTTTCAGGCTGGCGTCTTCTAGTCTACATCAACGACTTCTCGGTCGGTCCTTATACGAACTCCTGGATTTTCAAAAGTTTGCTTCGCCGGCGCGGTGGCCTAGAGACGGCATTGAGCTATGTTCATAGCGCGCCGTCGGTGGATGTAGAAGGAAGAAGACTTCGACACCCCCAAAATTCTGAGTGCATTCTATCTTTTGTCAGATTGTATTTGTAAGGACATATGATAGCTAATATATGGCCGTAGGCCTTTTCGCAAAAAAGGCCCCACTTCATGTTTTTTTTGTGATGAGATGTAATTGTGCAATCTAGGCAAATGATGGTTTTATATGGCATCGTGGTCCGAAAATGTTCAATGGAGCTTGGCCTCCATGGATGCCGAATTTGAAATGATCAAAATTTAAATTTGCATGTTCCAAAAAATGAAACACACACACACACACACACACACACACACACACACACACACACACACACACACACACACACACACACACACACACACACACACACACACACACAAATACATTATGCACAAGTGTGTAGATTTTCATGACGAAATGCGTTAAAAATGAGTGCTATAAAAAACAAATCTGAGGCTTTTTAATAGATGCACAAATCATCCTCAAAGTCTATGATTCTTTTTTGCACAGGTCGCATTTCAAGGTATTTCATGCAGAAATTTTACACACATGCACACCACGTCCTTATTTACTTGTACGTTTTTTAGATTTTTTTGAAACTATGAAGTTCAAAATTTATTTATTTATTCAAAAGTTTTGGCCACCATGGAGGCCGAGCTCCAAAACGCCCCACTCATCGTGGTCTAATTTATATAATCTCATTTGATTCAATTACTTTTATGTACTTTTCACTTTTTTTGGCTATTTCATTTTCATTAACAAAACTACATAAAATTCAAAAAAAAATCTGCATCAGTTGATTAAGAAAGAGTTTGGTTTGGCATCCCCGAAAGAAACGTTTTCTTCATTTGAGAAATGAGGAGGCAGTGACCCTATGCTCTGAGTAAGGTTTTGGGGAAATGATAAAATGCACCCAACCTCAACCATAGCCACCACCAAGGTCTCATCCACGCTACTGCCTCTGTCCCCTCCCCTCTCCCATCCGGTAGCCTCATCAACAGGCAGAGGAGCGGGAACCCCATCCGTTTTGTTTTTCTTAGTTCCAATAGGTCCTTCTTTTCCATTAGGTTTTGTTTCCCTAGCGCTATTGGAGAGCTGGTGGCCACGATGATGCCTTCAAATAAGGTCTCTCCGGCCTTATCTTACCTCCACGATGTTCGATTTGGTGCCCGTGAAAGGCATATGAGGGTGGAGATACGATCAAATCTGTTGACTCTTTTAGAATCTTGACAAGTTGTGTGTCAACCATAAGTAACAGTTGGCTGGCTTTTGGTGCAACTAATTTTATCTCTTTTTTCAGTTTGTTTTGTTGCGGCAAAGTCCTATTCTCCAACCCTTTCAACTGGTGATGAAGAATTGCAAAGCTGCACCCTACTTGGGGTGGTTGTCCAGCCAATTTTCCTTCAATGGTTACTAGATCTGATTGCTAGAAAATGGATGACTATTGCGGTCTTCGAAGCCGTGACCTAGATATTTGCAGGTGCACCTTTCTTTTACTGCATGTTCAGTGCAATTTTTAAGCTCCTGCGAGTGGAAAGCAATCAAAGGAACAGGACAGGATATTCAATGCAGGTCTCTTTCTCTTTCTTTTCATGGCCACTTTTGTGTCGAATTGTCATTCATATGTACTGGCTTCTGTTCTCCTTGATAAACACTATATTAAGATGCTCTTTCGATGTCTTGTCTAAAATAAACCTACCGATATAAATTTTGGTTGCAGCTAAATTAGGTGAAATTAGTCGAGTGTTGGGTGACGACTCATTTTATCTTTGTCGCACGATAACGAACGAAGTAAAATTTTGTCCAGACTAAGCTCGGTTCACTGAGGCTTTAAAAACCAATCAGCATAGCAAATTTGCTAAAAACATCAAGCGCTCCTAAAAAACTGCTGAGAATTAATCTACACGGCCTCTTTGATAATACCTAATGATCAATATTATTCGTGTGGTTAAGAAGACGCCAACGAATAAACATGCAATATATGCCATGCCATTTCGCTAAAAAAAATAAGGTGTATACATCACGGCGGGGTGGCATGCGTAATGCGTTTTACGTAGCTGTCGTTCGGAACACTGAATCGCGTTCGGTGATAGTACAAATCTTGCGCGTGCCGTTCAGGTCTAGGTAAGCTGCACTAGTCACTCACAATTTCGGTTCTCCAAAGACTATGCAAGGAAGTACGTTTCCCTTTTCCGTGGCAGGGATCGAAACCGGCCCGGCCCCTCCTGCGTCTATTCAGACTCAGAGCTAAACCGGCCATGGCGCCGAGGTGCATGCATCTGCACCGCTTGCCGTTCTACACAAACAAACACGTACACATTTGAAACAAACAAGCAAGAAAAAGAAACAGTAGTACGTCACGTCATATGAGACATCTTCCTCGACGATCCCGAATGGAAGAAAGACAGTGAAGCGCGAACATGCATCAATCTTCCAGATGCATGCACCGATTAGCCAGCAACCACTGCGAAACCTCAACAACGTTCAACTCTTTTTTGTTTTTGTCTTTTTGAAACCGAGCAGCTTTGGACCAGACCTCTCAATCTACAGACCCTCCTTTGTGACCTCGTCTCAAATGGAATCGGTGGTGAGAGTAGAATCACGACAAATGAAGAAGAGGCAACTTGGTCTTGGTCGTAGACAATGAATTGTGATGAGCTGTTTCTCGAGCTCAGCTCTCGCAACCCTAAACTTGCTAGGCAAAATAAGAGGCAAGTTACAGTAAAATCTGTTTAAAAAAAGGTGTACTGGCGTCTGGCTGGAAGTTTCATCTTCTTGGTCTGTACGTAGCCTTTTATTTGGGTTGTCCGGGTGAACTGAACCCAGGCCAGATGGATCGACCTAGTACATTTTACTACTCCACTAGTATATTTCAGTACGACGAGGGAGTATTAAGTTGCGTGAATCTAGCGCCATATGGACTATACAATGCCGGGTATTTGATTTTCTTGAATGCCAAGCCCCTCTGTCTCAGAAATATGCCAAGAAGCTTTTCATGTCAAAAGTATCTCTAGTGGAATTTTGGACAGTACTAACAACCATGATTATCAATCATATCGTACGGTATGGTACCACATCAGTGTTTTATCTCTGAATGCAAAGAGATATGTTCCCTTCCATTATCTAAAACAAATCATATGATATACCACCATACAAAGCAAGATATAGCATCGCAAGGGCACCCAACTTGCAGCTCTGTCCCATTTTCTCTCTTCACAATCTTGGGAGCTGTTCGTGGTTAGATTCCTGATGCATGGCCCAGGAACCCACTTGATTCATCATCCTTGGAGTGTCCCCAACACAAGGAAACATTAGCTGTATCTCGAGGTCGGCTGGCTCTGGCGCGCAAGCTGGCCGGCCAGAAAACCTGCAGGCAGTTGCATCTAACAAAGGCAAAATAAACAAAGTGCCAAATATAATCTCGCTATCTACCAGGTTGCTGCTACCCTGCGTGCACTGATCTCTAGATTCTTCATCTCCTCGGACCACATGAACATACATATGACCTTAGCTGAATCCATGGATCGATACATCTGAATTACTAATCTACTACTCGTAGCAGTGCATAGATGAATCCATGTGTTGTTGTGTTCTAGGATAGGGCTGTCATAGTGGATTCTTGGGTGACTAGCAAGAGACCAATGCGTTGAGTGTAACATCAAGATGCATTTATACGAGCTGATTATCTCGTGGGAGACGAAGATGAACGTGGGAAGTCCTTATCTGCAAATGTGGAAAGGGGTGCAGGTATCTTTTTGCAAAATTGTCATAGTTTGCTTTCTATCCGTTATGTAAGATGTGGGAATTACGTGTTGTATTCCTCAGGTGCAAACGCACGTATATATGATGTACACGAGTAGGTCACGACCTCAACTATACAAGGTAACTAGAAGGTAGGCCCAATACACAAATATGCACAACACATATACTCAACACCCCCCCCCCCGCAGTCGAAGCGGCACCGCGGCTGACGCAAAGACTGGACCGGAACTCCTCAAATGACGCCGTAGGCAAGCCCTTGGTCATGATATCTGCAAATTGTTGGGAAGTAGGGACGTGTAAAACACGAATATGGCCAAGGGCCACCTGTTCCCGAACAAAATGAATATCCAACTCAATATGCTTGGTCCGTCGATGATGCACCGGGTTAGCAGAGAGGTAGACCGCCGAGACGTTGTCGCAGTAGACCATCGTGGCACGATCAACAGGGAAAGAGAGCTCCTGAAGCAGCTGGCGAAGCCACGAACACTCGGCGATGGTGTTGGCCACTGCATGATACTCAACCTCAGCACTGGAACGAGAGACCGTAGGCTGCCGCTTGGACGACCACGAGATGAGTGAGGGTCCAAGGTAGACACAATAGCCCGAGGTGGAGCGACGAGTGTCAGGGCAGCCCGCCCAGTCTGCATCGGAGTATGCGGTGAGGGCGATGTCGGCGGAGGCGTGAAGCGTGACCCCAAGATCCATAGTGCCACAGACATAGCGGAGAATCCGCTTGACAGCAGCCCAGTGAACGTCACGAGGAGCATGCATATGAAGACACACCTGCTGCACGGCATACTGGATCTCCGGTCGAGTCAGAGTGAGGTACTGAAGAGCACCAACAATAGACCGATAGAAAGCAGCATCCGAAGCAGGAGAACCATCCGTGGCAGAAAGCTTGGCCTTCGTATCAACAGGCGTAGCAGCGGGCTTGCAGTTAAGCATGCCAGCGCACTCCAGGAGCTCATGAGCGTACTTCCGCTGATGAAGGAAGAAGCCATCCGGATGGCGCACCACCTCGACACCGAGGAAGTAGTGCAAAGGACCCAAGTCCTTGATGGCGAACTCAGCACGAAGACGAGCCGTGAGCTGACTGAGGAGACCAGCCGTACATGCCGTTAGGATGATGTCGTCGACATAGAGCAGCAAGTAGGCCGTGTCAGAGCCCTGACAATAGACGAAGAGTGAGGCGTCCGAGCGGGTGGAGCAGAACCCAAGCTGTTGGAGAAACACCGCGATGCGCTGGTACCAAGCGCGCGGAGCCTGCTTGAGTCCGTACAAGGACCGCGAAAGCAGGCACACGTGGTCGGGAAGCGCCGGGTCAACAAACCCGGTGGGCTGCTGGCAGAAGACCTGCTCCTCGAGGTGACCATGGAGGAAGGCGTTGGAGACGTCCATCTGGTGCACCGGCCAAGCACGGGAGACCGCAAGGTGGAGAACCGTGCGTATCGTGCCGGGCTTGACGACCGGAGCGAAGGTGTCGGTGAAGTCGATGCCAGCACATTGTCGAAAGCCACGAACGACCCAGCGTGCTTTGTAGCGATCAAGGGTACCATCGGGACGGAGCTTGTGTCTGAAGACCCACTTCCCGGTAATCATGTTGGCGTGACGGGGACGGGGAACAAGCTGCCACGTCCGATTGCGCAACAGGGCGTCAAACTCCTCTTGCATCGCAGCCATCTAGAGCGGGTCACAAAGAGCGGCTCGAACGGAGGACGGCAACGGCAACGGCTCAGAGGTGGACGCCGCATGGACGTGGTCATCCGAGGCGTAGCGCGAGCTCGGGCGAAAAACACCCGTACGGGCGCGGGTGACCGGACCCGCCACAGGCGCCGGGAGGGCCGTGGGCGCCGAGAGGGCCGGGGGCGCCGAGGGGGCCGCGGGGGCCGTGGGCGCCGGAGGAGCCGCGGGGGCCGCGGGCGCCAACGTCGGGGGTGTCGGGGGCGCCAGCGCCGCGGCCGTAGGAGGCGCTGCATGCGGGGGGCGCGCCTCAAAGCCAGGGGGCGGGCCAAGAGAGGCGCACGAGCGCCCTGGGAGAGGCGTCGAGGAGCCCGCGTCATCAGTGGCGGGAGGAACAGCCGGGGGTACCTGGTGAAACGGAAACACATGCTCATCAAAGTAAACGTGCCGGGAAGTGAATACACGGTGGGAGACGGGATCGTAGCACCGATATCCCTTGGAGTTGGAGGGGTAGCTGATGAATATGCAAGCGACAGATCGAGGTGCAAGCTTGTGAGAAGCAGTGTCGGCAGTGCTGGGATAGCAAAGGCACCCAAAAATACGCAAGTCGTCATAAGACGGGGGCGTACCAAAGAGAAGAAGGTGAGGTGCGTAGTTCCACCGTGGGCGGCAGGGTCTAATGTTAAGAAGAAATGATGCAGTGACGAGTGCGTCCGGCCAGAAACGAGGCGTCACGTTGGCATGAAACAGGAGCGTGCGAACGCAGTCATTCAGAGTGCGAAGGACGCGTTCGGCTCGACCGTTCTGCTGTGAAGTGTACGGGCATGTGAGGCGGAAAACTGTGCCGCGATGCGACAAAAAGGTGCGGAAAGCGAGGTTGTCGAACTCTTTTTCATTGTCCGTCTGAAGCGCAAGGATGGGACGCCCAAACTGTGTGCGCACATAGGAGTAAAAGGCCGTCAAGGTAGAGAGTGCATCCGACTTCATGCGCAAAGGAAAAGTCCACATATAATGAGAATAATCATCAAGAATGACCAGATAATATATAGCCCGAGTTACTGGGAACCGGAGAAGTCCACACATCGCTATGAATCAACTGAAAAGGAAAAGAAGCAATGGTGGTGGAATTAGTAAATGGCAGGCGAACATGTTTGCCGACTCGACAGGCATGACAAGTGTGATCCTCGATCTTATTGCAACTGAAACTGAAACTACTAAGAATATGACGGAGTGTGACGGGGTTGGGATGACCCAAGCGAGCATGCCAGAGATCGATGCTAGCGGAGAGAGCAACCGGTGCGGTTGTGATGGATGAAGGCGAGTGCACCGGATAGAGCTCGTCGGGGCTGTCACATCGATGAAGTACCATCCTGGTTCGAGCATCTTTGACACAAAAACCAAGCTCGTCAAATTCAACGGTAACAGGATTTTCGCGAGTGAAACAACGAACGGAAATGAGATTCTTAATAAGATGAGGTGACACAAGTATGTTAGACAAAGATAATGGAGTAGAAGTAGAAGGAAAAGAAGTGTGCCCAACATGTGTGATAGGAAGTGTGGAACCGTCGCCGACAATGATGCGGCGGTCTGTGGAGACAGGAGTGAAGGAGGCAAGGTTACCAGGATGAGCAAACATGTGAGCCGTAGCACCGGTGTCCATGTACCAATCACCACCTTCAGTATAGTTGTTCGGCGTAGGAGCAGCATGCAGCCCGGTGAGGAGCACCGGGTCCCAGGGCGCCGGCGGCAGGGCCGGCGAGGGGGACGGAGACGCCATGGGGAAGCCGTAGCCGCCGCTCAACGGCGGCGGTAGGTACGCTCCATACAGCCCCGGCTGCAACTGCGGTGCCGTGTAGGCCGGATGGCCTGCCGGAAAAACCTGCGGGCCCGCTGACAGATGCTGCAGGTGTTGGGTGCCGTCTGGCTGCTGCCCAGCGGGCAAGTGCTGGCCCGCTGACGACCCCCACCAGCACCCGGAAGACTCGTACGCGAGCGGAGACCCGTACGTAGATGCGGGCGGAGTCCCGTTTGCCCCGTACGTAGGATACCCGTACGTGGGAACGAGCGTGTCATAGGTGGCGGCCGGCTCGTATGGCGGCGGGGCTGCGCCGTAGGGCGCCGGCGGCGGGGCGGCAGAGACAGCGGCGGACGGGCCTGATGACGTCATTGCTGGTCTGACGACGACGATCGGCGCGGTTGGGCGGCAGCAGCAGGAGGCTTCGGTTGGAGGCAGTAGCGACGCGCGGCTGGCGGGCGGCTCGAGGGAGCCGCGGGCGCCGACGGGCTAGGGTGAACAGGTGCAGCGGCGGCTAGCGTGCGATGCGGTCCCGGCGTGAGGCCAATGGGATGCGTATGGACTACCGGATGCAAGTACGGACCGTAACCTTGCTACTGGACGCATGCAAGCACGTGCGTGCAGACTACAGCATGCAACCATGCATCAACCAAGCCATGCACGGGCGATCGGGACAGCGACGGCTAGCGGGGCGAGCGATCGGGCTAGCGATGGCTAGCGTGCAGCGCTGGCAAAGCGGGGAAAGCGCGGCGGGCGAGCGGCTAGGCAGCGCGCAGGGAGAGGAGGAGCGGCGGCCGGCGCGGGAGACGCGCTAGCGGCGGCGGCGGCGCAGAGGAGGCGTGAGGCGGCGGCGGCGGCGGCGGCGGAAGGTTAGGGTTAGAACCCGGAAAGTGATACCACGTAAGATGTGGGAATTACGTGTTGTATTTCTCAGGTGCAAACGCACGTATATATGATGTACACGGGTAGGCCACGACCTCAACTATACAAGACAACTAGAAGGTAGGCCCAATACATAAATATGCACAACACATATACTCAACACGTTAGATATAGATCGGACGATCTATATTGCAGGATGGCAGGCACATCATAATCACCAACTCGGTTTTTTATAAGAGTATCTTGGGTGATGATGCATGCACGTAACCTCTGATGCCCTGAACTCAACTCAGAAAACAGCTGTTTTCGTGGTTCTGCGACTGCGAGTAGCTATCCATTCATGCATGCACTGCACGAAGGCGTACGTGCGATGAACCTGCTCTGCTCGCTTTTCGGCGGTTTCTGCCGTGTGTGTTTCTCTTCTTTTTGCTCCGGTGGAGTCCTACAGGACTGGGGTATGTCCATTTCGCTGGACCTTTTCTTCATCCAAGTACAAACAGGTCGCCATCGATCGACCGGTCGTTGCCGGCGATGTACGTACGAGACAACTTGCCTTACTCTCTGCGTTGAGCGTTTGAAAGCCGAAGCTGGTAATGCATGGCGTAATTTACGGCGTCGGTAAAAATGGTTTGAATTGGCAACATAGGCGTTGTGCATATCATGCGAGAAAGCTTTTGATCACGGAAGCATGCATGGGAAATCAGCTAATCAAGCTGTCCCATTCATACGCAGTAGGGCCTTCATGTATGCATGCAGCTGTGTGCTCCAATTTCCGTACTAAATGCAACTTGCAAGTGTTCCTCCAACTGTTTACGTCAACTCGGTCGATCCAACTCTTTGTAGCCCACGCTGCTGATATATACCTGCAATTCGTGAATGACATCAATTAATCACCCTCTAAATGCACCACCACACCTTGCGTACTACCATAAGTCCATAACCACTCCACTCAAAACACACGGTTCACAAGTCGCAACTCTCACGGTTGTAGTAGGAGTAGTGGAGTACACCCCACTGTCCACTTGGTCTTTAATTTGTTTTCTCGTCATCTTCCGGGGAGCTGAATCCAGCGCTAGATTAGCAATATACCTTACTGTCGTCGTACTGTGTCATGATGAGTTGATGACTAGTTAAGGGGCCAGTTGATGTAGCTTAGTCCTATACAAGACAATTAAAGGCATCATCAATCCTATTTCTGTCTGCAAGTTGCTCATAAAGGCAACTTGAAGCGGCTTATTTCCGGCGAATTTCTTGCCTCGAGACCATGACCACATCGTGGCCGTGTCCTGGTGAACTGAACCCACCCTCCATGTATTTTTGGTAATACTGCGAGTACAACAGCCGAGCGCGACTCTTCATCCGTTCCTCTGCTTGCTTGCATATTCTTTTATTAAAAAAACATAATTACATAACCCTAAGCTTGAAGGATTCCGCATGAAATACTCTGGATTCTCTATACATTTAATTACTGTAATTTTGTGCTGGCCAAATGGTCGTAAGAAGTATACTTGTCCATTCAAAGCAAAGAGAAGGACAAGCTCGCGGGGAGTACCATTCTCTTTGTCAAGTTGCTAGCGCTAGCTATACTCATCTCTTCTTGGACAATATCTGCAGACACGACCTTTGCCTTGGGCTGTCCCGATGAGCTGAATCCATGCATGGATGCACATGACGACGGTGAGGAAAAGCCATTGCCTGACCTATTCCATGAGTCCATGTCCACGCAACGTACGTATGCGACGACGTCTCCACTCTCTTGCCCGTGCCGGGCGGCGTACGTTCAGAGAATCTGCTTCGCTTTTGGGTGCAAGCGTGAAGCAGCCGTTGTGTCCGTTCAGCTGCCCCGCCGGCGACGTACAGGAGCGCCCCCCTTTCCACCCGACTTTTTATCTTTCTTTCTTTCCACTCATGGAAATGGAATTCGCCGGTCTAGTTCGCTATCGGTGCCGGCGACGTACGAGACACCTTTGCTTACTCTTCCGTCCGCGCCGAGCTTGATTGGGTCGTCGGAAGACGGATTTGGCATTGAGTAATATCCTCCTCGCTGTACGTTGATCCACCATTTGAAATTTTTTTTGTGGGAAATCCACCATTTGGATTTTCGGAGATGCATGCACCTCCTAGCCGGGCCAGCAACCGATGGATGAAAGGCCTGGATAACTTTCAACTCTTTGCATTTTTTGTTGTTGTTAAACTGAACATCCTTGGACCATGCATGCACGACATTGTTCAGGTTTCCTTGGGGAGCTGAATCCGAGGTTAGATTCTTGCGCGGTGCATGGCTGGCTCTGGCATGCTGGCCAGAAAACCCGTAGACAGTTGCATCTAACAAAGGGAAATACCCAATGGTTCCTGGTTGTATATGTACACTATATCAGGATTTTTTTAATATTTTTTATAAAAAGTCAAAATAGGTAAGAACTATTTTGACAAAACACTTGACTTACTTTTGCACTAGTATATATTTTTTTTCAGAAAAAATAATAAAAGTTGACCTCACGGCAAAAAAGACAAAATTTATTTGCTATTATATGTCACTATTCACACTATTTTAGCCAAAAATTGTCTTTTTTGAAAATAAGTCAAAGGGATATTTTCTTTTTGCGGATTGAGTCTGCAGCCCCCGGCAACCTTGGCTTGCCGCGGGTGAATCTTCGCTCTTGTAGCCCCCGGCAATACTGGCCCAGATGCCGATCCGTCCCCTTCTCCCAAGGCAGTTTGGCAAGGATACTCATGTGTCCTGTGAACCAAAGAAGACAGAGAAGAACAGATAGACGCGAACTCGACCTCTAAGTTAGGGGTTAGCCGCTGCTAAGCACTATCAACCCTAACCAAGGACGAGACTCGACCTAGCATGCATGCTATAACTTAGGGCGCCAGCGCTTCATTTATAGTGCCTTATGGGTAAAACTTGCCTGGGACCTGGCTTTGTACAAAGGGTTACATGCCTCACCGGCAAGGCTTGTACAAAAGGTGGCTTGCCGGGGGGTCCGGCAAACCGCGCCTTATGGGTAAAACTTGCGAAGATGCTCAATGTTCCAGGAGTTGCTCACTGGGATGGCATCTTCGGTCTCCAAGCGGACTGCGCCGGGCCTGGTGACTCATATTACCCGATAAGGGTGAGGGAGTCCTGGATTAGGGGGTGTTCGGATAGCCGGACAATACCTTCGTCGGACTCCAGGACTATGAAGATACAAGATTGAAGACTTCGTCCCGTGTCCGGAAGGATCTTTCCTTGGCGTGGAAGGCAAGCTAGGCGTGCGGATATTCAAGATCTCCTACCATTGTAACCGACTCTGTATAACCCTAACCCTATCCGGTGTCTATATAAACCGGAGAGTTGTAGTCCGTAGGACAACCATCATCATACACAATCATACCGTAGGCTAGCTTCTAGGGTTTAGCCTCCTTGATCTCGTGGTAGATCTACTCTTGTACTACCCATATCATCAATATTAATCTAGCAGGAGTAGGGTTTTACCTCCATCGAGAGGGCCCGAACTTGGGTAAAATAAAGTGTCCCTTGTCTCCTGTTACCATCCGACCTTGATGCACAGTTTGGGACCCCCTACCCGAGATCCGCCAGTTTTGACACCGACATTGGTGCTTTCATTGAGAGTTCCTCTGTGTCGTCGCTTTTAGGCCCGATGGCTCCTTTGATCATCAACAACGATGAGGTCCAGGGTGAGACTTTCCTCCCCTGACAAATCTTCGTCTTCGGCGGCTTCGCTCTGCGGGCCAATTCGCTTGGTTGTCTGGAGCAGATCGAAAGCTACGCCCCTGCCCATCAAGTTAGGTTTGGAAGCTCAAACTACACGGCAGATATCCGCGGAGACTTGATCTTCGACGGGTTCGAGCCACAGCCAAGCGCGCCGCACTACCTCGAGGGGCATGATATAGCTCTGCCTCCGAATAGTGCCCTGGAGGCCGCACACGCACCGGCCCCGATCCTCGACTCGGAGCCCGCTGCGTTCTTTGAGGATGAACGGTTGGACGTCACCTCGGGGGCTGCGATCTTGAAGGCGATCGAGCCGAACGCCAGCCCCGCACTCCGCACGGCCCATGACTCCAAGGAGTCGGATTCTTCTCCGAACTCCGGGCCTCCCGTGCCCCTGCCGATCAAATCCGATTGGGCGCCTATAATGGAGTTCACCGCCGCGGACATCTTTCAGCACTCACCTTTCGGTGATATCCTGAATTCTCTCAAGTCTCTTTCTTTATCAGGAGAGCCCAGGCCGGATTACGGTCTGCGAGGTTGGGATTCGGACGACGAAGAAATTCAAAGCCCACCCACCACCCACTTAATAGCCACTGTCGATGATTTAACCGACATACTTGACTTCGGATTCAAAGACTTCGACGGTATGGACGACAAAGATGGAGACGAACAGGAACCAGCACCTGTAGGGCACTAGACCGCCACCCCATCTCACGATGTATTCATGGTGGATACCCCTAAAGGAAACGACAACGAGGAAAAAGGGGACGAAAAAAGGGATAAACCCCCCGAAAAGCAATCAAAGCGGCGACAAAAACGCCGAGCCAAGCCCCGCCTCGATCAAGACCCAGCCATAGAGCAGGATGAGCCGGTAGACGACGAGCATGCCTTAGAGCAACCGTCCGAACAGGGCAACGCAGATAGAGAGGACAGATAGCCCTCCCCCGGCTATAACAGAACTCCGGACGATCTCACGCCGGATAAGACCACGGAGCAGAAGAATCTCCACGAAAGGATCGTTGCCACAGCACGTAGCCTGAAAAAGCAGAAGCGGAAGCTAAAGACGGCGGAAGATGCACTCAGAATAAGATGGAGCAAGGTAATCAAGACCGCAGACAAATACGGCGGTAGCCGCCGCACTAAAAGCTATCCGAAGAGAAAACTACTGCCCGAATTCGACCAAGAGGCCCTAGAGCCCTCGCATTCAAAAAATAAAAAAGTCAAACGGTCGGATAGATGACCCCACGGCCACCGTAAAACGGCAAGCGGCGCCGCACTCAATGCGGCATGCGACCCAATTAAAGACTCGCATCATGGCCCAGCCAGGTCCATTTATGGGCCAAGAAAGTAAGCTCTCACAAGCAATGCAAAAAAAGCCATCATCAGAATCCGGCACACCCAAATACAGGGGCGCCGCACACCCCCTATGTTTCACCGATGAGGTCCTGGAATATGTATTTCCAGAGGGATTCAAACCCGTCAACATAGAGGCGTACGATGGAACAACAGACCCCAGAGTCTGGATCGAGGATTATATCCTCCACATACATATGGCTAGAGGAGATGATCTCCACGCCATCAAATATTTACCCCTTAAGCTTAAAGGGCCAGCCCGGCACTGGCTTAAAAGCCTTCCCGAAAACACAATTGGAAGTTGGGAAGAGCTCGAGGATGCTTTCCGAGCAAATTTTTAAGGGACCTATGTCCGCCCCCCGGACGCAGACGATCTCAGTCACATAACTCAACAGCCCAGAGAATCAGCTCGGCAGTTCTGGAACAGATTCCTTACTAAAAAGAATCAGATAATGGATTGTCCGGACGCCGAAACCTTAACAGCTTTCAGGCATAATGTCTGAGACGAATGGCTCGCCAGACACCTCGGCCAGGAAAAGCCAAGAACAATGGCCGCACTCACAAGCCTCATGACCCGCTTTTGCGCAGGAGAGGACAGCTAGTTTGCAAGATGCAGCCCCAGCGACCAAAGCACATCCGAAATCAGGGATGGAAACGGAAAACCGCGACGAAATAAGGACCGTCGCCGAACCAAAGAAAAAAGTCCGAAGAGCACGGCAGTCAATGCCGGATTCAAAGGCTCACGGCAAAATCAGACAAAACCACCCCTTCAGGACAATAGGGATGATCCGTCCAGCTTAAACAGAATCCTGGACAGAATATGTCAGATACACAGTACTCCTGGGAAGCCTGCTAATCACACCCACAGAGACTGTTGGGTTTTTAAACAATCCGGAAGGCTTAACGCCGAACACAAGGGGCTCGATACACCTAGCGAAGACGAGGACGAACCCCAGAAGCAGAACACCAGGAAACAAAAGAACTTCCCACAAGAAGTTAAAACAGTGAACTCACTTCACGTAACAAAACGTGTGGCACCCATAAAGGTACGCGCAATAAAACCTATCCCTCAGGGGTCCCGCCACTGGTTATTAAAACCAATCATTTTTTATCAGCTAGATTATTCTAGAAATATCAAAAACGCAGGCCGGACTGCCCTGATACTCGATCCAATAATTGACGGATTGCAGTTTACCAATGTCCTTATGGACGACGGCAGTGGACTAAACCTGATATATCAGGATACAATCCACCGCATGGGCATAAACCCAGCAAGAATCCGCCACAGCAAAACCTCCTTTCATGGGGTAGCACCGGGCCCGAACACCCATTGTATGGGTTTTCTCCGGCTTGAAGTCATATTTGGCTCTGCCAATAACTTTCGTCGCGAAAAGCTGACCTTCCATGTCGTCCCGTTTTCAAGTCGCTATCAAGCACTAATGGGACGCGGAGCTTTCGCTCGCTTTAATGCAATACCGCACTATGCATCTCTCACGCTTAAGACGCCCGGTCCATGAGGCATCATCTCTTTAAAGGGAGCACACTCAAATACGCCTCCTCCAAACGGAGGATTGCGCGGCCGCTTAAACAGCCGCATAATAAAGTGGCCTCGCCAGCCAAAAGACTTTTTCGATATAAGTCATTAAAGTCCACGGACCCGGACTAAATGAGTTCGGCACAAGTCCATCATCAACGCAGGCTTAAACGCCATATACCCCCGTACCGGGGGCTATACGCAGAGACAATAAAGCTCAACTTTATATTTTTTTACTTTATATTTCGTTTATTATCTTTTTGTTCCGCACGACCCATTTACAATTCAGTTCCTCTCTTTTACAGATGAACGTCGTGCGGCGCCCGTCCAGGACACGGCACATCGGAGACACAGGCGCAGACGTGCAGTAGGGACCCGTCCTAAGGATTCTTTTTAGATTAAGACCCTGCGTAAACCTTTTTTACTGTCTCTTGCTGCTATACATCCCCTGGTTTTTTCTACAATGACCAAGGAGGAGGCTGGCTTTTTGGCATGTGGCCACGCCAGAATTTTTGCTCGTACCTGGACACTAGGGGATCTCTTTTTTTTAATAAAGGGTGTTGTTTCACCCGCACTCATAAAGACTGAACACCTTAGGGAGTGTTCGGCGTCGCGAGTATTGGCACTATATGCATCAGCTCCGAATCATGTCTTTGGTCAAATGTTGGGTTGCCCGGCTCCTGAGTTCGGCTACCTTACGTTCCGCTCTATCGGCTAAGGTAGCACCAGGAGAACTACTGCGATTGTGCCCCGGTTCGGCCGGGCGAGCACGTCAGTAGAGAAAGCCGAAAACAGACTGTCATGATGTAGCGCGAGACTGGTCGCCACTCGATGACTTATAGGAATTTATCGGATTCCTCCGCTTTGACGAAGGGTCGTTTCCCGGTCAGGCACGTATGCGCCCCGAATTCGAGCAAGCGCAGTCGCCACTAAGGGGCTACCTAAAGAGTCCCACTGTCAAGCTCCTATGGCTAAGTGAAAGTGTTAAAGCATTATAGTCCGGTTGCCTAGCCCGCTGCGCTATCACATCCTTTGTAGGACCAAGACGTTGGGTTAAGTGTGAAAATGCGTCTTCTGCGCGCACCCCCGCACTATGTGCGTGGGGGCTGAAGCCAACGACTGCAATCTTTCAGAATTTATATATTAAAACGGCCGCACAGGAGGTGTTCTTAATACTTGAAGGCACAAGTCTAAAAAATGCCACTACAATTTATCAAAATACTGTTTTATGATTACATATGCTATCATAATATAGCGTCCTTCGAGCACTGCGTCTCTATTACGCGAGCGCCTTCGAGGACTTCCTTAAAATAGTGCTCGGAAGGTATTCGGTTTTTATCCGAATCCCGGGACGCAACAATGGTGGGCTCCATATCTGCCCAGTATGTCTTGACACGGGCAAGAGCCAGCCGAGCGCCCTCTATGCACGCTGACCTCTTCATAGCATCGACACGTGGCACCACGTCAAGAAATTGCTGCACCAAGCTGAAATAACTCTTCGGCTTCGATCTCCTCGGACACAGATGATCCATGACGTACTTCATGGCGAGTCCGGACAACCTATTCAGTTCGGCCCATTGGGCCAGGCGATCGTCCACTGCCAGTGGACGCTCTGGATTGAGGAATTGCGACCAAAAGAGCTTCTTCACTTCATGATCCTTTTTATCTCGAAAGTGTTCGGTCGCATCAGCAGCACTAGCCACCAAATCCAGATAGGTGTCCTCTACACTCCACATCCGGTCTAACGGGGCAAACTTCGGATCACAAAATTTTCTCCGCAGCGAGAAGGGCTTTCCATCCGCAATTTGTCCTGCTTGACGCAGCTCTTCCCTTGCCGCTCTCATTATAGAGCGGGCATCCTTGGCATCAGCAACAACCTTCTCTAAGCTCGTTTGCCTCGCTCGACCCTCTTCTTCAAGAAGCATGCAACGGTCAGTAGCACTCTTTAACTTTACGGCCATCTCCTCCTTGCTTTGGCAATGGGCAGCCTGTTCGGCTTTCAGCTCTTCAAGGGCTTTCACGGCAGCCGCATCGCTTTTCCTGGCTTGTTCCTTCGCTCGGGCGAGTTCGGCCCTAAGACCCTCCACGGCGGCCGCACCATCTGCGTTAAGCATACACACGGTAAGATATTGACATAAAGCTCCTCTTACTAACCATCGCCCGATGATTTCAATACCTTGAGCATCATCAAGCCGCTTGTTAACAAGCGCGATGTCGGCTTCTGCCTCATCAAGTTGTCGCTTCAGTTCGGCAAATTCACCAGTCCGGCTTGACTCCGGACAATCCGCCACCTACATATAAAGGTGCCACTTAAAGGACCTGGGATTAAGATCCTCTGCGCGCCGTCAATTTTAACGACGCATAGAGTCTCAGGGGCTACTATCTACACAGGGCGCATTTTACTTATGCGCAACTAACACAAGTGTAAATTATTTAAAACGTACCTTTTCAATCACCGTGCTCATCAACGCCTGTCAGTAAACTTTTGACAGCCTCGTGCAATCCGCTTTCTGCGGATGAAATCTTTTCAATCACCGTGCTCATCAATGCACGATGCTCCTCTGAGACAGAGGCTCGCCCCAGCAGAATCTTTAGCTCCTCCGGCCGAACACCAGATGGTGCCGGACTCGTCCCATGGCCTCCCTCAAAGGCCGGAAGCGGAGAACCTCGGGGGGCCACATGGCCACCTTTCGCCCCTGTCGGATCCGGAGAAATCCTCCGCGACGACACTTCAGTGTCGCCCGCCTTGCTAGGATGTACAGAAGGAGGAGGCGTTCCGCTCTCCATCATCTCCGGAGGAAGATCCCCCGAGGACGAGCTCTGCTGAGAAGGGTTGAGGTCCGAACTACAAAGTAAGGTTTCGGTTAAAACTTCTCAGATATAAATCAAGGATTTCTCTTGAAAGAAAAACTCTTCTTCTACTTACGACTCGCTGGAGAGCTGGTCCCTTTGAGGGTTTAGTTCGGCCGAGGGGCTCCCCGACGTCGGGCCCTCTGACAAGGATTCTTTCCCCCGCTTCGAGGCTACGGTCTCCAGGTCGTCAGAGGTGGCCCTTTTCTTTCCCTTAGGAGGGGAATTGTCGATTCCCCCCTTCGGAATGGCCTCTTTCGAGGAGGCCATGGTTTCCTTGTCCTCCCCCTTATTTCCCTCCAAAGGCACTACCTCCAGCATCCTGACTAGCACGGGATCCAGCCTGGTTTCGGGAAGGGGAGCCGGTCACCTGATCAGCTTCGCCTTCGCTATCCACTCCTGCTTAAAAGGAGAAGCGTTGTTAAGAGCAAGTCAATTATGCGGATAGAAGGTCCGGGCACAAGGTCACTTACTTGAGTATCTGGGCGATTGCGGCTTAAACCCACGTCCTCGGTCAAATCCGGACTCACTTCTTGTGATCCTAAGAAAAGTTTATACATCTCCGCGGGCGTCGCGCCCATAAAATCCCGGAGAGCTCGCGATCCCTTTGGATTGAACTCCCACAGGCGAAGGGGGCGACGTTGGCCGGGCAGTATCCGACGAATCAGCATGACTTGTGTCACCTTGACCAGGTTGAGGTCTCCTTCCAAGAGATCCTTAATGCGGCCCTGCAGCAGAGGTACGTCTTTGGGCAAGCCCCGATCTAACCCTGTGTTGATCCACGACGCTAGCCGCGGTGGGGGACCAGAGCGAAAGGCAGGAGGTGCCACCCATGCGGTGCCCAGAGGGGCAGTGATATAGAACCACTTCTGTTGACACAAGCCAAGCTCCTCTTGAAAAGCGCCCTCGGGCCATGGAGCATCGGCATTTCTTTTTATAGCAGCGCCTCCGCACTCTGGGTGGCGCCCCTCGATCATCTTCGGTTCTACTTTGAAGGTCTTGAGCCATAATCCGAAGTGAGGGGTAACACGGAGGAACGCTTCGCACACAACAACGAACGAGGAGATATGGAGGATGGACTCCGGAGCTAAGTCGTGGAATTCTAGCCCATAATAAAACATCAGCCCCCTTACATAGGGATCCATTGGGAAGCCTAATCCCCGAAGGAAGTGGGATTCGAATACCACACTCTCACCGGGCTGAGGGCTAGGGATCACCTGTCCTTGAACAGGCAACCTGTGCGAAGTTTCGTCGGTCAGGAATTTAGCTTCCCTCAACCTTAATACGTCCTCCTCCGTGACGGAGGAGGGCATCCATCGGCCTTGGAGGTCGGAACCGGACATTATCGAAGGTCCGGTGCGCCTGGAATCTGGAAGCCTAGGGTGTTGGAACTCGAGGCGACGGGCGAACTCGTTTTGAGAGTAGAAGAAGGGAACAGTGTCTTGGTCTCTTTATAAGAGGCAGAATACCAAGAGCCCTCCCCATAACCGTCTTGGACTAGCCTTTAATTAAGGCAAACGTGCTAACGGGCACGATTGGGTTACCCATGTCCGTATTGATGAGAATCCCGTTAAAAGGGGCACACGATCTCTGCTTTGACAAGACGTGCCAAGGAAACCGCCTCGCTAAACACGCTGAGGTGGAACAATGAAAACAATTTATATAAAGAGCTTGGCCGCAGTGTTATGACGCACTGCGGAATACGTCAGCAAATTTGATTTGTGTTAATATTATTCTCTGTATGGCAATATGTGGAAACTTATTTTGCAGAGCCGGACACTATTTTTGGTGTTTGTAATCTTCTTGAAGAACTTAGAGGAGGAACCCGCCTTGCAATGTCGAAGACAATCTGCGCGCCGGACTCGTCGTCATTGAAGCCTGGTTCAGGGGCTACTGAGGGAGTCCTGGATTAGGGGGTGTTCGGATAGCCGGAAAATACCTTCGCCGGACTCCAGGACTATGAAGATACAAGATTGAAGACTTCGTCCCGTGTCCGGAAGGATCTTTCCTTGGCGTGGAAGGCAAGCTAGGCGTGCGGATATTCAAGATCTCCTACCATTGTAACCGACTCTATATAACCCTAACCCTATCCGGTGTCTATATAAACCGGAGAGTTGTAGTCCGTAGGACAACCATCATCATACACAATCATACCGTAAGCTAGCTTCTAGGGTTTAGCCTCCTTGATCTCGTGGTAGATCTACTCTTGTACTACCCATATCATCAATATTAATCTAGCAGGAGTAGGGTTTTACCTCCATCAAGAGGGCCCGAACCTGGGTAAAATAAAGTGTCCCTTGTCTCCTGTTACCATCCGACCTTGACGCACAGTTCAGGACCCCCTACCCGAGATCCGCTGGTTTTGACACCGACAAAGGGCCTTCCCACTTTGGAGTCAACTTGTTGGTATTCTTGGCCGATTGAACGCGCCGAAGAACAAGGTCGCCTTCCTCAAAACTTCGGGCATGAACCTTGCGGTTGTGGTAGTGGCGCAAGGCTTGTTGGTAGCGTGCTGCTCTCACAGCCGCCCGAAGACGATCTTCCTCAAGGAGCGTCACGTCATCTTGGCGAGACGATCTTGCTCAAGCTCATCATAAGCGAGCACTCGAGGTGACCCGTATATGAGTTCCTGGGAGAAATGCTTCTGCCCCGTAAACCAGGGCAAAGGGTGTCTGGCCGGTGGCTCGATTTGGTGTTGTTCTGATCGACCAAAGAACCGTCGGCAACTCATCAATCCAGCGCCTTCCACTCTTGTGCAGCCTATCAAAGGTCTTTGTCCTTAGGCCTCGCGGCACTTCAGCGTTTTCCCTCTCAGCTTGACCATTGCTTCGTGGGTGAGCCACGGAAGCGAAACAGACTTTGCTGCCGAGGTCCTGGATGTACTGCATGAAGGTGCGGCTTGTGAATTGCCTGTCGTTGTCGGTGATGACCTTGTTGGGTACACCGAAACGGCACACTAGCCCCTTGAGGAACTTGATGGCTGACTGGGCTGTAACTTTCCTCATTGCTTCCACCTCTGGCCACTTTGTGAAGTACTCAAAGCCCTCGACAGCGCGGGGGAAGGGGCCCAGTATGTCGAGCCCCCAGACCGAGAAGGGCCAGGAGAGAGGAATGGTTTGAAGGGCTTGAGCTGGCTGATGAAGCTTCTTTGAATGGAGTTGACATGCTTCACACTTGGTGACTAGCGTCGTCGCATCCTGGAGGGCAGTGGGCCAGAAGAAACCCTGCCGAAATGCCGTGCCGGCAAGGGCTCTTGACCCTATGTGAGATCCACATATGCCTCCATGTATCTCTGCCAACAACCCCAGTCCTTCCTCTCGAGGGAGACACTTCAATTTCACACCGTTCGGCCTTTTCCTGTACAGGACGTCATCGACGAACTAATACATGGCAGACCGGCGGGCTACTTTTTCCGCTTCTTCCCGCTCCTCAGGAAGTTCCCCTGTTTGGAGGAATCGGACGGTAGGTTGTGCCCATGCCGGAGCCTGAGGCTCAACGGTAAGGACCAAAGGCATTTCTTCCATCATAAGGGTGGCCGTCTCTACGGCAAGAGCTTGACGCTCTACTAGAGCCGATCGCCCTACGATGGGCTCAGTGTCTCCGGCAACATCTTCGCCAGCGGCTCCGGGGAGCTCGGCGGGAAAGTACTTGCCGGGCCCTGATTTCCTTCTCTTGCTCTGCCCTGCTGATGGATCAACGGATGGCTGAGTTAGCTGAAGCACAAAGGTACCTGGTTCCACAGGCAGCTTGAGGGCAGCACGCTTCGACAGGTAATCAGTGATGTCATTCTCCGCTCGGGGAACGTGCTTCGCCTGTATACCGTCAAAGCGCTCTTCCAGCTTTCTCACTTCATCTACGTAGGCCTTCATCAACGGGCTCTGGTAGTCTTTGTTGACTTGCTTGACGACAAGTTGCGAGTCGCCCTTGACGATGGGTTTCTTGAGTCCGAGGTCTGCCGCGATCCTGAGACCAGCAAGCAGCCCTTCGTACTCGGTAGTATTGTTTGTCGATGCCTCCCTGGGGAAGTGCATTTGGAACACGTACTTGAGGTGCTCTCCAGTGGGCGCGACAAGCAGTACGCCAGCCCCGACGCCCTGTAAGGAGAAAGCTCCATCAAAGTACTTGATCCAGTTGCAACTTGCCTCCTTGCCGGGGAGGACAGTCTCCCGAGCTTCTTCATCGGGCGTCGCGGTCCACTCTGCAACGAACTCCGCCAGGACTCGACTTTGGATCGTTGAGATACTATCAAACTTGAGGCCAAAGCTAGACAGCTCCAGTGCCCACTCTACGATCCTTCCAGTCGCGTCTGGATTGTGCAATATCCGTTGTAGAGGGAGGCGAGTGACGACAGTGATTTCGTGCGCCTAAAAGTAGTGACGCAGCTTCCTCGAGGCCATAAGAAGGCCGAAGAGCAGTTTCTGCACACCGGAGTACCTTGATCTAGCCCCCAGCAGGAGGGAGCTAACAAAGTAGACCGGGTGCTGCATCATTTTCCTCCTCAGCAGCACTCCAACTGGTTGCGCCGTCTCTACACCAATGGCATCAGGATCTGTTGCTGCTATCACATCATCGTCGACTTCTCTCTGCGCCACTAGTGCGGCGCTGACCACATGGTTCGTTGCCGCCAAGTACAGCAACAACGGTTCCTGTGGTTTAGGCGCAACTAGTACTGGCGCAGAGGAGAGATACCTCTTCAAATCCTGTAACGCTGCTTCGGCTTCTGGTGTCCACTCCATTGTTCCCGCCTTTTTCAAAATCTTGAAAAAGGGGAGGGCGCGCTCAGCGGACTTGGAGATAAACCTGCTCATGGCGGCAATGCAACCAGCAAGCCGACGCACATCCTTGACCCGCTTGGGTGCCTCAATCTGCTCCATAACCTTGATCTTGTCCAGATTGGCCTCTATCCCACACTGCGGCACAAAGAACCCGAGAAGCTTGCCAGACGGGACGCCAAAGACGCACTTTTCAGGGTTCAACTTGAGGTTGATCTTGCGTAGGTTTGAAAATGTCTCTTGTAAATCCGGTATCAGGGTCGCCCTATTTTTGGTCTTGACCACTATATCATCCATATAAGCTTCCATATTTCTATGGAGCTGGGGTTCAAAACCAATCTGGACTGCCCTTGCAAATGTTGAACCAGCACTCCTCAACCCGAAAGGCATCCGTATGAAACAATACGTACCACATGCGGTGATGAACGCTGTCTTCTCTTCGTCTTCCCTCGTCATGAAGATCTGGTGGTAGCCGGAGTAGGCGTCGAGGAATGACAACAAGTCACACCCAGCCGTGGAGTCAACAATCTGGTCAATGCGCGACAATGGGAAAGGGTCCTTGGGACCAGCCTTATTGATATCTGTGTAATCAATACACAACCTCCACTTCCCATTTGCCTTGCGCACTACCACTGGATTGGCCAACCACGTTGGATGGAGCACTCCTCTTACCAAACCCGCTGCTTCCAGTTTTCCGGATCTCCTCTGTAATGAACTCTTGCCATTCCAAAGCTTGCTTTCTGACCTTCTGCTTGACGGGCCGCACATGAGGACAGATAGCAAGGTGGTGCTCAATCACCTCCCTGGAACACCGGGGATGTCGGATGCTTGCCATGCAAATACATCGAGATTCGCCCGCAGGAAGGTGACGAGCGCGTCTTCCTATTTGTCGTCAAGGGTGGAGCTTATGGTGAAAGCTCCTCCCGTGCCATCCTCCTTCGCAGATACCTTGTTGGTCTCCGGCGGCGTGGCCCTGGATTTCTTGTTCCTGCCGGTGGAGCTCTCTGGCACGTCCTCGACGGGAGCGCCACACTGCGAAGAGGTGCGCTTGCCGGAGTGGGTGTCCGAGATCTCACCGGTCTTCTTCTTCTTCCCTCCCGGGGCTCCAGTGGTAGGAGAGACTGCCTTAGCGGCGGCGGCTGCTGCAACTGCTTCTTGGTAGAGTTGATCAGCGCAAATCAGCGCATCTTTCTTGTCGGAGGGGACAGTGATGATCTTACAGGCCCTGGCATCTTCAGGGTGTTGTAGGCGTAGTGCGACGCTGCCATGAACTTGGCCAGCGCTGGGCGGCCAAGGATCCTGTTGTAGGGCAAGGGGATCTTGGCAACATCAAACACGACCCTTTCCGTCCTGTAGTTCAGATCACTCCCGAAGGTCACAGGCAGCGTGACCTTCCCCTTTGGTTGACTCCTTCCCGGGTTGATCCCCTGGAACATGCCCGTTTCTTCGAGGTCTCCGTCGGGAATCTGCAGCTTCTTGATCACGGCGGGCGAGATTAAGTTCAGACCGGCCCCGCCATCGACTAGCATTTTCGTCACCTTGAGATTGCGTATTGTCGGCGAAACCAACAACGGCAAGCACCCGACCACAGTAGTGCGATCAGGGTGATCCTCAGTGTCAAAAATGGTAGGTGTCCTGGACCACTTCAGCGGCTTTTGGGCACCAAACGACGGCTCCGCTGCTGTAATCTCACGCGCCCACTGTTTAAGCTCGCGGTGAGAGGTATGCAGCGAGGCACCGCCATCGACGCACATGGCCTCTGCAGTTTTCTGAAACTCTTGGTCACCAGACTCGTCGTCCTCTTCGTGATCATCGTCTTCTGGCTTCTTGTCGCGGCCCCGGGTGGGCCTCTCCTGCTGTTTATCCTTATCGCGACGGCCCGCCTGGCCGTCACGCTTCTTGCCGAACCCCTCAGCACCGTCCTGGCCCTTCTCCTTGTCCCGCCTCTCATATTCAGCTTTTTGCTTCTCAACAAGCAGCTCAACTTGTCGGCAGTTCTGGAGGTCATGGCCTTTGGTGCAATGGATCTTGCAGTATTGCTTGTCAGAGTTCCCTGGCTTCTCGGCAGCCACCAAGGCCCGGCAGGCGACACAGCCGACAATTTCCTTGTCGGGGTCATCTGCCTTGGTTTTCTTGGTGGAGCCAGTGTCATCAGATCCCTCAACGGCAAGCACAGCTTTACCCTTGCACTTCCTATTGCGGCACCGGCCTTTCTTCGCCGGGGCGGCAATATCCTCGTCTGAAGAGTCGGTTTCCACACCGACATCTTCGCCGGGGTACTTCCTTCCCTCTTCAGCCCGGGCACACCTGTCGGCAAGTACGTAGAGTTCCGCCACATCTTTCACCTTGTTCATTTCCAGCTCTTCGCGCATCTTGCGGTTACGCACGTTCTGATGGAACGCGCTAATGATTGCGGCAGGATGAACATCAGGGATATTGTACAGTACCCGGCTGAATCTCTGTATGTACTTGCGCAGACTCTCGCCCTCCTTCTGGGGGATGACGTGCAGGTCGCTCGCTTGGCCATGGGCTTGGTGGTCTCCAGTGAAGGCGCCAACAAACTCATGGCACAAATCCGACCAAGAGGAGATAGAGTCTACCGGCAAGTGCATCAACCATGACATGGCATTGGGTTTAAGAGCCAACGGAAAGTAATTCGCAAGCACCTTATCGTCGCGGGCCCCGGCAGCTTGCATCGCGATGGAGTAGATGGTGAGGAACTCCGACAGGTGGGTCTTGCTGTTGTACTTCTCGCCAACGTCAGGTTTGAAAGTGCGGTGAGTGGGCCACTGGAACTGCCGCATCTCACGGGTAAAAGCCGGACAGCCTACCTCGTAAGGTAGACCTCCAGGGCTCTCTGGTGCTGGATGGTTCACAGCAGGCCCTGCTCGCCTGTCTGACTGGTGTCTGGCTCTGCGCCGGCGCTCGATGGTGGTCCGAGCGTCTTCATGGGCTCGCTCCCGAAGAACTTGGCGCTGGTCACAGTGGGTCCGTGGGTCGTACGATGCTATGGAGGCGTCGTCGCCCGTAACGTCGCGACGAGTCGACACCCGCGATACCGGGCGAGGAGGGGGCGAATGCACCGTGGCCGCGGCACCGCCGGTCCTCCCGCTGCTGGTGCGTGGGACTCCATTGGAGCGTCGACCTGGGGGCCCCGCTGGACTTGGTTCGTCCTTGTTGGCGACTGCGACAAGGCTTCGTGTAAGTGCATCTAGTGCCCCTTAGTGATTTTGGTGTATTGAAGACTTATAGGTTAAGTATCTAATGCGTTTATGAGTGTACACAGGTCTATAAGTCTATGAGGAGTTTGATATTTACAGTGAAAGTCGACCCCTAAAAATGAAGTTCTTCGACTGAAGACTTTGATATTCTGAAGACCTTCTGAAGACTTTCTGAAGACTTTGAAAGTGAAGAAATTGGTGTGACCTTGAAGACTTGGTATTCGTTCGAGGAACGTGAAGCGTGAAGACTTTTGTTTTCGTAGTTTCATTTTTCTCTTTCTTGAGTCATAGGAAACACCGTACTGTTAAAGGGGGTCGAGGAAATACTAAGGAGAAAATTTCCATGTGATGCTCAACTCAAATCCTACACCTACCAATCCCTTCGAGTGAAGCCATTGGAAATCTCATACAGTTCAGTCAAATTCTTCAGTGACAGAGACGCAGTTCTTCTGGTCACTGAGGACTTTGCTCTGACTGAGGAGTTAGGAATCCGCCAGTGCGAATTGCCTATACAGTGAGGAACATGATAGCCATGAGGAATTTGTAATCCAAATTTCCGACCGTTGCTGTGCTATGCGCCAGCTGTCCCAAAATATCTTATCCATCCAACGATCATATTATTGAAGGGCATTTATGTCTTATCATGTCGGGCTGCTCCCTAGGCTATAAATAGCCGCCCCCTACAACCACTAGCTGGTTGGCTGCTCCGCGTGAACTTGACACTTGTCATTTGAGAGCAACCCATCCTCCGAGGACTTTAAGCGAAAATCATCAAGTGAGGAAAATCCAAACCCAAACCCAAAACACCTACAAACCCAAAGTGATTGAGCATCACTGAAGAAATTGATCCTGCGTGGATCCGACGCTTGTTACCTTTGAAGACTGTGCTTCTTCCAGACGGTTAGGCGTCAAGGTCTAGAGCATCCAAGAGGAATTGTGGATCGCCGAGTGACCAAGTCTGTGAAGGTTTGGAAGTCACCTGAAGACTTACCACGAGTGATTGGACGAGGACTGTGTGTCCTTTGTTCAAGGAGAATACGGTGAGGACTTGGTGTCCCGAGCTGCGTGCTCAGGACTGGGTGTCCGGGACTGGGTGTCCGGGACTGTGTGTCCTCGAGTTTAAATACTCAGCCGCTCCAACCAGACGTACAACTGAGACAGCAGTTGGAACTGGTCTACCAAATCATTGTCTTCACCAAGCTCACTGGTTCTATTTCCTCAACACTTTCATTTCCTCATTACAGTGTTATCTGTTTGTTCATATCTGTGTTTGAAGACATTGACTGAAGACTTTCACAAATTCCTCAGTTCAATTTCTTCAGTTTGTTGTCTTCATCTAGAGTTATCCTGTACCTACGCTTTCTGTACTCTGTGTTTGTCTTCATTTCATCATGATGACCATGCATGTAATCTGTTATGTTTACTTTTGAGTACTTATTCCGCTGCTAGTATTTCTTCACCAAGGAATTTCCTCACGAGCAAATTCCTCAGTGAAGAATTTCACAAAAATCGCCTATTCACCCCCCCTCTAGTCGATATAACGTGCTTTCAGTTGGTATCAGAGCCTGGTACTCCCTTGTTCTGTGTGATTTTGGTTTAACCGCCTGGAGGTTTAGTTATGTCGACCGCAGATATGAAGAAAGTGCCTTGCCCCATCTTTGACGGTCACGAGTATCCCAAATGGAAGGCTATGATGAAGAAGCGTCTCATGGTGATGGACAGCGAGCTATGGACCGTCACTGAGATTGGTCTGACCGATCTGTGCAAGATGGCGGAAGCTGATGACATTCGCAAGTACACTCAACTCAACCTCACAGCAAAGGCCGTCATCTGCTCCAGTCTGTCTCAAAACCAGTTCAGAAACATCATGCATCTCGATCAGGCGAAGCTTGTCTGGGACCGTCTCTCTGACGTCTATGAAGGCCATCGAACTCATCATGATCCTTGGTTTGAGGATTTCAAGGAATCGCTCAAATCAATGACATTCAAACCAGAATCATCATCCTCCTCACCATGCCTCATGGCAGATGGTAAACAGGTAACTGAATGCTACCTATCTGAGTCTGGTGATGAAGAATCTGATGATGAATTTGGACCTAGTTATGTCAAACTTGCTTCCCTTGCTGCTAAACAACAAAGAGCTTTGAAAAATGCTAATGATATGATTAGTAAGAGCAATGATATGTTGGGTGAAGAAATGGATCAGTCACAAGCCTTGGGTGAAAGTCTTCAGAGACTTCGTTTTAAGTATGACTCCCTTCAAGATCAGCATAACTCTCTCTTGTCTGATTTTGAAAAGATAAGATCGAGTTATGAAGATCTACAGAAGGAGCGCGATTCATTACTTGCTCAACAAATTAGCGCAGCTCAGGAAGAATTTATTCCTCCATGTCTAAAATGCATTGAACGAGAATCTGCTAATTCTTCACCTGAATGTTCAAATGCTTCAAATGTTACAAATTCTTCACCTGTCTCTGCTATCATTAATTCCTCATCTGAGGACTTTGCTAGTATCACTAACGATGCAGGGCTGAAGGAATTGTACATGACAGGCATGTACAAAAGCCTCAAAGGGCATCAGATTCTTTGTGATGTGCTTAAAAAGCAGATCCTCAACAGGAACCCTAGGAAAGAGGGTATTGCCTTTGAGAGGAAACTCAATGCTGATGGTACATATTGGAAGCCTGAGCAGTACCCCAAAACCTCATGGGTTGCTGCAAAGGGACCTCCAGTTGATCCGTCTAATTTATCTGGCTATACATGTGAATCTTCTCATTCTTCTGATGAGTCATTTGACTCCAACTATAAACTGTTCAAAAATCAGAATGGTGAAGTATTTGCTAGACATGTTGGCACTAACTGCAGGAACGGTTCCCCTGTGAAGAAAATCTGGGTTCCCAAAAGTTGCCTTGAAAGTCTTCAGGTGAATGTCCTCATGACACCACCTGTGAAGAAAAGGAACCTCAGATCAAATTCTTCATATGGACCAAATTCTTCATATGGATCCAAGTCCTCATACAGACCAAATTCCTCAAGAGGATCAAATTCCTCACATGGATCAAAGTCCTCATATGAACATTATCGTGCTAACAACTCTGTTTCGCAGGGAAGAGCCAAGGGCTATAAATATGAGCATTATTCTTCAAATTATCATGTTCATAAGTCCTCGAAGAATTTCTCTGCTCATTCATATGCTTACCCTAACCCCTCTTATGTGAAACGAAATGGTTTGGCTGCCTTGCCACCATTCTCATATGGAGCTCGCAGAGTGATGAACTCTTTGCCACCCCTTCAAATGTGGGTGGTGAAGAAAAAGAACTAATCTCTTCTGCAGGGTCAGGTCTCTAGACGCGCTGTAACGTCTGAAGAATTTGCTGGGGACCTGACAACAGTGCCTGAAAGGACGCAGGCTAACCATGATGAAACGAACTTTCATTTCACACGTCCTTCCTCTGTTTTATCGGTTCTACTGCTTGATGAAATTGATCTGATGAATTGTGATATCATATTCTTCACTACTGAAGTATATGAGGTTCATAAGTTGCACTAATTCATCTGCAGGATGATCAACCCAAAGCCACTGAATGGATACTTGATAGTGGATGTACAAATCACATGACCGGCGACAAGTATCTGTTGATGGATGCTCCTTTATCAGCATCACACATGAAGCATATCATCTTCGCTGATAAAAGCCAAAGTCAGGTATTGGGTCTAGGTAAGGTTGCTATCACAAAGGATCGACGCATGGACAAATTCATGCTTGTTGAGTCCTTAGGATACAATCTTATGTCTGTCTCAATGCTTTGTGATCTTGATATGGTTGTTGTCTTCGGCAAGCATCGTTGTGTTGTGATTATGGAATCTGACAAATCCAAAGTCTTCGAAGGCTTTAGGAGAGGAGACTTGTATATTGTTGATTTCTCTGCAGATTCACAACCTGCCGTGTGCCTACTTGCAAAAACTTCAGAAGGATGGCTATGGCATCGACGACTTGGTCATGCAGGCATGAGGAATCTGCACACGCTTGCGATGAAGAAGCATGTCATTGGCATTGAAAATGTCAAATTCCTCAAGGATCACTTATGTGGTGCCTGTGAAGCTGGAAAGATGACAAAGGCCAAGCATCCAGCGAAGACTATCATGACCACTACTCGTCCATTCGAATTGCTTCACATGGATCTCTTTGGTCCTAACCATTATTCCTCTGTCTCTAATGAAGCATCTCAATATGGTTTTGTTATTGTTGATGATTACTCTCGTTACACATGGGTACACCTTGTCTCTTACAAAACTGAAGTGCAGGAAGTCTTTAAACGATTTTCCTCGAGGGCTTCAACTAACTTTGGTGTGAAGATCAAGCACATCAGAAGTGACAATGGCACTGAGTTCAAGAATTCGGGTCTCGATGACTATCTTGATGAACTTGGTATTACTCATGAATTATCTGCTCCTTATACTCCTCAACAGAATGGCGTCGTGGAGCGCAAGAACAGGACTCTTGCTGAGATGGCTCGTACTATGCTCGATGAGTACAAAACCCCTCGTCGTTTCTGGGTTGATGCAATTGATACTGCATGCCATATCATCAACAGAGTATATCTTCACAAATTCTTCAAGAAGACTGCCTATGAACTCCTCACTGACAAGAAACCCAATGTGAGTTATTTCAAAGTCTTCGGTGCTAAATGCTGGATTAGAGATCCTCATCACAACTCCAAATTTGCACCGAAAGCACATGAAGGTTTCATGCTTGGTTACGGAAAGGACTCGCACACCTACAGAGTCTTCAACAATGTTCTTCACAAGATTGTTGAAACTGTAGATGTGCGGTTTGATGAAACTAATGGCTCGCAAAGAGAGCACCTACCTTCTGTGTTAGATGAACCAGCACCTGAGGAATCGATCAATCTCAAGGCTACTGAAGATATCATTCCTACTGAAGAATCTGCTGAAGAATTCGTTCCAGAACGTGAAAAACGTCGAACTGATGCACCTGAAGAAAATGCTGAGGAAATTGATGCTGAAGAAAATGCTGATCAAATTCCTCAACGGCAACCGACTCACCGTCGCGTTGCAAAAGAAGTGCAAGTGGAGAAGATCATCGAAGACATTAGAGCACCAGGTCCTCTCACACGCTCAAAAGCTTCACATCTATCTAACTTTTGTGGGCACTTTGCTTTTGTCTCTATCACAGAGCCCACTAAGGTAGATGAAGCATTTCTGGAGCCTGAGTGGATTCAGGCCATGCAAGAAGAATTACATCAGTTCAAGCTCAACAACGTATGGGAACTGGTCAATCGTCCCGATCCTCGCAAGCATAACATCATTGGTACAAAGTGGATCTACCGCAACAAGCAAGATGAAAATGGTGTTGTGGTGAGGAATAAGGCACGACTAGTAGCTCAAGGCTACACATAGGTTGAAGGAATTGATTTCGATGAAACTTTTGCACCTGTTGCTAGACTTGAAGCTATTCGCATATTACTTGCTTATGCTAACCATCATGATATCATCTTATATCAAATGGATGTGAAAAGTGCATTCCTCAATGGTAAGATTGAGGAAGAAGTATATGTTGCTCAACCGCCAGGTTTTGAAGATCCAAAACATCCTGACAAAGTCTTCAAACTTAACAAGGCCCTCTATGGCCTCAAGCAGGCCCCACGGGCGTGGTATGACACATTGAAGGAATTCTTCATGAAGAAAGGCTTCACACCCGGTTCACTCGATCCCACTCTTTTTACTAAATCATATGATGGTGAACTGTTTGTGTGCCAAATATATGTTGATGATATCATCTTTGGCTGTACTGACCAACGTTATAGTGATGAATTTGCCTATATGATGAGTGAAGAATATCAAATGTCTATGATGGGAGAATTGAAATTCTTCTTAGGTCTACAAATTCGTCAACAGCACAATGGGATATTCATATCTCAGGAGAAATACCTCAAGGATGTCCTGAAGAAATTCGGCATGCAAGATTGCAAAGGTCTCAAAATTCCTATGCCCACAAATGGTCATCTATGCACTGATGAAAATGGTACTGACTTCGATCACAAGGTATACCGCTGCATGATTGGCTCTTTATCGTACTTATGTGCATCTAGGCCAGATATAATGCTTAGTGTTTGCATGTGTGCACGATTTCAAGCTGCACCGAAGGAATCACACCATATGGCTGTGAAGCATATTCTTCGATATCTAGCTCACACACCAACACTAGGATTATGGTACCCCAAGGGCTCAGACTTTGACCTCATTGGATATTCTGATTCTGACTATGCTGGTGACCGTGTGGATCGCAAGTCAACATCTGGTACTTGTCATTTCCTCGGACGATCCTTGGTTTGTTGGTCCTCGAAGAAACAGAACTGCGTATCACTGTCTACTGCTGAAGCTGAGTACATTGCTGCTGGTTCTTGCTGTGCTCAACTACTATGGATGAAGCAAACACTCAAGGACTATGGCATCAATGTGAAGAATGTGCCTCTCCTCTGTGACAATGAGAGTGCCATCAAGATTGCACACAACCCAGTTCAGCACTCGAAGACAAAGCACATTCAAATTCGTCATCATTTTCTTCGTGATCATGTGTTGAAGGGCGACATTTCTATTGAGCATGTGAAGACTGAAGAACAGCTAGCCGATATCTTCACTAAGCCCTTGGATGAGAAGAGATTTAGCAAGTTGCGGTGTGAGCTAAATATCTTAGAATCTTCGAATGTACTTTGAAAATGCACTCATCCTAACACTTATGCATAATTGATGACTTAGATGTGCAACACATGAAGAAACGTTTTTCTTCAATCAATGAAGAATAACACTCTAAGTGTGAAGAAATTAATGAAGAATTTGATTCTCAGAACCCTACGACAAATGTACGCGGTGTCTGAAATCATCATTCTTACACGGTGGGTCACGCCACCACAAAAGTTGAAAATCTTCAATTTGAGTTTTTTTCTTTTGAAATTCTTCAGTTTTTCAAATTCTTCAGACTTTACAAAGTCTTCACTTATGCCGTCGTTTTTCTTCATTGGCTATATATATATATATATATATATATATATATATATATATATATATATATATATATATATATATATATATATATATATATATATATATATATATATATATATATATATATATATATATATATATATATATATATGAGTTTATGTCCTCTACAACATTCACTTATAGCTATTTCTTCAAGTCTGGACTTTTCTGCTAAGTGAATGTGATCGGACCCTTCCCCTCTATGCTATACTCAATCCAGACTATTCACAAATTCTTCATGTGCGTTCTATTTGAAACTCGTTCAAATTCTTCACTGTGTCCTTGTCAGCTGAAGAGATTGCGAACGGAACTTTAAAACTGATCTTATCCAAACTTTCGGTTTTGCCGCTCAATCCGTTCCGCTTCCCACGATGGATATTTTACTCACCCTCGATCTGACACGATCTCCACTACACAGTACGTGGGTGAGACATGTCAAGTGAAGGAGAACGGCCAGGGGCATGTTAGTCCTAAATCTTCGGACGAGCAGTTTTTACTGCGGCTATAAATACCCCTCCGTTGCCATCCTCACTTCCTTTACCTCGCTCGAGCTCTCCAAACCCTAGCGCTGTCGCTACTCCATCGTCGCCGGTGAGGAAGAGCTTCACTGCCTCGACCTCGTCGCCGACGTACTCGCGCCGACAGCGGAAATCTTCACCTCCGCCGCCGCCGTAGACGTCTTCCTCCGCCAAGTTAGGGCGTGGAAGATCTGCATTGACGAACTTCACTGTTCCAACTCACAGTTCATCGTGTTCTTCATTCAGGGTAATTAAAAGCTAATTTTACTGCCCTCTTTGATTCGAAGTTTTTCTACAAAATCTTCGAAGGTGTTTTTATTCTTCAAATCCTCACACACAAAACACCTCACTTGTTCTCTGTTCTTGATTCATTTCCCTAAGTCTAAATTTCTTCAAGATTCCTCAATTGTGTGGATTCTCAATCTATACAACTCTGGAACCTAAGATATATATGGAGCTTAGTGAAATTCCTCAAGAAGAATCTGGTCAAAATTCCTCAAAACTTGTTCTTTACAAAACCCTCTGAGAACGCATATGACCTTTTCAAATTCCTCGCAACTATACTCTGTTCACAGGTACACATGTCCGCTGTTGAATCCTTAGGTTCTCATCAACTTAACTCATTTGCAGCGTTCCTCGAAGAAAAGTTGCATACCTCTTCAGAGAATTCCATTGTTCAAATTCCTCATCTGAAGAAAATGGCTGAAGGCAAAAGGCCACAGAAAGGAGGAAAGAAGCCTGAGGTCATGACTGCCTTTGAAATACCTGAGGACATATATGCTGACTATTGCACACCTGATGAATCCAAATTTGGTAAAGAAGACAAAAATCAGCGCAAGGTGCGCATTCAAAGGATTGAAAGGAGATGGGCACGTGAGTGGAGGGAATACAGATACGTCACTCCCAAGTATATGAAGAAATTCGCAGTAAATCCTCCATGCCCAAGACCTCCATTGGCACCTGGCCAAGTGGCTGATCCCACAAGCATCAGAAGAGGTGAGGAATTTCCTCAAGAATGGGCCAAGCGCCAACATAAACTGCAAAAGCAAGCACAAGAAGCAGTGAGGAAATTCAATGAAGAATCTGCTGCTGTTGCTGCTGCCACTGAGGTTCCGGCCAAGCCGAGGAAATCAATGATGAAGAAGCCTACTCGTAAGCCAAGTGCTTCACCTTCTGCGCCCTCACGGCCAGAATCTTCAAAATCTTCAAAGCAAATTCCTCATGCTGCTCCTGCTCCGACAAAGTCCTCAGCTGTCCCGACAAAGTCCTCATCTCCTGTGCATCTGGCATCATGCCAAAGGACAACTGGCATCTCTATTGCCTCTGGTGTCTCAGCTAGTTCCTCAGCTGCACCAAAATCCTCAGCTGGACCCTCATTACTGAAGAAAAAGGCTACCGCTGGACGCGGCACTCGCCCAAGTCCAAAGAAGCAAGTGGTCTTCACGGTGCCATCTGAGGATGATGAAGCTGATGAAGAAGAACTCGCTGAAATCATCAGGGACCGCCAAGAAAGGGCTGCTAAAGCCAAAGGCACACCTGTGCCCCTGCTTTTGGATCCAAGGGCGATCCTAGACTATATTGATCTCTGGCACAAGGATCCCAACACTCCTATGCCTGATTTCAAGCTGACACCTGGCCAAAGTCACATGCTGACTCACTTCATCCAAGAGGAGAAGTGGAAATATGATAGGGCCAGAGAGATCAAGAAATCCCAGTACCGCAAAGAGAAGCTGCTGAAGAAAAATGTTCTCAAAATGAAGCCTGAGGAACTTGTCAAGATGCAGGCTGAGATCAAAGCCCTCAGCGACAACTTTGACTCGTACTATGCTGATTGGCAAGGAGCCAAGGTCAGATTTGTAAGGCTAACTGATACTTTCACCAAGGGTACTGCCTCAACGCAACAAATTCCTCAAGCTGAAGCATCTGTTCAGCAAACTGAAGAACATGCCAGCACCGCTGATGAAGTTCAGGCTGCTGAAGAAAATGCTAGCTCCAAGGCTGATGACTCTGCTTCAGCCGCTGATGAAATTGCCAGGGCATCCACTAGTGGTGCGCCTGAAGAAAATGAAGAAACCAGGGCAACTGCAACAGTTGTGCCTGAAGAAAATGAACCAGATTCCTCAGCTCCACCTGCACCAACTCCAACTCCAATTCTTCCCTCTGCCTTAGATGTGAAGAAAACCAAGGCTGCAGAGCGAGCTGCTGTGAAGAAAAGGAAGGCATCAGCTGCTTCAGAATCCTCAGCTCCCAAGAAGATGAAGCAAATGACAAGCTCTTTTGCAAATCCAATTGATGCAATTCCTATCTCCTCCATGCCATCAAAGGACCTTGTTCCTTTTGGTGAAGATTATGAGATCCCTAGTGGATCAGATGAAGAAACTCAATCTGCTGCTTCGTCAGAGCAGATTGATGAAGAAATTGAAGCGGATGCAATCCCTTCAACCCCAATGGTCTCATCACCAATGCCTCAGTTTGACGCTGAAGAGGCTGGTGTTGAAGAAATTGATGATGAAGATGTGGATATTGGAAGCACAACTCCAGTAATGAATGACGACTTTTGGGAAAGTCAGCATCCAAATTCCCCACTCTTCACTCCCCTGCAGCAAATTCCTCACTCTCCTTCACCAACCGTACAATTGGGCTCTGATGCAACTCATCCCACTGCTAATGTGAATGAAGAAATTCCAGCCCCTAGTGCTGAAGAAACTGCTGCTGAAACAGACAAGGTGACTGCACCTGAGGAAAATCCTGAAATTCCTCAGCCTGAAGAACCTGAGCTTGCGATTCCTGAGGTCGTGATGCAACTCACTGACACTCCTCTGCCAAGGCCAAAGGATCCATTCTCAAGGAAACAGAAATTCAAGGCTGAAGACTTCTATGGCGAGCACGTATTCTTCACTGAATACAATCCTTATGACTCTGCTCGCATAAGGAAGAGGCGTTTCTGGACTGCCAGCCAAGCAAATTTCTATTCCTCAGTGCTTTACAACAAAGACAAAGTCTTCGCCCATGCACACATTCCTCACGTGGATATGGAATCTATGCCGAGCTTCACGCCAGTCCTCAGTGTTCTTCACGACGCTGGGCTACTCAACTTCTGCACAGATATATGTGATTGGAATGAAGAACTTATTCTTCAATTCTATGCTACACTGCACATCACTGGCAACTCTGACGATGTCAATTCATGGGTTCTGGACTGGATGACTGACAATACTCACTACAAGGCCCCAGCAACTGAATTGCTTCGCTGCCTTTCTCTTAGTCCACCCACTGAAGATGCGCGTTGCGTGTACAATGAACCTGAGCTGTCAAACCACTACATGCAAGTGCTCATGAAGCCTCTGAAGCCAGGGCAATCACCTCGAACCAAATTCCTCGTCAAGGAACTGCTGTATGTGCCTAGGACTGTCTATCGCATTCTGACGAAGACAATCAGTCCCATCAAAGGACACGATTCTTCTGATGAAGAAATTGTTGGCATCATGAAGAATATGCTTTTCAACATCATACATGGCGTTCCCATAAACTTCCATGATTTCTTCATGAGGACTCTGGCCAACATTGCTATGTCACCATTTGAGCTGAAGCCTTATGCGCCGTGGATTATGAGATTCATCAGGACAAGGTCTTCACTCAACTACAAGGCTGAAACTCTCAACCACTACAGCTACTTGCCTCCCATTGAAGTCCTCAAACGGACATTTTCCTCAGCTGAAGAAAAAGGCAAGGCCACTGCTGTGATAGATGAAGGCATTCGTCCATTGGATGGACAATTTCGCAACGCTGCTTCTTATTCCACCAATGATGACTTTGCCACACATGACACTGCTGCTAACACTACCAAGACAAATCCTCAAGCCACAGCACCCAGGGTGATGACTAATCGTGAGCTACTCCTCAGTCTTCATCAAAAGGTTGATCCCAATCACAAATGGGTCAAGCGTCAGTTTGGTTCAATTCTTCACAACATGACTGCCACATATAATGCAGTGAAGAAAAACCATTACTACCTTCATGAAACCCTCAACCGCACCTGGGCTGTTCTGTCTCAAGTATATAGTGCTGAAGATTTGGAGAACATGGGCCTCAAAGAAGAATTTGCCTGGTCGGCACCTCCGCCGAAGAAATACAAGAAAGTCAAGGTTCCTTCTCTGGTGGCTAGTTCATATTCTTCATCGCGCGACACTGATGAAAATGAAGACTTGGACGACACTGCAGCAGGCCCTACTTCAACAACCGACCCCAACAACTCTGGCGCTCCATCAACTTGAATATCTTCAGGGGCGTTAGTCCTCAGTTTCAATCCTTTTGGTCATTTGATGACAAAGGGGGAGAAATCTGAGTTAGTCTTCAAGCGGGTCTATAATAAGGGCATATTTTTTAAGTTGCAACTCTCGTTCTTCCGAAACCTTTATTGGATCGAGTTGTAATCTTAAACTCTATGGTGCTCGGTGCTCTGATACTTTTGTTGCACTATACTCTGATACTTCGATACATGCTTGAGCTCCGATACTTTTGATGCGCTATTCTGGATGCTTATTCCTCATTAATGTTATCGCACGCATGCTGAATTGCATCAGGCACCATATTTCATCATGCATTTCAATTCTTCATATCATATATCAAATGCGTGTATGAATTACAAGATATAGGGGGAGATCTCCATGATTTAACTCTTCAAGTGCGCATTGCTTCAAAAGCAAATTCCTCACTATGCACAACTTCAGGGGGAGTTCTTCTATATCTTGCAATCAAATTCCTCAATATCAGTTTCTACACTTCATATATTTATCCCCGTTGAAAACTTAACCTATGTTGTCATCAATCACCAAAAAGGGGGAGATTGTAAGTGCATCTAGTGCCCCTTAGTGATTTTGGTGTATTGAAGACTTATAGGTTAAGTATCTAGTGCGTTTATGAGTGTACACAGGTCTATAAGTCTATGAGGAGTTTGATATTTACAGTGAAAGTCGACCCCTAAAAATGAAGTTCTTCGACTGAAGACTTTGATATTCTGAAGACCTTCTGAAGACTTTCTGAAGACTTTGAAAGTGAAGAAATTGGTGTGACCTTGAAGACTTGGTATTCGTTCGAGGAACGTGAAGCGTGAAGACTTTTGTTTTCGTAGTTTCATTTTTCTCTTTCTTGAGTCATAGGAAACACCGTACTGTTAAAGGGGGTCGAGCATCACTGAAGAAATTGATCCTGCGTGGATCCGACGCTTGTTACCTTTGAAGACTGTGCTTCTTCCAGACGGTTAGGCGTCAAGGTCTAGAGCATCCAAGAGGAATTGTGGATCGCCGAGTGACCAAGTCTGTGAAGGTTTGGAAGTCACCTGAAGACTTACCACGAGTGATTGGACGAGGACTGTGTGTCCTTTGTTCAAGGAGAATACGGTGAGGACTTGTCGTCCCGAGCTGCGTGCTCAGGACTGGGTGTCCGGGACTGTGTGTCCTCGAGTTTAAATACTCAGCCGCTCCAACCAGACGTACAACTGAGACAGCAGTTGGAACTGGTCTACCAAATCATTGTCTTCACCAAGCTTACTGGTTCTATTTCCTCAACACTTTCATTTCCTCATTACAGTGTTATCGGTTTGTTCATATCTGTGTTTGAAGACATTGACTGAAGACTTTCACAAATTCCTCAGTTCAATTTCTTCAGTCTGTTGTCTTCATCTAGAGTTATCCTGTACCTACGCTTTCTGTACTCTGTGTTTGTCTTCATTTCATCATGATGACCATGCATGTAATCTGTTATGTTTACTTTTGAGTACTTATTCCGTTGCTAGTATTTCTTCACCAAGGAATTTCCTCACGAGCAAATTCCTCAGTGAAGAATTTCACAAAAATCGCCTATTCACCCCCCCTCTAGTCGATATAACGTGCTTTCACTTCGGATGGTAGCTCTCTGAAAGGATCGAGAAGAGGTGTCTAGAGGGGGGGGGTGATTAGACACTAAGTGCCAAAAGTTGCAGTCTTTAATATTATTAAGTTTAAGTGGAGTTTAAGCACAAGTTTAACAAACACAATACATATCAAGCAAGCATGCAATGAGTATATGAGCAGCGGAAAGTAAAGCCTGCAACTTGCAAGAATGTAAAGAGAAGGGTTTGGAGTATTCAAACGCAATTGGAGACACGGATGTTTTTGTCGTGGTTCCGATAGGTGGTGCTATCGTACATCCACGTTGATGGAGACTTCAACCCATAGAGGGTAACGGTTGCGCGAGTCCACGGAGGGCTCCACCCACGAAGGGTCCACGAAGAAGCAACCTTGTCTATTCCCTCACGGCCGTCGCCCACAAAGGACTTGCCTCACTAGTGGTAGATCTTCACGAAGTAGGCGATCTCCTTGCCCTTACAAACTCCTTGGTTCAACTCCACAATCTTGTTGGAGGCTCCCAAGTGACACCTAGCCAATCTAGGAGACACCACTCTCCAAGAAGTAACAAATGGTGTGTTGATGATGAACTCCTTGCTCTTGTGCTTCAAATGATAGTCTCCCCAACACTCAAGTCTCTCTCACATGATTTGGATTTGGTGGAAAGAAGATTTGAGTGGAAAGCAACTTGGGAAAGGCTAGAGATCAAGATTCATATGGTTGGAATGGAATATCTTGACCTCAACACATGAGTAGGTGGTTCTCTCTCAGAAAATGTGTACTGGAAGTGTAGGTATGTTCTGATGGCTCTCTCCACGAATGAAGAGTGGGTGAAGGGGTATATATAGCCTCCACACAAAATCTAACCGTTACACACAATTTGCCAAACTCGGTGGGACCGAATGGTTAAACTCGGTCAGACCGATTCAGCAAACCTAGTGACCGTTAGGATTTTCGGTGGGACTGAGATGCAACTCGGTAGGACCGATATGGTTAGGGTTAGGGCATAACGTAATCTCGGTGCGACCGATTACACAAACTCGGTGGGGCCGATTTTGGTAATAAGCTAACCAGAGAGTTGGTCAGGCGAACTCGGTGAGACCGATTACACAAACTCGGTGGGACCGATTTTGGTAATAAGCTAACCAGAGGGTTTGCATTGTAATCTCGGTAGTACCGATTGCTCAAACTCGGTGAGACCGATTTTGGTAATGGACATACATAGAGAGATTACAATCCCATCTCGGTGAGACCGAGATCCCTATCGGTGAAACCGATTTGCTAGGGTTTGTGGCAGTGGCTATGACATCTGAAACTCGGTGGCGCCGGATAGAAAGAATCGGTGAGGCCGAGTTTGACTTTTGGTTTAGGTCATATGTGGATGTGGGAAGGTAGTTGAGGGTCTTGGATAATATCACTAAGCACTTTGAGCAAGCAAGCCATTAAGCAACACCTCATCCCCTCTTGATAGTATTGGCTTTTCCTATAGACTCAATGTGATCTTGGATCACTAAAATAGAAAATGTAGAGTCTTGATCTTGAAGCTTGAGCCAATCCTTTGTCCTTAGCATCTTGAAGGGGTTCCACATCCTCTAGTCCATGTCACTCCATTGTTGAACTTATCTGAAACATACTATGTAAAAGTGTTAGCCGAACAAGAGATATGTTGACATTAATTACCAAAACCACCCAGGGAGCACTTGTGCTTTCAATCTCCCCCTTTTTGGTAACTGATGACAACATACATCAAAGCTTTAGATAAAGATATAGAGACTTGCAAGTAAAGCTTTGGAAAGACATGTAACAAGCATAGGCTCCCCCTACATGTATGCAATCATGTGAATATTGAATATAGGAGCATGTGAATGCGTAAACATGACAGAGTAAGCAACATGTTACATGTATCTTGGCTATATGCATCAGAGCAAATGATGTGAATGTGAGAAATGTACCTTCATGATCATGAGTCCTTCTTGCAAATAGTATGTACATTAGCAAGAACTTCTCATTCACATGACTGTGATGCATATACTTACCTTGTGGTCTTGAGTTGGCTTAGGATGGGATGAACCTGTGCAAACAAGGTTAAATAACACAGACACACCTACTGACCAGAGCAAACAAGAGAAACCACAAGAGAACCAAGACTGGGATGACATGTAGAGTGAGTACTAAGTACCACATTTGATATAGACATGTCCCCAAAGGTAAAGATATGCAATAAAATCAGAGATTTCCTTCCCTTAGATGTCTTGCTCCCCCTGAATCTGCATGGGATATTGGGAGAAGATAGGGAACAGAAAATCAGAGCAACATAAAAGAAACAACAGAGCTAGAGCTAAAGCAAGCAACCAAACATGTCTTTCCCCTCTTAAAGACATGTGACATCTCTCCTCTTGAACACCAAGCATCTGGGGTCTTTGATGATATTACTTTCTCCTTGTTGAGAAACTCTCTCCCCCTGAGTATTCTCTCTTTCTCCCCCTATAGGAAAGATTAAGCTTTGATGTGATCTCTCTCTTCCCCTTTGACATCAATTTCCAAGAAGGGCTCTTCTAGACATGTGATACAAATGGGTTGGTCCTTGAGTCACAGAGCAAAGCAGCATGTCTAATATGATGCTGGTAGAGGACAAGAATCATTGAGTGGAGCTGGAGCAAACAGAAATCAGGAATAAGTGGCAAGTTGGTTTTCCTGTGGTGGAACCGGTGACTCCGAGTTGTGTGCTTCGATTTAGGTTGAGCCAAAGAGAACAAACCGGTGTGACCGAGTTCATCAGAGTGAAACCACTTGTCACCTCAGCTCACTAGACAAGTAAGGTCTCACAAGGATATGCAAGAAATTAACTGAAAGATTTGCAATGAATTGGATGCAGAAAATGCAGAACAAAAAGCAAAGAAAAGAAACTAAAAGATCTAGATGAAGTTTTTTTATGCAAGAGACAAATGCAATAACATAGAAAAGAACACAAGAGAACTTCATCTAGAGTTGGGCGGCGATAAAGTCACTTATGTTAGAGTATATTGACTTAGGAGTCAAGTGAGATCACTTGACCATAGGTCATACTCATCGTTTAAGCTCAAAATGGGGTTACCATTTTTCGTTTAAGCCTTTTGATGTATTCACATCTTGTCGAGTTGCTTTGACTCATGACTTGGAGTAAATCTTCTCTAAGATGGAATAACATACCTTGGGTGGTGATGTTGATCTTGCTTATGTAGTTGAACTTGTGTGGGTTGCTCAAGGTTGATGTAGTTCATCTACCTACATGGGTTAGTCTTGCAAGGAAGAGCACTTGAGTATCCAAAATGACAATTATAAGATTTAATCATAGAATTTGTCAAAGGATATGTTTGAATGGTTTCGTGCTTCCTTGTCTTCAACCACCATTGTGTAGAGACTTGGTGATGTAGAGATTGCTCAAGATGTGAGTGAGTCACAATCTCGTAGATTTAGATTCAACCAAGTACCTACACGGGTTAGATAACATGCAAGGTGCAAAAATATCCAAGACATATGAATGACATCATAAGAGAAATATCGAGGATCAGTCATAGGCTCATGCCCCGCATGTATCAAATGGAGTTCCTACTCCAAGTTTGAAGCATCAATGATGTTCAATTCACCTCTCAACCTGCAAAACACTTTCTCATCAAGTGGTTTAGTGAATATATCCGCCAATTGCTTATCGGTGCGAACATGCTTAAGGTTAATGTCCCCTTTTGCAACATGATCTCGAATGAAATGATGACAAACTTCAATATGCTTAGTTCGAGAATGTTGCACGGGATTGTGAGCAATCTTAATAGCACTTTGATTGTCACATAGCAATGGAACATGTTTCACATATATCCCATAATCTTTAAGAGTTTGGGTCATCCAAAGTAATTGAGCACAACATGAACCAGCGGCAATGTATTCTGCTTCGGCGGTGGATAAGGATACCGAGTTTTGTTTCTTGGAAGACCAAGACACAATAGATGTACCAAGGAATTGACAAGTACCCGAAGTGGACTTTCTATCAACCTTGTCTCCGGCATAGTCTGAATCGGAGTAGCCAACAAGATCAAAAGAGGACCTCTTAGGATACCAAATGCCAAAATTTGGTGTATGGATTAGGTATCTCACTATCCTTTTCACAACCTTAAGATGACATTCTTTAGGAGCAGCTTGATATCGTGCACATATGCACACACTTAGCATAATATCGGGACGTGAGGCACATAGATATAACAATGAACCAATCATAGAGCGATAAACCTTTTGATCAACCGGTTCTCCATCTTTGGTCAAATCAAGATGTCCACTAGTGGGCACGGGTGTAGTCATACCTTTGCATTCTTGCATATTGAACTTCTTGAATAGGTCCTTAGTGTACTTCGTTTGAGAGACAAAGGTACCTTCCTTAGTTTGCATAATCCATACCTTCAACTTGTGTGTAGCCTTGGGCGACGAGACGTGCTTTGTTGCAAACCACTTGTCCATCTTCATCTTGCTTGTTGCGAAACACCCATTTGGTACCAATGATGTTGTGGTTGTTGTCGGGCTTCTCGACCAATGTCCACACTTGATTTCTCTTAAAGTTGTGTAGCTCTTCATGCATAGCGTTTATCCAGTCCGAATCCTCCAATGCTTCTTCAACCTTCATAGGTTCAATGCTAGAGATGAATGAGTAATGTTCACAAAAGTTAGCTAACCGAGTTTTAGAGCGAGTGATTCTCCCGGTTTGGATATCATTGTAGATTTGCTCGACGGGATGATCTTTGGAAATTCTTGCTCGAACTCGTGAAAGCTTTTGCTTGGGTCGGGGTGGAACATCCTCTTCATCTTGTTCTTCTTCTTGGCCTTCTTCATTGTTGACATTGTCGTTCTCTTGTCGTGGTGGAGAAGGAGGTTGTTGATGTTCATCTTGGTGTACTTCCTCGTTTTCTTCATCTTGGCGTGTCCCTCTTGTGGATGCTTCCGTATCAACTCTTGGTTCACCTTGTCGTGAGGTAGAATCTTCCACTTGGACGGACGAGGTACTCTCCTTCACTTCCGTTGGACGAATCTTGCCAATGGACAAGTCTTGAATTGCTTCCGAAGGGTCTTTGTCTCCTACATCAATTGGCAATTGCTCTACTTGCGAGCCGTTAGATTCATCAAACTTCACATCTACCGTCTCTTCAACCTTTCGGGTGAAATTGTTGTAGACACGGTAAGTGTGAGAGTTTGAGCCATAACCAAGTAGGAAACCTTCATGAGATTTAGGAGCAAATTTAGAACGATGATGCTTATCAAGAATGTAGCACTTTGAGCCGAATACTCGAATGTATCCAACTTGGGGTTTGTTACCGGTGAGGAGCTCGTATGCCGTTTTGCCGAGTAGCTTGTGAAGATACAAGCGATTTGTTGCATGACAAGCTGTCTCAACCGCTTCCGCCCAAAAGTGCTTTGGCGTTTTGTACTCATCAAGCATCGTTCTTGCCATCTCGATAAGAGTCCGGTTCTTCCTTTCAACAACTCCATTTTGCTGAGGTGTGTACGTAGCCGAGAACTCGTGTGAGATCCCCTCTTCGTCAAGAAAGGTGTCCACATTTGCGTTCTTGAACTCCGTTCCATTGTCGCTCCGAACCTTCTTGATCTTCACGTCAAACTGATTTTGGGCCTTCCTAGCGAAGTTATTGAAGATCTTCTGGACCTGCGATTTGTCATCAAGAAAGAACACCCACGTAAATCTTGAAAAATCATCAACTATGACTAGACCAAATGAGTTACCACCGAGACTCTTGTAGGCATTTGGACCAAAGAGATCCATGTGAAGTAGCTCGAGTGGTCTTCTTGTGGTCATGATGTTCTTCACGTGGTGACTTCCTCCAACTTGTTTTCCTGCTTGACACGCACTACAAAGTCTATCCTTGTCAAATATGACATCTTTTATTCCAAGGATATGATCACCTTTAATAAGCTTATCAAGATTTCGCATACCAACATGACCTAGTCTTCTATGCCACAACCAACCTTTAGAAGATTTAGCAATTAAGCAAGTTTTAGGTTGATCCTTTTTAGTGAAATCAACAATGTAAAGATCTCCTCTACGTATACCAGTAAAGACCATTTTATGATTGTCTCTACGAAACACTTGGCAATCTACTTCAGTGAATAGGACATTGAAACCGAAATCCGCAAGTCTAGAAACTAAAAGTAAATTGTATCCAAGGGATTCAACGAGCATGACATTTTGTATGGAGCTATCATGTGAGATGGCCACCTTACCAAGGCCAACCACCTTACCCTTTGAATTATCACCAAAAGTGACATATTTTCGAGGGCCGTCATTTTCAGCAAGCTCACGGAACATATCTTCATCTCCGGTCATATGATCAGTACATCCACTATCAAGGACCCATTCCTTTCCTGCAGCCATGTAGCCGCGAAGATTTGCCATAAGACCAAAATGCCTCATTGCATCATCAAGATCATAGTCACTATCATCATCTTCATCATAGTATCCATGTTCAACATCATCTTGTGATTGATCAATTCCTAGAGAGGGTAATTCATTAGATAAATGATCATCACAATGGTTACCTTTATGAATTCTAATAGCTTCGGATATGATATCGCTAATGATTCCAACATTTCCTTTAGCACGCATGAGATTGGTAAGCTCAAATAGACAATCACAAAAGCTAGGATCACTAGAGTTCATCTTACTCAAGGCAATAGACTTATGGAGAATTTCGTCTAAATTTTTCAAGGAATAATCTGGAAATCGTTCCTCAAGAAATCTCCATATGGTGTAGGCACACTCAAGAGTAGGCAAACTAGCAATCAAATTTTTGGGCAATCCTCTTATGATAGATTGATGGTTCTAAGATTACGAATCATGTCAATATCTTATTCTAGGGTAGGGTGCAAAGGATCAACATGAGTTGCACAAGGGCTAGTAATGTACTTGTTCAAATGATATTCATTGAAAATCTCAAGCATTTCATTTTTCCACTCATGAAAGTATTCTCCATCAAGACTAGGCACTCTATGTCTAAGACTTCCCGAAGTAGACACATCCATCTTCCTCCAATGGTGTTTAAACCAAGGCAATGGAGACCAAAGCTCTGATACCAATTGAAAGGATCGAGAAGAGGTGTCTAGAGGGGGGTGATTAGACACTAAGTGCAAAAAGTTGCAGTTTTTAATATTCTTAAGTTTAAGTGGAGTTTAAGCACAAGTTTAACAAACACAATACATATCAAGCAAGCATGCAATGAGTATATGAGCAGCGGAAAGTAAAGCATGCAACTTGCAAGAATGTAAATAGAAGGGTTTGGAGTATTCAAACGCAATTGGAGACACGGATGTTTTTGTCGTGGTTCCGATAGGTGGTGCTATCGTACATCCACGTTGATGGAGACTTCAACCCACGGAGGGTAACGGTTGCGCGAGTCCATGGAGGGCTCCACCCACGAAGGGTCCACGAAGAAGCAACCTTGTCTATCCCATCACGGCAGTCGCCCACGAAGGACTTGCCTCACTAGCGGTAGATCTTCACAAAGTAGGCGATCTCCTTGCCCTTACAAACTCCTTGGTTCAACTCCACAATCTTGTTGGAGGCTCCCAAGTGACACCTAGCCAATCTAGGAGACACCACTCTCCAAGAAGTAACAAATGGTGTGTTGATGATGAACTCCTTGCCCTTGTGCTTCAAATGATAGTCTCTCCAACACTCAACTCTCTCTCTCACAGGATTTGGATTTGGTCGAAAGAAGATTTGAGTGGAAAGCAACTAGGGAAAGGCTAGAGATCAAGATTCATATGGTTGGAATGGAATATCTTGACCTCAACACATGAGTAGGTGGTTCTCTCTCAGAAAATGTGTATTGGAAGTGTAGGTATGTTCTGATGGCTCTCTCCATGAATGAAGAGTGGGTGGAGGGGTATATATAGCCTCCACACAAAATCTAACCGTTACACACAATTTGCCAAACTCGGTCGAACCGATTCAGCAAACCTAGTGGCCGTTAGGATTTTCGGTGGGACTGAGATGCAACTCGGTAGGACCGATATGGTTAGGGTTAGGGCATAACGTAATCTCGGTGCGACCGATTACACAAACTCGGTGCAACCAATTTTGGTAATAAGCTAACCAGAGAAATGGTCAGGCAAACTCGGTGAGACCAATTACACAAACTCGGTGGGACCGATTTTGGTAATAAGCTAACCAGAGGGTTTGCATTGTAATCTCGGTAGTACCGATTGCTCAAACTCGGTGAGAACGATTTCGGTAATGGACATACACAGAGAGATTACAATCCCATCTCGGTGAGACCGAGATCCCTATCGGTGAAACCGATTTGCTAGGGTTTGTGGCAGTGGCTATGACATCTGAAACTCGGTGGCGCCGGATAGAAAGAATCGGTGAGGCCGAGTTTGACTTTTGGTTTAGGTCATATGTGGATGTGGGAAGGTAGTTGAGGGTCTTGGATAATATCACTAAGCACTTTGAGCAAGCAAGCCATTAAGCAACACCTCATCCCCTCTTGATAGTATTGGCTTTTCCTATAGACTCAATGTGATCTTGGATCACTAAAATAGAAAATGTAGAGTCTTGATCTTGAAGCTTGAGCCAATCCTTTGTCCTTAGCATCTTGAAGGGGTTCCACATTCTCTAGTCCATGCCACTCCATTGTTGAATTTATCTGAAACATACTAGGTAAAAGTGTTAGTCCAACAAGAGATATGTTGACATTAATTACCAAAACCACCCAGGGAGCACTTGTGCTTTCACTCTCCATTCGTCGAGTTTCCCCGTAGCGGGATGAAAGTCGAGGAGCAACTGCGCGCGCGCCAGGGCCTCTGCCGGCGTCGGCGATAGCGAAACCTGCACGGACCACGACGCGCTTCGACTTGTAACTATGTTAGAAGGAGCTCTATCACGGTCCCACGGTCGCGCGCCTTTTTTCGCCAGTGCTTCGGCGAGCGGGCAGGTCTTCTGCGTCCCGGGAGTGGTGCTCGGGGCTCTTCCCGCAGCGGCGTCCGGGATCTTCGTCGCGACGACGCCGTTCGTTGCGTGCAGCTTGAGAGGAGTGCGCCGTGGGCACCGACGTGGGAGTCTTCGAGGCCATCGCGCCGCCTTGGGGCGGTGTGACGGCGCTTCTGGAGGGCCCCGCGCTGCCTGCGGAGGGCCTGGCTCCATTTTTAGATTAGGCGATGTGCGGCTCATCGCCAAGCACGCGAACGTCGCCGCCTCCCAAGCTCCGGCTGCTGAGGTGGTGTTGGTGCTTGCGAGCTGCGCCCCGGGTCCTCTCCGCGACCGTCCGCTGCTCGCTCGCGTCGGGACGGGCCGTCCGGCTCCCGACGGCTCGACCGTAACCGTTGCCTTCTTCTTGGGCGCCATGGTGATGAAGAAGCGCTGAACTAGCCGCTAAAGCCGATTCTCACAACAGCAAGCCCCCTGCCTGGCGCGCCAAAGATGTCGGTGGAAACGACACCTATGGGATCACAAGAATCCCTACTACGGTCGTGGGGTGCGGGGTTGAGAGAAGAGTGGATCAAACAGATAGCACGCGGTTTGTTTATTCAGGTTCGGGCCGCGAGGATGCGTAAAACTCTACTCCTGCTTTGGTGGATGTATATTTGTGTTCTTGAACTAACTATGGGGCGCGAGGAGCTCCAAAAAGCCGAATCCCTCTCCTGGTCGCCTCGGACCTCCTTTTATAGGAAAAAGGGGTTGCCACAGTGGCACACAGGAGGTGGAAAGGGTACAGTGTTACAAGGTTATCCCTCGCATTACATGACAAGGCGCATTTAATGCGTCTGCTTAGGTGTCCTCTCGCTTTATCAGGGACGGGGGCGGAGCCCGTCCCGTCCGTTGCCGCTCCTCCTCGTGTCGACACGCGCCCTGGCCAATGGTGCGTGCGGTGCCATGTAGGCAGGCAGGCAGCTGAGGTGGCGCGGTGGTGGAGTCTTTGCGAAGATCTGCATGCCGCCACGCAGGTGCCAGCCCAACTGGTTGGGTCGGCAGCTGCATGCGAACGACGGTGGAGGCTCGGTCGGCGCGGGCCTGGCGGTGGCCCTATAGATGCCCTCGGCAAGGGTCTTGCCGTGGCGCCCGCTGTTGTCCCCGGCATGGTGCTTGCCGGGGGCCTCGTGGTTTTCGTTGGCTGGGGCCTCGCCATGGGTCGTCGTCTTCTAGTACTCATCTGATCTTGAATGTTTCTTCACAAAGATCTGCATGCCATCACAGAGGTGTCTCCCGAGCCCTTGCCCCAACATAGTGGTCTATGATGGGGGCCGTGGACTCAAGGGTGACTCGCTCCGTAGGCGCGGGGCGAGCTGTCGCGACAAGGGTCATGCCGGGGCTGCTAAGGCTGCCCTCGACAAGGATCTTGCCGGGGGGGGGGGTCGCTTCGTCCCTTCACTCTTTGTGGTCTTGGTCTTGGCGTTGTTCCAGCTACCTCGGGCTTCGGTCTTACCCTGACTCACCTCCCCTGCCCTGCTTGGTGTGGCCGTGGGCGTGGCTCTGCCTGCCCGTGCACAGTTATAGGGGTACAATAAAGGGTACCCTTTTTTTACACCGACATACACGATCTCTCCGATCCTGCCCGGCGGGCGGGCGGGTGTACAGAGAACCTGCTTCACTCTTTGGTGCAGGCCAGTTTTTTTTAGACAATGCATGCCAGTTTCCTGTCTCCTGTGTGTTTTCATTGCGCTGCCAGGCCCGGCCTCCCTCACGCGATCACAACGGAAGGAATGGCACAGCTCTGCTGCCAAATGCAGCGCAACCGGCCGGCCCGTCCCGAAGAGCGCGATGAGGAGGCCGAAATCACTGTTCTGACCTTCTCGAAGATCTTTGTCATAAACTAAACTTGGCATGAAAGTATTTTACAATCTGACCCTTTTAAAAACGCCAGAGACCGCGGCGTTTCTGCTTCACATAGAAATGCCGAGCTAGTTAGCGTTGGTGCTCTACATGAAAACGCTGAAGTATCTTGCGTTTCTTCTCCGAATGGAAACACCAACCGCTTTGGCGTTTCTTCCCTACATGGCAACGCTGAAGTATCTTGTGTTTCTTCTCCACAGACCGCGACGCTTCTCCACATGGAAACTTCTCCACGTGAACTATCTTGGCGTTTGAATGTGGAACTGAAACGTGAGCTATCTCGGCGCCACGGGTTGTGACGTTACGAAAAAGATCAAATCATAAAATACTTTCATGTCGAGTTTACTTTGTGACAAAAATTGCTGAAAAAATCAGAACAGTGATTTCGGCCCGATGAGGACCTCTATCCCCTTTCGCTCGACCCGTCCGAATCGCGCGTGCCGATCCCACGCGCGCGAGCACGCAAGTGGCGTCATGGGATGCCATGGAGCGGCGTGTACGTACAGGTACAGGTGCATGTAAGGCCGGGTTGTGTTGCTGTTGCTGTTGCAGTCCACGTCCGGCGCGCGGTGCGTTGCTTTCGCCACGCCGGACTTAAGCCCGGCCTGGGTTGTGCGCTGGTCACGTCACTGCCTACGTACTGCTCGCGTGGAGGGATGGTGCAGGTACCGGCCTTGGCAGTTGGTGGCTGGCCGGCCGCGCGCCGAGATGCATGCATGCATGCATGTTTCCGATGGACTTTCACTTGTCGAAACACGTCCCCGTGTTCCTTCTCCTTCCCTTGCCAATTTTTTCAGTGTGATAAAAAAGCTTTATTACGTATACTCAGAGTACGTACTCCTCAGACTACATCCCTAGCAGCACGGCAGCACCTTGACAAGGTCCACCAATACTGACCACTCGTATATTCTCTTGGTTTCCGCAGTTGGAGATAGTTCAGAAACGCACGTCCACCGCGTTCCGCACACTCCAAGAATTTTCTTCTTGCACGCGATAGGTTTATAAGTAGAAGTTTCCTAGTCGTGTATGGCCACACATGGTTCCAAGCACAGCTCGACAACCACATACTCCTTGGTGTTGAAAAAGCCAGCACCAAAAGAGTGTTGCGATCGGTAATCCACGGAGCTGTCTCGTACGCAGCAGGCACCGATAACGACCGAAATCTGTACCCGGCCTGCATGCACCCGCATCTGCATTGATTGGCCAGCGGTAGTCGTCAGTTGAACAGAGAAAACGCGCACGTCAAAGACTGTCTGAAAAGTGCATCCGGCGGGTTCATTGAACAATGGGCGACGACGTCTCGCTCGCCTGCCTGCGCGTACGCCTTCGCTCGCCCCGTGCGTGTGTGCGCCAGTGCACCACGTAGCTAGCTAGGTGCATGCGTTCCTTCCTTCCACGACGACCACGACGCGTAAAAGCGCACCCGCGATTGATTGGGCCGCACGTCCACGTCCGTCAGCGTAGCCGGAGCGATGTATGTATGGACTGGTTGACGTGTGACTTGCCGCGCGCGGAGGCGCACCGCCCGACCTCGAGCTTATCGGTTGTTCTCGGTCAGTTCCAACGGATAATTCTGAGTGGCTCTATGTAAATGCATTTCGATTTTTACAGAAAGGGCAAAAGGACATATGAGGTTATGGGAGTCCTTGTTGGAAATATGAACAAATTACTACGAGATTTAATCCGAATAAATAGGAAATAGATCATGACAACAGTAACAGAGATTAAACTAATCATGTGAATTAGCATAGTAGATGAACAGATCACATCTAGGACACATACTGGAAAAATGAATTCTACCACGATCTCGAACCAGAAGGATAGAACAACATACGGTGCAGTGGGTGTAGCACCGCCGGCGTTGATGTTGTCGCCCATGTCGTCGAGGATGAGGTTGCCGAGGTCGGGGAAGAAGTCGTCGTTCGCGAAGTCGTCGCTGCCAGCAGTCGCGCGAGTGCGCTCCCCAAAAACCTGATTGCCCCTCTCCCGTACAGGATCACGAGAGGCGGAGTTCCGGAGGCCTGCTGTCCCTTCTGCCGGTGCACGCCGAAATGAGGGATGGAGAAGACTTGCTTGGCGGCGCAATGATCTGGAACGGTGGTGAGAAACCATACGAAGCGGCGGCGGCAAGGGCAGACGTCTGCCTGACTATATAGTGCGGGCCGGGTAGGTCGTGGGAGTAAATCCCACATCCGAGTCATCACGATCCAAAAAAATCGGAAACGGTTCAGTAATTAACGTGTCCGTTAATTTTCCCGAGCAGCAAAAATATAGACATCGTGCATAGCTCTGTCCTCGGCTCGGCTCAATCCCGCAACCCGCGGCGCGGCGCGGCGCGGAGTGACGTGGCGTGGCGAGGCGAGCGAGAAGGAGGAGCGCGCGTGTAGGTCTCCTCTTCTCATGCTCATACAAGTGGTAGAAGAGCTCACCTTATAAAGAGGTGCAACTGTCTCTCAACTTATGAGATGGGACTAAACTTTAGCCTCACTCACTCCACTCACATGTGTGCATGAATGGGCCAAAAGAGTTTCAGAATTTTAGTTGGGCTTTGGGCCAAAGGCCTACTAGCAAAATTCCAACAATCCCCCACAAAGTCTCATTGGCACATCTCATCATTTAGTTCCAAAACATTGTTTATATACCGGTGCTTAGTGGAGACTGTGAAGTTGAACTTCCAGTTAGAGATTTATGCTAAACTAGATCACAACTTGAATAGTGGACTATGCCTTGAACTACAAGTTTTCTGCAAGACTAGTTTCACACAAATTCTTGACCGATACTGGGCTACCGCAAGGCTTCCCCGCTGGTGGAGCGTATACGTCGTACTCCAGGGGCTTTTCATTATTTATTAGAGAACACACAATTCTCACAGACTGCGACGTTAACAGTCAAATTCATATAGGTGTGTTCCTCAGAAGATGTTCTGCAGGACAACATCTCTGCTTATTCGAATAAGCTACTTGGAACACATTAAGATAAGTATCAACCTGCCGTTCAGATCAAGAGAGTATTCCATCTTCACGGGGATAGTGTAACATCCCAAATTTTCAATTTGGAATGTTATACATTAGATCATCATTGCATATCATATTTTATTTTGCTTTTGGTTTGATCCTAGAAATTCTACGCAACTCAAGGACCCTCAGAGAGAGTTGGAGATTTTGTTATTTTTCATATTTGAGTTTTCTCAAATTTTGGAAATAGGATTATTTGATTTTATTTATTTTATCTTCAATTATTTCTATTATAAAAAATGAGAGCGGGAATAAAATGACTTTCCCAAAATAAATAAATATTAAGGATTTAATAATAAAATCAAATAAGATTTATTTCGGAGTTTTTCGCTATTTTATTTGAATTTAGGAAAAATGTCCATTTTTCAAAATTGCATTTAGGCCTCAAATAAATGTTCATCTTGCCCGGCTTGATTTTAGAAGTCGGGGAAATTTATTTCGAGATTTTTGGAGTCCGTTTAGTATTTCTTTTATTTGTTTTTCTGCGCGTAATTAAATAAATAAAAAAACGCGAACCGACTACGGGCCGGGATCGGCCAAGACTCCTCTGGCCGAGGCCTTTATATAGCGCCGCCCCGGGCCGTCTCAGCCCAAGCCGCCGCCGCCACCGAAACCCTAGCCGCGCCCAGCGGCCGCCGCCGCCGCCGGACCCGCACGCCGAGGTTGACCCGCCGCTGCTTTTTTTTAAAACCGTTGGTTTTCGCCGGTTTCTCGTTCGGTTTTTTAGTTTTCGTTTTTTTTATTAGATCGTTTTTTTTGTTTAGGTTAATTAGCGAGTGTTCGCTCGTTCGTTCGTTTAACGAACGCGTTCATTGTTTAGATCCAGATAACGAACGTTCGTTCGTTAATCTGTTCGTCGTTTTTATTTTTCTCGGATTTTTCCGCGATTAATTCCGATCGTGATTTTTGATCCGATTTTCGTTTTAGTATAACTTTTCGCTCGTTTATCGGAATCAGGCGATTCAAGCGCCTGGAGTTTCGTCTCAAAACCCTCTTTCCATTTAGCCAACTCAAACAAGTTTTTGCTGATGTAAAATTTGACCTAGGTCCAGATTAGTAAACGAAGCTTCTTTCTTTCGCCGTTTGATTTTCGTTGCTTTGTTCGATTTGATTCTTTTTGCAAACTGGAGTTCTTAAGTTGAACTTTCTGGTTAGATCTCTTATTTGAGTTTTACCTATGCATTAGATGAGTACTTATTGTATGCTTGTTTGTTTGTTTGCGATAGAGTACCCGGAGTGCGTCGCTTGCTACTTTGAATCGCTAGGTTTCGCGGATCATCGGCAAGGCAAGTAACACTTTGATCAAACCTCTTTACTACCGAGTTTTATTGCATTAGATCAATCCTCGAACATTGCTTGATTAGGATCTAATTAAATTGTGGGATGAGAAGTAGTTGAGGTAGTACCTATTACCTGTTTTATTATCAAACCCTTGGGAGTTAATTATACGTTTGCTTATTATGCCATGCTATGCTAGTAGACGTGGATTGGGTGAGTGTATTCCATGACAGATGTGTGATGATTAAATTAATGGTTTATTTAAGGTGGCAACTTAAACACATATCTAGGTGGATTGAGGCACCTGGGTATTCCAGCGATTGCCTGTTTTTCTTTATGGACCGCCACCCAGACTCAAAGGGATCATGAGATTATTCATACTAGAAACTTCCGTGTGCAGCCGCAAGCTATTATGGGCTCTAGCATAGTTGATTAAGTCGTGCGAACTCTTACAGTGGTAGACTAGCAGATGTAGGGGAAAGTAGGTGTAACGGTCTACCCGATCGTAAGGTGCTAGCGCTTCTGAAAGACTATGTCTTGGTCATCCGTTTCTCAAACACCAGGTAGTGCGAGGAGATCGAGTCTTGTGGGGAAAAGTGCGCCGAGACGGATCTCGCGGCTCTAGACCATGACTCCGCTCGAAAACATGATGTGGGGTGAAAGAATCCCAACTCCTCCAACAAATCGCTAGAACACCTGCCCCACGGTGGGCGCCAACTGTCGTGGTTCTAAGTCTGACAGTAAGAATGGGGGGTAAGTATGGAGAGGCAAGATCCTAGCTATGGAGTAGTTGTATGCGCAAGGAGTTTTACGAGTTCGGGCCCTTCTCTGAGGAAGTAACAGCCCTACGTCTCGGAGCCCGGAGGCAGTCGACTGGATTATGTGTGTGTGTGTTACAAAGTTGTGAACCCCTGTCCTAGTGGAGGGGGGTGGCTTATACAGAGTTCGCCAGGACCCCAGCCAGCCCATGTTACAAGGAGTTTAATGTACATAAAGAGAGGGGTTACTGGTAACGCCTGTAATAAAGGACCATGAAGGCCATAAAAGCTACTTATGAGATGACCGTTTGTAGGCAGTGCCTTTAGGTCTTCTTATAGTCGAGTGGCTGTCTTCATGGTCGACTGCTTGTGCTTCTGGTCGAGTACGCTCGTGTCCGTCGACTGGGCTGACCAGGTCGACTGAAATGTTGATACTTCTTAGAATGTCTTTCATTGTAGGAGTCATGTCCTTGATTGGGTATCTCAGGTATGATAAGTTACCCTACCCTAGGTACATATCCTCGTCATTAGCCCCCGAATGGGTCAGGGGTTAAGTGAGAATGGGGCCGAGCCTATGCTTCCGACTCAACCTCCATGCTTCGGTTGCATCTGTCTTTGGATAAATGGAAGTTACGGTGGGAACCCATTCTTCAGTTGCCTTGATCCATTCAGATGTCCGTCGAGTGGTTTCATATTACCGTCGAGTGTGTTTACGTGACGAGTCTCTTGGGAGACTTAAGGAAACGGATCTTTTCGTCTGACAAACCGTCCTGTCGATCGCGGATCTTGTGGGATTTGAAAATTGGGAAGCGCACCGGACGGAGAAAATCGCGCGAATCGGCTGGATAAGGCAAGGGCGCCTCGATCTCCGCGCCACCTTTTTCGCCACGTACTGCGCGCGCGCCTGCTGCGGGATTTGACTGGGGGGCGCAGGCCCACTGATCAGCCACTCGGGTGTGGCCTTATATAAGGTAATGATTCTGATTTTTTTTTACTGTGCGCCCTTGTTTTTCTTCTCCCTTCCTCCGTAAGCCTCCGCCTCGCTCTTCGCTGCAATCTCGACACCGCCGCTCGGCCAAGACCTCGTTCGAGGCAATGGGGAAGGACAAGACGGCGGCGGCAGAACGCGCGAAGAAGGCCGCGGCAAAGGGTAAGGGGAAGAAATCTGGTCGAGGCGGGTCATCCTCGCGGGCCGCTCTGCCGTCCGGCTGGTTACAGGGGGATTGGATGCCCTCCATCCTTACTCAAGCGGATATCGACGACATGGTGGAGGGGGGACTCATTCCCTACAAGGCTGCTCGCCTCCCTGGGGAGGAGACGGAGCCGAAACCTCGCGAGGGTGAGTGCGTCCTGATAGCCACCCATGTCGACCGGGGGTTTTCCCTGCCCCCGAGTCCTTTTTTTAGGGCCTTTCTGAACTTCTTCGGAGCGCAGCTCCACCATTTCACGCCCAACTCCATAGTCTATCTTGCTGCGTTCGTGTCTCTGTGTGAGTGTTTCTTAGGCTGTCGACCTCACTGGGGCCTCTTCAAGCATATCTTCACTTGCCGATCCCAGTCGGTTAAAAGGCTCAACCCGGACGGGGAAAGGACGCAGGTGATCCAGATGTGCGGGGGCCTCGGGATCCAGACGAGGGGTAAGAGTTGTTTTCCTCCCATGACGCTTCCCGATTCCGTGCGCGGGTGGCAGTCGACTTGGTTCTACTGCAAGGACCAGCCGACCCCTGGCCACTCGACCGGCCTTCCTCCTTTTACCTTGGACCGAGTGCAGAAACCCGCTTCTTTGAAAGTGGTTCCAGAGGAGAAGGCTCAGGTGAAGGTATTAGTCAGTCGAGTGGTTGAGTTGGTTCGGGAAGGCGTGACCGGCATGGACTTGCTCGAAGTCTTCCTCCAGCGACGAATCCAACCTCTCCAGGCTCGGGATCACTCGATGTGGTTGTATTCCGGGTCCGACGACTCCACTCGGATCCACCCGGAGGCGGTCGAGGCTTCTGTACTGGAGAGCTGGCTGACCAGCATGACCGGGAATAAGGACAACCCCAGGGGTTCTAGGAGGATTGCTCCGCTTGATGGGATGATGGAGACAGACAAGGTACGTTTTACTTCTTCCGACTGAAATTTTCACTCCGTCTAGTAACTGGCTTGCGATAAGTCGACTGATCTTTGCTCTGCCCGTTGTCTTGCAGGAGATCAACGACATGTATTCGATGCCGAATGGGAACCAGGAAGTATCTGAAGGAGGAGGGAGTGGAGGCGAAGGAAGTGAGGGTGGAGGTGAAGTCGAGGAGTGGGAATCTGATGGTGACGTAGAGGAGGAGGCCAGCGACTACTCGGGTGATGAAGATGAAGAGGTGGAGGTCGACCTTCCTCGACGCGAGAGACGCTCCAAGAACGCTCAGGATCCCGCCGTGGAGCGCAGTCAGTCGAGTGCTCCGGTGGGTCAGTCATCCAAGCGCCCTCGGACCGCGTCGCCGGCCCCAACTGAGAAGGCACCCAAGCAGCCCAGAGCCATCCCGACCAAGCCGCCCAAGGCCTTGCCCAAGATCAGGGTCGCCATCCCTGTCATCTCTGGGTAAGTGACTATTTTTATCTTTCTTGAGTCGACTAGAACGGATTCTTAGTCGATTCTCTTTCAAATTATTTGCTTGGAATCGTGCAGCGCCGCTACTTCCGAGACTTCCATCCAGAATGTCGATGAGATGATGGAGGACGCCGTCACTTCCAACTTAGGTATAATCTTTGACACGATCCGACTGTTTAACTGCTGAGTCGATTGGATATTCATTTCTGAACTTTTGTAGCTCCGACCAACATTATTGACCTTCCGGATGATGAGGAGGAGGCGGAAGTGCCGCTCAGGCCTTTTAGGAGGAGAGGCCGGAGGACCCCGGTCGACAAGGCTCCTCAGACCGCGTCGACTGCTGAGGCGGTGGTCCAAGGGGGTGACAACACCGCCCGGACTACTGTGACTTTTGCTGAACCACTGACGACTGCCCGGCCTTCGTCGTCGACTGCTTCCCCACTGGTCGACCCGCCCTCGTTCTTCGCCGCCTACCAGACCCCGGAGGATCAAGTGAGTGCTGCTAAGGAGGCTATACGTCAGGCGGGGCTCGTGATGGAGCAGACCAATGCGGCTCGGGATGCCAGTCAAGCGGCCTATGACATCAGCTCGGCGTTGCAGCAGAACGTCCAGGTTAGTTGGTCTTCACTTGCGTTGTACACCCACTGGGTGCTGTTGATCTGAAATTTTTCATTGGTGGGGGCACGCTGAGTGCACCCACTGGGTGTAGTCCCCAAGGCCACGGTCGACTGCTGGCAGTCGACTGCGGTCTTTATGCTCTCAAACTTCTTCACTCGACTGATCGGATTGGGTCGAGTGGAAATCAAAGAAAACCGGTGGGGGCACGCTGAGTGCACCCACTGGGTGTAGTCCCCAAGGCCACGGTCGACTGCTGGCAGTCGACTGCGGTCTTTATGCTTTCAAACTTCTTCACTCGACTGATCGGATTGGGTCGAGTGGAAATCAAGGAAAACCGATGGGGGCACGCTGAGTGCACCCACTGGGTGTAGTCCCCGAGGCTACTGTCGAATGTTTTGATTCGGCTGTAGTCTTAGAAGTGTTGTGCTCTTTCTTTCAGTCACTCGGGAGTAACTTGTCTTTGATACCCTTTGTCGATTGACTCTTTGCAGAAGTCTTGTGAGCTTGTTGCTCAGCTCGCTGATTTGAAGGATAAGCAGATCCAGCTTAATCTTGATTTACAGTTTGCTCAGGAAAACGTGCAGAAGGCGAAGGATGAAGCAAAAGGTATGGCTGGTGAGGACTCGACGTCTATCTCTGTTCCTCTGCCCGTTCTGAACTCTGTGTCTGTTGTTGCTTTGCAGACGAACTAGAGAAGGCCCTGAAGAAGAAAGATCTTGACCTTGCGGAGGCGCAAAAGGCAGCTGCGGAGAAGTTAAAGCTCGCTGAAGAGAAACTTGCTTCAGTCAGCCATCTTGAGAACGAGAACGCTAGGCTGAAGTCTGCTCTTGACGAGGCCAATAGGGAAGCGAGTCGACTGAAGACTGACAAGAGTACTCTGAACGACAAGATCGGCCAGCTGGCGGGGAAGCACAAGGACTTGGGGGATTATCTTGGGGGTCTTGCCAAGAAGCTATACCTCATGCTTGAAGGTAACCCCTTTTGTGCGATTAATCTTGTAGTTGTCGACTCACCATTTGGTTACAGTTTTGCTCTGTCGAAACTTCTTTCAGAATTCTGCCGGAATTTTGAGGAAGAGACCAGTCAAGTGGAGACCCGCCTGGACCCTATCAATTCTCCTGTGAAGGATGAAGTGGCCATGAATGTCCTCCGGTTGGAATCCCGTATCGCTGGTGTGGTGGACTACCTGGCTCGACTGAAAGCTGCTGTGTCGCGGATCGACTCCGCACTCTGGCCCAAAGAGACCCTTCAGAACGACCTTGAATCCTTGGTCACTCGACTAAGTGATGTTCCAGGTCGAGTGCGAGAATGGAAAAAGTCTTCTGCTAGGTGCGGTGCTGATGTGGCTCTGTCACTGGTTCGTGTCCACTGCAAGGAGGCGCGAGAGGAGAAGCTGGCCGCTCTCCAGGTTGCCAATACCAGGAAGCATAATTTTCAGGATTTCATGGAGACCTTCATCGCTGCTGCCACTCGAATCTCAGACGGGATCGACTTGGACGAATTCGTTGTGCCATCAAGCCCTCCGCCAGAAGAGTAAAAAACTGATGTGCTTTACCTTAAATTTGCCTTGGGATGCCGAGTGGTTTATGTATTTGATAAACTCCGTCGGGCTCTCAGCTCGAGTACTTTTATTTGCGACCTAGGATCTTTTGATTTTGTCCGAACATGGCTCGACGTTGAATGTCTTCGTGACTTGATCCGCCGATCTACTATTCGTTGTTCCCTCAGAGGCTGCTATTTGTTGTTCCCTCAGAGGCTGCCTGGTTTGCACGATGCTCATCGCCGCGATGGTGTCTGTCAAAATGGCTTAGGCAAGCACTGGGCTGTAGCTAAGTCCCCGAGTGGGAGGTTTGCTCTCCACTCGGTAGGATTCCAATTACTTAGGCGAGTGCTTGGACTGCAGCTAAGCCCCCGGGTGGGAGGTTTGCTCTCCACTCGGTAGGATTTCAATTACTTAGGCGAGTGCTTGGACTGCAGCTAAGCCCCCGAGTGGGAGATTTGCTCTCCACTCGGTAGGATTTCAATTACTTAGGCGAGTGCTTGGACTGCAGCTAAGCCCCCGAGTGGGAGGTTTGCTCTCCACTCGGTAGGATTTCAATTACTTAGGCGAGTGCTTGGACTGCAGCTAAGCCCCCGAGTGGGAGGTTTGCTCTCCACTCGGTAGGATTTCAATTACTTAGGCGAGTGCTTGGACTGCAGCTAAGCCCCCGAGTGGGAGGTTTGCTCTGCACTCGGTAGGATTTCAATTACTTAGGCGAGTGCTTGGACTGCAGCTAAGCCCCCGAGTGGGAGGTTCGCTCTCCACTCGGTAGGATTTCAATTACTTAGGCGAGTGCTTGGACTGCAGCTAAGCCCCCGAGTGGGAGGTTCGCTCTCCACTCGGTAGGATTTCAATTACTTAGGCGAGTGCTTGGACTGCAGCTAAGCCCCCAAGTGGGAGGTTTGCTCTCCACTCGGTAGGATTTCAATTACTTAGGCGAGTGCTCGGACTGCAGCTAAGCCCCCGAGTGGGAGGTTCGCTCTCCACTCGGTAGGATTTCAATTACTTAGGCGAGTGCTTGGACTGCAGCTAAGCCCCCGAGTGGGAGGTTTGCTCTCCACTCGGTAGGATTTCAATTACTTAGGCGAGTCCTTGGACTGCAGCTAAGCCCCGAGTGGGAGGCTGGCTCTCCACTCGGTAGGATTTTTTCAAACTTAGGCGAGTACTTGGACTGCAGCTAAGCCCCCGAGTGGGAGGTTTGCTCTCCACTCGGTAGGATTTTTTCAAACTTAGGCGAGTACTTGGACTGCAGCTAAGCCCCCGAGTGGGAGGTTTGCTCTCCACTCGGTAGGATTTCAATTACTTAGGCGAGTGCTTGGACTGCAGCTAAGCCCCCGAGTGGGAGGCTGGCTCTCCACTCGGTAGGATTTTAATTTCTTAGGCGAAACGGATTCGCAGCTAAGCCCCCGAGTGGGAGACTTGCTCTCCACTCGGTAGGATTTCCTGAAAACTTAGGCGAAGCGGATTCGCAGCTAAGTCACCCACTGGGGGAAATTTAAACAAACAGAAAAAGAAATAGCAATCTTTTGCTTGAAACAAAAGAACTACAGAGGTACTTTTATTACATCTTAGTCGAGTGAGTTTTTAAGTGTAAAAAGGACGGAGCAGGTCCGCGTTCCATGCTCGAGGCTCGTCGATCCGTCGATCGATGTTGTAGAGGTGATACGCTCCGTTGTGCAGGACTTTGGTGATGATGAAGGGGCCTTCCCAGGTCGGGGCAAGTTTGTGAGGTTTTTGCTGATCCACGCGGAGGACCAAATCTCCTTCCTGAAAGGCTCGACCCTTCACATTTCTGGCGTAGAACCGACGCAACTCTTGCTGGTAGATGGTCGAGCGGATTAGAGCCATCTCTCTTTCCTCCTCCAAGAGGTCGACTGCATCTTGCCGGGCCTGTTCTGCTCTGCTTCGGAATATAACTCGACTCGAGGCGCGTTGTGGTGCAGGTTGCTCGGCAAAACCGCTTCGGCTCCATAGACCAGAAAGAATGGTGTTCTTCCAGTCGACCGGTTAGGGGTGGTCCTCAACCCCCATAGAACTGACGGAAGTTCGTCGACCCAGGCGCCTGCTGCGTGTTTGAGATCACGCATCAGTCGGGGTTTTAGTCCTTTGAGGATGAGGCCATTCGCGCGTTCGGCCTGTCCATTCGACTGAGGATGAGCAACTGAAGCATAGTCGACTCGAGTGCCCTGAGAGGCGCAGAAGGCTTTGAATCTGTCATTATCAAAGTTTGATCCGTTATCCGTGATGATGCTGTGCGGAACTCCATATCTGAATATCAATCCCCTGATAAAACTGATGGCAGTGCTTGCGTCGAGGTCCTTTATGGGTTTGGCTTCTATCCACTTCGTGAACTTGTCGACTGCAACCAACAAGTGGGTGAAGCCACTCCTACCAGTTCTCAGTGGTCCGATCATGTCTAGACCCCAGACAGCGAAAGGCCAGACGAGTGGAATGGTCTTCAAGGCGGAGGCGGGCTTGTGAGACATGTTGGAATAAAACTGGCACCCCTCGCACTTGTCGACTATATCCTTTGCCATTTCGTTCGCCTTTGGCCAGTAAAAACCCGCTCGGTATGCTTTGGCCACGATGGTCCGAGAGGACGCATGATGGCCACAGGTCCCCGAGTGGATGTCCTCGAGAATTATCTGTCCTTCTTCAGGTGTGATGCACTTCTGACCAACTCCAGTCGCGCTTTCTCTGTATAGCTTCCCTTTGATTACTGTAAAGGCTTTGGATCGACGGACGACCTATCGAGCCTCTTCTTCATCTTCTGGGAGCTCTTTTCTCATGATATACGCAATGTACGGCACTGTCCAATCGGGAGTGGTGATCATAACTTCCATAATCAGGTCGACCACAGCTGGAACCTCCACTTCGGTCGAGTCAGAGGCGCTTTTTGGTTGTGGAGGCTCTTCTGTGAAAGGATCTTCTTGCACTGATGGTGTGTGAATGTGCTCCAAACATACATCTTTAGGGATGGCCTCCCTTTTGGACCCTATCTTCGCCAGATCATCTGCAGCTTGATTTTTCAGTCGGGGTATATGATGGAGCTCCAACCTCTCGAATCGTTTCTCCAGCTTCCTCACTGCGCTGCAATATCCCGTCATGGATGGGCTTCGGACGTCCCACTCCTTCATCACTTGATTAACAACCAGATCTGAGTCGCCGTAGACCATGAGGCGACGGACGCCGAGTGAAATGGCCATACGTAATCCGTATAGAAGCGCTTCATACTCTGCCTCATTGTTGGAGGAATCAAAGTGAATCTGGAGGACATACTTGAGCTTATCTCCTCGGGGGGAAACCAGTACAACCCCCGCACCGGATCCGTTCAGCATCTTGGAGCCATCGAAAAACATAGTCTAGTGCTCCGAGTGAACTTGAGTCTGAAGCTCCTGCTCGGTCCACTCGGCGAGGAAATCAGCTATTGCCTGGGACATAATAGCTTTCTTTGCCTCGAACTTGATATCAAGAGGAAGAAGTTCAATTGCCCATTTCGCCACTCGACCGGTTGCATCTCTGTTATGAAGAATCTCTGATAATGGAGTGTCGCTGACGACTGTGATAGAGTGATCAGAGAAATAATGAGCAACCTTCTTCGTGGTCATGTAAATCCCGTAAACAAGCTTCTGATAGTGGGGATATCTTTGCTTCGACGGGTTCAGAACTTCAGAGAGATAATAAACTGGGCGTTGAACTTTGAAGGTCTTTCCTTCCTCTTCCCGCTCGACCGTAAGAACGGTACTAACGACTTGTCCCGTGGCTGCTATGTAAAGCAACAATGGCTCTTTGCTGACAGGAGCAGCAAGCACCGGCTGGGTGGAGAGCAGAGCTTTTAGCTCTGCAAATGCTGCATCAGCTTCTGGAGTCCATTCGAACGTGTCTGACTTCTTCATCAGTCGGTAAAGAGGCAGCGCCTTTTCACCGAGCCTGGAGATGAATCGACTTAGGGCGGCCAAGCATCCAGTAAGTTTCTGGACATCGTGCACACGCACGGGGCGTTTCATCCGGAGTATGGTGCCAACTTTTTCGGGGTTAGCGTCGATTCCTCGTTCGGAAACAAGAAAACCGAGTAACTTTCCTCCAGGAACTCCAAATGTGCACTTCGACGGATTGAGCTTGATATCATAATTCCTGAGATTGGCAAAAGTTTCAGCTAGGTCAGTCAGCAGGTCGGAACCTTTTCGTGACTTGACCACTATGTCATCCATGTATGCTTCTACATTCCGACTGATTTGAGTGATTAGGCACTTCTGAATCATTCTCATGAATGTAGCTCCGGCGTTCTTGAGACCGAAAGGCATGGTAACATAGCAGAAACACCCAAATGGGGTGATGAAGGTTGTTTTTATTTCATCGGGTCCATACAGACGGATCTGATGGTATCCAGAGTAAGCATCTAAAAAAGATAACCTCTCGCATACTGCAGTCGAGTCGACTATTTGGTCGATGCGAGGAAGAGGAAAATGATCTTTCGGGCAGGCCCGATTGATATGCTTAAAATCGATGCACATGCGCAACGATTTGTCCTTCTTAGGGACCATTACAACATTGGCGAGCCACTCGGAGTGGTAGATCTCGCGAATGAATTCTGCTGCTAGGAGTCGGGCCACTTCTTCGCCAATGGCCTTTCTCTTCTGAACGGCGGACCGTCGGAGATGCTCCTTGACTGGTTTGACCTTTGGGTCGACTCGAAGGCGGTGCTCGGCCAGTCCCCTGGGCACACCTGGCATGTCAGCAGGCTTCCATGCAAAGATGTCCCAGTTCTCACGGAGGAACTGGACGAGCGCTTCTTCCTATTTGGAGTCGAGTGTAGTGGAGATGTTGGTTGGAGCCGCATTTGGATCGGTCGGGTGGATGTGGACTTGCTTGGTCTCACCAGTCGACTGAAATGCTGACTCCGTGGCGGGCTTCTTGGCTCGTAACAACTCACTCGGATCCGCAGTCTTCTGGTACTCTTGTATCTCTATCTTGGCCATCTGAGCCTCAGCAATTTTGGCGCCTTTCTGGAAGCACTCCTCTGCCTTCTTCCGATTGCCAACGATGGTGATTACACCTTTGGGGCCAGGCATCTTCAGCTTGAGGTATACGTAGCATGGTCGAGCGATGAAACGAGCATAGGCTGGCCTCCCAAGAATGGCGTGGTACGCACTCTGAAAATCCACGACCTCAAAGGTTAACTTTTCTTTCCGGAAATTCTTCGAGTCACCAAAGACGACGTCGAGAGTGATTTGACCGAGTGACTCAGCTTTCTTCCCAGGAATGACTCCGTGGAAGCTCATGTTGCTGGGGCTGAGTCGGGACATCGGAATGCCCATCCCCTTCAACGTCTCTGCATACAACAAGTTTAGCCCACTGCCGCCGTCCATCAGAACCTTGGTCAGTCGAGTGCCTTCAATAATTGGGTCGACCACCAACACTTGCCTCCCTAGGGTGGCAATATGAGTCGGATGATCGGACTGGTCGAAGGTGATGGCGGTCTGGGACCACTTCAGGTAATGGGGTGTCACCGGAGCGACCATGTTTACTTCGCGATTGATGACCTTCAGTCGACTCTTACTTTCGACATCAGCGAAAATCATCAGAGTGGAATTGACTTGGGGGTATTCTTCACCGCTGTCTTCCCTGTCTTCAACTTTGTCTGACTCTTTCTCTTTGTCCTTGGCCTGCTTCCCTTGGAACTGTTGCATCAGGAGTCGACATTGTCGAGTAGTGTGCTTAGGGTAAACGAGATTTCCCTCTTCATCTTTCTTCGTGTGAATGTGGCATGGTAAGTCCATCACGTCGTTCCCGTCCTGGTCTTTCACTTTCTTGGGGTTCCAAGGACCCTTGGGTTTCCCCTTAAACTTCCCTGGGGTCACAGCTAAGGCTTCCCCGGGGGCGACTGGCTCGTCCTTGCGCTTCTGCTTCCGACTGGAGTGTCCTCCGCCGGCCTCATTAGCGGCTGCCTTATACTTGCCACTCCGGAGTCTATCTTCCTCTTCTCCGTTCGCGTACTTGGTGGCGATTTCCATCATTCGACTCAGGGTCATATCCCCGGTTCGACCGAACTTCAAACTTAACTCCCTGTTTCTGACGCCTTCCTTGAAGGCGCAAACTGCCTGATGATCGGACACATTCTCGACCGTGTGATTCAGAGTGATCCACCTTTGGATATAATCCCTCAGGGTTTCACTCGACTTCTGAACACATGACTGCAATTCTGTCAACCCTGCCGGTCGCTTGCAAGTCCCTTCGAATGTCCTGACAAACACCTGGGCTAGATCTTCCCAAGTATAAATACTGCTGGGAGCCAACTGATTCAACCACGCTCTGGCTGATCCTTCCAACATGAGGGGCAAATGCTTCATGGCCACCTCGTCATTGCCGCCTCCGATCTGAACAGCCACTCGGTAATCCTCGAGCCATGTGTCCGGCTTGGACTCTCCGGTGAACTTGCTGACTCCAGTCGCCAACCTAAAGTTGGGAGGAATCACTGCAGCTTTGATTGCTCTGCTGAAACACCCGGGGCCTGAGACGTGAACTCTGCTGCTGGACGGCGCGCCTCTGTCACGGTCTTCTCGGTGAGCTCTATTTCGGTCGACCAGACCTTGAACGATGATGGATTTCGCATCAAAGCCTGGTTCCCTGGGGTCGACTGGGACCCTTCGCCCAGTACTGAACTGGCGTCTGTCCTCTTGCCGTCGAGGAACGTACGACCCCGCTCTTGGGGCAGGAGAAGGCACTCGACGTTGATCGTTGCGATCGAATCGGTGCTCATATCGCTCGTGCCCTTGGTATTGATCCTCGTGCCGGCCTCTGTGTTCTTCACGCCTCGGGAGCGACCTTGGACTATGAGCTGACTGAACAGAATTCGCAGCGACGGATCGACTGTGAATCCTGTTGCGCGACTGAGATACGGCTGAATTCTGGTCACCCGCTGCACGGAGCAAATCTCTGATCTGCAACAGACCTCTCCCTGCCTCTGACTGTGAAGGCTGGATCGACTCCGCTATGCGAGCCGCAGCTGCCAAATTCTGAATCGGGGTACGGTATACGTGGGTCGGCGGCTGGAAGAGGCGACGACGACTGGACTCGGGAGCGGGCGGTCGTGCGCGCTCGTCGAGTGCTCTCTGGAGATTCTCCAGTCGAGTACGTTCAGCCAAGTTGGCCAAGCGCACCTCCTCCAGGGCTCGTGCCTCAGGGGTTTCTCCAACGATAGGAGTGTGAAGGGCGTCCATGTTCCGGCGACGGAGTTCCTCCCTCTGCACTGAGGTAAGGGGCTCGGGCCTGTACTCTTCGTGGCCCCGCACCGGAATCCCCCCTGCGGCAACCTCTTCGGTGTGGGGGAATCCGGGGGGACTACGTGGTCCGTCGACCATTAGTACTTCCGCCGCTGGATCACTGCTGTCGCACTCGGACGCAGTCTCTACGGAGCCAGTCGACAGGTCGAACAGGCCGTAGAGTGACTCGTCGGGCTCGATTGCCGCGACTTGGGGGATGGCCGACTGGCGGGCCAGTGCGTGCTTCACCCACCGCTGGAGTCTCGACCGACCGGTGAGCTTGCGCCGGTGGGAAACTGATGACGACGATGGCGAAACGAATGCCGACCCGTACTGGGTCGACGGTTGCCGCAGGAGGACGCCGCGGACGCATGCGCGAAAATGCGTGGCTCCGCGGGCGGGAAGCGCGTCCACGTCGAGTGGAGCCTCCTGCAGCCAAGCAGAGTTGTCAACGATGAAGGAGAGAGCGTCGAGACGGATCTCGCGGCTCTCGACCATGACTCCGCTCGAAAACATGATGTGGGGTGAAAGAATCCCAACTCCTCCAACAAATCGCTAGAACACCTGCCCCACGGTGGGCGCCAACTGTCGTGGTTCTAAGTCTGACAGTAAGAATGGGGGGTAAGTATGGAGAGGCAAGATCCTAGCTATGGAGTAGTTGTATGCGCAAGGAGTTTTACGAGTTCGGGCCCTTCTCTGAGGAAGTAACAGCCCTACGTCTCGGAGCCCGGAGGCAGTCGACTGGATTATGTCTGTGTGTGTTACAAAGTTGCGAACCCCTGTCCTAGTGGAGGGGGGTGGCTTATATAGAGTTCGCCAGGACCCCAGCCAACCCACGTTACAAGGAGTTTAATGTACATAAAGAGAGGGGGTTACTGGTAACGCCTGTAATAAAGGACCATGAAGGCCATAAAAGCTACTTATGAGATGACCGTTTGTAGGCAGTGCCTTTAGGTCTTCTTATAGTCGAGTGGCTGTCTTCATGGTCGACTGCTTGTGCTTCTGGTCGAGTACGCTCGTGTCCGTCGACTGGGCTGACCAGGTCGACCGAAATGTTGATACTTCTTAGAATGTCTTTCATTGTAGGAGTCATGTCCTTGATTGGGTATCTCAGGTATGATAAGTTACCCTACCCTAGGTACGTATCCTCGTCATTGATCACGGGATGATGTGTTACGGAACGAGTAAAGAGACTTGCCAGTAACGAGATTGAACAAGGTATCAAGATACCGACGATCGAATCTCGGGCAAGTACTATACCGGTAGACAAAGGGAATTGAATACGGGATTGATTGAATCCTTGACATCGTGGTTCATCTGATGAGATCATCGTGGAACATGTGGGAGTCAATATGGGTATCCAGATCCCGCTGTTGGTTATTGACCGGAGAACGTCTCGGTCATGTCTGCATGGTTCCCGAACCCGTAGGGTCTACACACTTTAGGTTCGATGACGCTAGGGTTATGAAGGAAGTTTGTATGTGGTTACCGAATGTTGTTCGGAGTCCCGGATTAGATCCCGGACGTCACGAGGAATTCCGGAATGGTCCGGAGGTAAAGATTTATATATAGGAACTATGGTTTTGGCCACCGGAAGTGTTCTGGGCATCACCGGTAGTGTACCGGGACCACCGGAGGTGTCCGGGGGTCCACCAAGTGGGGCCACCAGCCCCGGAGGGCTGCATGGGCCAAGTGTGGGAGGGGACCAGCCCCAGGTGGGCTGGTGCGCCCCCCCACAAAGGCCCAAGGCGCCTAGGGTTTGGGGAGGGGGCGCCCCACCTAGCTTGGGGGGCAAGTTTCCCCTCTCCCCCCCCTTAGCCGCCCCACCAGATGGGATCTGGGCTGGCCGCCGCCCCTAGGGTGGAACCCTAGGTGGGGGCGCAGCCCCCCCTCTCCCCCTATATATAGTGGAGGCAAAGGAGCAGCCCCGGGACAAGTTTCTTCTCTTGTTGGCGCAGCCCTACCTCTCTTTCTCCTCATATCTCGCGGTGCTTGGCGAAGCCCTGCTGGATCACCATGCTCCTCCACCACCACCACGCCGTTGTGCTGCTGCTGGATGGAGTCTTCCTCAACCTCTCCCTCTCTTCTTGCTGGATCAAGGCATGGTAGACGTCACCGGGCTGTACGTGTGTTGAACGCGGAGGTGCCGTCCGTTCGGCACTAGGATTTCCGGTGATTTGGATCACGACAAGTACGACTCCTTCAACCCCGTTCTCTTGAACGCTTCTGCTTAGCGATCTACAAGGGTATGTAGATGCACTCTCCTTCCCCTCGTTGCTGATTTCTCCATAGATAGATCTTGGTGACACATAGGAAATTTTTGAATTTCTGCTACGTTCTCCAACAGTGGCATCATGAGCTAGGTCTATTGCGTAGATTCCATGAACGAGTAGAACACAAAGTAGTTATGGGCGTTGATTTTGTTCAATATGCTTACCGTTACTAGTCCAATCTTGATTCGGAGGCATTGTGGGATGAAGCGGCCCGGACCGACCTTACACGTACACTTACGTGAGACAGGTTCCACCGACTGACATGCACATGTTGCATAAGGTGGCTAGCGGGTGCCAGTCTCTCCCACTTTAGTCGGATCGGATTCGATGAAAAGGGTCCTTATGAAGGGTAAATAGCAATTGGCATATCACGTTGTGGTTTTTGCGTAGGTAAGAAACGTTCTTGCTAGAAACCCATAACAGCCACGTAAAACATGCAAACAACAAGTAGAGGACGTCTAACTTGTTTTTGCAGGGTATGCTATGTGATGTGATATGGCCAAGAAGAATGTGATGAATGATATGTGATGTATGAGATTGATCATGTTCTTGTAATAGGAATCACGACTTGCATGTCGATGAGTATGACAACCGGCAGGAGCCATAGGAGTTGTCTTTATTTATTGTATGACCTGCGTGTCATTGAACAACGCCATGTAATTACTTTACTTTATTGCTAACCGTTAGCTGTAGTAGTAGAAGTAATTGTTGGCGAGACAACTTCATGAAGACACGATGATGGAGATCATGATCATGGTGTCATGCCGGTGACGATGATGATCATGGAGCCCCGAAGATGGAGATCAAAAGGAGCAATATGATATTGGCCATATCATGTCACTATTTGATTGCATGTGATGTTTATCATGTTTATACATCTTATTTGCTTAGAACGACGGTAGTAAATAAGATGACCCCTCATTAAAATTTCAAGAAAGTGTTCCCCCTAACTGTGCACCGTTGCAAAAGTTCGTCGTTTCGAAGCACCACGTGATGATCGGGTGTGATAGATTCTTACGTTCACATACAACGGGTGTAAGCCAGATTTACACACGCGAAACACTTAGGTTGACTTGACGAGCCTAGCATGTACAGACATGGCCTCGGAACACAAGGGACCGAAAGGTCGAGCATGAGTCGTATGGTAGATACGATCAACATGAAGATGTTCACCGATGATGACTAGTCCGTATCACGTGATGATCGGACACGGCCTAGTTGACTCGGATCATGTAATCACTTAGATGACTGGAGGGATGTCTATCTGAGTGGGAGTTCATAAGATGAACTTGTTTATCCTGAACATAGTCAAAAAGAATTTTGCAAATTATGTCGTAGCCCGCGCTTTAGTTCTACTGTTTTAGATATGTTCCTAGAGAAAAAATAGTTGTAAGTTGACAGTAGCAATTATGCGGACAGTAGAAGGCTTATGTCCTTAATGCACCGCTCGGTGTGCTGGACCTCGAACGTGGTCTGTGGATGTTGCGAACATCCGACATACACGTTTTGATGACTACATGATAGTTCGGTAATGTTAAATGGTTTAGAATCGAGGCACCGAAGGCATTTTTTGAAATGTCGCAGAACATATGAGATGTTTCAAGGGCTGAAATTGGGATTTCAGGCTCGTGCCCACGTCAAGAGGTATAAGACCTCCGACGATTTCCTTAGCCTGCATAATAAGGGAGAAAATCTCAATCTTGAGCTTGTGCTCAGATTGTCTGAGTACAACAATCACTTGAATCGAGTGGGAGTTGATCTTCCAGATGAGATAGTGATGTTTCTCCAAAGACATTGCCACCAAGCTACTAGAGCTTCGTGATGAACTATAACATAACAGGGATAGATATGATGATCCTTGAAGTGTTCGCGATGTTTGACACCGCGAAAGTAGAAGTCAAGTAGGAGCGTCAATTGTTGATGGTTAGTAAAACCACTAGTTTCAAGAAGGGCAAAGGCAAGAAGGGATACTTCATGAAACGACAAATCAGCTGCTGCTCTAGTGGAGAAACCCAAGGTTGAACCCAAACCCGAGACTGAGTGCTTCTGTAATAAAGGGAACAACCACTGGAGCAGAATTACCCTAGATACTTGGTAGATGAGAAGGCTGGTAAGGTCGACAGAAGTGTGTTTGATATATTAATGTGTACTTTACTAGTACTCCTAATAGCACCAGGGTATAAGATACCGGTTCGGTTGCTAAGTGTTAGTAACTCGAAATAAAGTCTACGGAATAAACGGAGACTAGCTAAAGGTGAGATGACGATATGTGTTGGAAGTGTTTCCAAGGTTGATGTAATCAAATATCGTACGCTCCCTCTACCATCGAGATTGGTATTAAAATCTAAATAATTGTTATTTGGTGTTTGCGTTGGGCATATACATGATTGGATTATGTTTGTCGCAATACGGTTATTCATTTAAGGAGAATAATGGTTACTCTACTTATTTGAATAATACCATCCCGATCGTAGTGATACACATGTTCATATGATAGTAATGATAGTACCACATACTTGTGGCACTGCAATCTGAGTCATATTGGTATAAAACACATGAAGAAGCTCCATGTTGATGGATCTTTGGACTCACTCGTTTTGAAAAGATTGAGACATGCGAACCATGTTTATTGGTAGATATGCATGAAGAAACTCCATACAGATGGATCGTTTGAACTCACTTGATTTTGAATCACTTGAGACATGCAAATCATACCACATGGACAAGATGACTGAAAGACATCATTTTCAGTAAGATGGAACAAGGAAGCAACTTATTGGAAGTAATACATCTTGATGTGTGTGCAGTCCAATGAGTGCTGAGGCATGTAGTGGATATCATTATGTTCTTACTTCACAGATGATTTGAGTAGATGCTGAGTATATTTACTTGATGAGTCATGAGTCTGAATTATTGAAAGGTTCAAGTAATTTTAGAGTGAAGTTGAAGATCGTCGTGACAAGAGGATAAAATGTCTATGATATGATCATAGAAATTTATATCTGAGTTACGAGTTTGGCACACAATTGAGACATTGTGGAAATTGTTTCACGACTAATACCGCCGGGAACACCATAGTGTGATGGTGTGTCCGAACACCATAACTGCACCCTATTGGATATGGTGCATACCATGATGTCTCTTGTCGAATTACCACTATCGTTTATGGGTTAGGCATTAGAGACAACCGCATTCACTTTAAATAGGGAACCACACAAATCCGTTAAGACGACACCGTATGAACTATGGTTTAGAGAAACCTAAGCGTTTGTTTCTTAAAAGTTTGGGGCTACGACGCTTATGTGAAAAAGTTTCAGGCTGATAAGCTCGAACCCAAAGCGGATAAATGCATCTTCATAGGACACCCAAAACAGTTGGGTATACCTCCTGTCTCAGATCCGAAAGCAATAGGAATTATTTTTGAAATCGGGTCCTTTCTCGAGAAAAGTTTCTCTCGAAAGAATTGAGTGGAAGGATAGTGGAGACTTGATGAGGTTATTGAACCGTCACTTCAACTAGAATGTAGCGGGGCACAAGAAGTTGTTCCTGTGGCACCTACACCAATTGAAGTAGAAGCTTATGATAGTGATCATGAAACTTCGGATCAAGTCACTACCAAACCTCGTAGGACGACAAGGATGCGTGCTACTTCAGAGTGGTACGTAGTCCTATCTTGGAAGTCATGTTGCTAGTCAACAATGAACCTACGAGCTATGGAGAAGCGATGGTGGGCCCGGATTCCAAGAATGGCTCGAGGCCATAAAATCCGAGAGAGAATCCATGTATGAAAACAAGGTGTAGACTTTGGAAGAACTACTTGATGGTCGTAAGGTTGTTAGGTGCATATGGATTTTAAAAGGAAGACGGACAATGATGGTAAGTGTCACCATTGAGAAAGCTCGACTTGTCGTTAGATGTTTCTCAACAAGTTCAAGGAGTTGACTACGATGAGATTTTCTCACTCGTAGCGATGCTAAGAGTCTGTTGGAATTATGTTAGCAGTTACTGCATTATTTATGAAATCTTGCAGATAGGATGTCAAAACATTGTTTCCTCGACGATTTTCTTGAGGAAAGGTTGTATGTGATACAACCAGAAGGGTTTGTCAATCCTGAAAGATGCTAACAAGTATGCAAAGCTCCAGTAATCCTTTTAAGGACTGGAGTAAGCATCTCGGAATTGGAATGTACGCTTTGATGAGATGATCAAAGATTTTAGGTTTATACAAAGTTTATGGGAAACTTGTATTTCCAAAGAAGTGAGTGGGAGCACTATGGAATTTCTGATGAGTATATGTTGTTGACATATTGTTTATCGGAAATGATGTAGAATTTCTGGAAAGCACATAGGGTTGTTTGAAAAGTGTTTTTCAATGGAACACCTGGATTAAGCTACTTGAACATTGAGCATCAAGATCTATAAGGATAGATCAAAATCTCTTAATAGTACTTTCAAACGAACACATACCATGACAAGATTTTGAAGGAGTTCAAAATAGATCAGCAAAGAAGGAGTTCTCGGCTGTGTTACAAGGTGTGAGTATTGAGCAAGACTCAAGACATGACCACGGCAGAATAGAGAGAAAGGACGAAGGTCATCCCCTATGCTTTAGTCATAGGCTCTAAAGTATGCTATGTTGTGTACCGCACCTGAAGTGTGCCAAACCATGAGTCAGTCAAGGGGTACAAGTGTGATCTAGAAATGGATCACAGGACAACGGTCAAGGTTATCCTTAGTAACTAGTGGACTAAGGAATTTTCTCGATTATGGAGGTGGTAAAAGAGTTCGCTGTAAAGGGTTACGCCGATGCAAACTTTGACACTAATCCAGATTATTCTGAGTAGTAAACTAGATTCGTATGGAAGAACAGTTATTTGGAATAGCTCCAAATAAAGCATGGTAACTGCATCTAGGAGATGACATAGAGATTTGTAAAGCACACACGGATCTGAAAGGTTCAGACCCGTTGACTATAACATCTCTCACAAGCATAACATGATCAAACCTAGAACTCATTGAGTGTTAATCACATGGTAATGTGAACTAGATTATTGACTCTAGTAAACTCTTTGGGTGTTAGTCACATGGGGATGTGACCTTGAGTGTTAATCACATAGCGATGTGAACTGGATTATTGACTCTAGTGCAAGTGGGAGACTGTTGGAAATATGCCCTAGAGGCAATAATAAATTAGTTATTATTATATTTCCTTGTTCATGATAATAGTTTATTATCCATGCTAGAATTGTATTGATAGGAAACTCAGATACATGTGTGGATACATAGACAACACCATGTCCCTAGTAAGCCTCTAGTTGACTAGCTCGTTGATCAATAGATGGTTACGGTTTCCTGACCATGGACATTGGATGTCATTGATAACGGGATCACATCATTAGAAGAATGGTGTGATGGACAAGACCCAATCGTAAGCATAGCACAAGATCGTGTAGTTCGTAATGCTAAAGCTTTTCTAATGTCAAGTATCATTTCCTTAGACCATGAGATTGTGCAACTTCCGGATACCGTAGGAATACTTTGGGTGTGCCAAACGTCACAACGTAACTGGGTGGCTATAAAGGTACACTACACGTATCTCCGAAAGTGTCTGTTGGGTTGGCATGAATCGAGACTGGGATTTGTCACTCCGTGTGACGGAGAGGTATCTCTGGGCCCACTCTGTAGGACATCATCATAATGTGCACAATGTGATCAAGGAGTTGATCACGGGATGATGTGTTACGGAACGAGTAAAGAGACTTGCCGGTAACGAGATTGAACAAGGTATCAAGATACCGACGATCGAATCTCGGGCAAGTACTATACCGGTAGACAAAGGGAATTGAATACGGGATTGATTGAATCCTTGACATCGTGGTTCATCCGATGAGATCATCGTGGAACATGTGGGAGTCAACATGGGTATCCAGATCCCGCTGTTGGTTATTGACCGGAGAACGTCTCGGTCATGTCTGCATGGTTCCCGAACCCATAGGGTCTACACACTTAAGGTTCGATGACGCTAGGGTTATGAAGGAAGTTTGTATGTGGTTACCGAATGTTGTTCAGAGTCCCGGATGAGATCCTGGACATCACGAGGAGTTCCGGAATGGTCCGGAGGTAAAGATTTATATATAGGAACTATGGTTTTGGCCACCGGAAGTGTTCTGGGCATCACTGGTAGTGTACCGGGACCACCGGAGGTGTCCGGGGGTCCACCAAGTGGGGCCACCAGCCCCGGAGGGCTGCATGGGCCAAGTGTGGGAGGGGACCAGCCCCAGGTGGGCTGGTGCGCCCCCCACAAAGGCCCAAGGCGCCTAGGGTTTGGGGAGGGGGCGCCCCACCTAGCTTGGGGGGCAAGTTTCCCCTCTCCCCCCCTTGGCCGCCCCACCAGATGGGATCTGGGCTGGTCGCCGTCCCTAGGGTGGAACCCTAGGTGGGGGCGCAACCCCCCTCTCCCCCCTATATATAGTGGAGGCAAAGGAGCAGCCCCGGGACAGGTTTCTTCTCTTGTTGGCGCAGCCCTACCTCTCTTTCTCCTCATATCTCGCGGTGCTTGGCGAAGCCCTGCTGGATCACCACGCTCCTCCACCACCACCACGCCGTTGTGCTGCTGCTGGATGGAGTCTTCCTCAACCTCTCCCTCTCTCCTTGCTGGATCAAGGCATGGGAGACGTCACCGGGCTGTACGTGTGTTGAACGCGGAGGTGCCGTCCGTTCGGCACTAGGATCTCCGGTGATTTGGATCACGACGAGTACGACTCCTTCAACCCCGTTCTCTTGAACGCTTCCGCTTAGCGATCTACAAGGGTATGTAGATGCACTCTCCTTCCCCTCGTTGCTGGTTTCTCCATAGATAGATCTTGGTGACACGTAGGAAAATTTTGAATTCCTGCTACGTTCTCCAACAGATGCTTAATTGGGATTGAGAGGGTGTCTACACTCTCAATGTTTAACAACCACCATGATAGTTAAATAAACTTATTCCTCTGCAGTAGGGAAAAATTGGCTTTACGCAAAACTGTAACCATAGAGCTTTCCACAAGCCATATATGCATGTAGTATAGCTTTATTCTTCATTACTCTCTATGTGTTACATTGCCAGCATATTCCATGTGCTGACCCGTTTTCGGGCTGCAACGTTCATGTTGCAGACTTTTCAGACGACGAGTAAGGTGCCTTTAGGTCGTGGTTCTATACTCAGTGATGCTGTTGGAGTTGATGGACTCGCTTATCTTCTAAGCCTTCCGTTGTTATCGTTACTAGATGGCCTTAAGCCATATTTATTGTAATAAGTTCTCTTTTGAGACATTCGATGTAATAAGTGTGTGATTGCTACTCTGTTATAAATCTTTCAAGTACTGTGCGTGTCAGCATTACTGATCCAGGGATGACACTGATGCACAGAGATCAGACTGTTTGAGGTCTGGTCGCTACAAGAATGGTATCAGAGCACACGCGGACTGTAGGACACGACCACTAAGCTAAAGCCCTAGATCACTACTCTCTTCTCATTTCTGACTTCTCATCTTTTCTACTCTTTTAGGATGGCGGATGCAAGGAACAAGTTCATGCAACCGAATGAAGATACACCCTTTGGACGCCACCTGAAGGAAGTCACTAAGTATCTGAACATCGGAGTACCAAGTTTCACCGGAACCTACAATGCCACTTTACCTGAAGAGGAGCGCTGGATGATTCAAGTTCAAGTTCCAGGAAGGACGTTCACATCAGTCACTGAGCCTATAGAGTTTACCTTTGATGCACCAACCTGGAGTCTAGGAAAGAGCATGGCAGCCCACATCACCATGGGACGTATTGGAGAAGTTTACCGCGATGGTCTCAAGGATACTATCTACCAGATTTGTGGGTGCCGAGATGAGCATTGGGAGATGATCAGCACCAGGAAGGACTGATCAGTTGCAGCTTTCATCCAGGAGTTAAACCAGCACATTCGACGCCAGGAGAACCAGATGTGCACAGGCATGATAGATCTAAAGAAGGCAATGACAAGAATCACGGAGCTGGAGGAAGAACTCAAGGCTACACGTGAAGATTATATGGAGGAAATCGAAGTATTAGTAGAGAAGAACGATGACCTGACTAGGAAACTAGGAGTCTTCATGGGAGATCCCGCGCCAAGAGGAGGAGATGACGATCCACTTGCCCGGGGAACTACATCATCATCGACGACACCGACTCGGATCCAGACAACAGCGATGATGACTATGTTGATGAAGCTGGAGCAGATATCATGGAGTCTTCATCGGAGCAGTTTTTCTAGTAGACCACCATAACAGTAGTAGTATTCCACCATGTATCTAGAATAGTTCAAGCACTTTTATCGATAGTTTTAGACCAATTGTATGCCCTTGTTTGATTGAATGAAGTGACGTTGTGTGCATTTGCCTCATGTGCATTGGGTAGTGTTTTCTCTCTAGACCTCATTCTATTCTATATTCTCATCTTTTCTAAACCCTTAGATGCCTCCGAGGCATGACAATGGATTTGCTTTCCCACCGGAGCTCACTCAGTTGATCCAGCAGCAGAATGCCTTGATGCAGTTGCTAGTCCAGAACCAGAATCAGGGAAACAACAACAACAACCCACCCCCGCCACCACCTGTTGATCACTTAACCCGTTTTCTTAGGCTGAATCCGCCGGTGTTCTCCAGTAGCACCGAGCCGATTGTTGCAGATGATTGGCTCCGCAAGACAGGGAGGGAATTGACCACAACAGGATGCACAGATGCGGAAAAGGTGAAATTGGCCGCACATCAGCTTGAAGGACCTGCAGCAGCATGGTGGGAGAATTTCACAGCCACTTATCCTGTAGACACTGTCACATGGGATCAGTTTCAGCAAGCTTTCCGTACTGCCCATGTTTCAGCAGAAGCAATGGCCATGAAGAAGCGTGAGTTTCGCAACTTGCACCAAGGAGGACGGACAGTTGGCCAGCATGTGGATGACCTTAGTAAGTTAGCACGTTATGCCCCAGATGACGTTGTTACGGATGCAGCTAAGCAGGAGAAGTTTCTGGAAGGACTGAATGATGAGTTGAGCATGTAGTTGATGGTAGCAATCTTCAACAACTACCAGGAGTTGGTAGATCGTGCTCTTATGACTGAAGGGAAGCAGGAGCAGATTGAAAACCGCAAGAGGAAGTATGGACAAGGGAAGTACAATTCTGGAGCTCAGCAGAAGCCACGTTTTACCCCTAAACCGGGAGGACCTTTTCAGCATACCCATGGAGGAGGTAGCTCGCACAATCATATAGGCCCTAAGAATGGTAATGGGAATGGAGGAAGCAACGGCCAGAACCGTACCAACCCATCAACCCCAGCCAAGAGAGACCTGAGCCAAGTCACTTGCTTTAAGTGTCAGAAGACCAAACATTATGCCAATGAATGTCCTGAATCCCAGAATGGAAATGGCAATGGAAGCTCTGGGAAGAAGCCGAACCCTTTCAACAGGGGACAGCTGAACCACGTTAACGTGGAGGCGGTTGAAGCTCAGCCGGATGCAGTAATCGATAAGTTTTTGGTTAAGTCTTTTACTGCAATCGTTCTTTTTGATACTGGTGCATCACATCCATACATCTCAAGGGGATTCGTCGATAAGTATAGCCTGCCCACTAAGGTCCTTAGAACATCTATGCTAGTAAGCTCACCAGGAGCGGAGTATATGGCTAGCCAAGGATGTTTCCAAGTGCCATTGAGTATAGGAAGGCATGTTTTCCCTTCGGATTTAATTATTCTGGAATCGCAAGGTTTGGACGTGATTCTAGGTATGGATTAGCTGTCGATGTATGGAGGAAACATCGATTGCGCCAGTAAGTCAATTTTGCTTACGATGCCAGAAGGAAAAAGGATCAAGTATGTATCCCGGCATGTGCCAAAGAGGACTCAAGTAAATTCCTTATCAGGAGTTGTGCAGGAGGAAGTACGAGTGGTAAAGGATTTCCCTGATGTATTTCCAGAGGAGTTGCCAGGCATGCCACCGGATAGAGACATCGAGTTTTTGATTGAGCTTTTGCCAGGCACAGGGCCAATATCTAAGAGACCATACAGGATGCCCGCAAAAGATTTGGAAGAGATTAAGAAACAAATTAAAGAGTTACTGGATAAAGGTTATATTCGCCCAAGTTCTTCACCTTGGGGATCGCCAGTACTTCTAGTGGAGAAGAAGGATGGATCGTTAAGGATGGTTGTTGATTATCGAGGATTGAATGAAGTAACAATCAAGAACAAGTACCCACTGCCAATGATCAATGATCTGTTTGATCGATTGCAAGGAGCTAAGGTATTTTCCAAGATCGATCTGCGATCGGGGTACCATCAGTTGAAGATTTGAGAACAGGATATACCTAAGACGGCTTTTACCACAAGGTATGGGCTGTATGAGTATACCGTTATGTCAGTTGGTCTGACTAACGCACCTACCTATTTTATGAACATGATGAACAAGGTGTTTATGGAGTTTTTGGACAAGTTCGTCGTAGTGTTCATTGATGATATTCTGGTATACTCAAAGAATGAAGAGGAACATAAGGAGCATTTGCGATTGGTACTTGAGAATCTCAGAGAACATCAATTATATGCCAAGTTCAGCAAATGTGAGTTTTGGTTGAAGGAAGTAGGATTCCTCGGACACGTTATATCTGGAGAAGGAATAGCAGTTGATCCCACAAAGGTTGTCACTGTGACAAATTGGGAAGCACCAACAACAGTTGGAGAGATCCGGAGTTTTCTTGGACTCGCAGGATACTACCGGAGATTCATTGAAAATTTCTCAAAGATTGCAAAACCTATGACAGAATTGTTGAAGAAGGATACCAAGTTCAAATGGACGGAGGAATGTGAGGCCAGTTTCCAGGAGTTGAAGAAACATTTGGTTACCTCGCCAGTGTTGATTCTGCCAGATCAGAACAAGGATTATGAGGTGTATTGCGACGCTTCACGTCGAGGACTTGGAGCAGTGCTTATGCAGGAGGGAAGAGTTGTTTCGTATGCTTCACGACAACTGAAACCTCATGAGTTGAATTATGCCATGCATGATTTGGAGTTAGCAGCTGTAGTGCATGCATTAAAGACTTGGAGACATTTCCTCATCGGAAACCATTGTGAAGTGTACACGGATCACAAGAGTTTGAAGTATATTTTCACGCAGAAGGAGTTGAATCTCAGGCAGAGGAGATGGTTGGAGCTCATCAAGGATTATGATATGAGATTGCATTATCACCCTGGAAAGGCTAACATAGTAGCCGATGCGTTGAGCCGTAAAAGTCATGTCAACACCTTAATGACGGGAGAATTACCAAGGGAGTTAGCCAAAAATCTTCGTGAGCTATGTTTGGAGATAGTTCCGAAAGGCTATGTAGCAGCATTGGAGATTCAGTCTACCTTGATGGATAAGATCAGAGAAGCTCAGAAGACTGACAAGGAAGTTGCCTCTATAAAGGAGAAGATGAACAAAGGAAAAGCTAAGGGATTTCGTGAGGATGAGCATGATACCCTATGGTTTGAAGACCGTTTTTATGTGCCTAACGACCCTGAGATCTGGAAGCTGATTCTGCAGGAGGCCCATGATTCACCATATTCGATTCACCCAGGAAATACCAAGATGTATTTGGATCTGAAGGATACATTCTGGTGGACCGGAATGAAGAAAGATATTGCGGAGTATGTAGCAGTTTGTGATGTATGTCAGAGAGTAAAGGCAGAGCATCAGAAGCCAGCAGGTTTGCTACAGCCATTACCGATATCCGAATGGAAGTGGGATAAGCTAGGTATGGATTTTATCACAGGATTGCCTAGAACCCGTTCAGGCTATGACTCGATTTGGGTTGTAGTCGATCGATTAACAAAGGTAGCTCATTTCATCCCGGTAAAGACCACTTACACCAGTGCTAAGTTGGCGAAGATATACATGACCAGGATAGTATGTCTGGATGGAGTTCCGAGGAGTATCGCATCAGATAGAGGAACCCAGTTTACCTCAAAGTTTTGGCATTAGTTGCACGAAACTTTGGGTACCAGGCTAGAGTTCAGTACCGCTTTTCATCCGCAGACAGATGGACAGACCGAGAGAGTCAATCAGATTTTGGAGGATATGCTGAGAGCTTGTGCGCTAGATTATAGATCTAGCTGGGACGACAATTTGGCATATGCAGAATTCTCTTACAACAACAGCTATCAATCCAGTTTGAAGATGGCCCCTTTCGAAGCCTTGTACGGAAGAAGGTGCAGGACCCCATTGTCGTGGGATGAAGTTGGAGACTGCCAGTTGTTTGGACCAGATTTGATTAAGGAGTCTGAACAGAAGGTGAAATTGATTCGCGATAGGCTCAAGGTAGCCCAGTCTAGGCAGAAGAGTTACGCAGATTCTAAACGCAAGGAGACAATTTACGAAGTCGGAGACAGAGTTTATCTTCGAGTATCTCCACTTCGAGGAGTTAAGCGCTTTGGAGTTAAGGAAAAGTTAGCGCCACGTTTTGTAGGACCATACCGAGTTTTGGAGTGGGAGAAGTAGCCTACAAGTTGGAATTGCCCGAAGGATTGTCAGGAGTTCACGATGTGTTTCACGTTTCTCAGTTGAAGAAGTGCCACGCTGAGATGACTGAAATACCGCTGAGAGATACCGTGCCGCTGGAAGCGATTCAGTTGGATAATGATTTGACATATGAGGAGAAACCAGTTAAGATTCTCGATTATGCCAGCCGAGTCACCCGCGGTAAGGTTATCAAGTTTTGCAAAGTTCAGTGGAGCCACCACACAGAGGATGAAGCTACCTGGGAGTGAGAGGAAGATTTGCTGAACGACCACCCTCACCTATTTTCTAGCCAACCCGAATCTCGAGGGCGAGATTCATCTTAAGGGGGTAGGTTTGTAACCTCCTAAATTTTCAATTTGGAATGTTATAGATTAGATCATCATTGCATATCAAATTTTATTTTGCTTTTGGTTTGATCCTAGAAATTCTACGCAACTCAAGGACCCTCGGAGAGAGTTGGGGATTTCGTTATTTTTCATATTTGAGTTTTCTCAAATTTTGAAAATAGAATCATTTGATTTTATTTATTTATCTTTAATTATTTCTATTATAAAAAAATGAGAGCGGGCATAAAATGACTTTCCCAAAATAAAGAAATATTGAGGATTTAATAATAAAATCAAATAAGATTTATTTCGGAGTTTTTCGCTATTTTCTTTGAGTTTAGGAAAAATGTGCGTTTTTCAAAATTGCATTTAGGCCCCAAATAAATGTTCATCTTGTCCGGCTTGATTCTAGAAGTCAGGGAAAATTTATTTCGGGATTTTTGGAGTCCGTTTAGTATTTCTTTTGTTTGTTTTTCTGCACGTAATTAAATAAAAAAACATGAACCGACTACGGGCCGGGATCGGCCAGGACTCCTCTGGCCGAGGCCTTTATATAGCGCCGCCCCGGGCCGCCTCAGCCCAAGCCACCGCCGCCACCCAAACCCTAGCCGCGCCCAGCCGCTGCCGCCGGACCCGCACGCCGAGGTTGACCCACCGCCGGTTTTTTTAAAACCATTGGTTTTCGCCGGTTTCTCATTCGTTCTTTTAGTTTTTGTTTTTTTATTAGATCGTTTTTTTTTAATTTTAGGTTAATTAGCGAGCGTTCACTTGTTCGTTCGTTTTAACGAACGTGATCATTGTTTAGATCCAGATAACGAATGCTCGTTCGTTAATCTGTTCGTCGTTTTTCTTTTTCTCGGATTTTTTTGCGATTATTTCTAATCGCGATTTCTGATCCGATTTTCGTTTTAGTATAACTTTTCGCTCGTTTATCGGAATCAGGCGATTCAAGCGCATGGAGTTTCGTCTCGAAACTCTCTTTCCGTTTAACCAACTCAAACAAGTTTTTGCTTCTGTAAAATTTGACCTAGGTCCAGATTAGTAAACGAAGCTTCTTTCTTTCGTCGTTTGATTTTCGTTGCTTTGTTCGATTTGATTCTTTTTGCAAACCGGAGTTCTTAAGTTGAACTTTCTGGTTAGATCTCTTATTTGAGTTTTACCTGTGCATTAGATGAGTACTTATTGTATGCTTGTTTGTTTGTTTGCGATAGAGTACCCGGAGTACGCCGCTTGCTACTTTGAATCTCTAGGTTTCGCGGATCATCAGCAAGGCAAGTAACACTTTGATCAAACCTCTTTACTACCCAGTTTTATTGCATTAGATCAATCATCAAACATTGCATGATTAGGATCTAATTAAATTGTGGGATGGGAAGTAGTTGAGGTAGTACCTATTACCTGTTTTATTATCAAACCCTTGGGAGTTACTTATACGTTTGCTTATTATGCCATGCTATGCTAGTAGACGTGGATTGGGTGAGTGTATTCCATGACAGCTGTGAGATAATTAAATTAATGGTTTATTTAAGGTGGCAACTTAAACACACATCTGGGTGGAATGAGGCACCTGGGTATTCCAGCGATTGCCTGTTTTTCTTTATGGACCGCCACCCAGGCTCAAAGGGATCATGAGATTATTCATACTAGAAACTTCCGTGTGCAGCCGCAAGCTATTATGGGCTCTAGCATAGTTGATTAAGTCGTGCGAACTCTTACAGTGATAGACTAGCAGATGTAGGGGAAAGTAGGTGTAACGGTCTGCCCGATCGTAAGGTGCTAGCGCTTCTGAAAGACTATGTCTCGGTCACCCGTTTCTCAAACACCAGGTAGTGCGAGAATCCCAACGGAGGAGATCGAGTCTTGTGGGGAAAAGTGTGCAAACCTCTGCAGAGTGTATAAACTAATCATGGTTAGCCGTGTCCCCAGTTATGGACATCTGAGTATCTAATACTTGGATTATCATGTGAATCTCGTCATGTTACTTTAATTAATTTTGTTGGCTTTTAATGATGATGCTTAATTGGGATTGAGAGGGTGTCTACACTCTCAATGTTTAACAACCACCATGATAGTTAAATAAACTTATTCCTTTGCAGTAGGGAAAAATTGGCTTTACGCAAAACTGTAACCATAGAGCTTTCCACCAGCCATATATGCATGTAGTATAGCTTTATTCTTCATTACTCTCTATGTGTTGCATTGCCAGCATATTCCATGTGCTGACCTGTTTTCGGGCTGCAACGTCCATGTTGCAGACTTTTCAGACGATGAGTAAGGTGCCTTTAGGTCGTGGTTCTATACTTAGTGATGCCGTTGGAGTTGATGGACTCGCTTATCTTCCAAGCCGATCCGCTGTTATCGTTACTAGATGGCCTTAAGCCATATTTATTGTAATAAGTTCTCTTTTGAGACATTTGATGTAATAAGTGTGTGATTGCTACTCTGTTATAAATCCTTCAAGTACTGTGTGTGTCAGCATTACTGATCCAGGGATGACACTGATGCACAGAGATCAGACTGTTTGAGGTCTGGTCGCTACAGATAGTCAATATAGGGATACTCTCCTCCCAGCTGACCAACAGCTTGTCTCCCACTTCTACTTCACGGGATCTCCGATCACATAGAGTGGGTTACCACTATGGACAACTCATGCGGTGGGTCTCAAACCCATCTCCATCGATGCATTATCTATCACATTACGTGATAGACCCTTTGTGAAGGGATCTGCCAAGTTTTTCGACGTTTGGATATAATCCAACGTAATAACTCCGGAGTTCCTCAATTTTCTGACAGATTTTAGTCTCCTCTTCACATGTCTTGAGGACTTCATATTGTCCTTAGAACTGTTTATCTTGACGATCACAGTTTGATTATCACAGTTCAGCAGGATAGGGGGTATTGGTTTTTCAACCATAGGTAAGTCCATCAAGAGTTCACGAAGCCACTCTGCTTCAACTGTGGCAGTGTCTAATGCTGTGAGTTCTGCTTCCATAGTTGACCTCGTTAAGATGGTCTGCTTGCAAGACTTCCAGGAAACAGTGCCACCACCAAGTGTAAAAACATAACCACTTGTGCCTTAATCTCATCAGCATCAGATATCCAGTTTGAGTCACTATAACCCTCCAGTACCCTTGGATACCCGGTGTAGTGAATCCCATAGCTCGCGGTGCCTTTCAAATAGCACATAACTCTCTCAAGCGCATGCCAATGACCATCTCCCGGTTTTGACACAAACCGACTCAGCTTTCTCACAGCAAAAGAGATGTCCGGCCTCGTGGCACCCGCCAAATACATAAGCGAGCTAATGATCTGAGCTCAGTTGATCTCTAGCAATATGTCGATTCTTTTGAAGCAACACACTAGCGTCATATGGAGTTGGAGAAGGTGTACAATCGCTATACCCAAAATGACTCAAGACCTTTTCCACATAGTGAGACTGAAGCAGTGTGATCCCACCATTCTCATCTCTCAACAGCTTGATGTTTAAGATAACATCAGCTACTCCTAGATCCTTCATCTCAAAACAGCGAGATAGGAAATCCTTAACCTCCTTGATTAAATCAAGTTTGGTTCCAAAGATCAATATGTCGTCGACATACAGACAAAGAATAACTCCTTCGCCCCCACCATAGCGATAATACACGCACTTGTCATCATCGTTTACTACAAAGCCGACAGTAGTTAATGTTCTTTCAAACTTCTCAGCCACTCCTTAGGAGCTTGTTTAAGGCCATATAAAGACTTTAATAACTTGCACACCTTTCCTTCCTGACCAGGTACTACAAAACCATCTGGCTGATCCATGTAAATTTCCTCCTTCAGCTCTCCATTGAGGAAAGCCGTCTTGACGTTCATTTGATGAACGAGAAGACCATGTGAGGCAGCCAGTGATAGTAGCACCTGAATTGTGGTTAGTCTAGCCACGGGTGAGTAAGTATCAAAGAAGTCTTGACCTTCTTTCTGGGTATAACCCTTAGCCACAAGCCGTGCCTTATACTTTTGAATTGTACCATCAGGTCTAAGCTTCTTCTTGAACACCCACTTACATCCTACAGGTTTGCACCCATAAGGACAGTTAGTGATCTCCCAGGTTCCATTAGCTAAGATGGAGTCCATCTCGCTACGTACAGCTTCCTTCCAGTAGTCAGCATCAAGAGATGCATAGGCTTCTGAAATAGTCCTGGGTGTGTCATCCACGAGGTACACAATGAAATCATCACCAAAGGACTTTGCAGTCCTCTATCTCTTACTCCTCACAGGAGTTCCATTGTCACCCTCAACAGGATTCTCAACGTGTTCCATCGCAATGGTGGGTTCAGGAATTACAGCGAATTCCTCACTAGATGGAGTAGGTATCTCCTGATTTGATGAACTCGACATATCCTTCATAGGAAATATGTCCTCAAAGAAAGTTGCATCATTCGATTCCATAATCGTACCAACATGCATGTCGGATACCTCAGATTTTATTATCAAAAATCTATAGCCGATGCTATGAAAAGCATAGCCCAGAAGAACACAATCCACGGTTTTTGGTCCAAGCTTGCGCTTCTTGGGAATTGGTATATTGACTTTCGCCAAACAACCCCAAGTACGTAGGTAAGAGAGTTTCAACCTTTTTCTTTTCCATTCCTCAAATGGAGTCATGGTCTTATGCTTTGTGGGAACTCGGTTTAGGACATGACACGCGGTCATTAGCGCCTCCCCCCACCATTCCTTGGATAGACCCGAAGTGTCTAACATGGTGTTAACCATATCAGTTAGAGTTCGGTTCTTTCTTTCGGCTACCCCATTTGACTGGGGTGAATAGGGAGGCGTCCTCTCATGGATTATACCATGTTCCGCATAAAATAGATCAAATTCATTGGAAAAATACTCTCCACCACGATCAGACCTAAGCCGTTTAATTTTTCGATCAAGTTGGTTCTCTGCCTCAGCTTTATAGTTTTTGAAGAAAGTTAAAGCCTCATCTTTTGATTTCAGAAGATACACATAATAATATCTAGTGGAGTCATCAATCAACGTCATGAAGTATCTCTTTCCACCTTTTGTCAACACGCCATTCATCTCACAAAAATCAGAATGTATAAGCTCTAGTGGCGCCAAGTCTCTTGCCTCTGCAGTCTTATGAGACTTGCGAGGTTGCTTAGCTTGCACACATACTTGGCACTTAGAGCCTTTGACAGTAGAGACTTTTGGAATTAAATTCATATTGGCTAGCCGCGTCATGCAGCCAAAGTTAATGTGACAAAGTCGTGAATGCCAAATATCAGACTCATTGTTCTGGCAAACATTATTAATAACTTTAGTGCAAATATCTGACAAAGACAGGCGGAACAAGCCTCTGCTCTCATAGCCTTTTCCAACAAATTGTCCATACTTAGAAATTACAACTTTATTGGATTCGAAAACCAACTTAAAACCATCTCGGCATAAACGGGAACCGCTAACGAGATTTTTATTGATGGACGGCACATGATGAACGTTCTTCAGACGCACGGTCTTCCCCGAAGTAAACTTCAGATCGACCGTACAACACCTCGAACGATGGCATGTGACCCGTTCCCCATCAGCACGGGTGAGGTCCCTGTTGCCTGGTAAGAAGAAAACATGGAGGCATCAGCACAAACATGTACATTGGCACCGGTATCAATTAACCAATCAGGAGATCGGAATACTGAAAGGATGGTAGGAAAAATACCGTACCCTGATTCCTTCATACCAGTATCACCGATGACAACATTAGCGGACTTGCCGCTCTTCTCATGTTCGCGCTCCTCAAAGTGGTTAGGACACTTCGGAGCCCAGTGATTAGGATCACCGCAGACATGGCAAAGTCCCTTCCCCTTCTTATAAGAATTCTTCTTGAAGTTGGTAGAATGTGATGGCTTGTTCTTCGTGTCAAACTTGCCTTTGCCCTGAGTTTTGTTCTTGTTATTTTTGAACTTGTTGGGCTGGAAGTTCTTCTTCTGTACCATGTGGGCACTAGAACCTCCCTCAGCAACTCGAGCAGGTGTGTCTTTTGTTCTCGCCTTCTCTTCAACATCGATAGTACCAATGAGATCTGCAACGGAAAACTCCTATCTCTTGTGTTTCAGGGAAGTAGCAAAATTGTTCCACGAAGGTGGAAGCTTGGCAATGATGCCTCAGGCAACAAATTTGTCCGGCAACACACACTTGAAGTACTCAAGTTCTTTTGCGAGCGACTGTATCTCATGAGCCTGCTGTACAACAGGGCGGTCATCAGTCATCTTGTAGTCATAGAATTGCTCCATGATGTACAACTCGCTGCCGGCGTCCGAGGCACCAAACTTGGCCTCGAGTGCAGCCCACATGTCCTCGCCGTTGTCAAACGACATATAAAACGACATATACGAATCCATAATGGATTCATCAAGAACACTCAGAAGAGCGCCTTTAAAGAGGGTATCGATCTTCTCAAAAGCTTCCAGCAATGCTGGATTAAGATCGCCCTCAGGCTTGCCCTTGGTGGCGTCATAGCAGCCCATGGTCTGAAACCAGTAGACTGCTCTCGTGCGCCACCTCTTATATTGCGCCCCCTTAAAGGCAGGTGGCTTTAGATGTGCAGCAAAACCACTCGGAGTAAATTGCCTATACTCAGGCTTTTGGATTGTTGCAAATATGAGCAAATTACTACGAGATTTAATCCGAATAAATAGGAAATAGATATGACAACAATAGCAGAGATTAAACTAATAATGTGAACTAGCATAGTAGATGAACAGATCACATCTAGGGCACATACTAGAAGCATGAATTCTACCACGATCTCGAACCAGAAGGATAGAATAACATACGGTGCAGCGGGTGCAGCACTGCCGGCGTTGACGTTGTCGCCCATGTCGTCGAGGATGAGGTTGCCGAGGTCGGGGAAGAAGTCGTCGTTCGCGAAGTCGTCGCTGCCAGCAGTCGCGCGAGTGCGCTCCTCAAAAATCTGATCGCCCCTCTCCCGTACAGGATTACGAGAGGCGGGGTTCCGGAGGCCTGCTGTCCCTTCTACCGGTGCAGGCCGAAAGGAGGGATGGAGAAGACTTGCTTGATGGCGCAATGATTTGGAACGGTGGTGAGAAATCATACGAAGCGGCGGCGGCTAGGGTAGGGTAGACGTCTGTCTGACTATATAGTGCGGGCCGGATAGGTCGTGGGAGTAAACCCCACGTCCGAGTCATCATGATTGAAAAGAATCGGAAACGGTTCAGTAATTAACGCGTCCGTTAATTATTAATTAATGACTCATTAATTTTCCCGAGCAGCAAAAATATAGACAACGTGCATATCTTTGTCCTCGGCTTGGCTCAATCCCGCGGCGCGGCGCGGCCTGACAAGGAGCGCGCGTGTAGGTCTCCTCTTCTCATGCTCATACAAGTGGTAGAAGAGCTCACCTTATAAAGAGGTGCAACTCTCTCTCAACTTATGAGGTGGGACTAAACTTTAGCCTTACTCACCCCACTCACATGTATGCATGAATGGGTCATGAGAATTTCAGAATTTTAGTTGGGCTTTGGGCCAAAGGCCTACTAGCAAAATTCCAACAGTTCTTGGTTCATGTGTACGCTTGGTTTACCACGAAATGTCCACTGTGGTCCTGGTCCAAGACGATGAAGGGTCAATTTGCTAGAAATGAGCCGCTTCAGAAGTTGCTTTTCTTTTCGGAGCAACTTGCAGATAGAAGACACAGCACGATTGCTGGTACTGACAAGGGCATCTTCAAAGCGGATCCAAAAACCTCTTGCAATCGGACCGATGGAAATCATCAAACGTCAACCTGTATCGGTCCGCCGGACGGTCTGAATACGATAGCTTCTGCAAGCCAGAGATAAAAGTGGCGGAGGTTTGCTGGAGTCTGAACCGCTCCCAAGCCCGCTTCTGACCGCCCTGACCCACCAAAAACCCGTCATCCGTCCCTCTTGCGCTTTCCTTTCGATGCACGTGTCGCTTACCGTGTCGCATTCATGCCGGCCCAGAGCACGCGGAAGCCGGCATTGATGTTGCGGTATGACCGAAGGGAGGGAGGGCGGCACAGACCTACGAGACATCTCGGTAGCCGCCGCTTCAATGCGGACGCAGGTTCCCGAGAAACCAACTCCGGCCGCTACGCCGCATTGAAGCGGCTGACCGGCTCTGCGCATGGCCTGGCCGCGGCTTATTTAAGCCGTGCTCCGACGCCATCCACATTACATCCTCCTCCTCCTCCTCCTCCTCCTCCTCCTCATCCCCTCCTCGCCCATCTCCCTCCGCAACACAGGAGGAGGCGGGGAGGATCATCCGCGAGCGTCAGGTGGCTGCAGGAAAACCCTGCCGCGACGTCTACACCTTTCTGCACCCCAAGCCCGACGATGATGACTCCAACGCCGGGTCGAGCAACGATGACGAAGGAGGAGCCGCCGGCCAGCCCGGCATGACCTACGTGGTCACCGTGATGTATAGGATAGTTTAGATTTTTAGTTTTGGGTTTTTAGCTCACCGAACGAAATATCCTCCGGTTTTATGTACAACATGTCCTACTTTTAATGAAATCCGTCGTGTTTATATCAAAATTCGTTCGGTTTGATCGAATTCCGCCCAGTTGGTTTGAGTTATACTGAAAATGTATGCGGCTAGCGTTGGATGGCATCCTTCCGTATCTGTGACCGTGGACTGGCCCTTCCTGTCCGCGGACGGATGCGAGAGATTTTTTGCGGGTTGCTGCCCAAATCTAGCAATGGATTCAGCTCCCCGAAGCTACCTGCCTGAATCATATATAGATGTTTGGGTCCAGGAAAATGTTGATAAAACTTGGAGCACAAGTGGCCACTCCATTACTGCAACCATGAGACTCGCGAGCTGTATTTTGAATGGGTTGGTCTTGATGCGGTGCATTTAGAGGATGATTGATGTCGCTCACGCCTTGCAACTATCAGCACCGTTGGCTACAAAGAGTTCAATCGATAGAGTTGAACTAAACAACTGGACGAACACATGCAAGTTGCATTGAGTGCGGAACGAGGTTTTGTCGCGTGTCTTGTCCAACACGCAGCTAACATATGAAGGCAAATTTGGGCATGAAGGAGACAGCTTAGCCGTTTTTTCCGTATCTTTTCATTCGAGTCCATCTGTTCTTCCATGATCATAGGATATATGACCATACTAAGCTAGCATCGCAAGGACACACAACTTGCAACCTTATCCTATTTTCTCACTTCACAATATTTTTGAGTAATCATGTTCGCGATGATCTTGGACCATGCTAGCATGCAAGGCATCGATTCAGGTTTCCTTGGGGAGCTGAATCCGTGGTTAGATTCTTGCGTGATGCATACCCCAGGAACCCACTTGATTCAACGATCGAGTGTCCAAAAGGAACTGTTAGCTGTATCTCGAGGTCGGCTCTCGCGTGCAAAGCTGGCCAGTAAACCTGCAGACAGTTGCACCTAACAACGGCAAACTAAGTGTTAGGGCATCTTCAACACCTACTCTCAAACCTCCTGCGACCGTTCGGACTATAAAAATCATTCAACGTGGTCGTAGATCGGTCCATGACGTGGTCTAGACACGTATTCTCCCTTAAATCGAAGACAAACGTGGGGAAATTTGCGGAAGTCCGGAACGATTCCAAGCCTGCTTCTGAGCGCCCTGACCCACCAAAAAACCCTCCCCCTCCCCCCCTCCCCCCCGCGTTTTTGGCCAGCGACCGCATTTATGCCCCGCCAGAGTAGATGCGATCGTTCGCTGGCGCTAGCATTGAAGCGGCGCGCCGGCCGAGAGAGCGCTGCCTGCGTTGCTTCCCGGTACAAGCGACTACCGCGTGTTCAAATGACACGACGGCCGCACGTCTGTCTGCCGCCCCGCATTGATGGCAGGCGGTTGCCGAGGCGTCTCCTCCGGCGCCACCCATACATCCCTCTGCCACCCAGCGGTGCTATATAAACCGCCGCCCTGGTGCCCCGACCATAGCCACAGTCATCCTTCTCCACACCACTCCCCGCCATGGATCCCTCCGCCGCCAAAGCCCTCTGGGACGGGCTGACGTCGGAGCAGAAGAAGGAGATGGCTGCCATTTTTGCCGACCGGCAGGCTAGCAGGCAGTCGGAGGACGCCTCCAACGGCGACGTGCAAATGGAGGACATTTCGACGACGAGCCAGGGCTACCCTCCTCTTCCTTCATGGCACCCTCCTCCTCCGCTCCATCCTCACCGGTGCATTGCACCATGACCATTGGCGAGGCTCGTGCCCATTATATGGATATGGTGCGGGAGAGCGAGAAGAGCAGTTCCGGGAGGCGCATGTGGACGCCAACTACAACCACAACCTCCTCAAGAAGCATCTACAAGCGGAGGAGCGGGTCGCCGCCGGTAGGGCAGTCGCCCCGGACGCGGACCTGGCGGAGCAAGAAGCGTTGCTCGAGTCGTACCGCTCCGCTCGCGAGATCCGCCTCGCCTGTTGGCGCTATCGGTAGTGGGTGGCGGCCGCCGACAAGGAGTGTGACGGCGAGGCGGGCGAGGCGTTGTTCGGTGAGACCGACGAGGAGGACATCGCCGAGGCCGCGCCCCGATACCACGACCAGGAAGAAGCCAACACGTCCGCGGGAGCCGCTGGCAGCGAGGGAGAGTAGTGCACGGTAGGTCGCCGCCACTCTTATCCCAGGAAGGCCACCAGTCCTCCCCTCCCGTCGATGCCAAGCTTCGTGAGCTGACATCTTCGGCCGATTTGTTGCTTGGCGACAATGTGGATGTGGACAACTTCCCAGGTCTCCGGAGGCAGAACTGAAGAGCACCGAGGCAGAGCTGGAAAAGGCGAAGCTTCAGTCGGACGAGGGGAACGGGCGCCGGCGACCATTTAGACCTAGTCGGACGAGCTCCGCTTAGTTGATGTAAATGTAATGAAATCCCTCAAGTTTAAATGAAATGTGTCATGTTTATATGAAATCTGACCGTGTTTACATGAAATCTGATCGTGTTTGATCGAATTTCTTCTGGTTAGTTTGAGTTGTTGTCAAAATGTATGCGGCTAGTGTTGAATGTTGTCCTCTTGCATCCGTGGTGTGGCGTTCACGGCCTTGGTGCTGCCCGGTTGCCACGGCCGTGTGGTAGGCGTGGTTGCCGGGGTGTAGCGTTCGGTGGCGGTGAGTGTTGGCCGAGGTGAAAACCTGTTCCATCTTCGGATAGACCGGCGGGGGCGAAGATCGTTCACTTCTTGAAAGTGTCGTCGCGGCTTTAGGGAAAACTCTGGTCCTAGGATCGGACGATGGCAGCTCGCTCCGGTGCCGTACCCTTCATGAAGGCACCGCCTTGAAGCACTTGATCCTTCATATATAACTTTGTTTTTTCGTGGTGGTAGTGTTAGAGATGGTGTTGCTGCGCTCAGTATGTGTGCGTGTGTGTATTGGGTGTTTAATGGTCGATGCTTTCTATATAAAATGAGGCGAAAGTCTTTTTAGATCTGGAACGTGTAGAAACGATAAGTTCGAGCACTGCGTCTCCGCGCGCGAGCGTGGCCAGGCACGTCCGTTCCACGGACGGACGTGGACGTGTCGTCCAATCTTGGGTGCTCTTTTAGCCGTCGTGATCGCACGGGAAGAAACGCTACGTGGTGCACCGGCGAACACACAGCGAAAGCGTACGCGCGAGCGCGACTCCATAGTTGTTCAATGAACCCGCCGCATGCACTTTTTCAGACAAGTTTTGACGTGCACGTTTCTCGTTTGTACTGATGACTATGTAGGCAGGGTACCTTTTTTTTTTGTAAACTATATACTGCATTTTTTATTATCCGTGTCTACGGCCGTACAGCGTACGAGACAGCTCGGTGGATGAGCGATTTGTCATGTTCCTGCCCTGCGGGCTGCTGCTTTTTCTTGTGAGGGGGTGGGGTGCTTCTTCTAACTATCTGGGCTGCGTCCCACTAGGCCGTGAACCACGTAACCAGTGAGACTTGCGTCCGACTGAGGGGGAAAATCATACGTGCCGCTCATGCGACTATGTCTCGTTTGACGCCAAACAGTAGCACGTCTAGCCTCAAGAAGTCGCAGAACGGCGAATCAACCTGTGGTTGAGTTGGTTAGGTGGACAGTGGTATCCCCAACCCACCAGCGTTCAAATCTTGATGCTCGCATTATTTTGGATTTATTTCAGGATTTCTGGCGATGCGCTTTCAGTGGGAGGAGACGTTCCCGTCGACGACGAGGCGCCTACGGCGACTTCGTAAATCTCAAAATGATATGCCGGCTCAGTCTCTCGAAGGTGCTCATAGGGATATGATGTGCGTATGTGCGTTCATAGAGGTGAGTGTATGCGCGTGTATATGAGCGCTTGTGTCTGTACTGATGCTCAAAAGAAAAAAGAAGTCACAGAATGGGCCAGTCCGGCGTGGACCACACCGGCCTTCCACCCTCTTTTCATCCTTTTTGGTTCACATATTTCTTACAGTATTTGCTATTATTTTTAAATTTGCTTATATTCTAAATATATGTATTGTAAAATCACTTTACATATAAATATGAAAAATGTTAATCACCCATTTGAAAAATGTGGAACATGTATAAGAAATATACAAAATATAAGTTTTCAAAAATGTATAACGTGTATGAAAAAACTAAAGATACAAAATATAAGTTTTCAAAAATGTTAATCATGTACTTTAAAAATGTTAAACATGTATCTGAAAAATGTACCTGGTGTATACGTAAAATATACTCCCTCAATTCCTCAATATTTGTCTTTCTAGAGATTTAATCAAATGATTATATACATAGCAAAATGAGTGAATCTACACTCTAAAATATGTCTATATACATCCATATGTTGTAGTCTATTTGAAATCTTTAAACAGACAAATATTTAGGTACAGAGGGAGTAGAATCTGTACAAAAAAGTTGACACAAAAATCTGTGTTTTAAAAAAATGTTAATCATATATTTGAAAAAAAGCTCAACGTGTACACAAAAAATGTTTATACAATGTAAAAAAATGCACGCATAGATTAGAACTATTTTATTGTTAAAAATGTACATGGAATTTTAAAGGCATATTCACGTGTTTCCAGAAAACGTCTGTGAATATTTTTTTATATGTTTATACAGTGTTAAAAGTAGTTCACGTAGTTTGAAAAAATGTTTATTGCCACAAAAATATGGTCAGTGTGTATTTGATAATTTTTGACCATGTATTAAAAGAAGTGTGCAAAAACTATATATTAAAACAAAAAATTTACATCTTGTATTTGAAAAAACATAAATTTGTATTTAAAAATTTATCAATATTTATCAAAAATGTTTCACGTGTACTCTAAAAATATATAGTGTGTACCAAAAAATAGACATGTGTGAAAAAAGGAAACCAATGCAAACCGACAAATAAGAGAAGAAAAAAAGAATAATTTGTATTTTAAAAATGTCAATCATGTATTAAAAACTAAATGTTGTTAAAAATGGTTCCTTATGTATACAAATAATGTACAATATATATAAGAAATAGACATCAAATTCACATATTTTTCAAACATACTAATAATGTATTGAAAAAACATTCAATATGTAGGAAAATGTTTCTGATGTATACGAAATATGTTTATGTAATTTAAAAATATTAAACATGTATAGATATTTTTATTCTATGCGAAAAGAGAAAAGAAAAAAAGCGACGAAAACAAAAATATGCAAAGCAAAGCCAGTAGTAAACCAAATAAATCAAAATAAAAATAATAAGAAAAAAAACCAAAACAAAAGAGTGGAAACAATATAAACCAACAAAGAAACAAAGAAAAAGAAAGAAAACCAAAAGGGAAACAAAGAAAAAAAAAGTAGGTTTAAGCCAATCCACAAGACCAAGAAAGAAAGAAAAAAGAAAGAACAATGAAAACCAAAGAAAAGTGTAAACAAACAAAGAAACAAAGAAAAAATAAAGAAAACCAAAAGGGTAACAAAGAAAATTGAAAAAAGAAGAAGTAGGATTAAGCCAATCCACAAGACCAAGAAAGAAAGAAAAAAAAGAAAGAACAATGAAAACCAAAGAAAACAACTACAAACAAAATAATAGAAGAAAGAAAGAAAAATGATACAATCAGACCAATCTAACCAATAAACACCCAACGAGGTAGCGTCACGTTTCAAGCATACGGGAGAATAAAAAATATAAGCGATTCAGGCTGGCCTAGTAGCCACGCTACCAAACAACTCCATCTACTAAGAGCTTCATTTATCTCACGATAAGCAAGATATACATCTCGCTTTCGCATAGAGAACCTGTTTTTTGAGGGGCAAGGTCCATTTTATTGATCAAACTCCACAAGAGTTGGAATACAAACTGGATCAAGGTAGTGGACCAAACATACGTGGCGCCCCTAATCTAACGAAAGCGAGCATCTAGCATTTTTTTTTTAGCATAAGCGAGCATCTAGCTATATTATGAGCTTCGCCATTCGCACACAAAACTAACACAAGCGACGGGAGTTGGGCTGTCCCACTTTCGGTTTTTTATATTTTATTTTCCTCTTTTTTGTTCTTTTGATTTTGTTTTTATTTTTCTGTTTAATTTACCTTTTTATTTTTCAAGATAAGATTTTTAAATATGCTCATATTTTTTGAAAAGTATTCATAATTTTTGAAAAATGTTTGCATTTTACATAAATTGTTCAAAACTTTAAAAGTATTACCTTTTCAAATTTTGTTCAAGAAAAGCTCATGTTATTAAAAAATGTTTCAGGGATATAGAAAAGGTTTCCTGAAATATTCATGTTTTCAAATTCTTTCAAAAGTTTAAAATTTTGTTCGGTAATTTTATAAAATTATCCCATTTTCAAATTTTGTTCAGAAATGAAAAAAACACATTGGAAAAAAAATATTGTGCTCGAGTTGGGAATAATAATTAATATTTTAAATTCCGAGAAACGTTTGGAAAAAAACGAAAGGTTTTTTGATATGCCGCTAAATTTAATTCTTAAATGTCCGTGCAGCATATTTGTCGCAAACACGCAGCACCTCCATTGGATATTTACATGCATCCAAATCGGGCGTTCACGATTTTGTTAGCTTACTAGCACGCCGCTTTCGTTAGGATTTTTACAATGCAGCGACAAATAGGAGGTTTCCATGAGATGCAGGGTGGGCTCGCCTCAGGCGCAAAAATAAAAGGCCGGTGCAGCGCAAGAGTAACTCTCCTCTCCATCACACTTTTTTTTTCTTTTTTTATTAATATTACTTATATTTCCAAAATGCAAAATTAATGTACTGAAATATTTTTTTAAATTCTTGCAGTTCAAAAACTATTCATGAGATTTGGAAAGAAATGTTTATACAATGTAAACGAATAGTCACATAATTCAAAGGAAATATTTCATACAATTCAATATGTGACATTGACAAAAATTTGAACACCTTTCCAAAATATGTTTAGGCCATTTAAAAAAAATCGCCTAGTTTGATAAAAAATCGGGCCATCGAAAAAACCTTCATCATGCAATTGGTGTTTTGATAAGTATTCTAAAATAATAATCCATTGTTTTAAAAAAAAACAATGCAGGCCTAGGCGAGCGCGTACACGCATACCCATGTATATCAGCGTCCTAAGCTTCTCTAGTTCCCTCGGCGTCGCGACGACCGGGCAAGCTCAAGGCCCGTCGACTTCGCTGTCCTACATGACGCTCCCCCTCGTGCTCGCCTCCATGAACTACTCTGTCTTTTGATCGAGCACCTGTTGTGCACTCACCACCGAGAGCCAGAGCTCGCCTATGAGGCATCCCAGAACACGAAGGCGCAACACGTTGATGAGGTGAAGTGTTGTGTCCAGGAGCCCGAACGGAGCAGCAGGGTTCATGGGCGGTCGACATCGAGCTCGCCATGTCCGCATGGGTGCAGACGGTGGGATGCGGGTGCCCTGCTGCCGCCCTATGCTGTCCACCGGGCGTACGCATAGAAGGTCTCTCCACGCGCGGCTGCTCGGGTCATGGTCACCGCTGCTGCTTGTTGGCACAAGGTCCCGAAAGGCGATAGCTGATACAACTCGGCTAGCACTCCTTTCTCGGCCAGAAGCAACAAACGCAGCCTCCATTGCATGGATGTGCTGCTGGCCGGTGCTTTTGGCCAACGGTCAGTCGTAGCAAGGCTGGCTCTTGGATTTTATTCCGCGGGAAGACGCGCATGTACTCAACTATCCTAAGTAGGCAACTGGATTGATTCGCCCTCTACACAAAACACACGCGTACGCGAGGCTCGCATACTGCGGGGCTGTCGCAGCTAGGATATTGCCGCTGCCGGCGAGTTCAACAGGGCGATGCCATGGCGGCCGAGGCCGGGTGTTGGGTTGAAGATAAATATGACGTGTGGGACAAAGATGTCAGTGAGAATAGCCTGTGATCCCGGTCAGGATCGATCTTTTCCTGGTGCACCAAACAGGTCGAGGGTTTGAATTGACCGGGATTCTAAAGTATGGGATACCGATTCGAGGGATTAAAAGATTGAGGTTCGATTTCGATAAGCAATACGAATTGAAGGTTTAAAACAGATTTTACTTTTCACACACAAGGCACGAGCTAGCGATCGGTTGGGATTCCTAGTTTCCATCAAACTTGTACACTTGTCTTAGTTTCAGAACCTTCTTGATGATTCCAGCTTCAGTTTTTATCGGTTTATTAATTGGGTTTCTTTTCTGTTTTATTTCTTTAATAGGTTTTTTCTTTTCTTTTTTTGTTTATATTTGTTTTTTTGTTTCTCTTTTTCTTTCACTTTTACTTAATTTTATTTCCAATTTTTTTTCTTGTTTTAAAAAATTATCATAAATGCAAGAAGTGCATGATTTTCAAAATAATTTTATATTTATCTAAAATGTTGTGTTTGAAGAATCTTCGAAATTTTCCATTTTCAATTTTTTCACAAATTTTATTTTTGTTGGAAACTTATAAAATGTTCATTTTTTTTTAAAACTATTCTCATTTTCAAATATTGTCTTCACATCCACTTCACTAATGCAAACACCGTTTGTTTTTTCATAAATTGTTTGGCATTTAAAAATGAGGGCATTCTTAGAATTATTTGAAATTCCAAAAGTATTCAAAATTTTAGAAACTTATCCGGTTAATTCAACAATTGTTTGCATTTTAAAAACAGGAATAAAAGTTGAGATTCCCTAAGTTTTAATAATTTGTGAACAATTTCTGAAAACGCATTATTTTTTTGAAATTCCATTCAAAATTTGAAACATGAACATTTTTTCAGTACGGGGACATTTTTTTATAGAATGGATGTTTTGAAGCATGTTTTTTGTGACTTTTTTAGCGTTTACAGATATAAATTTTGACAAATAAGAAATGTAAAAGGAAGCATAAAAAGGAAAACAAACTAGTAAAAAGGAAAAACATCGGCCCTTTTCACTATTGATGGGCCAGCCCAGTCGATTGTTGCCTATGCGAAAGATGGATTACTGTTTTAGGCATTGAGTGTCAAATAAGACCTCCTCTATTGCCCTTGGGCTTTTGCACTAGGGGACGTGACGCTCATTGGATCAGATAATCGCACATATCAAATTATCAAAGTAGCGAACACGAATCAAACTAACATGATGAAAGTGACTAGATGAAATTCTCATGTACCCTCAAGAATGCTTTGCTTATCATAATAGACTGTTTCGGCCTGTCCTTTGCCACAAAAGGATTGAGCTACCTTGCTGCACTTTTGTTACCATTACCGTTACTTGCTCGTTACAAATTATCTTGCTATCAAACTACTCGTTACTTATAATTTCAGTGCTTGCATAGAATACCTTGCTGAAAACTACTTGTCATTTCCTTCTGCTCCTCGTTGGGTTTGACACTCTTATTAAAAGGACTACGATTGATCTCATATACTTGTGGGTCATCACACGCGAGTGAGTGTCATAGGACAAAACCACCGCGTGCATGTGCCCATGTGTTATGTGATGTTTGAATACCCAATGCAGAACTTTGACGTGGCACATGCTTCGCAAAGCGGAAACGCACTACACCATGATGCGTAGCCCCCTCACTTCAAGCCGGTGGGAGGGACTCATGTGTACACACATGCCCGGACTTTGATATGGAATCTCACCATGATCCACACCACACACATGCCAAGATGAATCCACCTTTTGGTCAAATGCCACTCGTTGTTGGTGGAAACTGAAAACCTTTACGGGCTAATGAATGGGCACGTCGTTGATAACCGCACGAGGGAGAGTGTCCGAGAGGACCAGCAATGTATGTGGACCGAACATGTATGTATGAAAGGGTTGTGTAATGCTTTAAATAACCAATTCACGACTTTGATGTGGCATATATGACTCACAAAATGATCAATAATCGCACACTGAGGCTCACGACTCGTAGTGTACTTCCGTACCCTCCCCCCCCCCCCCACACACACATCCCGCACCACCACATCCACTCTGAGGCATGTCAAACTTTTTCTACAGCGAACATGTGAGCAAAGGAGTGTCGTGTTAAAATTAAAAAAATAGACATCATTCGACCGTTTTTATACATTGATTGATTTCCTAGGGATTTAATGTGCAAAAATCAAATTTGAGCTACATGTGCACCAAAATGGATTGCAAAATCATATGTGTCCCTCGGTGCATGTTTCCCCATGCAAGAGATTTCAAAACATTCAGAATATAGATTTTTAAAATTCAGTAAATCCAAAACTTAGTTGAAATTCATGAAACTTATCGTGGTGTCATATATGGACACCAGTAGACTGTGATATTGTATTTTTTTCATGAAATTTGAGACACGTTTTGATATAATTTTCTTACAAACGGGAGATTGTTAATAACTGGCAACCAATATCTCATACGAATTATTTATTCAAACCATGTGTGTTAGACTGTGCCATGCTTCAGTTAAGCAGTATAGCGGCAGAATGAATCATCAATAAACAAAAAAATATGTGCTGCCACGCGCCTCGTGTGCCGTCCGAGCAGGCGTGAGTTAACGGGATGCATGCGAGCAATCTGCCGCGCAGGCAGATCGAAGGCGTGCGTGCAGGTGTGCGTATTGACGGGAGGCGTTTTTGCTACGCAGTGTCACCAGGAGGCGTGCGAGTAGCTATGTGAAATGATGGTAGGAATGGCAGAAGTCCGGCGCACAGGCTCACCGGGAGGCGAGACAGCCTTTGACCGCCGCCCACCTCGCTCACCGGGAGGCGAGACAGCCTTTGACCGCCGCCCACCTCGCTCCCACTGATCCATATTAATTGCGCGCCCAAGTTGCCGGCCATAATAGGCGGCACACCCCCGGTCCAAAGTGGTCACCAACGTCTGGACTCTGGAGTGTATGAGGATGCCACCGAAGCGCACCATCGGAGGGAGTGGCGTCGCCAGGGCTGGTGAAGCACCTGCGCAATGCGTGAAGCTGGGCACAGAGGTTGCCGTCACCGCCGACGAGGTCTCGCGCGAGCAGCAGCATGACCTTGACTTCGTCGGCGTCGTCGTGCCCCGAAGCTAGAGCCGGAGGTCAACAGCAACTGCGGCAACGACTACGACTCCGATGGAAAACCGGTTAGTCATCTATATACCCATTTGTGCGACAAACATATCATGTGTTTTCTCTGGTTACTCCCCCCTCTTTATTTTTTTGGAATACAAATCCTATGATTATGTTCTCCCAGTCCATGAAATCATAGTAATTAAGATCCATTAGATGCACGTAGTGTATTAATTGTTTGAATGTTATCCGTATAGGGTTAGTGATTAATTATTTGTTCTGTACAAATGATTTTTTGTTAACAATCCGACTAGGGTTAGCGTGCGTGCTAATAATTCGTGGCCATATCTTGAGAATTGATTTTGAATGTCCTACATATATGTTTGTGCCTTTTTTTCTTCCAGATCCTGAGAATTGATTTTGAATGTCCTACATGTATGTTTCTGCCATTTTTTTCTTTCAGATTGGTATGTATTCAGATGAGGCTCCGGCCAGCGCCGCCCCCGGATGTAGAACTTGGACCCGACTGCGCGGCCAGAAGCGGCCATGCCCCTGGACCTGAGGAACCAGTAGAATCTCAGGCGGACCGCATCAGCGATCTCCCGGGCGACATCCTTGGGGAGATAATCTCCCTTCTCCCCACCAAGGATGACCGCCGCACACAAGTCCTCGCATCTTGGTGGCGCACTCTGTGGCTCGCCGTGCCTCTTAATCTCGACTGTCGTCAGCTATCTGTCGATGGTGATTCTGAACTCCCTGGAGCAATCATCTCCTCCCACCAGGGCTCCGTTCAACACATCTGCATCCCTACATCCTACCTGCTGGACATACCCTGCATGATGGCCGCCTGGCTGACATCCAGTCAATTCAATAAACTCCAGCAGCTTGAGTTCTACCATTACTACAGCGATAGGTTACCACCAAGAGCTGCATCTGTGCCCTCACCACCGATGCCCATCTCATGGTTTTCCTCCTCTCTCCACACTGCCACCTTGACCGGTGCCATCTAGCAGACAATCTGGTACAAATGCTTCGACTCCAACTGCTGAAAAAACTTGCGCTTGTGTTGGTTCATCTGTCGGAGGCCTCACTGCACATCATCATCCACTCCAGTTGCCGTGCCCTGGACCGTTTGGTGCTTGTTTTTGGAAATGGAATCCATATCCCTTGTCTCAAAATAAAGTCGCCTCACCTTGTAAGCATTGGAATTCGTTTTGAAGGACATGAGCTCATTGATGTCTACTACACAACCTTCTTCTTGTAGACGTTGTTGGGCCTCCAAGTGCAGAGGTTTGTAGGACAGTAGCAAATTTCCCTCAAGTGGATGACCTAAGGTTTTATCAATCCGTGGGAGGCGTAGGATGAAGATGGTCTCTCTCAAGCGACCCTGCAACCAAATAACAAAGAGTCTCTTGTGTCCCCAACACACCCAATACAATGGTAAATTGTATAGGTGAACTAGTTCGGCGAAGAGATGGTGATACAAGTGCAATATGGATGGTAGATATAGGTTTTTGTAAACTGAAAATATAAAAACAGCAAGGTAGCGAGCGGCAAAAGTGAGCGTAAACGGTATTGCAATGGTAGGAAACAAGGCCTAGGGTTCATACTTTCACTAGTGTAAGTCCTCTCAACAATAATAACATAATTGGATCATATAACTATCCCTCAACATGCAACAAAGAGTCACTCCAAAGACACTAATATCAGAGAATAAATGAAGAGATTATGGTAGGGTATGAAACCACCTCAAAGTTATTCTTTCCAATCAATCCATTGGGCTATTTCTATAAGTGTCACAAACAACCCTAGAGTTCGTACTAGAATAACACCTTAAGACACAAATCAACCAAAACCCTAATGTCACCTAGATACTCCAATGTCACCTCAAGTATCCTTGGGTATGATTATACGATATGCATCACACAATCTCAGATTCATCTATTCAATCCAACACAAAGTACTTCAAAGAGTGCCCAAAGTTTCTACCGGAGAATCACGACGAAAACGTGTGCCAACCCCTATGCATAGGTTCATGGGCGGAACCCGCAAGTTGATCACCAAAATATACATCAAGTGAGTCACGTGATATCCCATTGTCACCATAGATACGCACGGCAAGACATACATCAAGTGTTCTCAAATCTTTAAAGACTCAATCCGATAAAATTACTTCAAAGGGAAAACTCAATCAATTACAAGAGAGAAGAGAGGGAGAAGAAACATAAGATCCAACTATAATAGCAAAGCTCGCGATACATCAAGATTGTGCCAAATCAAGAACACGAGAGAGAGAGAGAGATCAAACACATAGCTACTGGTACATACCCTCAGCCCCGAGGGTGAACTACTCCCTCCTGGTCATGGAGAGCGTCGGGATGATGAAGATGGCCACCGGTGAGGGTTCCCCCCTCCGGCAAGGTGCCGAAACAGGTTCCCAATTGGGTTTTGGTGGCTACAGAGGCTTGCGGCGGCGGAACTCCCGATCTAATCTTCGTTCTGGAAGTTTTACGATACGTAGGTATATATGGGTGCAGGGGGTACGTCGGTGGAGCTTCGGGGGCCCCACAAGGCAGGGGGGCGCGCCCTAGGGGGTGGGCGCGCCCCCACCCTCGTGGCCAGCTCCCTTAGCTCCTAACATGAGGTCCAAGTCCATCCGGTAGCTTTCCTTCCAAAAATAACTTCTCCTGTTGATTTCGTTCCGTTTCGACTCCGTTTGATATTCCTTTTCTTCGAAACACTGAAATAGGCATAAAATAACAAATCTGGGCTGGGCCTCCGGTTAATAGGTTAGTCCCAAAAATAATAGAAAAGTGGATAATAAAGCCCAATATTGCCCAAAACAGAAGATAATATAGCATGGAGCAATCAAAAATTATAGATACGTTGGAGACGTATCAAGCATCCCCAAACTTAATTCCTGCTCGTCCTCGAGTAGGTAAATGATAAAAAATAATTTTTTATGCGGAGTGCTTCTTGGCATAATTTCAATGTAATTCTTCTTAATTGTGGTATGAATATCCAGATCCGAAAGATTCAAGACAAAAGTTCATATTGACATAAAAATAATAATACTTCAAGCATACTAACAAAGCAATTATGTCTTCTCAAAATAACATGGCCAAAGAAAGTTATCCCTACAAAATCATATAGTCTGGCTATGCTCTATCTTCACCACACAAAGTATGTAAATCATGCACAACCCCGATGACAAGCCAAGAAATTGTTTCATACTTTAACATTTTTAAAACCTTTTCAATCTTCACGCAATACATGAGCGTGAGCCATGGATATAGCACTATATGTGGAATAGAATGGTGGTTGTGGAGAAGACAAAAAGAGGGGAAGATAGTCTCACATCAGCTAGGCGTATCAACGGGCTATGGAGATGCCCATTAATAGATATCAATGTGAGTGAGTAGGGATTGCCATGCAACAGATGCACTAGAGCTATAAGTATATGAAAGCTCAAAAAGAAACTAAGTGGGTGTGCATCCAACTTGCTTGCTCACAAAGACCTAGGGCATTTTGAGGAAGCCCATCATTGGAATATACAAGCCAAGTTCTATAATGAAAAATTCCCACTAGTATATGAAAGTGATATCATAGGAGACTCTCTATCATGAAGATCATGGTGCTACTTTGAAGCACAAGTGTGGTAAAAGGATAGTAACATTGTCCCTTCTCTCTTTTTCTCTCATCATTTTTTAGTTTTTTATTTTTTTTGTTTGGGCCTTGTCTCTTTTTTATGGCCTTTTTTTTCGTCCGGAGTCTCATCCCGACTTGTGGGGGAATCATAGTCTCCATCATCCTTTCCTCACTGGGACAATGCTCTAATAATGATCATCATCACACTTTTATTTACTTACAACTCCAGAATTATAGCTCGATACTTAGAACAAAATATGACTCTATATGAATGCCTCCGGCGGTGTACCGGGATGTGCAATGACTCATGAGTAACATGTATGAAAGAATTATGAATGGCGGCTTTGCCACAAATACAATGTCAACTACATGATCATGCAAAGCAATATGACAATGATGGAGCGCGTCATAATAAACGAAACGGTGGAAAGTTGCATGGCATATATCTCGGAATGGCTATGGAAATGCCATGATAGGTAGGTATGGTGGCTGTTTTGAGGAAGGTATATGGTGGGTGTATGATACCGGCAAAAAGTGCGCGGTATTAGAGAGGTTAGCAATGGTGGAAGGAAGGGAAAGTGCGTATAATCCATGGACTCAACATTAGTCATAAAGAACTCATATACTTATTGCAAAAATCTATAAGGTATCAAAGCAAAGTATTATGCGCATGCTCCTAGGGGGATAGATTGGTAGGAAAAGACCATCGCTCGTCCCCGACCGCCACTCATAAGGAAGACAATCAATAAATAAATCATGCTCCGACTTCATCACATAACGGTTCACCATACGTGCATGCTACGGGAATCACAAACTTTAACACAATTATTTCTCAAATTCACAACTACTCAACTAGCATGACTCTAATATCACCATCTTCATATCTCAAAACAATTATCAAGCATCAAACTTTTCTTAGTATTCAACACACTCATAAGAATTCTTACAAATCTTGTATGCTTAGCATATTAGGATTATTTAAGCAAATTACCATGCTATTTAAGACTCTCAAAATAATATAAGTGAAGCATGAGAGTTCATATATTTCTTCAAAATAAAACTACCACCATGCTCTAAAATATATAAGTGAAGCACTAGAGCAAACAAGAAACTACTCCGAAAGATATAAGTGAAGATCAATGAGTAGTCGAATAATTATGCAACCATGTGAAGATTCTCCCATTTTAAGAATTTCAGATCTTGGTATTTTATTCAAACAGAAAGCAAAGCTAAAGAAAATAAAATGACGCTCCAAGCAAAACACATATCATGTGGTGAATAAAAATATAGCTCCAATTAAAGTTACCGATGAACGAAGACGAAAGAGGGGATGCCTTCCGGGGCATCCCCAAGCTTAGACGCTTGGTTATCCTTGAATATTACCTTGGGGTGCCTTGGGCATCCCCAAGCTTAGGCTCTTGCCACTCCTTATTCCATAGTCCATCGAATCTTTACCCAAAACTTGAATACTTCACAACAGAAAACTTATCAGAAAACTCGTGAGCTCCGTTAGCGAAAGAAAACAAAACACCACTTCAAGGTACTGTAATGAACTCATTCTTTATTTATATTGGTGTTAAACCTACTGTATTCCAACTTATCTATGGATTATAAACTATTTTACTAGCCATAGATTCATCAGAATAAGCAAACAACACACGAAAAACAGAATCTGTCAAAAACAGAACAGTCTGTAGTAATCTGTAACTAAAGCAAACTTATGGAACTCCAAAAATTCTAAAATAAATTGGTGAACCTGAAGAATTTGTCTAGTAATCATCTTCAAAAAGAATCAACTAAATAGCACTCTCCAGTAAAAAGTTCTAGCTAATCTCGTGAGCGCTAAAGTTTCTGTTTTTTACAGCATGATCATAAAGCCTTCACCCAAGTCTTCCCAAAGGTTCTACTTGGCACAAACACTAATTAAAACACAAAACCACATCTAAACATAAGCTATATGGATTATTTATTCCTAAACAGAACTAAAAAGCAATAAACTAAAATAAAATTGGGTAGCCTCCCAACAAGCGCTAACGTTTAATGCCCCTAGCTAGGCATTTCAATGATGCTCACATAAAGGATAAGAACTGAAACATAAAGAGAGCATCATGAAGAATATTACTAGCATATTTTAGTCTAACCCACTTCCTATGCATAGGGATTTTGTGAGAAAACAACTTATGGGAACAATAATCAACTAGCATAGGAAGGCGAAACAAGCATAACTTCAGAAATTTAAGCACACAGAGAGGAAACTTGATATTATTGCAATTCCTACAAGCATATATTCCTCCCTCATAATAATTTTCAGTAGAATCATGAATAATTTCAACAATATAACCAGCACCAAAATCATTCTTTTCATGATCTACTTGCATAGAAATTTGACTACTCTCCACATAAGAAAATTTCTTCTCATGAATAGTAGTGGGAGCAAACTCAACAAAATAACTATCATGTGATTGAAAATTAAGATCAAGATGACAAGTTTCATGGTTATCATTATTCTTTATATCATATGTATCATCACAATAATCATCATACGTAGGAGTCATGCTTTCATCATAGTAAATTTGCTCATCAAAGCTTGGGGGACAAAAAATATCATCTTCATCAAATATAGCTTCCCCAAGCTTGTGGCTTTGCATATCATTAGCATCATGGATATTCAAGGAATTCATACTAAAAACATTGCAATCATGCTCATCATTCAAGTATTTAATGCCAAACATTTTAATGCATTCTTCTTCTAACACTTTGGCACAATTTTCTTTTCCATCATACTCACGAAAGATATTAAAAAGATGAAGCGTATGAGGCAAGCTCAATTCCATTTTTTGTAGTTTTCTTTTATAAACTAGACTAGTGCTAAAACAAGAAACAAAAAGATTCGATTGCAAGATCTAAAGATATACCTTCACTTACCTAGCCTCCCCGGCAACGGCGCCAGAAAAGAGCTTGATGTCTACTACACAACCTTCTTCTTGTAGACGTTGTTGGGCCTCCAAGTGCAGAGGTTTGTAGGACAGTAGCAATATTCCCTCAAGTGGATGACCTAAGGTTTTATCAATCCGTGGGAGGCGTAGGATGAAGATGGTCTCTCTCAAGCAACCCTGCAACAAAATAACAAAGAGTCTCTTGTGTCCCCAACACACCCAATACAATGGTAAATTGTATAGGTGAACTAGTTCGGTGAAGAGATGGTGATACCAGTGCAATATGGATGGTAGATATAGGTTTTTGTAAACTGAAAATATAAAAACAGCAAGGTAGCGAGCGGTAAAAGTGAGAGTAAACGGTATTGCAATGGTAGGAAACAAGGCCTACGGTTCATACTTTCACTAGTGTAAGTCCTTTTAACAATAATAACATAATTGGATCATATAACTATCCCTCAACATGCAACAAAGAGTCACTCCGAAGACACTAATAGCGGAGAACAAACGCAGAGATTATGGTAGGGTACGAAACCACCTCAAAGTTATTCTTTCCAATCAATCCATTGGGCTATTCCTATAAGTGTCACAAACAGCCCTAGAGTTCGTACTAGAATAACACCTTAAGACACAAATCAACCAAAACCCTAATGTCACCTACATACTCCAATGTCACCTCAAGTATCCGTGGGTATGATTATACGATATGCATCACACAATCTCAGATTCATCTATTCAATCCAACACAAAGTACTTCAAAGAGTGCCCAAAGTTTCTACCGGAGAATCACGACGAAAACGTGTGCCAACCCCTATGCATAGGTTCATGGGCGGAACCCGCAAGTTGATCACCAAAACATACATCAAGTGAGTCACGTGATATCCCATTGTCACCATAGATACGCACGGCAAGACATACATCAAGTGTTCTCAAATCTTTAAAGACTCAATCCGATAAAATTACTTCAAAGGGAAAACTCAATCCATTACAAGAGAGAAGAGGGGGAGAATAAACATAAGATCCAACTATAATAGCAAAGCTCGCGATACATCAAGATCGTGCCAAATCAAGAACACGAGAGAGAGAGATCAAACACATAGCTACTGGTACATACCCTCAGCCCCGAGGGTGAACTACTCCCTCCTCGTCATGGAGAGCGCCGGGATGATGAAGATGGCCACCGGTGAGGGTTCCCCCCCTCGGGCAGGGTGCCGGAACAGGGTTCCGATTGGGTTTTTGTGGCTACAGAGGCTTGCGGCGGCGGAACTCCCGATCTAATCTTCGTTCTGGAAGTTTTACGATACGTAGGTATATATGGGTGCAGGGGGTACGTCGGTGGAGCTTCGGGGGCCCCACGAGGCAGGGGGTGCGCCCTAGGGGGGTGAGCGCGCCCCCACCCTCGTGGCCAGCTCCCTTAGCTCCCAACGTGGGGTCCAAGTCCATCCGGTAGCTTTCCTTCCAAAATTAACTTCTCCAGTTGATTTCGTTCCGTTTCGACTCCGTTTGGTATTCCTTTTCTTCGAAACACTGAAATAGGCATAAAACAGCAAATCTGGGCTGGGCCTCCGGTTAATAGGTTAGTCCCAAAAATAATATAAAAGTGGATAATAAAGCCCAATATTGCCCAAAACAGTAGATAATATAGCATGGAGCAATCAAAAATTATAGATACGTTGGAGACGTATCACTCATCTTCGGAGATGCCTCTTCACTTCAAAGGTTGCTCCTCGATTGTTGTTATAAACCTTCGCAAATAACTGTGGCGTCTATGCCTAAACTGGAGACCTTGGGTGCAATTCGTGATCCGTTTAAATGATTCGAGATGGTGTTTGCCTCCACACCTATTGAGGTATTGTATATTATTCATGTACACTTTTGTAATTTTCTTTTTTTGTTTGTGCGCATAAGTTAAGCATCATCTTGGAGTACAATTTGAGCGCTAATATTATGTTCTATGCTCAATGAAGAGCTTGTCCATCCTATAAGTGGTGGTGGATCCTATCAAGACCTTATATATTGGTATGTGGTATTTTGATCTCAACATCATTATTGCCTTGCTGCAATGCTTTTCATGTCTAGAGAATTTGTATATAAAGGCGACGATTTCACGCATATTGAATGCCCATATATAATGTACTATAACTAACCATTCAGCTATGGCTCTTTCAACATAATCTTTTTTAGACATTAACTGTTTTCAATGTTCATCTTTATTTAGGCACTAACACATGGAGAAAAAGGTATAACCAATCGATGGTTCAAGAAGCGTCGGGATTTTCTCATATCTCATGACATTCGTTTGAAGACAGTAACACTGGAAGGATATGCATCCAATAGTGCAAACACTAGCTTTGTCACATTCTTCATGTTGAATGCGAGGGCGCTATTGTCCGTGAGGATTAATTTTTTCAACAAGAAATTTCTCACAGAACTCTATGTGGAACAACATAAAAGGAAGTTTTAGGTGGACCTAAGGGCTTCTGATCGTGCTCGGCTTATATTTACAAGAACTTGTCGTCATCATGGACCAGTAGATCTTTTGTACCGGGATCTTGATTTTATGGATCGGACCGATCCATTTGATTGTGATTGCCAAAAACTTTGGTTGAGTTAGATGGTATTGCCCTGTTCAATCCGGGTTATGTGTAAACCCGATGAACAATTAGTCCTCGTGCTTTTGTACCTTTTGTAAGCTGGAGTTAGACATTGTTGCCCTTTTCAACTAGGGTTTGATCCATATTTTCTTCTTTATTGGCCCCCTTCGTATTTTGTAGTACCAAACTTTGACCTTAGAATTAACTAAGAATATATTAATGCACGGTGTCGAAAATAATATTGTTGGACGGCTATTCCTGGCTATGTTCGTCTACTATATGCAATAATTATGCATGTGCTTGCTCGTAGTTTAGGCGGCCGCGACGCGCTCTACTCATCGTTTAGGCGCCCCTGGACGTCCCTCCACGTGCTCTGCTCGCCGTTTAGGCGCCAAGTCTCGCTCGGGTCACGTCGTCCCTCCACGCGCGCTCTGCTAGCGGTTGGGGCCGGCGTACGATCATGTTGGAGAAACTTTAGTTATTTGATCTTAGATTATGTTAATTAATTATACCTCTAGAGCCGGAATCATCCAGCTCTGGAGGTATAATTAATTAACCTAAACTATGATCTCCGGCGCCCATTTCCATCGTGCAACTCCATCCTGTCGTCAGTCGTCGGGGGTATACCGGTATGTGTGGGTAAATAGCTAGCAAGTGGATCAATAGCGAGTCGCCGCCGCCGGCCATTGCTGTGGTTATTTATAGCTAGTAGCTACCTAGGGGATTGGGGATTTTACAATTCATCCCTATGGAGCGCGGGAAGCCTTCACTGGAGCGCGGGAAGACTTGAGCACACAACCCGACAACCATATGTGGTGTCACGTGTTACCGGACACATGTTAACATAAGGAAATATATGTGTAACTTACTAATCATCGCACATGAGTACTCGCACACGCATTGTGTGCGATACTCCTAGCCATCACAAGCAACTAGTATGCATTTTTCAAAGTTTTTAGTACACACAGAATCGCAAACGAATTAACTCTAGTAACCGTTGATAGGTCTCCAACGTATCTACTTCTCCAAACTCTTTTGCCCTTGTTTTGGATTCTAACTTGCATGATTTGAATGGAACTAACCGGACTGACGCTGTTTTTAGTAGAATTGCCATGGTGTTATTTTTGTGCAAAATAAAAGTTCTCGGAATGACCTGAAAATCAATGGAGATAACTTTTGGAATTAATAAAAAATATTGACGAAAGAATCAGCAGCATGGGGCCCACACCCTAGCCACAAGGGTGGGGGTGCGCCCTCCGACCTTGTGGGCCCCCTGGACCTCCACCGACCTCAACCCCAACTCCATATATTCACTATCGGGGAGAAAAAAAATCAGAGAGAAGGATTCATCGCGTTTTACGATACGGAGCCGCCGCCAAGCCCTGTTCTTCCTCGGGAGGACAGATCTGGAGTCCGTTCGGGGCTCCGGAGAGGGGAATCCGTCGCCATCGTCATCACCAACCATCCTCCATCACCAATTTCATGATGCTCAGCGCCGTTCGTGAGTAATTCCATCGTAGGCTTGCTGGACCGTGATGGGTTGGATGAGATTTACCATGTAATTGAGTTAGTTTTGTTAGGGTTTGATCCCTAGGATCCACTATTTTCTAAGATTGATGTTGCTATGACTTTGCTATGCCTAATGCTTGTCACCAGGGCCCGAGTGCCAATATTTCAGATCTGAACCTATTATGTTTTCATGAATATATTTGTGTTCTTGATCCTATCTTGCAAGTTATAGTCACCTACTACGTGTTATGATCAGGCAACCCCGGAGTGACCATAGTCGGGACCACTCCCGGTGATGACCGTAGTTTGAGGAGTTCATGTATTCACTAAGTGCTAATGCTTTGGTCTGGTACTCTATTAAAAGAAGGCCTTAATATCCCTTAGTTTCCAATAGGACCCCGCTGCAACAGGAGGGTAGGACAAAAGATGTCATGCAAGTTCTTTCCATAAGCACGTATGACTATATTCGGAATACATGGTTTCTAATAGAGTTTTTGCTTTATACTCCAATAGTGTGATGAATTGTCACTTATTCATGAGAAGTCTATGGTAAGAGCTTTATGATAAGAGTCTTATGTTTAAGTTTGTTGCTGTTATAATAATCTACATGATGCTTCTATGTCCGTATTTTGTTTTTATCGACACCTCTCTCTTAAAGCATGTGGACATGTTTTTCGATTTCGGTTTTCGCTTAAGGACAAGCGAGGTCTAAGCTTGGGGGAGTTGATACGTCCATTTTGCATCATGTTTTCTTACTGTTATTTATGATGTTTTTATCCATAATAATGCTTTTTGGAGTAATTCTAATGCCTTTTCTCTCATAATATGCAAGGTATACACAAAGAGGGAGAATTCCGGCAGCTGGAAATCTGGACCTGGAAAAGCTATGTCAGGCCACCTATTCTGCACAACTCCAAACAAGCTGAAACTTCACGAGGATATTTATGGAACATTTGAGGAATATTGAGGCAAATAACTACCAGAGGGGGCCCACCAGGTGGGCACAACCCACCTGGGCGCGTCGGGGAGCCCAGGTGTGCCCTGGTGGGTTGTGCTCACCCAGGCCCACCTCAGGTTCCCATCTTCTGGTATATAGGTCATTTTAACCTAGAAAAAGAAGGAGAGGAATTTCGGGACGGAGCGCCGCCGTCTCGAGGCAGAACTTGGGCAGGAGCACTTTTGCCCTCCGGCGGAGCGATTCCGCCGGGGGAACTTCCCTCCCGGAGGGGGAAATCATTGTCATCAACATCACCAATAACTCTCCCATCTTTGGGAGGGAAATCTCCATCAACATCTTCAACAGCACCATCTCATCTCAAACCCTAGTTCATCTCTTGTGTTCAATCTTGTTACCGGAACTATAGATTGGTGCTTGTGGGTGACTAGTAGTGTTGATTACATCTTGTAGTTGATTACTATATGGTTTATTTGGTGGAAGATTATATGTTCAGATCCAATATGATATTTAATACCCCTCTGATCTTGAGCATGATTATCATTTGTTAGTAGTTACTTTTGTTCTTGAGGTCACGAGAGAAATCATGTTGCAAGTAATCATGTGAACTTGATATGTGTTTGATATTTTGGTAGTATGTATGTTGTGATTCCCTTAGTGGTGTCATGTGAACGTCAACTACATGACACTTCACCATATTTGGGCCTAAGGGAATGCGTTGTGGAGTAGAAATTAGATGATGGGTCGCGAGAGTGACAGAAGCTTAAACCCCAGTTTATGCGCTATTCCGTAAGGGACCGATTGGATCCAAAAGTTTAATGCTATGGTTAGAATTTATTCTTAATACTTTTCTCATAGTTGCGGATGCTTGCGGAGGGTTAATCATAAGTAGGAGGTTTGTTCATGTAAGAACAACACCTAAGCACCGGTCCACCCACATATCAAATTATCAAAGTAGCGAACACAAATCCAACCAACATGGTGAAAGTGACTAGATGAAAATCCTGTGTACCCTCAAGAACGCTTTGCTTATCATAAGAGACCGTTTTGGCTTATCCTTTGCCTCAAAAGGATTGGGCTACCTTGCTGCACTTTGTTTACTACTATCGTTACTTGCTCGTTACAAATTATCTTGCTATCAAACTACTCTGCTACTTACAATTTCAGCACTTGCAGACATTACCTTACTGAAAACTACTTGTCATTTACTTCTGCTCCTCGTTTGGTTTGACACTCTTACTTATCGAAAAGAGCTACAATTGATCCCCTATACTTGTGGGTCATCAACAAGACTTTGGGGTTGTCTCGCTATCTTCAAGATGTTTTGCCTTCTTTGCTGCAATATATGTCGGGTTTGTCTCACAGCCTTCAGCAGACTTGTGCATGCCATCACGCATATCACCTTGACACAAGCAGAGAGGTGACAGGTTTTCACGTGTATAAACAAAGATGATAACTGTGTTGTCAATTCCATCCAATTTCAAATTAGAAAATAAAGAGTAAGTTCAAAATATCAATAGCATAATTTGGCATTCTTCATAATGCGGGGAGCTTCACCACACTACTGGATTACCATGTCAACATAACAAGCATAGATGAAGGGCAAAGACAATCATTGCATCTATTTTGGTTAATGTGCATGGCATGTTGTTCATATCATCAGCCACATCAGTAAGATAAAATAGGAGTTGACAAGGTGCAAATGTGGGCTGCTTCACCACACACTGGATTATAGTCCACAAAAACAAGCATACATATAGGGAGTATTGAGTAATGTGCTACCTCTTGAGCATTGCGTTGGTTTTTCCTTGAAGAGGAAAGGGTGATGCAGTAAAGTAGCGTAAGTATTTCCCTCAGTTTTTGAGAACCAAGGTATCAATCCAGTAGGAGACCATGCTCAAGTCCCTCGCACCTACACAAACAAATAAAAAACCTCGCAACCAACGCAATAAAATGGGTTGTCAATCCCTTCACGGTCACTTACGAAAGTGAGATCTGATAGATATGATAAGATAATATTTTTGGTACTTTTTATAATAAAGATGCAAAGTAAAATAAACGGCAATAAAAATAACTAAGTGTTGGAAGATTAATATGATGGAAAATAGACCCGGGGGCCATAGGTTTCACTAGTGGCTTCTCTCAAGATAGCATAAGTATTACTGTGGGTGAACAAATTACTGTTGAGCAATTGATAGAATTGAGCATAGTTATGAGAATATCTAGGTATGATCATGTATATAGGCATCACGTCCGTGACAAGTAGACCAAAACGATTCTGCATCTACTACTATTACTCCACACATCGACCGCTATCCAGCATGCATCTAGAGTATTAAGTTCATAAGAACGGAGTAATGCTTTAAGTATGATGACATGATGTAGAGGGATAAACTCATGCAATACGATATAAATCCCATCTTTTTATCCTCGATGGCAACAATACAATACGTGCCTTGCCGCCCCTGCTGTCACTGGGAAAGGACACCGCAAGATTGAACCCAAAGCTAAGCACTTCCCCCATTGCAAGAAAGATCAATCTAGTAGGCCAAACCAAACTGATAATTCGAAGAGACTTGCAAAGATAACCAATCATACATAAAAGAACTCAGAGGAGATTCAAATATTGTTCATAGATAAACTTGATCATAAACCCACAATTCATCGGTCTCAACAAACACATCGCAAAAGAAGATTACATCCAATAGATCTCCAAGAGAATCGAGGAGAACTTTGTATTGAGATCCAAAGAGAGAGAAGAAGCCATCTAGCTAATAACTATGGACCCGAAGGTCTGAGGTAAACTACTCACACATCATCGGAGAGGCTATGGTGTTGATGTAGAAGCCCTCCATGATCAATGCCCCCTCCGACAGGACGCCGGAAAAGGCCCCAAGAGGGGATCTCATGGGTACAGAAGGTTGCGGCGGTGGAATTAGGTTTTCGTGGATGCTTCTGATGGTTTGGGGATACGTAGGTATATATAGGAGGAAGAAGTACGTCGGTGGAGCAACATGGGCCCCACGAGGGTGGAGGGCGTGCCTGGGGGAGGTGGGCGCGTCCCCCTACCTCGTGCTCTCCTCGTTGATTGCTTTGTGTGGAATCCAAGTCCTCTGGATCACGTTTGTTCCGAAAATCACGTTCCCGAAGGTTTCATTCCGTTTGGACTCCGTTTGATATTCTCTTTCTGCCAAACTCTGAAATAGGAAAAAAAACAGCAATTTGGGATGGGCCTCAAGTTAATAGGTTAGTCCTAAAAATAATATAAAAATGTATAACAAAGCCCATTAATCATCCAAAACAGAATATAATATATCATGGAGCAATAAAAAATTATAGATACATTGGAGACGTATCATAATGTGCATGGTATGAATAAGGAATTTGGTTTTACAAGTAAAACTTGGAACTTACGGTTGTTGCGAACATGCATTTTGATAGAAACAACAAACTAAACAGCAATTAACGATAGGGATTATGAGCAAATTAAACAGCAGTTGAGGATAAAGTCTTTAGAAGGACTGACTTACATTAACAGTTAACACCGGCTTTATAATGCCATTATCCATGTCAAGGGAAGGATAAATTAAGAATTTCAGCACAAAATTTTCTTCATAAGCATTGCCTGTACTCTACATTTTGTAGAGAGTAATTATAGATATGATAATACTGGAAGGGATTAAGGATAATGAAGATAAGATGTAGATTGATGCTACATAATCAACTACCAATCCCTGAAAGTACAAGCGTTACATGACAAAATGTACTAACAAGGGAAATGGGCTACACTTCTGCATTGGCATTGTCTGTGTATTCAACTTTTTGGTAACATTAAATATAGATATGATATTTTTAGTAAATGGTGGGCGAGCGAGATAAGATGCAAAATGCTATACAATGAACCAATCCTTCTTCCTATAATATAAGAGTGTTTTGAACACTGGTGTACTATACAAAATGTTCTTATATTATGGGACGGAGGGAGTAGCTAACGTAAGTACAGTGATAGACAATGTTCAGTCCTTACAAGAGGACCGTAGAGCTAAGCCTCTTCAAAAGCATTGGGTTGATTCTAAATTTATGTAAAGTCCATACGGATCCTATAATGTCCACCAAATGGACGATAACGAGGTTAACATGTGCAGCGTTGCTACATAATCAACCAGCTATGAAAGTAAGTATGGTCATACAAAGCAAGAGGTACTCACAAGAGCAATGAAGTGTGCAATATAGTTGCGAGATTCTGTGGTCCCTTGAGAATGAATGTTCTTCTGCAAATAGTTTTCGTAAAAGTGAGACGTTAAGGCACATGCAGAAATGTAGTTCAAATTGTAATGTGATATCATAGACATCACCTTACACTACAGACGATACCAATGCGTAACAAGATTATTCCAGTCACTGTCTGATAAATGTAGCACCGGAGACTTTACAGAGATCTTGTTTAGAGGCTTGCCATCGAAGTGCGCTTGCCTCAGGTAGGAGCGATACTTCATCAACGAGTGCTTGAAAAGCGCAACCAACCCTTTCTTGTCTTGACAATCCAGTTTGGTCCTCGCCTATTTGAAAGAATGAAATCTTGTGTCTTCTATCAACAAAAACATATGCAATAATTACCATGAATAACATTAGTACAGATGCACACAAAGTTCTTTGTCTGTGGTATAATCTTTCCATGAAGGAAAGATGCACACAAAGTTCCTGACAACAATATAAGCTTCATCTTATAAATTGGGAAGAAGTGGAACAGGAGTCCTATTTTCTGCAATTGGGGCTCTCTCTCGTTCGAAAAGGGATTTGGCAACTCGATTTGGTGTACTCTTTGCTGGAATGGGGGTTTTCTGTCATAGAGCTGGTGCTATGTCAACTGACATCATCATACTGTTTGCGACAGTTGGGGTCTGCTAAGTTGGGGCATCAGAGATGACCAGTGTAGTAGGGCTAGAGTCTGCTAGAGTTGTGGCCGTGTTTTCTGGGTCTGGTGATATTGCAACTACACCTAAAGGGCTATTTGATTTATCAGGTGTCACTACCTTTTCCAAATACTTTGTTCATGCTCCTCCTCAATCAGCAATCACCCTCTTCCTTTTGAATGTCTGATAAACAAGAACAACATTTGAATGGATAAATATGGTTGATGACAGATGGAATGTGACAGCCTGGTTTTTGCCCTCTCTTATTTGTCTGATTTTCATTTGGACTGGTTTTGAAATTGGAGTTTTTGAATCTTTTCATATGGACTTAAACACTTGGGTACCCCTTGGCTTTCACTCAAGTTCCTCATTTCACTTTCTAATCATCATTCCCTCTCTGGTTCTACCCAAAATAATATTTGGAATATTTTTCTTAAATGAAAAATATCAATTTCCCTCTCCAAAACCCTAACTAGCTCAATGTGCTCCAAAGCAACCCTTTTTCTTGCCCACAAAAATCTGACAAAATTCACAAATATTCTTTGAACCCTAGGGCACCTTCGTGAGCAAAAATATTGCACCACTTTTGGGAATATTTTTGCTACAGAAAATATTTTTTGTTCTAGACAGAAATGGTGGTTTCTACAACAACTACCATTTTACTTGCTCCAATGTGGATGATTTTTCTTGTGCATTATCACCTTAGTAGATGATTGCTAGCCTCCAAAGCCCAGCTCCCAACTCCCAGCCGTTTGACCTCAGTAACCTCTCAAAGTTACTGATAAGAAACTTACTTGGCTTGTGAAATCTTTTCTACTGCGTCTGGATCCAAACCAAAGCGTGGTAATCTTCAAAACTACCAAAAACAACAAACCAGACATGAACTTTGGACGTAGGTCGGCCTGGGGGCAAAGTTCACGCGGCGACCACGCGTGTACACGATGCCAGCCTGCGTGTCGACGCGCTCTGAGTGCCGCCGAGCGCTCTGTTTCACGCGTGCTCGCGTCCCCGACTGCCAAAGCATGCCAAACCTCGCCACCATCTTTGTCCAAACCCCCTTAACTCTCCCCTGGCACTCGCCGACGCTGGAGCTCGCCGTAGCGAGCACGGGCGCGGTCCGGCCAACCCAACAGTGCGCTCTGCACTGTGCTCGTCGCCTTCCTCTCGATCATGTGCTCGTCCCCATTCGCCCATAGTCCCTGCATGAGTTGCGTGCCTTCTCCCCCACTAACTGACGCCGCTCGTCGTCGGGCGCCATCTCCAGTTGTCACCGGCGGAGCCCGAACTCCCCCTCGATGCTCGCCTATAAATGGAGTGCTCCCCCGCCTCCTCGAGCTCCATCCTCCACTCCCACACACTCCACAACCTTGTAGATAGCCGTAGCCTGGCCGGGCAGGCCGCGGGCCGCCGTCCCCGAGCTCGAGCTCGCCGGCGATCCCCTCGGGTCACCGTGGTAGCTCCAGCCCCTCCCAGGCCTGGGCGACCCTTCCAGAGCCTCCGCCACACTGCGGTGGTGCCGTTCCGCCCAGTTGGAGCCCCTGGAGTCGCCTCTACTCGCCGTCGTCTTCGTCTGCGGCGAGCTCTACTTCCTGTCTCCGCTAGAGAGGACGATTCCGACGTAGTCCGACCACCCCTAGCTTCTCTACGGGTACGGGCATGTGCGCCTCCATCTCCTCTCTTGATCCCTCCCTCTCGTTTTGGCCAAGGAGCCCTCGCCGCCAGCATGAGCTCCGGCGAAGCCGCACCTCTCTCTGTTCCCTTCTCCCTCTCCCCCTCGCCTGACTAGCGGGGCCCGCTAGTCAGCCACTCAGTACGCGCGCGAAGCGGTACGAGTGGTGGCGCCCCGAGGCTTTACGCCTTCGACGTCACCCCCAGTCTGTTTTATTTAAATTCAAATTCATATATTTTTCAGAGAGCTTCAAACAGCTATAACTCTTCAACCATAAGTCCAAATGAATTGATTCTTTTTTCATTGTGTTCTTTGCAAAGAAATCTAGCAGCTCACCAAAAATGAGATTTTTCTGTGCAGTCTAGATTTTCTGGTGATTTTTAGAAGGGTTCTTGATATTTTCTTCTTGTGTTTAAAATTATTTTCAGAGAGTGAAGCTTGTCTTGAGGATCACCAGAAGGCTTGTGAACCTCATCTGCACTAGGGCAAGCCACGTCAACATTTTCATGGTGTCATTTCAATATTCGTGATTTTCCTAGTTGAATGAATGATTTAATCCATGCATTTAACTAACTATTATGTTATTTATATTCTGTTAGTTGCTTGTTTAAGTTAGTGTGCTTGATTTACAGAAAGTTTAAAGCTAACTAAGTTGTTAAAGAAACTAGGATTAACTTTTTGTTATGATAGAAATAATATGGTTATGGATATAAGTAATTAATTGGGTTTACTTTTCTTGCATGAGAAAAATGATAAATTTGTTAGAATAGATTCTGTTATAGTGAAGGTTGATCCTAACCAGAAAAGTATGAGGAGTTGTTGATGTTTATGGTTAGTGTGGAGTTAGTTGAATCAGTCATTTCCATTAATATGTGATGCATATGTTAGTGTTGCATTTCATGGCATGCTATGACACCGGTTATTTTCAATTTAAGCTGAACCTGATAATAAAACAACTTGAATATATCGTTGACCGGGTCATGGTGCCACTGAATCGAGTTTTCCCAGTGCAACCACATTTGCCTTTATGGGAAGGCCTTTATTTGGTCCGTTGTCATGCCTCTGGTCGGTGCCTCCAACGAGGAAAGGTTATGGGTGTGCGGTAACCTGGCCCGGTAAGCAGACATAACCTTGTGTGCCCGTTGTTGAGATTTTTGGTACCGGTCCCCGTGAGGGACGTTTATGTTTTGGCCACGACGGTTGTCGCTCTGTCTTTGGTAGACACGGGGCCACCCAGGACTAGCCCAGTTGGGAGTGGGTCGAGTGGCCGAGAGAGTGTCATGGCAATGGAGGGATTTCGTCGGAATGCCGTTGGTCCACCCGAATGGGAGTACGAGGCCATGGGTTCTGTGGTGTGGGTACAGTGCGCTACCTCTACAGAGTGTATTAATCTATCGATAGCCGAGTCCACGGTTACGGACACCTCGAAAGTAGGTCACACCATGGGTCAACATTTAAATAATCTTGCACACTAAGTCATGAACTTTGCACTGTTGAGGATGGCGGGAAGGTCATCCTGTTGGTTGAGGCCAAGTGTTGGTCGTGGTTGTGATTGCCGGAAGGATCACTGTTTGAGACGAAATATTGGTCGTGGCTGTGATCGCCGAATGATCACGAGGTATCCATAGCTAAGATCATGTGGTTGGTATGTTTGTGATCCAGAAGCAATCACCGTTGGTAAGCTAGTCTGAGGGACTGTTCTCATAAGAGCGTGATCACAACATGTTGGTTACATTGTTGCATTACTAATAATTGGTTAATTATCATGATATTGTTTGTCATTATGTTTATGCTTGTTGTGAGCTTGCAAGTACATTCAGTGTACTGACCTAGCGTGTCATGCCAAATTTCAGGGAAGTCCCGTTGAAAAGGAGTGTTGTTCGAGTCTAGATCATGTCCACATCGGTGTCCCTGTGCTATGGAGTTCCGCTACGACGTTGTTCCGCTGCCGCGCATTTGATATGATCGAGGCCCCTTTATGTTCACTAAATAATGTACATATTGTTCAGCTGCACCGGGTGTGCCGCTTGGCCTCGCTACCTATTGTAATATAAACTTTGAGCCACTAGCATCAATAAAGCGGTTGTTTTCTGTACCAAGATGTTGTGTGTTGCCAGAAGACATGGTCTCTGGGCTGGCAATGCATGGTAAACCGGTCGCTCTAAGCCGGGGTGCCACAATGCTTGGTATCAGAGCCGCGCTGACTGTAGGCCACGCTAGACTTCGATGTGTTAACTGGACGTTAGATACGAGTCTAAGTTGAGTGTCGGTAGCATTTATAGCTGGTTGTTGCATTGCATGCACTTGTTTTATTTTTATGCTAACCTACTAATGGTTGTGAGTGTAGATGGCTCTGGTGCCGTATCCGTGACAGTTGCAGCTTATGCCGTTCACGTCGCCGCATCTCCGTCGTAGTGTGTGGCGTCGGCTGTACCCCCTCGGCGACGATCCAGTCTATCGCGTGTACCGGGAGCGTCTAGCTGACTAACTGTATGAGTATCACGCAGTGGTTACTCTGCGCACCAGTTTTGATTCCAGCACTTACACTCGTACCTCTCGGAGCGGTTACGCTTCTACCGCTTCTCAGGTTGTCCAGTTTGCTGCATTCGAGGTCCTTGTCGAGCTTCCTTATAACGAGGTGCGGATGCAGAACCACCCAGGTTTCTACTACTATCCTTCTCTGCACGACAATGGTCATGTCTGTTTCCCTATCATTGATCCGGAGTCTGATAGTGTTGCTAGCCATCTTGCTCGTTATATCACCGCTAGCTATCTTATGATCCACGAGCTGGCTCGAGAGCTAACTCGCGCTCGTACTGCTTTAGCTGCTGCTTTAGTCTCTACTATGTCTGCCACTATTCCATCCTCCCTGGGATTTACTCCTTATATTCTAGCCAGTTCTAGTTCCCCTGTTTCACTGGTTACTCCCCTGAGTAGCTCAGGTGCCTCGACGGTGAACCCTCTCAATGCCCCTGCTGAGTGGGTTACACTTCTCACTACTCCTGTAGCCCCGATGCTTCACCCTACACCTGCCCCTGAGGGAGAGCCCTCTAGGCAGCGTCATCATGTTACCTTTAACCCAGAGGTCTCAGTTAACCTCGTCAGTTCAGGATCCGAGTCCGCTTCAGGAGAGGACCCCGCAGCACCAGCAGAGCAGTAGAGCTTCTGAGTATCCGCAGTCGTCGAGATGATGTCCGGATGTAGTAGTACGAGTCATGATGTTTTGTTTCCTGTATGAGATTAGTTGAACCTGGCATGTTGGTTATCTTTCAGGTATGAGTCTATGTATAATTATGTTGGAACTCTCTTTTATTCGCCGTATTTCCTTCGTCATTTCGGTTTTTCTCGGGCTTTTGTTGCTGGCTTTTCCCCAATTTATTTTGAATGTTTCTCATCTCGGTTGCGTTGCCTTGGGGAAAATCATAATAGGATGCCACGGGGAGGCAGCAGTAGCAACGTTCGCGAGGGTACCCCTGTTCGTCGTTCCGCACGACAGGCAGGACACTCCTCCGAGCCGTACGTTCCACCACCGCCTCCACCGCCAAATCCGCCCTCCACCGAGCAAATTCTGCGTATGTTTTAGGAAAGGAGGAATAATGATCTGATTGAAATATTAAGAAATGTGCAAGCTGTGGCTGGACAAAATGGAAATCAGAACGATCACCACTCCAAGCTGTCAGACTTTTAGAGGACCAAGCCTCCCAGCTTCAGTCAGGTTCTTGATCCCTTGGATGCAGACGATTGGTTACGCACCATTGAGAGAAAGCTTGAGATTGCTCGTACTGACGAAGATGATAAAGTTTCATTTGCAACTCATTATCTTGAAGGTGCTGCTACCATACGGTGGGAAAATGCAAGAGCCATGTGGCCTGCTGATGAAGAAGTTACCTGGGCAAAATTCAAGGATCAGTTCCGGAAATATCATATCCCTACTGGAATTATGAAGACTAAGCAGCGTGAATTTCTCGCGCTCCTTCAAGGAAATCAGTCTGTGGGTGAATATTTGCAAAAATTCAATCATCTGGCCCGTTACTCCCTTCATGACGTGGCCACCGAAGAAAGAAAGATTGACATATTTCTTGGTGGATTAAACCCGCAACTCCGGTGTACTCTTAGCATGTTTGATTTCCCAGATTTCCAAACTCTAGTGAACAAAGCTTTCATTGCTGAAATGGAGCACAAGCTCGCATCAGACAACATGCCTGTCAATAATGATCAGAAGTGCAAGTTTGAGCCAAAGAAGGATGGGCAACCCATGCAAAAGGCTCGTACCTAGCAGCAGACTCAGGTGGAATACAAGCCCAATTGGCAACAGAATGTTAACAAGACCACCACCCAAGTCAAGAATGTCGTGCCCAACCCAGTGCACGAGGAGCGTCAGCGCATCAATGCTTGCTTTAGTTGTGGGCAAACCGGACATTATGCCAGGCAGTGTCCCAAGAACAGCAAGGCGAATGCTCTATTCAGGCCACAAGTCAACTTTATGGAATCATGCCCGACCCAGCAAAACATCACTGGGCACATTCATCACCTCTCCGCCGATGAAGCCCAAGAGAACCCCGAAGTCGTCATTGGTATGTTTTCTGTTAATAACATACCTGCAGTAATTTTATTTGACTCTAGGTCTTCCCACTCTTTTATTTCTCAGAGTTTTGTTGCCCAAAACAAATTTCCTTGTTCGCTTTTGGGCAAGAATATGCTGGTACAAACCCTGGGATCATTAATCAGGAGCAATATGGTCTGCCATAATCTAGAAATCAATATGAACGGAGTCTGTTTTCCAACTTCTTTGATAATCATTGAGTCTGATAAGTTGGATGTTATCTTGGGTATGAATTGGCTGACTCAATATCAAGTATGCATAAATTGCGTGACCCGAGAAGTTACTTTGACCAGTCCGAAGGGGCAGACTACCAAATTCTATGCTCGCAGAAGCAGACCCAAGAAAGAAATGGCCTTCACCGCTGTGGCTGAATTGGAATTAATTCCTGTGGTTAGTGAGTTTCCTGATGTATTTCCAGAAGAGTTGCCAGGCATGCTAGATCGCGAGCTTGAGTTTGCAATAGATCTTGTGCCCGAAACCGCACCATTATACAAGAAGTATTACCGGATGCCCTCATCGGAATTAGTGGAGCTAAAGAAACAGCTTGATGAAATGCTCCAGAAAGGATATATCCGTCCCAGCTCTTCACCATGGGGATTGTCGTGGAATTGTCACGACAGATGTCCTAGGGTGAGGACTTAGTCATGAGGCCAACGCACCTATGTGGTAGCTTGAGAGGGGTTGAGCGGAATCGAGAGACGCAACACAAGACAGGGATTTAGACAGCTTCGGGCATCGGGAAACACCATCCGGTAACAACCCTACATGTTGTTTGAGGCTAGGTCTCATTATCATCACGAGGGAGACGCCGTAAACCGGCGCTCCTAGTTATGTCTAGCCCTAAGATTATTTCTTCTTGCTTGTCCCTCTTTGGGGAGCCCTGCCCCTCCTTATATAAGTTGAAGGGGCGGGTTACATGTAGAGTCCAACTCCGACTTAAGACTTAACTATTCTGACTCCTCTTTACGGGCTTCTTAACATCTTGGGCTTCATAACGACTCGGGCTTCATAACCCCTGGCAACCCAGTTATCACTGTTTGCCGGTTTAAGATGGTCTGCCGGTTTAAGATGGTCTGCAGGTTTAAGATGGTCTGCCAGTTTATGATGGTCTGCCGGTTTATGACTTCTTGCTGAGTTATCATCTGACTTAACTCCCGCCGTTTACCACCTGCTGGTTTACCGCCCATCTTAGCCATCCGTCTTAACTGTCTGTCTTAACTGTCTGCCGGTTTACCATCCGCCGGTTTACCAAGTCCCAGCTGGGTTACGACTCCGGCCGGGTCATACCGCGGGGTATATCCCCGACATTAGCCCCCAGTTTAATTTGGATTTATCCATGTTAAACTGATCCTAATCCTCTTTAAATCCTTGTCATTTCCTTCTAGAAAATCCGGGTCAATAGGCCAGCTTCATAATCAATTTGCTGACATTGGTTTGTCACAGATAAATATTGTGAAGAATAACTTCTTTGACTCAGCTCCCAATGCTTAACAAAAATATTGGTTTTTGAAATACTCATCTGATCTTCAGCCGATTTAAGAATGTAGAACTTGCGGGTTTAAGAATGTAGAACTTGCCGGTTTACTAATATTGGTGGCACCGGATCATAACTGTTTGTTAACATCAGGTTTTGAAAATATACCTCTTATATACCTATCACTTGTAGCCCTCAAATCTTAAGAAGGTAACGTAGTAATAGCTTAAGAAATCCAGGTTGTTGATCTCAATCACTAGTCAGAACTGAGTATTCCACATATGTAGCCCCCAAGTGTCGGGTTGTCATGCTTGCAACAACCTGGGACTTGTAATTTCCTGATGCTCTTAAAAACTTCAACCAGTGTAGCCCCCAAGGGCCAAGTTATTATTCAAATAATGAGCAGGGACTTTTGAAAATATGATCATGTAGACTTTAACAACAACGTGTGGCCCCCAAGGGCCGGCTCATTCAGATAATATTGAGCTGGGACTTTATATATAATTCATTGAGAATAACATTATATCATGTAACTCACATCATGGGGCTTGAACCCACGTCCACAAGGTTGAGAGCTTTGTGCTTTACCAACTGAGCAGTGGATCCTTCAATAATAGATGAAAAATTATGTACCTTGAATTGTTGATAGGAGCAATTGGTAGCCCCCAAGGGCCGACTCATTATTATGTGATGAGTCGGGTCTTTCAATAAGACTAATAAAAATAACTTTGCATTAGCCCCCAAGTGTCATGGTGCATGCTTGCAGCGACATGAAACTTGCATATTTGATATAATCTTGAGTTGAATAATGTAGCCCCCAAGTGCCGGGTTGTAAGCCTGCAGCGACTTGGGACTATTCCTTCAATTGTAAAATAAATCATATCCATTGATAATATAATAGCCATTGCGCTAAAGCGACTTTGAAAACCTTAATCATAATACTGGTTACTGATAACCATAATAAAATCCAGCCATGTTGGCTATTTGAAGATTTGAATAATATAATCCAATGATTTATGAGCGCATGATTCCAATGGCGCAATCCAAATATATACTGGCGACTTATAGTCAAAACCAGACTGGGCTGATAGTCTGCGGATTATGATTTAATCGTGTTCCGTCAATTTGTAATTGACAGTCGAACCGGATTATTAATGCCGGTTTGAAAAAGCAACAAAAAATCTTTATAAAAAAAGAGAACAAAACTCAAACAAAGGCAAAAGTAAAACCATTGTAAGTGAGGCTTTAAGCAGATCAAGAGGTGTTACCACGGTCGGACACGACCAAGCCCCCAAAAGGTGTAGCTATGGTTCGAGTCAGCCAGGTCCCCAAATGATGTTGTGGCATTACGCCGATCAAGAGGTGTAGCTATGGTTCGGGTTCGACCAAGCCCCCAAGTGATGTTGTGGCCTTGCGCCGATCAAGAGGTGTAGCTATGGTTCGGATACGACCAGGCCCCCAAGTGATGCTGTGGCATTGCGCCGATCAAGAGGTGTAGCTATGGTTCGGATACGACCAAGCCCCCAAGTGATGCTGTGGCATTGCACCGATCAAGAGGTGTAGCTATGGTTCGGATACGACCAAGCCCCCAAGTGATGTTGTGGCATTGCGCCGATCAAGAGGTGTAGCTATGGTTCGGATACGACCAAGCCCCCAAGTGACCAATAATATGACAAGCCAATAAGGCGGAATACCCATATTTGAACCGCGCATCATGGCAACATGTCCTCTTCGGCAACGTTTAACTTTTTGCAAGAGATAAATTCTTCTTGAACTGGGATTTTGAACCGGATATTGAGGGCGTCAGAGCTTTGCAAGAGATAGTTTCCTCTTTAAACCGGATTTGAACCAGATACTAAGGGCTTCAGTGCTGTGTGGGAGACGGGATTCCCCTTAAACCGGACTATAAACCGGAAGCATCATTGTGAGCCGGAATATTTCTAACGGCATTTAAATTTTCATCAATATAACACTAGCCTCCGGGACCTGGTTTCCCTTCAACATCCTGGGGCACTTGAATTTGCTGCTTCTGGCAAGACTTGCTGTGTCATATCATCGTAGCCCCTGAGTTTTAAGATGACTCAAGGAGTTGTCTTGAGACTCTCCGTACTTGACCATAGCAGAAGGTATATATCATCGGTGTTAATAACGCGATGAAAATCCACAGAAGATTGAGGTGACTGCGGCGGGTTATAAATGATCCCGTATGAGTCGTGTCAGCAACTCGGCCAATGGTTCCTTCCAACTGGCGATTTGAAGTTTAACAAAACTATAGTGGCGGCGACTTGTGCACCTTCCCATTGAGCCATCCAGTGCAGATGGCGGTTGATAATATATGATAATTTGCCTTCATTTTGTTGAAAGAAAACCGGGCTACCCAAGCTGTGACTTGCTCATACTCTATAAACAACTCATGCAGACAGGTGCGGCCCGGTGTGTTGATATAGACCAGACCGCAAGGGCGGTAGCGTAAGCACTTCCGTTGAGCACAACAGTGCGGATAAATGTAGTGCAAAAGGACGATGCAATGCACTCCATATCTGTGATATAACTCCACTTCGGTGGTGAATAATTGTCCTGATGTATTTGAAGGACAGATGATCTTGTCGTCTCTGCCATGATCATGGAACAAAAAATATTAAAGGGAGGAAAATTGTTCCCGGAGGAATTTTAAAGTATATTGAAAAAATAAATAAGGTGGATAGCACCTGATCTTTTCCTGGGATGTCAAGCCAGCCATGCCCGTCGTTGTTTTTCTAATTGATCTGAATTTTACTGCTTCCACTTTTTTTAACCGCTGTAGCATATGCTTGAAGCTTTGGCTTTGGCGTCTTTGATAATTTGGAAGCGAGCCCGTAGAAAACTTCTGAATAGCACTACTAACTGGCGTGTTAGTGCCTTTGTCTTCTAACGGGAGCAATTTTCCATCAAACTTTGGGAGCTGTGCCATGCAATAGTATTGGTAATTTTCCATCAGACCGAGGAATCCACACGTCGATCGATCCAACATACTCCCACTGATATGACACCTTATCAAGTGGACCTGGAGACATCCTTCTCAATCTCCAATGGCATTCTTAGGCCAAAAACTGCAAAGCACACTCTCTTTGCTATTGATCCTTTGGCAAGTCTAGGTGAAAATTTCCTTTGGCCTAAAATCCAGCATATTGAGCCCGTACATTTGGAAAGAACTCTGAATCTGTGGCGCCTAGTACCACAGCTCCAGTGGCTTCGTCAACTCAAACTGTCCGCGGCGACGGAACTAAACGTAGGATGCGGCCGGGCATGGGCACCCGGAGCCTGCGCAGCGGCTCCCTGAAGATCAAACCGGCAAAGCGGCTCAAAGCAGCAGGGCAACCCGCGTTCCGGCTCTCGGGCGCGGTGACTCGAGGCATATTCTAGCAGAAACCACAACAGCTCGGACAAGAGGTGCGGCCGCAAAGGTGCGCGGCGGCGTGGGCGACTCGCGGGCTGGCCCGGCGAAGGAAATCATTCAGAGATGAATGTGTGACCCGGTGGGGTGAGTCATGCAGGCGGGTCGGGGGAAATTTTTGCTTGGCCCAGCCGGCGGAGGGAGACTCGGGCACAACTAGGCGCGTGGCGCAGTGGAGTAGGGGCCAGGTTGATGCGCAACTTTGTGGAGTCAAGCAGAGGTGGCCTTGCAATAAGGCAAGATGGCAAATGGTCTCAGCAGCTTGAAGGCGACGTCGAACATTGGGAGCGGCAAACCAGCGAAGGCAGCTCGGTCTGTTCAATGGGGACGGCGACTGACGTGACGCGCCAGACCCGGCCAGACCAGCGACTCAGCAGAGGTTGTAGACCTTGAGTGTTGAGATTTGAGGCCTAGGGGTCATCCCCGTGAAGTGTTGGTGGAGTCTTGACCGCAGCGGATCACCGAAGCCAGGGCGGTTAGAGAGCCAAGAAATCTGTCCGGCGGCCCTCAACCAAATCGAAATCATTGGCAGATACTAATTTTGCACTTCGAGGTTGATGACCCTTTGATACTTGGTGACTCGACGGTGACTCGGATTGAGAGCGGGTCAACGGAGGCGACTTGGGGCTGGGCCGATAGAAGCAGCAGCTCATGCTGGCGGTTCACGGGCGCAATCCGGTCGACCCTATGTGCGGCTGTGGTTTGTGGCGGTTTAACGCGGCAGAGGCCCGTATACCGGCGCTGGCGGCAAGGTGAGGGCGACGTCCAGCAAGGAGAAGCGAGACCGGGGAATCTCGATGGCAGCTCGACAGTTGACGCAGTTGCTGGCGAGGAGGCTCGCGGCCGGGCGGGTTACGGTGGCGGCTCGGTGAAGGCGAATCTGGGTTGGTTCGGTGAAGGCGAATCCACGATGGTGTCGACCACGGAAGTAGAAGCGGGGCCGGTTTAACCACAACGGCAGGGGGCGGTGACTCGCAGGTGAAGCGGAGCCTGTGGCAATTCGCGACAGTAGTTGGGCAGGCCGGGTCAGCAGCAGTAGAAGCCGGTTCATAGCGGAGGTGGACGACGTTCGCGGCAGCCCGAGAGCAGCATGCTCGTGATGCGACGCACGGGTCATGGAAGGAGCAAGCAGGCGGGCTGACGGGCGCGGTGGCGGTTTGTAGGCGAGGGCGCGGGGCGAATTGGAAGGAGGCAAGGCGGAACACCACGGGGCGATTCACGGTAACATGAAGTAGCCAGGTGACTCTAGACAGAGGAGGCCGGGCAACATAGTAACTTGAGAAGCAGGGCAACCCCGACGCGGCAGCTCGGGAAGGCTCCCGGCGAGGCAGAGCAGCAAGCCGGTAGAGGACTGAACGAGGGAGGGCCAGCTCAGAACGGCGCAGCCGTAGAAAGGAGTCACTAAGACGAGCCGACACCGGAGGCTTGCTGGCGAGGCACGGCCGTGGTGGCAACAGAGTCCGAGTTCATCCCTCATCCCCAACTCCGGGCCGTGGTGCTGTTTGGACTTTTCGTTGGATTTCTTAACACGGGAGCAACACCGGCCGATCAGTTGAACCGGCGGTAATAAAGGCGCAACGGGTCAACGTGGCGGGTAGCAGGAAGAGTCAGAGCCTTCGGATCGTCCGTGTCCGGGTCGTGGTCGTTGATCTCCGAGTCGTAGCGATAGCTAGCAGCACACTCTGATCCCCAATGTAACTCGCGGCCGGCAGAGGAGGTTGGGTGCGGCCGGCGGTTCAGCAGGACAGACCGGGTCAACACACTGCTACGAATCCGACAGGGCCGGCTCTGCGGCAAAGGTAAATCCTCGGTAACGAGGTGAGACGGCGGCGGTCTTTAGCAGCTTGGAGGCGAAGTCGAATCCGTCAGATGTGAAAACAATGGTTGTTGCGATGGCAGATTGATGTTCGATCGGCTGCGTCTTGTGGCTTGTCGTCAGTTGGTCTCGGCGTGAGATCGCAGGCGGCTCACGGCGGGTGGATCAGAACGGTAGAGATCCCACGGCGGTTTCAACACGGTGAATCCGAGTCATGGTTATTGACTCCCTGTTGTCATCGTCTCTCTTTCCTTTCCCAAAGAAAATATAAATATGACTTGAAGCGACTTGGTAGCCGTGTATAAGGCATAGCACAGGAAAACTTCTGTCCGTATCAACGACCGTGAAAGTTAATCCGGTTTTGACGGATTGTTTGATCATAGCAGCGCACATCATGCAACCCTAATTTCTCTTATTTGACTTCGATCTCTTGAAATGTAAAAATCCTCATCCAAAAAATTGCAAACTCCTCAATCATTGAGAAGATCCCTCTAAGAACTCATCACCACCGTGCTTCCTGCCCCACGGTGGGCGCCAACTGTCGTGGAATTGTCACGGCAGATGTCCTAGGGTGAGGACTTAGTTGTGAGGCCAACGCATCTATGTGGTAGCTTGAGAGGGGTTGAGCGGAATCGAGAGACGCAACACAAGACAGGGATTTAGACAGCTTCGGGCCCCGGGAAACATCATCCGGTAACAACCCTACATGCTGTTTGAGGCCAGGTCTCATTATCATCACGAGGGAGACGCCGTAAACCGGCGCTCCTAGTTATGTCTAGCCCTAAGATTGTTTCTTCTTTCTTGTCCCTCTTTGGGGAGCCCTGCCCCTCCTTATATAAGTTGAAGGGGCGGGTTACATGTAGAGTCCAACTCGGACTTAAGACTTAACTATTCCGACTCCTCTTTACGGGCTTCTTAACATCTTGAGCTTCATAACGTCTCGGGCTTCATAACCCTGGCAACCCAGTTATCACTATTTGCCGGTTTAAGATGGTCTACCGGTTTAAGATGGTCTGCCGGTTTAAGATGGTCTGCCGGTTTATGATGGTCTGTCGGTTTATGACTTCCTGCTGAGTTATCATCTGACTTAACTCCTGCCGGTTTACCACCTTCCGGTTTACCGTCCGTCTTAGCCATCTGTCTTAACTATCTGTCTTAACTGTCTACCAGTTTACCATCCGCCAGTTTACCAAGTCCTAGCTGGGTTACGACTTCGGCCGGGTCATACCGCGGGGTATATCCCCGACAGGGATCACCTACTATTTTCGTGGACAAAAAGGATGGCAGCCTCCGCATGTGTGTGGATTACCGTCAGCTGAACAAGGTCACCATCAAAAATAAATATCCGCTGCCAAGGATTAGTGACTTGTTTGATCAGCTCAGTGGGGCTAAGGTATTCTCCAAGATTGATTTATGGACATGATATCATCAGCTCAAGATTAAAAATGAAGATATTCCTAAGACCGCATTCACTACTCGGTACGGTCTTTATGAATATACAGTTATGTCCTTTGGTCTCACCAATGCCCCAGCTTTCTTCATGCATATGATGAACAAAGTATTCATGGACTTCCCCGATAAGTTCGTGGTAGTCTTCATCGATGACATACTTATTTACTCAAGAAGTGAGGAAGATCACAAAGAACACTTCCGAGCAGAGCTACAACGACTCCGCGACCATCAGCTGTACGCCAAATTCAATAAGTGTGAGTTTTGGCTCAAGCATGTTGGATTTCTTGGACATGTACTATCTGCCGAAGGTATAGCCATGGACCCGAGCAAAGTAAAGGATGTGCTCAATTGGTTGCCACCCACAACCGTATCACAGATTCAGAGTTTTCTTGGATTAGCCGGTTATTACCGTCGTTTCATTGAAGGGTTTTCCAAAATTGCTAAACCCATGACGGAGCCACTCAAAAAGGGTAAGAAGTTTGAATGGACTGAGAACTACAAGAAAAGTTTCAATGAGTTAAAGATACGGCTGACGACCGCACCAGTGTTAACTCTTCCAAATATCTACCGCAGTTTTGATGTGTACTGTGACGCCTCCAGACAAGGTCTGGGATGCGTACTTATGCAATACGGCAAGGTAGTAGCCTATGCATCACGACAGCTACGACCGCACGAGGGAAATTACCCTACTCATGATCTGGAATTGGCCGCGGTGGTTCATGCTCTAAAAATTTGGAGACACTATCTCATCGGGAAGAGATGCCAAATTTTTATCGATCATAAGAGTCTCAAGTATATATTTACTCAGCCAGATTTAAATCTCCGTCAACGAAGGTGGCTTGAGTTAGTCATGGATTATGATCTTGGAATAAATTACCACCCGGGTAAGGCCAATGTAGTCGCCGATGCACTCAGTCGAAAGCCTGTCAGCCTGAATGTCATATTGGAATCCTTGCCTCCTGAACTTCAAGAGGAGATTGCTCAGCTCAACCTGATCATAGTTGATGCTGGCCTTGCTAATATTTTGGAAGTTTCCCCTACACTTGAGGAAGAGACTCGCAAGGTCCAGCCTGCTGACACCGTTCTGTAGAAATGTGCCAAGAATATGGTAGCAGGACAGACTTCAGATTTCTCGAAGGATCAATTGGGTACCCTCCGTTTTCGGGGAAGGATTTGTGTACCCAATCAAGCAGATTTAAAGCAGAAAATCCTGTCTGAAGCACACGAATCTTTGTATTCCATTCACCCGGGAGGTACGAAAATTTATGAAGACCTCCGACAAATATTTTGGTGGGATGGAATGAAGAAAGACATTGCCTATTTTGTGGCCTTCTGCGACATATGCAACAAGGTGAAGGCCGAGCATCAGAAGCCAGCTGGACTTCTCCAACCATTGCCAGTTTCACAATGGAAATGGGATGATGTCTGCATGAATTTCATCACATGACTGCCCAAGACTCAGCGAGGCAATGATGCAATTTGGGTCATAGTGGACACCTTAACCAAGGTTGCTCACTTTATCCCGATCAGAACCACATATCGAGCAGATCAACTTGCACAGCTGTATGTATCCAGGATAGTCAGTCTGCATGGAGTATCTTGAACCATCACTTCCGACTGAGGTTCACTTTTTACCTCCGCTTTTTGGTCACGTCTCCATCAAGCCTTGGGGACATCGCTAAAATACAGTACCGCCTATCATCCTCAGACCGATGGACAGTCAGAGCGGGTAAACCAAATATTCGAAGATATGTTGCAAGCATGTGCTTTGGCCCAAGTATCTAAATGGGAAGACTGTCTGCCGTATGCCGAGTTCTCTTATAACAATAGCTTCCAGAGCAGTCTAAAGATGTCACCGTACGAGGCTTTGTATGGCCGTAAGTGCCGCACTCCTTTAAATTGGTCTCAAACTGGAGATATCTGTATTTGGGAACAGGTCTCATGATGGAAGCTGAGAAACTAGTTAGGGAAATTAGAGACAGATTGTAGTTGGCCAAATCTCGTCAGAAGAGTTATTATGATGCAAAGCACCGACAGATCAGTTTTGTACCCGAAGAACATGTATACCTCTGAGTCACTCTTATGAAAGGAGTCAAGAGGTTCCAGACTTGTGGGAAGTTGGCACCCAGATTTATTGGTCCATTTCCAGTTATGTCCCGAGTGGGCACTGTTGCGTATCAGTTGGAACTACCCCTGAATTGTCGGACGTGCACAACGTGTTTCATGTTTCACAGTTGATGCGATGCATATCTCTGCTTGAGAAAAAGACTTTTATGACCGAGATAGAGTTGGCAAGGGATTTAACATACGAAGAGAGACCGGTTAGAATTTTCAATCAGATGGAAAGAGTCACTCATACTAAAGTAAGAAAGTTTTACAAAGTTCAGTGGGAACATCACACGGAGTCAGAATCCACGTGGGAACATGAAGAATTTCTAAGGGCACATTATCCCGAATGGTTTTCCCAAGAAACTGAATCTCGAGGACGAGATTCATTCTAAGTGGGGGAGGTTTGTGACAGCCTGGTTTATGCCCTCTCTTATTTGTCTGATTTTCATTTGGATTGGTTTTGAAATTGGAGTTTTTGAATCTTTTCATATGGACTTAAACACTTGGGTACCCCTTGGCTTTCACCCAAGTGCCTCATTTCACTCTCTAATCATCATTCCCTCTCTGGTTCTACCCAAAATAATATTTGGAATATTTTTCTTATATGAAAAATATCCATTTCCCTCTCCAAAACCCTAACTAGCTCAATGTGCTCCAAAGCAACCCCAATTTTTCTTGCCCACAAAAATCTGAAAAAATTCACAAATATTCTTTGAACCCTAGGGAACCTTCCTGAGCAAAAATATTGCACCACTTTTTGGAATATTTTTGCTACAAAAAATATTTTCTATTCTGGACAGAAATGGTGGTTTCTACAGCAACTACCATTTTACTTGCTCCAATGTGGCTGATTTTTCTTGTGCACCATCACCTTAGTAGATGATTGCTAGCCTCTAAAGCCCAGCTCGCAACTCCCAGCTGTTTGACCTTAGTAACCTCTCAAAGTTACTGATCAGAAACTTACTTGGCTTGTGAAATCTTTTCTACTTCATCTGGATCCAAACAAAAGCGTGGTAATCTTCAAAACTACCACGAACAACAAGCCAAACATGAACTTTGGACGTAGGTAGGCCTGGGGGCAAAGTTCACGCGATGACCACACATGTACACGATGCTAGCCTGTGTGTCGACGCGCTTTGAGTGCCGCCGAGTGCTCTGTTTCGCGCGTGCTCGCTTCCCCGACTGCCAAAGCGTGCCAAAACTTGCCACCATATTTGTCCAAACCCCCTTAACTCTCCCCTGGCACTCGCCGACGCCGGAGCTCGCCGCAGCGAGCATGGGTGTAGTCCAGCCAACGCAATAGTGCGCTCTGCACTATGCTCGTCGCCTTCCTCTCGATCATGTGCTAATCCCCATACGCCCACAATCCCCGCGTGAGTTGCGTCGCCTTCTCCCCCTCTCACTAACACCGCTCGTTGCCCGGCGCCGTGTCCAGGTGTCACCGGCGGAGCCCAGACCCCCCCCCCCCCTCGATGCTCGCCTATAAATGGAGCGCTTCCCCGCCTCCTCGAGCACCATCCTCCACTCCCACACACTCCACAACCTTGTAGATAGCCGTAGCCCGGTCGGGCAGGCCGCGGGCCGCCATCCCCGAGCTCGAGCTCGCTGGCGATCCCCTCGGGTCGTCACGGTAGCTCCAGCCCCTCCCAGGCCTAGGCGACCCTTCCAGAGCCTCCGCCACACTGCGGTGGTGCCGTTCCGCCCAGTTGGAGCCCCTAGAGTTGCCTCTGCTCGCTGTCGTCTTCGTCTCCAGCGAGCTCTGCTTCGTGTCTCCGCTAGAGAGGATGATTCCGACGCCGTCTGACAACCCCTAGCTACTCTACGGGTACGGGCAGGTGCGCCTCGGTCTCCTCTCTCGATCCCTCCCTCTCGTTTTGGCCAAGGAGTCCTCGCCGCTGGTGTGAGCTCCGGCGAAGCCGCACCTCTCTGTCTTCCCTTCTCCCTCTCCCCCTCACCTGACTAGCGGGGCCTGCTAGTCAGCCACTCAGTACGCGCGCAAAGCGGTACGAGTGGTGGCGCCCTGAGGCTTTACACCTTCGACGTCACCCCCAGTCTGTTTTATTTAAATTCAAATTCATATATTTTCCAGAGAGCTTCAAACAGCTATAACTCTTCAACCATAAGTCCAAATGAATTGATTCTTTTGCATTGTGTTCTTTGCAAAGAAATCTAGCAGCTCACCAAAAATGAGATTTTTCTGTGCTGTCTAGATTTTCTGGTGATTTTCAAAAGGGTTCTTGATATTTTCTTCTTGTGCTTAAAATTATTTTCAGAGAGTGAAGCTTGTCTTGAGGATCACCAGAAGGCTTGTGAACCTCATCTGCACTAAGGCAAGCCACAACAACATTTTCATGGTGTCATTTCAATATTTGTGATTTTCCTACTTGAATGAATGATTTAATCCATGCATTTAACTAACTATTATGTTATTTATATTCTGTTAGTTGCTTGTTGAACTTAATGTGCTTGATTTACAGAAAGTTTAAAGCTAACTAAGTTGTTAAATAAACTAGGATTAACTTTTTTTATGATAGAAATAATATGGTTATGGATATAAGTAATTAATTGGATTTACTTTTCTTGCATGAGAAAAATGATAAATTTGTTAGAATAGATTCTGTTATAGTGAAGGTTGATCCTAACCAAAAAAGTATGAGGAGTTGTTAATGTTTATGGTTAGTGTGGAGTTAGTTGACTCAGTCATTTCCGTTAACATGTGATGCATATGTTAGTGTTGCATTTCATGGCATGCTATGACACCGGTTATTTTCAATTTAAGTTGAACCTGATAATAACACAACTTGAATATATCGTTGACCGGGTCATGGTGCCACTGAACCGAGTTTTCCCAGTGCAACCACATTTGCCTTTATGGGAAGGCCTTTATTTGGTCCGTTGTCATGCCTCTGGTCGGTGCCTCCAACGAGGGAAGGTTATGGGTGTGCGGTACCCTGGCCCGGTAAGCAGACATAACCTTGTGTGCCCGTTGTTGAGATTTTTGGTACCAGTCCCCGTGAGGGACGTTTATGTTTTGGCCACGACGGTGGTCGTTGTGTCTTTGGTAGACACGGGGCCACCCAGGACTAGCCCAGTTGGGAGTTGGTCGGAGTGGCCGAGAGAGTGTCATGGCAATGGAGGGGTTTCATCGGAATGCCATTGGTCCACCCAAATGGGAGTACGAGGCCATGGGTTCCGTGGTGTGGGTACAGTGCGCTACCTCTGCAGAGTGTATTAATCTATCGATAGCCGAGTCTACGGTTACGGACACCTCGAAAGTAGGTCACACCATGGGTCAACGTTTAAATAATCTTGCACACTAAGTCATGAACTTTGCACTGTTGAGGATGGCGGGAAGGTCATCCTATTGGTTGAGGCCAAGTGTTGGTCGTGGTTGTGATCGCCGGAAGGATCACTGTTTGAGACCAAATATTGGTCGTGGTTGTGATCGCCGGAATGATCACGAGGTATTCATAGCTAAGATCATGTGGTTGGTACGTTTGTGATCCAGAAGCGATCACCGTTGGTAAGCTATTCCGAGGGACTGTTCTCATAAGAGCGTGATCACAACATGTTGGTTACATTGTTGCAGTACTAATAATTGGTTAATTATCATGATATTGTTTGTCAGTATGTTTATGCTTATTGTGAGCTTGCAAGTACATTCAATGTACTGACCTGGTGTGTCACGCCAGATTTTAGGGAAGTCCCGTTGGAAAGGAGTGTTGTTCGAGTCTAGATCGTGTCCACATCGGTGTCCATGTGCTATGGAGTTCCGCTACGACGTTGTTCCGTTGCCGCATAGTTGTTATGATCGAGGCCCCTTTATGTTCACTAAATAATGTACATATTGTTCAGTGATGTCTACTATGCAACCTTCTTCTTGTAGACGTTGTTGGGCCTCCAAGTGCAGAGGTTTGTAGGACAGCAGCAAATTTCCCTCAAGTGGATGACCTAAGGTTTATCAATCCGTGGGAGGCATAGGATGAAGATGGTCTCTCTCAAGCAACCCTGCAACCAAATAAGAAAGAGTCTCTTGTGTCCCCAACACACCCAATACAATGGTAAATTGTATAGGTGCACTAGTTCAGCGAAGTGATGGTGATACAAGTGCAATATGGATGGTAGATATAGGTTTTTGTAATCTGAAAATATAAAAACGGCAAGGTAACTAATGATAAAAGTGAGCGTAAATGGCATTGCAATGCTAGGAAATAAGGCCTAGGGTTCATACTTTCACTAGTGCAAGTTCTCTCAACAATAATAACATAATTGGATCATATAACTATCCCTCAACATGCAACAAAGAGTCACTCCAAAGACAGTAATAGCGGAGAACAAACGAAGAGATTATGGTAGGGTACGAAACCACCTCAAAGTTATTCTTTCCAATCAATCCATTGGGCTATTCCTATAAGTGTCACAAACAGCCGTAGAGTTCGTACTAGAATAACACCTTAAGACACAAATCAACCAAAACCCTAATGTCACCTAGATACTCCAATGTCACCTCAAGTATCTGTGGGTATGATTATACGATATGCATCACACAATCTCAGATTCATCTATTCAATCCAACACAAAGTACTTCAAAGAGTGCCCCAAAGTTTCTACCGGAGAATCAAGACGAAAACGTGTGCCAACCCCTATGCATAGGTTCATGGGCGGAACCCGCAAGTTGATCACCAAAACATACATCAAGTGAATCACGTGATATCCCATTGTCACCATAGATACGCACGGCAAGACATACATCAAGTGTTCTCAATTCATTAAAGACTCAATCCGATAAGATAACTTCAAAGGGAAAACTCAATCCAATACAAGAGAGTAGAGGGGGAGAAGCAACATAAGGTCCAACTATAATAGCAAAGCTCGCGATACATCAAGATCGTATCACCTCAAGAACACGAGAGAGAGAGAGAGAGAGAGAGATCAAACACATAGCTACTGGTACATACCCTCAGCCCCGAGGGTGAACTACTCCCTCCTCATCATGGAGAGCGCCGGGATGATGAAGATGGCCACCGGTGAGGGTTCCCCCCTCCGGCAGGGTGCCGGAACAGGGTCCCGATTGGTTTTTGGTGGCTACAAAGGCTTGCGGTGACGAAACTCCAGATGTATTCTTTTCCCCGAAGTTTTTAGGGTATATGGATATATATAGGCGGAAGAAGTACGTCGGTGGACCTCCGGGCTGTCCACGAGGTAGGGCGGCGCGCCCTAGGGGGGTGGGCGCGCCCCCACCCTCGTGGGCAGCCCGGGACTCCTCTGGTGCAACTCCGGTACTCCGTGGGCTTCTTCTGGTCCAAAAACAGGTTCCGTGAAGTTTCGGGTCAATTGGACTCCGTTTGATATTCCTTTTCTTCGAAACACTGAAATAGGCAAAAAATAACAATTCTGGGCTAGGCCTCCGGTTAATAGGTTAGTCCCAAAATAATATAAAAGTGGATAATAAAGCCCAATATTGTCCAAAACAGTAGATAATATAGCATGGAGCAATAAAAAATTATAGATACGTTGGAGACGTATCAAGCATCCCCAAGCTTAATTCCTGCTCGCCTCGAGTAGGTAAATGATAAAAAAGATAATTTTTGATGTGGAATGCTAGTTGACATAATTTCAATGTAATTCTTCTTAATTATGGTATGGATATTCAGATCCGAAAGATTCAAGATAAAAGTTCATATTGACATAAAAGTAATAATGCTTCAAGCATACTAAGGGCCTGTTCTGAACTCCTCTGGCGTCTGAAAATTTCACATATCAAGCTTCTTCTCCTCGCTTCTAACTCCACCTAGCGATCGCAAGAGCGTTCGGGAGCATCGGCAGCTTCTCCCAGCGCTGCATCCCAGCTGGGAGCTTGCTGGGCCAGTTTGGGCTGGTTGGAGGCAGCCCAGCTTGGGCTATCGATCCAGAGAAGGAGCCCTATACCGATTCGATCGAGGGAGTGAGGAGCGATCTATTCCAGCGAGCGTACCGGTTCGATCTCAAGGCACTTGGCGTGGCAGTTGGATGTAAAAAGAGCGAACTCCAGATTCCAAGTTTTGGTGGAGCTGGGTCGCCGTCGCTCCTCATTTTTGCACTGGCCTCGGCCTTAGCTTCCGGAAGCCAGCTTCTCGTTGATATATCGTTCGGCTCGGCTCCCGCTTTAGAAAGTTGTGAAGCTTGGAGCGGGAGGAGATCCGAACACGCCCTGACTAAGCAATTATGTCTTCTCAAAATAACATCGCAAAAGAAAGTTCATCCCTACAAAATCATATAGTTTAGTCATGCTCCATTTTAGTCACACAAGAATGCTCTCATCATGCACAACCCCGATGACAAGCCAAGCAATTGTTTCATACTTTAGTAGTCTCAAACTTTATAAACTTTCACGCAATACATGAGCGCGAGCCATGGACATAGCACTGTGGGTGGAATAGAGTATGACGATGGGGGTTATGTGGAGAAGACAAAAAAGGAGAAAATCTCACATCAACGAGGCTAATCAATGAGCTATGGAGATGCCCATCGATTGATATTGATGCAAGGAGTAGGGATTGCCTTGCAACAGATGCACTAGAGCTATAAATGTATGAAAGCTCAACAAAAGAAACTAAGTAGGTTTGCATCCAACTTGCTTGCTCACGAAGACCTAGGGCACTTGAGGAGGCCCATTGTTGGAATATACAAGCCAAGTTCTATAATGAAAAGTTCCCACTAGTATATGAAAGTGACAAAACAAGAGACTCTCTATAATGATGATTATGGTGCTACTTTGAAGCACAAGTGTGGCAAAGGATAGTAGCATTTGTCCCTTCTCTCTTTTTCTCTCATTTTGTGGGCCTTATCTTTTTTATGGTCTTTCTCTTTTTTGGGGTCTTCTCTTTTTTTATGGCCTTTTTTTATATTCCTCACTTGGGACAATGCTCTAGAAAATGATGATCATCACACTTCTATTTATTTACAACTCAATGATTACAACTCGATACTAGAACAAAAGATGACTCTATATGAATGCCTCTGGCGGTGTACCGGGATATGCAATGAACCAAGAGTGACATGTATGAAAGAATTATGGATGGTGGCTTTGCCACAAATACTATGTCAACTACATGATCATGCTAAGCAATATGACAATGATGAATGTGTCATGATAAATGGAATGGTGGAAAGTTGCATGGCAATATATCTCGAATGGCTATGGAAATGCCATAATAGGTAGGTATGGTGGCTGTTTTGAGGAAGATATAAGGAGTTTTATGTGTGAAAGAGCGTATCATATCATGGGGTTTGGATGCACCGGCGAAGTTTGCACCAACTCTCAATGTGAGAAAGGGCAATGCACGGTACCGAAGAGGCTAGCAATGATGGAAGGGTGGGAGTGCGTATAATCCATGGACTCAAAATTAGTCATAAAGAACTCACATACTTATTGCAAAAATCTACAAGCCATCAAAAACCAAAGCACTACACGCATGCTCCTAGGGGGATAGATTGGTAGGAAAAGACCATCGCTCGTCCCCGACCGCCACTCATAAGGAGGACACTCAAAGAACACCTCATGTTTCAAATTTGTTACATAACGTTTACCATACGTGCATGCTACGGGACTTGCAAACTTCAACACAAGTATTTCTCAAATTCACAACTACTCAACTAGCATGACTCTAATATCACCATCTTCATATCTCAAAACAATCATAAAGAATCAAACTTCTCTTAGTATTCAATGCACTTTAAAAGAAAGTTTTACAAATCTTGCATACCAAGTATATTTAAAATTATTAAGCAAAATACCATGCTATTTAAGACTCTCAAAATAATCTAAGTGAAGCATGAGAGTTCAATAGTTTCTATAAAACAAATCCACCATTGTGCTCTAAAAGATATAAGTGAAGCACTAGAGCAATAACAAACTACTCCGAAAGATATAAGTGAAGGTTAATGAGTAGTTAAATAATTGTGCAACTATGTGAAGATTCTCTAGCATTTAAGAATTTCAGATCTTGATACTTTATTCAAACAGCAAGCAAATCTAAAGATAATAAAATGACGCTCCAAGCAAAACACATATCACGTGGTGAATAAAAATATAGCTCCAAGTAAAGCTACCGATGAACGAAGACGAAAGAGGGGACGCCTTCCGGGGCATCCCCAAGCTTAGACGCTTGGTTATCCTTGAATATTAAATTGGGGTGCCTTGGGCATCCCCAAGCTTAGGCTCTTGCCACTCCTTATTCTATAGTCCATCGAATCTTTACCCAAAAGTTGAAAACTTCACAACACAAAACTTAACAGAAAACTCGTGAGCTCCGTTAGCGAAAGAAAACAAAACACCACTTCAAGGTACTGTAATGAACTCATTCTTTATTTATATTGGTGTTAACCCTACTGTATTCCAACTTCTCTATTGTTTATAAACTAGTTTATTAGCCATAGATTCATCAAAATAAGCAAACAACACACGAAAGAATCTGTCGAAAATATAACAGTCTATAGTAATCTGTAACTAACGCAAACTTCTGGAACTCCAAAAATTCTAAATTAAACTGGTGGACCTGAGTAATTTCTCTAGTAATCATCTGCAAAAAGAATCAACTAAATATCACTCTCCAGTAAAAAGTTCTAACTAATCTCGTGAGCGCTAAAGTTTCTGTTTTTTACAGCATGATCATAAAGACTTCACCCAAGTCTTCTCAAAGGTTCTACTTGGCACAAACACTAATTAAAACATAAAACCACATCTTAACAGAAGCTATATGGGTTATTTATTACTAAACAGAACCAAAAAGCAAGAAACTAAAATAAAATTGGGTTGCCTCCCAACAAGCGCTATCGTTTAACGCCCCTAGCTAGGCATGATGATTTCAATGATGCTCACATAAAAGATAAGAATTGAAACATAAAGAGAGCATCATGAAGAATATGACTAGCACATTTAGGTCTAACCCACTTCCTATGCATAGGGATTTTGTGAACAAACAACTTATGGGAACAATAATCAACTTGCATAGGAAGGTAAAACAAGCATAACTTCAAAACTTTAAGCACATAGAGAGGAAACTTGATATTATTGCAATTCCTACAAGCATATATTCCTCCCTCATAATAATTTTCAGTAGCATCATGAATGAATTCAACAATATAACCAGCACCTAAAGCATTCTTTTTATGATCTACTTGCATAGAAATTTTATTACTCTTCACATTAGCAAATTTCTTCTCATGAATAATAGTGGGAACATCATAAGAGATTTGAATAATATAAATTGTTTCCACATTAAAAGAGTAATGTTCTGAGAAAGGGTACTCATAATCATGTCAAGTTTTATAAATACTAGATGACCCGTTGCGCCAATGGCGCAAAGGCCGAGTGTAAGCCAAGTATTGTAAGAGTGAGCATATATATCTTTCATCATGAATGTTTCAAAAGAATACCACACAGCAGTCTAAGCAGTAAATAATGCACAGGATGGTCTTAGGATTACATAAGATGCAAAAGGATGATAAACACAGAAGTCTTAGTAGACAGCTATACTAATGCTAAGTTATATAATAAGGTGATCTTGCAACTTGTTTATATTGAGTAGACGATCAGGCGCGGTCCCTTGGAAGTGCATTTGAAGGCGAAAGCATATGCTTGACCTTTCTTCATGTGTGCCTGACGGAAGAAGCCGCTCCAGCCTCTAGTGATGGTGACCCTTTTGTCAACACCCTTGATAAAGCGGGTTGTGACAGCGGTAATCCTGTCTCCAGTAGTGATTGGCAGTTTACCATGGTCAACATCCATGTGTGGGAAAAGAGAGCCCATAGAAAAGTGAACCCCAAAGTACTGTAAATGACATTAAAGGCTAGTTAGTATATCATTTTATTCGATGCCATGGTATGAAATAGGACAGAGCAACTGCAAAGGATTACCATCCTTTTGCCCACTGTAAAAAACGTTTCCATCATGTGGCACACATAGTAGCGATCAGGTGTGGTGGTGCCGCGGATGATCTTTCGCAGTCTACGAACATTATGTCTGTAGAGCTCAACTGTGTTGCCCTACACAACATGGTGACTAAACTCATCTAGGTGGTGGATGCTAGGCTCACCTATGTTAAATTGTACAAAGTTATACCATTTAGCAGTTCTTGCGAGAGTTGTCGGAATGAGAAGAGTAATGTGGCTCTTACCGCGTAGAATGGACTTTCCAGGCTTTAGATTGATTTTGTTGCCTTTGAACTTTTGGATTAAGTTTCCTTTGCGTTGGCGATGAATGTACTCGAATGGCTTGTTGTGCTTGCGACACATCGGTTTGGCTGTGCCGAATAGATAAGGTGATCATGATAAGAGTTTGGAACAACAAACAGAGGACAACATGAAGAAACAGAAGACCTATTGAATCCGAAAACACATTTCATTTAATTGGATGGGTAATTAGATTGTGTGTATCAGTGAAAAATAGAAAAGGCTATTTATCGTGTATAATCAGTGAGAAGCAGTAAGCATTGCTTGTACATGTAACAACAAATAAACCAGAGCATTAATGAATAGCAAACAGAACACCCATTGGACCTTGGAAGAAGTTTGTTTTATTAGATTGTTGATCTACTTGCATGCATATGTGTTAATTAAAAAAGCGACTGGTCAAATAGCATCCATTAGTGAAGAAGAAGCAATATTCTTTCCGATGTACAAACAATTATAAGTATGTTTTTGAGGATTACAATGGGTAATTTGGACACCGCTGATATCACTGGCTGTGTCTGCCTCCTCTTGTTTAACTGTTGTCATCTGGAAAGAAGTAGTGGAATAATTAAGCTGATTTATCTCGCTGTGGTTTCAGTTGGCATGTTTAACAATGATTCATGTGTCTTAATATAGTGAGACTGGTTTTATTGGACCTAATTTCATAGGTCATTAGTATGAAATTGCTAGTGTATCAGGACTGGACATAAGATGGCTGTGTATGTACTGTATCAGACAAAAGCGCCAGCGAGCCAAATTTTCAAACCATGCATATGTGACTGATTTGTAACGAAGTACAACCTACAATCTCTCTTTGATCTGAAGACATTATTATTTTTTTCACTGTTTGTGCGGCAACGAAGTTGTTCATGATAACACATGCATAAGTGAAAAATACTATCGATTTGCACAGCACCACGCAAAACGGCTCTACTGCCCCTTGGCAAATTTGCAATTTTGTTCAAATCTTCTGCTCCGTGGTTGACTGCTAGTCTTTTCTTGGCAAACTCCGAGCCCTTCCCTCCCAAGGAGAGGGCCTCCCTACTTTCATTAAAACCAGAACCAAAAGGCTCCACCAGGATTACAATTTGAGTAACATGACAAACCTCAAAGATAAAGAAAATTACAGTCATGCCCTTAAGATACGTGTGCCGAGGGACAAAAACACACGTCAATAGCTTCTTCACGGACTGCCACCAGGACTCAGAACGCCAACAATGTGTCTGACATCCTTGGTTCCATCGACCAGTTCTTCATCCGGTTCCCCCCCCCCCCCTCCCCTACTCATGCTGAAGTGAAGTGAGAAAGCACCAGGAGGAGGCGGATGGGGGCACCTTGGGCTCCATCTTCTTGGGCGGCTCACGCTGCAGCTTGGCGGCAGAGCGGCTCCCACTGGCTCCATCTGCATCTCAGCGGCCCGGCAGCTCGGAGGCGCAACAGCTCCATCTGCATCTTAGTGGCCCGACAGCTCCCGCTGCAGCTCGGAGCTGCGGAATTGACAAATGGGGTCGCCGTTGCTCGTATCGACGAGCCAAATCCTTGTAGTTGCCACTGTCGCTCCCTGAAGCTGGTGACTTTCCACAGCAAGGGAGGCTCCAACAAGACCATAATGGCCGCTGTTGCCGCTCAGGTACACACTAACCTCCTTCGGTGTTTGATGAATCTGTAGAATTTTTGTGAGCTCGTTAGCTTCATCTCCACCGATAGTTGTGACCCTCACCGCTGCAAAATCCCAACTTAGTTTACCCTTGCAACCTTAGCTCATGGAAGCCATCATCAAGGACGGGTACATGGGCCTGGATAATACCTAACTGATCTATGATGAAAGAAAAGAAATAAAAATCTAGTACACATCATCATAAGCTTTCATTTATCAAGAAAAACACATTTATAGAATTTATAATTAGCTCAATTTATAGTAGAAATAAAAATAAATCACATGTTCAAATGAATGCGGAGGGCTCAAGACCCCGAATCAGATGTGAAAACTGAGAGTGAGATAAATTTGAACTGGCACCTATTTACAAGTGTCCCAAAGTAAGTGTCGGCGAGTATTAATTTTGACACTTACCTCATGCAATTGATTTTCCCTAAATCAAAGAAGAAATAACACAGGAAGTACGTAAAGTCCAGGCTGGTCAAGTCTCCAGTGACAACCGCCATGTGACAACTAATTACGTATTTGAAGCTGGTCAGCCTGCCTCATGTTTATTGATTCTTGGTATAAATATGTAATTAGTTGCCACCAAGAAGAGCCAAAATGACTCAGTCCCAACCAAACCAAGTTTCATCCACCATCAGATCAAGCAACCTCTGATAAAGAAACCAAACCTGTGAAATAAACCAACTATAAATTTACATGAATCAAAATTTTAGGCAAACAAAAGATTAATTTCTTACTCTAGACAATATCGATATTGGGCAAGTCCATTTGATAAAAAAAAGAAATGTGAACTTTAAAATTACATCCACGAAAATAATAAAATCATACTCATATTTACCTAAAAGGTTCTCAAAATAAAACCATGTCTGATAAGCCTTGTGCTGCGTATGTGCAGTTCATCAAGAATTTAACAAAACTCTTGAAAAGACAACTAAAATGAGAAAGTTATGAATCCTTGGGGACGTAATGGAGGGAGGCGAAGAAGGAAGGGAACTTACCGACATTTCAAAAATTCCAGCAATTCCATATTCTGGGTTGAGCGAATGGAGAAACCGTACATATGTAAAATGGCAGAACTATAAGCCCTCATGACAGTGGTGAAATAAGAGCACATGACAACATATCATCAAATCTACAAATTCAAAGTAATGACAAAGAAAAAGATAAGTCGATGAACCTTGTATAACTGTCAACAAACCTTTCAGAACATTTTCTTGCTTTCGACAGAAAGGACCGCTGGATAAATATGACTCTTTGACATTGACCCTCTGGTTGCAAAGAATTTTATCCGATGTCAAAATTTAACCTACAACTTGCTAGTAAATCAATATGAATGGAGAACAAGAGCAGCATAAAAAAATCTAGCTTTCGACCGGAAGGACCGCTAGATAAATACGACTCTTTGACATTGACCCTCTGGTTGCAAAGAATTTTATCTGATGTCAAAATTTAACCTACAACTTGCTAGTAAATCAATATGAATGGAGAACAAGAGCAGCATCAAAAAAGTTCTTGCTTTCTACAGGAAGGACCGCTGGATAAATATGACTCTTTGACATTGACCCTCTGGTTGCAAAGAATTTTATCCGACGTCAAAATTTAACCTACAACTTGCTACTAAATCAATATGAATGGAGAACAAGAGCGGCATAAAAAAATAACTCCGATTCAAGAGTACCACAAGGAAAATGGCAGATACCCATTGTGGATGCATATGAGCAAGACTAACAATTATGGCTTACCACAACATGTATTTCTCCAGGCAAATAGGATACTGACAAGCCCAACAAAAGCACATGCGACTAATTAGTACATATAACTGAACGATGATGTTTTAATGTGAGAAGAACAGGCGGACAACCGATATTATGAAGTGATGTCAAAATCAATAGAGAGAACACAATACCTTGACATGCTGGGATTATGTCTTGTCTATAGGCTAAAGCTTTTGATGCAACATCAACCAAATCTTGTTGCTGCTGATGAAATGCCTGAAAACAATGTGTTATACAATTAGTCTGGTGTACTCCAAGATAGTATTTTAACATGATAAGATAAAGATACTTACCATCCGCATATATGCAATGCGCTTTTCCAAAATATGTTTCTCATTAAGTATTTTGGCTTCGAAATACAAGACATCAGACCAAGAGAGTCCAGTTAGATTTTGTGGATGCATACCGAAAAGTGAAAACAGAGGACGTGGAAGGGGGTAAAAAAGGTAATGTAATATTTTGTATGCAATATGCATGGTACCTTCACTGAATAGTCAACAAGAGGTCTTCTTAAAAGTGCAATCTCTTCTTATTTAACCTTAGCAAAAAGCCTGTGGAAGAAGGGAAATATCTTCATCAGGAACATCAAATCCCATATGCTTGATAGTGCAGAGCAAGTGAATTAAACATACCTACTTCCAGATGATGTTTGAGCTCACCCCCATACCTTGCCTAGCTAAGTTGATCCTGGTATCATACTCTCCTTTGCAGTGCCTGAAAGGAAAGGCTCTTTTTTGTATCACATAGCTCTTTAGGCAAAACGTTAGTGTTGAGGGTAACAATGGCCCGATGATAATATTTTACAATGGCAACTGCTTGATAAATAATTAAATGATTATAAAAAATGAAGGTACAAGATAAAGTGATTTACAGAACACATTTTATGCCATTGACGACCCTTAGAAGAACAACGAATAATCCAATAAAAAAAAGATAAACTGATACAAATGAAATACTCCGGTACAAAGAAAGAAAATAAGAGGGAGTACTTTCATGCGCTAGAACTTTAGCTCGTAAACATAAAAGCACGGTACGAACTTTTATGCAACGATTGGGTTCAGCATTTTTAGAAGAATTTTTTATGGAAGAAGAGCAAGTTTTTTCTTTGATGTTCACCAAAACAACTCTTTTTTCTTTCTATGGATCACACACTGAGCGTATTTGGTATTTGGATATTATACGTATCAATGACCTGGTCAACCCTCTTAATTAATCATTAGACACACTGAACGCATCCCTGCCTGCCCCTGAGTATATCCGCATGCTGACTAATACACCACACAGATCATGAAGTAGGAGGTAAAAAGATGCAGCGATAGGAAACTGCAAGTAGACAGAAAAAAGTTGAAGCATTACGGACCAAGGAGCGCTAAAAAAGCGTCATTACGCTGGACAGAAGAAGTTTCAGTCTGGAGATTTGTCTGTAACCCCTTCCCCAACTATACCCCTGTACATTTGCGTTAAGAGTCTAAAAAGTTTGATCTGAACGAATGATATCACTGGGGAATATTTAAAACTAAAATATGCCTAAATAAAACAAGGTGAAAACATGATCTACTGACTCATTGCCTATCTGACAGCAAAACTGAAAATAAAATGGAGAAAACACAGAAAAGCAAAGATGACAGGCTACACAAAACTCAGGAAAAACTAAATCTACACTGATACAGTTCACAATTAGTTATGCCACAAAAAACTGATTATCCCAAAAACTGATTGCTGAACCTACAAAAACTAATTGCCCCATAATATAATCCCAACCTTATTTTGCATACGATAAAAGTAGACAAAAACATCCCCACCGAGCATAAAACCTTATTCCCTGAACCTACAAAAGTGATTGTCCCATACTACTATCACTGACTTATCCTGCATAAGATCTCGCTGCACAAACAAAAAACTAAAATGAAGAAAACTGAATTGACACATCCATCAAGGCCTGCAGTTTACAAAAAAAGGATGCACATGTCAACCGTTTCTTCGACCATTGTTCATTTAGCAAATTAGGCCGTGTAATCCATGAGCGTCTACTCGTGTATTTCCTCAACCAGCCTAGGTTTTCTTCATACATACTTCCTTTCCATTCAGAGCCACAAGCTTTACCCAAATTTTCACATACAAATAAATAATGTTTACCCAATCATAATGTTCTGGGCATTTTTCGGTACTACAGACAGAATGCTCGGCCAGCAGAAATGCGGCTACTTGGGCACAAGTAACAATAACATAGACTAAATTACAGTCCAAAGTCAAGTCACCAGTACACTTATGTTGACACAGATTTTCATTCATTATAATCATAAGAGTATTACTGCAACTCATTCATAATACACCCTAAAGACATGGTAGCAGCACCGGCACAAGAACGGCATAGACGCGAGCGCAACAGGTGACGAGCTCACAACAAAGGACAGCACAACACTTCTTTGGGAATAAGATGCAGTGACATATCCTATTTGTATTTTGAACATGAGACATTGATAGAAGTATTTGGGAGCCAAGAGCAATCAATTCATCCTAATCACCTGGTTGCAATAAGCATAAGCACAATTCAAAATATTGAACGGGTGATAACCAAATAAATACCACTTCATTATTCCTTTACTAACCGAAGCAAAAATAATATATATCTTGCTTCTGCCTTCTTGCCGTCACACAAACAGGGTGCACACAACCCAATTTGTCAAAACATGTTCTGCGTCCATTGAATTCAAGAGGAGGCAAGGAAATTGAGGGAGCAAGAGACACTGCAGAAGCTAGTACCTACGGAGCAGCAGCACCATTCCAACCATCTCATCGCCGCCTTGAACTTGAGGGAGGAGGGCCAGGGGCCTGGCATCGCGAGCCGCACATTCTCTTCCTTCTTGCTGCTGTCCAGCACTGCCACACCAAGCACGACCGTCGGAGCCCCGGTGAAGAGCGAGAACCTGCCAACCTCTGCATCCAAGAGGGCGTTGAGCCCTAAGACAGAGCGGCGCATCCTCGGCGTTCTGCTTGATGCCGCCAAACAATAGCCGGTGGAGAGGCGACGACCGACCAGCGTCACCACTGTTTTCAGGTAAAGCTAGTGGAAATAGCATCCAAAGCATCAGGAAACACCCTGATTGCATACTGAAAGTACAAAGAAGAACAATCACTTCTAAAACATATATGGCTTTCTTTTGTAGTACCAGTTCCAAGACCACAATTACCTGCTCAACTTCAGGATGCCGATCCGCTACAGCTTCAACAACAATTGAGCAAGATATTTCTGCTGAGCCACCACCATACACAATTGAGTTGTTGATGATCAGATTCCTTGCAACAGCATCATGAATACTTCGCTTTGTCTCCCCATCATCCTTTTGTTGCCTATGCAATATACAAGAACACCAAAGATACCAGTATCCATCAGTTTAGATATGACTTAAATGCATACTAAGACTGGAAGAAACAGTCAACCTTGGTGTTTCTCAGATATTTTGAGGACTTCAAATCTTACAATCCTAAAAGTAATAACACACAACTAAATAGGAAAGATTTCTTTAATGTTATGATATTACTATAAATATGTTCAACAAAACAATGCCCAATATCATGAACAATAGAGGTGCAATTGAAGTAACACACCATTGTAAATATCCATAATAAAAGCTCACCTCTTCAAACAAAAGAAGAGGCATAAATATCAAAATCTTCCCTGAGTAGTCTTTCCCCTCAGATATTTACACAAAAAACTATTGTGCACATCTACAACCTCTCAATATGGGACAAAAAATGTTGTAGATCGGGGGCGAGGTTAGGAAGAGATGTTGCTCAAGGCTGCTATACCTAGGGATGCTGGGTGGTGCGCCGGTGCCGAGCATATCCACCCCAATCCGCTGCAGGGACAATTCAAACTGCGAATCCATGGTGGCTTCCCGTGCAACCCCATATCTTCATGGCTTGCTGCTCCAAACCTAAGCAATCCCCAAATCATCGGCAAAGAAGGAACGCCGTCCTCCCGTTCAACCCCATATCTTCATGGTTTGCTGCTCCAAACCTGAGCAATCCCCAAATCCTCGGCAGAGAAGGAACGTCGTCCCTTGGCTCGTGGCTCGCCTATTGCCGGCCTTCTGCATCTTTCCTCCATCCCACTGTCATGGGCCTCTGGTCGCCATCACCATCATCCTCACCCACCCCGCTCCTCCATAGGACACACAAGAGATGGCCACCTGCTCACCCCAATGATCTGACCGCCCCTATGGCGCTGCAGATGGCAGGTGGAGGGGCTAGCATGGGGAGAAGGAGGAGTGGGGCGGCACGGGAGAGAGAGAGGCGGAGGAGAGCCAGCAGCGTAGCAAGGGAGAGAGAGGTGGAGGAAAAGGAGGAGAGGTGGCGGCGGCGCAGCAAGGGAGAGAGAGAGAGGAGGAAAAGGAGGAGAGGGAGGTCGAGGAGGAGGGAGGGCGTGGAATCTAGGTTTTTACCGGGCGTTCGCTGCGACCGCTCCTCTCTCACACAGAACGCTAGCAAAACGCACTGCAATGCTGGGTCCTCAGGCAAACGAGGCCCACCCATCAGGCACACATAAGCAAAAATAAGATGTAAAGAAAGATGGACGGTTGAGCCTTTGACACAGCTGTAAAAAGTACATGCGCTAGTAGATCGAGCGCACCGCATGGATCGGCGGACGCAGATGCCCCAGAATGGCGGGTACCCTAGCGTTGTTTATATACTCCGATAATCATCACTACATTTTTATCACAATAATCATCATAAGTAGCAACTTTGTTCTTATCATAATTGATTGAAACCTCTCCCGAAATAGTGGATACATCACTAAATAAAGTCATGACCTCTCCAAATCCACTTTCACAAATATTATAAGATTCAACATCCTCCAAAATAATGGGATCATTACTTCCTAAAGTTGAAACTCTTCCAAACCCACTTTCATAAATATAATCATCATAAGTAGGAGGCATGCTATCATCATAACAAATTTGCATATCAAAACTTGGGATACTAAAAAAACGTAGCATCCCCAAGCTTGGGACAAACATTAATTGCAGCAAATATATTCTCAAAAACATCATCTTCATGAAACATAGCATCCCCAAGCTTGGGCTTTTTCATATCATAAGCATAATCACTCTCATCATTAATGGTATGGATAGCACCAATAGTATAGCGAACATTATCATCATATTCTTCCGAGCAAGTACCAAAAAGATTTTCAATATCATAAGAAGTATCATTATCTTCCCAATCATAATCATCACAACAAGCAATAGGCATAACGAGATCATCATCGAGTGCATCATCTTCCACAATTATTTTAGATTCATTTTCATGAGGCACAACAATAATAGGAGCAACATTATTTGAGAGAGATACCTTTTTACCTCTCTTCCTTTTTCTTTTCTTCTTCTTCACCACATCATGTGTGGGTTCAATCTTCTTTTTGGAGCTCCTTATTATTGAGATTGGTTGAATAGAAGGCTCCTCCTCATTACTTGATTCATCATAAGAAACAATAGGAGGATATTGGGAAGTCTCTTCCCTTTTGTTAGTATTCTCTTCATCCTTTATTTGCTTTCTTTTCTTTATGTAGTCGGCAATATAAGGATTTTCAATGCAATTCACCGCACAATACATATAAATTTCTTCTAGATTAATATCGAGGAATTTCTTAAGGTTATATTCTGGAATATGCTTAGTTTGATGTTTCATTTCTTCATAACCCAAAAGCAAACTAAGTTCATTATGACGTGCAAGGGAAATCAAGTCATCACAATTTTTTGACACGATTCGATCATGAAACAATTTGCAATTGATATTTAAATGACCATGTTCATTGCAAAGTTCACAAGTACGGTAAAGATATTTTAAATTTTCAGCACTCACATTTAGCCTTTCTTGCAACCATTTAATTTCTAAATACTTATGCCTCTTGCAATATCTACTTTCCCTATTTGGTGTGTACTTGCAGACCCAATGCACTCCACAAAAATTGACATGTTTATAGGAGACATTTTCATCATAACTAGTGCAATCATCATCAGTACTTTGGATATTCAAGGAGTTCATACTAACAACATTGCAATCATGCTCATCATTCACATATTTTATGCCAAGCATTCTATGTAATTCTTCTTCTAGCACTTGAGCACAAGTTTCCTTCCCATCATACTCATGAAAGATATTAAAAAGATGAAGCGTATGAGGTAAACTCAATTCCAGTTTATATTTTTATTTTATAGACTAAACTAGTGATAAAACAAGAAATAAAAAGATTCAATTGCAAGATCTAAAGATATACCTTCAAGCACTCACCTCCCCAGCAACGGCGCCAGAAAAGAGCTTAGTTGACGGGGTGTGAGTGTCGCTTACCTAGCCTCCCCAGCAATGGCGCCAGAAAAGAGCTTGATGTCTACTACGCAACCTTCTTCTTGTAGACGTTGTTGGGCCTCCAAGTGCAGAGGTTTGTAGGATAGTAGCAAATTTCCCTCAAGTGGATGACCTAAGGTTTATCAATCCGTGGGAGGCATAGGATGAAGATGGTCTCTCTCAAGCAACCCTGCAACCAAATAAGAAAGAGTCTCTTGTGTCCCCAACACACCCAATACAATGGTAAATTGTATAGATGCACTAGTTCGGCGAAGAGATGGTGATACAAGTGCAATATGGATGGTAGATATAGGTTTTTGTAATCTGAAAAATATAAAAACAGCAAGGTAACTAATGATAAAAGTGAGCGTAAATGGCATTGCAATGCTAGGAAATAAGGCCTAGGGTTCATACTTTCACTAGTGCAAGTTCTCTCAACAATAATAACATAATTGGATCATATAACTATCCCTCAACATGCAACAAAGAGTCACTCCAAAGACAGTAATAGCGGAGAACAAACGAAGAGATTATGGTAGGGTACGAAACCACCTCAAAGTTATTCTTTCCAATCAATCCATTGGGCTATTCATATAAGTGTCACAAACAGCCGTAGAGTTCGTACTAGAATAACACCTTAAGACACAAATCAACCAAAACCCTAATGTCACCTAGATACTCCAATGTCACCTCAAGTATCTGTGGGTATGATTATACGATATGCATCACACAATCTCAGATTCATCTATTCAATCCAACACAAAGTACTTCAAAGAGTGCCCCAAAGTTTCTACCGGAGAATCAAGACGAAAACGTGTGCCAACCCCTATGCATAGGTTCATGGGCGGAACCCGCAAGTTGATCACCAAAACATACATCAAGTGAATCACGTGATATCCCATTGTCACCACAGATACGCACGGCAAGACATACATCAAGTGTTCTCAATTCATTAAAGACTCAATCCGATAAGATAACTTCAAAGGGAAAACTCAATCCAATACAAGAGAGTAGAGGGGGAGAAGCAACATAAGGTCCAACTATAATAGCAAAGCTCGCGATACATCAAGATCGTATCACCTCAAGAACACGAGAGAGAGAGAGATCAAACACATAGCTACTGGTACATAGCCTCAGCCCCGAGGGTGAACTACTCCCTCTTCGTCATGGAGAGCGCCGGGATGATGAAGATGGCCACCGGTGAGGGTTCCCCCCTCCGGCAGGGTGCCGACATAGGGTCCCGATTGGTTTTTGGTGGCAAAAGAGGCTTGCGGCGGTGGAACTCCAGATCTATTCTATTCCCCAAAGTTTTTAGGGTATATGCATATATATAGGCGGAAGAAGTACGTCGGTGGACCTCCGGGCTGTCCACGAGGTAGGGCGGCGCGCCCCCCACCCTTGTGGGCAGCCCGGGACTCCCCTGGTGCAACTCCGGTACTTTGTGGGCTTCTTCTGGTCCAAAAACAGGTTCCGTGAAGTTTCAGGTCAATTGGACTCCGTTTGATATTCTTTTTTCTTTGAAACACTAAAATAGCAAAAAAAAACAGCAATTCTGGACTGGGCCTCCGGTTAATAGGTTAGTCCCAAAAAAATATAAAAGTGGATAATAAAGCCCAATATTGTCCAAAACGGTAGATAATATAGCTTGGAGCAATAAAAAATTATAGATACGTTGGAGACGTATCATACAGCCGCACCGAGTGTGCCGCTTGGCCTCGCTACCTGTTGTAATATAAACTTTGAGCCGCTAGCATCAATAAAGCGGTTGTTTTCTATACCAAGATGTTGTGTGTTGCCAGAAGACATGGTCTCTGGGCTGACAATGCATGGTAAACCGGTCACTCTGAGCCGGGGTGCCACATGGAATATGTACTGAAAATTGATAGGCAGGGCGTATTCACATACACAATGTGTAAACTAAGCTAATGGAAGTGCAACAAAGTAGAAGCAATGCAAAGCATCAGTTGCAAGATATGTGCGACCAATGTAACCTTGGAAAGTTAGAGCAAGCACCTTGATGGGTGAATAAGACAGGGCATCTGCCTCTGAATCCTCCACTAGGGAGCTACATTAACTTAGGTCTCCCTCTAGCTCAGAATGACTGTTAGGATCATATTCTGAGCATGAATCTGTAGGTGGAGAGCGTTTGCATTGCATTGCATCCAGACTTGATTTCAGTCCCTTAATGCCAAGTTTGACAGCCATGACATTATTCTGCTTTATTCTTTTCATGCACTCAAGCTCATAGTCATTATGATATTGTTCAGTATCTGAGATTCTTGAAAACATAACAAGTAGTCAGATTATCTATGGAATGCATTTCGGATTCAACTCAAAGAGTGTCTTCCTATAAAACCCTGCATACGCAAAGTTGAATCAAGAAGTTGGTCTAGCACTCATTTTTTGCAACTAATTGTGACGCCCGGTTAATTAGTCTACAGTAAATCCCTGCTAATGTTGCCAATCACCTCTATCACTGTAGTTAATCTCGGGTTAGTTCAATACCGATACAAATTCAAAATTGAATTAAAGTCAAACAATAAAATTTTTCAAACATTAAAATAAAAATGTTCGGTTAGTGCCGAATTTTACGTAGGTAATTGTTGTGAAGAAAACACATGTTTAGAGAATGCTTAGATATTTTAAATTGAATTAAAACAAAATAGGAAAGTAAATAAAACAAAAACAAGAACAAAAGCTAAAATAAAATAAAAGAGAAAGCACCCCTGGGGCTCCAGCCCGGCAGGCCACAACCCACTAACCGGCCCAACCGGCCACCCTCCCACTCCCCATATCCCCCACTCTCGTAACCCTAACCCCCACCAATACCCACTCTTCCCCCACTCCCTCGACTGGATTTGGATCGGGAGGAGCCCGACCCCATTCCCCTCCCGTCGCCTGCCGCCGTGGCCACCTCACCGGCCTGCCTCCTCCTCCCCACCGGCCTGCTTCCTCTCCGCCGTCGTCCCCGTCGACCATCCCGACGCCCGGTGCCATTCCCCCTGCACCGCCCATGAGCCTCACCCCTCTGCTCGTTACGCCCGCGGCTGCTTGCGCACCCGCGCCCGCACACCTGCGCTGACCTTGTTGTGCCGCCGCTGCCTCACCGTGGTTGCGCCGTCGTGGCCACCGCCTGCGTGCGCCCCATGCCATGCCCGCTGTGGTTCCCGCTCGTCGCTCACACGTGCGCGTGCTGCCCCACCTCGTCGGCGCTGTTGCGGCCTCGCCGGCCCACGCGCCCACAACCCCCCTCTTGCTCGCGTGCGACACCGCACACTCCCGCTCCGCCGTGGCCTCCCCCTACCGCACGCATACCCGAGCCCCGCCTCGCCCTGTCGCTGCCAAGCGAGGCCGCCGTCGCCTTAGCCCCCTGCTCGCCATACCCGGCCTCCCTCCTCGGCGTCCATCGCACCGCTCCGGCCTCCCCGCATGGCTGCCCGCTGCTCCGGCGCCGTCCTCGCCCGGCCGCGCCACCGCGGCCTCCTCCCGCTCGCGCCTGCTGCCATGGCCGCGCACGCCCTGAGTCGCGCGTGCCTTCCCCCGACGCCCACCTAGCGTCGTCCTACTTCCGCCGCCTCTGCTCGTCCATGCCGGCCCAGCCCGCTGCTGCCCCGCACCCCGGCGCCGCCCCGCCGTGGACTTGCCGCTGCCGCCTCCGGCGGTTGGGCTCACTGCGCCTATGATCGGCCCCCTCTGTCGATCTGGGCGAGCGCCGTATCGGGCTGGCGCCCAGCGCCCGTCGCCCCGCGCCCGTTTGGCCCCTAGGGCCAATGACATGAGGGCCCCACGCCCCGTGAGAATGATTAAAAAAAGGAATTTAAAATAAATAAACATAAGTAAATAAAAATGTTAATTAATTAATTAACTTAATTAATCATGTTTAATTAAACTAATTAAACATTAGGTACCTAATTAACTAATTAAACTGATTAATAGGTTAATTAGGTTATTGTACCTATGACATGCGGGACCCACACGTGAGCGACCCAGTCAATACCTCTGTTGATTGCTGATGTCATGCTGACGTCAGCTTGCATCATTCTGGATAATGTTAGAATTAAGTAATTAAATAAATTCAGAAAATGATTTGAAACTTTGAAAATTAATAGAAAATAAACGGTAGCTCAGATGAAAATGTTTTCTACATGAAAGTTGCTCAGAACGACGAGGCGAACCCGGATACGTGGCCCGTTCATCCGCCACACCTCCCTAGCATAGCCAACACACAACTTTCCCCCACCTGTTGATCTGTCCAAAAACGCAAAACACCGGGAATACTTTCCCGGATGTTTTCCCCCTTCGCCAGTATCGCCTAGTACAGCGTTAGGTCGCCCCTAGCACCGCGTATTGCCATGTTATGCCTTGTGATGCTTTGATTGCTCTATTATTTATTGTGTTCCCCCTCCGTTACCTCTTTTCGGTAGACTCCAAGACCGCTGCCAGTATCCATGTGATCGACTACATCGATGATGAACCCTTCTCTTGCCAGAGCAACCAGGCAAGCCCCCCCTTGATCACCAGATATCGCCTATTCCTTCTCTCCAATGCTTGCATTAGAGTAGTTAGAGTAGTGTAGCATGTTACTGCTTTCGTTTAATCCTATTCTGCTGCATAGCCTGTCATTGTTGCTACAATTGTTGGTACCATTACCTGCTATCCTAATGCTTAGTATAGGATGCTAGTGTTCCATCAGTGGCCCTACACTCTTGTCCGTCTGCCATGCTATACTACTGGGCCGTGATCACTACGGGCAGTGATCACGGGCATATGCTATATACTTTATACTGTTACATTACTTATTATACTGTTCGGAGATGGGGGCTGAAGGGGCAGGTGGCTCCATCCCAGTAGAGGTGGGCCTGGGTTCCCGATGGCCCCCGACTGTTACTTTGTGACGGAGCGACAGGGCAGGTTGAGACCACCTAGGAGATAGGTGGGCCTGGCCCTGGTCGGCGTCCGTGGTTACTTCATAATAACACGCTTAACGAGATCTTGGTATTTGATCTGAGTTGGGTCGTTGACCTTATACGCACTAACCGCCACGTGGGACAAGATATGGGCAACCGGCGTCGTGGTATCAGCCGAAGCTCTTTTTGACGTCAGCGACTGAGCGGCGCGTGCCGGATTGGACCGTAAGCCTGCAATTGTATTAAGGGGCTAGGCCTGCTTCCCGCCGCGTTCGCAACGTGCAGGTGTGCAATGGGCGATGGGCCCAGACCCCTGCGCGCATACGATTTAGACTGGCGTGCTGACCTCTCTGTTGAGCCTAGGTAGGGCTGCGGCGTGTTGATCTCCCGAGGCCGGACATGACCCAGGAAAGTGTGCCCGGCCAGAGGGATCGGGCGTGTCAGGTAATGTGGTGCACCCCTGCAGGGAAGTTTATCTATTCGAATAGCCGTGATCTTCGGTAACAGGACGACTTGGAGTTGTACCTTGACCTTATGACAACTAAAACCAGATACTTAATAAAACACACCCTTCCAAGTGCCAGATATAACCCGATGATCGCTCTCACACAGGGCGACGAGGAGAGGATCGCCGGGTAGGATTATGCTATGCGATGCTATTTGGTGAACTTACGATCTATTCTCTTCTACATGCTGCAAGATGGAGGCTGCCAGAAGCGTAGTATTCGACAGGACTAGCTATCCCCCTCTTATTCTGGCATTATGCAGTTCAATCCACCGATATTGCCCCTTTACACAGATACCCATGCATATGTAGTGTAGATCCTTGCTTGCGAGTACTTTGGATGAGTACTCACGGTTGCTTTTCTCCCTCCCCCCTTTCCATTCTACCTGGTTGTCGCAACCAGATGCTGGAGCCCAGGAGCTTGACGCCACCGTCGACGACAACTCTTACTACACCGGAGGTGCCTACTACGTGCAGGCCGTTGACGACGACCAGGAGTAGTTTAGGAGGATCCTAGGCAGGAGGCCTGCGTCTCTTTCGATCTGTATCCCAGTTTGTGCTAGCCATCTTATGGCAACTTGTTTAACTTATGTCTGTACTCAGATATTGTTGCCTCCGCTGACTCGTCTATGATCGAGCACTTGTATTCGAGCCCTCGAGGCCCCTGGCTTGTATTATGATGCTTGTATGACTTATTTATGTTTTAGAGTTGTGTTGTGATATCTTACCGTGAGTCCATGATCTTGATCGTACACGTTTGCGTGCATGATTAGTGTACGATTGAAGCGGGGGTGTCACAAGTTGGTAGCAGAGCCGACTGCCTGTAGGAATCCCCCTTCCACACTCCTTGGCCGAAGCCGAGTCTAGTCGCTGGAAAAGTTTTACTAACATGGTTGTGTGGCTTATGGGCCCGCGTCACCATTGGGTGGTATTAGGATCTTTTATTCCTCGATCTATACTCTGGGACTCTGATCTCTCTTCTATTCGGGTTAAAAGATTTTACTAAATTTGACTCTAGGTCCTCGTAACTACTTCCTCCCGGAGAGCCCCTTATTACAATGATCGCCTGCTGCACCAGAAGGTTTCGAAGATGCTATTGGTTGTTTTCTCAAGACGCTTGTGCCGACCGCTTTTGCAAATTCCCTACCACTATTATCTATATGGATAACTGAACACACTTGCCTACATTCAATCCCATTGATCTTGTTATTTTACAAGATGCGCCGAACTTCTCTCCGTTGTTCCGAGAATCCTTTGAGCTTACTGCCCTGCAGTTCCCGCCTAATGAATACCCCCTACGGATAATTCCTCGCACTTATCGAGTATCCGCTCATCCCTAGTTGTTCAGGTGTTTCACAAAAGTCTTCGAAGTGCCATTCGATCTTCCGAAAACCCTGAGTACCCTGTGCTCTTAAAGTTCTTGCTTGCTTGCATTCTGGTTAATACCATAAGTATAGTAATCTTATTGGCATCTTTTGTCACTATCATTTTGCGTCTCTTGATTCAATATGTTGCGAATGCACGCAATCATCAGTTGATTCTTATAAATTATCTTTCCGGCTCAGACGTCTTTTGAACATGAGCTGGTTCTCGGCCAATCAGATTGCCATCGATTGTACCCCTAAGTCTATTCAACTTATCCATCCTTGATTAGAGCGTTTGCTCCTGATCCCTTGATTTGAAAATCATAATTCCTTTGTTATTTAAACATTGAATTATTCAGATGTTCTATAAATCGATGCATTTGCATTCTTTTTTCCTCTGATTGGGTATCGATAATCACATCAGCTCCATTGTGGATCACCATATTCGCTGTTGGATTATTATCCAACAGTGTCCTTCATAATTAATCACCTTGTGAGTTCTTTCTCCGATACATAATGCCTTTGGTAAATTGTATCCTCTTCTTTTGCCAACCATGCTCTGCTTTCGAGCTGGTGATATTTACTCTTGAAGCTTGTGGTATATGTTCCTAAGAAGCCCCGTTGGGTTGAACCTATGCCTTCCCTAATCTATGTGAACCCGAAAGTTATACGGGTTATACACTACTGCCGCTTCGTCAGATAACTTTTCAACACTACAACTTAAATAACGAGAAGTGAATGGATCGTCATGCATTGGAGAAGTAGGAGTCGACCTTGAACTTTGTGTTCATACCCATGGACACGATGTAGAACTTATCATGAAAGCTTCTCTTAAATTAAGTATTCCCTTGGTATAAGTTCATCTTATATCTGGGATCAGGCCTTTTGCAATCGTGGTTCCGACCATGTTCTCCTTTAAATACCATTTCTTGTGCAAGTTTAAGCACTTGACTTCTGCAGAGCAATACCCAATCCAACCTCTATTTTGATCTGTCGTCGAGTATTACCCCCTAGTATCTCGAGATTATCACCGAACTGCATAACCTCTTATGAGTTCTTCATCAAGTACTACATCCTCACTTATTCCAATTTTTTCACGGGCTCTGAGTTATTAAACACTCAAAGACACCGATAACTGAACCGAGTCCGCATTACGGTTCAACAACTCTTACTAATATTCTTTACTTACGAGTTTGTACCCGATCATGTCATTCCTAGCCTGATCGACTATATCATTATCATGCTAAATCTTAACTGTGCTACCTGGTCCTTCTTCCCGGAACACAATTTTTGACGCTGAGCTAAGCTTATGTCGATCTTCCTTGTCATATATTATTGTCTCAACAATACTTGATTCCGAGGTTGTGTCGTATCCGTGGTTCCAGTGGTCTTTTGCTTCACCATTCCGTTTGCTTGATGTCATCGTTATTCCATGGCAGCCTCATGGAATCTTTCGACAAAGGTGTCGTCATCATCAACATTCTGAGCTCTTCCAAAATATCTATCGAATTCTTGATGGGAAATACCATCCTTGCCCCTCGATGGTTTGTATTATCATCGACAACGTTAATGCCCTCCCTCCAACACAAACTTGCTCATGTTTTGTGTATTACGTTGAGTTCCTTTCTATCCAGCTTGTGTTATGTTCTACCTTGGAATATTACCATATTTTATGTCAAGGATGTCGTGGGAATTTCACCACTTCTTGAGAATTCTTGATATAAGTGATACTTATCACCATCACCATTCTTTTCTTGGTCCCCTGTTGTTCCTAACAGTAATACCGACAAGTGGACTAGTAATTTTAAAACTTCTAGCAACCTTATCGCTTTGAAGTTAATGGTCGACATTTCATTCTTAGACCATTGGTTACCGAATCACCATTCTAATGTTGATTATGCTACCTAAGTCCATACTTTTGGTGCACCTTCAACCAATGTTTCATTGTGTATGCTTTCCTCGAGCATACACCATTATATCAGTTGATCTAACAAATGTTATCTCCTTGGTCACATGATTGTGGAAACCCACCTTTTTGGAAATCTGGAGGAATGGTCGTTGAGCCATCAGCCACCTCCTCATCCTCTACTTGGCTTAATGATGAACTCTTGTTTCGGAACTTGCTCCCATGATTCGTTTCCCGAGAATCTTAAAATGTCCTTACATTAATTTGTGTTACACCTTTTCTTCTCGGGCATCCTGAGTCTGAGGTATCCTGACACCAAACATATCTGAAACTCGGTCAGATATTGTCAGATTTCGGGTTCCGGCAGACCCTTAAGGTTTGAACTCTGGGGTGCGCGCGGAGATCTCTCCCCTACCATTCTACGCCTGATCCCCTCGCGTGATCTGAGCTAGGAAACAATGAACAACACAAGGGACACAGGATTTATACTGGTTCGGGCCACCGTTGTGGTGTAATACATTACTCTAGTGTGTGGTGTGGTGGATTACCTCGGGGGCTGATGATGAACAGTACAAGGGAAGAACAGCCTCGCGAGAGGTGTTCTTGAGCTGGTGCAATGAACTGCTTGGGTCAGTTCAGTCGCCTCTTTCTCTCAACTTAGGATCTATCAGATTTCCCGGTGTTCCCCCCTACTCTGTGGTGGCTAGCTCTATTTATAGAGGCCCTGGCCTCTTCCCCAAATAATGAGCGGGAAGGGCACCGACAATTGGCCATTTTGAAGGGGAACATCTTGTACAAGTTATCCTGACCAAAGGTGGTCTTCGGCTGCCAAAAGCACTGGTGATGACGCCGTCCTGGGCTCCACAGTGAACTCCGTCCTGCCATTCTGCTGGTCTTGGTCTCGTTGCACCGAAATGGCAACCTTTGCCTGATGCCTTGGCCTGTGCTTGCCCCCTTTGCACCGAAGGGGAAACAAGGACACTGCGCAGGCCGTCGCCCGCCTGGCGCCCGCCTGGTGCCCGCCTGGTCTCGATCGTCATGGCTTGCGTCACGGGCTCCTCATGAGGTACCCTTGCCTTGATCTCTCCACCTCCTCGCGAGCCTACCTGATGATGCTGCTCCTGAGGAAGCCTCTTTGTCGTCCGCCCCACGCGGCTTGGCCCCTCGCGAGGGTCTTGAGCTTGAGCTGTTGAAGATGGGCCGTGCTGGGCCCCCACTTGTGCCACACCGCAGGCCGCAGGCAGGCAAGTCTAGGGACCCCCGTTTCCAGAACGCCGACAGTAGCCCCCGGGCCCAAGGCGCACGCGGGCTTGGCCTAGCAGGGAAGCGAAGGGGCAAGCGCGAAGCGCCGCGGGTCCCAAAAGCCTGTGGCCTTGGGCGCCGCGTGGCAGTTGATTGGACGTGGGCGACTGCGCTTCCCCACGACGCCTTGTTACGCACCCGGATAAGCGGACCCGTAGTTGCACACAGTTGCTCCTCCTTTCCGTTGCTCGCTTGCCTCCTACCTTTCCCTCTTCTCTGCTGTTCCTCATCCGGGCTAGGACCATGAGATGCTCACGAGCCCCCGGCTCGCCTTTGTCTGGCGCCGCTTCCAGGGTCTGAGGGCGCTCAACGTAACAGCACCCAAGGTGGTGAAGGAGTTCCTCCAATGTCGCATTGCTCCTCTTCAGCGCCACTCTCGCCGGATGTGGGATTTTGCGGGTCATAAAGATCGCATGCGGCTTCAGGAGGAGGACTTGGCGCCCGAGGTGCTTTGGACGGTGCTCAGGGTCTTGACTGGCGATCCTTCTCCAGGCAGCCTACGGAGTGGTGGCATCCTCTTGTACCTTTGCTCCGGCAGGGCCGATTTTGTGAGGCAGATGCCCGACCTCGACGAGTGGGGGCTGCGCCCGACTGGCCTCACGGGGCCCCGTGAGAACCCAGTCGCTGTGGTTGCTCCCTCTTCTGCCCACTGTAGTCTTTCTTCAAGCAACAGGTCGGAGGGACGAGAAGCGGCAGGAGTTGCGGCGGCTGACGTTGAGGTGCTGACACCACGAGAAGGCTTGCAGGTGGCGTCTCCCGAGCCCCGCCCTGGGGTGACGGTTGGTGCGGAGTCGCGGCCAACGGCTCTTGAGGTCGGGGCTGCCGAGGTCCCGGCCATTCCTCGCGAGGCGACGCCTGACGGCGCCCCTCGGGCAGACTCCTCCGACGCCGATCGTCTTGACGCTTCTCCCGAGCCACGGGCCGACTTCCGCACCGCGCGCTTAGGCTGGTTCCACATAGACTTCGAGGCCCTCCGCAAGAGGAAGGAGGCCCTATGTGGCGACCGTCCTTGCCGCTTGTTGAAGCTCAGGAAGTACTTCGCCACAGAGGAGTAAGTCTTCTTCTTTCTCTGCTCATTTGCTTTGTTATCCTCGCAACTGATTGTGGCCCTTCAGGCCCCGTCCTGCTGAATCCGCCGAGCCGACCCGAGAGCCAGCCCCCGCAGCTTCGCCCTTCTTGCTGGCTCTGGGTTTGCCGAGCTCGAGCGACACCCCTGCTGCTGGACCGAGCGATGGAGTGGTCTGTTCCATGGGGGGCCTCGAGCCCGTGCGCCGTTGTCCTTTCTTCTCGAATCCTTCTGGGGCACATCAGGCTTGCCTCACGTTCCTCCTCTGATCGTGGATGGTGAATGGCTAAAGTCTGTCCAGGCCGGGCTCTCAGAGAGGTCCACTCGGCGATGGCTGGAGCGGCAGTCCCCAGCCCCTCGTCCGGAGGGGGCTTACCGCCTCGGGACCCTCCGCATGCTCCGGCGGAAGGGGGTGATGCAGAGGATGCGCTCAGGCATGCTCGGGAGCATCGCGCCCTTCGCGAAGAGTTCCTCCAGGGGGCAGCGAATGCGGTGAACCAGATCGGGGCGGAGCTTGCTGCCGAGGATGCGCGCCTCGAGGCCGAAAGGTTGCGCCTTGCTGAGGAGGGGTGCAAGCTGAAGGTTGCCATCGCCCTTGCGCGCCACCAACGTGACCTCGACAATGCGAAGGCCGAGGCGTCGTTGGCGGCCTTGCAGGAGGCCTGCTCCCAGGCCGTCGAGGAGGCTCAGGAAGCAGTCCGACGGCGCGAAGACGCGGAGGAGCGCATGTGAGAGCTCCAAGCCCGGAGCAACGCCCTGGAGCAGCGAGTGGAACTGCGCCATGCGGCCCTTGGGTCGATGCAGGAGGCCGCCGTCAATCGGGCAGAGCTTCGGAAGCGCGAGGAAGTGCTAACGCTGGAAGCCGACGAGCGCAGTATTGACCTCGAGCGGTTGGAGACAAGGGAGCGCCTGGTGGCCCAGGCGGAGGACGATGTTGCAGCGCGCGAAGCCCGGGTCCAGGAAGAGGTCGACCGCCGCGCGGCGGGTGCTCGCTCGGCCCTCGAGCGCGAATACGAAGCGAGGTTGATGCTGATTAGGGCCGAGGCCGAGGGCAGGACAGCGGCCATCAAGGCCAAGCTGGTTGAAGCGACGCGGCGTGCGGACTCCTCCGTAGCCGCTCTCGGCGTAGCACAGACGGAGCTGTCCGCTTCCCGAGCTGAGCTGCTCCTTTTCAAACAGAGGTTCAATGACGCCGAGGCCATCACGCGGCAGAACGAGGACGAGATCCACCAGCGGAGGGTTCTGGAGCACGAGGACGCTCCCATGCTCCAAACGCTCAGGGAGAGGGCCAACTCAGCTTTGGGTGACATTTGCTAGGCTGCCGCTAAGGAGCCGCATGAGGCTAGCTACGCCGGCAACCTTCAATTCTTCACCGATGTGGTGATGCTTCTGGAGAACCTCTCCAAGAGGGCCCGTTGGCTTGTCAAAGAGAGGGGCCGAGCCCTGCTCAGTCGTGCCTTCTCCCGTGTCTTCAGTTATCTGCAGGGAAGGGATCCCCACTTTGATTTCGACGCCGCCATCGCACCCGTGCCCATAGCCGTCCGGGGTGACCTGGCGCAGTGGGTGGAGAACAACGTGGATGCCCTCGTCAGGGCCTTCGCGTCTGATGATGACGGTGTGATCGTGGCCGCTGACAAAGGCAGCGTCGTGGACGAGCCTGGCGCTGATGGAGGTGCCGGCGGTGGCGACGATGATGTCAGCGACGCTTCTGAGGATGCCCTAGGCGACGCGGTGAGCGATATGTCTGACTGACCATATGCCTCTGCGGTTTATCCTGCACAAGGAAGACTCGGGCTCGACCCTGAAGAATGTAAGAGCATTTTGAGAGGGGAGGCCCCTCATCATGTAAAGATTCGTGATCAGTACCCCGGTGATCATAACATTGTGTGTGAGCTTAGCCGCCATCCTAGTGATGGCTTAGCTAATTCGTTTACCTTTTGGCCCTGACGAGTCCTGAGCGGGCCTGCTGGGGACCGCTATGCCTTGGGCGCCTTCTGATCAATCAACTGATCCTGCGATGAGAACCTCCGGAGAGGGGGTAACGACAGTGGCCCCGGTTATGGGTGTGTCTGACCCGGCCCGGCTCGCGAGGGGCTCGCGAGGGGGGGGGGGCAGTCGATGCTATCTTGGGGCGTAGAGCCAAAATTAGAACACGAGAGATTGCTCGAACGAGACTAAACACCCCTCCCAAAACACACGCAAGTCTTGAACTCAAATCCAACTTAAATCCAAATCGAAGAAACTCGCCAACGAAGAAGAAGCAGAAAGCAAAAGGCCGCGTCCGGCACCTAGTCTAGTCTTCGACGTCTTCTCACCAGCGCGGAGCTAAGTGCTGCCACTGGGCGTGGGCGGGAGCCCCCGAGGCCCGAGGGCGGCTATCCGGAGACTCCGGGGCGTGTACAGCCCCACTCATTATTACGTGAGAGTGTCACGGGGCGGCGAGCTTCACAGGCACTGGGCCTTCTTCACAGGTACCGGCCTTGCTTCATATCGCCAGACGAGGGCCCCGCCTTGCGCCTCACCCTGCCGCCATTGACGGTGACCGGAAACCAGGACGATGCCAATAGGGTAGAGCGGTCGCCAGCGGTTCCCCCGACGACCACGGGTCCTCTGCCGGGGGCAGGCCCTGGGGCACCTCCCCGGCAAAGGGCCTACCTCCTGGGAGCACCTTGCTCCGATTGTCGCGGGGACGAACCCGAATCTCGGCCCCTTTCCTGCAGCCCCCTGCGCCCTCCTCCTGAGGGGTACAAGGCTGCAGCATTGGGGCAGCCATCTGCTGCGGCGACCTGTATTCCCTGCGACCCATGGTTAGCGTAAGCTTGCTCCTGGGGGATGAGTGGTACCCGATAGTTGCTGCCGCCGGTGCGGTTGTCGAGGCTCTCTTGGGATTCCTGAAAGAGCTCCACTTCTGGCGCCTCCTCGCCCCAGCCTGGCTCGAGGAATGAGCCATGATCTTCTTCCAGTGCGCACCCTTGATCCACCATGCGGGGCACATAAGCTTCTGGGGCTACAGCCTCGTGGGTCTCGCCGTAGCGCCCCGCATGCCACACAGTCTGGCTTGGAGCGCCATCTTGGGGGTGATGGCGCGGTTGTTCACCGAAGCCGAAGGCCGTGGCATGCATCTCTTCGCCGGCCTGAGGAAGGGTTGGCGCGACCTGTCGCCTGATGCTGACGGAGGTGTTGACGCTGGGCTGGCCCGGGATTCCGCTTGAAGTCGCATGAGCACGCATGACACCGCCATATGGCCCACCCTGAGTCTAGGGCGGCAGCTGGACGCATAAAGCGGGCGCTCCTGAGGCGGCGGCGTCCAGGAGCTCGGCCACTCGCTCCAACAGCACGTCGCGGCCGCTCTCCAGCAAGCGGCACCGCGGCAGCTCTCGGGCCACCGTGAGCGCGGCCCTGGAGTTCGCCTGCTCCCGTCGGCTGTACGGCACTGCGGCCGCAGCATGGTTTGAGGCCCTTGCTGCGGTTCGCGCCTGCCGTGGTGTGAGGCCAGGCGGCGTCTGGCCGCGTCGCCCGCGCCCTGCGGAGCGCGGGCTGCCTGAGGCGCAAGGTTGAGGTCGCCCTGAGCCGGCGACACGGCGTGGGCAGGCCACGCCGCCCAGCGGTCGGCGTTGGCAGCCAAGTTGCTTGACATCTGAACAGCGAGGTGATGAAACACGACGCGGATGGAGGAGGACTCCGGCGCACCCCTACCTGGCACGCCAAATGTCGGATTTCGGGTTCCGGCAGACCCTTAAGGTTCGAACTCTGGGATGCGCGCAGAGATCTCTCCCCTACCGTTCTACGCCTGATCCCCTCACGGGATCTGAGCTAGGAAACGATGAACAACACAAGGGACACGGGATTTATACTGGTTCGGGCCACCGTTGTGGTGTAATACCCTACTCCAGTGTGTGGTGTGGTGGATTGCCTCGAGGGCTGATGATGAGCAGTACAAGGGAAGAACAGCCTCGCGAGAGGTGTTCTTGAGCTGGTGCGATGAACTGCTTGGGTCAGTTCAGTCGCCTCTTTCTCTCTACTTAGGCTCTATCAGATTTCCCGGTGTTCCCCCCTACTCCGTGGTGGCTAGCTCTATTTATAGAGGCCCTGGGCCTCTCCCCCAAATAATGAGCGGGAAGGGCGCCAACAATTGGCCATTTTGAAGGGGAACATCTAGTACTAGTTATCCTGACCAAAGGTGGTCTTCGGCTGCCAAAAGCACTGGTGATGACGCCGTCCTGGGCTCCACAGTGACCTCCGTCCTGCCGTTCTGTTGGTCTTGGTCTCATTGCACCGGAATGGATACCTTTGCCTGATGCCTTGGCCTGTGCTTGCCCCTTTGCATCGAAGGGTAAACAAGGACACTGCGCAGGCCGGCGCCCGCCTGGTCTCGATCGTCATGGCTTGCATCACGGGCTCCTCGCGAGGTACCCTTGCCTTGATCTCTCCGCCTCCTCGCGAGCCTACCTGATGAGGCTGCTCCTGAGGAAGCCTCTCTGTCGTCCGCCCCACGAGGCTTGGCCCCTCGCGAGGGTCTTGAGCTTGAGCTGATGAAGATGGGCCGCGCTGGGCCCCCACTCGTGCCACGCCGCAGGCCGCAGGTAGGCAAGTCTGGGGACCCCCGTTCCCAGAACGCCGACAGATATGATGGTTTGAACATTTTCCAAGAATCATAGCATTGGTCTTTCTATAACCCAATAAGGTGATGTCATGCCTAGCACACCTGGTTGGAGGACCAATTGCAATACTTATTCTATGAGTTGTTCCTGATGGATCCTTTGTGTATCCAAAGTTTGACCTTTGCTTGAAGAAAATGTCAATGCTATCCAGAAGCATGTCTGTGGTACTCTGATTTTCAACATGAACATTTGAAGCCCAATGCTAAATGTTTCTTGCTCAACTATCCAAACACCGTTGTTTGGGTAATGTCATGAACATCCTCTCCCATTACCTAAATGATTTTCTACGTTATATCCTGTATGGATATCATGCTCTGTTTGTCCTTGGGAAGGATATACCTTAGAAATATGTGTTTAAACACATTTTTCTTTCCATTGTTCTGATTAAATCTGACAAACACTTTTCCCTTTCCATTGGTTTGTTTAAACCCTTATTGTGATCTATATGATATAGCAGTAATAATTCCCTGCTGGTGCAACCACCTCGGTGTACAACTCTGACAGTAAGACCCTGTTACTAATGTTGATGACATTCCGGTAGCCACCATTGGACGAGAAGCTTGCCTAATGGTCTGCCTCGTTCCACGAGCAGGAAAATGGTTCTCTTCGTCCCTCGCCCTTGGTACTGATGTTGTTACTGGCATAACTGACAGGCCTTGCTTACATGATCGTGCAAGACGTTAGCGCCCTTCCTACTTTTAACCCACATGGTGGGGCCATAACCCATAGGATCGAAACCTGACTCTCCTATACACCACTGTTTCTAAAAGTTATTCCTCACGCTTGGCTCCGTATGTAATTCACGAGCCACCTTCCGAGAGATCATCAATTTTGGTATCAGACACAACACTTATTCCCATTGCTTTGAACCCCTTTCATGCCTTGTTTCAGGCATCGAACGATTGCCTGACCGCTCGAAACTTCCCATAATACCTCCTTGCTTTGCTCTCGATAATGTCTTAAGTTTCAATTCGGGAGTTACTTTCCGCCACCTTGCCTGATATTATCTACTAGATAAGCAAACATTGTAGCGGTCCGTTCTTCCGTAATACCCCTTTATCCTTTCATAAGTACGATGGAGTTCCTGAAGAAAGGACGACATCTTCATCATGATGCATTGGAAAAAGAATTGAAGACATCAACAAAAGGGATTAACTTCTTCGAGAAGATTCGCTAGAATATCGTAACCAGAACTTTCCCCCTTACTCCCCTCTTAAATCTCAGGACGAGATTTCTTGTAGTGGAGGAGAATTGTGACGCCCGGATAATTAGACTACAGTAAATCCCCTGGTAATGTTGCCATGTCACCTCTGTCACTGTAGTTAATATCGGGTTAGTTCAAAACTGATTCAAATTCAAAATTGAATTACAGTCAAACAATAAAAGTTTTCAAACATTAAAACAAAAATGTTCGGTTAGTGCCAAATTTTACGTAGGTAATTGTTGTGAAGAAAACACATGTTTAGAAAATGCTTAAATATTTTAAATTGAATTAAAACATAATAGGAAAGTAAATAAAAGAAAAACAAAAACAAAAACTAAAAGAAAATAAAAGAGAAAGCACCCCCAGGGCTCCGGACCAGCAGACCACTGGCCCAACTGGGCCACGACCCACTAACCGGCCCAACCGGCCACCCTCCCGCTCCCCATATCCCCCACTCCTGTAACCCTAACCCTAACCCCCACCGACACCCACTCTTCCCCCACTCCCTCGACTTGATCTGGATCGGGAGGAGCCCGATCCCATTCCCCTCCCGTCGCCTGCTGCCGGGGCCACCTCACCGGCCTGCCTCCTCCTTTCCACCGGCCTGCTTCCTCTTCGCCGTCGTCCCCGTCGACCAACCAGACCCCCGCTTCCATCCCCCCTGCACCGCCTGAGAGCCTCGCCCCTCCCCTCTCCCCTCTGCTCGTTAGTCGTTACACATGTGGCTGCTTGCGCACCCGCGCCCGCACGCCTGCGCTGACCTTGCTGTGTCGCCGCTGCCTCACCGTGGTTGCGCCGCCGTGGCCACCGCCCGCGTGCGCCCCATGCTGTGCCCGCTGTGGTTCCCGCTCGTCACTCACACGGGCGCGTGCCGCCCCACCTCGTCGGCGCTGCTATGGCCTCGCCAGCCCGCGCGCCCACAACCCCCCTCTCGCTCGCGGGCGACACCGCACGCTCCCACTCCGACGTGGCCTCCCCTGCCACACGCATGCCCGAGCCCCGCCTCGCCCTGTCGCTGCCAAGCGAGGCCGCCGTCGCCTTAGCCCCCTGCTCGCCATGCCCGACCTCCCTCCTCGGCGTCCATCGCACCGCTCCGGCCTCCCCGTGTGGCTGCCCGCTGCTCCGGCGCCGTCCTCGCCCGGCCGCACCACTGCGGCCTCCTCCCGCTCGCGCCTGCTGCCATGGCCGCGCGCGCCCTGCACCGCGCGTGCCTGCCCCCGACACCCCTGCGCCTCGCGCCGCTGCCCACATAGCGCCATCCTGCTTCCACCGCCTCTGCTTGTCCGCGCTGGCCCAGCCCGCTGCTGCCCCGCACCCCGGCGCCGCCCCGCCGTGGCCTTGCCACTGCCGCCTCCAGCGGTTGGCCTCGCTGCGCCTATGGCCGGCCCCTGTGTCGATCTGGGCGAGCGCCGTATCGGGCTGGCGCCAGCGCCCGTCGCCCGCGCCCGCTTGGCCCCTAGGGCCAATTACATGGGGGCCCCACGCCCCCTGAGAACGATTAAAAAAAGAAATTAAAAATAAATAATAAGTAAATAAAAATGTTAATTAATTAACTAAATTAATCATATTTAATTAAACTAATTAAACATTAGGTACCTAATTAACTAATTAAACTAATTAATAGGTTAATTATGTTATTGTACCTATGACATGCGGGACCCACACGTGAGCGACCCAGTCAACACCTCTGTTGACTGCTGACGTTATGATGACGTCAGCTTGCATTATTCTGGATAATGTTAGAATTAAGTAATTAAATAAATTCAGAAAATGATTTGAAACTTTGAAAATTAATAGAAAATAAACGGTAGCTCAGATGAAAATGTTTTCTACATGAAAGTTGCTCAGAACGACGAGACGAATTCGGATACGTAGCCAGTTTGTCCGCCTCACCTCCCTAGCATAGCAAACACGCAACTTTCCCCCTCCAGTTGATCTGTCCGAAAACGCAAAACACCGGGAATACTTTCCCAGACGCTTTCCCCCTTCGCCAGTATCGCCTAGTACTGCGTTAGGCCACCCCTAGCACCGCGTATTGCCATGTTATGCCTTGTGATGCTTTGATTGCTCTATTATTTATTGTGTTCCCCCTCCGTTACTTCTTTCCGATAAACTCCGAGACCGCTGCCGGTATCCATGTGATCGACTACATCGACGACGAACCCTTCTCTTGCCAGAGCAACCAGGCAAGCCCCCCCCGATCACAAGATATCGCCTATTCCTTCTCTCTATTGCTTGCGTTAGAGTAGTGTAGCATGTTACTGCTTTCGTTTAATCCTATTTTGCTGCATAGCATGTCATTGTTGCTACAATTGTTGATACTTTACCTGCTATGCTAATGCTTAGTATAGGATGCTAGTGTTCCATCAGTGGCCCTACACTCTTGTCCGTCTGCCATGCTATACTACTGGGCCGTGATCACTTCGGGAGGTGATCACGGGCATATGCTATATACTTTATACTGTTACATTACTTATGATACTTTTCGGAGATGGGGGCTGAATGGGCAGGTGGCTCCATCCCGGTAGAGGTGGGCCTGGGTTCCCGACAGCCCCCGACTATTACTTTGTGGCAGAGCGACAGGGAAGGTTGAGACCACCTAGGAGAGAGGTGGGCCCGACCCTGGTCGGTGTCCGCGGTTACTTCACAATAACACGCTTAACGAGATCTTGGTATTTGATCTGAGTTGGGTCGTTCACCTTATACGCACTAACCGCCACGTGGGACAAGATATGGGCAACCGGTGTCGTGGTATCAGCCGAAGCTCTTTTTGACGTCGGCGACTGAGCGGCGTGCGCCGGATTGGACAGTAAGCCTGCACTTGTATTAAGGCAGCTAGGTCTGCTTCCGGCCGCGTTCGCAACATGCAGGTGTGCAATGGGCGATGGGCCCAGACCCCTGCACGCATACGATTTAGACCAGTGTGCTAACCTCTCTGTTGAGCCTAGGTAGGGCTCCGGCGTGTTGATCTCCCGAGGCCGGACATGACCCAGGAAAGTGTGCCCGGCCAGAGGGATCGAGCATGTCGGGTAATGTGGTGCACCCCTGCAGGGAAGTTTATCTATTCGAATAGCCATGATCGTCGGTAACAGGACGACTTGGAGTTGTACCTTGACCTTATGACAACTAAAACCGGATACTTAATAAAACACACCCTTCCAAGTGCCAGATATAACCCGATGATCTCTCTCACACAGGGCGACGAGGAGAGGATCGCCGGGTAGGATTATGCTATGCGATGCTACTTGGTGAACTTACCATCTATTCTCTTCTACATGCTGCAAGATGGAGGCTGCCAGAAGCGTAGTATTCGACAGGACTGGCTATCCCCCTCTTATTCTGGCATTATGCAGTTCAGTCCATCGATATTGCCCCTTTACACAGATACCCATGCATATGTTGTGTAGATCCTTTCTTGCGAGTACTTTGGATGAGTACTCATAGTTGCTTTTCTCCCTCTTTTCCCCCTTTCCATTCTACCTGGTTGTCGCAACCAGATGCTGGAGCCCACGAGCTTGACGCCACCGTTGACGACGACTCTTACTACACCGGAGGTGCCTACTACGTGCAGGCCGTTGACGACGACCAGGAGTAGTTTAGGAGGATCCCAGGCAGGAGGCCTGCGTCTCTTTCGATCTGTATCCCAGTTTGTGCTAGCCATCTTATGGCAACTTGTTTAACTTATGTCTGTACTCAGATATTGTTGCCTCTGCTGACTTGTCTATGATCGAGCACTTGTATTCGAGCCCTCGAGGCCCCTGGCTTGTATTATGATGCTTGTATGACTTATTTATGTTTTAGAGTTGTGTTGTGATATCTTACCGTGAGTCCCTGATCTTGATCGTACACTTTTGCGTGCATGATTAGTGTATGATTGAATCGGGGGCGTCACACTAATCGACGTGAATAATTGGATATCATATCGAATGAGTAAGAAAGACAAGTAAAATTGTCAACAAACCTGGCCTGCAGAAGTAATCTGGGTCAATGTCACTATGACCAACAATCCAAAATGACTAGTGTCTGTTCCTAGGGCCGGAATTTTGAAACCCTGTGAACTTTACACGTACTAAAGATTACTGAAATACATCTGAACCATTAAGTCTAAGTAGCAATCAGTACACCTAATGACAGTCCTGCCTAATGAGTAATGAATCAATTAGAAAATGGGTGATGATGAGTGACTGCTGAGTGTTGAGGATGCATCTTAGGATAAATCAGGATGGTTTAGTGGCTGTTGCATGCCTGAGCCCTGAACAGACTGCGTAGGTAGGCACGGCGGCGCGCCCGGGCAGCGGTGACGCTGTTGGGCGAGCGGCTCCTGACCTCCTGTTAGTCCGGCGTCTCCTCCTAGAGTCATGCCATCCGGGGACAGCAAGTCGCCGGCTAGGCAGGCGGCTGGGGGCGAGTAGAGATCGGAAGCGCAGCAGAACAGAGGGGAATTGGGGCCTGGGCCGACCCAAAATCCCAGGGTGGGTCGCGGCCAACCGTGGGCACCCTGTAGATACACACCCGAGCGGCGTACGTGCATTTTTGAAACTAAATTAGGAACATTTAGCTGACCAACTAAACGACTCTGTTTTAATAATATCAGATTCATATTTGAACAACTAAGCTTGTTTAGCTTGATGGGTGGAGCAGTGCTATTATGACACGGAGCACGTATGGTGATCGTATAGTGATCATAAAAGGGGGAAACCCTAAGCATTTTTTTTGAGCAAAAGAGGGTTTCCCCTCCGATTTCTATTAAAGAAACCACCACGGAACCAACATGATCAATTAAACCCTAAGCATGATCAATTAAACCCTATTATGACTGTGCCATGGCAGATTTAAAGCTGCAAACCGTAGAAATGCTATTTAGCATCCATTGTTTGCTTCGAACTAAGAACTAAATTCTAAGAGCTGAAAAGAAAGTACAGTAACCAAGTTACGATCTATTTTATGGTTGAGACAAAAAAGCTGAGCAGATATGACGTACCACCTCTCTTGCGGTGCCATGTAGGCATCGGGGGTGCGATGGCTGTCGGTGGCGTTGAAGCAGATTTATGACGGTAGATGGGTGCATCGGGGGATAATTCCTGTCGTGGTGGACGAGAAGGTCGTGTGACCGGCCCCGGCAAAGAGGACGATGGCGCCGATGAAGCAATAGGACGCGATGCAAGGCTCCTGGTCCGTCGCCGTGGATGAAAAACGTCCATCTCTAGCAGTGGACGACGGGGTCTTGGTAGGCCCTTCAGCATGGTGGAGGACGATGGCGATGGATGGGGTGGAGGACAGCGGCGATGGATGGGGTGGCGGATGAAGGAGGCTGTTGTGGGGATGGTGTTCTAGTCCGGACGGTGTATGAATGGGAAAATTGAGGGAGAGGTACGGGGAACCATGTTTTTGGGACGCTCCTGTCTAAAATACGGGAAATTTACGAACTTAGCCCCATTTAAAATTTGTACGTCTCGTTGGTTGGGGATAGGATGGTAATCTCGCATCTCCCTAATATTTGGCCAGAGCAATTTCAGGCGAGGAGAGGGTGTTTTGGCGCCCATGGTTGGCCCCCATGGTGTATGAACAGAGCTGATAGGTAGGGCAGTTGTGTCACGTTGGAGTGAAGTTACAAACCTGCCCCTATTGAAAATATTTTCCTACATCGATTTTGGCCGAGTCGAGTTTGTTTTGCCGCTCACCGTGTATGAATGGGGAAATGGAGGGAGAGACAGAGGTCTTTCGGACGAGCTTGAATTAAATGTGTTTTGCCGCCCATGTTTGGCACCCACCATGTCGGAATGGGCTCAGAGGCGGTCGTGTCACGTCTAATTAAAGTTACTAACCTACCCCTATTGAGAGCAGTGGAAATCGGGCCGATGGATTGTTCGTGTAAGGGGTAGACAATAATTTCCATCTCCCAAACATTGGCTTCAGGCAGCCGACGTGGGAGTGGACATTTTGCCGCTTCTTTCAAATTTTGGGACAATGAGCATCCACATTTACCCTGGCAACTAAATTCGAATCCATTTTGTATTCCTATACGAATCTTTATAAATCATTCTATGTATTTTTATATATCTTCAAAAGTAGGACAAAGATGTATTCCACTGTCATATATGAATATAATTTACAAATGCCGATACTCGAATTCAGAAGCTAGAATCCAGTTTAAGGTGAATTCGAATATTTGAAACCACTTTATGTCCAACTCAAGTGTCACACGCAGCATAATGTGTACTCCCATTTAGATATATATACAAGTGATTCCTCAAGATTCAAAGTACCGAGTCAATCAACCAATAATGTACAAAACTAACAGACATATATAGTATATGGATCAATAATATCAACTAACATACATAAGCTAGGCCGCTGTACTTTTTTTGCTAGAAGAGCATCCTTTTTTAGCGAAGCTAGTACACCATCTTGGCCCTTTCAGATGCGTTCCACTTAAGGACCATCTATACTACTATTATTGTTGAATGCACATTCAGCCCGATTGGCATATTTGTAGGTCTGGCACAACAATCAAAATGAAATGTCCTAGAGTCTTATCAATTAATACAGATTTGTGCTAAAAAAAATTACAAACCAAAAAACAAAAAGCAATTATTACATGATCTCTAAAACAAATGGTTTGGCCGATTACATGAACAAACAACACAAAGGTTATTCAAGATGGGAAGAACATTTCACCTATGATTTACCATGTGGGATTTTAATTTCCTTTTTTCCTTCAAGACCTTAACAATGCGGCCAGTCTCTTGCTTCATTTTGAAATCCACCAAATATTTAATGGTTGTCTTGAGTACTGCATGTGATTGTGTTGTTTGCTTCCTCGACATGTCAACTTCATCTCTAAGTGTAGAAGCAGAATCTCTTTCTACCAATAGTTTAGCCTCTAGAGCATCAGCAGTTGGCAATTCATGATGCACGATTAGGCCGGTGCCACTACTGTGGGATGATACAACGTCCATGGGGACCTTGATCTTTGATCTTGGGCTAACATGTTTTGCCACTAAAGTTCCGATTGGGTTCCAAAAAGTTGAAGTTAGCAAAACATCTCAATTGGGAGTTATAACAACAAACCAGTTAAACAAACAAGGAATCAAAGAGTTTCAATTGGATGCTAAAAAGTAGTTATTAACATCATTGTAACCGGTTGCAGCAGCAAAGTAGTTAAACAAACAAGTTTTGCAAAAGGTACCTGTTGTGGCATTTAATTCTCTTGGATCCTGAAATTTTGAGTAACCAGTAACGTGATTAGAGCAATCGGTTGCAGCAGCAAAGCAGTTAAACAAATAAGTTTTGCCCAAGGAACCTGTTGTGTCCCTCATATAAACCTGACAGTTGTCTATCTATGAACATGCAAACATTACTAGTGCAACAAGTGATAACAACAAACCATTTAAACAAACAGGGTATCATAATATAAATTACACGTGAATTCTGTTGCACCCTAGAAGTATATATGACCAGCTATCTACGTGCTTAAGTAGTTATAAGTTCAGGCAAACAGGTAATTCTTAATAGTAAGTATCAAACACATAGATAGGCGCAGTCTATAATATGATTAACCAGCTATGGCATTATGTAATCAGTAGCAAACTAAATTAAGTGGCTAACTAAAATTTTGCAATAAGTGGCTAACTAAAATTCTGAGAAGCAGGTAACTGAACTTACACTAGCTCTTTGTATAGGCACACTTAAACTTCTTTTTCGCTTACAAGGTTCTACGAAGGAGTCCATGGCATCAATTGCTTGGATACGTAGTCCCAATACTTCTTTCTTCCCACACTGCATTGGTAAGTCGAATGGTTAATTTGATAAGATGGTGCGTCCATGATATGTTATATGAGGACAGGTTGTCAGACTAGTTGTAGCCACACACATCACACTGGCTTTTACTGTATATTTCATGCGATTACATTTGGCATATCGAGATCTAAGAAATCTACAATAGGATGAAAAGACTGGCAACCTTCACATGATTGGCAAACTTAGTTCATAGAAACAAGCAATTCAACCATTCTGTGGGTAAATCAAAAGCGCCACTGGAATACTTTTCACTACCCCAATCGTACACGCAAAAGGGCCGACGCCACCATAGGGGCTGGTATGGGCGGCCGCCTCAGGTGGCTGGAAAGTGTGCACCTAGTTTGAGTCGTCCAGGTTGGCCCAGGCTACTTTTGTTTGTCCCAACGCACGAGCATGCAATGTAAAAAATGAAGAAAAATGTTTCAATTTGGATGGGCCAATAACGTAAGTGCAAGGCATGCCCTATAGCAGGCTCACGGCCCAAACAAGCGCCTCCCATATCGATGGACAACAGGAAAAATCCCAATTCATTCGCTCAGCCTCCTGTCTGGTTCGCTCCTAACCTAGCCACCGCTGGACAGACCGACACAACACCTCCTCGCGCCCTCATTGGACGCCGGTCGCCGGGCTTCAAGCGAATGGAAGGACAAGAAGATGAAGATCCAATTCTGGGTGTAGCCCGCATGGGAGGCAGCGGTGGCAGCACGGGCATGGTATCAAGCTTGCGCAAGTGGATAGTTGCAGCTTGCCAGAACAACATGCTCAACAAGCAGGTACATCACATCCCTGATTATATCTAATTGAACTGTTCAATTTATGGCCAATAGTTAAACTTGACGGTGTTGTAAAACTGCTTGTATGTAGGGAATTTATGAGAAAATGAAAGCAATTTTTGCTTCTTTTATAACTCCCCCAATTAATACTGAATTGACTGAACCTGATGTATCTAATCAAGTTTCGGGTGCAAACATACAAGCTCATGTGTTCTTGAGCCTGAAGTGTCTAATGAACAGACTGCTAATGAAGGATTGGATGCAAACATTTTACATGCTCCTGGTGATGAACATATAGTGTCTAATGAGGGATCTAATGCAAGCATTGTGCAAGGAATTTATTATTTTTGACCAGAATGAAGGCATTTATTCTTGTGGGTTTAGATTATTTTTGTAGCATTCGGCCCACAACTACTCCAAAAAACGATACAACCCTACACCTCCCCCAATTGATTTCCTTCTGGCTCGGTCATCGCTCTCTCGCACGTCCTTTCTCACCTTCAACGTCGCACCATGGTATTTTTGCAAAAAACTCTGTTGTTCTCTTTGATTATTACAAATAAGCTACAAAACTACACACCGATAGTCCACCTGTAATGGAACAAACTTCGACCCACAAATTCAAGTGCTGCAAACTACACATCGAGGGGCCCACCTGTCATGGAACAAATTTGGACCCATATATAAATTAAAAATTAAAAAGGACGAGGATCGAACATGCGACCAAGGCCTTCAAGCCACACGTCAATAGGCAGCATAGTACAACAACGTTTGCTGTATCCCACTTTGTTGATACTAGCACATATGCCCGTGCGTTGCAACGGGAAAAATATTTTTTTCGAGAAGCAACGAGATAAATAAATTATGTGTTCACCAAAAACGGTATCAACGGTATCCACAATGGTGGGGCGACAGAGCGAGGAGTTGTGGTCTTTTTGCAAGTCATGTTTGTCCCGCGAGATCTTGATAGTGGTGACATTAGTCGGCATGGCGGCGACCAGCCAACTTGTGTTTTTGTCCTTCAGGTTCACCTCCGTGTTAGGGCAGTGGTTGTCTCCTCATTTGGTAGGTGCGCAGCGACCCTCGGGGCACGGTTGCTTCGACCATTCTCCCCGAGGATAACGTAACCAGATGGATTACGCATAAATTCTGTTTTATTAGCATAATTCATGCATAACTAGACAATACTTTCTTTATCAGGGTTTATTCTCTTTTTCAACGCTCACGTGCCCATAGTTCTTCAAAATTAGAGCCAAACCTACATATTCTCTTTCATTGACACGTACCCACAATATATTTCAATTATAGCAAACAAACATAATCTCTTTTATCGTTAAATAGCGTGTGGGACGCTCAACAGTTCACATCTGGGCCGGCCCATTGATAGGCACCAAAACGACCTATGTTTGTAAGGCATAATATAAATTTAAAAAATGACGTGTTGAAGAATTGAACCCGCGACCTCAAAAAGTCATCCACGGGCTGCTAACCCACCAATTAATATTTAACAATACGTTGCAGTGTCAGATTCAAAAAAAATATGCTTTTTTTTCTATTTTTCCCGAAAATAAATTAATAATTATGAATGCCAAATATTTTTGAAAACATGAACAATTTTTCTAACACCGAACAATTTTCAAAAATGCGAAGCATGTTTAAAAATGTCGTTCATTTTTGGAAAAATATGAACATTATTTGAAACAGGTAGATTTCTCTTCAAAATTCTTAAATTTTTTTGACAACATGAACCTTTTGAAAAAACACGAACATTTGTTGAATGTGTGAACATGTTTTGAATATTTAGAACAAGTTCAGAAAATGCGTTTTTTTAACCACGAACGTTATTTTGCATTTGCAAATATTTCACGAAAACAATTTTTTAAATCTGTAATATTTTTAAATGCAACTTATTTTGAAAATCTTAATTTGTAATAGACAAACATTTTATGAAAAATTGAAAACATTTTAAATTTAGAACAAATTTTCTAGCTGGATTTTTTTTAAAATTTTTGAACATTTTACAAGAGAGGAACAAAAGAATCAAATTCTGATTTTTCTTCTTCTAAAATATGAAAGAAAATTGAAAAACTTTGAACGATTTACTCAATATTTTAATGTACGAGAAAAGGGAAAATAATCTAAAATTGGTAGGAAAAAAGAATCATGATAGCAAAAGAGAAAAGAACAGGAAAAATTAAAAATAAAGAACACAGAGAAAAACAAAATGGGCCGGCCAGTTTTGGGCGTGCTGTGTGAACTTCCAACTATTTGGCGCTGCATGCGGAAAATAGGCTTTCTCTAAAATAAAAAAAAGGACGTGTTGAAAGATCGAACTCGCAACCTCAAAAGCTTGATCATCGACTTCTAGTCACTCGAATAAATGGGTCCTGCTAACTAATTAATATTTATGAATATGTTGTAACATCAGATTCATGTTTTTTGTTTTTTATGATTTTTTTCGAATTTTAAATTAATATTTATTAATTTCCGAATATTTTTGGAAACACAAATAATTTTTTAAACCCCGAACAGTTTAAAAAAATAAGAAACATTTTGTAAAATTTCATTCATTTTTGGAAAAATACGAACATCACTTGAAATAGGTAGAGTTTTTAGAAAAATTCTTAAACATTTTTTGACAACATGATCCTTTTGAAAAAACACGAACATTTGTTGAATGTGTGAAGAGTTTTTGAACATTTAGAAAAAGTTGAGAACATATGTTTTTGAACCACAAACATTATTCTGAATTTGTGAATATTTCACTAAAATATGAATGTTTTATAAATCTGGAATAATTTTTAAAATGCAACTTATTTTGAAAATTTCGATTTTCTATTGTGATTCATATTTTTTTAAATGGGAACATTTTTAATTTTGAACACATTTTGGAAGGAGAACAAAACTAATTAAAGTTTTGAACATTTTACAAGATAGGGACAAAAAAATTATATTCCAAGTTTTTCTCTAAATATGGCAAAATTGGAATTTTGGATGATTTTTTCAAGATTTTAATATCCATGAAAAGGGAAAATAATGTAAAATTGGTAGGTATAAAGAATCATGAAAGGAAAAGAGAAAGGAATAGGAAAAAATAGAAACAGAACACATAGAAAAAGAAAATGGGCTGGCCCGGTCTTCGGCGTCCTGTGGGAAACTCCAACTATTTGACGCCGTGGGTGGCAAATAGACTTTCGCAGCTGTCTGGGCAGATAAATATTTGGGCTGGCTTCGCCGGGCCATAGCTCGTGCGGCTCATGTACGAAAATTATTTTAACTTTTCTAGCAGATGGATGCACAAAAATTTAATACCAGCTCGGATAGAAAAAATACTTTACGTCGATGAACGGATGAAAAAATCGGAGAAACGCACCTTGCTTTATTAGTAGGTATAGATATAGATAATGTTTTTATATTACCACAACCTATTTAATATATAACATATTTTAATATTATTTTTAGTACATTAGTGGGACGGGCTCGTTAGCACGTACTATTCGCCTTCATTTACTGGTGGGTTCCATGTCTGCTCTCTCTCTCCTCCCCTTCTACGTTTAGACGCACGGGCAAACACGAAGAACTCGCGGGCGATGTTGCCGTTGACCATATCTGGACGCGTTCACAAGTTAGGGCACCAGTTTCACGTACTAGTAGTACTAGTTAATGTGTACGTTCAATGGACGTTAATTTGGTAGTATGTTAAGTGCATGCAGATATTAAGTAGGATATTATTTGTTTGTTATTATGTGATTAACACTATTTTTGGCATGAAATTAACTGCACGCTAAACGTGTTGAGCGCTCGACATTAAAGCAGTCTAGGTCGTTGGATTGACATGATTTGATGGCCGAGATTAATTGGATCTGCCCCTTTTGTATAGATGGTATAGATATAGATTATACATGTAACAAGTTTAGGAACTGATACGTCCATTTTGAATCATGTTTTTATATCGATATTTATTGCATTATAGGCTGTTACTACACATCATGTCACAATACTTATGCCTATTCTCTCTTATTTTACAAGGTTTACATGAAGAGGGATAATGCCGGCAGCTGGAATTCTGGGCTGGAAAAGGAGCAAATATTAGAGACATATTTTGCACAACTCCAAAAGCGTTGAAACTCCACAAAAGTCAGTTTTGGAATATATAAAAAATATTGGGCAAAGAAAGCACTAGAGGGGGGCCACCCACCATCCACGAGGGTGGGGGGCGCGCCCCCTGGGCGCGCCCCCTGCCTCATGGGCCCCCTGGCAGGCCTCCGATGCCCATTTTTTGCTATATGAAGTCTTTTGCCCTGGAAAAAATTAGAAGGAAGCTTTCGGGACGAAGCGCCGCCGTCTCGAGGCGGAGTCTGGCGAAACCAATCTAGGGCTCCGGTGAAGCTGTTCTGCCGGGGAAACATCCCTCCCGAAAGGGGAAATCATCACCATCATCATCACCATCTTCTCTCATCGGGAGGGGGTCAATCTCCATCAACATCTTCACCAGCACAATCTCATCACAAACCCTAGTTCATCTCTTGTATCCAATCTTTGTCTCAAAACCTCAGATTGGTACCTGTGGGTTGCTAGTAGTGTTGATTACTCCTTGTAGTTGATGCTAGTTGGTTTATTTGGTGGAAGATCATATGTTCAGATCCTTTATGCATATTAATACCCCTCTGATTATGAACATGAATATGATTCGTGAGTAGTTACGTTTGTTCCTGAGGACATGGGAGAAGTCTTGCTATAAGTAGTCATGTGAATTTGGTATTCGTTCGATATTTTGATGAGATGTATGTTGTCTCTCCTCTAGTGGTGTTATGTGAACATTGACTACATGACACTTCACCATTATTTGGGCCTAGAGGAAGGCATAGTGAAGTAATAAGTATATGATGGGTTGCTAGAGTGACAGAAGCTTAAACCCTAGTTTATGCATTGCTTCCTAAGGGGCTGATTTGGATCCATATGTTTCATGCTATGGTTAGGTTTACCTTAATACTTCTTTTGTAGTTGCAGATGCTTGAAATAGGGGTTAATCGTAAGTGGGATTCTTGTCAAAGGAAGGGCAGTACCAAGCACCGTTCCACCCACATATCAAATTATCAAAGTAACGAACGCGAATCATATGAGCGTGATGAAAACTAGCTTGACGATAATTCCCATGTGTCCTCGGGAGCGTTTTCCTTTATATAAGAGTTTGTCTAGGCTTGTCTTTTGCTACAAAAAGGATTGGGCCACCTTGCTGCACCTTATTTACTTTTATTACTTGTTACCCATTACAAATTACTTTATCACAAAACTATCTGTTACCGATAATTTCGGTGCTTGCAGAGAATACCTTACTGAAAAACGCTTGTCATTTCCTTCTGCTCCTCGTTGGGTTTGACACTCTTACTTATCGAAAGGACTACGATTGATCCCCTATACTTGTGGGTCATCATGACTCTTTTCTGGCGCCGTTGCCGTGGAGTGAAGCGCCTTTGGTAAGTGGAATTTGGTAAGGAAAAATTTATATAGTGTGCTGAAATTTACTGTCACTTGTTACTATAGAAAGTAATCCTTTGAGGGGCTTGTTCGGGGTATCTTCACCCCGACCAGTAGAGCAAAGAGTTGCTCCTCAACCTACTGAACCTACTGAAAATGTTTACTTTGAAATTCCTTCGGGTATGATAGATAAACTGCTAGCTAATCCTTTTACAGGAGATGGAACATTGCATCCCGATTTGCACCTAATCTATGTGGATGAAGTTTGTGGATTATTTAAGTTTGCAGGTATGACCAAGGATGTTATCAAGAAGAATGTCTTCTCTTTATCTTTGAAGGGAAAGGCATTTACATGGTTTAGGCTATGTGATGATATTGGATCATGGAACTACAACCGATTGAAATTGGAATTTCATCAGAAGTTTTATCCTATGCACCTGGTTCATCATGATCGTAATTATATATATAATTGTTGGCCTCGCGAAGGAGAAAGCATCACTCAAGCTTGGAGGAGGCTTAAGTCAATGTTATATTCATGCCCCAATCATGATCTCTCAAGAGAAATTATTATTCAAAAGATTTATGCTCGACTTTCTCTCAATAATCGCTCCATGCTCGATACTTCTTGTACCGGTTCTTTTATGATGAAGACTATTGAATTCAGATGGGATTTATTGGAAAAAATTAAACGCAACTCTGAATATTGGGAACTCGACGAAGGTAAGGAGTCAGGTATAACACCTAAGTTTGATTGTGTTAAATCTTTTATGGATACCAATGTTTTTCATGAATTTAGCACTAAATATGAACTTGACTCTGAGATAGTAGCTTGTTTCTGTGAATCCTTTGCTACTCATGTTGATCTCCCTAAGGAGAAGTGGTTTAAATACCATCATTCCATTGAAGTAAAAGTAGTTGAAACTATTAAAGTTGAAGAAAATACTATCACTTATAATGTTGATCCTATTGTTCCTACCACTTATATTGAGAAACCACCTTTCCCTGCTAGAATAAAGGATCACGCTAAAGCTTCAACTATGGTTCGTAAAAGTAATATTAGAACACCCAAACCCTTTGAGCAAATTAAAGTTGAATCTAGTATTGCTATGGTTAAATATCTCTTGGTTGATAATATTGATGGGCATGTTATTTACTTCTGTGATGAAGCTACTAGAATCGCTAGACCCGATATTAAAGACAAACATAGACCTGTTGTAGGCATGCCTGTTATTTCTGTTAAAATAGGAGATCATTGCTATCATGGTTTATGTGATATGGGTGCTAGTGTGAGTGCAATACCTTATTCTTTATACGAAGAAATTATGCATGATATTGCACCTGCTGAGATATAAGATAATAATGTTACTATTAAATTTTCCAATAGAGATACTATCTCACCGGTTGGGATTGTTAGAGATTTTGAAGTCCTGTGTGGGAAAATTAAATATCCTACTGATTTTCTTGTTCTTGCTTCCCCACAGGATCACTTTTGTCCTATTATATTTGGTAGACCCTTCTTAAATACTGTTAATGCTAAGATAGACTGCAAAAGGATATTGTTTCTGTTGGTTTAGGGGATATGTCTCATGATTTTAATTTTGCTAAATTTCGTAGACAACCCCATGATAAAGAATTGCCTAGTAAAGATGAAATTATTGGTCTTGCTTTTATTGCTGTGCCTCCTAATGATCCTTTAGAACAATATTTGTTAGACCATGAAAATGATATGTTTATGAATGAAAAAAGGGAAATAGATGAAGTATTCTTTAAACAGGGACCTATTTTGAAACACAACTTGCCTGTTGAAATTCTAGGGGATCCTCCTCCACCAAAGGGTGATCCCGCGTTTGAGCTTAAACCATTACCTGATACTCTTAAATATGCTTATCTTGATGAAAAGAAGATATATCCTGTTATTATTAGTGCTAACCTTTGAGAGCAAGAAGGAGAGAAATTATTGAAAACTCTAAAGAAGCACCGTGCTGCTATTGGATATACTCTTGATGATCTTAAGGGCATTAGTCCCACTCTATGTCAGCACAAAATAAAATTGGAGAAAGATGCTAAACCGGTTGTTGATCACCAACGACGTTAAATCCTAAGATGAAAGAAGTGGTAAGAAAAGAAATACTAAAGCTTCTAGAGGCAGGTATAATATATCCCGTTGCTGATAGTCAGTGGGTAAGTCCTGCCATTGTGTCCCTAAGAAGGGAGGTATTACTGTTGTTCCTAATGATAAAGATGAATTGATCCCACAAAGAATTGTTACAGGTTATAGAATGGTAATTGATTTCCGCAAACTAAATAAAGCTACTAAAAAGGATCATTACCCTTTACCTTTTATTGATCAAATGCTAGAAAGATTATCCAAACATACACATTTTTGCTTTCTAGACGGTTATTCTGGTTTCTCTCAAATACGTGCGTAAAAAAAGGATCAAGACATTGATCTTAAGCATGTTCGTACCGATAAGCAATTGGTGGATATATTCACCAAACCGCTTGATGAGAAAGTCTTTTGTCGTTTGAGAGGTGAATTGAACATCATTGATGCTTCAAACTTGGAGTAGGGACTCCATTTGGATACATGCAAGGCATGAATCTATGACTAATCCTTGATATTTCTTTCATGATGCTATTTACATGTCTTGGATATATTTGCACCCTTGCATGTTATCTAACCCTTGTAGGTACTTGGATGTCACGCCCAAGATGCGACCCTATCCTAAAGGAACTCGAAGGTCCCACCAAGGATAGAAACGCATCTTGAAGACGCTTTTGCAAGGTGGATATCATTACATCAATATTACATAATAGTGGGGATACAACCAAGACATACAATGTCACATGAATACAACAATACATCATATACAAGATCAACATCCGACTATGGACGAAACATAAACAGAAACTCAAACGACATCCACCCTGCTAGCCCAGGCTGCCGACCAGGAACCTATCCCTCAATCGAAGAAGAAGCAGAAGAAGAACTCCAACACTAGCAAACATCGCTCTCGCGGCAAGATCATCGCATAACCTGTACCTGCAACTGGTGTTGTAGTAATCTGTGACCCACGAGGACTCAGCAATCCCATTACCATGGGTATCAAGACTAGCAAAGCTTAATGGGTAAGGAAGGAGTAAAGTGGCGAGGTTGCAGCAGCGACTAAGCATGTATGGTGGCTAACTTACACAAATAAGAGCGAGAAGAGAAGCAAAGCAGGCGGTCCTCAACTAGTGATGATCAAGAAGTGATCCTGAACTCCTACTTACGTCAAACATAACCCAGAAACCATGTTCTCCTCTCGATCAACCCCGAAAAGAGACAATCACAGTTACACATGCAGTTGGTGTATTTTAGAAGAGTTTACTTCAAGTTTACTACAACCGGATATCAAAAAATTCCCATCTACCTCATAACCGCGGGCACGGCTTTTGAAAGTTCGAACCCTGCAGGGGTGTCCCAACTTAGCCCATTATAAGCTCTCACGATCAACGAAGGATATTCCTTCTCCTAGGAAGACCCGATCAAACTCGAAATCCCGATAACAAGACATTTCGACAATGGTGAAACTAAACCAGCAAAGCCTCCCGGTGTGTCGACACCCTGATAGTAGCCGCGCGTATCTCGTCTCAGGACACGACCGGATAGGTCAAGCTACGAGTAAAACCAGGCCTCAAGTTTCCCCGAGGTGGCCCTGCAGGTTGCCCGTTTCGGACCAACACTTAGAGAAGCACTGGCCCGGGGGGGTTTAAAATAAAGATGACCCTCGGGATGCGTGAATCCCAAGGGAAAAAGGTAATAGGCTGTTAGGCTAATGTAGTACCAATGTTTGGGCCTTGCTGGAGGAGTTTCATTCAAAGCGAACTGTCAAGGAGTTCCCATATGCCCAACCGTGTAAGGGACGCAAAATCCAGGAACACAATACCGATATGACGGAAACTAGGGCGGCAAGAGTGGAACAAAACACCAGGCATAAGGCCGAGCCTTCCACCCTTTACCAAGTATATAAATGCATTAATAATATAAGAGATATTGTGATATCCCAACATAAACATAGTCCAACATGGAGCAATCTTCATCTTCACCTGCAACTAGCAACGCTATAAGAGGGGGCTGAGCAAAAGTGGTAACATAGCCAAACAACGGTTTGCTAGGAAGGGTGACAAAGGTTATAGGTTCATGGCAATTTGGGAGGCTTGATAAGCAAGTGGTAGGTAATGCAGCATAGCGGTAGAACGAAGCAACTAGCATAGCAATGATAGTAATGAGATCCAAGGTGATGGTCATCTTGCCTGAAATCCCGCTAGGAAGAATAACGAGTCCATGAAGAAGATGAAGCCAGGAAGACGAACCAAGCGTAGACGAACGAGTCCTCACGATCGCAACGAAACGGGAACTATCGAGAAGAAGCACACAACATGGTAAACACACCACACATGAACAAGGCATGATGCTCAACCAACAATGATGCATGAAAAGGCTACATGAAGCTACTCATGGCAAGAGATGATGCAAACAAGAGCAACACATCAAGCAAGTTTAAATGAGGCCGGAAACAACATAGAACAATTCCGGTAAGTCCTCATATGCAAATTTCGAAGTTGGTCCAGATCTGAATAAACCTTATGTTCAAGTTGTTAAATAGAAAGTTAATATGCACCATGGTGATCTACACGAAATTCTAGTCAAGTTACATATAAAGTTCATTAGATTCGGAGCTACGACCTAGAAGATATGAGCAAAACAAGATAAGCATGGCATTGGTGCAAAATGCATTCAAACATCAAGCATACACCCCAAAACATGGATGCAACAAGCTAACATGAATCTACACACAAAACTAAGCAAGTTTCAATAGAGCACACTCAAAACGGAGCAATGGTTCAACACATACACTATATATAAGTTTAAATGGCATGCTGTCCAAAACAGCAACTAGGCATCTTGCAAGTATCAAAACAACATGCTACAGGACCTCAACATGAAAACAAAAGGCATGGACATGATGTAAAGGTAAAGCACGACAAAACATGAACACTGAGATATCTCCAGAAACTACTAGAACATGCTCAAAAGGACATAGCAAGATTGCAAATAATAACAGGTTCACAGACTTGGAGGAAATCACCGGACATGGCAGAAATAACATCAGGTTGCCAAGTATAGAGCTATCAAACAACATGCTATAGGAAACTATCATGGCAACCAAAGGCATGGCATGAAACTACTCAAAGCATAAAACAAAAGTCCCTTATTGACCATGAGCCAAAAAGGCACATAGAATATGATGGCACCCATGTAAATATAGCAAGTTTCATTACAGATACAGACTTAGTGAAAAATAACAGAGCATGGCATAAACAGAATTATGAAGGCATCTTTGCGAGCTCGACACACTCACCACAAGGCATTGCATGACAATATAAGCATAGCATCATTAATAAGACATGTTCATGAAGCTAAAAATGGCAAGGGCAAGCTCATAGAATGCTTGGATCACTAACAACAATCATGGAAAAATTGATTAACATGTAAACAATCTGCCAGGAACATTTTATAGCAAAAGTAGAGCAAGATTAAGACATGCTATAGCACTGCATAAATGCAAACAGGCGCATGGATAGATAGATAATAACCATATGTTCAAAACATCCTTAGTGAACATACTCAAAAGAGGCATGGATCTCACTATAGAAACATGAATACATGGCATGAAAATAACAACAAAACAAAGAATGAAATTCTAAGTCTCTGAAATCAGCAACATCACGGAGGCTACTTTGCAAGTTTGAAACAGTCCACACATGGCATTTCATGAAGAATGGATTGCACCATAGCAAAGATTGCATGTTGTATCTCATAGCACATGTAGACATTATACTCAAAAGAAAATCACACAAAAAGATGCAAAAATGACAAATGAGCATATTCTGATAAACTACAACAGACAACACTATATAGCACTCTTGCAACGATGATTAGGGCATCAAGATAAACTCAAACAAACATGGCACAATGGAACAAAATGAAGAGCACATCCTGATGAACATTTCGATATATCATGCACGCCAAACGGAGCAGTATGCTAGGAGATATGATGCAATGAATAGTGCTATAAAATGCAAAATATAAAAAAGACTTCGGGAAAATCGGGGGGGGGGGGGTGGCGACCTGCGGATCTGGATCTGGATCCAGATCGGGCCGGCGGCGGAGCTTGCTGGAAAGGGAGAAGAAGGCGGCGGCGGGCGGAGCAGAGGCTGCCGGTGACGGGGCGGCGACGGCCGGGGGCGGCGCGCCGGCGGGCGCGGCCGCGGGCTGCGGGGCCGGCGGGGACGCGGCGGCGGCCCAGGCCTGCGCGGGCAGCGAGGCGCGCTGGGCGGCGGTTGGCCAGGAGCGCCGGCGAGCGGGCGCGGGGCTCGGGGCGCTCGGGCGCGGGCTGCGCGGCGACCGGGCCTGGCGGGCCTGCGGCGGCGCGAGGAGAGAGAGGAGGCGCGGGGCTGACATGGCGGCGGATTCGTCCATCGCGGCGGCTGGACATGTCCGGCGGCGGGGTTTTCGTCCGGCGGTGCGAGGAGGAAGATGGTAGGGTTTCATCTGCGAATTTTCGGAGGGAGTCACATATCTATAGGTAGATGGAGCTAGGAGAGTCCAAATGGAGTGCGGTTTTCGCCCACACGATCGTGATCGAATGACCGAGAGGATGGAGGGGGTTAGGATGGGTTATTGGGCCATCTTGGAGGGGTGTTGGGCTGCACACAAAAGAGGCCTTTACGGTTCCCCGGTTAACCGTTGGAGTATCAAATGGACTCCAAATGGCACGAAACTTGATAGGCGGTCTACCGGTGGTGTACCAAGGCCGCTTGGCAAACCTCAGTCCATTCCGAGAAATATTAACACCCGGTCACAACAGGAGACAAAAGCGGGACGCCGGAGGACATAGGAGTGTTGGATTGCAAAACGGACAACAGGGAAAAAGCTCGGATGCATGAGACGAACACGTATGCAACATGAGATGCACATGATGACATGGCGAAATGCAACACGCAAGCAGCTGACATGGCAACGATGGCGAATAACTGGCAGACACCTGGCGCATCGAATCCGAGGCGTTACATTGGATGAATCTAAATCTATGAGATCGCAACTCTCTCACATCTTGAGCAACCTCTACTTCACCAAGTCCCTACAATACGGTGGTTGATGACAAGGAAGCACGAACCCTTCAACATATCCTTTGACAAATTGTATGTATAAAATTTCATGATTGTCATTTTGGATACACAAGTGCTCTTCCTTGCAAAACTAACCCATGTAGGTAGATGAACTCAAATTACAAGTGGTGCTCCAAACTCTTGATGAACTACGTCAACCTTGAGCAACCCACGCAAGTTAAACTACATGATCAAGATCAACACCACCACCCAAGGTATGTTATTCTATCTTTGAGAAGCTTTACTCCAAGTCATGGGTCAAAGCAGCTCAACAAGATGTGAATACATAAAATGCTTAAACAAAAAATGGTAACCCCATTTTGAGCTTAAGCGATGAGTATGACTTATGATCAAGTGCTCACACTTGACTCCTTAGTCAATATACTCTAACATAGGTGACTTTGTCACCGCCCAATTCTAGATGAAGTTCTCTAGTGTTTCTTTGAGTTTTTGCATTTTGTCCTTTGCATATTTATTCCCTTTTCTTTATCAAAAAAAAACTTCATCTAGATTTTCTTTTCTTTGTTCTGTTTTGCATTCCCTGCATCCAATTTATTGCAAATCCTTTAGTAAATTCCTTGCAAATCCTTGTGAGATCTTACTTTACTAGTGAGCTGAGGTGACAAGTGTTTTCCTTGTGATGAACTCGGTCACACCGGTTTGTTGTTTTCGGTCCAACTGAACCGTTTTCGGTGCAACCGAAGAACACAACTCGGTGCCATCAATTTCACTACAGGAAAGACAACTTGCCACTTGTTCCTGCATTCTTTTTGCTCCAGCTCCACTCAATGATTCTTGTCCTCTACCAGCATCACATTCGACTTGCTTTGCCTTGTGACTCAAGGACCAAACCCATTTGCAACAAACATCCAGAAGATCCCTTCTTGGAAAGGAGAGAGAGATCACATCAAAGCTTGATCATTTCTATAGGGGAGAGAGAATACTCAAGGGGAGAGAGTTCTTTAATGAGAAAGAAGTATCACATCAAAGACCCAGATGCTTGGTGTTCAAGAGGAGAGAAGTCACATGTCTTTAAGAGGGGAAAGACATGTTCATATTTGATCATTTGCATTTGCTCTGATTTTCTGTTCCCTATCTCCTCCCAGTATCCCTTGCAAGATTCAGGGGGATCAAGACATCTAAGGGAAGGAAATCCTTGAATTCATTGCATATCTTTACCCTTGGGGACATGTCTATATCCAATAGAGTACTCAGTACTCACTCTCTATATGTCATCCCAGTCTTTATACTCTTGTGGTTTCTTTGTTTGCTCTGGCTAGTAGATGTATCTATGTTATCTAACCTTGTTTACTCAGGTTCATTCCTTCTTAAGCCAACTCAAGACCACAAGGTAAGTATATGCATCACAGTCATGTGTATGAGGATTTTTTGCTGATGTACATACTTTTTGCAAGAAGGACTCATGAGCATGAAGGTACATTCCCTATATTCACATCATTTGCTCTGATGCATATAGCCAAGATACATGTAACACATTGCTTAGTCTGTCATGCTTATGCATTCACATGCTCTTATATTCCATATTTACATGATTGCATACATGTAGGGGGAGCCTATGCATGTTACATGTCTTTCCAAAGCTTTACTTGTTATTCTCTATATCTTTATCTAAAGCTTTGATGTATGTTGTCATCAATTACCAAAAAGGGGGAGATTGAAAGCACAAGTGCTCCCTGAGTGATTTTGGTAACTAATTTCAACATATCTCTTGTTGGACTAATGTTTTCACCTAGTATATTTCAGATAAGTTCAACAATGGAGTGGCATGGACAATAAGATGTGGAACCCCTTCAATATGATAAGGACAAAGGATTGGCTCAAGCTCAAACCTCAAGACTCTGCATTTTCTATTTTAGTGATCCAAGATCACATTGAGTCCATAGGAAAGCCAACACTATTAAGAGGGGGTGAGGTGTTGTTTAATGGCTTGCTTGCTCAAAGTGCTTAGTGATATGATCCAAAGCCCTCAACCACTTTCTCACATCCACATATGTCCCAAACCAAAATTCAAACTCGGCCCCACCGGTTTGATCTATCCTGCGCCACCGAGTTCACTTGACATAGCCACTGGCACAAACCCTAATCAATTCGGTCTCACTGATAGGGATCTCGGTATCACCGAGATGGGATTGAAAACTCTCTGTTGCCTATTGCAATAATTTTGGTCTCACCGAAATATGCAGTCGGTCCCACCGAGATTGCAATGCAAACTCTCTGTCACCCTTTCGTAACGTTTCGGTCCAACCGAGATGAGCAAACCGGTCCCACCGAGTTTGCCTGACCAACTCTCTGTTTTTCTATTACCAAAATCGGTCCCATCGAGTTTGTGTAATCTGTATCACCGAGATTACGTTATGCCCTAACCCTAATGACATCGGTCCCACCGAGTTGACAAGTCGGTCCAACTGAAAACCCTAACGGTCACATTATGAACCAAATCGGTCCGCCCGAGTTCTCTGAATCGGTCCCATCGAGTTTGGTAAATTGTGTGTAACGGTTAGATTTTGTGTGGAGGCTATATATACCCCTCCACCCACTCTTCATTTGTGGAGAGAGCCATCAGAACATGCCTACACTTCCAACATAAATTTTCTGAGAGAGAACCACCTACACTTGTGTTGAGGTCAAGATATTCCATTCCAACCACATAAATCTTGATCTGTAGCCTTCCCCAAGTTGCTTTCCACTCAAATCATCTTTCTACTAAATCCAATCCTATGAGAGAGAGTTGAGTGTTGGGGAGACTATCATTTGAAGCACAAGAGCGAGGAGTTCATCATCATCACACCATCTATTACCTCTTGGAGAGTGGTGTCTCCTAGATTGGTTAGGTGTCACTTGGGAGCCTCCGTCAAGATTGTGGAGTTGAACCAAGGAGTTTGTAAGGGCAAGGAGATCACCTACTTCATGACGATCTACCCGAGTGAGGCAAGTCCTTCGTGGGTGACGACCATGGTGGGATAGACAAGGTTGCTTCTTCGTGGACCCTTCATGGGTGGAGCCCTCCGTGGACTCGTGCAACCGTTACCCTTCGTGGGTTGAAGTCTCCATCAACGTGGATGTACGATATCACCACCTATCGGAACCACGGATAAAAATTCTCCGCGTCTCCAAATTGCGTTTGCACACTCCAATCCCATCCCTTTACATTCTTGCAACTTGCATGCTTTACCTTCCGCTGCTCATATACTCTTATCATGCTTGCTTGACATGTATTGTGAATGTGTGAACTTGTGCTAAAACTCCACTCCAACTTAAAGAATTTAAAAACTGCAACTTTTATTGTTAAGAGTCTATTCACCCCTGTCGGTGTCAAAACCGATGGATCTCGGGTAGGGGGTCCCGAACTGTGCCTCTAGGCGGATGGTAACAGGAGACAAGGGAACACAATGTTTTCCCCAGGTTCGGGCCCTCTTGATGGAGGTAAAACCCTACGTCCTGCTTGATTAATATTGATAATATGGGTAGTACAAGAGTAGATCTACCACGAGATCAAGGAGGCTAAACCCTAGAAGCTAGCCTATGGTATGATTGTTGTATGTTGGAGTTGTCCTACGAACTAAAACCCTCCGGTTTATATAGACACCGGAGAGGGTTAGGGTTACACAAAGTCGGTTACAATGGTAGGAGATCTGAATATCCGCATCGCCTAGCTTGCCTTCCACGCCAAGGAAAGTCCCATCTGGACACGGGACGAAGTCTTCAATCTTGTATCTTCATAGTCCAGGAGTCCGGCCAAAGGTCATAGTCCGGCTATCCGGACAACCCCTAATCCAGGACTCCCTCAACCCCCCTCTAGACACCTCTTCTCTATCCTTTCAGATAGCTTTCCTGATGAACAATTAGCTATCATAAATGCTTCTCGTACTGCTCCATGGTATGCTGATTATGCTAATTACATTGTTGCTAAATTTATACCACCTAGTTTCACATACCAGCAAAAGAAAAAGTTTTTCTATGATTTAAGACATTACTTCTAGGATGACCCACACCTTTATAAAGAAGGAGTAGATGGTGTTATTAGACGTTGTGTACCTGAGCATGAACAGGAACAGATCCTACGCAAGTGTCACTCCGAGGCTTATGGAGGACACCACGCTGGAGATAGAACTGCACATAAGGTATTGCAATCCGGTTTTTATTGGCGTACTCTCTTCAAATATGCCCGTAAGTTTGTCTTGTCTTGTGATGAATGTCAAAGAATTGGTAATATTAGTAGACGTCAAGAAATGCCTATGAACTATTTTTCCGAGGTTTGGAGTCCCTATATATTGAATGACTGATGTTGGTTCACATTTTATTCATGGTGCTTTTCGTAAAATGCTTGCTAAGTATGATGTTAATCATAGAATTGCATCTCCATACCACCCACAGTCTAGTGGTCAAGTAGAACCGAGTAATAGAGAGATCAAATTAATGTTGCAAAAGACTGTTAATAGATCTAGAAAGAATTGGTCCAAGAAACTTGATGATGCATTATGGGCCTATAGAACTGCATATAAAAATCCTATGGTTATGTCTCCATATAAAATGGTTTATGGAAAAGCATGTCACTTACCTCTCGAACTAGAACATAAGGCATATTGGGCCATTAAAGAGCTCAGTTATGATTTCAAACTTGCCGGTGAGAAGAGACTATTTGACATTAGTTCACTTGATGAATGGAGAACCTAGGCCTATGAGAATGCCAAACTATTTATAGAAAAAGTTAAAAGATGGCATGACAAAAGGATACAAAAGCGTGAGTTTAATGTAGGTGATTATGTTTTGCTATACAACTCTCGTTTAAGATTTTTTGCCGGGAAACTCCTCTAAATGGGAAGGTCCTTACGTTATCAAGGAGGTCTATCGTTCTGGTGCCATAAAAATCAACAACTTCGGAGGCACAAATCCGAAGGTGGTGAACGGTCAAAGAATCAAACATTACATCTCAGATAATCCAATAAATGTTGAAACTAATGTTATTGAACCTTAACCCCGAAGGAATACATAAGGGACACTTTCCAGAATGTTTCAGACTCTGAAAATGAATAGGTATGTGGTACGGTAAGTAAACGGACTCCAAAATAGTTCTAATAGCAATTTTCTCCATTTAGGAATATTTACGAAAATAGGAAAATAAGAAGTAGTCCAAAGAGGACACGAGGCATCCATGAGGGTGGAGGGCGCGCCCTACCCCCCTGGGCGCGCCGCCCTGCCTCGTGGGCACCTCGTGTGCCCTCCGGACTCTGTTTTCTTGCACGATACTTCTTTTGGTTGGTAAAAATTCATTATATAGTCTCCTGAAGGTTTTAACCACCGAACCAGGAAAATATCCTCTGTTTTTGTTTTGAGTTGTTTCTACCGCAGAGTAGAGCAAGATGTCTTCTCAAGAGTCAGTCGGGGAAAGTCGGGTGTCTCGTCCAACACCGGGACTAGGAGCAAATAGCGATGCTAACCACTTTGGGCCATCAACGGAGGTAGAGATGAAGGCCGACTTGAAAAGGATAGATGCCATGGAGGAGGATCAATAAGTTACTTCTCGTTTCCGAGCCAGATTCACGATGGGGGAACTACAGAGCTCAGCTATTCCAAACTCGGTCATCCCTTCCAATGTTAGATTTCTTTCTTATGAAAATATGAAAAAGAGTGTTACTTGTTCTCCCGCAACTATGCAACATTCTTTGGTGAAAGGAGCTTTAGCCGTCATGGGTAAGCTCCGTAAGGAAATAATGGACTTCAAGCAACAAGTCAATAAGCTCGAGGAGGAGAATCGTGTCCTGAGGGGCATCATCGCCAAGAATATCACATCACCACCTCCGAAGAAAGAGACATAATCACATGGGTATGGGCACTCCCCTTGGCAACTGCCATGCTTGGGGGAGGTGCCCCGGTATCGTATCACCATCATACTCCTATCCTTACTGTTTTTGTTAGTTCGATCCTTTTGGTAATATCTTGATCTTGTAGAATAAAGTTTTAGTATGATCTAGTTTTGACTTTTGCTTTATGATCCATCTATGTAATCGACTTCGTGAGCTATATATAATAAAGATTAGTTTTGAGTCAAGGGCTTGATTAACTTGCTATGATCTTGAGGGAATAAAAATAAAAGAGAAGAGAAAGAGTAAAAAGAATTAAAGAGATATGATAATCTGATAATCCCCAAGTACAGGGAATCATCGTAGCAATTCCCAATGGTGGAGGTGATAAGTATGGAGTGTCGAGCCCACAAGGAGCTAGAGGTAAGATCAATATTCTCTCAAGTTCTATCTGCCACTGATACGACTCTACGTACACCGAATGTTTGCTTCCAACTAGAAACGAGAAATAAAACTACGTCATGGGTATGAATAGCATAACTTTGCATGATATCGGAGAGCCAAAATATAAAAGTAGGTGCTATTATCATAAAGTTAGAGTATATTACTAAATATTATAAATAGCGAGTGCGGAATAATGTTGGGGAACGTAACAGAAATTCAAAATTTTCTACGCATCACCAAGATCAATCTATGGAGAGACTAGAAATGAGAGAGAGGGGAGTGCATCTTCATACCCTTGAAGATCGCAATGCGGAAGCGTTAAAAGAACGCGGATGAAGGAGTCGTACTCGTAGCGATTCAGATCGCGGTTGATTCCGATCTAAGCGCCGAACAACAGCGCCTCCGCGTTCAACACACGTACAGCCCGGGGACGTCTCCTCCTTCTTGATCCAGCAAGGGGAGAGGAGAAGTTGAGGGAGATCTCCGGCAACACGATGGCGTGGTGGTGGAGCTTGCAGTCCTCCAGCCGGGCTTCGCCAAGCACTACTACTACGGAGGTGTTGGGGAGGGAGAGGGCTGCGCCCGGGGAAGGGGTGTGGCTCCCATGCGCCTCCCCACTATATATAGGGGTGGAGGGGGTTGGTTTCTTGCCCTCCAAGTCCATTGGGGCGTTGGCAAAGGTGGGGGAAAGAAATCCCATCATTTCCTTTCCCCACCGATTGTTATCCCCCTTTTTTAGGGATCTTGATCCTATCCCTTTGGGATATGATCTTATTTATTCTAAGGGGGGATCTTGGTGCGCCTTGACCAGGGGTGTGGGGCCTTTCCCCCCACTACCCACGTTCATGTGGGTCCCCACATGCAGGTGGGCCCCACTACGGAACCTTCTAGAATCTTCCCGGTACAATACCGAAAAATCCCGAACATTTTTCGGTGGCCAAAATAGGGCTTCCCATATATAAATCTTTACCTACGGACCATTCCGGAACTCCTCGTGACGTCCGGGATCTCATCCGGGACTCCGAACAACATTCGGTAACTGCACACTAATTCCCATAACAACTCTAGCGTCACCGAACCTTAAGTGTGTAGACCCTACGGGTTCGGGAATCATGCAGACATGACCAAGACAGCTCTCTGGCCAATAACCAACAGCGGGATCTGGATACCCATGTCGGCTCCCACATGTTCCATGATGATCTCATCGGATGAACCACGATGTCAGGGATTCAATCAATCCCGTATACAATTCCCTTTGTCTATCGGTATGCTACTTGCCCGAGATTCGATCATCGGTATCCCTATACCTTGTTCAATCCCGTTACCGGCAAGTCTCTTTACTCGTTCTGTAACGCATGATCCCGTGGCTAACTCATTAGTCACATTAAGCTCATTATGATGATGCATTACCGAGTGGGCCCAGAGATACCTCTCCGTCATACGGAGTGACAAATCCCAGTCTCGATTCGTGCCAACCCAACAGACACTTTCGGAGATACCTGTAGTGCACCTTTATAGCCACCCAGTTACGTTGTGACGTTTGTTACGCCCAAAGCACTCCTACGGTATCCGGGAGTTGCACAATCTCATGGTCTAAGAAAATGATACTTGACATTAGAAAAGCTTTAGCAGACGAACTACACGATCTTGTGCTGTGCTTAGGATTGGGTCTTGTCCATCACATCATTCTCCTAATGATGTGATCCTGTTATCAATGACATCCAATGTCCATGGTCAGGAAACCATGACCATCTGTTGATCCATGAGCCAGTCAACTAGAGGCTCACTAGGGACATGTTGTGGTCTATTTATTCACACATGTATTACGGTTTCCAGTTAATACAATTATAGCATGAACAATAGACAATTATCATGAACAAGGAAATACAATAATAACCATTTTCTTATTGCCTCTAGGGCATATTTCCAACAGTCTCCCACTTGCACTAGAGTCAATAATCTAGTTCACATCACTATGTGATTGTAATGAATTCAACACCCATGGGGTTTGATCCTATCTCGCTTGTGAGAGAGGTTTTTAGTCAACGGGTCTGAATCTTTCAGATCCGTGTGTGCTTTACAAATCTCTATGTCATCTCCTAGATGCAGCTACCACGCTCTATTTGGAGCTATTCCAAATAACTGTTCTACTATACGATTCCGGTTTACTACTCAGAATAATCCGGATTAGTGTCAAAGTTCGCATCGGCGTAACCCTTTATGAAGAACTATTTTACCACCTCCATAATCGAGAAAATTCCTTAGTCCACTAGTTACTAAGGATATGTTTGACCGCTGTCTTGTTATCCATTCCTGGATCATTCTTGTACCCCTTGACTGACTCGTGGCAAGGCACACTTCAGGTGCGGTACACAACATAGCATACTATGGAGCCTATGCCTGAAGCATAGGGAACGACCTTCGTCCATTCTCTCTCTTCTGCCGAGGTCATGTCTTGAGTCTTACTCAATACTCACACCTTATAACACAGCCAAGAACTCCTTCTTCGCCGATCTATTTTGAACTTCTTCAAAATCTTGTCACGGCATGTATTCATTTGAAAGTATTATTGAACGTTTTTGATCTATCCTTATAGATCTTGATGCTCAATGTTCAAGTAGCTTAATCCAGGTTTTCCATTGAAAAACACCTTTTCAAATACCCTATATGCTTTCTAGAAATTCTATATCATTTCTGATCAACAATACGTCAACAACATATACTCATCAGAAATTCTATAGTGTTCCCACTCACTTCTTTGGAAATACAAGTTTCTCATAAACTTTGTATAAATCCAAAATCTTTGATCATCTCATCAAAGCATATATTTCAACTCCGAGATGCTTACTCCAGTCCTTAGAAGGATTGCTGGAGTTTTCCATACTTATTAGCATATTTTAGGATTGTCAAAACTTTCTGGTTGTATCAGATACAACCTTTCCTCAAGAAAATCATCGAGGAAAATATATTTTGACATCCTATCTGCAAGATTTCATAAATAATGCAGTAGCTGCTAATATAATTCTAACAGACTCTTAGCATCGCTACGAGTGAGAAAGTATCATCATAGTCAACTCCTTGAACTTGTGGGAAAACTCAGCGACAAGTCGAGCTTTGTTAATGGTGACACTTACCATCATTGTCTGTCTTCCCTTTTAAAATCCATCTGTACCCAACAGCCTTATGACCATCAAGTAGTTCTTCCAAAGTCTACACTTTGTTTTATACACGGATCTTCTCTCGGATTTTATGGCCTCGAGCCATTTGTCAGAATCCGGGCCCACCATCGCTTCTCAATAGCTCGTAGGTTCATTGTTGTCTAGCAACATGACTTCCAAGACAGGATTACGTACCGCTCTAAAGTAGTACGCATCCTTGTTGACCTACGAGGTTTGGTAGTGACTTGATCCGAAGTTTCATGATCACTATCATAAGCTTCCACTTCAATTGGTGTAGGTGCCACATGAACAACTTCCTGTGCCCTGATACACACTAGTTGAAGTGATGGTTCAATAACCTCATCAAGTCTCCACCATCCTCCCACTCAATTATTTTGAGAGAAACTTTTCCTCGAGAAAGGACCCGATTCTAGAAACAATCCCTTTTGCTTCCGGATCTGAGACAGGAGGTATACCCAACTGTTTTGGGTATTCTATGAAGATGCATTTATCCGCTTTGGGTTCGAGCTTATCAGCCTGAAACTTTTTCGCATAAGCGTCGCAGCCCCAAAATTTAAGAACGACAGCTTAGGTTTCTCTAAACCATAGTTCATACGGTGTCATCTCAACGGAATTACGTGGTGCCCTATTTAAAGTGAATGCGGTTGTCTCTAATGCCTAACCCATAAACGATAGTGGTAATTCGATAAGAGACATCATGGTTTGCACCACATCCAATAGGGTGCAGCTATGATGTTCGGACACACCATCACACTATGGTGTTCCAGGCGGTATTAGTTGTGAAACAATTTCCACAATGTCTTAATTGTGTGCCAAACTCGTAACTCAGATGTTCATCTCTATGATCATATCATAGACATTTTATCCTCTTGTGACGACGATCTTCAACTTCACTCTGAAGTTACTTGAACCTTTCAATAATTCAGACTTGTGTTTCATCAAGTAAATATTCTCAGCATCTACTCAAATCATCTGTGAAGTAAGAGCATAGCGATATCCACTGCATGCCTCAACACTCATTGGATTGCACACATCAAATGTATTACTTCCAACAAGTTGCTTTCTTGTTCCATCTTACTGAAAACGAGGCCTTTCAGTCATCTTGCCCATGTGGTATGATTTGCATGTCTCAAGTGATTCAAAATCAAGTGAGTCCAAACGATGGAGTTTCTTCATGCGTATAAACCAGTAGACATGGTTTGCATGTCTCAAACTTTTCAAAAACGAGTGAGTCCAAAGATCCATCAACATGGAGCTTCTTCATGCGTTTTATACCAACATGACTCAAATGGTAGTGCCACAAGTATGTGGTATTATCATCACTATCTTATATCTTTTGGAATGAACATGTGTATCACTACAATCGAGATTCAATAAACCATTCATTTTAGGTGCAATACCATTGATGGTATTATTCAAATAAACAGAGTAACCATTATTCTCCTTAAATGAATAACCGTATTGCGATAAACATAATCCAATCATGTCTATGCAAACACTGAATAACAATTATTTAGGTTTAACACCAATATCGATGGTAGAGGGAGCATGCCATGCTTGATCACATCAACCTTGGAAACACTTCCAACACATATCGTCATCTCACCTTCAGCTAGTTTCCGTTTATTCTGTAGCCTTTTATTTCGAGTTACTAACACTTAGCAACTGAACCCGTATTTTAATACCCTGGTGCTACTAGGAGTACTAGTGAAGTACACATTATAATGTATATCCAATATACTTCTGTCGACCTTGCCAGCCTTCTCATTTACCGAGTATCTAGGGTAGTTCTGATTCAGTGACCGTTCCCCTCATTATAGAAGAACTTAGTCTCGGGTTTGGGTTCAACCTTGGGTTTCTTCACTAGAGCAGCAACTGATTTGCCGTTTTATGAAGTATCCCTTCTTTCCCTTGCGCTTCTTGAAACTAGTGGTTTAACCATCAACAATTGATGCTCCTTCTTGATTTCTACTTTCGCGGTGTCAAACATCACGAGTTGCTCAAGGATCATCATGTATATCCCTGATATGTTATAGTTCATCACGAAGCTCCAATAGCTTGGTGGCAGTGACTATGGAGAACCATCACTATCTCATCTGGAAGATTAACTCCCACTCGATTCAAGCGATTGTAGTACTCAGACAATCTGAGCACATGCTCAACGATTAAGCTTTTCTCCCTTAGTTTGCAAGCTTAAGAAACTTGTCATAGGTCTCATACCTCTTGACGGTGGCACTAGTCTGAAATTCCAATTTCAGTCTTTGGAACATCTCATATGTTCTGCGACATTTCAAAAAACGTCTTTTGGTGCCACAATTCTAAACCGTTAGTATTACGCACTGAACTATCACGTAGTCATCAAAACGTGTATGTCAGATGTTTCCCAACATCTACAGACGACGCTCGAGGTTCAACACACTGAGCGGTGCATTAAGGACATAGCCCTTCTGTGCAGCAATGAGGACAATCCTCAGTTCACGGACCCAGTCCGCATAATTGCTACTGTCAACTCTCAACTAAATTTTCTCTAGGAACATATCTAAAACAGTAGAACCAAAGCGTGAGCTATGACATAATTTGCAAAGACCTTTTGAATATGTTCATGATAATTAAGTTCATCTAATTATTTAATGAACTCCCACTTAGATAGACATCCCTCTAGTCATCTAAGTGATACATGATCCGAGTCAACTAGGCCGTGTCCGATCATCACGTGAGACGGACTAGTCATCATCGGTGAACATCTTCATGTTGACCGTATCTTCTATACGACTCATGTTCGACCTTTCGGTCTCTTGTGTTCCGAGGTCATGTCTGTGCATGCTAGGCTTGTCAAGTCAACCTAAGTGTTTTGCATGTGTAAATCTGGCTTACACCCGTTGTATGTGAACGTTAGAATCTATCACACCCGATCATCACGTGGTGCTTCAAAACAACGAACTTTCGCAACGGTGCACAGTTAGGGGGAACACTTTCTTGAAATTATTATGAGGGATCATCTTATTTGCTACCGTCGTTCTAAGCAAATAAGATGCATAAACATGATAAACATCACATGCAATCAAATAGTGACATGATATGGCCAATATCATTTTTCTCCTTTTGATCTCCATCTTCGGGGCTCCATGATCATCATCGTCACCGGCATGACACCATGATCTCCATCATCGTGTCTCCATGAAGTTGTCTCGCCAACTATTACTTCTACTACTATGGCTAACGGTTTAGCAATGAAGTAATTACCTGGCGTTATTCAGTGGCACGCAGGTCATACAAGAAATAGAGACAACCCCTATGGCTCCTGCCGGTTGTTATACTCATCAACATGCAAGTCGTGATTCCTATTACAAGAATACGATCAATCTCATACATCACATATATTTCATTCATCACATCCTTCTTGGCCATATCACATCACACGGCATATGCTGCAAAAACAAGTTAGACGTCCTCTAATTGTTGTTGCAAGTTTTTTACGTGGCTGCTATAGGTTTCTAGCAAGATCGTTTCTTACCTACGCCAAAACTACAATGTGACATTCCAATTGCTATTTACCCTTCATAAGGACCCTTTTCATCAAATCCGATCCGACTAAAGTGGGAGAGACTGGCACCCGCTAGCCACCTTATGCAACAAGTGCATGTCAGTCGGTGGAACCTGTCCCACGTAAGTGTACGTGTAAGGTTGGTCCGGGCCGCTTCATCCCACAATACTGTTGAAACAAGATAGGACTAGTAACGGTAAGCATATTGAACAAAACCAACATCCACAACTACTTGTGTTCTACTCGTGCATAGAATCTACGCAATAGACCTAGCTCATGATGCCACTGTTGGGGAACGTAGCAGAAATTTTCTACGCATCACCAAGATCAATCTATGGAGAGACTAGCAATGAGAGAGAGGGGAGTGCATCTTCATACCCTTGAAGATCGCGATGCGGAAGCGTTAAAAGAACGCGGATGAAGGAGTCGTACTCGTAGCGATTCAGATCGCGGTTGATTCCGATCTAAGCGCCGAACAACAGCGCCTCCGCGTTCAACACACGTACAGCCCGGGGACGTCTCCTCCTTCTTGATCCAGCAAGGGGAGAGGATAAGTTGAGGGAGAGCTCCGGCAGCACGACGGCGTGGTGGTGGAGCTTGCAGTTCTCCGGCAGGGCTTCACCAAGCACTACTACTACGGAGGTGTTGGGGAGGGAGAGGGCTGCGCCAAGGGAAGGGGTGTGGCTACCATGCGCCTCCCCACTATATATAGGGGTGGAGGGGGTTGGTTTCTTGCCCTCCAAGTCCATTGGGGCGTTGGCAAAGGTGGGGGAAAGAAATCCCATCATTTCCTTTCCCCACCGATTGTTATCCCCCTTTTTTAGGGATCTTGATCCTATCCCTTTGGGATATGATCTTATTTATTCTAAGGGGGGATCTTGGTGCGCCTTGACCAGGGGTGTGGGGCCTTTCCCCCCACTACCCACGTTCATGTGGGTCCCCACATGCAGGTGGGCCCCACTACGGAACCTTCTAGAATCTTCCCGGTACAATACCGAAAAATCCCGAACATTTTTCGGTGGCCAAAATAGGGCTTCCCATATATAAATCTTTACCTACGGACCATTCCGGAACTCCTCGTGACGTCCGGGATCTCATCCGGGACTCCGAACAACATTCGGTAACTGCACACTAATTCCCATAACAACTCTAGCGTCACCGAACCTTAAGTGTGTAGACCCTACGGGTTCGGGAATCATGCAGACATGACCAAGACAGCTCTCTGGCCAATAACCAACAGCGGGATCTGGATACCCATGTCGGCTCCCACATGTTCCATGATGATCTCATCGGATGAACCACGATGTCAGGGATTCAATCAATCCCGTATACAATTCCCTTTGTCTATCGGTATGCTACTTGCCCGAGATTCGATCGTCGGTATCCCTATACCTTGTTCAATCCCGTTACCGGCAAGTCTCTTTACTCGTTCTGTAACGCATGATCCCGTGGCTAACTCATTAGTCACATTAAGCTCATTATGATGATGCATTACCGAGTGGGCCCAGAGATACCTCTCCGTCATACGGAGTGACAAATCCCAGTCTCGATTCGTGCCAACCCAACAGACACTTTCGGAGATACCTGTAGTGCACCTTTATAGCCACCCAGTTACGTTGTGACGTTTGTTACGCCCAAAGCACTCCTACGGTATCCGGGAGTTGCACAATCTCATGGTCTAAGAAAATGATACTTGACATTAGAAAAGCTTTAGCAGACGAACTACACGATCTTGTGCTGTGCTTAGGATTGGGTCTTGTCCATCACATCATTCTCCTAATGATGTGATCCTGTTATCAATGACATCCAATGTCCATGGTCAGGAAACCATGACCATCTGTTGATCCATGAGCTAGTCAACTAGAGGCTCACTAGGGAGATGTTGTGGTCTATTTATTCACACATGTATTACGGTTTCTAGTTAATACAATTATAGCATGAACAATAGACAATTATCATGAACAAGGAAGTACAATAATAACCATTTTATTATTGCCTCTAGGGCATATTTCCAACAAATAATGATGGATCGGTGTGCGGAATTGTCCCCACGTCAATTGGACTCCGTTTGGTATTCCTTTTCTGTAAAACTAAAAAACAAGGAAAAAACAGAAACTAGCATTGGGCTCTAGGTTAATAGGTTAGTCCCAAAACTCATATAAAATAGCATATAAAACATCCAAGATGAATAATATAATAGCAACAATACTTCATAAATTATAGATACTTTGGAGACGTATCAGCATCCCCAAGCTTAATTCCTGCTCGTCCTTGAGTAGGTAAATGATAAAAGAAATAATTTATGAAGTGTGAATGCTAGCAGGTGCATAAGTTTGATCAATTATAATTTCAACCACCTTTTATAGCATCATTATATGTCATATCAGTAGCTCATCTCATAAAACTTCTCATGATCAAGTAACAAGCTATTCACATGTTAAAGCATAGACCATTAACTTTCTTGAAAACTAACAAACTATGTTCTCAGTCATCAAACAATTGCAATTCATCTTATTTTCAGGAAGGGTCTATGTAAGAGCTTTGATTTAGCATATCACACATACTCAACTATCATTTAATCTTTCACAATTGCCAACACTCACGTGATAATTATGGGTTCAAAGTTTTAATCGAACACAGAGAAAGATAGGGGCTTATAGTTTCGCCTCCCAACCTTTTACCTCAAGGGTAATTTCAACAATAATACTTTATGAAAACCTACATCCAAGTGGATATATATATATATATATATATATATATATATATATATATATATATATATATATATATATATATATATATATATATATATATATATGAATCGCTCCAACACAAAGTGCTTGCCAAAGGAAAAAGCGTAAAAAGGAAAGGTGAAAGTCACCATGACTCTTGTATAAGGGTAGAAGGTAAAAGTAAAAGATAGGCCCTTCGCAGAGGGATGCAGAGGTTGTCATGTGCTTTTATGGTTGGATGCACAAAATCTTAATGCAAAAGAACGTCACTTTATATTGCCGCTTGTGATAAAGACCTTTATTATGCAGTCCGTCGCTTTTATTTCTTCCCTATCACAAGTTCGTATAAAGCTTATTTTCTTCGCACTAATAGATCATACATATTTAGAGAGCAATTTTTATTGCATGCACCGATGACAACTTACTTGTAGGATCTTACTCAATCCATAGGTAGGTATGGTGGACTCTCATGGCAAAACTGGTTTAAGGGATGTTTGGAAGCACAAGTAGTATTTCTACTTGGTGCAAAGAATTTGGCTAGCATGAGAGGGAAAGGCAAGCTCAACATGTTGGATGATCCAAGACAATATAACGTTTCGGATATAGGAAAACATAACCCATTAAGTTGTCTTCTTGTCCAACATCAACCTTTTAGCATGTCATATTTTAATGAGTGCTCACAATTACAAAACATGTCCAAGATAGTATATTTATATGTGAAATCTCTCTTCCTTCAATATTCTTTCATGAATTGTTCGAGTGACCAATTCTGCGTTTGCTAACTTTCAATAAGTTTACTACCTATACTTATTCTGTTTGAAGTCATTACTCCCCATGGTATAAGCATATGAAACATATATAAATTCAGATTTATGCCAATTCATTCAACCATTTACTCATAGGATGTACGTGATGCACATGAGTAAATGACAAACTACTCGAAAAGATATAAGTGAATGACACTGAGTAGTAAAATAATTAACTAGCCATGGGAGCATTCTTTTTCATTCAAGATTTCAGATCCAATGATTTTATTCAAACATCAAGTAAGATTGAAAATATGCTCCAAGCAAAACACATATCATGTGACGAATAAAAATATAGCTTCGAGTAAGGTATACCGATAGTTTTGAAGACGAAAGAGGGGATGCCTTCCGGGGCATCCCCAAGCTTAGGCGCTTGAGTCTTCCTTGAATATTACCTTAGGGTGCCTTGGGCATCCCCAAGCTTAGGGTCTTTCCGCTCCTTATTCTCCTCATATCGATATCTCACCCAAAGCTTGAAAACTTCAATCACACAAAACTTAATGGAACTTAGTGAGATAGGTTAGCATGATAAAGAGTAAACCATTCACTTTGGTACTGTCAAAGACAACGTTCATAATTGTTCTCACACAATGCCTACTATACCATATCATTTCTACAATTTATATTGAGAAATATAATCCATACAAACTAGAAAACAAGCAAACTATGCAATGAAAACATAATCTGTCAGAAACAGAACAGTCCGTAATGATCTAAACAGAAACCATACTTCTGATACTCTAAAAATTACGAAATGAATTGGTGGACATGAGGAATTTTTATATTAATCTTCTGCAAAAAGAATCAACTCAAAATAACTCTTCTGTAAAAAAAAAAGGCAGCTAACCTGGTGAGCGCAAAGTTTCTGTTTTTTACAGCAAGATCACATTAACTTTCACCCAAGTCTTCCCAAAGGTCTTACTTGGTACTTTATTGAAACAAAAGCTATAAAACATGGTTAATACATTAGCTTAATCATGTAAACACACAAAAGCATTAAGGGTAAATATTGGGTTGTCTCCCAACAAGTGTTTTTCTTTAATGCCTTTTAGCTTTATTGATCGTCTTGAGGTCCTTGTGGGGCGTTTCAATGGTGGAAGGCCATGTGGGATATGTGTGTCACTGCTGCACTCGTTGAACAGGTCCAACTGTGTTGATAAACTTATGGTACAAACTGTTTTCTGTTATATATGTTGTTTATAAACTCTTGCTTATGCACAGTTTTACAGCTGTGATCTTTTTGAAACAGGAACTGCCCCGGTCTATTGTTCCTATACAGATGCCTGAGCATGGTCGGGTCAGACTTGCACTTGGTCACAACATGATGTTTATGTCGACTTACTCCATTCCCCTTGGAGGTGAAAAGATACTTATTCATGGGTGGTCTCAAATAATGAAGGCCCGTCCATCTTGGAGAATAGGATAGAAGATTATGTTCCTGCTTTTCCATGGCTCTAAAGCGAATATCCTGTTTATTAACCACATTGCAAGATGAAGCCGCTTTTAGAAGGTTGTGGATGTGCGGGGTGGCGCCTGGGCCTTGTCCTGGGGCTTGGCGGCCTCACCCTTTGGTTAACTGTAGGAAAAGTAGCACTGTTTGAGGCGTGTTTTGTACGGTTGAACCTGTATAAGTACTCATACTGCTTTCAGCTATGGTTATTAAGTGCCCCTACTGGTTTCAGTTAAGGTTGTTAAGTACTCCTGCTGCTTTCATAGTCTGTCGTGTTTCTTTAGTCCTGTCTTCCTCCAGCCACCAAAACCAAACTAGCGTGGCGGGGCTGCCTGCTTCCGCCTCCCATGACTGGTTGCGCCTCAGCGCACGCATCGCCGTCCCGCCGTCTCCTAAATCATTAACGCCGACCTCCGAGGCCTCACGGTCGTCCTCCGTGCGCTTTGCTGCGCTCACCGCGGCGCCGCCCTCTCGCGTTGTCAACATGGTCAACAAACAAGAGGAATCGGTAGAGGACTGTATGTGGAGAGGATAACAGTAGGGGCCCACCATGTCCATGGCCGGACGCAAGGAAGTTCCTCATTTTTTGTTATATATATACTCCATTGTTAGCGTATGGAAAAAGTAAATGCTTCCTGCTAGTGGTTTCCTGACATCTGGGACCCACGACATTGTCAGCGTATATAGTCAATAGACAAGAGAACATCACAAGATCGGCTGATACCTAGGCCGTAGCTACTCAAGCAGTATTTTTTGTTATTATTGGGACGGAGCAGGGTTTTAACTGGGTTGTGGCCCGTCTAGCCCAGGCTTATATTTTATGTTCACCACATGACCAACCCAACTATTTTTTGTTTGTGAAAATGAGCCCAGTTTATTTTTCTGAAGAATACCGAATCCAGGCCTAATTATTTTTCTACGCCCTGATTGGCTGCAACTCTTTCAAGACGCCTGCAAATCTTGAAAGTAATATGAAATGGGTTGTAAATATAAAAAATAGATGACAAATTGTCAATTACTTTATAATTCCTAAAAAAATTAACATTTTTAGATTCCAATTTCACTGGGCTTTAACCTAATTCAAATATATATATATATATATATATATATATATATATATATATATATATATATATTCAAAGTACTTTAAATCTGGCTCGACATTTCGGTATTAGAAATAGTTTGGGACCCACAGAAATATGCGAAATTTTGTTTAAATTTTTAACCCTGGCCAACAAAGAAAACGGACTGCAATAAATTGCATAAGAAGTTGCAATGAGCTAAATATAAATTATTAAAAAAATAGGGAATGGTATGACTTGTGGGCCTATTAAGTTGACGTGTATGCAAGATTTTTTTACTTATTATATGCGACAACAAACGATTCTAGCAGATGTAACCGTTGGATGTCAATTCAACGGCCGTCGTGTTTCTTCAATCTGTGATCTTCTTGCTCCAACCGCCAAATCTAGCGCCGGCGGGACCGCCTGCTCCCACCTCCCATGGACGGCTATGCTGCCGCGCAGGCCTCAGCACCCCCTACTACTCCCACCGCTGGCCAGGCCATCCCTCTACTCACCCACATCCCTCCACTGTTGTGGCTTCGCCGCCTCCGGGTCATTCCCTTCCTGGGTCTCGCCGTCGTCCATCGCGCTGGTGTTCTCGGCACGGCGTGGTCAACGTTGTCAACAAACGACAACATCGAAAGAGGGACGTACATGGAGAGGCTGACAGTTCGGACCCACATGGTCCATGGCTGCAAGCAAGCAAGTACCTCCTTATTACGCCAAAAAGAAAGAATACTCCCGCTGACAGCTCTGACCCACCAGCTATATCTTCGCACGCAAGGAAGTGCCTCCTTATTACGCACAAAAAATGAATACTCCCGCTGCTAGCTGGGACCCACCATAGTGGGAGGCTAACTTGTGGGCCTACTAAGTTGATGGGGATGGAGGGCTTTGTCAATTTAGTCAATATGAATGATTCTAGCTCCCGTGACCGTACGATGTCCATCCAATGGTGGTAGTGCTTCTTTAACCTCTGGTATTGTTGCTCCAGCCACCCAAACTAGCACCGGTCGTGCCGCGTGCTCCTGCTTCCCGTGGCCGGCAGTGATGCCGCGGAGGCCTCACCGCCCCTACTACTCCCACCGCTGGCGAGGCCCTGCGGCGACGGCAGCCTCACACCGCAGCCGAACCAGTGAACCCTCGCGTACTCCTCTCCGCATGGGCATCCACTACTGATACGTCCATTTTGCATCACGGTTTTATATCGATATTTATTGCATTATGGGTTGTTATTACACGTTATGTCACAATACTTATGCCTATTCTCTCTTATTTTACAAGGTTCACATGAAGAGGGAGAATGCCGGCAGCTGGAATTCTGGGCTGGAAAAGGAGCAAATATTAGAGACCTATTCTGCACAGCTCCAAAAGTCCTGAAACTTCACAGAAGTTATTTTTGGAACTAATAAAAAATACTGGCGAAATAATCCATCAGAGGGGGCCCACACCCTGGCCACGAGGGTGGGGGGCGCGCCCTACCCCTGTGCCCCCTGCCTCGTGGGCCCCCTGGCAGGCCTCCGGTTACCATGTTCTCCTATATGAAGTCTTTCGTCCGAGAAAAAATCATAAGCAAGCTTTTGGAAACAAACTCCGCCGCCACGAGGCGGAACCTTGGCAGAATCAATCTAGGGCTCCGGCAGAGCTGTTCTGCCGGGGAAACTTCCCTCCGGGAGGGGGAAATTATCGCCATCAGGACACGTCTCCCTCATATCTACTTTTCCAAACACTTTTGCCCTTGTTTTGGACTCTAACTTGCATGATTTTAATGGAACTAACCTGGACTGACGCTGTTTTCAGCAGAATTGCCATGGTGTTATTTTTGTGTAGAAACAAAAGTTCTCGGAATGACCAGAAACTTCACAGAGATTATTTTTGGAAACATTAAAAAATACTAGTGAAAGAATCAAGGCCAGGGGCCCACACCCTTTCCACGAGGGTGGGGGCGCGCCCCCTGCCTCGTGGGCCCTTGGAGCTCCACCGTCCTCAACTCCAACTTCATATATTCGTGTTCAGGGACAAAAAAATCAGAGAGAAAGATTTATCGCGTTTTATGATATGGAGCCACCGCCAAGCCCTAAACTCTCTCGGGAGGGCTGATCTGGAGTCCGTTCGGGGCTCCGGAGAGGGGAATCCGTTGCCATCGTCATCATCAACCATTCTCCATCACCAATTTCATGGTGCTCACCGCCGTGCGTGAGTAATTCCATCATAGGCTTGCTGGATGGTGATGGGTTGGATGAGATTTATCATGTAATTGAGTTAGTTTTGTTAGGATTTGATCCCTAGTATCCACTATGTTCTGAGATTGATGTTGCTATGACTTTGCTATGCTTAATGCTTGTCACTAGGGCCCGAGTGCCATGATTTTAGATCTGAACCTATTATGTTTTCATGAATATATGTGAGTTCTTGATCCTATCTTGCAAGTCTATAGTCACCTACTATGTGTTATGATCCGGCAACCCCGAAGTGACAGTAATCGGGACCACTGCCGGTGACGACCGTAGTTTGAGGAGTTCATGTATGCACTAAGTGTTAATTCTTTGGTCTGGTACTCTATTAAAAGGAGGCCTTAATATCCCTTAATTTCCAATAGGACCCCGCTGCCACGGGAGGGTAGGACAAAAGATGTCAAGCAAGTTCTTTTCCATAAGCACGTATGACTATATTTGGAATACATGCCTACATTACATTGATGAATTGGAGCTTGTTGGGGAACGTAGTAATTTCAAAAAAATTCCTACGCACACGCAAGATCATGGTGATGCATAGCAACGAGAGGGGAGAGTGTTGTCTACGTACCCTCGTAGACCGAAGCGGAAGCGTTGACGCAACATAGAGGAAGTAGTCGTACGTCTTCCCGGTCCAACCGATCCAAGCACCGTTACTCCGGCACCTCCGAGTTCTTGGCACACGTTCAGCTCGATGACGCTCCCCGGGCTCCGATCCAGCAAAGCTTCGGGGAGGAGTTCCGTCAGCACGACGGCGTGGTGACGATCTTGATGTTCAACCGTCGCAGGGCTTCGCCTAAGCACCGCTACAATATGATCGAGGTGTAATATCATGGAGGGGGGCACCGCACACGGCTAAGGAACGATCACGAAGATCAACTTGTGTGTCTATGGGGTGCCCCCTGCCCCCGTATATAAAGGAGTGGAGGAGAGGAGGTCCGGCCCTCTCTATGGCGCGCCCTAGGGGAATCCTACTCCCGGTGGGAGTAGGACTCCTTTTCCTAGTCCAACTAGGAGTCCTTCCATGTAGTAGGAGTAGGAGAGAAGGAAGGGGAAGGGAGAAGGGAAGGAAGGAGGGGGCGCAACCCCTCCCCTAGTCCAATTCGGACTAGGCCTTGGGGGGGCGCGCGGCCTGCCCTAGGCAGTCCCTCTCTCTTTCCCGTATGTCCCAATAAGGCCCAATACTTTTCCCCCGTATTCCCGTAACTCCCCGGTACTCCGAAAAATACCCGAACCACTCAGAACCTTTCCGATGTCCGAATATAGTCGTCCAATATATCGATCTTTACGTCTCGACCATTTCGAGACTCCTCGTCATGTCCCCGATCTCATCCGGGACTCCGAACTCCTTCGGTACATCAAAACTCATAAACTCATAATATAACTGTCATCGAAACCTTAAGCGTGCGGACCCTACGGTTCGAGAACAATGTAGACATGACCGAGACATGTCTCAGGTCAATAACCAATAGCAGAACCTGGAAGCTCATATTGGCTCCTACATATTCTACGAAGATCTTTATCGGTCAGACCGCATAACAACATACGTTGTTCCCTTTGTCATCGGTATGTTACTTGCCCGAGATTCGATCGTTGGTATCTCAATACCTACTTCAATCTCGTTACCGGCAAGTCTCTTTACTCGTTCCGTAATACATCATCCCGCAACTAACTCATTAATTGCAATGCTTGCAAGGCTTAAGTGATGTGCATTACCGAGAGGGCCCAGAGATACCTCTCCGACATTCGGAGTGACAAATCCTAATCTCGAAATACGCCAACCCAACAAGTACCTTCGGAGACACCTGTAGAGCACCTTTATAATCACCCAGTTACGTTGTGACGTTTGGTAGCACACAAAGTGTTCTTCCGGTAAACGGGGGTTGCATAATCTCATAGTCATAGGAACATGTATAAGTCATGAAGAAAGCAATAGCAACATACTAAACGATCGGGTGCTAAGCTAATGGAATGGGTCATGTCAATCAGATTATTCACCTAATGATGTGATCCCATTAATCAAATAACAATTCTTTGTCCATGGTTAGGAAACATAACCATCTTTGATTAACGAGCTAGTCAAGTAGAGGCATACTAGTGACACTCTGTTTGTCTATGTATTCACACATGTATTATGTTTTCGTTTAATACAATTCTAGCATGAATAATAAAGATTTATCATGAAATAAGGAAATAAATAATAACTTTTTTATTGCCTCTAGGGCATATTTCCTTCAGTCTCCCACTTGCACTAGAGTCAATAATCTAGTTCACATCGCCATGTGATTTAACAGCAATAGTTCACATCACCATGTGATTAACACCCATAGTTCACATCGATATGTGACCAAGCGCAAAAGGGTTTACTAGAGTCAGTAATCTAGTTCACATCGCTGTGTGATTAACACCCAAAGAGTACTAAGGTGTGATCATGTTTTGCTTGTGAGATAATTTTAGTCAACTGGTCTGTCATATTCAGATCCGTAAGTATTTTGCAAATTTCTATGTCAACAATACTCTGCACGGAGCTACTCTAGCTAATTGCTCCCACTTTCAATATGTATCTAGACCGAGACTTAGAGTCATCTAGATTAGTGTCAAAACTTGCATCGAAGTAACCCTTTACGACGAACCTTTTGTCACCTCCATAATCGAGAAACATATCCTTATTCCACTAAGGATAGTTTTGACCGCTGTCCAGTGATCTACTCCTAGATCACTATTTACTCCCTTGCTAAACACATTGTAGGGTATACAATAGATCTGGTACACAGCATGGCATGCTTTATAGAACCTATGGCCAAGGCATAGGGAATGACTTTCATTCTCTTTCTATCTTCTGTCGTGGTCGGGTTTTGAGTCTTACTCAATTTCACACCTTGTAACATAGGCAAGAACTCTTTCTTTGACTGTTCCATTTTGAACTACTTCAAAATCTTGTCAAGGTATGTACTCATTGAAAACTTATCAAGCGTCTTGATCTATCTCTATAGATCTTGATGCTTAATATGTAAGCAACTTCACCGAGGTTCTTCTTCGAAAAACTCCTTTCAAATACTCCTTTATGCTTCGCAGAATAATTCTACATTATTTTCGATCAACAATATGTCATTTACATATACTTATCAGAAATGCTGTAGTGCTCCCACTCACTTTCTTGTAAATACAGGCTTCACCACAAGTCTGTATAAAACTATATGCTTTGATCAACTTATCAAAGCGTATATTCCAACTCCGAGATGCTTGCACCAGTCCATAGATGGATCGCTGGAGCTTGCATATTTTGTTAACACCTTTAGGATCGACAAATCCTTCTAGTTGCATCGTATACAACTCTTCTTTAATAAATCCATTAAGGAATGCAGTTTTGTTTATCCATTTGCCGGATTTCATAAAATGCGGCAATTGCTAACATGATTCGGACAGACTTAAGCATAGATACGAGTGAGAAACTCTCATCGTAGTCAACACTTTGAACTTGTCGAAAACATTTTGCGACAATTCTAGCTTTGTAGATAGTAACACTACTATCAGCGTCTGTCTTCCTCTTGAAGATCCATTTATTTTCTATGGCTTGCCGATCATCGGGCAAATCCATCAAAGTCCATACTTTGTTCTCATACATGGATCCCATCTCAGATTTCATGGCCTCAAACCATTTTGCGGAATCTGGGCTCATCGTCGCTTCCTCATAGTTCGTAGGTTCGTCATGGTCAAGTAACATGACCTCCAGAATAGGATTACCATACCACTCTGGTTGACCTACGAGGTTCGGTAGTAACTTGATCCGAAGTTACATGATCATCATCATTATCTTCCTCACTAATTAGTGTAGTAGTCACAGGAACAGATTTCTGTGATGAACTACTTTCCAATAAGGGAGCAGGTACAGTTACCTTATCAAGTTCTACTTTCCTCCCACTCACTTCTTTCGAGAGAAACTCCTTCTCTAGAAAGGATCCATTCTTAGCAACGAATGTCTTGCCTTCGGATCTGTGATAGAAGGTGTACCCACCAATCTCCTTTGGGTATCCTATGAAGACATATTTCTCCGATTTTGGTTTGAGCTTATCAGGATGAAACTTTTTCATATAAGCATCACAACCCCAAACTTTAAGAAACGACAACTTTGGTTTCTTGCTAAACCACAGTTCATATAGTGTCGTCTCAACGGATTTAGATGGTGCCCTATTTAACGTGAATGCAACTGTCTCTAATGCATAACCCCAAAACGATAGTGGTAAATCGGTAAGAAACATCATAGATTGCACTATATCCAATAAAGTACGGTTATGACGTTCGGACACACCATTATGCTGTGGTGTTCCAGGTGGCATGAGTTTGTGAAACTATTCCACATTGTTTTAATTGAAGGCCAAAGTCGTAACTCAAATATTTTACCTCTGCGATCATATCGTAGAAACTTTTATTTTTGTTACGATGATTCTCCACTTCACTCTGAAATTCTTTGAACTTTTCAAATGTTTCAAACTAGTGTTTCATTAAGTAGATATACTCATATCTACTCAAATCATCTGTGAAGGTCAGAAAATAATGATACCCGCCGCGAGCCTTAACACTCATCGGATCGCATACATCAGTATGTATTATTTCCAACAAGTCAGTTTCTCGCTCCATTGTTCTGGAGAACGGAGTTTTAGTCATCTTGCCCATAAGGCATGGTACGCAAGCATCAAGTGATTCATAATCAAGTGATTCCAAAATCCCATCAGCATGGAGTTTCTTCATGCTCTTTACACCAATATGACCTAAACGGCGGTGCCACAAATAAGTTGCACTATCATTATTAACTTTGCATCTTTTGGCTTCAATATTATGAATATGTGTATCACTACGATCGAGATCCAACGAACCATTTTCATTGGGTGTGTAACCATCTAAGGTTTTATTCATGTAAACAGAACAACAATTTATTCTCTTACTTAAATGAATAACCGTATTGCAATAAACATGATCAAATCATATTCATGCTCAACGCAAACACCAAATAACACTTATTTAGGTTCAACACTAATCCCGAAAGTATAGGGAGTGTGCAATGATGATCATATCAATTTTGGAACCACTTCCAACACACATCGTCACTTCACCCTTAACTAGTCTCTGTTCATTCTGCAACTCCCGTTTCGAGTTACTACTCTTAGCAACTGAACTAGTATCAAATACCGAGGGGTTGCTATGAACACTAGTAAAATACACATCAATAATCTGTATATCAAATATACCTTTGTTCACTTTGCCATCCTTCTTATCCGCCAAATACTTGGGGCAGTTCCGCTTCCAGTGACCAGTCCCTTTGCAGTAGAAGCACTCAGTCTCAGACTTAGGTCCAGACTTGGGCTTCTTCACTTGAGCAGCAACTTGCTTGCCATTCTTCTTGAAGTTCCCCTTCTTCCCTTTGCCCTTTTCCTGAAACTAGTGGTCTTGTTAACCATCAACACTTGATGTTTTTCTTGATTTCTACCTTCGTCGATTTCAGCATCACGAAGAGCTTGGGAATTGTTTCCGTTATCCCTTGCATATTATAGTTCATCACGAAGTTCTACTAACTTGGTGATGGTGACTAGAGAATTCTGTCAATCACTATCTTATCTGGAAGATTAACTCCCACTTGATTCAAGCGATTGTAGTACCCAGACAATCTGAGCACATGCTCACTAGTTGAGCGATTATCCTCCATCTTTTAGCTATAGAACTTGTTGGAGTCTTCATATCTCTCAACTCAGGTATTTGCTTGAAATATTAACTTCAACTCCTGGAACATCTCATATGCTCCATGACGTTCAAACGTCTTTGAAGTCTCGATTCTAAGCTGTTAAGCATGGTGCACTTAAACTATCAAGTAGTCATCATATTGAGCTAGCCAAACATTCATAACGTCTGCATCTGCTCCTGCAATAGGTCTGTCACCTAGCGGTGCATCAAGGACATAATTCTTCTGTGCAGCAATGAGGATAAACCTCAGAGCACGGATCCAATCCGCATCATTCCTACTAACATCTTTCAACATAATTTTCTCTAGGAACATATCAAAATAAACATATGAAAGCAACAATGCGAGCTATTGATCTACAACATAGATATGCTAATACTACCAGGACTAAGTTCATGATAAATTAAAGTTCAATTAATCATATTACTTAAGAACTCCCACTTAGAAAGACATCCCTCTAATCCTCTAAGTGATCACGTGATCCATATCAACTAAACCATGTCCGATCATCACGTGAGATGGAGTAGTTTCAATGGTGAACATCATTATGTTGATCATATATACTATATGATTCACGCTTGACCTTTCGGTCTCCGTGTTCTGAGGCCATATCTGTTATATGCTAGGCTCGTCAAGTTAAACCTGAGTATTCCGCGTGTGCAACTGTTTTGCACTCGTTGTATTTAAACGTAGAGCCTATCACACCCGATCATCACGTGGTGTCTCAGCACGAAGAACTTTCGCAACAGTGCATACTCAGGGAGAACACTTTTACTATGATAATTTAGTGAGAGATCATCTTATAAAGCTACCGTCGAACCAAGCAAAATAAGATGTATAAAAGATAAACATCACATGCAATCATAATATGTGACATGATATGGCCATCATCATCTTGTGCCTTTGATCTCCATCTCCAAAGCATCGTCATGATCTCCATCGTCACCGGCATGACACCATGATCTCCATGATCTTGATCTATATCAATGTGTCGTCACATGGTCGTCTCGCCAACAATTGCTCTTGCAACTATTGCTATCGCATAGCGATAAAGTAAAGCAATTATTTGGCGCTTGCATCTTATGCAATAGAGAGACAATCATAAGGCTTTAGCCAGTTGCCGATAACTTCAACAAAACATGATCATCTTATACAACAACTTATATCTCATCATGTCTTGACCATATCACATCACAACATGCCCTGCAAAAACAAGTTAGACGTCCTCTACTTTGTTGTTGCAAGTTTTACGTGGCTGCTACGGGCTGAGCAAGAACCGTTCTTATCTATGCATCAAAACCACAATGATAGTTTGTCAAGTTGGTGTTGTTTTAACCTTCACAAGGACCGGGCGTAGCCACACTTAGTTCAACTAAAGTTGGAGAAACTGACATCCGCCAGCCACCTGTGTGCAAAGCACGTCGGTAGAACGAGTCTCGTGTAAGCGTACGCGTAATGTCGGTCCGGGCCGCTTCATCCAACAATACCGCCGAACCAAAGTATGACATGCTGGTAAGCAGTATGACTTATATCGCCCACAACTCACTTGTGTTCTACTCGTGCATATAACATCAACACATAAAACCTGGCTCGGATGCCACTGTTGGGGAACGTAGTAATTTCAAAAAAATTCCTAAGCACACGCAAGATCATGGTGATGCATAGCAACGAGAGGGGAGAGTGTTGTCTACGTACCCTCGTAGACCGAAGCGGAAGCGTTGACGCAACGTAGAGGAAGTAGTCGTACGTCTTCCCGGTCCAACCGATCCAAGCACCGTTACTCCGGCACCTCCGAGTTCTTGGCACACGTTCAGCTCGATGACGCTCCCCGGGCTCCGATCCAGCAAAGCTTCGGGGAGGAGTTCCGTCAGCACGACGGTGCAGTGACGATCTTGATGTTCAACCGTCGCAGGGCTTCGCCTAAGCACCGCTACAATATGATCGAGGTGTGATATCATGGAGGAGGGCATCGCACACGGCTAAGGAACGATCACGAAGATCAACTTGTGTGTCTATGGGGTGGCCCCTGCCCCCGTATATAAAGGAGTGGAGGAGGGGAGGGCCGGCACTCTCTATGGCGCGCCCTAGGGGAGTCCTACTCCCACCGGGAGTAGGATTCCCCTTTTCCTAGTCCAACTAGGAGTCCTTCCATGTAGTAGGAGTAGGAGAGAAGGAAGGGGAAGGGAGAAGGGAAGGAAGGAGGGGGCACAGCCCCTCCCCTAGTCCAATTCGGACTAGGCCTTGGGGGGCGCGCGGCCTGCCCTAGGCAGTCCCTCTCTCTTTCCCGTATGGCCCAATAAGGCCCAATACTTTTCCCCCGTATTCCCGTAACTCCCCGGTACTCCGAAAAATACCCGAACCACTCAGAACCTTTCCGATGTCCGAATATAGTCGTCCAATATATCGATCTTTACGTCTCGACCATTTCGAGACTCCTCGTCATGTCCCCGATCTCATCCGGGACTCCTAACTCCTTCGGTACATCAAAACTCATAAACTCATAATATAACTGTCATCGAAACCTTAAGCGTGCGAACTCTACGGTTCGAGAACAATGTAGACATGACCGAGACATGTCTCCGGTCAATAACCAATAGCGGAACCTGGATGCTCATATTGGCTCCTACATATTCTATGAAGATCTTTATCGGCCAGACCGCATAACAACATACGTTGTTCCCTTTGTCACCGGTATGTTACTTGCCCGAGATTCGATCGTCGGTATCTCAATACCTAGTTCAATCTCGTTACCGGCAAGTCTCTTTACTCGTTCCGTAATACATCATCCCGCAACTAACTCATTAGTTGCAATGCTTGCAAGGCTTAAGTGATGTGCATTACCGAGAGGGCCCAGAGATACCTCTCCGACATTCGGAGTGACAAATCCTAATCTCGAAATACGCCAACCCAACAAGTACCTTTGGAGACACCTGTAGAGCACCTTTATAATCACCCAGTTACGTTGTGACGTTTGGTAGCACACAAAGTGTTCCTCCGGTAAAACGGGGTTGCATAATCTCATAGTCATAGGAACATGTATAAGTCATGAAGAAAGCAATAGCAACATACTAAACGATCGGGTGCTAAGCTAATGGAATGGGTCATGCAATCAGATCATTCACCTAATGATGTGATCCCATTAATCAAATAACAACTCTTTGTCCATGGTTAGGAAACATAACCATCTTTGATTAACGAGCTAGTCAAGTAGAGGCATACTAGTGACACTCTGTTTGTCAATGTATTCACACATGTATTATGTTTTCGGTTAATACAATTCTAGCATGAATAATAAAAATTTATCATGAAATAACGAAATAAATAATAACTTTATTATTGCCTCTAGGGCATATTTCCTTCAGAGCTAGTTCTGTGTCACCCTATGTTATGACTGTTACATGATGAACCACATCCGGCATAATTCTCCATCACCGATCCAATGCCTACGAGCTTTTCACGTATTGTTCTTCGCTTATTTACTTTTCCGTTGCTACTGTCACAATCAATACAAAACCCAAAAATATTACTTTTGCTATCGTTACTGTTACTTCCATATTACTTTGCTACTAAATACTTTGCTGCAGATACTAAGTTATCCAGGTGTGGTTGAATTGACAACTCAACTGCTAATACTTGAGAATATTCTTTTGCCCCCCTTGTGTCGAATAAATAAATTTGGGTTGAATACTCTACTCTCGAAAACTATTGCAATCCCCTATACTTGTGGGTTATCAAGACCATTTTCTGGCGCCGTTGCCGGGGAGCATAGCTCTATTCTTCGAGTCACTTGGGATTTATATCTGCTGGTCACTATGAAGAACATGAAGGACGAGAAAACAAAATTTTATCCCTCAACTACGAGGGGATGTAAGGAACTGCCATCTAGCTCTGCACTTGATTCACCTTCTGTTTTGAGTAAGCTTGCGACACCTAAACCTGCTTCTGCTATTAATTCTGATATGTCACATGTTATTGATGATGCCACTTCTGCTATGCATGATACTTATGATGAAACTACTTCTATGCTTGATACTACTGTGCCACTTGGTGAATTTCTTGATGAACAACTTGCTAGGGCTAGAGAGAATGAAATTATTGAAACTGATAATATTGATGAAAGTGATGATGAAGATTCTCCCCCTAAATATGAATTGCCTGTTGTGCCTGAGGGCTATGTTATGTATGAAGAAACTGCTAGAGACTTTCTTGCTTGCAATGATAGAAGTGATCTTAAGAAATTATTAGCTAAACTAAAACAAAAAACTTTGAATGCTATAATGAAATATGATCCTGCTTATGCTACTTCACCTATCTTTGTTACTGATAAGGATTATGAATTATCAGTTGATCCTGATATAATTACTTTGGTTGAGTCAGATCCTTTTTATGGCTATGAATCTAAAAATGTTGTGGAACATCTTACTATAAATGATATAGCCACCCTGTTCACTGATGATGACAAAACTCGCTACTATTATATCCTTAAGATATTTCCGTCCTCATTAAAGGGTGATGCTAAGATATGGTTTAATTCTCTCCTGGTTGTGCGTAGTCCCCAGGATATGATTTATTACTTCTCTGCTAAATATTTCCCTGCTCATAAGAAACAAGTTGCTTTAAGGGAAATATATAATTTTGTGCAAATTGAAGAAGAGAGTCTGCCACAAGCTTGGGGGAGGCTTCCCCAATTATTTAATGCTTTGCCTGATCATCCTTTCAAGAAAAATGAAATACTTGATACCTTTTATAATGGACTAACCGATGCTTCCAGAGACCACCTGGATAGTTGTGCTGGTTGTGTTTTCAGGGAAAGAACAGCTGATGAAGCTGAAATTCTATTGAATAATATGTTGGCCAATGAAAATAATTGGACAATTCCTGAACCAACTCCTAAGTCAACTCCGAAGAAAAGGGGTGTTCTATTTCTCAGTCCTGAAGATACGCAAGAGGCAAAGAAATCTATGAAAGAAAAAGGTATAAAAGCTGAAGATGTTAAGAATTTACCACCTATTGAAGAAATATATGGTCTTAATTCATCTCCTGTTGAAGAAATACATTGTCCTGATAACCCGACACAGGTAGTACAGGTAAATTCTCTCTATAGATATGATAAAGCTAAAATCCCTCCTACTAAGTTTGCTAGCCAATGTTTGGATGAGTTTGATAACTTTATGGTTAAGCAAGAAGATTTTAATGCTTATTTATGTAGACAATTGAAACAAAATCCTTATATTATTGAACACTTGAGTGATTATATGTCTAGAGTTAAAGGTGAACTTAAACTCATTAGTAAACATGCTTCTATGGTTACCACTCAAGTAGAACAAGTACTTAAAGCTCAGAATGATTTGCTCAATGAATTAAATAGTAAGAATAATGATAATGCTGTTAGAGTTGTGACTAGAGGGGGTAAAATAACTCAGGAACCTTTGTATCCTGAAGGTCACCCTAAGAGAATTGAGTAGGATTCTCAAAGAAATAATGTTGATGCACCTAGTTCTTCTAAGAAGAAGAAAAAGAAAAATGATAGGACTTTGCATGCTTCTAGAGAACCTGTTATAGACACACCTGAGAATCCCAATGATATTTCTATCTCTGATGCTAAAACACAATCTCGTAATGAACATGACACCAGTGATAATGTTAATAGTGATGTTCATGATGATGCTCAACCTAGCAATGATAATGATGTAGAAACTGAACCCGCTGTTGATCTGGATAACCCACAATCGAAGAATCAACGTTATGATAAGAGAGACTTTGTTGCTAGGAAGCACGGTAAAGAAACGGAACCATGGGTTCAGAAACCCATGCCTTTTCCTCCCAAACCATCCAAGGAAAATGATGATGAGGATTTTGAGCGCTTAGCTGAAATGATTAGACCTATCTTTTTGCGTATGTGATTAACTGATATGCTCAAAATGAATCCTTATGCTAAGTACATGAAAGAAACTGTTACAAATAAAAGAAAGATACCGGAAGCTTAAATTTCCACAATGCTTGCTAATTATACTTTTAAGGGTGGAATACCTAAGAAACTTGGAGATCCAGGAGTACCCACTATACCTTGCTCCATTAAAATAAACTATGTTAGAACTGCTTTATGTGATCTTGGAGCCGGTGTTAGTGTTATGCCTCTCTCTTTATATCATAGACTTGATTTGAATAAGTTGACACCTACTGAAATATCTTTGCAAATGGCCGATAAATTAGCTGCTATACCTGTCGGTATTTGTGAGGATGTGTCTGTTGTGGTTGCAAACGTTACTATTTTAACGGACTTTGTTATTCTTGATATTCCCGAGGACGATAGTATGTCTATTATTCTTGGAAGACCCTTTTTGAATACTACAGGGGCTGTTATTGATTGCAACAAGGGCAATGTCACTTTTCATGTTAATGGTAATGAGCATACGGTACACTTCCCGAGGAAACAACCTCAAGTCCACAGTATCAATTCGATTAGAAAAATTCCATCGATTATTATTGGAGGTTTTGAATTTCCTCTTCCTACTGTCAATAAGAAATATGATATTCTTGTTGTTGGGGATGTGCATATCCCCGTTGAGGTAACATAGTGTTATTCGAAATTTCTCCGGTTTCATATTATTCGAAATGAGTTTGTTAACAAGACCTGATCAACCTTGTTAGTAGATTCCTTTTGATGAGCATGAGATGGATGAAGTTAGAAAGCACAACCTTCTATACCCTCCTTTTACTTTCTGTTATTTAGATTAAATAAAGTAAAAATAATATTTTCTGTTACTTTTCTGAATTATCCGTGCAAAAAAATACCCCGAAAATAAAAGTTCTCCAAATGCCCTGCCAATTTAATATGATTTTTTCTGGAATATTTGAGAATATCTGGCACTGAGAACACATCAGGGGGAGCTGGCACCTGGCCACGAGGGTCTAGGGCGCACCCACCCCTCATGGGCGCACCCCCTGCCTCATGGGCCCATGGTGGCTCCCCTCCACTTATTCCAGCCACCACACACTCCTTCTTCCTCCCAAAAATAATCACCAACCAGCTCAAGCATGAGTTCTAGCTCATTTTGCTGCAATTTTTGATCTCCTAGCTCAAAGCACCTCTCACAAAACTGCTTTGGGGGATTGTTCCTTGGTATGTGACTCCTCCATTGGTCCAATTAGTTTTTGTTCTAGTGCTTTATTCATTGCAAATTTGTGCTGCCTAGGTGACCATGTTCTTGAGCTTGCATGTCAAATTTATATGGTTCCAGGTAGTTCTAATGCATGATATAGTCTCTAGGCACTTGTATGAGTAGTTGCTATCAATTTTATTGAGTATGGTTCACTTTTATATGAAGTTACTAAAATTTTCAGAAATTTTTCAGAGGAAGAAATATGTTTAGAAAAATGTACCAAGGTGGTTGTCGGTGTCAAAACCGGCGGATCTCGGGTAGGGGGTCCCGAACTGTGCGTCAAGGCCGGATGGTAACAGGAGACAAGGGACACGAAGTTTACCCAGGTTCGGGCCCTCTCGATGGAGGTAAAACCCTACTCCTGCTTGATTAATATTGATGATACGGGTAGTACAAGAGTAGATCTACCATGAGATCAAGGAGGCTAAACCCTAGAAGCTAGCCTATGGTATGATTGTGTATGATGATGGTCCTGTCCTACGGACTACAACCCTCCGGTTTATATAGACGACGGATAGGGTTAGGGTTACACAGAGTCGGTTACAATGGTAGGAGATCTTGAGTATCTGCATCGCCTAGCTTGCCTTCCACGCCAAGGAAAGTCCCATCCGGACACGGGACGAAGTCTTCAATCTTGTATCTTCATAGTCCAGGAGTCCGGCGAAGGTATAGTCCGGCTACCCGAACACCCCCTAATCCAGGACTCCCTCAGTGGCCCCTGAACCAGGCTTCAATGACGATGAGTCCGGCGCGCAGATTGTCTTCGGCATTGCAAGGCGGGTTCCTTCTCCAAGTCCTTCATAGAAGATTGTAAACACCAAAAATAGTATCCGGCTCTGCAAAATAAGTTTCCACATATTGCCATAGAGAGAATAACATTAACACAAATCAAATCTGCCGACGTATTCCCCAGTGAGTCATAACACTGCGGCCAAGCTCTTTATACAAATTGTTTTCACTTTTCCACCTCAGCGCGTTTAGCGAGGCGGTTTCCTTGGCACGTCTTGTCAAAGCAGAGATCGTGTGCCCCTTTTAACGGGATTCTCATCAATACGGACGTGGGTAACCCAACCGCGCCATTTACCACGGTGCTTGGGAGGCAAGCGAGTTTTATTAGGTAGGTGGGGACGCATAACCGCATCCGCCCATATAAGGGGATAAGGACCCACCTTTTTACCTATGCCTTCTTCCTCCTTTGCCAATCCATCTCTCGTGCACTCAAGCTCCGGCGCCCAAGCCCGCTCTTCCCACCTCAACCTTCTCCAGCAATGTCCGGAGCGGGAGGCAAGTGGATGGTCTCCTCCGTTATGGAGGTTCAAGTAAAAAAGCTAAGGAAAGTCGGATACCTGTCCAAGGACATCCCGCACCGGCTTCTGAGAAGGGGCAGCTTCTCCCCACCCCAAGGCCCCATGAGAGGGTAGTTTTCCTTCCCCACTTCCTCCGCGGACTGGGTTTTCCACTTCACCCATTCGTCCGGGGACTCATGTTCTACTATGGCCTAGATTTCCACGATCTGGCCCCGAACTTCATCCTCAACATCTCGGCGTTTATCGTCGTGTGTGAGGCCTTCCTCCGCGTCTGCCCCTTGGTGGCCTTTGGCTCAAGACCTTCAACGTCAAGCCCAAGGTGGTGCGCGGCAGCCAAGCGGAGTGCGGAGGTGCTATGGCTGGAAAGATAGCCAACGTCCTCTGGTTCGAGGGCTCCTTTGTGGAGACCCTAAAGGGGTGGCACGCCGGGTGGTTTTACATCACCGAGCCACGTGATCCAGAATGGGTCGCAGCCCCCGAGTTCAGATCCGGACCCCCCACGCGGCTTACGTCCTGGAAAGAGACGGGCCTGTCGTGGGGCAATGAGGAAGAGGTGACCGGACTGAAGACCTGCATCCAGTCCCTGGTAGACAAGCCAATCCGGCTGGTCAATATAGTCCAGGTCATGCTCGTTCGTCTGATCCTCGCGTGCCAACAACGGGATTTCAATTTGTGGGAGTTCGACCCGGCGCAGCACCGAACCCTCAACAGGCTCTTCGACACGTCGTATGAAGACGTCTGGAAGGTGCTAATCAAAGGCGTCGGGGCTCCCGCATCCGCTTCCGAGGACCGCGGATACAGCACGCAGCGTCACGCTAGCGAGGTAAGCTATTTATGCCTTTGATAGGATTATTAAGTTCTTTTTCACAGATTAACTCTATGCGGGATCTAAACTCCCTTACCTTTGACAGGCTTGGCAGGCGATATCCGGACCAATTAACTATCCGGCTCCCCTGCCCGAAGACCCAGCCCCAGCTCTCCTAGTGAAGCTGCTAACTCCGGCACCTTACGTGGTGCCGGAGAAGAAGGTCAGGAAGAAGAAGACCACCGGGACTCTAAAGAGTGCCCGTAACTTGGTGGTGTCAGACTCGTCGTCTGACGAGTCCGAGGCGCCCTCCTCTCGTGAAAACGAGGAGGAGGAAGAAGAAAGCTCTCCCCCCCAATGGGGGGAGAAAAAAAGAAGAAGGCCGCCCCATCGGGGGAGGCCGAGGGGTCTAGGAAGAGGAAGACCCCTCCGCCGGACTACTCCCACGACACCGAAGAGAGCGGAGAGGAGTGGCCGGACAGGGCCAAGCGTCCTGCGAAATCGTAAGTATTCGTATACCAGAGTAACTCATGATGTTCCTTTGTTGTGCAGCTTTCCTTAATGTCGAATGTGAATATGCAGCCCGTCCCAGGCCGAACTCGACGATTCGTTGAGCGGCTCCCTGGATTCGTCGGACGTGAACTCAGTTCCGCCCGATGTCTCTCCCCGCACTGCAGACGACACCGAAGTGGCGTCGCAACAAGCTCCGGGGCAGGAGGAGGTGGTCCTGGAGGAGCCAAAAGGCGACCTCCCGGACCCCAGGAATAAAGGGGACAAGACCCCCCAGGGCTCCGAGTCCGGCTTTGTGCCGGACGCCGCGCCGGACTCTTCAACAGTTCCGGTCCGTGGTAGGCGAACTCCTTCCAAGAGGAGCAAGCCTTCTGAGCCGGCGGCCTCCGTCCAACCGGAGGTGCCGGACAATCTGCTGGAGGTGCTTGACGGCGCCTCCATCGACGAGGAACACCTTACTATTATGAGTACGGTGATCCGAAGGGTTCAGTTCGCCAAGAGCGGACTGACTGAAGCTTGCGCTAGCCTTCTGACAGGCTTCGAGGTAAGTAAAAATATGTCAAAATATTTACCGCATAGACAGTAGCCCCTGATGCTCTGTTCGGCGTTCGGAAAGAAAATCCGAATAGAGGATCTATTAATTTTCGCAGGAGTCTAACAATAAAGAGTCAATATGCGTATGCAGGCTTCGCTGCTATCCACCGCCGCACTGACTGCACAGGTGGAAGTCTTAAAAAAGGACCTCGGGCGGACCGAGCAAGAGCTCGGCCTTGCCAAATGGCAGCTCGAGGAAAAAGAAGGTAAGAAATACCCTACAAAGAAAAAAGGTGCCTATAGAGAGGCGTGATTGCAAAGAATAACAGGATCGTACTGCTTATTGTAGGGGCCACAACTGAGGTGGCGACCCTCAAGAAGGTGCTCTCTAAGGCCGGAAAGAAAACGGCCGAGGAGCGCACCGAGCGAGAAAGATTTGGGGCTCAGGTTGGCGAGGTGCAGCAAGAGCTGCGGGCTCTCATGAAAAAACATGAGAGCTTGGAGCTTGAGTCAAAGGCGCAAGCATCCGAGCTCACGTCGGCCCTTGAGACCGCCAAGGGTGCCAAGGCCGAAGCCCAAAAGGCCCTCCAAGAGTTGCAGGAGATGAAAAAGATAGCAGCGGGTAAGGCATTCTTAATGCAAAGTAGGAATATAAAAGTAAACTACTTGTCACTTGCCCGAATCCGGAGTTCTCCAGGGGCGTTCGCAGATCTTCCCCGCAGCGTATCCGACGCCGCCGCATTCTACCGAGCTGAAGAGGGCAGCTCGACGGAGAGTGTGTTCTGGTCTCAGTATTCTGAGGCTGGACACCCTGTGCCTTTGAGCGATCAGCTGAAATAGCTGGTCGAGCTCCACAAGGCGGCCGAACAAGCCATGAAGGGCTTCATAGTTCGGTTGTGGCCCGGAGAGGCCTTGCCTGGGAGCTACTTCGGGCTGGTGCGGCAGCTGGTGGAGGCCTGTCCACGACTTGAGGTCATCAAGCGTTCTGCCTGCATCGAAGGTGCCCGGAGGGCCCTTGCCTGTGCAAAGGTGCACTGGGGTAAGCTTGACGGAGAGAAGCTGGTGAAGGACGGGCCACCGAAGGGGAAGGAGCATCGCAAGCCCGAGAACTACTACAAGGATGTTCTTGCTGGTGCCCGCCTTATTGCGGATGAATGTACCAGGGATGTAATATTTGAATGAACTCGCTCGTGTTTATCCTGTGCGTTGAAAACTTGTTCATATGCGCTAAGCAATGCTTATTGAATTTAAAATATTATTTTCTGTGCGGCCGTTTATCAAAAGTTGAGAGATGGCCAGTCGTCGGCTTCTGCCCCCATGCCGCTAGTGCTGGGGTGTTCGAGATAAACCTGAGCGCTCTTTTTCCCATTGTTGGGTCCTTCGAGGGAGGCGCTCAGCACAACGAACCAGGCAATCGGACTATTATGCTTGAACACTCTCACTTAGCCATAGAACTTTATAATTTTAAATTTCGGCGAAGCCCCTAGTTCGGAAGACCGAATTCAGGGCGCTATCCACGCCTTTGGCCGGTCAGAGCCAGCTCCTCGCTCAAAGCGGCAGAAGTCCTTAGGGACTCGAAAAATCTCTCGAATAGCGACCGGTCTCTCGCCTTACCATGACAGTCAGTTTTAGCTTTCTCCACTAAGGTGCTTAACCCAGCTGAACCGGGGCACAATCGCAGTGGTTCTCCTAGTGCTACCTTAGCCGATATAGCGGAACGTACGGCACCAAAACATAGGAGCCGGGCAAACCCAACTATTGACCCAAATCATGATTCGGAGCTGATGCATATAGTGCTATAAGTTTGGGGTGCCGCACTTGTGAAAGTGTACGGACTTCTCACACCAAATCGAAGGGTACTGAAGCCCCTGGCATGTTTGCCGTACCATGGTGTACGAGTGCGATCATGTTATTTAATAAACATATATATTAAAAGAGGATAATGCAAAAAATAGATAAAAAGCTATGCATTGTTTATAAAGAGGCTATTTATCAAAGCCGAACGATACAAGTAGTGCGATAAGCAAGAAGATATTAGACTATATAACATGTCCTGACCAGGGGCAGGCCGCGGAATTGTGTTCGAAACATATATACCGCTCATAATATAGACCACCTGAGAGTTCCATGATGCGGCGTAGCTTTGTCTGCTTCCCTGGATCTTGCATCGTTTGTGCGGCAGCCGAATTGCCGAACAGGTCGTCCAAAGTGTGGAGTCCTGAAAGTAATAAAAAGAATCCGGCAGCCCCTAGTAGGTTTTAAGCCGTATTGCGAGCATGCCGTTACTGTGCCCCTTCCCCTGTGCCCATGGTATTTCAAGGGCGTAATTATGTACGCGAGGTACTAGCTTCGCTATGTCGCGATGGCTGGGGTTGGGGCCACATTGCTACACCTGCTCAGAACGTGCCAGGCGGTCTTGTTGTAGGTTACTCCGAGCGCGCTTGGCATTGTTTGGCTTTTTAACGGCCGGACTGGAGAGTTGCCTAAAAAGGCTGCTTTGTACTTCCGCTGCGAGAGCCGCCGTGTGCTCCTCCGTACGGAGGGAGCGTTCGGTGTTTTCGTTGACCGTGATTACTCCTCGAGGGCCTGGCATCTTGAGCTTGAGGTATGCGTAGTGCGGCACCGCATTGAATTTGGCAAATGCGGTTCGTCCGAGCAGGGCGTGATAGCCACTGCGGAACGGGACTATGTCGAAGATTAACTCTTCGCTTCGGAAGTTATCCAGAGATCCGAAGACCACATCAAGTGTTACGGAGCCTGTACAGTTGGCTTCTACACCTGGTATAACGCCTTTAAAGGTCGTCCTTGTGGGCTTAATCCTTGATGGATCTATGCCCATTTTACGCACTGTATCTTAGTAAAGCAGGTTCAGGCTACTGCCGCCGTCCATGAGGACACTTGTGAGATGAAATCCGTCGATGATTGGGTCGAGAACCAATGCGGCAAAGCCGCCATGACGGATGCTAGTGGGGTGGTCCCTTCGATCAAAAGTGATCGGGCAAGAGGACCATGGGTTGAACTTTGGGGCGACTGGCTCCATCGCGTATACGTCCCGTAGCGCACGCTTCCGCTCCTTCTTGGGAATGTGGGTTGCGTATATCATGTTCACCGTCCGCACTTGTGGGGGAAACCCCTTCTGTCCATTGTTGTTCGGCGGCCTGGGCTCCTCCTCGTCATCGCTATGCAGCCCCTTGTCTTTGTTTTCGGCTCTTAACTTGCCTGCCTGCTTGAACACCCAACAATCCTGTTGGTGTGATTGGCTGGCCATTCGGGGGTGCCATGGATCTTGCGCAAGCGGTTGAGTATTCGGTCCAAACTGGACGGGCCCTGAGTGTTCTTTTTAAATGGCTTTTTCCGCTGACCGAATTTATAGCCTCCGAATCCGGCGTTGACTCCCGTATCTTCATTGTTGTCGCTGCTAACGCGGCGCTTTTGCTTATTTCGACGGGTCCTGCCACTTTTGTCCTTGGTATTCGAATTACCAGGGTTCTTTGATAAGTTGTTGCTGCGAGCTAGCCAGCTATCTTCACCCGCGCAAAAGCGGGTCATGAGTTTCGTGAGGGCTTCCATAGATTTCGGCTTCTCCTGTCCCAGGTGCCGGGCAAGCCACTCGTCGTGGATGTTATGCTTGAAGGCTGCTAGGGCCTCTGCGTCCGGACAGTCAACTATCTGGTTTTTCTTTGTTACCGTGTCCAGAATTGCCTGGCCGATTCCTCTGGCTGCTGAATTATGTGGCTTAGGTCGTGAGCATCCGGTGGTCGCACATAAGTGCCCTGGAAGTTGTCGAGGAATGCGGCTTCCAGGTCCTCCCAAGAACCGATTGAATCCGCTGGCAGGCTGTTAAGCCAGTGCCGGGCTGGTCCTTTGAGTTTGAGAGGGAGGTATTTGATGGCGTGTAGATCATCGCGACGTGCCATGTGGATGTGAAGGAGATAATCCTCGATCCATACCGCCGGATCTGTCGTGCCATCGTATGATTCGATGTTTACGGGTTTGAAACCCTCTGGGATTTTATGATCCATTACTTCATCTGTGAAGCATAGTGGGTGTGCGGCGCCCCTATACTGGGCTATGTCACGACGCAGCTCAGAAGAGCTATGCCTGTTGTGTTCGGCCCGGCCGGATTTATTGTGTCCGGAGTGAAGATCATCGTCACGTGTCGTCGGGCGCCTGCGCGATCCGTAGATCGATCTTGTTTACCTTGCTTTATCCTCCAATTCATCTCGCAGGTCTGCGCATTTTCCCGTGCCTTGGTTGAGCGGCGTCGGGGCATGGCTTGGATGGAGGTTCGACAGGCCTCTCTGTCGCCGCCGCGAGGTGGCCGGTCTGCCATGTCGTGCACTGGTGATGTAGGCGCTTCCTCCTCTGATCGGGGTAGCGGCCTGCGCTTAGGATAATTCTTGGAGGGGCGCTCGAGTTCGTACTCTTCGGCCGCAAGGACTTCAGTCCATCTATCAGCTAGCAAATTTTGATCAGCTCTAAGCTGTTGCTGCTTTTTCTTTAATATGTTCGCCATGGCTAAAAGACTGCGTTTGAAACGCTCTTGTTCGGCAGGGTCTGATGGTACGACGAATTCGTCGTCATCGAGGCTTGCCTCGTCTTCGGAGGGAGGCATATAGTTATCATCCTCAACCTCTCGTTCTGCCGCTCTCTCATGAGGGCTGGCTTCTCCATCTTCCTGCGCTGAATCTTGCTGGGTTGGGTGTTCTTCGGCGCTATCCGGGGTAGTATTATCTCTCGTGCCGGAATCACCGTTTTTACTTTGGCGGGATTTAGAGCGGCGCCGCTGACGCCGGCGCTTTGGCTGTCTCTTGGAGGTGTCATCCCCCGCTGTTCCATCGCCATCTCCATACTTTGGAGTATCCACCATATATACGTCATATGACGAGGTGGCCGTCTAGCGCCCTACAGGTGCTGGTTCCTGTTTGTCTCCTGCCTCGTCGTCCATACCGTCGAAGTCTTCGGAGCCGAAGTCAAGCATATCGGTTAAATCGTCGACAGTGGCTACCAAGTGGGTGGTGGGAGGGCTTTGAATTTCTTCATCGTCCGTATCCCATCCTCGTTGACCGTAATCCGTCCAGGGCTCTCCTGATAAAGAGAGAGACTTGAGAGAATTCAGAATGTCGCCAAAAGGCGAGTGCTGAAAGATGTCTGCGGTGGTGAACTCCATTATCGGCGCCCAATCGGCTTCGACTGGCAAGGGCGCGGGGGGTTTGGAGTTCGGGAAGGAGTCCGGACCCTCAGGGTCACGGGTCACGTGGAGTGCGGGGCTAGCGTTCGGCTCGATCGCCTTTGAGATCGCAGCCCCCGAGGTGACGTCCAACCGTTCATCCTCAATTAGCGCAGTAGGCTCCGAGTCAAGGGTCGGAACCGGTGCGTGGGCGGCCTCCAGGACACTGTTCGGAGGCAGAGCTAGATCGTGCCCCTCGAGATAGTGCGGCGCGCTTTTCTGTGGCTCGAACCCGTCGAAGATCAAGTCTCCACGGATATCCGCCGTGTAGTTTAAGCTTCCAAACCTGACTTGATGGCCAGGGGTGTAGCTTTCGATCTGCTCCAGATGACCAAGCGAATTGGCCCGCAGAGCGAAGCTGCCGAAGACGAAGATCTGTCCGGGGAGAAAAGTCTCACCCTGGACCTCATCGTTGTTGATGATCAGAGGAGACATCGGGCCTAAAGGCGACGACACAGAGGAACTTTCAATGAAAGCACCAATGTCGGTGTCAAAACCGGCGGATCTCGGGTAGGGGGTCCCGAACTGTGCGTCAAGGCCGGATGGTAACAGGAGACAAGGGACACGAAGTTTACCTAGGTTCGGGCCCTCTCGATGGAGGTAAAACCCTACTCCTGCTTGATTAATATTGATGATATGGGTAGTACAAGAGTAGATCTACCACGAGATCAAGGAGGCTAAACCCTAGAAGCTAGCCTATGGTATGATTGTGTATGATGATGGTTCTGTCCTACGGACTACAACCCTCCGGTTTATATAGACACCGGATAGGGTTAGGGTTACACAGAGTCGGTTACAATGGTAGGAGATCTTGAGTATCCGCATCGCCTAGCTTGCCTTCCACGCCAAGGAAAGTCCCATCCGGACACGAGACGAAGTCTTCAATCTTGTATCTTCATAGTCCAGGAGTCCGGCAAAGGTATAGTCCGGCTACCCGAACACCCCCTAATCCAGGACTCCCTTAGTGGTCCTTCAAGGAAGCAAGGACCCATGCTCGCAATGCGCGATGCCGACGATGAACCACCAAGGGCAGCTCAAGTGCGGGCTTGTGAATGGCCTTCAGAGGACTTCATGGATCGAGCAGGAATCAAGGAAGAATTGAACGCATATGTGCGTAACGCTGATCTTGTGAGCTTCGAGGCAGATAAGTGCCGTCAGTACCACTATCTCACTAATTCCTTTGTGAGGAGGTTTGAATTTTCATCATCACGCAATTCTCAAATTGTCCTGTTTGATCTTTATGAAAATTCTTATACCATGGTCTTAGAGGATTTTAGCACTGCTTGCAAACTTCCACTATGGGGTAGCACTAGTGAGGCTCGCAAATCTGAGTTTAGATATTTTCTTGCTAGTATAACTGTGGGGGAGTCTAGAGATATAACACAAGCTACCATAGGGAGCATTCATTTTCCTGCTATACATTATTTTGCTCTCTTCATAGGTAGGTGCATTAATGGTAAGGATGAAGCATGTCACATGTGTGTCCCTAATCTCAGTGTTCTCAGGAGTGCTGTATTAGGAGATAAACAATATAATTTGGGATCCATTATTGCATGTAGGTTGCCTAATAATAGATTTAGTGGAGATTTCTTTGGTAGAATTTATGCAACCCGTTTAGCTAATTTTCTTGATATACCTATTCGTAATTATGATATGGAATTGCCTCCTTCTTATCTAGATTTTAATGCCATGGTTCACCATCAGTTTGTTGAGAGGAATGAACCGCCTCTCCAGTACCGACTAATCTTCGACAGGCGCCACGCCGTCAATATTGTTCTCCCTACTCCTACTCTCTTTGATTTTCAGACAAAGGGGAGATATGTCATAACCAGGGAGGAGGCAAATGAGTACGAGAGGAGGACGAGGGCAGCTCACCTCCAAGCTGTAGCCCACGATGCAATAGCCGCTGCATCTTAGTACGACCCCAGTTACAACTTTGGATATCAGCTAGGCTAGTCGTGGCAATAGACCAACTTAGGCCAAAAGCGTAAGCTTGGGGGAGTACGTATTTCTCACCGACATTACATTTACATTTACACACTCATTGCTAGTTGTCGGTGCTCATACTTTTTCAGTGTAATATCCATGCTAGTTTATTTTCTTTTTCTTGCTTTCTTCTTGTGTGTTTGATAAACCTTAAGAAAAACAAAAAATAGTAGTAGCGTTTAGCTAGTTTACTTTTCCATGCTATAGTAGTAATAATTAAAAGAAAACCCAAAAAGATTTCATGTTCGTCTTTTGCTTGTTGGGAGCTATCCCGTGTAAATAGTTTCTTTTCTTTTCTTTTCTTTGGGTCGATAGGAGAAGACCTTGATTAAATTGGTGAAATGGCTCTTATATGCATTATTGTTGATTTATCCAAGAGCCCATATTGCCTTTTCTTTTCCTATTTATTGAATGCTTGCAGATTCCAGCTTAGTCCAATGCACGTGCACTATTATTATTATTCGCATCGTTCGGTCGTGCAAGTGACATGCAATAATGACGATATATGATGGACTGATTCAGATGAGAGAAGCTGGTATGAACTCGACCTCTCTTGCTTTTGTAAATATGATTAGTTCATCGTTCCTGATTCAGCCTATTATGAATAAACATGTTTGAGATGACAATTAGAGATTATAGTTGCTTATAATTAGCTAGGAGTTTACAATGGTTTACCTTGCGTGCCAACATGCTATTAAAAAGGTTGTAACGTGGTATGATAGGGTGGTATCCTCCTTGGAATGATTCGAGTGACTTGACTTGGCACATGTTCACACATGTAGTTGAAACAAAATCAACATAGCCTTCACGATATTTATGTTCATGGTGGATTATATCCTACTCATGCTTGCACTCAATGTTTATTAATTTTAATGCATGTTCATGACTGTTGTCGCTCTCTAGTTGGTCGCTTCCCAATCTTTTACTAGCCTTCACTTGTACTAAGCGGGAATACTGCTTGTGCATCCAATCCCTTAAACCCCAAAGTTATTCCATATGAGTCCACTATACCTTCCTATATGCGGTATGTACCTGCCGTTCCAAGTAAATTTGTATGTGCCAAACTCTAAACCTTCAAATGAAATTCTGTTTTGCATGCTCGAATAGCTCATGTATCAACTAGGGCAGTCTGTATCTTTCATGCTAGGAAGGTTATTGTCGGTGTCAAAACCGGCGGATCTCGGGTAGGGGGTCCCGAACTGTGCGTCAAGGTCGGATGGTAATAGGAGACAGGGGACACTTTGTTTTACCCAGGTTCGGGCCCTCTCGGTGGAGGTAAAAGCCTACTCCTGCTAGATTAATATTGATGATATGGGTAGTACAAGAGTGGATCTACCACGAGATCAAGGAGGCTAAACCCTAGAAGCTATCCTATGGTTTGATTGTGTATGAAGATGATTCTGTCCTACGGACTACAACCCTCCAATTTATATAGACACCGGATAGGGTTAGGGTTACACAGAGTCGGTTACATTGGTAGGAGATCTTGAATATCCGCACACCTAGCTTGCCTTCTACGCCAAGGAAAGAACCTTCCGGACACGGGACGTAGTCTTCAATCTTGTATCTTCATAGTCCTGGAGTCCGGTGGGAGATGTAGTCCGGCTATCCGAACACCCCCTAATCCAGGACTCCCTCAGTAGCCCCTGAACCTGGCTTCAATGACGACGAGTCCGGCGCGCAAATTGTCTTCGGCATTGCAAGGCGGGTTCCTCCTCCAAGTTCTTCAAGAAGATGAATAACACCAAAAAAGTGTCCGGCTCTGCAAAACAAGTTTTCCACGTATTGCCATATAGAGAATAATATTAACACAAATCAAATCTGCTGACGTATCCCGCGGTGCATCATAACACTGCGGCCAAGCCTTCTGTACGGAATATTTTTACTGTTCCACCGCTACACGTTTAACGAGGCGGTTTCCTTGGCACGTCTTATCGAAGCAGAGATCGTGCGCCCCTTTTAACGGGATTCTCATTAACACGGACGTGGGTAACCGAAACGTGCCTGTTAGCACGTCCTGCCTAACTCAAGGCTAGTCCAAGACGGCTATGGGGAGGGCTCTTGGTATTCCGCCTCTTATAAAGATACCAAGGCCCCGTCCCCTGTTCTATTCCCAAAACGAGCTCGCCTGTCGCCTCGAGTTCCAACACCCTAGGCTCCCAGATTCCAGGCGCGCCGAACCTTCAACAATGTCCGGTTCTGATCTTCAGGGTCGATGGATGCCCTCCTCTGTCACGGAGGAGGATGTATCAAAGTTGAGGGAAGCTAGATTCCTGACCAGCGAGATTCCGCACAGGCTGCCTGTTCAAGGACAAGCGATCCCTAGCCCTCATCCAGGCGAGAGCGTAGTATTCATCTCCCACTTCCTCCGTGGATTAGGCTTCCCAACGGATCCTTTTGTAAGGGGGCTGATGTTCTATTACGGGCTGGAATTCCATGACCTAGCTCCGGAGTCCATCCTCCACATCTCCTCTTTCATAGTTATGTGTGAAGCATTCCTCCATGTTACCCCTCACTTCGGGCTATGGCTCAAGACCTTCAAAGTAGAACCGAAAATAATCGAGGGGCGCCACACAGAGTGCGGAGGTGCCACTATAAAAAGAAAAGCCGACACTCCTTGGCCTGAAGGCGCTCTTCAAGAAGAGCTCGGCTTATGGCAACGGGAGTGGTTCTACATTACCGCTCCTCGGGGCACCACGTGGGTGGCGCCTCCGGCCTTTCGCTTGGGTCCCCCACCACGGTTAGCATCGTGGATCAATATGGAATTAGATCGGGGTTTGCCCCAAGATGTTCCTCTGCTACAGGGTCGCATTAAGGATCTCCTGGAAGGAGGCCTCAACCTGGTCAAGGTGACACAAGTCATGCTGATTCGCCGGACAATGCCCGGCCAACGTCGCCCCCTTCGCTTATGGGAGTTCAACCCAGAGGGACCGCGAGTTCTCTGAAATTTTATGGGCGTAATGCCTAAGGAGATGCATAAACTGTTCTTCGGATCGCAAGAAGCGAGTCCGGACCTGATCGAGGATGCTGTCCTAAGCCGCAATCGCCCGGATACTCAGGTAGGTGACCTTGTGTTCGGACCTTCTATCCGCATAGTTTTACTCGCTTTTTAACAACATTTCCTCCTTCAAGAAGGAGTGGATAGCAAAGGCGAAGCTGATCCGGTGTCCGGCTCCCCTTCCCGAAACCAGGCTGGATCCCGTGCTAGTCAGGATGCTAGAGGTAGTGCCTTTGGAGGGAGATAAGGGGACCGACAAGGAAACCATGGCCTCTTTGAGAGAGGCTACTCCGAAGGGGGGAATTGAAAGTTCTCCTCCTAGGCGAAAGAAGAGGGCCACCACTGACGACCCGTAAGTCCAAGCTTCAAAACGAGGGAAAGAATCCGTTTCAGAGGACCCGTCGCCGAGGAGCCCCTCGGCCGAATTGAGTCCGCAAGGGGAGCGGTTGTCCAACGATCCGTAAGTAGAAAAGGAATTGTTCTTAATAGAAATCCTTGCTTTATATCTTAAAAGTGTTTGATCGAAACTTTGCCTTGTAGTTCGGACCTCGACCCCTCACAGCAGAACTCATCGTCGGGGGATCTCCTTCCGGAGATGATGGAGAGCGGAACGCCTCCTCTTTCTGCATCGCCTGACAAGGCGGACGACGTCGAAGTGTCATCACAGAGGGTCTCTCCGAATCTGCCAGAGGCAGAAGACGATCACATGACCCCGCAAGGCTCTCCGTGCCCGGCCTCCGAAGAGGGCCGTGGGACGAGTCCGGCGCCGACTGGTTTTCGGCCGGGGGAGATAAAGGTTCTGGTGGGCCGAGCTTCTATTTCAGAGGAGCATCGTGTGTTGATGCACACGGTGGTTGAAAAAATTGCAGCCGCGGGAGGCGGACTGAACGAGGCCGTCAAGAGTTTATTGGCGGGTTTTGAGGTACGTTTTAAATAACGGACATTAGTGTTAATTACGCATAATAACATGCGTCCTGTGTAGATAGTAGCCCCTGAGACTTTGTGTGGCGCAAAGATGTGCGGCACGCAGAGGTTCTTAATCCCAGGTCCTTAAAATGGCGACTGTATATGTAGGCGGCTAATTGTCCGGGGTCGAGCCGGACTCAAGATTTTGCCGAAATGAAACGGCAACTTGACGAGACAGAGGCCGACATCGCGCTGGTTAACCAGCGGCTTGATGATGCTCAAGGTATTGATTTTTCATGGCGATTGTTAGTAAGAGGAGATCTAGGTCAAAATCTTACCGTGTGTATACTTGATGCAGATGGTGCGGCAGCCGTGGAAGGGCTTAGGGCCGAACTCGCCAAAGCGAAGAGCCAAGCCCGAAGAAGCGATGCGGCTGCCTTGAGAGCCCGTGAAGAGCTGCGGGCCGAACAGGCTGCCCATTGCCGAAGCAGGGATGAGATGGCTAATATTGCCATAGAGTTGAAAAGTGTTACTGACCGTTGCAGATATCTTGAGGAGGAAGGCCGAGCCAGGCAGACGGATTTGGAGAAAGCCGTTGCTGACCTCAAGGACGCCCGCTTTGTGGTGAGAGCGACAAAGGAAGAGATACGTCAAGCCGGACTGATTGCGGATGGAAAGCCCTTCTTGCTGCGGAGACAATTTTGTGATTCGAGGTTTGCCCTGTTGGACCGAGCGTGGAGTGTGAAGGACATCTACCTGGACTTGGCGGCTAGTGCTGCCGATGCGACTAGACACTTTCAGGATAAGGAGAATCATGAAGTGGAAAAACTCTTCTGGTCGCAGTTCACCAATCCAAGGCGTCCACTTGCGGTGGACGATCGCCTGGCCCAATGGGCCGAGCTGAATAGATTGTTCGGACTCGCCATGACGTATGCCATGGATCGCTTATGCCCAGGCGGATCGAAACCGACAAGCTATTTTAGCTTGGTGCAGCAATTTCTTGACGTGGTGCCTCGAGTAGAAGCTTTGAAGAGGTCAGCGTGCACAGAGGGTGCTCGGCTAGCTCTTGCCCGAGTTAAGACATATTGGGCAGATATGGATCCTACCACTATTGCGTCTCATGATTCGGCTGAAGGCCGAAATCCTGCCGAACACTTTTTTGAGGAGGTCCTCGCGGGCACTCGTATAATTGAGACGCAGTGTTCGAAAGATGCTGCGTTATGACAGCATATGTAATCATAGATCAGTATTTTTATAGACGGCGTATTTTAGACTTGTGCCTTCAAGTAATAAAACCTCTCCTGTGCGGACGTTTCAATATATATAAATTCTGAAAGATTGCAGTCGTTGGCTTCAGCCCTCACGCACATAGTGCGGGGGTGCGCGCTGAAAACGCAATATCGCACTTAACCCAACGTCTTGGTCCTACAAAGGAGGTGATAGCGCAGCGGGCTAGGCAATCCGGACTATAATGCTTTAACACTTTCACTTAGCCATAGGAGCTTGACAATGGGACTCTTTAGGTAGCCCAGGAATGGCGACTGCGCTCATCCGAATTCGGGACGCATGCTAGCCTGACCGGGAAGTGGCCCTTCATCAAAACGGAGGAGTTCGATAAACCCCTATGAGTCATCGAGTGGCGACCAGTCTCTCGCTACATCATGACAGTCGGTTTTCGGCTTTCTCTACTGAGGCGCTCGCCCGGTCGAACCGGGGCGCAATCGCAGTAGTTCTCCTGGAGCTACCTTAGCCGACAGAACGGAACGTAAGGTGGCCGAACACAGGAGCCGGGCAACCCAACATGTGACCAAAATCATGACTCGGAGCTGATGCATATAGTGCCAAAACTCGCGACGCCGAACACTCCCTAAGGTGTTCGGTCTTTGTGGGTGTGTGCGGAACAACACCCTCCCCCTTTTATATAAAAAGAAAGAAAAAAGCCCTTCGTGTCCAGGTACGAGCAATAATCCTGGTGTGGCCACATGCCAAGACGCCAGTCTCCTCCTTGGTTATGGTAAAATGAACCAGGGGACGTATAACAGCAAGAGACAGTAAAAAAGGTTTACGCAGGGCCTTAATCTAAAAAGAATCCTTTAGGCGGGTCCCTACTGCACGTCTGCGCCTGTGTCTCCGCTGTGCCGTGTCCTGGACGGGCGCCGTACGACATTCATCTGTAAAAGAGAGGAATTTAAATTTAAAATGGGTCGTGCGGGACAAAAAGAATAATAAAAAATAAAAATGAATGAAGTCGAGCTTTATTGTCTCTGTGTGCAGCCCCTTGTATGGCGTAGTGAGCCGACGATGATGGGGGGCTCTTGCCGAACTCATGGAGTCCGGGGCCATGGCCTTCTGTGACTTATATCGAAAAGGTCTGTTGGATGACGAGGCCATTTTATTGTGCGGCTGTTTAGGCAGCCGTGAAATCCTCCTTTTGGAGGAGACGTATTTTAGTGCATTCCCTTTAAAGAGATGATGCCTCGAGGACCGGGCATCTTTAGCGTGAGGGATGCGTAATGCGGTATTGCGTTAAAGCGCGCGAAGGCTCCTCGTCCCAGTAGTGCTTGATAACGGCTTGAAAACGGGGCTATGTGGAAGATCAGCTTCTCGCGACGAAAGTTATTGGCGGAGCCAAATATGAATGCCAGCCGAAGAAAACCCATGCAATGGGTGTCCGGGCCGGGTGCTACCCCTTGAAAGGAGGTTTTACTGTGACGGATTCTTGTTGGGTTTATGCCCATGCTGCGAATTGTATCTTGATATATCAAGTTTAGTCCACTACCCCCGTCCATAAGGACATTGGTAAACTGGAATCCGTCTATTATTGGTTTGAGTACCAAGGCGGTCTGGCCCGCATGCTTGATATTTCGAGAATAATCTAGCTGATTGAAAGTTATTGGCTTTAATGACCAGTGGCGAGACGCCTGAGATTTAGGCTTGAATATGCGGACCTTTACGGGTGCCTCATGCCTTGTTATGTGAAGTGAGTTAACTGTTTTGACTTCTTGTGGGAAGTTCTTTTGCTTCCTGGTGTGCTGCTTTTGGGGTTCGTCTTCTTCCTCGCTAGGTGTGTCGAGCCCCTTGTGTTCGGCGTTGAGCCTTCCGGACTGTTTGAAAACCCAACAGTCTCTGTGGGTATGATTAGCAGGTTTCCCAGGAGTGTTGTGTATCTGACATGTCCTGTCCATGATTCTTTTTAGGCTGGACGGATCTTCCCTATTATCCTGAGGGGTTGGTTTTGTCTGATTGTGCTGTGAGCTTTTGAATCCGCGTTGACTGCCGTGCTCTTCAGACTTTTCTTTTTGATTCGGCGATGATCCTTATGTCGTCGCGGCTTCTCATTTCCATCTCTGATTTCTGATGTACTTGGGTCGCTGGGGCTGCATCGTGCCAACCAGCTGTCCTCTCCTGCGCAAAAGCGGGTCATGAGGCTTGTGAGTGCGGCCATTGTTCTTGGCTTTTCCTGGACGAGGTGTCTGGCTAGCCATTCGTCTCGGACATTATGCCTGAAAGCCGCTAGGGCTTCGGCGTCCGGACAATCCACTATTTGATTCTTTTTAGTGAGGAATCTGTTCCAGAACTGCCGAGCTGATTCTCCGGACTGCTGAGTTATGTGACTGAGGTCGTCTGCATCCGGGGGACGGACGTAGGTCCCTTGAAAATTTGCTCGGAAAGCGTCCTCGAGCTCTTTCCAACTTCCGATTGTATTTTCAGGAAGGCTTTTAAGCCAGTGCCGAGCTGGCCCTTTGAGCTTAAGAGGTAAATATTTTATGGCGTGGAGATCGTCTCCTCTAGCCATATGTATGTGGAGGATATAATCCTCGATCCAGACTCCGGGGTCTGTTGTTCCATCGTATGACTCTATGTTAACGGGTTTAAACCCCTCTGGAAATTCATATTTCAGAACCTCATCGGTGAAGCATAGGGGGTGTGCGGCACCCCTGTATTTGGTTGCACCGGATTCTGATGGTGTATTTTCTACATTGCTCATGGGAGCGTGTTTCCTTTGTCCGTAAATGGATCTGGCTGGGGCATGATGCGAATCTTTAATTGGGTCGCATGCCGCATTGTGTGCGGCGCCGTTTGCCATTTTGTGGTGGCCGGTAGGTCGTCTATCCGACCGTGCAGCCTTGTTATTTTCCATGTTTGGGGGCTCTAGGGCCTCCTGATCGAATTCGGGCAGTAGCTTTCTCTTCGGATAGCTTTTGGTGCGGCGGCTGCCGCTGTATTTGTCTGCGGTCTTGATTACTTTGCTCCATCTTGTCTTGAGTGCATTTTCCGCCGTCTTTAGCTTTTGCTTCTGCTTTTTTAGGTTGCGTATTGTGGCAGCTAGTCTTTTTTGGAGATTCTTCTGCTCCATGGTTTTATCCGGCGTGATATCGTCTGGAGTTTGGTTATGACAGGGGGAAGACTGTTCGTCTTCTTTATCCGTGCTGCGATGTTCACACGGCTGTTCTGAGGCATGTTCGTCACCTGCCGATTCGTCCTGCTCTATGGCGGGGTCTTGATCGAGGCGGGGTTTAGCTCGGCGTTTACGTCGCCGCTTTGAGTGCTTCCCGGAGGGTTCACCCTTCTTTTCGCCCCCTTTTCCCTCATTGTCAATATTTTCCGGTGTATCCACCATGAGTACGTCGTTGTGTGTGGTGGATAGCCAGTGCCCTGTGGGTGTTGGTTCCGGTTCGTCTCCGTATTCGTCGTCCATACCGTCGAGGTCTTCGGAGCCGAAGTCAAGCATGTCGGTCAGATCTTCGACAGTGGCTATCAAGTGGGTGGTGGGTGGGTTTTGAATTTCTTCATCGTCCGAATCCCAACCTCGCAGACCATAATCCGGTCTGGGCTCTCCTGATAAAGAGAGAGACTTGAAAGAATTCAGGATGTCACCAAAAGGTGAGCACTGAAAGATGTCCGCGGCGGTGAACTCCATTATAGGCGTCCAATCAGATTCGATCGGCGGGGGCTTGGAAAGCCCGGAGTTCGGAGAAGAATCCGGCTCCTTGGAGTCATGGGCGACGCGGAGTGCGGGACCGGCGTTCGGCTTGATCGCCTTTAACGTCGCAGCCCCTGAGGTGACGTCCAACCGTTCTTCCTCAATGAACTCAGCGGGCTCCGAATCAAGGATCGGGGTCGGCGCGTATGCGGCCTCCAGGACACTGTTTGGGAGCAGAGCTATATCATGCCCTTCTTGACAGTGCGGCACGCTTGGCTGTGGCTCGAATCCGTCGGAGATCAAGTCTCTGCGGATATCCGCCGTGTAGTTTAAGCTTCCAAACCTGACTTGATGGCCAGGGGCATAGCTTTCGATCTGCTCTAGATGGCCAAGCGAGTTGGCCCGCAGAGCGAAGCCGCCGAAGACGAAGATCTGTCCGGGGAGAAAAGTCTCACCCTGGACCTCATCGCCGTTGATGATCAAAGGAGCCATCGAACCTAAAGGTGACGACACAGAGGAACTCTCAATGAAAGCACCAGTGTCGGTGTCAAAACCGGCGGATCTCGGGTAGGGGGTCCCGAACTGTGCGTCAAGGTCGGATGGTAACAGGAGACAGGGGACACTTTGTTTTACCCAGGTTCGGGCCCTCTCGGTGGAGGTAAAACCCTACTCCTGCTAGATTAATATTGATGATATGGGTAGTACAAGAGTGGATCTACCACGAGATCAAGGAGGCTAAACCCTAGAATCTAGCCTATGGTTTGATTGTGTATGAAGATGATTCTGTCCTACGGACTACAACCCTCCGATTTATATAGACACCGGATAGGGTTAGGGTTACACAGAGTCGGTTACATTGGTAGGAGATCTTGAATATCCGCACGCCTAGCTTGCCTTCTACGCCAAGGAAAGAACCTTCCAGACACGGGACGGAGTCTTCAATCTTGTATCTTCATAGTCCTGGAGTCCGGCGGGAGATGTAGTTCGGCTATCCGAACACCCCCTAATCCAGGACTCCCTCAGTTATTCTCAATAGGAGTGGACTCCGCTCCTCACTCACGAGAAAATGGCTGGTCACCGGGATTCCCAGTCCCATGCTTTGTGCAAATCAAATCAAAATAATTGCAAACGAAGCCCCCCCGGGACTGTTGTTAGCTGGAGGCACTCGTTGTTTCGAGCAAGCCATGGATTGATGCGTGTTGGTGGAGGGGGAGTATAAACTTTACCATTCTGTTTGGGAACCGCCTATAATGTGTGTAGCATGGAAGATATCGCCATCTCTTGGTTGTTATGTTGACAATGAAAGTATGCCGCTCAAAATATTATTTATCTCCATTTCAAAATCGAGCTCTGGCAACTCTACAAATCCCTTCTTCCCTCTGCGAAGGGCCTATCTATTTACTTTTATGTTGAATCATCACCCTCTTATTAAAAAGCACCAGCTGTAGAGCACCGCTGTCATTTGCATCCATTAATGTTAATTTATATTGGGTATGACTATAACTGGATCTCTTTTACCATGAATTACAATGTGTAGTCAGTCCTTGATCTTTAAAGGTGCTCTGCATTTATGTTTTGCGGTCTCAGAAAGGGCTAGCGAGATACCATCTTGTTATATCATATCATGATTGTTTTGAGAAAGTGTTGTCATCCCAGATTTATTATTATTGATCGCTAGTTGATTATTCCATTGACATGAGTAAACATGAGACCTAAATGTTATTGTGAATATGGTTAGTCATAATCTTTGCTGAAAACTTGAATGCTGGCTTTACATATTTAAAACAACAAGAGCAAACAGAGTTTGTAAAAGTTTTTCTTTATCACTTTCAGTTTATCAACTGAATTGCTTGAGGACAAGCAAATGTTTAAGCTTGGGGGAGTTGATACGTCTCCGTCGTATCTACTTTTCCAAACAATTTTCCCCTTGTTTTGGACTCTAACTTGCATGATTTGAATGGAACTAACCCGGACTGACGCTGTTTTCAGCAGAATTGCCATGGTGTTATTTTTGTGCAGAAACAAAAGTTCTCGGAATGACCTGAAACTTCACGGAGATTATTTTGGGAAATAATAAAAAATACTGGCGAAAGAATCAAGGCCGGGGGCCCACACCCTTTCCACGAGGGTGGGGGGCGCGCCTGCCCCCCTGGGCGCGCCCCACTGCCTTGTGGCCCCCCTGGAGCTCCAACGACCTCAACTCCAACTCCATATATTCGTGTTTGGGGAGAAAAAATCGGAGAGAAAGATTTATCGCGTTTTACGATACGGAGCCGCCGCCAAGCCCTAAACTCTCTAGGTAGGGCTGATCTGGAGTCCGTTCGGGGGTCCGGAGAGGGGAATCCGGCGCCATCGTCATCATCAACCATCCTCCATCACCAATTTCATGGTGCTCACCGCCGTGCGTGAGTAATTCCATCGTAGGCTCGCTGGACGGTGATGGGTTGGATGAGATTTATCATGTAATCGAGTTAGTTTTGTTAGGGTTTGATCCCTAGTATCCACTATGTTCTGAGATTGATGTTGCTATGACTTCGCTATGCTTAATGCTTGTCACTAGGGCCCGAGTGCCATGATTTTAGATCTTAACCTATTATGTTTTCATGAATATATGTGAGTTCTTGATCCTATCTTGCAAGTCTATAGTCACCTACTATGTGTTATGATCCAGCAACCCCGAAGTGACAGTAATCGGGACCACTGCCGGTGACGACCGTAGTTTGAGGAGTTCATGTATTCACTATGTGTTAATGCTTTGGTCCGGTACTCTATTAAAAGGAGGCCTTAATATCCCTTAGTTTCCAATAGGACCCCGCTGCCATGGGAGGGTAGGACAAAAGATGTCATGCAAGTTCTTTTCCATAAGCACGTATGACTATATTTGGAATACATGCCTACATTACATTGATGAATTGGAGCTATTTCTATGTCACCCTATGTTTTGACTGTTACATGATGAACCGCATCCGGCATAATTCTCCATCACCGATCCAATGCCTACGAAATTTTCACATATTGTTCTTCGCTTATTTACTTTTCCATTTCTACTATTACAATCACTACAAAACCCAAAAATATTACTTTTGCTATCGTTAACGTTACTTCCATATTACTTTGCTACTAAATACTTTGCTGCAGATACTAAGTTATCCAGGTGTGGTTGAATGCACAACTCAACTGCTAATACTTGAGAATATTCTTTGGCTCCCCTTGTGTCGAATCAATAAATTTGGGTTGAATACTCTACCCTCGAAAACTGTTGCGATCCTCTATACTTGTGGGTTATCACATCGTCATCACCAATGATCCTCTAAAACCCTAGTTCATCTCTTGTATCCAATCTTTGTCCCAAAGCCTCAGATTGGTACCTGTGGGTTGCTAGTAGTGTTGATTACTCCTTGTAGTTGATGCTAGTTGGTTTATTTGGTGGAAGATCATATGTTCAGATCCATTATGCATATTTATACTCCTCTGATTATGAACATGAATATGATTTGTGAGTAGTTACGTTTGTTCCTGAGGACATGTGAGAAGTCTTGCTATAAGTAGTCATGTGAATTTGGTATTCGTTTGATATTTTGATGAGATGTATGTTGTCTTTCCTCTAGTGGTGTTATGTGAACGTCGACTACATGACACTTCACCATTGATTGGGCCTAGAGGTAGGCATTGGGAAGTAATAAGTAGATGATGGGTTGCTACAGTGACAGAAGCTTAAACCCTAGTTTATGAGTTGCTTCGTAAGGGGCTGATTTGGATCCATATCTTTTATGCTATGGTTAGGTTTACCTTAATACTTCTTTTGTAGTTGCGGATGCTTGCAATTGGGGTTAATCATAAGTTGGATGCTTGTCCAAGGAAGGACATAACCCAAGCACCCGTCCACCCACATACCAAATTATCAAAGTAACGAACGCGAATCATATGAGCGTGATGAAAACTAGCTTGATGATAATTCCCATGTGTCCTCAGGAGCGCTTTTCTGTATATAAGAGTTTGTCCAGGCTTGTCCTTTGCTACAAAATGGAATGGGCCATCTTGCTGCACCTTATTTACTTTCATTACTTGTTACTCATTACAAATTACCTTATCACAAAACTATCTGTTACCGATAATTTCAGTGCCTCCAGAGAATACCTTACTGAAAACCGCTTATCATTTCCTTCTGCTCCTCATTGGGTTTGACACTCTTACTTATCGAAAGGACTACGATAGATCCCCTATACTTGTGGGTCATCAAGACTCTTTTCTGGGGCCATTTCCGGGGAGTGAAGCGCCTTTGGTAGGTGGAATTTGGTAAGGAAAAATTTATATAGTGTGCTGAAATTTACTATCACTTGTTACTATGGAACATAATCCTTTGAGGGGCTTGTTCGGGGTATCTTCACCCCGACCAGTAGAGCAAAGAGTTGCTCCTCAATCTACTGAACCTACTAAAAAGGTTTACTTTGAAATTCCTTTGGGTATGATAGAGAAACTGCTAGCTAATCCTTTTACAGGAGATGGAACATTACATCCTGATTTTCACCTAATCTATGTGGATGAAGTTTGTGGATTATCTAAGCTTGCAGGTATGCCCGAGGATGTTATCAAGAAGAAGGTCTTCCCTTTATCTTTGAAGGGAGAGGCATTGACATGGTTTAGGCTATGCAATGATATGGGATCATGGAACTACAACCGATTGAAATTGAAATTTCATCAGAAGTTTTATCCTATGCATCTTGTTCATCGTTATCGTAATTATATATATAATTTTTGGCCTCGCGAAGGAGAAAGCATCTCTCAAGCTTGGGGGAGGCTTAATTCAATGTTATATTCATGCCCCAATCATGAGCTCTCAAGAGAATTGATTATTCAAAAATTTATGCTCGGCTTTCTCTCGATAATCGCTCCATTCTCGATACTTCTTGTACTGGCTCTTTTATGATGAAGACTATTGAATTCAAATGGGATTTATTGGAAAGAATTAAACACAACTCTGAAGATTGGGACCTCGACGAAGGTAAGGAGTCAGGTATAAAACCTAAGTTTGATTGTGTTAAATCTTTTATGGATACCAATGTTTTCCGTGAATTTAGCACTAAATATGGACTTGACTCTGAGATAGTAGCTTCTTTCTGTGAATCCTTTGCTGCTCATGTCGATCTCCCTAAGGAGAAGTGGTTTAAATATAATCCTCCCATTGAAGTAAAAGTAGTTGCACCTATTAAAGTTAAACAAAAGACTATCACTTATGATGATCCTGTCGTTCCTACTGCTTATATTGAGAAACCACCTTTCCCTGTTAGAATAAAGGATCATGCTAAAGCTTCAACTGTGGTCAACAAAAGTAATATTAGGACACCCAAACCACATGAGCAAATTAAAGTTGAACCTAGTATTGCTATGGTTAAAGATCTCTTGGCTGATAATATTGATGGGCATGTTATTTACTTCTGCTATGAAGCTGCTAGAATTGCTAGACCTGATACTAAAAATAAACATAGACCTGTTGTAGGCATGCATGTTATTTCTGTTAAAATAGGAGATCATGGCTATCATGGCTTATGTGATATGGGTGCTAGTGCAAGTGCAATACCTCATTCCTGCTGATTTTCTTGTTCTTGGTTCCCCACAAGATAGCTTTTGTCCCATCATATTTGGTAGACCCTTCTTGAATACTGTTAATGCTAGGATAGACTGCGAAAATGATGTTTTCACTATTGGTCTGGTAGATATGTCTCATGAGTTTAACTTTGCTAAATTTCATAGGCAACCCCGTGACATAGAATTGCCTAGTAAAGATGAAATTATCGGTCTTGCTTCTATTGCCGTGCCTCCTAGTGATCCTTTAGAACAATATTTGCTAGACCATGAAAATGATATGTTTATGAATGAAAGGAGGGAAATAGATGAAGTATTCTTTAAACAAGGACCTATCTTGAAACACAACTTGCCTGTTGAAATCCTAGGGGATCCTCCTGCACCCAAGGGTAATCCCGTGTTTGGGCTTAAACCATTACTTGATACTCTTAAATATGCTTATCTTGATGAAAAGAAGATATATCCTGTTATTATTAGTGTTAACCTTTCAGAGCATGAAGAAAAGAAATTATTGAAAACTCTGAAGAAGCACCGTGCTGCTATTGGATATACTCTCGATGATCTTAAGGGCATTAGTCCCACTCTATGCCAACACAAAATTAAATTGGAGAAAAATGCTAAACTGGTTGTTGATCACCAATGGCGGTTAAATCCTAAGATGAAAGAAGTGGTAAGGAAAGAAATACTAAAGCTTCTGGAGGCATGTATAATTTATCCTGTTGCAGATAGTCAGTGGGTAAGTCCTGTCCATTGTGTCCTCAAGAAGGGAGGTATTACTGTTGTTCCTAATGATAAAGATGAACTGATCCCACAAAGAATTATTACAGGTTATAGAATGGTAATTGATTTCCGCAAATTAAATAAAGCTACTAAGAAGGATCATTACCCTTTACCTTTTATTGATCAAATGCTAGAAATATTATCTAAACATACACATTTTTGCTTTCTAGATGGTTATTCTGGTTTCTCTCAAATACCTGTGTCGAAAGAGGATCAAGAAAAGACCACTTTTACTTCTCCTTTCGGTACCTTTGCTTATAGACGTATGCCTTTTTGTTTATGTAATGCACCTGCTATCTTTCAAAGATGCATGATGGCTATATTCTCTGATTTTCGTGAAAAGATTGTTGAGGTTTTGATAGACAATTTCTCCATTTACGGAACTTTTTTTGATGATTGCTTGAGCAACCTTAATCGAGTTTTACAGAGGTGTGAAGAAACTAATCTTGTCTTGAATAGGGAGAAGTGCCATTTTATGGTTAATGAAGGTATTTTCTTGGGGCATAAAATTTCTGAAAGAGGTATTGAAGTTGACAAAGGTAAAGTTTATGCTATTGAAAAGATGTCGTGTCCCAAGGTGTAACGCCCCGAGACCAACGCTCCAGACGCCTTCCTTATATTTCGTTGTTGCCGTGTGTTTTATTTGTTTGTTGCATTCATCATGTCATCATTTGCATCGCCTCGGCACTTTGTTGCCGTCATTTTTCAAAACTTGCTTTCGCTCGTCGTTGCCGTTTCTCCCTTTACCTTCATCACCTTCCCTCGGACCGCTTTGCCTTCGTTGACCGTTCCGAGACCAACCAGATTTTGTTTCCCTCTTGCATGGCTTCCTAACCTCCCTGCACAACTCGCAAATCCCTCGCCCGCGTCCGAAAACCTTGCCCGAATACGACCCGGACTATCGTTACTGTTGGGTCCGGATCATCCCCTAACATCTATAAAACATCTCCGTTTCTTATTTAGACTTTCCTAGCCTACCTATTCTCGACCATCGAATTTTGATCGAATGATCCAACTCCCCTCTTCTCCATATATATATATATATATATATATATATATATATATATATATATATATATATATATATATATATATATATGACAACACTATTCTAATCCCAGGATTAGAATAGTTATTTTGATCACTAGATGACCCGTTGCGCCCATGGCGCAAAGACCGAGCGCAAGCCATGTATTGGAGGAGTGTGCATTGGAATATGTAGATACAGATTGAAACGTATATAAGAGCCTTTTCAGTTGGCATACATCTGAACTTATTTGAGCAAATATTCTTGATAAGGTATCTTTACACTAAGAAGTTTAAAAAGTAGAGCTTGCATAGTTGCAATGAGCAGAGAACATGTAGTAGACAAAGGAAGATTTTTTTTTAAGTATTACTACTGCCAAAGCACAACTCATGATACTGCATGCAGCAAGCAAGTGATACTGATAGACAATTATGCATAGGCCCTTGGACGTGCACTTGAAGGCAAAAAACATATATTGGGTCCATTGCGCCCATGGCGCAAAAACCGAGAGCGGGCCAAGTATTCGAACCATCCATATGAGATTGATTTAGAACTAACTTAATAGATACTTACATTATATTACATGATCTTGGTAGATTAAAAGAAAATACTCAGATCAATTGACACTGGCATACATTGGCTTTATAAAGCAAGCTATATTAGCAGAGATGCAATGTCTTGCTCTCACCCATGTCGTTAGCATAACCCTCAACACAACTTGAATTTGAGTCTGGATCATATGCCTTTCTCCTGCAATGAGAGACATGCCACGCTAGTCAAGCTTTCAAGCGCAACCACAACATCACGAATAATTTCCAGAAGAGTGTATTTGAGATTACATATAGTCATTGAAGCAATAGGGTCCAAGGAGCTCCTGTAAAATCATGGATTTTGTTTGATGTAACACGCACTACGTCTGGTAGTGTGACCGCTTCCCTAGTCATCTGTTTGGTGTTCTTGTACTGTTCTCTTCTCCTTTTCCGAGCAGCTTGTTTGTGGTCTTTACATTTGCCTTTTGTTCTTCCTACAAGTGCTCGAGTTTGCTAAATCTTAGTCGATTGAAACTTAACCAACTCTTTGTCGATATATGTTGTTTCCGTTCTTAGGGGTCTATGCAGAATCATACAATCCTTGGGAATTAGTGTTTTTTCCGTCATCTTCAAGTCTTAGATTTTATATTATCAACATTCAATTTCGAATCCACTAAAATGATAGCTAGTTTTTGTTCTTAAATTTGTCATATAATCCTGTAAAGTAATAGCCAGAGTTAGTTTTAAAGTAATGATACATCATAGAGTAAGTGTAATGATACACAACGAAAACTACTTGTGGAGAAGCGTCAGACAAAATACCTCATGTGAAATTTAATGCCCACGGACCATAAGATGGCCTACATAATTATAGAACTTAAACATATTCAATAATTTTTTTTCAAATTTTATAGATAGTTATATGAAAAACTTCTAAAATTCATCAAATGATCATGACTGTCACAAGCCATGATGATAAAAAAATCGCACCCAGACAGGTGAATGGGACACACCCCATAAAAATAATGAATTTTTAGCAGAAGAAAGAATGGATTTTTTTAATTTATATAGAAGATAAAGAAAATTGATTGGGTGCAACTGTCCAGAATCCATTCCCACCGCCTACTAATCCATTCCCACTCACTTGTAATCTCTGGTCACTGCCTAATATAGTAATGTCTCCGTGGCATTTTTTCAAAAAAAAAACCCTGCACTTTTGTCCGACCAAGCCGGCAGTCCTCGTCCTGTTGCCGCTCCACTCACCTCCCCGCAGCTTCTCATGCTGCGCTGCTCTGCGCCGCGTGGCGCCGGTGAGCTCCCCCGCGCCGCTGAGATCCCCCGCGCCTCCTCTCCATCCTCTACAACGCTGCGTAGCTCCCCCTCTCCTCTAAAAATCCCTTCTTCCCCGAGGTCCTAGTCGACGAGGCGCCGCTCGATCTGGAGGATGACGACAAGTTAGCGCTCGATCTGGAGCATGGCGACGGCATGGGGCGGGGACTCTCGTCCTCGAGCAACTAATCCACCATCTCCTCCTCCTCCTCCTCCTCCTCCTCCAGGCCCTCCTCAACATCTTCGGCGATTCACCAACGACGACGGCATGGAGAAGACGACGGTGGATGCTGCGGAAGTCGACCCCGACGACAGAGCAAAGGTGAGAATTTCACTTTGTCCAAACTTCGCCAGATTCAGTCTCTGTTCGCGGGCAGTCTGGATGCGTCCCCTTGGCCTCCACCATGATGTAGGATAAATTGCTGTGCCGCTGACTGCTTTACTACTGTTGTTCAAGTGCAGGCTAGGCTTAAGAGAGAAGTAACAGAGATTCATTCAGAGAGAAATATTGCTGCTTTGGGGTGCTGCTGCTGTTGCTACATGTTACTGATGTGTGCTAGATGTTGAGATTAGAGACTGTGAGACTGGCTGATATATGTTGTGACCTCACTAAATTACTTTTTGCACATGTCAGGTGAGCTGCAGTTCATTTGTCCCTTCTTTTTGTTCACACTGCAGTTGCTCTTTTGATTTGTTGATTCTACATATTTCAGCTGTAAAGAATTCTAGGAAGAGTTGTTGCTGAAGAAAATCAGAGAATAATTGTGCTCAGTTCACATGTGTGGCAGGATCAAGATTTATTTTCTGGAACAAGGAAGAAAAGTATGGCTTCTACCCTATGATTAGAGGCAAAATCTTGTGTTTGTTTCATGGCTGCCAAGAATACCACAAGCTTCTTCAAGGGTTCATGACTGCAGTCAAGCAAAACTATATGGCGAGAAAGTCCTGGTCCGGTTTGAGGACTTTGCCAACCACAATGCATTCGATTTGCTCGCAAAGTACAACAACAGCCAACTTGTCAACGATGATATCCAGGTGCTTCATTCATTCCCATACTGTTCCTCCCCAAGTCACCACAAGGTGAAGCAAGATTAGCCATTGTTAACATTCAGATTGCTTAATCTGCTTTCTCCATGTGCTTGAATATGCTTAACCTGAATCTGTCAACCCTGAATATGCCTAACCTGAATCAGTTTTCAGATTGAATAGTTTATGGACAAAAGTTAATTATCAACAGATAATCCCATGCTTAATCCAAGTATGAAAGGAAGCAATTCAACATTATCACCTATTTCTTTACATTGCATGCCACAGAAGCACAATCCTATTTCTTTACATCCACCCTTTCCTTTAATACTTGAAACTGAAAATGAGATTCCATGAATGCTTTGTTCAAGAACAACTACGATTGATCCTTGAGAAATGTGCAGGTACATAGGCCGAAACTACACTTACTATTTCCTATCACCATATATATCCTTCATTAAGGAAATATTCCCTACATAAGCTTGACCCAGCCAAATGACTAACAAACATGTAGCCATGGCCAATACAGCATGAATTAGTCAGGAACTTCTCAGCACAATCTATTTCACACTTCTCCTCTGGACTCTACAAATTAGAATATAAGACATGCATATGCAAAGACAGTGGAAGCAAAGAGAACTTATATTGGAAGGAGGCACAATGAATTCGCGGCACGCTCCAGAAGCAACTGCAAGCCGACAGAGCGAACAACAACAGGTTGGACCGATGGACGACGACGAAAAAAGCAGAGGCCTACAGGAGGAAAAATGCAGCACTCAGTGAGCTGGTAAATCCAAAACATAGGAAATAATGGTGATGGAGACACCTTAGCCAAACGGTTCCATGGCAAGTCAACCCAAAGCGCAGTAAGAACAAAGAACCAGCAGAGCTGCAGCAGAAAATAGAGGCAAAACTGAACGCAAGAAGAAACCCAAATCAGTGCAAAGGAAACGGGGTACTAAAAGCCTACTCTGATCAGAAAAGCTTTCTGGTTGTGTACGACGTGCATATATTTAGTAAAGTGTATATGCACACAAGCATGACTACCAACAACATATGAGGATTTGACAAACTGGGGATACCACAACCATTTTTATAATTTGCATATCTTCGTGCATATACTTTATATCCCGATGACACTATATCGACACTACTTGAGAAAGTAAATAATCAAGCGAGACTAACAGAGAAGTTGTAGAGTTTTACCATTTCCGCTTTACAATACCAAAAAACAATATAGTTTGTTTTGCAAGTAATTACATGACATGATGGTCTACAGCTACAAGAAGGCTGGGTGAAGTCTATGATGGGTTCTTTTCCAAGCAAGGAGAAGGTTGAGGTGACGCTGGTCTACAGCTACAGGAACACGACGAAGCTCACGCCCGCGCAGGTCTCCGTGTTGAGGAGTGAGTTCCCCTCTTGCTACTCTGCTCTGCTCTCACAGTCAACTGAATCCCTTTAGTTAGCAGTAAAACTACAGTTGCAAGAGTTTTTATAATTGCATGATGCACAGCTGATGGTCAACTAAGGCAAACCCATAATATAATTGTTAAGATCAAATTGGTAATTTTTGTCGGATCTGTTGTCAATACCGAGGTCGGTGCAAGGGCTACTCACATGGTTAATATGCTAATTCTTGTCGCCAGAAAACCAAGAAAGGTGTACCATGAGCAAGGATCGACATTTATAAATGTATACACTATTATGTATAAAAGGCCAATGGCTCCAGCAACTATAGCAATTAAACCGTAAACACCGAGGAAAGAAGAAAATGATTTTTATTCAGCCGTTATGTAAAAAAAGCAACCAAATAGTTGCTCAACCTAGCCTTGTTATGGTACCTATTCAAACTATACAAAGTACAAAATATAGATAGAAAATTTATCGAAAGTAGAACACGCACAACTGCTTGAACAACTCTAGCAGCCTGTGATATGCAAAACAGGATACCTCACAAAATATTCTCAGAATGCATTGATCAATATCTATGCAAACTATGGATCAGGAAATATTGACTGTTTAACTTCTTCAGGCCAAAGCCATTGCCAAGACTCCTCAGATTTATTCCTTAATAGTTCCATATGTCCAGAAAATAAAATACAATACCATCAACTACAGTTCCACAAACTGTTATTGGAACATATGCACAATTTTGAAACCGAGTATACATACCAGTGCTAACCACATATAGTTGTTCTTAGTCCAAGCTCAAATGTACCCATGTTAACAATTTTGTACATGGGTAGTGTGGATATTTAATCTCAACAAGACAACACCACATTTTATCTGCTGACCAAAGCACAACAGGTCAACCAAAGTACAACAGGCAAAGCTTGAATCTAACTATTATAAAAAATATATATACACAGACCGATCTCGCATATATAATTTGGGTCGTTGTATCCATGTTCACAACTGATTAGCTGAATATATTGGGCTGGGGTACCAAGGCTAATTAGTTACGTGATTCCTAATCAGGAAGCCTGCTCACATGTATATGTTTAGAAAGCGAATATATTAGCAAGTTTAAATGTGAACGATGGAGGAAATAAAAGCAACGAGAGAGGAGCACCTCGGCAATATTGGAGGAAGTGGTGTTCCACTCCTAGGCTCCTAGCGCTCCAGTAGCCGACCCCTCATCCATGAAATGAAGCAACATAGATTGGGTTTAGAAGCAACAGAATCACACAAACATATAGTATAGGAAGATGTGTTACCTTCCTAATAAAAATATCAATGCTTGCCGACTTAGTTGCTGACCAGCATTGATGTCGTCTGTCCTTGCTACTGCGGCATGCACTGCCATTTAGAAGAAATATGAACTATTCATGAATAGAAAGATCATTGCTGCAACTTGGAACGACATGTTCTAGTAATAATCCTAGATATACTAAGAGAGGCTTAGTTTAGCAAAATCAACCCAATTACACGTCAGACTATCAAATATTGCACTATATCTCAAGAATATACAAACAAGGCAACATCAATATAACAATTTAACAAGGGTTGACTGATGATGGCTTAGTCCTTTTGGCTCAGTATAATCTTTTTGAACTCATCGTTTTTGAGAAATTGGTTCTGAATTTGCAACACACAGTTTATTCTAATTGTTGTTTAGCGATTCCCGTCAAAACAGCAAATGAGAAGATAAAATTCACAAAACTCTTACATTCATGAACATAACTATTGACAGGTCAACTATATAAAAAAAGTCACTTTCTTTTCATCTAAAAGGAGTTTACCGCACACATCAATACCATGTATGCAATCTTCTAAAAATGCATTAACGGGGGAAAGACAAAACGGGATGACATACAACATATACCCACCACTCATTATTCAACTGGGAAGAACCACTTGAATCTGAAGCAAGATGACAGTTTTATCTAGGACCAGAGAAGGGTGCAGGGGACAAGCTGCAACTAAGGTTATGGAAGTCGAGGGATGTGCTGCTGCTGGCCAATGTCGTCATCGGCGCAGGAACCAACCCCCACCCAAACCCTAGCTACATCTATAAGGAAAAGTAAATAGAAAAACGTGAATTAGAGGGAGGAGCTCATGCCACGATGGAAAGATGAGGAAAGGAGGAAGAAAGGGCTCACCTGTGCCGAGCGGCTCCTCCTCAACTGGGGGTTGTGGTCCTCTTGCCTACCTCTCGAGTTGTCGCCTCCTCATCCACCCGTCCCCACTGCCGTTGCCAGTAGAACGCAGCCGCCATGTTCTCCTCTGGCCAGATGCGTTGTTCCATCCCGATGGAGAGAGGAGGAGAGACAGGGGAGGCGGCGGCGGCTGGAGAGGATGAACGGGGGAAGGAGAGGCGAGGGAATGGCTAGGGTTGGTGGGGAGGAGGAGGACGGGGGATTGGTGGATGAGTCGTCCATGACCGGCGCAGGTAATATATTTTTCACCGAAGACGCAGGCGACGCAACAAATCACGCACACTGCCAAGCCAGGCCCGCGAGAGAAGAAGGCCCACCCGTCATCCGCTTGAGCAAGAAAAAGCAGCGTGGAAAGAAACAGGCCGTGGGATTTTTGATAGCGCGGTGAAAAACCTCCAGCGAGGCAGATCTAGCGAACCAGATCGTAAGCGCGACGCGAGTGCCCCATGTGAGCGGGTAGCCTAGCGTCCTTCATATGTTCGATGATCTGCCATATAAGGAGCAACGAGGTGTTCCCGAACTCCGAACCGGTGCCTACCAAAAAAAAGAAAACCCCGTCGCCCACCTCCGTTTCCACCGGGCCCCCACCCCATCGCGCGAGATCCCGCCGCTGCCCCAATCCCCCACCCGATCCCCACCTTTCCCCGCAGCGTTGCTGGCCAGCGGATCCGCCGCCCCAACCGCGTGTGTTGCCGGCCACCGGAGCCGCCGCCCACACCCACGCGCGCTGCCATCCGCCGGCCGCCGGCGTCCCTGGATCCCCGTGCGCCGACATACCATCCGCCGCGTCCCAGTTCCTCCGCCTGCAGCCGCCACCGCCATGGCCGCCAGCACCGCCCCGCACCCTCCCCGACCCCCCGCGCTGCGACCTGTACCGTCGCCGCGGCCGCACCCCGCGTCGGCCTCAACCACGCCTCCCGACGCCGCCCCGCCTAGTCCCAACGCACCTCGCGCTGTCGTCCCCTCGGCCACGACGTGCCACCCGCTGCCGTCCTCGGCCGCGACGTAGCTCCCGCTGCCGTTCTCTGAAACGGACGCCGGCCCCTCGGGTCGAGAAGCCGCCGACCTCAACGCGTCTCCTGCCGCCGTTCCCCAACCCCAACGCGTCTCCTGCCTCCTACCCGTCGGCCTGGACGCGATCCCGCTGTTCCCCCATCCCTGACGCGCCTCCCTGGCCAGACCTCCAAATGCAAAGCAAATCCCATGCTGCTGCAGGTCGTGCGTGCTCCACATCCGCACCTTCCTCCTGCCGGTGACTACTCCCTGCCAATCCTCTCCCTCCTTGATCTCCACCGATGTTGCATATGGTGCATCGCACCTGTTTGTGTTTATGCCTCAGTGGAGAAAAGGATGGCATCTAACATAGGTTGCAGAGTATGTGCTACAGTTGAAAAATGGTATTTTTGTGCAAGCTACAAATGTACAAATAAAAAAATTGGGTTGCGATTCAACTGTGTGTGATCCTCTTTTTAGAGAAAGAAACTATGGAAGTCCATATATCAATTCTGAGAGAGTTCAAACTATGTGTGTGTGTGAAATACTTTTACGCCCTCCATTTAAAAATAAATGTTTTTAGAGCAAAAATGTCATGTTCAAACATTGTAGAACATGTCTTAGGGGGAAAATGCCATGTTCTAACAGAAACAAACTTTGCTCTAAAACATAATGTTGTATAGTTCCTTGTTCTGTATTATTTCCTGAAGTTCAACAATATGTATGGATGCAAAACTAGTGTTTTTTGATATGTTGGTTTCAATTCAAGAACTAAAAAAACATATCACACAAAAAGACTCGTGTGCCAATCACCGTGCACCTCCTCAAGCACCTTTTTGCTTCTTGAGGGTTAGTTGCGGATTTCCATGGCCATATCCACGCAATTTATTGTTTTCCCAACCACGTGTATATGTGTGCATGCTTCCATTTTTCCCAAATTGTATTCTCCTGAGCTTTTGTTTTGAAAAACAAATGTGCATGTGAACGTGAGAAAAAAGTCTGTACAAAGAAGTTCATGTATTACTTCTCAGAAGGTTCATGTATTACTAAGTGTGTGCACATATAATTTTCCTCTCTACATATGTGTGTATGTTTGTTTGTGTGTTTTGCCAATTCCACTTTACCTTTGACCAAGGTTGACCAGCCAGGTAAACAAACAGTTCGACACATACGTCATTCACATTGTTATCTTTCCCCATTATTTAGTTTTAAAATGTGTTGTCTAGTTCTAGTTCTGTACTATTTTTCGGACGTTCAATAATATCAGTGGGGGCAAAAAATCCGGGGTTTTGATATGTTGGTTTCAGTTTCAGAAATGCTCCAAAAAAATGCAAAAGAAAAATGGAGCAGGGGTTGCACGAAGAATAAAAATGACGAAGTTCAAATTAAAATAAAACTATGAAGTTCAATTTACAAAAAAGTGTTTGATGCTTATTTAAAAACATATTCCCTTTCTAATAATATGACTAAGAAGTTGAAATTAAAATAACAGAGAAGTTCGAAGTATATAAAAACTCAGATTTGTTGCAAGAAGTTCACGTGCTCCTCCGTTCACGGTTCAGAATTTATACTACGGAGCGTCCGACCTCCAATTACATGTTTTAAAATGGCAAAAAATGACGTCCGACCTTCAATTGCGTGAAAATTCCATGTATGCACAAAAATGTGACAGAAGTTCAAGGTGAAAACAGCGAGAAGTTCAATTACTGCAAGGAATACATTTCAGGTGAGAATAAAAGTATAGAAAATTAAAAGCTTAAAAGGTTTGTTGAAAAGAAGTTCAAGTGCTTTGTCACTGGAAGTTAAAAAAGTTCTTGCGAGAGAGGTTCACCTTGTATTTCCATGTTCAAAAACACAAAAAAGAAATTGTATTTTTGCGTTTTAAAATAATTCTCTCAATCCACAAAGAACTTCAGTTATTATTTGGGAGCAATTTGATTTCAAAATGAAAATTAAAAATTCAAATTATAAAGATTAAGAAATAAAACCAGGAAGTCCATATTAAAAAGATGGAGAAGTGCGATGTTTATAGAAAACTCAGATTTTTCCATCGTTATTAAAGAATGGAAACAAGGGGTTCAAAAAATAAAATAACAAGAAGTTCAACTTTTAAAAATAGAGCGCTTCAAAATTCATAAAAAGATTAAAGAAATAAAACCAAGAAGTCCAAATTTAAAAGATGAAGAAGTTCGATTATTATAGAAAACTCGGATTTCCCTTGTTATTAAAGAATGGAAACAAGAAGTTCAAAAATAAAATAACAAGAAGTTCAACTTTTAAAAATAGAGCGCTTCAAAAGTCATAAAAGAGATTAAGAAAAAACCCGGGAAGTCCATATTAAAAATATGGAGAAGTTCGATGATTATATAAAACTCAGATTTCCCTCATTATTAAAGAATGGAAACAAGAAGTTCAAAAATAAAATAACAAGAAGTTCAACTTTTAAAAATAGAGCGCTTAAGAATTCATAAAAAAGTATTAAGAAATTCAGATTAATATTCATAAAAAACTCAGATATTTTCACGTAACCGAGAGAAGTTCAGATTGATAACTGCCAGAAGTTCACGTACTACACGGTGTGCATTTTGTATGAAAAAAAAGAATGAAAAAGAAAAGGCTAATGGTTTTGTTTTTAGAAGTTCAAGTGCTCGGCCCGATAAAGTTCAAAAATTGTTGTGAGAGAGGTTGAACAAAAATACGTGACAGAAGTTCAAGGTGAAAACAGCCGAAAGTTCAACTACTACACGGAATGCATTTCAGATAAGAATAGAAAACTAAAAGCTTAAAAAGTTTGTTGCAAGAAGTTCACGTGCTCTGTCTGGGGAAGTTCAAAAATTCTTGCGAGAGAGGTTCACCTTATATTTCCATGTTCGAAAACACAATTTTTTTTGATTTTTAAAAATAATTATCTCAATCCACAAAGAAGTTCAGTTATTATTTGGAAGCAATTTGATTTCCAAAAGAAAATAAAAAATTCACATTATAAAAATGGAAAAAGTTCATGTACGACATGGTGTGTGTTTAATATGAGAAAAATGAATAAAAAGGCAAGGTCCAAATTTGTTGTTGTCATAAGTTCAAGTCTTTGGTCGGAGAAAGTTAGAAAAAATATTTTGAGAGAGGTTTCTACAAAAGGAATATCATTTGTGTAACACCGACGAATGGATGAGAAAATTACAAACAAAAATACGTGACAGAAGTTCAACGTGAAAACAGCAGGAAGTTCAACTACTACGCTGAATTAATTTCATATAAAAAACTTTTAAAATCATCACGAGTATGAAAAAATGATCAACACGGGAAAGTTGCGTGTTTATAACAGCTTTCCATCGGTATATCACTTGCCCAATTCCGGTGAGTGGATGGAGAGCTACGAGTAGTGGATCGAGAGCTACGAGCAAAAAAATCACGTGAAAAACAGAGTGAAGTTCAGGTACACGCGCCGAGAAGTTCAGGTTCTTCACGCGATGCATTTTCAAAAAATCTGTTTCGCGATCAAAGCAGAACGAATGATCTCGCCATTTTTGCAATTACTTGAAAATGGCTAGGAATAAGAGAAAACCATCAACATGAAAAAGTTTCACATTTTTAGTAGCTTTTCAACGGTATATAATTTGCGCCTTTCCGTTCAAGTTTGTAGAAAACACGGCGAAAATACGTTTTTTGTCATTTTCAAAACTGACTTAAAACCGTAGAGAATTGGGAGAAACAATACATACCAAAAAGTTTCGATTTATTCAAGCTTTCCAACGCCATATCGTTTGCTGCATTCGGACGCAAGGTTAAGAAATTAGCTCAAAAATACGAACTCGGTAGGACTTGGACCATTTTCTAAATTACTTTTAAACCATTCAAAATTAGAAAAAACTTTCAAGATGAAGAAGTAGCGCATTTTCATAAGCTTACCAATGCCATATCATATGCCTCAATTGGATTAGCCGTTTAAAAATGACATCGAAAATACGAACTCGGCTGTTCGGTTTACGAAATTTTACTTTTTTTCAAATTACTCTTTAACCATAGGGAATTAGAGAAAACTCTCAACATGTGGAAGGAGCGGTTTTGCAGCAGCTTTCCAACGCCATATTATATGCCTCATTCCGATAAACGTTTAAGAAATGCGATCGAAAATACGATTCACGTTTTTTGTGTGAAGAAAAAACGGTTTTCAAAACTGCTCTTAAACCGCTTACATTTTGCCAAAATTTTAACTTGGGTCATGATACTGGTGTCCATAGCTTTCCAACGGTATATCACAAGCCCCATTTGGACACCTTTTAGCTGAAGTTCAACCTAGTACTCGGGGAAGGTCAGACGCGTTACTCGGGAAGTTCATGTTGTGATCAGAATATTATTCTGATCCCGTGATCAGAATAGTGTTTATATACTACTCCTAGTCCATTTTGGACCAAACCCTATTTTCTAGGGATCCTCCTCCCGCCGCCACTCTCTCTGGTTCCCCTCGGGATCACCAGCGAACCAACCAGCGCCTCCCCTGGTCTCCTCCTCGTTTTCCCCATCGACCCAATCCCCTAGCGCCGCCACCTCTCCCTCGGGATCCCTCCCGATCCCCTTCAATCCACCAACCAAAACTCCACCACCCACTCTAGATCGATAGGAGCTCGATCTCGACCTCTCTCCCGACCAGTGCCTCCCCTCGCGTCCGGCCCATGTCGAAGCTCGTCGGTGCCGGCCACCCAAACAGCAACTGCAGCCCCGCCGCCGGCTGACCGAACCAGCATTCCGCGCCAAGCCTCCTGCCCCAGGGACGCGAGCGGCCTCCCGAGCTCGTCCTCCTGTGGATCCCCTCGATCCCCTGCGTTGCCGCGTATGTCTCCTCACCTCGGCCCCGAGTGCCACCACCTGTCGACGGCCTTGCCAGAGTAGCGCCGCCGGATCAGGCCAGCTCCTCGCGCCCTGCTTCCCTTCCATCTCCTGATGTTCGTCCTTCCCTGCTCTTTCTCACATCTCTCACTCTCTCAGGAACCCCACGCCATGGATGGCTGATCCCCTCGCCGTGCTCTTCAAGTCCCGCCGCTGCCTCAAGTTCCTCAGCGCCACCGCGACTGCCGCTTGCCTCGTCCCGGTGTCGCCGATGTGCAGCCGCGCCGTCAGCCCCTGCTCGGTCCGTCACGTCCTCTGCAACGCGGCCTCCCCTGCTTCGGCCTCCAGCCTTTGCCGTCGAGCGCCGCCTCCGCCTGGATCCGTCAAGTCCGCCGCCCGCTGCCGTCTTCCCAGCGAACCACGCCGACCCGCCGCTTCCCGTGCCTGTCGGCGCCCACCTGTGACCTGTCTGCTTCGAGCCCCGTCCCGCGACGACCGCACGCTGCCCTCGAGCGTTGACCGCGCCCCGAGCGGCCTCTCCTAGGCCCAGCTCCAAGCCTGCCTGCCTCACCACCAAACCGGGCCTTAGCCCATGGGTGAGCAGCTCCTCCAGCCCCTCTGCTCTGTGGTGGCCCAACCAGTTTCGGCCCGATATGTTTTTTTTTTCAGTTATGCGAATTTGCTAATTTCCAGAGACTGCAGTTTTACAGAAAAACCCTCATGTTCATGCATGTAATAACTAATTAACCATGCATCGGTTTAAAATGTTTTATATATGTAAAATGCTTAGAATTGCATGTAGTTTCATAATTTGCAACTTTCATCAATGTTTAAAATGTTTAACTTGCTGTTTGCATTAATTTGCCTAAATGCCATGCTAAAATGATTTATTTCATAGCTAAATAACCGTAGCTCCATTTTAAATAAACTTTATATGTAAATGGGGTGGAAAAATGCATAGATTAACTTGGTGCACTTTGTTTTACTATTTAACAACATTAAAATATGTTTTAGGGCAGAACAGTACCAAATCTAAAATATGCACATGGGGATTTTCCGGAATTGTTGTTTGTTATTTCCGGCCTCATTTAATCTTGCCTAAATAGTTAGTTTTCATATACTTCATCCCTTGCCATGTTTAATAACACTTAATATTGTTGGGTACATTACCGAAAGAGAACTAAATAATTGATGTGGTGTTCCGTCAATATGCAACTTGTTGCATATTGAGCTCCACTTAACTTGTAGTATTGTTTGTTGCACTTTTCCATGCTTTGTCATGCTTTTAAACCAGACATGCATCATACTTGTTTGTGCATCATGCCATGTGTATGTGGTGGTTGTTTACTATGTTGCTTGTTTCTTTCCGGGTTGCTTCTCTCATTAGCTTCGGTTTCGTTCCGGAGTTGTGAGGATTTGTTCGACTACGTCCATTTGTCTTCTTCATGGACTCGTTCTTCTTCCTTGCGGGATCTCAGGAAATATGACCATACCCTCGAAATCACTTCTATCTTTGCTTGCTAGTTGTTCGCTCTATTGCTATGCTGCGCTACCTACCACTTGCTATATCATGCCTCCCATATTGCCATGTTAAGCCTCTAACCATCATTTCCTAGCAAACCGTTGTTTGGCTATGTTACCGCTTTTGCTCAACCCTTCTTACAGCGTTGCTAGTTGCAGGTGAAGTTGAAGCTTGCTCCATGTTGGAACATGTTTATGTTGGGATATCACAATATCTCTTATTTAATTATTGCATCTATATACTTGGTAAAGGGTGGAAGGCCCGGCCTTATGCCTGGTGTTTTGTTCCACTCTTGCCGCCCTAGTTTCCGTCATACCGGTGTAATGTTCCTTGATTTTGCATTCCTTACGAGGTTGGGTGATTTATGGGACCCCCTTGACAGTTCGCTTTGAATAAAACTCCTCCAGCAAGGCCCAACCTTGGTTTTACATTTGCCACCTAAGCCTTTTTCCCTTGGGTTCTGCAGACTCAAGGGTCATCTTTATTTTAAACCCCCGGGCCAGTGCTCCTCTAAGTGCTGGTCCAAACTAGAGCACCGTGCGGGACCGTCCCTTGGCAACTTGGGTTATGTTCGTACCTGTACGCTTAGCTTATCCGGTGTGCCCTGAGAACGAGATATGTGCAGCTCCTATCGGGATTTGTCGGCACAGCGCGCGGTCTTGCTGGTCTTGTTTTACCATTGTCGAAATGTCTTGTAGCCAGGATTCCGAGACTGGTCGGGTCTTCCCGGTATAAGGAATATCCTTCGTTGACCGTGAGAGCTTGTGATGGGCTAAGTTGGGACACCCCTGCAGGGTATTATCTTTCGAAAGCCGTGCCCGCGGTTATGTGGCAGATGGGAATTTGTTAATGTCTGGTTGTAGAGAACTTGACGCTTGACTTAATTACAACACATCAACCGAGTGTGTAGCCATGATGGTATCTTTTCGGCGGAGTCCGGGAAGTGAACACGGTTTGGGTTATGTATGAACGTAAGTAGTTTCAGGATCACTTCTTGATCACTTCTAGCTTCACGACCGTGCTTTGCTTCTCTTCTCGCTCTCATTTGCGTAAGTTAGCCACCATATATGCTAGTGCTTGCTGCAGCTCCACCTCACTACCCTGTCCTACCTTTAAGCTTAAATAGTCTTGATCTCGCGGGTGTGAGATTGCTGAGTCCTCGTGGCTCACAGATTCTACCAAAACAGTTGCAGGTGCCGATGAGACCAGTGTAGGTGATGCCACCGAGCTCAAGTGGGAGTTCGATGAAGACCTGGGTCATTGCTATGTTTCATTTCGTTTCCTGTTGATCAGTAGTGGAGCCCAGTTGAGACGATCGGGGATCTAGCAGTTGGGTTATCTTCCTTTTCATTTGTTTGACCGTAGTCGGACTATGTGTACTCTCTGAATGATGTATGATTTATTTAATGTATTGTGTGAAGTGGCGATTGTAAGCCAACTCTCTTTATCCCATTCTTGTTCATTACATGGGATTGTGTGAAGATGACCCTTCTTGCGACAAAACCTACAATGTGGTTATGCCTCTAAGTCGTGCCTCGACACGTGAGAGATATAGCCGCATCGTGGGCGTTACAAGTTGGTAATCAGAGCCATCCCCGACTTAGGAGCCCCCTGCTTGATCGAGTCGTTGATGTTGTTGAGTCTAGAACAAAAATGTTTTGAGTCTTAGGACTATATATATCGGAGAGTAGGATTCTTTTACTCCTCAGTCCCTTCGTCGCTCTGGTGAGGTCTCCTGACGTAGAAGTTTTGACTCTCCTCTCCTCAAATTTCACTAAAAAAATTTAGGATCACGCGGGTATCTTGGAATTGTTCCGATGGTTTTGTGACGAGAACATTGTTCTTGGTGCCTCCTAACATTTAGGGGTTGTGGCAGTGTCCCGGGGAGTTGAGCTCTGAGGTGTTGTCGTTACAATTTTATCATTGCAGTTCTGGAATACCTGAGTTTCGCCGACATTGAAAATCTCTTTTATGCAGTTGTTGGTGAGATCACCTCGACGCCACCCAGTACTGGGGCGGGAGTTCGGGAGTATTGCTATAACTCGTATAACGGATGCTTTTCGAAGGTTGAGGTAAACGATTTCCGAAGGTTTCTTGGTTATGTGTTGAAGGATGGATACAGCTGGATCTAGGTATTGTTAGTTTGGGTGATATATTTTGTGTCCCCTGTATCCCCAACACCTGATTGCATAACCAGAAAGTTTCGGGAGTTTATAAGTGGGAATTCAAGTATCTCGTAGGATATCTTTCCAACAGACACATGATACGATATGGGATCTATCATATGTTTGTTTCGGGCTTATTCTGCAAGCTAATCCTTTGTTTTTGTTTTGGTTTGTGGTATTCGAGTTGCTTCAAAGTCAAGTGTTGATTCCATACCTTTTCTAAGTGGTGTTCTCATATTTCTATGTGGATGCTAATCCATCTTGTTCATCAAGGTTGTCTTTTCAATCCTTTCCAACCGGTGTGTTTCTCTTTAAGTAAATCCGATCATTCCAACATTCGCAAGATCAATTCTAAGCTTGTTCTCAACGGTGTTCATTTCATCCGACCCAAGTTGCTTTTGTTTTCCCACCCTCCCACCCTTTTTCTTCAAGGCCTCAGATTTCTTAATCAAGTATCCATCTTATAGATGGCAAGTCTCTCCATTCTTTTCCGTCAATGTTCTTACCCGGTGGTTCTCATGAAGATGCTCTTCAAGTTCATCATCCTTTGTTGTTGTTTCTTCTACGGTGGATTCAATTCAAGCTTTGTTGATCATATCATTTCCTCGTGTCAAATGCTTTCCCATGTCGGTGCATCTCTTAATCATCCACCTCTTGCTATTCATGTTATCTGGAGTGCTGAAGATATCTCAGAAGATTCAAGTTTCCATTCTTATTCCTTTCTAGCTATTTCGAGGTTGTTACCTCATTCAAGAGGTTCAATTCAACCGGTGCAATCTCTCTTTTAAATCTTTCAACGGTGTATCTTTTGAGTGGGCCCTAACCCACAGGTCTTTTCCCAGGATCTTACATGACTCTTCTAATTTTCCCAGAGCTATTCCCAAATTCTTTTCAAAGTTTGACGTAAGAATGAATTTCATCAGTCAGATGGTTTCCAAGATTGATTTTAAATTATTTTTTCATTGTTGGCTCAACCTCTTTGTTTCTTCATTCTCCTGGAGTATCTCAACAATTTATGCTGGTGTTTCTCATCGTCATTCTCAACATTTGAAGACCGGAGAAGAGTTTCTCTTAAATCTTGCTCCATTCTCTTCAAGATTCATGGTTCTAGCTTGATTCCATCCTCTCATAATTGTTTTCGATTGTGAGAATTCTTTTCACCCATCCGGAGCATTTCAGGAGTCTTTTCAGTTTGATTCTCCGGAGCCATCATCTCAGTATTATTCATTCAAGCTTTTAGCTCTCGTTCTCCAAATCTCATCGGTGCATTGTTCGAATATCCTCTAATCAGTTCATGATCTCTTCATTCTCATGTATCTAAATTCCGTAAAGTATCTTTATTCGTTTTCTAATTCTTCCCGATGAATTGTGCCTTTGCTACTTTCATTTCCAATTCTTACGGTGGTTCGTTCAAGAGTTCTCTTCCTTCGTTATCATATAGATTCATTCGTTCTTTCCAATCCTATCGGTGGTTCGTTCAAGACCTTCCCAAGTTTACACTATATCTCTTAATCCTTTCTATGGGAATAAGTAGTATGCCAAATCCATTGCTTGTCATCAATTTAATTGGTGAAGGATGAGCATAGTGTAATTCTTATTCTTGTTTCATCGAGTAAATTCGATTCCTTATTCCGGAGATTCATCAAAATTCTTGATCTCATTTGTTCATTTTTCTTTTCGGAGCTCCAAGTTATTTCAAATATATCATTTCAAAGCTTCATCTAATCATTCCAAGGCTTCACCTTGTGTTTTCAACTTTGCTCTCTTTCTATCATCCTTGTTTTACCGGAGTTCTTCATGGAAGGTTCACATGATGATTCATCAAGGATTCCTTTCATTCTCGTTTTGTTCTTCAAGATTTTTCTCGAAGTTATGATCCACCGAGCTATACTCAAAATTAAACATGGTGCTCAACACATGTTTTGTTTTGAGGAGCTCAAGTATTCCTCATCTTGCATTTCGAAGTGCAATTCTTCATACCTTATCTTTTGAGGTGGTGTTATGTCATTGTTGATAATTTCCCTTCGTGTTTCATGATTCACAAGTTTACAAGAGTGACATATCTAAATCCATCATTTTCTCTTCGCTCAAGACATCTTTTCAACCTATCAATCCCTCCATTGGAGTTATCTTGGTAAAGATTTCACCTAAAGCCTTCCCTAAGGAATGTTGCTATTATGGTGCTTATCAATGATCCAAGTTTTCTCCTATTCTCTTGGTGAAAGAAGTTTTTCATCTCGTTGGTGTTATCAATTATATTAGTTGTTTCCGTAGTGGCAGAATTTCGCCTCTATCTTGAGAAGTTTTCCATAAGCCCACTACAAGCTTATTCGTTTCGTTGTTGGTTTTTCCAACTACTCCGTTCTAACCTTCTTGGAAGGGTGCTTCCCAAGATCATTTGTGGCAGAAGTTGGCATTTTCTTCTCCATTCCTTTATTCCAATGATATATCTTCTATTTTTCTTTTCTTCCGGAGGCATGGTGATGTTGCTCTCTTCGCTCATCATCTCGTTTTGCCAATATCATGTTCTTTTCCTTGCTAATCCATTTAACCGGAGTGTGGTGTTCTCTTTTCAAGTTCTTTCCATCTTATCAAGTTTTCCTTCTCTTTTCTACAGGAGTGTTGTCCAAATTATGTCATTCTTGTTCCCTGTTTCTTTTTTTTCTACCGGTGTGCTTTCATATTCTTTTTGGTCCGTTAAGCTCTGCCTTTCAACCTACAAGGTTCTTGTAATGTTCCTTGTTCCTCTTTGATAACGGAGTGCTTGCAATCTCGTCATCTCCATTGTATTCTTTCTTTCACTTTGTTCAACCTCTCAAGGTTCGTGGTTTCACTCGTTTGTCAAAGAAGCAACATTGTTTTACCTCTTGTTCTTCCTTTTCTCTCCGGTGATATTCTTAGATCTCGGGACGAGATCCTCTTGTAGTGGTGGAGTGTTGTAACGCCCCGAGACCGTCGCTTCAGACACCTTCCTTATATTTCATTGTTGCCGTGTGTTTTATTTGTTTGTTGCATTCATCATGTCATCATTTGCATCGCATCGGCACTTCGTTGCCGTCATTTTTCAAAACTTGCTTACGCTCATCGTTGCCGTTTATCCCTTTACCTTCATCACCTTCCCTCAGACCGCTTTGCCTTCGTTGACCGTTCCGAGACCAACCAGATTTTGTTTCCCTCTTGCATGGCTTCCGAACCTCTCTGCACATCTCGCAAATCCCTCGCGCGCGTCCGAAAACCTTGCCCGAACCCGACCCGGACTATCGTTACCGTTGGGTCCGGATCATCCCCAAACATCTATAAAACATCTCCGTTTCTTATTTAGACTTTCCTAGCCTATCTATTCTCAACATCGAATTTTGATCGGATGATCCAGCTCCCCTCTTTTCCATATATATATAAAAACATCTCCGTTTCTTATTTAGATTATATATATATAATCTACTCCTAGTCCATTTTGGACCCAACCCTATTTTCTAGGGGTCCTCCTCCCGCCGCCACTCTCTCTGGTTCCCCTCGGGATCACCAGCGAACCAACCAGCGCCTCCCCTGGTCTCCTCCTCGTTTTCCCCATCGACCCAATCCCCTAGCGCCGCCACCTCTCCCTCGGGATCCCTCCCGATCCCCTTCAATCCACCAACCAAAACTCCACCACCCACTCTAGATCGATAGGAGCTCGATCTCGACCTCTCTCCCGACCAGTGCCTCCCCTCGCGTCCGGCCCATGTCGAAGCTCGTCGGTGCCGGCCACCCAAACAACAACTGCAGCCCCGCCGCCGGCTGACCGAACCAGCATTCCGCGCCAAGCCTCCTGCCCCAGGGACGCGAGCGGCCTCCCGAGCTCGTCCTCCTGTGGATCCCCTCGATCCCCTGCGTTGCCGCGTATGTCTCCTCACCTCGGCCCCGAGTGCCACCACCTGTCGACGGCCTTGCCAGAGTAGCGCCGCCGGATCAGGCCAGCTCCTCGCGCCCTGCTTCCCTTCCATCTCCTGATGTTCGTCCTCCCCTGCTCTTTCTCACATCTCTCACTCTCTCAGGAACCCCACGCCATGGATGGCTGATCCCCTCGCCGTGCTCTTCAAGTCCCGCCGCTGCCTCAAGTTCCTCAGCGCCACCGCGACTGCCGCTTGCCTCGTCCCGGTGTCGCCGATGTGCAGCCGCGCCGTCAGCCCCTGCTCGGTCCGTCACGTCCTCTGCAACGCGGCCTCCCCTGCTTCGGCCTCCAGCCTTTGCCGTCGAGCGCCGCCTCCGCCTGGATCCGTCAAGTCCGCCGCCCGCTGCCGTCTTCCCAGCGAACCACGCCGACCCGCCGCTTCCCGTGCCTGTCGGCGCCCACCTGTGACCTGTCTGCTTCGAGCCCCGTCCCGCGACGACCGCACGCTGCCCTCGAGCGTTGACCGCGCCCCGAGCGGCCTCTCCTAGGCCCAGCTCCAAGCCTGCCTGCCTCACCACCAAACCGGGCCTTAGCCCATGGGTGAGCAGCTCCTCCAGCCCCTCTGCTCTGTGGTGGCCCAACCAGTTTCGGCCCGATATGTTTTTTTTTTCAGTTATGCGAATTTGCTAATTTCCAGAGACTGCAGTTTTATAGAAAAACCCTCATGTTCATGCATGTAATAACTAATTAACCATGCATCGGTTTAAAATGTTTTATATATGTAAAATGCTTAGAATTGCATGTAGTTTCATAATTTGCAACTTTCATCAATGTTTAAAATGTTTAACTTGCTGTTTGCATTAATTTGCCTAAATGCCATGCTAAAATGATTTATTTCATAGCTAAATAACCGTAGCTCCATTTTAAATAAACTTTATATGTAAATGGGGTGGAAAAATGCATAGATTAACTTGGTGCACTTTGTTTTACTATTTAACAACATTAAAATATGTTTTAGGGCAGAACAGTACCAAATCTAAAATATGCACATGGGGATTTTCCGGAATTGTTGTTTGTTATTTCCGGCCTCATTTAATCTTGCCTAAATAGTTAGTTTTCATATACTTCATCCCTTGCCATGTTTAATAACACTTAATATTGTTGGGTACATTACCGAAAGAGAACTAAATAATTGATGTGGTGTTCCGTCAATATGCAACTTGTTGCATATTGAGCTCCACTTAACTTGTAGTATTGTTTGTTGCACTTTGCCATGCTTTGTCATGCTTTTAAACCAGACATGCATCATACTTGTTTGTGCATCATGCCATGTGTATGTGGTGGTTGTTTACTATGTTGCTTGTTTCTTTCCGGGTTGCTTCTCTCATTAGCTTCGGTTTCGTTTCGGAGTTGTGAGGATTTGTTCGACTACGTCCATTTGTCTTCTTCATGGACTCGTTCTTCTTCCTTGCGGGATCTCAGGAAATATGACCATACCCTCGAAATCACTTCTATCTTTGCTTGCTAGTTGTTCGCTCTATTGCTATGCCGCGCTACCTACCACTTGCTATATCATGCCTCCCATATTGCCATGTTAAGCCTCTAACCATCATTTCCTAGCAAACCGTTGTTTGGCTATGTTACCGCTTTTGCTCAGCCCTTCTTATAGCGTTGCTAGTTGCAGGTGAAGTTGAAGATTGCTCCATGTTGGAATATGTTTATGTTGGGATATCACAATATCTCTTATTTAATTAATGCATCTATATACTTGGTAAAGGGTGGAAGGCCCGGCCTTATGCCTGGTGTTTTGTTCCACTCTTGCCGCCGTAGTTTCCGTCATACCGGTGTTATGTTCCTTGATTTTGCATTCCTTACGAGGTTGGGTGATTTATGGGACCCCCTTGACAGTTCGCTTTGAATAAAACTCCTCCAGCAAGGCCCAACCTTGGTTTTACATTTGCCACCTAAGCCTTTTTCCCTTGGGTTCTGCAGACTCAAGGGTCATCTTTATTTTAAACCCCCGGGCCAGTGCTCCTCTAAGTGCTGGTCCAAAATAGAGCACCGTGCGGGACCGTCCCTTGGCAACTTGGGTTATGTTGGTACCTGTACGCTTAGCTTATCCGGTGTGCCCTGAGAACAAGATATTTGCAGCTCCTATCGGGATTTGTCGGCACAGCGCGCGGTCTTGCTGGTCTTGTTTTACCATTGTCGAAATGTCTTGTAGCTGGGATTCCGAGACTGATCGGGTCTTCCCGGTAGAAGGAATAAACTTCGTTGACCGTGATAGCTTGTGATGGGCTAAGTTGGGACACCCCTGCAGGGTATTATCTTTCGAAAGCCGTGCCCGCAGTTATGTGGCAGATGGGAATTTGTTAATGTCCGGTTGTAGAGAACTTGACACTTGACTTAATTACAACACATCAACCGAGTGTGTAGCCATGATGGTCTCTTTTCGGCGGAGTCCGGGAAGTGAACACGGTTTGGGTTATGTATGAACGTAAGTAGTTTCAGGATCACTTCTTGATCACTTCTAGCTTCACGACCGTGCTTTGCTTCTCTTCTTGCTCTCATTTGCGTAAGTTAGCCACCATATATGCTAGTGCTTGCTGCAGCTCCACCTCTATACCCTGTCCTACCTTTAAGCTTAAATAGTCTTGATCTCGCGGGTGTGAGACTGCTGAGTCCTCGTGGCTCACAGATTCTACCAAAACAGTTGCAGGTGCCGATGAGACCAGTGTAGGTGATGCCACCGAGCTCAAGTGGGAGTTCGATGAAGACCTGGGTCGTTGCTATGTTTCATTTCGTTTCCTGTTGATCAGTAGTGGAAAATGCGAAACTTAGTCATGTTGAACGTTTTCTCTACTTCGCAACTGTTTAAGAGTAATGTTGAATACGGCATGACGGATCATTCTGTTTTCTCGTCTGAAAAACAGAGTAGTCGTACTGACATATGTGTATGTTTGTACTGAGCTATTTTTCGCCCCTGTACTTGCATGGTTTATATCATCGAACTGAACGGGGGGGGGGGGTAACAGAATAGAATAGTCCAACCCTATATATGGTAACACACTATGTAAAATATAGTAATTTTCATAAAAATGTAGTAAATTACAAACATAGATGATAAAAAAATATTTTCCGAATTACTACATTTTGTACACCGTTTAACTAGATTTTGTACATAGCGTTACTAGGGGGTGTAGAATAAGCTATTCTACACTCACGCTTAGAACAGCGTTACCCTATATATATATATATATATATATATATATATATATATATATATAGTTGGATTTAAGTTAGCATGAACTATTATTGTTGACATTACCCTTGAGGTAAAAGGTTGGGAGGCAACACTATAAGCCCCTATCTTTCTCTGTGTCTGATTAAAACTCCATACCCATAAGTATTGCGTGAGTGTTAGCAATTATGAAAGACTAAATGATAGTTGAGTATGTGGACTTGCTGAAAAGCTCTTATATTGACTCTTTCCGATGTTATGATAAATTGCAATTGCTTCAATGACCGAGATTTTAGTTTGTTGGTTCTCAATGAAGTTTCTGATTCATACTTTACATTGTGAATTGATTATTACTTGAGCACAAGAGATCATATGAAAATATCCATATATGTTGCTGTTATAAGAATGATCATGATGCCCTCATGTCCGTATTTTATTTTATCGACACCTCTACCTCTAAACATGTGGACATATTTATCGTTATCGGCTTTCGCTTGAGGACAAGCGAGGTCTAAGCTTGGGGGAGTTGATACGTCCATTTTGCACCATGCTTTTATATCGATATTTATTGCATTATGGACTGTTATTACACGTTATGTCACAATACTTATGCCTATTCTCTCTTATTTTACAAGGTTCACATGAAGAGGGAGAATGCTGGCAGCTAGAATTCTGGGCTGGAAAAGGAGCAAATATTAGAGACCTATTCTGCACAGCTCCAAAAGTCCTGAAACTTCACGGAAGTTATTTTTGGAATTAATAAAAAATACTGGTGAAAGAATCCATCAGAGGGGGCCCACACCCTGGCCACGAGGATGGGGGCGCGCCCTACCCCCCTGGGCACGCCCCCTGCCTTGTGGGCCCCCTGGCAGGCCTCCGGTTCCCATCTTATGCTATATGAAGTCTTTCGTCCAAGAAAAATCATAAGCAAGCTTTCGGGAAGAAACTCCGCCGCCACGAGGCGGAACCTTGGCGGAATCAATCTAGGGCTCTGGCAGAGCCGTTCTGCCAGGGAAACTTCCCTCCGGGAGGGGGAAATCATCACCAACGATCCTCTTATCGGGAGGGGGTAAATCTCCATCAACATCTTCACTAGCACCATCTCCTCTGAAACCCTAGTTCATCTCTTGTATCCAATCTTTGTCCCAAACCTTAGATTGGTATGTGTGGGTTGCTAGTAGTGTTGATTACTCCTTGTAGTTGTTGCTAGTTGGTTTATTTGGTGGAAGATCATATGTTCAGATTTATTATGCATATTTATACTCCTCTGATTATGAACATGAATATGATTTGTGAGTAGTTACGTTTGTTCCTGAGGACATGGGAGAATTCTTGCTATAAGTAGTCATGTGAATTTGGTATTCGTTCGATATTTTGATGAGATGTATGTTGTCTTTCCTCTAGTGGTGTTATGTGAATGTCGACTACATGACACTTCACCATTATTTGGGCCTAGAGGAAGGCATTGGGAAGTAATAAGTAGATGATGGGTTGCTAGAGTGACAGAAGCTTAAACCTTAGTTTATGAGTTGCTTCGTAAGGGGCTGATTTGGATCCATATGTTTCATGCTATGGCTAGGTTTACCTTAATACTTCTTTTGTAGTTGAGGATTCTTGCAATAGGGGTTAATCATAAGTGGGATGCTTGTCCAAGGAAGGACAACACCCAAGCACCGGTCCACCCACATACCAAATTATCAAAGTAATGAACGTGAATCATATGAGCGTGATGAAAACTAGCTTCACGACAATTCCCATGTGTCCTCGGGAGCGCTTTCCTCTATATAAGAGTTTGTCCAGGCTTATCCTTTGCTACAAAAAGGATTGGGCCATCTTGCTGCACCTTATTTACTTTCATTACTTGTTACCCGTTACAAATTACCTTATCACAAAACTATCTGTTACCGATAATCTCAGTGCTTGCAGAGAATACCTTACTGAAAACCGCTTATCATTTCCTTCTGCTTCTCGTTGGGTTCGATAGTATTACTTATCGAAAGGACTACGATAGATACCCTATACTTGTGGGTCATCAACTACTGCGTCTTCCCTGGCTCTGCGTCGTCCCCTTCCTAGGCCTCACCGTCGTCCACCGCCCTGGTGCTCTCGCCGCGGCGTGGTCAACGTGGTCAAGGAACGACTTCCATCGGAAGTGTACTGTACGTGGAGAGGCTAACAGCTGGGTCCATGGCCGCAGCAAGGAAGTGCCTCCTTATTTCACGGCAAATAATGATTCCTCCACCTGACAGCAGGGACCCACCGGACGGGCCACCGTATTTTGTGGAAAAAAACGTTTCACCCTGATTGCTGGGACCCAACAGCTACATCTTCACACGCAAGGAAGTGCGTCCATATTATGGGCAAAAAAAATATTCGCCCCCTGACTGCTGGGACCCACCACCTACATCTTCGCACGCAAGGAAGTGCCTGACAGTCGGGACCCACCCGGTCGAATCGTACGTAGCGTTGTCATTCTGGTCGTGAACGTGTACGCACATACTGGTCGATGTAGAGGCGCACACGTGTGGTAGTAGAGGCACGCACGTGTGGTAGTAGAGGCGTGCACGTAGTATGTAGACATACGTACAACGGCCAGGGTGCAAGAAAGTAAATACGGCCACATACGTACATACGAGCGGGGTCTCGAACGCCTACTCGCGCATACGTACGGTTAGGGCTCGTGTACATGGCTGCGGCTGGGTCGGAACGGAGAAGCTGCGTCATCGTCGTGTTCATGGGGAGGCAACGGAATGCATCGTGTTCATCGGGAGGCAACAGAACGCGTGTTGTTCATCGGGAGCCAACCGGCTTGGACGGAACATGCGATGGAAACCAGGCCTGGCGTACCGCAGAACGGAGGAAACGGCCTTGTGTTCGACCGGCCACGGTGGAAACGGGATCCTGTTCATCGGGAGGGGTTTGGCGTACCGCAAAATGGAGGAAACGGACCTCCTACAGTTGAAACGGGGTCCTGTTAATCGGGAGGGGTGTGGCGTACCGCAAAACGAAGGAAACAGACTTGTGTTGGAGCGCTACGATCGAAACAGGGGTCCTATTCATCGGGAGGGGTGTAGCGTACCGCAAAACGGGACTCCACGGGATACTGTTCATCTCCACCGTTGACCTCCTCCAGCCTCCACGGGCTCCTGTTCATCCACCGTCGACCTCCTCCAGCCTCCACCCGCGACTGTTCATCGACGGGCTCCTGTTCATCCAGCCTCCACCGCACGCTCCTCCACCGGCTACTATTCAACCAGCCCTATCCACGGGGGTCCTGTTCAACCACCCCTCCACGGGCTACTGTTCATCCAGCCCTCCACCGGCTACTGTTCAACCAGCCCTCCATCGGCTACCGTTCAACCAGCTCTCCACGGGGTCCTGTTCATCCCGCCCTCCACGGGCTCCTGTTCAACCACCGGCTCGATCGATCGGGGTACTGTTCATCCAGCGGCAACGGCCTCTACTACCATGGGTTCCTGTTCATCCAACCCCCCACCGGGAACTATTCATCCAAACCCCCTCAACAACGCTCACTTTTCATCCAGGGAAGGAGGCAGCAGTGTTTGATCGACTTCAGTTAGCAGCAGTAGCGAAGGAATCACTCGGGTTCAGATAACAACAAGGGATCGATCGATCGCTCGGGTTCAGTAATGCGTAGCCTGCAGTGCAATCGCTTAGGTTCAGTTAGAGCCCAACGCATCACTTGGGTTCAGTTAGAGCCTAACGCCTCACACACACGCGCGTACGTACGAGAGAAACACACATCGCTCGGCCCCAGACCACCCACCGTAACCAGGAACTCCCCGATATTTTCCTCGCCCTCGATACTACCACGGGTTTTTCCGTCATGGACGGCCCAAAGAATGTCATGCAGCTGCGTCTCCGCCCCCCCAGGACGAAAAGCCCATTTTTTGTCATGCTTTTTTGTCATAGAAGTAGGACCCCACCACATCTATGATGATACCGGGTTTTGTCACAATTATCGTCATAGAAGTGTCATAAGTATGACAGAAAAAAATTGTTAGGCCCAAAATGTCACGGATGTGTCTTTTTTTGTAGTGTCGGTAGTCGTCATTGCAATTTCGTACGAGGGATAAGCATAAGCTAACATACTTTCTCTTCTTGGACCATATGCACTTATGATTGGAACTCTAGCAAGCATCCGCAACTACTAAAGATCATTAAGGTAAAACCCAACCATAGCATTAAAGCATCAAGTCCCCTTTATCCCATACGCAACAACCCCCTTACTCGGGTTTATGCTTCTGTCACTCAAGCAACCCACTATAAGAAAATCATGAACGTATTGCAACACCCTACAGCGGGAATCCCTCACGCTTGCGCGACACGGAGGGCACCATAGGACAGCACCAAAATAAAACATACAACTCATACCAATCTAGATCATCAATCAACTCAAAGACAAAGTGCTACCTCTTGAGCATTGCGTTGATTTTCCCTTGAAGAGGAAAGGGTGATGCAGCAAAGTAGCGTAAGTATTTCCCTCAATTTTTGAGAACCAATGTATCAATCCAGTAGGAGGCCACGTGCGAGTCCCTCGCACCTACACAAAACAAATAAATCCTCGCAACCAACGCGATAAGGGGTTGTCAATCCCTACATGGTCACTTATGAGAGTGAGATCTGATAGATATGATAAGATAATATTTTTGGTATTCTTATGATAAAGATGCAAACTAAAATAAAATGCAATGAAAATAGATAAGTGTTGGAAGATTAATATGATGGAAAATAGACCCGGGGGCCATAGGTTTCACTAGTGGCTTCTCTCAAGAGCATAAGTATTTTACGGTGGGTGAACGAATTACTGTTGAGCAATTGACAGAATTGAGCATAGTTATGAGGATATCTAGGTATGATCATATATATAGGCATCACGTCCGAGAAAAGTAGACCGAATCCTGCCTGCATCTACTACTATTACTCCACAGATCGACCGCTATCCAGCATGCATCTAGAGTATTAAGTTCATAAGAACAAAGTAACGCTTTAAGCAAGATGACATGATGTAGAGGGATAAATTCATGCAATATGATAAAACCCCATCTTGTTATCCTCGATGGCAACAATACAATACGTGCCTTGCTGCCCCTACTGTCACTGGAAAAGGACACCGCAAGATTGAACCCAAAGCTAAGCACTTCTGCCATTGCAAGAAACATCAATCTAGTAGGCCAAACCAAACTGATAATTCGAAGAGACTTGCAAACATAACCAATCATACATAAAAGAAATCAAAAGATTCAAATATTGTTCATAGATAAACTTGATCATAAACCCACAATTCATCGATCTCAACAAACACACCGCAAAAGAAGATTACCTCGAATTGATCTCCATGAGAGAGGGGGAGAACATTGTATTGAGATCCAAAAAGAGAGAAGAAGCCATCTAGCTTATAACTATGGACCCGAAGGTCTGAGGTAAACTACTCACACATCATCGGAGAGGCTATGGTCTTGATGTAGAAGCCCTCCATGATCGATGCCCCCTCCGACGGAGCTCCAGAACAGGCTCCAAGATGGGATCTCGTGGGTACAGAAGGTTGCGGCGGTGGAATTAGGTTTTTGGCTCCGTTTATGATCGTTTGGGGGTACGTAGGTATATATAGGAGGAAGGAGTATGCCGGTGGAGCAATGAGGGGCCCACGAGGGTGCAGGGCGCGCCTAGGGGGGTAGGCGCGCCCCCTACCTCGTGGCATCCTCTTTGATTTCTTGAGGTAGGGTCCAAGTCCTCTGGATCATGTTCGTTCCGAAAATCACGTTCCCGAAGATTTCATTCCGTTTGGACTCCGTTTGATCTTCTTTTTCTGCGAAACTCTAAAATAGGCAAAGAACAACAATTCTGGACCGGGCCTCCGGTTAATAGGTTAGTCCCAAAAATAATATAGAAGTGAATAGTAAAGCCCAATAATGTCCAAAACAGAAGATAATATAGAATGGAGCAATAAAAAATTATAGATACGTTGGAGACGTATCAAGCATCCCCAAGCTTAATTCCTACTCGTCCTCGAGTAGGTAAATGATAAAAATAGAACTTTTGATGTGGAATGCTATTAGGCATAATTTCAATGTAATTCTTCTTAATTGTGGTATGAATATTCAGATCCGAAAGATTCAAGACAAAAGTTTAATATTGACATAAAAAATAATAATACTTCAAGCATACTAACTAAGCAATCATGTCTTCTCAAAATAACATGGCCAAAGAAAGTTATCCCTACAAAATCATATATTCTGGCTATGCTCTATCTTCACCACACAAAGTATTTAAATCATGCACAACCCCGATGACAAGCCAAGCAATTGTTTCATACTTTTGGTATTCTCAAACTTTTTCAATCTTCACGCAATACATGAGCGTGAGCCATGGACATAGCACTATATGTGGAATAGAATGGTGGTTGTGGAGAAGGCAAAAAGGGAGAAGATAGTCTCACATCAACTAGGCGTATCAACAGGCTATGGAGATGCCCATTAATAGATATCAATGTGAGTGAGTAGGGATTGCCATGCAACAGATGCACTAGACCTATAAGTATATGAAAGCTCAACAAAAGAAACTAAGTGGGTGTGCATCCAACTCGCTTGCTCACGAAGACCTAGGGCATTTTGAGGAGGCCCATCATTGGAATATACAAGAAAAGTTCTATAATGAAAAATTCTCACTAGTATATGAAAGTGACAAAATGAGAGACTCTCTATCATGAAGATCATGGTGCTACTTTGAAGCACAAGTGTGGTAAAAGGATAGTAACATTGTCCCTTCTCTCTATTTCTCTCTTTTTTTATTTGGGCCCCCTTTTTTTTATGGCCTATTTTTTTGTCCGGAGTCTCATCCCGACTTATGGGGGAATCATATTCTCCATCATCCTTTCCTCACTTGGGACAATGCTCTAAAAATGATGATCATCACACTTTTATTTACTTACAACTCATGAATTATAACTCAATACTTATAACAAAATATGACTCTATATGAATGCCTCCGACGGTGTACCGGGATATGCAATGAATCAAGAGTGACATGTATCAAAGAATTATGAACGGTGGCTTTGCCACAAATACGATGTCAACTACATGATCATGCAAAGCAATATGACAATGATGGAGTGTGTCATAATAAATGAAACGGTGGTAAGTTGCATGGCAATATATCTCAGAATGGCTATGGAAATGCCATGATAGGTAGGTATGGTGGCTGTTTTGAGGAAGGTATATGGTGGGTGTATGACACCGGCGAAAAGTGAGCGGTATTAAAGAGGCTAGCAATGGTGGAAGGAAGAAAGTGCGTATAATCCATGGACTCAACATTAGTCATAAATAACTCATATACTTATTGCAAAAATCTAGAATTTATCAAAGCAAAGTATTACGCTCATGATCCTAGGGGGATAGATTGGTAACAAAAGACCATCGCTCGTCCCCGACCGCCACTCATAAGGAAGACAATCAATAAATGAATTATGCTCCAACTTCATCACATAATGGTTCACCATACGTGCATGCTACGGGAATCACAAACTTTAACACAAGTATCTCTCAAATTCACAACTACTCAACTAGAATGACTCTAATATCACCATCTTTATATCTGAAAACAATTATCAAGCATCAAACTTTTCTTAGTATTCAACACACTCATAAGAAAGTTTTTTACTTATTTTGAATACCTAGCATATTAGGATTATTTAAGCAAATTGCCATGCTATTTAAGACACTCAAAATAATCTAAGTGAAGCATGAGAGACCAATAGTTTCTATAAAACAAATCCGCCACCGTGCTCTAAAAGATATAAGTGAAGTACTAGAGCAAAACTATATAACTCAAAAGATATAAGTGGAGCACATAGAGTATTCTAATAATTTCCGAATCATGTGTGTCTCTCTCAAAAGGTGTGTACAGCAAGTATTATTGTGCTAAACTAAAAAACAAAGACTCAAATCATACAAGACGCTCCAAGCAAAACACATATCATGTGGTGAATAAAAATATAGCTCCAAGTAAAGTTACCGATGGAAGTAGACGAAAGAGGGGATGCCTTCCGGGGCATCCCCAATCTTTGGCTTTTTGGTGTCCTTATATTATCTTGGGGGTGCCATGGGAATCCCCAAGCTTAGGCTCTTGCCACTCCTTGTTCCATAATCCATCAAATCTTTCACCCAAAACTTGAAAACTTCACAACACAAAACTTAACAGAAAATCTCGTGAGCTCCTTTAGCGAAAGAAAAAAAAAGACCACTTCAAGGTACTGTAATGAACTCATTCTTTATTTATATTGGTTTTAAATAATACTGTATTACAACTTCTTTATGGTTTATAAACTATTTTACTAGCCATAATTCATCAAAACAAGCAAATAACACACGAAAAACAGAATCTGTCAAAAACAGAACAGTCTATAGTAATCTGTAACTAACGCAAACTTCTGGAACTCCAAAAAAATCTAACAAAATAGGATGACCTAGACAGTTTGTTTATTGATCAACATCAATTGGAATCAATATTTTATCACGTTATGGTGATTTTTAACAATTATTTTCGTGAACAGAAAGTTTCTGGAAATTTCTGCAAGATCAAATAACTATCATCCAAGAAGATCCTATAGGTTAAACTTGGCACAAATACTAATTAAAACAGAAAAACACATCCAACCAGAGGCTAGAACAAAGATTTATTCATAATCATAAGCAAAAAGCAAAAAAACTAAAAATAAAATTGGGTTGCCTCCCAACAAGCGCTGTCGTTTAACGCCCCTAGCTAGGCATGAAAGCAAGGATAGATCTAGGTATTGCCATCTTTGGTAGGAAATCCATAATTGGCTCTCATAATAGATTCATAAGGTAATTTTATTTTCTTTATAGGGAAGTTTTCCATGCCTTTCCTTAATGGAAATTTGAATCTAATATTCCCTTCCTTCATATCAATAATTGCACCAATGTTCTAAGGAAAGGTCTACCAAGAATAATAGGACATGAAGGATTGCAATCTATATCAAGAACAATAAAATATATGGGAACATAATTCCTATTTGCAACAATAAGAACATAATTAATCCTTCCCATAGGTTTTTTAATGGTGGAATCCATAAGGTGCAAGAAAGAGCAATCATCAAATTCACGAAAACCTAGCAAATCACATAAAGTCTTTGGAATCGTGGAAACACTAGCACCCAAGTCACACAAAGCATAGCATTCATGATCTTTAATTTTAATTTTAATAGTAGGTTCCAACTCATCATAAAGTTTTCTAGGGATAGAAACTTCCAACTCAAGTTTTTCTTCATAAGATTGCATGAAAGCATCAACGATATGTTTGGTAAAGGCTTTATTTTGACTATAAGCATGAGGAGATTTTAGCATGGATTGCAACAAGGAAATACAATCTATCAAAGAGCAACTATCATAATTAAATTCCTTGAAATCCAAAATAGTAGGTTCATTAACATCTAGATTTTTGATCTCTTCAATCCCACTTTTATCAATTTTAGCATCAAGATCTAAAAACTCTGAAATTTTTGAACGCCTTCTAGGTAAAGGTGGATCATATTCAGTCTCATCATTATCAAGATTCATATTGCAAAACAAAGATTTAATAGGGGACACGTCAATAACTTTTAGATCTTCATCTTTATTTTCATAAAAATTAGAAGAACACGCTTTCATAAAGCAATCTTTCTTAGCACGCATCCTAGCGGTTCTTTCTTTGCACTCATCAATGGAAATTCTCATGACTCTGAGAGACTCATTGATATCATGCTTAGGAGGAATAGATCTAAGTTTTAAAGAATCAACATCAAGAGAAATTCTATCATCGTTCCTAGCCAATTCATCAACTTTAAGCAATTTCTCTTCAAGCAAAGCATTGAAATTCTTTTGTGAATTCATAAATTCCTTAACACTAGTCTCAAATTCAGAGGGCATCTTATTAAAATTTCCATAAGAATTGTTGTATGAATTACCATAATTATTAGAGTAATTACTAGGATAAGGCCTAGGATTAAAGTTTCCTCTACACGCGTTGTTACCAAAATTATTCCTACCAACAAAATTCACATCCATAGATTCATTATTATTCTCAAACAAAGTATACAAAGGCATATCATTAGGATCAGAAGAAACACTCTTAGTAGCAAATAATTTCATAAGTTCATCCATCTTTCCACTCAAAACATTAATTTCTTCTATCGCATGCACTTTTTTATTAGTAGATCTTTCAGTGTGCCATTGAGAATAATTAACCATAATATTATCTAGGAGTTTAGTAGCTTCTCCTAAAGTGATTTACATAAAAGTGCCTCCCGCAGCTGAATCTAAAAGATTTCTAGAAGCAAAATTCAATCCGGCATAATTTTTTTGTATAATTATCCACAAATTCAAACCATGAATTGGGAAATTACGTATCATTAATTTCATCATCTCGCAAGCTTGTGCAACATGTTCATGATCAAGTAGCTTAAAATTCATAATATCATTTCTAAGAGAGATGATCTTAGCGGGAGGAAAATACTTAGAGATTGCACTTATTCCAAGAATCAATACTATTTTTAGGCAAAGACGAAAACCAAGCTTTAGCACGATCTCTAAGCGAAAAAGGAAATAGCTTCAATTTCACAATATCATTGTCCACATCTTTCTTCTTTTGCATATCACACAAATCAACGAAGCTATTTAGATGAGTAGCGACATCTTCACTAGGAAGGCCGGCGAATTGATCTTTCATGACAAGATTCAACAAAGCAGCATTGATTTCACAAGATTCACTATCGGTAAGAGGAGCAATCGGAGTGCTAAGGAAATCATTATTGTTGGTATTGGTAAAGTCACATAATTTGGTATTATCTTGAGCCATCGTGACAAACAAGCAATCCAACACACGAGCAAACAAGAAGCAAGCAAAAAAGAGGCGAATGGAAAAGAGAGGGCGAATAAAACGGCTAGGGTGAAGTGGGGGAGAGGAAAACGAGAGGGAAATGGAAAATAATGTAATGCGGGAGATAAGGGTTTGTGATGGGTACTTGGTATGTTGACTTTTGCATAGACCTCCCCGGCAACGGCGACAGAAATCCTTCTTGCTACCTCTTGAGCACTGCGTTGGTTTTCCCTTGAAGAGGAAAGGGTGATGCAGCAAAGTAGCATAAATATTTCCCTCAGTTTTTGAGAACCAAGGTATCAATCCAGTAGGAGGCTACGCGCGAGTCCCTCGCACCTACACAAAACAAATAAATCCTCGCAACCAACGCGATAAGGGGTTGTCAATCCCTACACGGTCACTTACGAGAGTGAGATCTGATAGATATGATATATAATATTTTTTGGTATTTTTATGATAAATATGCAAAGTAAAATAAAAGGCAATGAAAATAGATAAGTGTTGGACGATTAATATGATGGAAAATAGACCCGGGGGCTAGGTTTCACTAGTGGCTTCTCTCAAGAGCATAAGTATTTTACGGTGGGTGAACAAATTACTGTTGAGCAATTGACAGAATTGAGCATAGTTATCAGGATATCTAGGTATGATCATGTATATAGGCATCACGTCTGAGACAAGTAGACCGACTCCTGCCTGCATCTACTACTATTACTCCACACATCGACCGCTATCCAACATGCATCTAGAGTATTAAGTTCATAAGAACAGAGTAACGCTTTAAGCAAGATGACATGATGTAGAGGGATAAATTCATGCAATATGATAAAATAACCCATCTTGTTATCCTCGATGGCAACAATACAATACGTGCCTTGCTGCCCCTACTGTCACTGGGAAAGGACACCGCAAGATTGAACCCAAAGCTAAGCACTTCTCCCATTGCAAGAAACATCAATCTAGTAGGCCAAACCAAACTGATAATTCGAAGAGACTTGCAAAGATAACCAATCATACACAAAAGAATTCAGAAGATTCAAATATTGTTCATAGATAAACTTGATCATAAACCCACAATTCATCGGTCTCAACAAACACACCGCAAAAGAAGATTACATTGTATAGATCTCCAAGAGAGAGGGGGAGAACATTGTATTGAGATCCAAAAATAGAGAAGAAGCCATCTAGCTAATAACTATGGACCCGAAGGTCTGAGGTAAACTACTCACACATCATCGGAGAGGCTATGGTGTTGATGTAGAAGCCCTCCGTGATTGATGCCCACTCCGGCGGAGCTCCGGAACAGGCCCCAAGATGGGATCTCGTGGGTACAGAAGGTTGCGGCGGTGGAATTAGGTTTTTGGCTCCGTTTATAATCGTTTGGGGGTACGTAGGTATATATAGGAGGAAGGAGTACGTCGGTGGAGCAACGAGGGGCCCACGAAGGTGGTGGGCGCACCCCCTACCTCGTGGCTTCCTCTTTCATTTCTTGACGTAGGGTCCAAGTCCTCTAGATCATGTTCGTTCCGAAAATCACGTTCCCGAAGGTTTCATTCCGTTTGGACTCCGTTTGATATTCTTTTTCTGTGAAACTCTGAAATAGGCAAAAAATAGCAATTCTAGGCTGGGCCTCCGATTAATAGGTTAGTCCCAAAAATAATATAAAAGTGAATAATAAAGCCCAATAATGTCCAAAACAGAAGATAATATAGCATGGAGCAATAAAAAATTATAGATACGTTGGAGACGTATGAATAGGCATCACGTCCGTGACAAGTAGACTGACTCCTGCCTGCATCTACTACTATTACTCCACACATCGACCGCTATCCAGCATGCATTTAGAGTATTAAGTTCATAAGAACGGAGTAACGCTTTTAGCAAGATGACATGATTAGAGGGATAAACTCAAGCAATATGATATAAACCCCATCTTTTTATCCTCAATGGAAACAATACAATACGTGTCGTTTCCCCTACTGTCACTGGGATCGAGCACCACAAGATTGAACCCAAAGCTATGCACTTCTCCCATTGCAAGAAAGATCGACCGCTATCCAGCATGCATCTAGAGTATTAAGTTCATAAGAACGGAGTAACGCTTTTAGCAAGATGACATGATGTAGAGGGATAAACTCAAGCAATATGATATAAACCCCATCTTTTAATCCTCAATGGAAACAATACAATACGTGTCGTTTCCCCTACTGTCACTGGGATCGAGCACCACAAGATTGAACCCAAAGCTATGCACTTCTCCCATTGCAAGAAAGATCAATCTATTAGGCCAAACCAAACTGATAATTCGAAGAGACTTGCAAAGATAACCAATCATACATAAAAGATTTCAGAGAAGATACAAATATTGTTCATAGATAATCTTGATCAGAAACCCACAATTCATCGGATCTCGACAAACACACCGCAAAAGAAGATTACATCGAATAGATCTCCAAGAGAATCGAGGAGAACTTTGTATTGAGATCAAAAGAGAGATAAGAAGCCATCTAGCTAATAACTATGGACCCGAAGGTCTGAGGTAACCTACTCACACATCATCGGAGAGGCTATGGTGTTGATGTAGAAGCCCTCCATAATTAAATCCCCCTCCAGCGGAGCGCCGGAAAAGGCCCAAGATGGGATCTCACGGGTACAAAGAGTTGCACCGGTGGAAATAGGGTTTTGTCTCCTGTTCTGATGTTTCCAGGGTATATGAGTATATATAGGCGAAAGAGGTCGGTCAAGAGAGCTACGAGGGGCCCACGAGGGTGGGGGCGCGCCCAGGGGCAGGCGCGTCTCCCTGCCTCGTGGCCTCCTCGTTGATTGCTTGACGTCCACTCCAAGTCCTCTGGATCACGTTTGTTCCGAAAATCACGTTCCCGAAGGTTTCATTCCGTTTGGACTCCGTTTGATATTCCTTTTCTTCTAAACATTGAAATAGGCAAAAAAACAATTTGGGCTGGGCCTCCGGTTAATGGGTTAGTCCCAAAAATAATATAAAAGTGTATAATAAAGCCCATTGAACATCCAAAACATATAATATAATAGCATTGAACAATAAATAATTATAGATACGTTGGAGACGTATCAAGCATCCCCAAGCTTAATTCCTGCTTGTCCTCGAGTAGGTAAATGATAAAAAACAGAATGTTTGATGTGGAATGCTTCTTAGCATAATTTTTAATGTAATTCTGTTTATTGTGGCATGAATATTTAGATCCGAAAGATTCAAGATAAAAGTTTAATGTTGACATAAAAACAATAATACTTCAAACATGCTAACCAAGTAATTATGTCTTATAAAAATAACATAGCCAAAGTAAGCTGTAAGTGCATCTAGTGCCCCTTAGTGATTTTGGTGTATTGAGGACTTATAGGTGAAGTATCTAATGTGTTTATGAGTGTACACAGGTCTATAAGTCTATGAGGAGTTTGATATTTACAGAGAAAGTCGACCCCTAAAAATGAAGTTCTTCGACTGAAGACTTTGATATTTTGAAGACTTTCTGAAGACTTTGAAAGTGAAGAAATTGGTGTGACCTTGAAGACTTGGTATTCATTTGAGGAACATGAAGCGTGAAGACCTTTGTTTTCGTAGTTTCATTTTCTCTTTCTTGAGTCATAGGAAACACCGTACTGTTAAAGGGGGTCGAGGAAATACTAAGGAGAAAATTTCCATGTGATGCTCAACTCAAATCCTACACCTACCAATCCCTTCGAGTGAAGCCATTGGAAATCTCATACAGATCAGTCAATTTCTTCAGTGACAGAGACGCAGTTCTTCTGGTCACTGAGGACTTTGCTCTGACTGAGGAGTTAGGAATTCGCCAGTGCGAATTGCCTACACAGTGAGGAACATGATAGCCCTGAGGAATTTGAACCTCAAATTTCCGACCGTTGCTGTGCTACGCGCCAGCTGTCCCAAAATATCTTGTTCACCTAACGGTCATATCATTGAAGGGCATTTATGTCTTATCATGTCAGGCTGCTCCCTAGGCTATAAATAGCCGCCCCCTACAACCACTAGCTGGTTGGCTGCTCCACGAGAACTTGACACTTGTCATTTGAGAGCAACCCATCCTCCGAGGACTTTGAGTGAAAATCATCAAGTGAGGAAAATCCAAACCCAAACCCAAAACACCTACAAACCCAAAGTGATTGAGCATCACTGAAGAGATTGATCCTGCGTGGATCCGACGCTTGTTACCTTTGAAGACTGTGCTTCTTCCAGACGGTTAGGCGTCAAGGTCTAGAGCATCCAAGAGGAATTGTGGATCGCCGAGTGACCAAGTCTGTGAAGGTTTGGAAGTCACCTGAAGACTTACCACGAGTGATTGGGCGAGGACTGTGTGTCCTTAGCTCAAGGAGAATACGGTGAGGACTGTGTGTCCGGGACTAGGTGTCCTTGAGTTTAAATACTCAGCCGCTCCAACCAGATGTACAACTGAGACAGCAGTTGGAACTGGTCTACCAAATCATTGTCTTCACCAAGCTTACTGGTTCCATTTCCTCAACTCTTTTATTTCCTCAGTAGTGTGCTGTTTGCTTATCATATCTGTGTTTGAAGACTTTGACTGAAGACTTTCTCAATTTCCTCAGTTCAGTTTCTTCAGTTTGTTTGTCTTCATCTTGTGTTATTCTGTGTTTACGCTTTCTGTACTCTGTGTTTGTCTTCATTTCATCATGATGACTATGCTTGAATTCTGTTATGTTTTCATATGAGTACTTATTCCGCTGCTAGTAGTTCTTCGCTAAGGAGTTTCCTCACGATCAAATTCCTCAGTGAAGAATTTCATAAAAATCGCCTATTCACCCCCTCTAGTCGATATAACGCACTTTCAATTGGTATCAGAGCAAGGTACTCCCTTGTTCTGTGTGATTTTGGTTTAACCGCCTGGACTTTTAGTTATGTCGACCGCAGGTATGATCAAGGTCTCGGCTGGGTGTCCTACCTTCGATGGGACGGACTACCCCTAATGGAAGAATAAGATGTGAATGCATCTTGAGGCAATTGATAACAATCTCTGGTACGTTGTGGAAAATGGTGTTCCCTCCGTCACTCCCTCACTGAACGCTACCGATGTGAAGAGATTCAAGCAACTCGATTCCCAAGCAAAGAATATCATATGTGGCCATCTGAGTAAGGGTCAGTATGGTAGAGTGAGTGCTTTGGAAACTGCTAAGCTTATCTGGGATAGGTTGTCCAAGGTTAATGAAGGAGTTTCAACTCAGCGTGACTCTCGAGTTGATGTTCTTCGCAATCTCTTCAACCACTTCAAAAGACTCGACAATGAAAATGTGCAGCAAACCTTCGATCGCCTCACTGACATCTCAAACGAGCTTCAAGCACTTGGTGCCACTGACATCACCGACCATGAGGTGGTGAAGAAATTGCTGAGATCGCTTGATTCCTCATTTGACACTCTGACACTGATGATACAAGAGCGTGGTGATTACAAGTCACTTGACCCCGCTGATATCCTCGAGAGGCTAAACACTCATGAGTTCCAGCTTGCTGAGAAGAGAGATCTCTACGGTTCGAGCTATAGCAGATCACGTGCACTGAAGGCCAAGGTAGTATCTGAGTCCGAAGATGAAGACTCTGGCAGCAGCCTTGGTGATCCTGAAGAACTGAGTCGTGATCTAGCACTGCTTGTGAAGAAATTCCAGAAGTTCGCAAGACGTGGTCGCTTTGGAAAACCCTCAAGGAGCAATGATTCCTCATCCAGTGACTATAAGAAGAGGCTTTGTCACAAGTGCAAGAAACCAGGACATTACATTCAAGATTGTCCTCAGTGGGAAAAGGAATCAAAGAAGAAGAAATACAAGGATTACAGTTCTGGTGATGCGAAGAAAAAGAAGAAGTCCTCAAAATCTTCATCATCAAAATCCTCAAAGTCTTCGTCTCACAAGAAGAGCAGCTCCAAGAAGGCTCGGGCATTCATTGGCAAGGAAATGGACTCTGAGGCTGAATCTAAAGAAAATGAGGAAGAGGAACAATCTGAAGATTCTGAGTCTGGTGTGGCAAGCCTAGCCCTCGCTACTGCATTCGTCAGCAAATCCATCTTCAACACTGAAGAAAGTGATCTCACCAACAAGGCTGATGAAAGCAGTGATGACTACGCTCCCACCTATTGCTTCATGGCAAAGGGTGCCAAGGTACTCAAATATGCCTCCTCTGAATCAAGTGATGATGAATCTGATGAAAATCTTAAGCCTAGCTACTCTAAACTTGCTAAGATTGCTGTGCAACAACAAAAGGCTTTTGAAAAGGTTCAAAACATGCTAGACAAAAGTGATGATATGTTGGGTGAAGAATTGAATCGCACTAAGGCCTTAACTGAAAATCTTCAGAGACTTCAGACCAGGTTTGACAACCTTCAAAGTCATCATAACACTCTCTTATCTGATCATGAGAAGCTTTCTTATGAATATCTTCAAAAGAAGCAAGATCTTGAGAAGCTAAGAGTGAGTTATGAAGATCTTCAGAAGGAGCGCGATTCATTACTTGCTCAACAAATCAGCGCTGCTCAGGAAGAATTTATTCCTCCATGTTTAAAATGCATTGAACGAGAATTTGCTAATTCCTCACCTGAATGTTCAAATGCTTCAAATTTTACAAATTCTTCACCTGCCTCTGCTATCACTAATTCCTCATCTAAGGACATTGCTAGTATTACTGACGATGCATGACTGAAGGAATTGTACGTGACAGGCATGTACAAAAGCCTCAAAGGGCATCAGACTCTTTGTGATGTGCTTAAAAAGCATATCCTCAACAGGAACCCTAGGAAAGAGGGTATTGCCTTTGATAGGAAACTCAATGCTGATGGTACATATTGGAAGCCTGAGCAGTACCCCAAAACCTCATGGGTTGCTGCAAAGGGACCTCCAGTTGATCCATCTAATTTATCTGGCTATACATGTGAATCTTCTCATTCTTCTGATGAGTCTTTTGACTCCAACTATAAACTGTTCAAAAATCAGAATGGTGAAGTATTTGCTAGATATATTGGCACTAACTGCAGGAACGGTTCCCCTGGGAAGAAAATCTAGGTTCCCAAAAGGCACCTTGAAAGTCTTCAGGTGAATGTCCTCATGACACCACCTGTGAAGAAAAGGAACCTCAGATCAAATTCTTCATATGGACCAAATTCTTCGTATGGATCCAAGTCCTCATACGAACCAAATTCCTCAAGGGGATCAAATTCCTCACATGGATCAAAGTCCTCATATGAACATCATCGTGCTAACAACTCTGTTTCGCAGGGAAGAGCCAAGGGCTATGAATATGAGCATTATTCTTCAAATTACTATGTTCATAAGTCCTCAAAGAATTTCTCTGCTTATGCATATGCTTACCCTAACCCCTCTTATGTGAAACGAAATGGTTTGGCTGCTTTGCCACCATTATCATATGGAGCTCGCAGAGTGATGAACTCTTTGCCACCCCTTCAGATGTGGGTGGTGAAGAAAAAGAACTAATCCCTTCTGCAGGGTCAGGTCTCCAGACGTGCAATAACGTCTGAAGAATTTGCTGGGGACCTGACAAAAATTGCCTGAAAGGACGTAGGCTAACCATGATGAATGAACTTTCATTTCACACGTCCTCCCTCTGTTTTATCGGTCTTACTGCTTGATGAAATTGATCTGATGAATTGAGATATCATATTCTTCGCTGCTGAAGTATATGAGGTCGTAAGTTGCACTAATTCATCTGCAGTATGATCAACCCAAAGCCACTGAATGGGTACTTGATGGTGGATGTACAAATCACATGACTGGTGACAAGAATCTGTTGATGGATGCTCCCTTATCAGCGTCACACATGAAGCATATCATCTTCATTGATAAAAGCAAAAGTCAGGTATTGGGTCTAGGTAAGGTTGCTATCACAAAGGATCGACACATGGACAAAGTCATGCTTGTTGAGTCCTTAGGATATAATCTTATGTCTGTCTCAATGCTTTGTGATCTTGATATGGTTGTTGTCTTTGGCAAGTATCGTTGTGTTGTGATTATGGAAGCTAACAATTTCAAAGTCTTCGAAGGCTTTAGGAGAGTAGACTTGTATATTGTTGATTTCTCTGCAGATTCACAACCAGCCATGTGCCTACTTGCAAAAGCTTCAGAAGGATGGCTATGGCATCGACGACTTGGTCATGCAGGCATGAGGAATTTGAACACGCTTGCAAAGAAGAAGCATGTCATTGGCATTGAGAATGTCAAATTCCTCAAGGATCACTTGTGCGGTGCCTGTGAAGCTGGAAAGATGACAAAGGCCAATCATCCAGCGAAGACTATCATGACCACTACTCGTCCATTTGAATTGCTTCACATGGATCTCTTCGGTCCTAATCATTATTCCTCTGTTTCGAATGAAGCATCTCAATATGGCTTTGTTATTGTTGATGATTACTCTCGTTACACATGGGTACACCTTGTCTCTTACAAAACTGAAGTGCAGGGAGTCTTCAAACGATTTTCCTCGAGGGCTTCAACCAACTTGGTGTGAAGATTAAGCACATCAGAAGTGACAATGGCACTGAGTTCAAGAATTCTGGTCTCGATGACTATCTTGATGAACTTGGTATTAATCATGAGTTATCTGCTCCTTATACTCCTCAACAGAATGGCGTCGTGGAGCGCAAGAACAGGACTCTTGCTGAGATGGCTCGCACTATGCTCGATGAATACAAAACCCCTCGTCGTTTCTGGGTTGATGCAATTGATACTGCATGCCATATCATCAACAGAGTATATCTTCACAAATTCTTCAAGAAGACTGCCTATGAACTCCTCACTGACAAGAAACCCAATGTGAGTTATTTCAAAGTCTTCGGTGCTAAATGCTGGATTAGAGATCCTCATCACAACTCTAAATTTGCACCGAAAGCACATGAAGGTTTTATGCTTGGTTACGGAAAGGACTCGCACACCTACAGAGTCTTCAACAATGTTCTTCACAAGATTGTTGAAACTGTAGATGTGCGGTTCGATGAAACTAATGGCTCGCAAAGAGAGCACCTACCTTCTGTGTTAGATGAACCTGCACCTGAGGATTCTATCAAGCACAAGGCTACTGAAGATGTCATTCCAACTGAAGAATCTGCTGAAGAATTCATTCCAGAATGTGAAGAACGTCGAGCTGATGTACCTGAAGAAAATGCTAAGGAAATTGATGGTGAAGAAAATGCGGATCAAATTCCTCAACGACAACCAGCTCACCCTCGCGTTGCAAAAGAAGTGCAAGTGGAGAAGATCATCAATGACATTAGAGCACCAGGTCCTCTCACACGCTCAAAAGCTTCACATCTATCTAACTTTTGTGGGCACTTTGCTTTTGTCTCTATCACAGAGCCCACTAAGGTAGATGAAGCATTTCTGGAGCCTGAGTGGATTCAGGCCATGCAAGAAGAATTACATCAGTTCAAGCTCAACAACGTATGGGAACTAGTCAATCGTTCCGATCCTCGCAAGCATAACATCATTGGCACAAAGTGGATCTACCGCAACAAGCAAGATGAAAATGGTGTTGTGGTGAGGAATAAGGCACGACTAGTAGCTCAAGGCTACACACAGGTTGAAGGAATTGATTTCGATGAAACTTTTGCACCTGTTGCTAGACTTGAGGCTATTTGCATATTGCTTGCTTATGCTAACCATCATGATATCATCTTACACCAAATGGATGTGAAAAGTGCATTCCTCAATTTTAAGCTTGAGGAAGAAGTATATGTTGCTCAACCACCAGGTTTTGAAGATCCAAAGCATCCTGACAAAGTCTTCGACTTAACAAGGCCCTCTATGGCCTCAAGCAGGCCCCACGGGCGTGGTATGATACATTGAAGAAATTCTTCATGAAGAAAGGCTTCACACCCGGTTCACTCGATCCCACTCTCTTTACTAAATCTTATGATGGTGAACTGTTTGTGTGCCAAATATATGTTGATGATATTATCTTTGGATGTACTGACCAACGTTATAGTGATGAATTTGCCTATATGACGAGAGAAGAATATCAAATGTCTATGATGGGAGAGTTGAAATTCTTCTTAGGTCTTCAAATTCGTCAACAGCGAAATGGCATATTCATATCTCAGGAGAAATACCTCAAGGATGTCCTGAAGAAATTCGGCATGCAAGACTGCAAAGGCATCAAAATTCCTATGCCCACAAATGGTCATTTATGCACTGATGAAAATGGTACTGACTTCGATCATAAGGTATACCGCTACATGATTGGTTCTTTATTGTACTTATGTGCATCTAGGCCAGATATACTGCTTAGTGTTTGCATGTGTGCACGATTTCAAGCTGCACCGAAGGAATCACACCATAAGGCTGTGAAACATATTCTTCGATATCTAGCTCACACACCAACACTAGGATTATGGTATCCCAAGGACTCGGATTTTGATCTCATTGGATATTCAGAATCTGACTATGCTGGTGACCGTGTGGATCGCAAGTCAACATCTGGTACTTGTCATTTCCTCGGACGATCCAGCAGTGCACATCTAGTTTTGTCAAGATATTGTGGGATTTTACCTGCAGTACCATGGGCGCTACCCAGCCACCCCAGTACGAGCTGTTCAAATCAAGGATCACCTCTTCCACCTCAAGATACTGGGCAGCAGTGCACATCCCCCCGTGAACTCAGACCAAGACCCAACAGAGGTCTCCTTCGTGGGGAAATCTATGCCGACCCCGCTTATGGCCATAGAGGCTACTGCATATGAAGCGCTTGCTCGCCTTCGATTCGCGGTACCCTATTGTAACGCCCCGGACACACCCGCCGGTGGTCGTTACTCCTGGCGGGATCTAGACTGGCCCCACAGATCAATACTAGTCTTTTCTGCGCACTTTGTCCTCACTCGTGCGCACCCGGGAGCAACTTCCCGGTCTGTCACCCATCCTGACACTACTCCAAGCTGAGCACGCTTAACTTTGGAGTTCTGTCCGAATGGGCTCCCGGAAAAGAAGGAATTCCTTATTGATATGAGTAGTCTATCATCCCTAATAAGCCAGGCCATCACATACACCCCCACTCAGAGGAACCGACGTCCTCGTCGGGCCACAGGAACGTTCCCTCTTGGCACAAACGTCTGTGCTTTCAGTCCGGTACATGTCCTCAGGTCTCACATTGCTGCACTCGAAATGCTTGCTGATGTCCACGAGCCAATCATCGGCGTCTGTGGCCTCGACACAATAGCTGAATGTCTTTGGCTGATTAGCAAGGAACTGGTTCAGTGAAGCGAAGTGCGGCTGATTGTTGCCTTGGCCTTGATTCTCTTGATTAGCTTGCCCTTGGTTGCGATCTTGCAAGAGCTGAATCAGAATCTGAGCATTGGCATTTGTGGCAGTCATCAAGGCTTGCCAAGCTTCCGGAGGCGGAGGTGGTGGCAGAGGGTTAGCCTGATTCCCTTCATTGCGTTCCGGATTCTGACGCGTTGGTGGAGCCATCCTGAAGAGGGTGACATCCATTAGCATCTTGACAGAGATATATTGAAGCTGAATCAAAGGAACGAAATTGCAACATATAGTCTTCACAATAAACATCCGAACAAGAATGAACGAATGAATTCCAATGTTAAATCATCACACTTCCAAAGCTGAGAAGCCACTTAGAACATGGTAAGGAATAAAATCAACAAGGTACGGAAGTGAACAAATACTTGGTAAGGATTACCCAATCACAAACCAAATATCTGCGGAAGAAATACTAGAGCTACAAGAATTCCCACTTATAAACTCCCAAAACTTTCTGGTTATGCAATCAGGTGTTGGGGATACAGGGGAAGCATAATATCTCACCCAAACTAGCAAATCCTACAACCAGCTGTATCCATCCTTCAACACATAACCAAGAAACCTTCGGAAATCGTCTACCTCAACCTTCAAAAACACATCCGTTATACAAGTCATGGCAATACTCCTGCACTCGCCTCAGTACTGGGCTATCAGGGTTATCTCACCAACAACTGTACAAAAGAGATTTTCGATGTCGGCGTACTAAACTCAGGTATTCCAAAACCGCAACGATAAGATTATGACGACAACACCTCGGAGCTCAACTCCCCGGGACACTGCCACAACCCCTAAATGTCAGGAGGCAACCAAGACAATGTTGTCATCATAAAACCATCGGAACGATTGTAATATACCCGCGTGATCCTAAAATTTTTTTTAGTGAAATTTGAGAAGAGAAGAGTCAAAACTCTACGTCAGGAAGCCTCACCAGAAGGTCGAAGGGACTGGGGAGTAAAAAGAATTCCTAAACTCTCCGATATATAATTTCTAAAAGACTCAAAACATTTTTTCTAGACACAACTCGGCCACCAAAGACGATCAAACAGTGGGGGCTCCTAAGGTCGGGGAAAGGCTCTGATTACCAACTTGTAACGCCCTCGATGCGGCTATATCTCCCACGTGTCGAGGCACGACTTAGAGGCATAACCGCATTGAAAGCAATGTCGCAAGTGAGGTAATCTTCACACAATCCATGTAATAAATAAAGGGGAAAGATACATAGTTGGCTTACAATCGCCACTTCACACAAGTACATAAATAACATCCATCATACAAATTACACTCAAGGTCCGACTACGGTACCAAAATGAAAGAAGACTACCCCAAATGCTAAACAGATCCCCGGATCACCCAACTGGGCTCCACTACTGATCATCTGGAAAAGAAACATAGTAACGGCCACGTTCCGCGTCCGAGCTCACTTGGGAGTTCGACGAGGAACGTGGCCGTTACTATGTTTATTTTCCAGATGATCAGTAGTGGAGCCCAGTTGGGTGATCCGGGGATCTGTTTAGCATTTGGGGTAGTCTTCTTTCATTTTGGTACCGTAGTCGGACCTTGAGTGTAATTTGTATGATGGATGTTATTTATGTACTTGTGTGAAGTGGCGATTGTAAGCCAACTATGTATCTTTCCCCTTTATTTATTACATGGATTGTGTGAAGATTACCTCACTTGCGACATTGCTTTCAATGCGGTTATGCCTCTAAGTCGTGCCTCGACACGTGGGAGATATAGCCGCATCGAGGGCGTTACACCTATGCCAGCGAACGAGGGTATTATTATTTTCCGAGCCGTGCAACACCCGATGGAGTGTCATCTTTTCCCGGTGGACGAATTGAGAGAGACCCAGTCCTAGCCAACCTGGTCCAGTACGTCATCGCTCAAGAACGCTTCACCCAACATGTGATGAGCTATCTCCAAAGTCTCACGGATTTAAATCCTCAGATCGCCATCGGCAGATCACTGAGGCCTGGCCAAGAGAGACGCATTCATCGACTGGTTAAACCCCTTTCCCCGATAGAAGAGGGATGTGTCTCAGTACCAGAAACGTTCTCGCAGGACCCCATCGAGTTACCGTTTCCATTTTAGACGTCGCTGCTGTGATCACTATGGCAACATTTAATTATGTATTGTGACCTATGCGTGATAACCTGAGCTTGCGCGACGAATAAGTTATTTGGCTTCTACTAATATGTATGGTTTTGTTGTGACTTGTGCTCCTTTATTTTTTTTAACCGTTTTCCCTCGCGAAAAATCCCGGAGAGTTTTTTTTTAAAACAACCCTTAGCAAATCTCGAGGAAGAGATTTTTCTTAAGGGGGTAGTGTTGTGACACCCAAAAAATTTTTTGACCTCGTTTTACTAATTAAAACTTTGCCAGGAATTAAAACTTTTATTTTCTGAGCTCCCTTTTGATTTTTGAACTTGGTTGTTATGGAGTTTTTCCCCAAAGTGAAAACTTTTCAAATATGTTTTTGGACTTGTTTAAACTCTCAAGGAAAAACTTTTCTTGTATTAATAGAGCTAATTACAAAATTAAATTTGCTTGATCTTTATTTTTCTTGAAAAATGGTTTTTCAAGATTACAAGGCCATTTTTGAACTACACCCTCTTCATAAATTATCTCATAAATCCCACCAAAATTTGGAGATGTAATGTGGTGTTATTAAATCACTTTTGTGCAAAAATATCTTTTATTCTTGAAATAAAGTGAGCCCTACACCAAATTTTCTTCTCTGGTCCAGTGGGCATGTTTGCACTACAACCTATTTAAATATTTCTTTCTAGTCTCCACCAAAATTATGAGATGTTGGCAGCAACATATGTTTCAACTTTATGCAAAAACATAGAGTTGTTCTTTGGAGAATTGGAGTAAACCAACCTCTTCTTCATTCTGGGCCAGACTTGTGTTTTCTACAGCAACCCTATTATTTCTTGCTCTAGTGATCTTGTGCTTTCTCATGCTTGTAGTCAATCCTGCTAAACCCTTAAGTCCAGGAGATTGGGCCCATTGGATGACTCTAAGTGCTTGCAACCTTGCCATTTACTTCCTGTCCAGAAGTGTAGTTTTGCAAAACTTGCACTAGCAAGTTTCTCCTTTTTGCAAACTAACTACACAACCCTCTCATACTTCCATGGAGACCCCACTCTGGAAGTTTTGGCCAACCCAAGAGGTGCCTAGGTGCATGTGGCATTCTGTCGAGCACCCTGTAGGCATGACCAGTTTTGACATAAGTTTTAGTTTGCACTGTGATCTTGCTTCCCTTGCCTAGCTACCTTGTCCAATAGACTCCTCACTACCCCCAGCTTAGGCCTGCTAAGTCCCAGCCTCACCCGAGACCTCTAGCTCGCCCTGGCATTTCGCCGAGCAGCTGGTGGGCATGCACTGGGCGCGCCCAAAGCACGCCAACTGCAGCCGCGCCCCGAGCCGCCGCGTCGCGCGCCCCTGGCTTGACCCGCACGGAAGAACCTCACCTAGCACTCCCCTTCTCAACGCATCCCGCCAAAAGGCCCCGACCACCCCCCTGGCGCCCTACAGCGCCGCCGCCAGAGCCGCTTGGCGGCACACCCGTGGCCGCAACCGCCGCCCGACCGCTCCTGCGCTAGCCAGCGCCGCCCAAGCCGCTAGCGCTCGCCACCTGCCTCTTGGAGCAGTGCGTGCTCATCCACAACTTCGTCCGCTAGCGCCCGTCGCCGCCACGTCGCCCTACAAGCACAGAGAGGCGGTTCGCCGCCGTTCTTATCTTCGGCCACCTTGAACCGACCTCCATTGCCTATATAAGGAAGCCCCGAGCTCCTCCGAGCCCTCAGGCAACCCCTCACCGTCCCACTAGTGCCCCCATCGCCATCAATTGAAGAGGAGAAGGTCGTCTTCAACCTCTCCGGTCAGCTCGGCCGCCGCTTCGCCCTGGTCAGCCCCGACGCGCCAAGACCTCCTCTGCCCTCCCAAGCGCCGCCGTCCGACTCCACTTAAACCCGCGGAGCTGCCTAGCCTCCCAGACGCAGCCAGGAACCACCAGGGCCGGAATCCCTAAATCCACCGAAGCTTCCCTCCGCCGCGGAGCTCGCCGCCGGCGATTTCCTTCACCTCTGACAACCCTACGACCACCGGGGGAACCGTCTAGGAGTGGCGGATCCATCCCTTCACTCGGATGCCCGCGTAGGACCGCCGTTCGCCGGCGACGAACGCCGGACGTCCCGCCTCTGCTCGGGCAAAGAAAAAGGAGGGAGTGGGGACTGGTCAAACCTGACCAGTGGGCCAGGCGGGCCCACTATCAGTGAAACCCCACGCCATCCACGTGGATAAGTGGAGGCGTAAAACCTCAAGTACGCCTCCTCTGCACCGAAAGCGAATTCCGTCCGAATCGTTTTCCTTTATATATTTATTTTTAATAACAGATTTGACTAAACTTTGACTGACTATAACTCTTTAAATATAACTCCAAATGAATTGATTCTTTTTCCTACATCTCTTAAATTCTGTCTAGTTTATTTTAAGATTTATTTGAAAATTTTCCAAAACAACTTTTTGTGCTGTTTGATTGTATGTGTTAATTCATACCTATCCTTTTAAATAGGATTTTTGAAGGTTTCAAGGTGTTTTGGATGCACCCCTCTTTTCCATGACCTAAAGGCAAGCATTCTGAACCCTGCTGTGAACTTTTTTTTTGTGTGTTGTTTGACTCGGTAACATCACCACCCCGACACGTGCATGCGTCATTTTATGTGAGGATGTGATCCTCTTCATAAGTGCATATTAGTGAAGTTCATGCATATGGATTTGACAGGTGTTGTGATGGAAATCACCGCCATACACTTTTCATGCATACCGGAAGGAATTGCCGGGTAGGCCTCTGTCTTGGGTAGACGCGGTCTTGACCCTAGTCCTCCGTTGAGACGGTCGTGTCCGGTATGGCATGATGGAGTATGTCGTGTGGTGTTCCTATCTGTTTGTTGAAGTATATACATTGTTATGCTAAACTTGCAGGAATTATTACTACCTCCTAAGTCGACCGTAGATCAAGTCTTGTGCCAATAACCCCCATACTTGTTTCGTACTGCCACAGGTCCCTACCATAGGTGGGGTATGGTTCAGTAAGTTGTTAACCCTTGTCTTGGCACACACCGTACAGAGAGGCCATGGTGGAAGATATCGGTTGTAGCCGGTAGGCATGCCACCTGGTCAGGGGGCATGGGTGTTTCGGTTGTAGCCGAAGGGGGTAGCTCCCCCAGTTTGCGCGCGGTATAAATTTTGTGATCCCATGCTACGTCGAGGTTGTAGCCTCCCCACTTAGAGTTTGCTTGACAGGTGTCGTGGGTGATTCCAGACACCGATGAGTTAAGCTGGTGTGTGCAAGTCAGGTGTGTTTTCAACTAAAAGACCGTAGACGGAATTAGTCCCGATGGACTAAAGGAATCCGTTACTCGTGGGTAAAGAGTACACCCTCTGCAGGGATTAAACCTATTCGAAAAGCCGTGTCCATGGTTAAGGACTACAGTCTGGGATGGGTCAAGCGTCGGTCTTAGTGTCGGTCTTCGAAGGTGAAATTGTTAAACCAGAACGGGAATTACTACTTGTGACTTGTGATGATGATGATTATTACCATTGTTGACTAACCCGTGATATTTTTGTTATCATCGAATATCTCTGGGATGGTTCTACCTCCGGGATATTCACTATGATTATTTCTTTTAAAGCCCTTTTTGTGGTGTCGCTCAGACGCCCGACTGTGGCATTTCTTTTAAAGCCCTTTCTGTGGTGTCGCTCAGACGCTCGACTGTGGCATTTCTTTTAAAGCCCTTTCTGTGGTGTCGCTCAGATGCCCGACTGTGGCATTTCTTTTAAAGCCCTTTCTGTGGTGTCGCTCAGACGCCCGACTGTGGCATTTCTTTTAAAGCCCTTTTTGTGGTGTCGCTCAGACGCCCGACTGTGGCATTTCTTTTAAAGCCCTTTCTGTGGTGTCGCTCAGACGCCCGACTGTGGCATTTCTTTTAAAGCCCTTTCTATGGTGTCGCTCAGACGCCTGACTGTGGCATTTTCTTTTTCACTATCCTTTCGAGACGTCGCTTCAGACATCCGATCGGCACACCTTATTTATAATTGGCCATTGCATAAATTTCCGGTTGCATATGAATAACCTGTTTGCATGCATCAAGATATTTATTTTTATGATTAACTAAGTGAGTTTAAGGATATTGCAAAGCATGAGTATCAATGGTTATATTATACCTGTGTTCTTAATGTTTGCGAGTACATTCAAAGTACTCACTGGCTTGTCCCTGGCTATTGTCTTGGCCAGATTGATTGCTTGGGGAGGAGCTTGTGACGACCGCTTCGGAATCTGAGCAACGGTGATAGCAGCCTCGCGAAGATAGGAGTTAACCTGGTCAGCTGTTCCCGTGGGAAATGGAGTCCCATTACCGTGGTGATCCACAAAACGCTTCCGCCCTCAACCACTAGAAAACCTTTTGTTGTACTCATAGGCCACAATGGTCTTGTACTACATATTTTGTACTTTTGCTTGGAATTTTTGTATCAAGTAGGTGTCTCATCAGCTAACAGTAATCCTGGGGCTGGTGAGCGCAACGACCATTTTCTGGAAATTTAATGCCCGGAAAAACCGGTCGTGACAGACTTGGTATCAGAGCCAGGCTGACCATTGGCTAATCCTATCCTAGCCAGGCCAATAAACCTAGGCAGACCAACCCACCGAGCCATAACCAAAACCCCAGCCAAGCTTCTCCTGCAAGATAGCCCCACAGTGACCCGACACCTTTTGGCAGTCGGTGCCCAACCTATCAACCTAGCCTGTCGCTCATGCACCAGTGATCGAATCCTGAATAGTCTTTCTCGCAAGCGTGCGAAGGAAGACTCCGTCCCCTTTTTCCTATAAAAAGGGCACGTTAGCCCCAACCAGCACAGCACAGCCACTATCCCAAACCGAACCACAATGCCTGGTCTTGTCGTGCACACTGAGACTACGGCAACCAACCTTGGAGGTTTTGTGACCATACTCGCAAACCTCACCTGTCGAGCCTATGCGTTAGAAGAGCCCCCAGAATATGTCGTGTACCAAGGATCCATGAGCGGTGAGAACCGCGGAGACGCCTCAACATCCACCAGGCACGCCCGCTTGGATGTAAACGAGGTAGACTAAGTCACCCGAGAAGGATCGAGTCCCGGTGTATTCTCGCTTGTAACCGTGTGACCTTGTAAATAAACGCCGCCTGTCGTTGAGCCCCTGTAGCCCTGCATGGGTATGCCAGCTTTTCTACCCCCAGGCACATTTTCCAAAGACCCCCGATAACTCCCACAGTAACACGTCACCTCGGTGAAATATGTGTATCTGTGGCTTGACTCCGACCCGTAGAGCGGAGCTGGAAGTTTCCTTACCAATCACCATGGTAAAAGTGACCCAGCTCCAGTGCTATAAAAGGCCACCGCGTGACCTTGACAAAGCACCTCTCACCTTGTGCACCACCCTCACAACCATTTCTCGCCATGCCGACCCCCAGCATTCATCTAAGAACCCCAGATGCAAACCCGGGTAGTTTTGTCAAGATATTGTGGGATTTTACCTGCAGTACCATGGGCGCTACCCAGCCACCCCAGTACGAGCTGTTCAAATCGAGGATCACCTCTTCCACCTCGAGATACTGGGCAGCAGTGCACATCCCCCCCGTGAACTCAGACCAAGACCCAACAGAGGTCTCCTTCGTGGGGAAATCTATGCCGACCCCGCTTATGGCCATAGAGGCTACTGCATATGAAGCGCTTGCTCGCTTCGATTCGCGGTACCCTATGCTAGCGAACGAGGGTATTATTATTTTCTGAGCCGTGCAGCACCCGATGGAGTGTCATCTTTTCCCGGTGGACGAATTGAGAGAGACCCAGTCCTAGCCAACCTGGTCCAGTACGTCATCGCTCAAGAACGCTTCACCCAACATGTGATGAGCTATCTCCAAAGTCTCACGGATTTAAATCCTCAGATCGCCATCGGCAGATCACTGAGGCCTGGCCAAGAGAGACGCATTCATCGACTGGTTAAACCCCTTTCCCCGATAGAAGAGGGATGTGTCTCCGTACCAGAAACGTTCTCGCAGGACCCCATCCAGTTACCGTTTCCATTTTAGACGTCGCTGCTGTGATCATTATGGCAACATTTAATTATGTATTGTGACCTATGTGTGATAACCTGAGCTTGCGCGACGAATAAGTTATTTGGCTTCTACTAATATGTATGGTTTTGTTGTGACTTGTGCTCCTTTATTTTTTTAACCGTTTTCCCTCGCGAAAAATCCCGGAGAGTTTTTTTTAAAACAACCCTTAGCAAATCTCGAGGACGAGATTTTTCTTAAGGGGGTAGTGTTGTGACACCCAAAATTTTTTTTGACCTTGTTTTACTAATTAAAACTTTGCCAGGAATTAAAACTTTTATTTTCTGAGCTCCCTTTTGATTTTTGAACTTGGTTGTTATGGAGTTTTTCCCCAAAGTGAAAACTTTTCAAATATGTTTTTGGACTTGTTTAAACTCTCAAGGAAAAACTTTTCTTGTATTAGTAGAGCTAATTACAAAATTAAATTTGCTTGATCTTTATTTTTCTTGAAAAATGGTTTTTCAAGATTATAAGGCCATTTTTGAACTACACCCTCTTCATAAATTATCTCATAAATCCCACCAAAATTTGGAGATGTCATGTGGTGTTATTAAATCACTTTTGTGCAAAAATATCTTTTATTCTTGAAATAAAGTGAGCCCTACACCAAATTTTCTTCTCTGGTCCAGTGGGCATGTTTGCACTACAACCCATTTAAATATTTCTTTCTAGTCTGCACCAAAATTATGAGATGTTGGCAGCAACATATGTTTCAACTTTATGCAAAAACATAGAGTTGTTCTTTGGAGAATTGGAGTAAACCAACCTCTTCTTCATTCTGGGCCAGACTTGTGTTTTCTACAGCAACCCTATTATTTCTTGCTCTAGTGATCTTGTGCTTTCTCATGCTGGTAGTCAATCCTGCTAAACCCTTAAGTCCAGGAGATTGGGCCCATTGGATGACTCTAAGTGCTTGCAACCTTGCCATTTACTTCCTGTCCAGAAGTGTAGTTTTGCAAAACTTGCACTAGCAAGTTTCTCGTTTTTGCAAACTAACTACACAACCCTCTCATACTTCCATGGAGACCCCACTCTGGAAGTTTTGGCCACCCCAAGAGGTGCCTAGGTGCATGTGGCATTCTGTCGAGCACCCTGTAGGCATGACCAGTTTTGACATAAGTTTTAGTTTGCACTGTGATCTTGCTTCCCTTGCCTAGCTACCTTGTCCAATAGACTCCTCACTACCCCCAGCTTAGGCCTGCTAAGTCCCAGCCTCACCCGAGACCTCTAGCTCGCCCTGGCATTTCGCCGAGCAGCTGGTGGGCGTGCACTGGGCGCGCCCAGAGCATGCCAACTGCAGCCGCGCCCCGAGCCGCCGCATCGCGCGCCCCTGGCTTGACCCGCACGGAAGAACCTCACCTAGCACTCCCCTTCTCAACGCATCCCGCCAAAAGGCCCCGACCACCCCCCTGGCGCCCTACAGCGCCGCCGCCAGAGCCGCTTGGCGGCACGCCCGTGGCCGCAACCGCTGCCCGACCGCTCCTGCGCTAGCCAGCGCCGCCCAAGCCGCCAGCGCTCGCCACCTGCCTCTTGGAGTAGTGCGTGCTCATCCACAACTTCGTCCGCTAGCGCCCGTCGCCGCCACGTCGCCCTGCAAGCACAGAGAGGCGGTTCGCTGCCGTTCTTATCTCCGGCCACCTCGAACCGACCTCCATTGCCTATATAAGGAAGCCCCGAGCTCCTCCGAGCCCTGAGGCAACCCCTCACCGTCCCACTAGTGCCCCCATCGCCATCAATTGAAGAGGAGAAGGTCGTCTTCAACCTCTCCGGTCAGCTCGGCCGCCACTTCGCCCTGGTCAGCCCCGACGTGCCAAGACCTCCTCTGCCCTCCCAAGCGCCGCCGTCCGACTCCACTTAAACCCGCGGAGCTGCCTAGCCTCCCAAACGCAGCCAGGAACCACCAGGGCCGGAATCCCCAAATCCACCGAAGCTTCCCTCCGCCGCGGAGCTCGCCGCCGGCGATTTCCTTCACCTCTGACAACCCTATGACCACCGGGGGAACCGTCTAGGAGTGGCGGATCCATCCCTGCACTCGGATGCCTGGGTAGGACCGCCGTTCGCCGGCGACGAACGCCGGACGTCCCGCCTCTGCTCGGGCAAAGAAAAAGGAGGGAGTGGGGACTGGTCAAACCTGACCAGTGGGCCAGGCGGGCCCACTGTCAGTGAAACCCCACGCCATCCACGTGGATAAGTGGAGGCGTAAAACCTCAAGTACGCCTCCTCTGCACCGAAAGCGTATTCCGTCCGAATCGTTTTCCTTTATATATTTATTTTTAATAACAGATTTGACTAAACTTTGACTGACTATAACTCTTTAAATATAACTCCAAATGAATTGATTCTTTTTCCTACATCTCTTAAATTCTGTCTAGTTTATTTTAAGATTTATTTGAAAATTTTCCAAAACAACTTTTTGTGCTGTTTGATTGTATGTGTTAATTCATACCTATCCTTTTAAATAGGATTTTTGAAGATTTCAAGGTGTTTTGGATGCATCCCTCTTTTCCATGACCTAAAGGCAAGCATTCTGAACCCTGCTGTGAATTTTTTGTGTGTGTTGTTTGACTCGGTAACATCACCACCCCGACACGTGCATGCGTCATTTTATGTGAGGATGTGATCCTCTTCATAAGTGCATATTAGTGAAGTTCATGCATATGGATTTGACAGGTGTTGTGATGGAAATCACCGCCATACACTTTTCATGCATACCGGAAGGAATTGCCGGGTAGGCCTCTGTCTTGGGTAGACGCGGTCTTGACCCTAGTCCTCCGTTGAGACGGTCGTGTTCGGTATGGCATGATGGAGTATGTCGTGTGGTGTTCCTATCTGTTGGTTGAAGTATATACATTGTTATGCTAAACTTGCAGGAATTATTACTACCTCCTAAGTCGACCGTAGATCAAGTCTTGTGCCAGTAACCCCCATACTTGTTTCGTACTGCCACAGGTCCCTACCATAGGTGGGGTATGGTTCAGTAAGTTGTTAACCCTTGTCTTGGCACACACCGTACAGAGAGGCCATGGTGGAAGATATCGGTTGTAGCCGGTAGGCATGCCACCTGGTCAGGGGGCATGGGTGTTTCGGTTGTAGCCGAAGGGGGTAGCTCCCCCAGTTTGCGTGCGGTATAAATTTTGTGATCCCATGCTACATCGAGGTTGTAGCCTCCCCACTTAGAGTTTGCTTGACAGGTGTCATGGGTGATTCCAGACACCGGTGAGTTAAGCTGGTGTGTGCAAGTCAGGTGTGTTTTCAACTAAAAGACCGTAGACGGAATTAGTCCCGATGGACTAAAGGAATCCGTTACTCGTGGGTAAAGAGTACACCCTCTGCAGGGATTAAACCTATTCTAATAGCCGTGTCCATGGTTAAGGACTACAGTCTGGGATGGGTCAAGCGTCGGTCTTAGTGTCGGTCTTCGGAGGTGAAATTGTTAAACCAGAACGGGAATTACTACTTGTGACTTGTGATGATGATGATTATTACCATTGTTGACTAACCCGTGATATTTTTGTTATCATCGAATATCTCTGGGATGGTTCTACCTCCGGGATATTCACTATGATTATTTCTTTTAAAGCCCTTTCTGTGGTGTCGCTCAGACGCCCGACTGTGGCATTTCTTTTAAAGCCCTTTCTGTGGTGTCGCTCAGACGCCCGACTGTGGCATTTCTTTTAAAGCCCTTTCTGTGGTGTCGCTCAGACGCCCGACTGTGGCATTTCTTTTAAAGCCCTTTTTGTGGTGTCGCTCAGACGCCCGACTGTGGCATTTCTTTTAAAGCCCTTTCTGTGGTGTCGCTCAGACGCCCGACTGTGGCATTTCTTTTAAAGCCCTTTCTGTGGTGTCGCTGAGACGCCCGACTGTGGAATTTTCTTTTTCACTATCCTTTCGAGACGTCGCTTCAGACATCCGATCGGCACACCTTATTTATAATTGGCCATTGCATAAATTTCCGTTTGCATATGAATAACCTGTTTGCATGCATCAAGATATTTATTTTTATGATTAACTAAGTGAGTATAAGGATATTACAAAGCATGAGTATCAATGGTTATATTATACCTGTGTTCTTAATGTTTGCGAGTACATTCAAAGTACTCACTGGCTTGTCCCTGGCTATTGTCTTGGCCAGATTGATTGCTTGGGAAGGAGCTTGTGACGACCGCTTCGGATTCTGAGCAACGATGATAGCAGCCTCGCGAAGATAGGAGTTAACCTGGTCAGCTGTTCCCGTGGGAAATGGAGTCCCATTACCGTGGTGATCCACAAAACGCTTCCGCCCTCAACCACTAGAAAACCTTTTGTTGTACTCATAGGCCACAATGGTCTTGTACTACATATTTTGTACTTTTGCTTGGAATTTCTGTATCAAGTTGGTGTCTCATCAGCTAACAGTAATCCTGGGGCTGGTGAGCGCAACGGCCATTTTCTGGAAATTTAATGCCCGGAAAAACCGGTCGTGACAGTATCTAATGTGTTTATGAGTGTACACAGGTCTATAAGTCTATGAGGAGTTTGATATTTACAGAGAAAGTCAACCCCTAAAAATGAAGTTCTTCGACTGAAGACTTTGATATTTTGAAGACTTTCTGAAGACTTTGAAAGTGAAGAAATTGGTGTGACCTTGAAGACTTGGTATTCATTTGAGGAACATGAAGCGTGAAGACCTTTGTTTTCGTAGTTTCATTTTCTCTTTCTTGAGTCATAGGAAACACCGTACTGTTAAAGGGGGTCGAGGAAATACTAAGGAGAAAATTTCCATGTGATGCTCAACTCAAATCCTACACCTACCAATCCCTTCGAGTGAAGCCATTGGAAATCTCATATAGATCAGTCAATTTCTTCAGTGACAGAGACGCAGTTCTTCTTGTCACTGAGGACTTTGCTCTGACTGAGGAGTTAGGAATTCGCCAGTGCGAATTGCCTACACAGTGAGGAACATGATAGCCCTGAGGAATTTGAACCTCAAATTTCCGACCGTTGCTGTGCTACGCGCCAGCTATCCCAAAATATCTTGTCCACCTAACGGTCATATCATTGAAGGGCATTTATGTCTTATCATGTCAGGATGCTCCCTAGGCTATAAATAGCCGCCCCCTACAACCAATAGCTGGTTGGCTGCTCCACGAGAACTTGACACTTGTCATTTGAGAGCAACCCATCCTCCGAGGACTTTGAGTGAAAATCATCAAGTGAGGAAAATCCAAACCCAAACCCAAAACACCTACAAACCCAAAGTGATTGAGCATCACTGAAGAGATTGATCCTGCGTGGATCCGACGCTTGTTACCTTTGAAGACTGTGCTTCTTCCAGACGGTTAGGCGTCAAGGTCTAGAGCATCCAAGAGGAATTGTGGATCGCCGAGTGACCAAGTCTGTGAAGGTTTGGAAGTCACCTGAAGACTTACCACGAGTGATTGGGCGAGGACTGTGTGTCCTTAGCTCAAGGAGAATACGGTGACCACTGTGTGTCCAGGAGTAGATGTCCTCGAGTTTAAATACTCAGCCGCTCCAACCAGATGTACAACTGAGACTGCAGTTGGAACTGTTCTACCAAATCATTGTCTTCACCAAGCTTACTGGTTCCATTTCCTCAACTCGTTCATTTCCTCAGTAGTGTGCTGTTTGTTTATCATATTTGTGTTTGAAGACTTTCTCAATTTCCTCAGTTCAATTTCTTCAGTCTGTTTGTCTTCATCTTGTGTTATCCTGTGTTTACGCTTTCTGTACTCTGTGTTTGTCTTCATTTCATCATGATGACTATGCTTGAATTCTGTTACATTTTCATCTGAGTACTTATTCCGCTGCTAGTATTTCTTCACTAAGGAATTTCCTCACGATCAAATTCCTTAGTGAAGAATTTCATAAAAATCGCCTATTCACCCCCCCTCTAGTCCATATAACGCACTTTCAAAAGCTTATCCCTACAAAATCATATAGTTAGGCCATGCTTCAATTTCGTCACACAAAACGTTCTCATCATGCATAACCCCGATGACAAGCCGAGCAATTTGTTCATACTTTTTAACGCGCTTCAGCCTTTTCAACCCTTACGCAATACATGAGCGCAAGCCATGTATATAGCACTATGGGTGGAATAAAGTATAATGCCGTGGGTTATGTGAGGAGACAAAAAGGTAGAAAGTCTCACATTGACGCGTCTAATCAATAGGCTATGGAGATGCCCATCAATTGATGTCAATGAGAGGAGTAGAGATTGCCATGCAACGGATGCACTAGAGCTATAAATATATGAAAGCTCAACAAAAGAAACTAAGTGGGTGTGCATCCAACTTGCTTGCTCACGAAGACCTAGGGCATTTTGAGGAAGCCCATCATTGGAATATACAAGCCAAGTTCTATAATGAAAAATTCCCACTAGTATATGAATGTGACAACATAGGAGACTCTCTATCATGAAGATCACAGTGCTACTTTGAAGCACAAGTGTGGAAAAAGGATAGTAACATTGTCCCTTCTCTCTTTTTCTCTAATTTTTTTCTTTTTTCTTTATCTTTTTTTCTTGGGCCTTCTCCCTTTTTTTCTTTGGCCTCTTTTATTTATTTATTTATTTATTCATTTAGTCCGGAATCTCATCCCGACTTGTGGGGGAATCATAGTCTCCATCATCCTTTCCTCACATGGTACAATGCTCTAATAATGATGATCATCACACTTTTATTACTTACAACTCAATACTTAGAACAAAATATGACTCTATATGAATGCCTCTGGCGGTGTACCGGGATATGCAATGAATCAAGAGTGACATGTATGAAAAATTATGAATGGTGGCTTTGCCACAAATACTATGTCAACTACATGATCATGCAAAACAATATGACAATGATGGAGCGTGTCATAATAAACGGAACGGTGGAAAGTTGCATGGCAATATATCTCAGAATGGCTATGGAAATGCCATGATAGGTAGGTATGGTGGCTGTTTTGAGGAAGATATAAGGAGGTTTATGTGTGATAGAGCGTATCATATCATGGGGTTTGGATGCACCGCCGAAGTTTGCACCAACTCTCAAGGCAAGAAAGGGCAATGCACGGTATCGTAGAGGCTAGAAAATTGTGGAAGGTTGAGAGTGCGTATAATCCATGGACTCATATTAGTCATAAAGAACTCATATACTTATTGCAAAAGTTTATTAGCCCTCGAAGCAAAGTACTACTACGCATGCCCCTAGAGGGATATATTGGTAGGAAAAGACCATCGCTCGTCCCCGACCGCCACTCATAAGGAAAGCAATAAAAGGACACCTTATGTGTCAAAATTGTCACACAACGTTTACCATACGTGCATGCTACGGGACTTGCCAACCTTAACACAAGTATTTCTCAGTTTAACAATTACTCAACTAGCACACTCTAATATTACCGCCTTTATATCTCAAAACACTTATCAAGTATCAAACTTCTCATGATATTCAATGAACTCAATATGGAAGTTTTTATTATGCTCATCTTGGATGCCTATCACATTCAAAATAATTTCACAATTAAAGCAAATTACCAAGCTGTTTAAGACTCTCAAAATAATATAAGTGAAGCATGAAAGATGAATAATTTATATAAAATAAAACCACCACCGTGCTCTAAAAGATATAAGTGAAGCACTAGAGCAAAAACTATATAGCTCAAAACATATAAGTGAAGCACATAGAGTATTCTAAAAAACTCCGAATCATGTGTGTCTCTATCAAAACGTGTATTCAGCGAGGATGATTGTGATAAACTAAAAATCTAAGACTCAAATCATACAAGACGCTCCAAGCAAAACACATATCATGTGGTGAATAAAAATATAGCCCCAAGTAAAGTTACCGATAGATGAAGACGAAAGAGGGGATGTCTTCCGGGGCATCCCCAAGCTTAGTATTTTGGTTGTCCTTGAATTTTACCTTGGGGTGCCTTGGGCATCCCCAAGCTTAGGCTCTTGCCAATCCTTGTTCCATAATCCATCAAATCTTTACCCAAAACTTGAAAACTTCACAACACAAAACTTAACAGAAAATCTCGTGAGCTCCGTTAGCAAAAGAAAAGAAAACACCACTTCAAGGTACTGTAATTAACTCATTCATTATTTATATTGGTGTTAAACCTACTATATTCCAACTTTTATATGGTTCATAAACTCCATTACTAGCCATAGATTCATCAAAATAAGCAAACAACACGCGAAAAACAAAATCTGTCAATAACAGAACAGTTTGTAGTAATCTGTAACTAACGCAAACTTCTGGAACTCCAAAAATTCTAAAATAAATTTCTGGACATGAGGAATTTATCTATTAATCATCTTCAAAAATAATCAACTAAATATCACTCTCCGGTAAAAGTTGTAGCCAATCTCGTGAGCGCTAAAGTTTCTATTTTTTACAGCAAGATCGCAAAGACTTTCCCCAAGTCTTCCCAAAGGTTCTACTTGGCACAAACACTAATTAAAACACAAACCACATGTAAACAGAATCTAAATGGATTATTTATTACTAAACTGAACCAAAAAGCAAAAAATAAGAAATAAAATTGGGTTGCCTCCCAACAAGCGCTATAGTTTAACGCCCCTAGCTAGGCATAAATGCAAGGATAGATCTAGGTGTTGCCATCTTTGGTAGGCAATCCATAAGTCGCTCTCATAATAGATTCATATGGTACTTTAATTTTCTTTCTAGGGAAGTGTTCCATGCCTTTCATTAATGGAAATTGGAATATAATATTCCCTTCCTTCATATCAATGATTGCACCAATCGTTCTAAGGAAAGGTCTACCAATAATAATAGGACATGATGGATTGCAATCTATATCAAGAACAATGAAATCTACGGGCACATAGTTACTATTTGAAAAAATAAGAACATCATTAATTCTTCCCATAGGTTTCTTGATAGTAGAATCTTCAAGATGCAAGTTTAAAGAACAACCATCAAATTCACAGAAACCTAGCAAATCACCCAAAGTTTTTGGGATCGGGGAAACACTAGCACCCAAATCACACAAAGCATATCATTCATGATCTTTAATTTTAATTTTACTTGTAGGTTTGCACTCATCATATAGTTTTCTAGGGATAGAAACTTCCAACTCAAGCTTTTCTTCATAAGATTGCATCAAACCATCAACGATATGTTTAGTAAAGGCTTTATGTTGACTATAAGCATGAGGAGAATTTAGCACGGATTGCAACAAGGAAATACAATATATCAAATAGAAATTATCATAATTAAATTCCTTGAAATCCAAAATAATGGGTTCTTTGATATCTAAAGTTTTAACCTCTTCAATCCCACTTTTACCAATTTTTGCATCAAGATCTAAAAACTCTGAATTTTTGGGATGCCTTCTAACTAAAGTTGACTCATCTCCAGTCCCATCATTACCAAGATTCGTATTGTAAAATAAGGATTTAAATAGGGGACACATCAATAAATTTTAGATCTTCATCTTTATTCTCATAAAAACTAGAAGAACACGCCTTCATAAAGCAATCTTTCTTAGCACACATCCTAGCGGTTCTTTCTTTGCACTCATCAATGGAAATTCTCATGGCTTTGAGAGACTCATTGATATCATGCTTAGGTGGAATAGATCTAAGTTTCAAAGAATCAACATCAAGAGAAATTATATCCACGTTCCTAGCCAATTCATCAACTTTAAGCAATTTTTCCTCAAGTAAGGCGTTGAAATTCTTTTGTGAATTCATAAACTCTTTAACACTAGTTTAAAATTCAGAGGTCATCTTATTAAAATTTCCATAAGAATTGTTGTAGGAATTACCATAATTATTAGAGGAATTACTAGTGAACTGGCTAGGATTAAAGTTTCCTCTATACGCGTTGTTACCAAAATTATTACTACCAACAAATTCACATGCATAGATTCATTATTATTCTCAATCAAAGTAGACAAAGTCATATCATTAGGATCAGTAGAAACACTCTTATTAGCAAACAATTTCATAAGTTCATCCATCTTTCCACTCAAAACATTAATTTCTTCAATCGCATGAACATTTTTACTAGTAGATCTTTCAGTGTGCCATTGAGAATAATTAACCATAATATTATCTAGGAGTTTAATAGCATCTCCTAAAGTGATTTCCATAAAAGTGCCTCCCGCGGCCGAATCTAAAATATTTCTAGAAGCAAAATTCAATTCGGCATAAATTTTTTGTATAATCATCCACAAATTCAAACCATGAGTAGGGCAATTACGTATCATTATTTTGATCATCTTCCAAGCTTGTGCAACATGTTAATGATCAAGTTGCTTAAAATTCATAATATCGTTTCTAAGAGAGATGATCTTAGCGGGAGGAAAATACTTAGAGATAAAAGCATCTTTGCACTTATTCCAAGAATCAATACTATTTGTAGGAAAAGACGAAAACCAAGTTTTAGTACGATCTATAAGAGAAAATGGAAATAGCTTCAATTTAACAATATCATTATCCACATTTTTCTTCTTTTGCATATCACACAAATCAACAAAGGTATTTAGATGGGTAGCGACATCTTCACTAGGAAGGCCGGCGAATTGATCTTTCATGACAAGATTCAACAAAGCAACATTAATTTCACAAGATTCAGCTTCGGTAAGAGGAGCAATCGGAGTGCTAAGAAAATCATTGTTGTTGGTATTGGTAAAGTCACACAATTTAGTATTGTCTTGAGTCATCGTGACAAGCAAGCAATCTAACACATGAGCAAACAAGAAGCAAGCGAAAAATAGGCGAACGGAAAAGAGGGCGAATAAACGGCAAGGGTGAAGTGGGGGAGAGGAAAACAAGAGGCAAATGGCAAATAATGTAATGCGAGGGATAAGAGTTTGTGATGGGTACTTGGTATGTTTTGACTTGTGCATAGACTCCCCGTAACGGCGCCAGAAATCCTTCTTGCTACCTCTTGAGCACTGCGTTGGTTTTCCCTTGAAGAGGAAAGGGTGATGCAACAAAGTAGCGTAAGTATTTCCCTTAGTTTTTGAGAAACAAGGTATCAATCCAGTAGGAGGCAACGCTCAAGTCCCTTGTACCTACACAAACAAATAAGAACCTTGCAACCAACGCGGTAAAGGGGTTGTCAATCCCTTCACGGCCACTTGCAAAAGTGAAATCTGATAGAGATGATAAGATAATATTTTTGGTATTTTTATGATAAAGATTAAAAGTAAAGAATGCAAAATAAACGGCACCAGAAATAGCTTGTTGACGGGAAATTAATATGATGGAAAATAGACCCGGGGGCCATAGGTTTCACTAGTGGCTTCTCTCAAGATAGCATAAGTATTACGGTGGGTGAACAAATTACTGTCGAGCAATTGATAGAATTGAGCATAGTTATGAGAATATCTAGGTATGATCATGTATATAGGCATCACGTCGGTGACAAGTAGACCGACTCCTGCCTGCATCTACCACTATTACTCCACACATCGACCGCTATCCAGCATGCATCTAGAGTATTAAGTTCATAAGAATGGAGTAACGCTTTAAGAAAGATGACATGATGTAGAGGGATAAACTCAAGCAATATGATATAAACCCCATCTTTTTATCCTCGATGGAAACAATCCAATACGTGTCGTTTCCCCTACTATCACTGGGATCGAGCACCGCAAGATTGAACCCAAAGCTAAGCACTTCTCCCATTGCAAGAAAGATCAATTAGTCGGCCAAACCAAACTGATAATTCGAAGAGACTTGCAAAGATAACCAAGCATACATAAAAGAATTCAGAGAAGATTCAAATATTGTTCATAGATAATCTTGATCATAAACTCACAATTCATCCGATCTCGACAAACACACCGCAAAAGAAGATTACATCGAATAGATCTCCAAGAGAATCGAGGAGAACTTTGTAGAGATCCAAAGAGAGAGAAGAAGCCATCTAGCTAATCACTATGGACCCGGAGGTCTGAGGTACACTACTCACACATCATCGGAGAGGCTATGGTGTTGATGTAGAAGCCCTCCGTGATCAATGCCCCCTCCGGCGGAGCGCCGGAAAAGGCCCCAAGATGGGATCTCATGGGTACAGAGAGTTGCGGCGGTGGAAATAGGGTTTTGGCTCCTGTTCTGATGTTTCCAGGGTATATGAGTATATATAGGCGAAGGAGGTCGGTTAGGAGAGCTACGAGGGTCCCACGAGGGTGGCGGCGCGCCTAGGGGGCAGGCGCGCCTCCCTGCTTCGTGGCCACCCCGTTGATTGCTTGACGTCCACTCCATGTCCTTTGGATCACGTTTGTTCCGAAAATCACGTTCCCGAAGGTTTCATTCTGTTTGGACTCCGTTTGATATTCCTTTCCTTCGAAACACTGAAATAGGCAAAAAAACAGCAATTTGGGCTGGGCCTCTGGTTAATAGGTTAGTCCCATAAATAATATAAAAGTGTATAATAAAGTCCATTGAACATCCAAAATAGATAATATAATAGCATGGAACAATAAAAAATTATAGATACGTTGGAGACGTATCACAAAGGATATCTACTCAAAACATCATAGGATGGCAACACATCATTGGATCATAATATGTGGCATAAAGCACCATGTTCAAGTGGGGATTACAACGGGGTGCGGGAGAGTGGACCGCGTAGAAGGAATGAGGATGGTGATGATGATGGTGATGTTGTTGAAGACGATCACCGCGGCGACGATTCCCCTCTCGATGGCACTCCGGCACCACCGAGAGAGGAGGAGGAGAGGTTCTCCCCTTTTGCTTCCTACTCCATGGCCTCCCCCTAGATGGGGAGAGGTTCTCTGAGGGAGTCCTGGATTAGGGGGAGAACCATGTTCAAGTGGGGATTACAACGGGGTGCGGGAGAGTGGACCGCGTACAAGGAATGAGGATGGTGATGATGATGGTGATGTTATTGAAGACGATCACCGCGGCGACGATTCCCCTCTCGATGGCACTCCGGCACCACCGAGAGAGAGGAGGAGAGGTTCTCCCCTTTTGCTTCCTCCTCCATGGCCTCCCCCTAGATGGGGAGAGGTTCTCTGAGGGAGTCCTGGATTAGGGGGTGTCCGGACAGCCGGACTATACCTTCAGCCGGACTCCTGGACTATGAAGATACAAGATTGAAGACTTCGGCCCGTGTCCGGAAGGGACTTTCCTTGGCGTGGAAGGCAAGCTTGGCAATGCGGATATTTAGATCTCCTACCATTGTAACCGACTTTGTGTAACCCTAACCCTATCCGGTGTCTATATAAACCGGAGGGTTTTAGTCCATAGGACAACATACAACAATCATACCATAGGCTAGCTTCTAGGGTTTAGCCTCCTTGATCTCGTGGTAGATCTACTCTTGTACTACCCATATCATCAATATTAATCAAGCAGGATGTAGGGTTTTACCTCCATCGAGAGGGCCCGAACCTGGGTAAAACTTCGTGTCCCTTGTCTCCTGTTACCATCCGCCTAGACGCATAGTTCGGGACCCCCGACCCGAGATCTGCCGGTTTTGACACTGACATTGGTGCTTTCATTGAGAGTTCCTTTGTGTCGTCGCTTTTAGGCCCGATGGCTCCTCCGATCATCAATAATGATGCAGTCCAGGGTGAGATTTTTCTCCCCGGACAGATCTTCGTCTTCGGCGGCTTCGCACTGCGGGCCAATTCGCTTGGCCATCTGGAGCAGATCGAAAGCTACGCCCCTGGCCATCAGGTCAGATTAGGAAGTTTAAGCTACACGGCTGACGTCCGCGGGGACTTGATCTTCGACGGATTCGAGCCACAGCCGAGCGCGCCGCATTGTCGCGATGGGCATGATCTAGCTCTACCGCCGAACAGTTCCCTGGAGGCGGCGCACGCATCGGTTCCGACCCTGGATTCGGAACCAACTGCGCCGATCGAGGACGAGTGGTTGGACGCCGCCTCGGGGGCTGCGATCCCAATGGCGATCGAGTCGAACACCAGCCCCGCACTCCGCAAGGCCCGTGACTCCATGGGGCCGGACTCCTCTCCGGACTCCAAGCCCCCCACGCCCCTGCCGATCGAATCCGATTGGGCGCCGATCATGGAGTTTACCGCCGCGGACATCTTTCAGCACTCGCCCTTTGGCGATATTCTGAAGTCATTAAAGTCTCTCTCTTTATCAGGAGAGCCCTGGCCGAACTGCGGTCAGCAAGGTTGGGATGCGGACGACGAAGAAATTCAAAGCCCACCCACCACCCACTTTGTAGCCACTGTCGATGAGTTAACCGACATGCTCGACTTCGACTCCGAAGACATCGACGGTATGGACGCTGATGTAGGAGACGATCAAGAACCAGCACCTATAGGGCACTAGAAAGCCACCTCGTCATATGACATATACATGGTGGATACCCCAAAAGAAGGAGATGGTGATGGAACAGCAGGGGATGACCCCTCCAAGAAGCAGCCTAAGCACCGGCGTCAGGAGCGCCGCTCTAAATCCCGCCAAAGCAAAAACGGTGGTTCCGGCACAGGAGATAATAATACTCCGGATAGCGCCGAAGAACACCCCCTCCAGCAAGATTCAGCGCAGGAGGATGGAGAAGCTAGCCCTCACGAGAGAGCGGCAGACAGAGAGGTCGCGGATGACAATTATATGCCTCCCTCCAAAGACGAGGCAAGCCTCGACGACGACGAATTCGTCGTGCCAGAGGATCCCGTCGAACAAGAGCGTTTCAAATGCAGGCTTATGGCCATAGTGAGCAGCCTCAAGAAATAACAGCAACAACTTAGAGCTGATCAAGATTTGCTAGCCGACAGATGGACTGAAGTCCTTGCGGCTGAAGAGTATGAACTCGAACGCCCCTCCAAGAGCTACCCAAAGCGCAGGCTGCTACCCCGATTAGAGGAGGAAGCACCTAAACCTACATCACCAGCGCATGACACGGCCGACCGGCCACCTCATGGCCGCGACAGAGAGGCCTCTCGGCACTCCACTCAAGCCGCACCCCGGTGCCGTTCAAAACATTTTAAGGCACGGGAAAATGCGCCAGACCTGCGAGACATATTGGAGGACAAGGCAAAGCAAAAAAGATCGATCTATGGATCGCGCGGACGCCCCACGGCACGTGACAGTAATCGTCACTCCGGATATAATAAATCCGTCCGGGCTGGACACAATAGACAAAGCTCATTTGAGCTGCGTCGTGATATAGCCCAATACAGAGGCGCCACACACCCCCTATGCTTCACAGATGAAGTAATGGATCATCAAATCCCTAAGGGTTTCAAACCCGTGAACATCGAATCATACGATGGCACAACAGATCCCGCGGTATGGATCGAGGATTATCTCCTTCATATCCACATGGCTCGCAGCGACGATCTACATGCCATCAAATACCTCCCACTCAAACTCAAGGGACCAGCTCGGCATTGGCTTAACAGCTTGCCAGCAGAATCTATCGGGTGTTGGGAGGACCTGGAAGCCGCATTCCTCGACAATTTCCAGGGCACCTATGTGCGACCACCAGACGCCGATGACCTAAGCCACATAATTCAGCAGCCAGAGGAATCGGCCAGGCAATTCTGGACACGGTTCCTAACAAAGAAAAAACAAATAGTCGACTGTCTGGACGCTGAGGCCCTAGCAGCCTTCAAGCATAATATCTGCGACGAGTGGCTTGCCCGGCACCTTGGATAGGAAAAGCTGAAATCCATGGCAGCACTCACGACGCTCATGACCCGCTTTTGCGCAGGAGAAGACAGCTGGCTAGCTTGTAGCAATAACTTGGCCAAGAGCCTTGGTAATTCGGACACCAAGGACAACAGTGGCAGGTCGCGTCGGAACAAGCAAAAACACCGCGTTAACAACGACAACAACGAGGATACGGCGGTCAACGCCGGATTCAGAGGCTATAAATTCGATCAGCGGAAAAAGCCATTCAAAAGAAATATTCAGGGCCCGTCCAGTTTGGACCGAATACTCGATCGCTTGTGCCAAATACATGGCACCCCCGAAAAGCCAGCCAATCACACCAACAGAGATTGTTGGGTGTTCAAGCAGGCAGGCAAGCTAAATGCCGAAAATAGAGGCAAGGGGCTGCGTAGCGATGACGAGGAAGAGCCCCGGCGAACAACAGTGGACAGAAGGGTTTTCCCCCACAAGTGCGGACGGTGAACATGATATACGCAACCCACATCCCCAAGAGGGAGCGGAAGCGTGTGTTAAGGGACGTATATGCGATGGAGCCAGTCGCCCCAAAGTTCAACCATGGTCCTCCTGCCCGATCACCTTCGATCGAAGGGACCACCCCACTAGCACCCGTCATGGCGGATTCGCCGCATTGGTTCTAGACCCAATTATTGACGGATTTCATCTCACAAGAGTCCTTATGGACGGCGGCAGCAGCCTGAACCTGCTTTACCAGGATACAGTGCGGAAAATGGGCATAGATCCCTCAAGGATTAAGCCCACTAAAACGACCTTTAAAGGCGTCATACTAGGTGTAGAGGCCAACTGTACAGGCTCAGACACACTTGAAGTGGTCTTTGGATCTCCGAACAATTCCCGAAGCGAGGAGTTAATCTTCGACATAGTCCCGTTCCGCAGTGGCTATCACGCGCTGCTCGGGCGAACTGCATTCGCAAAGTTCAATGCGGTGCCGCACTACGCATACCTTAAGCTCAAGATGCCAGGCCCTCGAGGAGTAATCACGGTCAATGGAAACACCAAACGCTCCCTCCGAACGGAGGAACACACGGCGGCCCTCGCAGCGCAAGTACAAAGCAGCCTCTCAAGGCAGCTCAACAGTCCGGCCGTTAAACGTACGGACATAGCCAAGCGCGCCCGGAGTAGCCTACAACAAGACCGCCTGGCACGTTCCGAGCAGGCGTAGCAACGCGGCCCCAACCCCAGCCCTCGCGAACTAGCGAAACCAGTGCCTCGCGTACATAACTACGCTCTCGAAATACCATGGGCACAGGGGGAGGGGCACCATCACGGCATGCGCGAAACGCGGCTTAAACCGCACTAGGGGCTGCCGATTTCTTTATTTTCTCTTACTTTCAGGACTCCACACTTCGAAAGACCTGTTCGGCAATCCAACTGCCGCTCAAACGATGCAAGAACCAGGGAAGCAGAAAAGCTACGCCGCATTATATAACTCCCAGGTGGTCTCTAGCACGAGCAGTATACCTGTTTTGCATACTATTCCGCAGCCTGCTCCTGGAAAGGACATGTTAAATAGTCCTGCTTTTGCTTATTGCACTATTCGTATCGTTCTGCCTTGATCACATCCTTTTTATAAACAATGCATATCTTTTTGTCTACTTTCGCATTACTGTTTTTTACAAATATATGTTCATTAACGACATGTTGCACCCGTACACTTTGGTACGGTCAATACGCCAGGGGCTTCAGTACCCCCTTATATGGTGTGAGAAGTCCGAACACTTTAACAAGTGCAGCACCCCGAACTTATAGCATTATATGCATCGGCTCCGAATCATGTCTTGGGTCAATAGTTGGGTTTGCCCGGCTCCTATGTTTTGGTGCCTTACGTTTCGTTATATCGGCTAAGGTAGCACTAGGAGAACTACTGCGATTGTGCCCCAGTTGAGCTGGGCGGAGCACCTCAGTAGAGAAAGCTAAAACTGACTGTCATGATGAAGCGAGAGACTGGTCGTTGTTCGAGAGGTTTTTCGAGTCCCTAAAGACTTATGCCGCTTAGAGCACGGAGTCATCTTTGTCCGGCCAAAGGCGTGGATAGCGCCCCGAACTCGGTCTTCGAACACTCGGGGCTTCGCCGAAATTTAAAATTATAGAATTCTATGGCTAAGTGAGAGTGTTCAAGCACTATAGTCCGATTGCCTTGTTCGTTGTGCTGAGTGCCTCCCTCGAGGACCCATACATGGGAAAAAGAGCGCTCAGGTTTCACCCGAACACCCCAGCACTAGTGGCATGGGGGCAGAAGCCGACGACTCGCCATCTCTCAAATTTAATAAACGACCGCACAGAAGGTAATATTTTAAATTCAAAACGCATTGCTTAAGTGCACATGAACAAGTTTTCAGCGCACAGGATAACACGAGCGAGTTTACTCCAAAATTACATCCATGGAACATTCATCCGCCACAAGGCGGGCACCCTTCAGAACATCCTTATAATAGTTCTCGGGCTTGCGATGCTCCTTCCCCGGTAGTGGCCCGTCCTTCACAAGCTTCTCACCATCCAGCTTGCCCCAGTGCACCTTAGCACGGGCAAGGGCCCTACGGGCACCTTCAATACAAATGGAGCGCTTGATGACCTCGAGCCTTGGACGGGCCTCCACCAGCCGCCGTACCAGCCCAAAGTAGCTCCCAGGCAGAGCCTCTCCAGGCCACAGCCGAACGATGAGGCCCTTCATGGCTTGTTCGGCCACCTTGTGGAGCTCGACCAGCTGCTTCAGCTGGTCGCTCAGGGGCACTGGGTGTCCGGCCTCAGCATACTGAGACCAGAACACCTTCTCCGTCGAGCTGCCCTCCTCGACTCAGTAGAATGCGACGGCATCGGACACGCTACAGGGAAGATCTACGAATGCTCCCGGAGAGCTCCGGATTCGGGTAAGTAACAAGAAGTTCACTTTTACATGTTTGCTTTGCATAAAGAATGCCTTACCCGCCGCTATCTTCTTCGCTGCATCCAACTCTTGGAGGGCCTTCTGGTATTCAGCCTTGGAAGACTTGGCATTTTCAATAGCTGCCGCGAGCTCGGACGCTCGCCTCTTTGAGTCAAGCTCCAAACTCTCATGTTCTTTCATGAGAGCCTGGAGCTCTTGCCGCACCTCGCCATCCTGGGCTTCATACCTCTCCCGCTCGGAGCACTCCACGACCGCTCTCTTATCGGCCTTGGCCAACGCTTGCTTGAGGGTCGCCACCTTGGTTGTGGCCCCTACAATAACCATGTTAATCTTGTCATATTTTTGCAATTGCACTTTTATATTTTGTTTTTTTCTGTATGGTATTTCTTACCTTCTTTCTCCTCGAGCTGCCGTTTGGCAAGGCCGAGCTCTTGCTCGGTCCGCTCGAGGCCCTGCTTCAGTGTGCCCACCTCCGCAGTTAGTGCGGCGGTCGCCAGCAGCGAAGCCTGCATACGCATATTGACTCTTTTTCTGTTAGACTCCTGCGAATTTTATTAGATCCTCTATTCGGCTTTTCTTTCCGAACGCCAAACAGAGCATCAGGGGCTACTGTCTATGCGGTAATATTTTTTATATATCCTGCACTTACCTCGAAGCCTGTTAGAAGGCTGGCACAAGCTTCAGTCAGTCCGCTCTTGGCGGACTGAACCTTCTGGATCACCGCACTCATAATAGTGCGGTGCTCCTCGTCGATGGAGGCGCCGTTAAGCACCTCCAGCAGATTGTCCGGCGCCTCCGATTGGACGGGGGCCGCCGGCTCAGTAGGCTTGCTCCTCTTGGAAGGAGTTCGCTTACCGCGGTCCGGAACCGTTGATGATTCTGGCGCGGTGTCCGGCTCAAAGCCGGACTTGGAGCCCTGGGGGGTTTTATCCCCTTTACCTGGAGTCCGGGAGGTCGCCTTGTGGCGCCTCCAGGACCACCACCTCCTGGCTTGGAGCCCGTTGGGACGCCACCTCGGCATCACCTGTAGGGCGGGGGGAGGTGGCAGGCGGAAGTGAATTCACGTCCGATGAATCCAGGGAGCCGCTCGACGACTCGTGGAGCCCGGCCTTGGGCGGACTGCATAATCATATTCAACATAAGGAAAGGTTGTGCAATAAAGGAATGCTATGAATTACTCGGGTGCCCGGATGCTTACGATTCCGCCGGACGCTTGGCCCTGCGCGGCCACTCCTCTTCGTCGTCATCGGCGTCGGCGGGGTAGTCTGGAGGAAGGGTTTTCCCCTTCTTGGACCCTTCGGCCTCCCCGGTCGGGGCGACCTTCGTTTTCTTTCCTCCCCCCGCTGGAGGGGGAGAGGTTTCTTCTTCCTCCTCCTTGTTTTTACGGGAGGAGCGCGTCTCGGATTCGTCGGATGAAGAATCCGACACCTCCTGGCGCCGGGAACTCTTTCGAATCCCTGTGGCCCTCTTCTTGGCCTTCTTCTCCGGCACCACGTAAGGTGCCGGAGCCAACAGCTCCGCTAAGCGAGCATCGGCTGGGTCTTCGGGCAAAGGAGCCGGACGGTCGATCTGTCCGGACTTCGCCAGCCAATCCTGTCGAAGGAAAGGGAGTTTAGATCCCGCATAGAGTCAAACTATGAAAAACCAACATCCTGTAAAAGGTAAAAATAGCTTACCGCACTAGCGGGAAGCTGCGTGCTGAATCCGCGGTCCTCGGAAGCGGATGCGGGAGCCTCGGCGCCTTTGAATAGCACCTTCCAGGCGTCTTCGTACGTTGTGTCGAAGAGCCTGCTCAGGGTTTGGTGCTGCGCCGGGTTGAACTCCCACAAATTGAAGCCCCGTTGCTGACACGGGAGGATCCGGCGGACGAGCATAACCTGGACTACGTTGACAAGCTGGAGCTGCTTGTTCACCAAGGTTTGGATGCATTTTTGCAGTCCGGTTACCTCTCCTTTATTGCTCCACGACAGGCCCGTCTCTTTCCAAGACGTGAGCCGCGTAGGGGGTCCGGACCGGAACTCGGGGGCTGCGACCCATTTGGGATCGCATGGCTCGGTGATGTAAAACCACCCCGATTGCCACCCCTTCAGGGTCTCCACAAAGGAGCCCTTGAGCCATAGAACGTTGGCTATCTTGCCCGCCATGGCGCCTCCGCACTCCGCCTGGTTGCCACGCACAACCTTGGGCTTGACGTTGAAAGTCTTGAGCCATAGGCCGAAATAGGGGCGGACGTAGAGGAAAGCCTCACACACGACGATAAACACCGAGATGTTGAGGACGAAGTTCGGGGACAGATCGTGGAAATCTAGGCCATAGTAGAACATGAGCCCCCGGACAAATGGGTGGAGAGGAAATCCTAGACCGTGGAGGAAATGGGGAAGGAATACTACCCTTTCATGGGTCCTTGGGGTGGGGAGGAGCTGTCCCTCCTCGGGAAGCCGATGCGCGATGTCGTTAGACAAGTATCCGGCTTTCCTCAGTTTTTTGACGTGTCCCTCCGTAACGGAGGAGACCATCCACTTGCCTCCCGCTCCAGACATGGCTGGAGAAGGTTGAGGTGGGAAGTGCAGGCTTGGGCGTTGGAGCTCGAGTGCGCGGAAGATGGATAGGCAAAGGAGGAAGAAGGCATAGCTAAAGAGGTGGATCCTTATCCCCTTATATGGGCGGATGCGGTTAAGCGTCCCCACCAGCCTGATAAAACTCGCTTATCTCCCAAGCGCCGTGATAAATGGCGCGGTTGGGTTACCCACGTCCGTATTGATGAGAATCCCGTAAATAAGGGGACACGATCTCTGCTTTGACAAGACGTGCCAAGGAAACTGCCTCGCGAAATGCGCTGAGGTGGGGGAGTAAAAATGACTCGAATAAAGACTTGGCCGTGGTGCGATGTCACGCTACGGAATACGTCAGCAGATTAGATTTGTGTACATATTATTCTCTCTATGGCAATATGTGCAAACTTATTTTGCAGGGTCGGACACTGTCTTTTGTGTTCAAAGTCTTCTATGAAGTACTTGGAGGAGGAACCCGCCTTGCAATGCCGAAGACAATCTGCGCGCCGGACTCGTCGTCATTGAAGCCTGGTTCAGGGGCTACTGAGGGAGTCCTGGATTAGGGGGTGTCCGAATAGCCGGACTATACCTTCAGCCGGACTCCTGGACTATGAAGATACAAGATTGAAGACTTCGTCCCGTGTCCGGAAGGGACTTTCCTTGGCGTGGAAGGCAAACTTGGCGATGCGGATATTTAGATCTCCTACCATTGTAACCGACTTTGCGTAACCCTAACCCTATCCGATGTCTATATAAACCGGAGGGCTTTAGTCCGTAGGACAACATACAACAATCATACCATAGGCTAGCTTCTAGGGTTTAGCCTCCTTGATCTCGTGGTAGATCTACTCTTGTACTACCCATATCATCAATATTAATCAAGCAGGACGTAGGGTTTTACCTCCATCGAGAGGGCCCGAACCTGGGTAAAACTTCGTGTCCCTTGTCTCCTGTTACCATCCGCCTAGACGCACAGTTCGGGACCCCCTACCCGAGATCCGCCGATTTTGACACCGACATTCTCCCTATGGTCCTTGGCCTTCATGGCGATGATGGCCCCTTCGGGATCCTCCTCCATGGCCTCCGGTGATGATGGCCCTATCGGCAGGGTGCCAGAGAGGGCCTAGATTGATTTCTTGTGGCTACAAAGGCTTGCGGCGGTGGAACTTCAGATCTAGGTTATTTTCTGGGGGTTTATGTATTTATAGGAGTTCTTGGCGTTGGTTTCACGTCAGGGGGGTCTCCGAGTCATCCACGAGATAGGGGGCGCGCCCAGGGGGGAGGGTGCGCCATCCACCCTTGTGGACGGCTCGGGACTCTTTTGGTCCATCTTTGATGCTCCGTGGGCTTCTTCTGGTCCAATTTTTTTTTCACAAATTGGCACGTCAATTGGACACCGTTTGGTATTCCTTTTCTGTAGAACTCAAAACAAGGAAAAACAGAAACTGGCACTGGGCTCTAGGTTAATAGGTTAGTCCAAAAAATCATATAAAATAGCATATAAATGCATATAAAACATCCAAGATGGATAATATAATAGCATGAATACTTCATTAATTATAGATACTTTGGAGACGTATCAAGATCATATTGATCTTACGGAGAGTAATGACTTCACATATAAAGAGTATGATGAATAAAAGTTGTTGAGAGTCGACAAACATAGTTTTGGTCATCGTTGCAATTAATAGGAAGTAATGAAGAAAGAGAGGTTTTCACATATAAATATACTATCTTGGACATCTTTTATGATTGTGAGCACTCATTAAAATATGACATGTTAAAAAGTTGATGTTGGACAAGGAAGACAACGTAATGGGTTATGTTTTCTTATATCCGAAATAAAGTATATTGTCATGGATCATCCAACATGTTGGGCTTGCCTTTCCCCCTCATGCTAGCCAAATTCTTTGCACCAAGTAGAGATACTACTTGTGCTTCTGAATATCCTTAAACCCAGTTTTGCCATAAGTGTCCACCATATCTACCTATGGATTGAGTAAGATCCTTCAAGTAAGTTGTCATTATTGCATGCAATAAAAATTTCTCTCTAAATATGTATGATTAATTAGTGTGGGGAAAATAAGATTTATACGATCTTGTGATATGGAAGCAATAAAAGCGACATACTGCATAATAAAGGTCCCTATCACAAGTGGCAATATAAAGTGGCGTTCTTTCGCATTAAGATTTTGTGCATCCAACCATAAAAGCACATGACAACCTGAGCTTCCCTCTGCGAAGGGCCTATCTTTTATTTTTGCTTTATGTCTTATGCAAGAGTCGCGGTGATCTTCACCTTTCCTTTTTACACTTTATCCTTTGGCAAGCACATTGTGTTGGAAAGATCCTGATGTGTATTATTATTGACATTACCCTTGAGGTAAAAGGTTGGGAGGAAACACTATAAGCCCCTATCTTTCTCTGTGTTCGATTAAAACTCCATACCCATAAGTATTGCGTGAGTGTTAGCAATTGTGAAAGACTAAATGATAGTTGAGTACATGGACTTGCTGAAAAGCTCTTATATTGACTCTTTCCGATGTTATGATAAATTGCAATTGCTTCAATGACCGAGATTATAGTTTGTTAGTTTTCAATGAAGTTTCTGATTCATACTTTACATTGTGAATAGATTGTTACTTTAGCATAAGAAATCATCTGAATATATATATATATATATATATACATACATATATATATATATATGTTGTTGTTGTTGTTGTAAGAATGATCATGATGCCCTCATGTCCGTATTTTATTTTTGTCGACACCTCTATCTCTCAACATGTGGACATATTTTTCGATATCAGCTTCCGCTTGAGGACAAGCGATGTCTAAGCCTGGGGAGTTGATACGTCCATTTTGCATCATGATTTTATATCGATATTTATTGCATTATGGGTTGTTACTACACATTATGTCACAATACTTATGCCTATTCTCTCTTATTTTACAAGGTTTACATGAAGAGGGAGAATGCCGGCAGCTGGAATTCTGGGCTGGAAAAGGAGCAAATATTAGAGACCTATACTGCACAGCTCCAAAAGTCCTGAAACTCCACGAAAGTCAGTTTTGGAATATATAAAAAATATTGGGCGAAGAAAGCACCAGAGGGGGCCACCCACCATCCACGAGGGTGGGGGCGCGCCCTACCCCCTGGGCACGCCCCTACCTCGTGGGCCCCCTAGCAGGACTACGATGCCCATCTTTTGCTATATGAAGTCTTTTGCCCTGGAAAAAATCAGAAGGAAGTTTTTAGGACAAAGCGCCGCCGTCTCGAGGCGGAACCTGGAGAAACCAATCTAGGGCTTCGGCGGAGCTGTTCTGCCGGGGAAACATCCTTCCGGGAGGGGGAAATCATCACCATCGATCCTCTCATTGGGAGGGGGTCAATCTCCATCAACATCTTCACCAGCACCTTCTCATCTCAAACCCTAGTTCATCTCTTGTATCCAATCTTTGTCTCAAAACCTCAGATTGGTACCTGTGGGTTGCTAGTAGTGTTGACTACTCCTTGTAGTTGATGCTAGTTGGTTTATTTGGTGGAAGATCATATGTTCATATCCTTTATGCATATTAATACCCCTCTTATTATGAACATGAATATGATTTGTGAGTAGTTACATTTGTTCATGAGGACATGGAAGAAGTCTTGCTATAAGTAGTCATGTGAATTTGGTATTCGTTCGATATTTTGATGAGATGTATGTTGTCTCCTCTAGTGGTGTTATGTGAATGTCGACTACATGACACTTCACCAGTATTTGGGCCTAGAGGAAGGCATTGGGAAGTAATAAGTTGATGATGGGTTGCTAGAGTGACAGAAGCTTAAACCCTAGTTTATGCGTTGCTTCGTAAGGGGTTGATTTGGATCCATATGTTTCATGCTATGGTTAGGTTTACCTTAATACTTCTTTTGTAGTTGCGGATGCTTGCAATAGGGGTTAATCATAAGTGGGATGCTTGTCCAAGGAAAGGCAGTACCCAAGCGCCGATCCACCCACATATCAAATTATCAAAGTAACGAACGCGAATCATATGAGCATGATGAAAACTAGCTTGACTATAATTCCCATGTGTCCTCGGGAGCGTTTTCCTTTATATAAGAGTTTGTCTAGGCTTGTCCTTTGCTACAAAAAGGATTGGCCACCTTGCTGCACCTTATTTACTTTTATTACTTGTTACCCGCTACAAATTACCTTATCACAAAACTATCTGTTACCGATAATTTCAGTGCTTGCAGAGAATACCTTACTAAAAACCGCTTGTCATTTCCTTCTACTCCTCGTTGGGTTCGACACTCTTACTTATCGAAAGGACTATGATAGATCCCCTATACTTGTGGTTCATCAGGAGCAAAAGTGACCGTGATGGACAAGTTATCTAGTACTATTTATCTACTACTCCGTAATAATTAAATGCGTTGATTAATAGATGTATCACCTAGTGCTCGAACAAGGGGACTGGTCGCGCCTTGCAAGTATTTGGAATTGACTTCCCTAAGAAAATATTTGGAATTGGCGTGATATTTAATATGAAATGTTTGCGATGAGAAGGAATACATGTGGCTTGATGACATTTTGTATTTAATTTGATACGGCTATAGCAGAACATTCAATCGATCAAACCATAGATTTCATTCAGTTTGACTCCGACTTTACATTCCTACGATGATCGGTCTAAAATAAACGGAAATGATAAACGTTCGGATTTTAAGCATGTCAATCTGAACGTTTTTCATGGAAAATTTAGATTGCGCGGCAGCGGCGGGGGCGTCTTGCGGTTCCTCTGTCGTCCTATGTGTGTCATCGGGCCACAGACCAAAGGCGACGGCGATGACGGCTTCTTGCACCGTTGTTGGCGTACTCCTGGACGTTGGCCCTAGCTTCAAGGAAGGCCAGAATGTTCTGGACTTCGTTCTCCAGGACTGAGTCAACTGGCGGGAGGAGGCGACTGGCGTTGGTGCAAGGAAGCGGTCGACGACGGCCATCCATGCCGCTGAGGGGGGCACTGGCACCCGTGCGGGGACAAGCGCTGACAACGGTGCAACGGAGATATTCATGTGCACGGGTACCGGCACGGGCGCGCACATCAGTGCACGCTCAGGCGCATGCGCTGGCAGGTGCACGGGTGCGTGAAAGTCGGCCGGGACCTCGTGGAACCCAGTGGCATCAAGCTCGGCGACAATGTGCGCCTCCCGGCCCATCAATGCCACGGGGATGGGCGCTGGCGCAGTCGGGGCGACGGGAGCGGGAGCGGGAGCGGGGATAGGCGCGCCGTCTTCCCAAAAGGTTAGTTCAAGCTCGTCCCAAAGCGCCTTATGTTCTTGAGACTCCGACTGGGTGTATTCCTCGGGACACTAGAAGACCAAGGGAAGACCATCGTGATGTGGCATGGTGTACGGTTAGGTCAGGCTGGTTGGAGGTAGACGACAGGAGAATCGGAGAGGAAGAGAGAAGATTGTAGCGATACTAGGTAGTGCGGGGGTGATTTTAAATTGCGGCACTGGCGCAATTAAAAGTGGGAGCAGTTGGGACGAAGGTGAGCGGCGGAGCCTGGTCAAAGGGCTCGCCTCCCAGTGAGCCTGCGCAGTGGCTTGCTCGCATGCCTCCCGGTCAGCCAGCGCAGCGGTCTGCCCGCACGCCTCCCGTTGACTCACACGCTTGCTTGGACGGCACCTGCCTATGAGAAGTAGGACTCGTGGTGGCACGTAAACACCCACAATTTGAATAGTGAAAGCGCTTGCCTTTACACGACAGACCTTTGTTCCAAAATATCTTGGCTCTTCATTTGTGCAACTTCTGATAAGCAGCTTGTCTCAAATTGAACAAAAGAATTATGAAAACATATTTGTGCCATATAACGAGACCATGCTCAGTTTCATGAATTTCCGGTCACTTTTGGATTTTTTGAAATTTAAAATCCAGGATTCGAAACAATATCATAACCTACATCATGCAATAACTTTTCAAGCGATACATCTTTACTATTGTAGATGTTAATATTTCTTAAGAAAGCATTTGGTCAAACATGTTGCTTAGTTAGACTTCAGAGAAGTTATATATGTAGAGTAAAAGGATAATCCCTCCGTATCAGTGCACTACCTGATATATTAACTCAAGTACTAGGCACGAACAAACGGGGCTCAATTCTATGCTCACTTGGTGTAGTACTCCTATTAGTACTAGGCAATGGAGTTGACGGGTGACCTTGGGTAGCGGCGATCGAGGGAATTGAACCTTGCTCGGCACGGTAGGTAATGTTGTCTTGTTACTAAAGCATCCCTCCATTGTTCATCGGTAGTCATTATGGACCGGGGACATGAGGGGAATTTTCTTGGGCTGGAATTTTGGCCACCAGATATTTCGACTTGAAACACGGAGGCTCGACTGATTGGGGTTGGCTAATGTGTGTACCATGCACGCCACCAAAAGGACACGAGTCCGTTTTTTTTAGGATCAACATGAGCCCGGGTCTGGTGGGTACGCTGTTGGGTGCTACCATTCGAGAATATGAAAGGAATCTTTTAAATTGCCGAACGAATCTATATGTATTACAATGCCCGTATTTTCCTTGCGAGTAGTAATCTCAACGTGGCAATTTATTTATGACGAGTTGTTGAATTAAAGTAAGTTTGTGATATAGTGATCTCAACGTGGATTTCACATTTCATGGTATTCCTACTCAGTTTTTCATTGCAAATTCAAATTTAAAATATGAACGGTATGGTGGTGAGAAAACTTTGTATGTATCAAACATATGACCCCACACACACACAAATACAACAGCAATCCAGTAAGTATAGTGCATCTATTTTTCCAAACCATGTATGACACGAATTCAAAAATACACCCTCTGTTCCTAAATATTTGTCTTTTAGATATTTCAACAAGTGACTACATACGAAGCAAAATGAGTGAATCTACACTCTAAAATATGTCTATATATATCCATAAGTGGCAGTCCATTCTTTACCTAATATTAAAGGATGGAGTCTTTCATAGTTCTTCATAAGTCACCTTTTTGTATCCGTTAATTTTATGTTAACTATAAAAATTGACGGCTAATATTTAATTTGATTTTTCCTCTTAAAAAAGAAACAATTCATCTATACCAATAGAAAAAGAGCCAAATGGGCAGATTCAAACCATCTCGACCGTCAAATCATGTTATCTAGCTGTTCAAATCGCTCCAATGTTGAGCACCAAACACGTTTAACGCTCTAATTATCCATCAATGCAATTGGTTATAAACACGTTTTGACTCAACGCTATCCTTGAAATCTGCCATGTAATTAATATCCTACCATTCCCACGAAAAAATAATTGATATCTTACCAAATACCAACATGCAATAGATATATCTTATCTAATATAACATGCAATTAATATCCTACCTAATATAAACGTGCATTGCACGTACATTATTACTAGTCTACAAAAGAAGACCCACGCGTACGCTTCCTTTGTCAAAATCCATCCCTGCATGGGAAGAAAACCAACCGTGGCACCGTGACCGACCAGCACTCACCTAAGGCCCAGCCGGCCCAGTACCTAACCCTTCCCCGATCCAACCCCTCATCCTCCTCCCCGCGATTTCTCCCTCCAGTGCCGTCACAGCCTCGCGTCCGATCCATGAGAGGCGACCCCGTCGTGCCCTCGCACAGTCAGCGCCGCCAGTACTCGCCCGAGGAGCCGCCGCTTTGCGACCTTCCTTTACCTCCGGTGCCTCCCTTCTCCTCGATCCCGAGCCTGCACCATGGCCGGCAGCCATGGTTGTAGCTTCCGCGGCCACCTCTCCTCAACAGCAGACGAAGCCCCCAAGAGGCGTTCATGGCGGGTGGAGCGCCTTCGCTAGCAGTCCATGCGCACGTCTCGCACGGTTTCAGGTGGAGTGCTGCCCTTATGTAATTGCTATACAAGAATCGGCCAAACCAGTTACAATGTCTCACGATATATTATGATCCTTCGAATCACTGTAGTTTTTTTTGGCTTGATTTGCTTCAACAGATTTGCTGCTGGCCAAAAGTAACTACACAGATATGATAGGAAAGCTAGCTCAAGCCAGTCTGATTGATCTTGCCTTGATCAATCAAAATACCGCTACGTAAGACACATGTACGTACGGACCATGGGACATTAGTCATGGTACAACACTAGAACAGCATCAGCCAGCAAAATGCATAGCCTGCATAACACGGGACATTGATTAGTGCTGGCAGAAGAATTAGTCTTTTCTGTTAGTTGAACAAAATTGCACAAATTTTTACATGTTTGTTTTGTCAAAAACCACATAAGCAGCACCGATAGCAGAAAATGGGTGAATGATGTGTACAAGGTGCATGTGGTGAGCGGCCCGGCCTGACGTCTTCCAGCGATCGTGTTGACCAGGCAGTGCCCCCTACCGAAGCGCTCCTCTCCTGATGGCGTCTGTCATCGACACATGAGGAGGAGTCAAATGTCTGGCGAGTCGGAATCAAAATTGTAAAGTCCTTGATATGTCCGCCACAAACTCCTCACCTTTCCTTATTATATTAGCTAGAGAATCAGACTTTTTATGCACCTATCTAGACCTCGTCGAACATGGATGGGGGACATGCCGGTCATCGGGCTCAAGGACTGCTAGAGTGGCCACAACTTCCTGGCCATCTACAAGGTACGCAATTATTTTGCAAAAATCAACTCAATGTACTTTTCAATAGGATTGCTACTAACTGTTGTGAATCCCACCAATCATTCGTTGAGAAGAGACTTTGATTGCTCATGGCGTCTAGGATTGTTCTTTGATGAATGAAGTCTATGGGTGATAGAGGCAAAGGTGTCCCGTCTTTCGATGAGATGGTGGCTATCGTTTAGGATGAAGTCGACTTTGACGATCTGACTACGAACGTGCGATGACGTCGCGCCTTAGCAATCGCTAAACCAACTCCGAGAGGTTATTGACTACGCCGGAGCACGATCAACCTGACCACGAGGGTCTGCTTCCTGCAGGCAAACGAAGAACAAGCAAGAAACTAAGATGGCAATCTGGATATTGCGAATAAAAGAGAAAAGCTTTATTAATGAAGGTGGGGTTCTGTGACGCTTTGGTCTGGTCGTTGAACACAAACGAAGTACGCGAAGTTGCTGCTATGGCGAACTTTTGATCTAAACAAAACCCAAGGAAAAAGCTACTAGATGGATCTACTTATATAGGAGCAAGGGGTGGCGGCCAAGGAGGTGGGAGGACGTCCCAAGGCAGCCTAAAACCAACCCTAGGTCGTACAAGGCTCATGGGCCAAAGTGGAGGTGGTGCAACACCTTTGGACTTGTTGTTTGATTCGGATTCTGCTGCAGCGTCAGATTGTTTCATCCATATCTCAATGCTCCGAACGAATTTAAAGGTGATTCCAATTGGAGTGGAAAGAGGACGAAATCTACTTTCCAACAAAAAAAGAAACACCCAATTCGGAGTCCGTATGAAAAAGTTATTGCCGTTTTGAGTCAGGTATGTCTGTGCAGTCCGAATCTGAATCCAGAACGTGAGAGACTTGGACTCTATCTACTCTTGGCCCAAAAGTGACGTGAAAGAATTTTTTGAACAGCAAGTAAACATCTCTTTCTCCCTTATCTTCATATGTGTGTTGTACAAATGTCCCATACACCTGCAATTAGACAAAACACAAAAGTGTGTGAAGTATTTTTGTTCTGGATAACAAAAAGAGATTATTGAATAGTTTGCACTAGAAATCACCTGACAAATATGCATGTATGCAATATTTTTGGTCGTATCCAAGGTAGTCATGTCCTCATCATCCTCCCCTTCTTGAAAACAAAGCCGTCCTCGGCGTTGCTTAATCTGAAATGTGGCTAACAAAAAAGACAATGTGTACATGTTGTATATGTATATGTCATCCATTTTTACTTTCCTTAGTTTTTGCACATATGGCACATGTATACATGAGTAACCTTCATAATTCATAAAATCTAATGCCAAAATATTATCACAAGAAGTAGAAGGCATGAAAATATTGCAACTCAGTTTGCACATATAAGCGAAGCTCTTATTTATTTTAAAAGGTTAACAATGTTCATCATTAAACCATCCCAACATTGGTGAATAAACGTTACTTGCGTCAAATTTACATGCTACAACATGCTTAAATAAGCAAACATGCAATAAGTCATTGGACACAGAATCATTACCAAGATTAGAGGTCATATCAAAATGATTAAACATTGGTTCTTTTGCATCAACAGTTAATTCGATGGGTGCACTCAAAATTGTTGGTATTTCAGTTGTTTGATCACATGGCAAAGTCAAATTGTCAACATAGTCCTCTAAAATAGGTAGTGTGATCAAAGTAGTGGGTAGCTCATCAGATGGTACATTCAAATTGACAAGGCATTCATCATTCTCATGTAGAGATGGAAGATCAGTACCTTTCTCATTACCTCTTATGATCAACTCAGATGGTGTAGCCACTCTCGGGGGTGATGTGTCACATGGTGGAGGTGATGTAGTCCTCACAACAACGGATGTGGATGTCATAGTATGCCTAGTAGTTGAAGGAACAATCATATCAACTCTTGGAATATGCACCGTGCGCTTGTTCTCCTCGTGAGCAACACGTCGTTTTATTTCCTGTTCAGCTTTGCAAGCAAGGCGAAACAAATGGTCCATAGGATAACACTCTTCATGAATTAATATCTCTTGAGTATCACGGTTTAATCCTCCCCAAAATCTATCCATAAAATCATCTTCACTTTCTTCTAAAGAGGAATGCAACAAGGTAGTTTGTAAATCATCATAATATTTTGTTACAGTGTCACTACCTTGTTTTAAATGTTGCAACTTCTTAATCATGTCACGAGTATAGTAAGCGGGGACGAAAGTATGTCGCATGGCAAGTTTCAAATCATCCCAAGTAGTAGGTATATAATCAGGGTGTAACCGACAATATTCAGTCCACCAAACCAAAGCATAACCAGTGAAAGAACCAACTGCAACCTTAATCTTTTTATGTTCATCAAAATTATGGGAAGCAAATATATTTTTTATGTTGAACTCCCATTCAATATATAAAGCAGGTCTAAAACGGTCATTAAATGGTGGTATAGATACATTAACCTGATCATGTGCATTTGGATGTTTGTGCACCTTGTTGGGGAACGTAGTAATTTCAAAAATTTCCTACGCAGACGCAAGATCATGGTGATGCATAGCAACGAGAGGGGAGAGTGTTGTCTACGTACCCTCGTAGACCGAAGCGGAAGCGTTGACTCAACGTAGAGGAAGTAGTCGTACGTTCTCCTCGCGATCCGACCGATCCAAGTACCGTTACTCCGACACCTCCGAGTTCTTGGCACACGTTCAGCTCGATGACGATCCCCGGGCTCCGATCCAGCAAAGCGTCGGGGAAGAGTTCCGTCAGCACGACGGCATGGTGACGATCTTGATGTGTTACCGGCGCAGGGCTTCGCCTAGGCACTGCAATGATATGACCGAGGTGGAATTTGGTGGAAGGGGGCACCGCACACGGCTAAGGAACGATCCGTAGATCAACTTGTGTGTCTATGGGGTGCCCCCTGCCCCTGTATATAAAGGATGGAGGAGGAGGAGGCCGGCCAAGGCAAAGGTGCGGCCAGGATATGGATTCCTACTAGGACTCCAAGTCCTAGTAGGAGTCCACCAAAAGGGGAGGAAGGGAGAAGGAATAGGAGGAGAAGGAGAGGTGGCCGGCCCCCTTTTCCCTAGTCCAATTCGGACTAGAGGGGAGGGGGGGGGGGGCGCAGCAGCCTTTTTCCTCTTCCCACTAAAGCCCATCAAGGCCCATTACTTCTCCCGTAATCCCGTAACTCCCCGGTACATCCGGAAATACCCGATCCATTCAGAACCCTTCCGATGTCCGAATATAGTCGTTCAATATATCGATCTTTACGTCTCGACCATTTCGAGACTCCTCGTCATGTCCCCGATCTCATCCGGGACTCCGAACTCCTTCGGTACATCAAAACTCATAAACTCATAATATAACTGTCATCGAAACCTTAAGCGTGCGGACCCTACGGTTCGAGAACAATGTAGACATGACCGAGACACGTCTCCGGTCAATAACCAATAGCGGGACCTGGATGCCCATATTGGCTCCTACATATTCTACGAAGATCTTTATCGGCCAGACCGCATAACAACATACGTTGTTCCCTTTGTCATCGGTATGTTACTTACCCGAGATTCGATCGTCGGTATCCAATACCTCGTTCAATCTCGTTACCGGCAAGTCTCTTTACTCGTTCCATAATACATCATCTCGCAACTAACTCATTAGTTGCAATGCTTGCAAGGCTTGAGTGATGTGCATTACCGAGAGGGCCCAGAGATACCTCTCCGACGATCGGAGTGACAAATCCTAATCTCGAAATACACCAACCCAACATCTACCTTTGGAGACACCTGTAGTACTCCTTTATAATCACCCAGTTACGTTGTGACGTTTGGTAGTACCCAAAGTGTTCCTCTGGCAAACGGGAGCTGCATAATCTCATAGTCATAGGAACATGTATAAGTCATGGATAAAAGCAATAGCAACATACTAAACGATCGGGTGCTAAGCTAATGGAATGGGTCATGTCAATCAGATCATTCAACTAATGATATGACCTCGTTAATCAAATAACAACTCTTTGTTCATGGTTAGGAAACATAACCATCTTTGATTAACGAGCTAGTCAGGTAGAGGCATACTAGTGACACTCTGTTTGTCTATGTATCCACACATGTATTATGTTTCCAGTTAATACAATTCTAGCATGAATAATAAACATTTATCATTACATGTAAGGAAATAAATAATAACTTTATTATTGCCTCTAGGGCATATTTCCTTCAGTCTCCCACTTGCACTAGAGTCAATAATCTAGTTCACATCGCCATGTGATTTAATAGCAATAGTTCACATCACCATGTGATTAACACCCATAGTTCACATCGATATGTGACCAACACCCAAAGGGTTTACTAGATTCAGTAATCTAGTTCACATCGCTATGTGATTAACACCCAAAGAGTACTACGGTGTGATCATGTTTTGCTTGTGAGAGAAGTTTAGTCAACGGGTCTGCCACATTCAGATCCGTTATGTGTTTTGCAAATTTCTATGTCTACAATGCTCTGCACGGAGCTACTTTAGCTAATTGCTCCCACTTTCAATATGTATCTAGATTGAGACTTAGAGTCATCTAGATTAGTGTCAAAACTTGCATCGACGTAACCTTTTACGACGAACCTTTTTGTCACATCCATAATCGAGAAACATATCCTTATTTTACTAAGGATAATTTTGACCGATGTCCAGTGATCTACTTCCTAGATCACTATTGTACTCCCTTGCTTAACACAGTGTAGGGTATACAATATATCTGGTACATAGCATGGCATACTTTATAGAATCTATGGCTGAGGCATAGGAAATGACTTTCATTCTCTTTCTATCATCTGCCGTGGTCGGGCTTTGAGTCTTACTCAATTTCACACCTTGTAATACAGGCAAGAACTCTTTCTTTGACTGTTCCATTTTGAACTTCTTCAAAATCTTTTCAAGGTATGTACTTATTGAAAAACTTATCAAGCGTCTTGATCTATCTCTATAGATCTTGATGCTCAATATGTAAGCAGCTTCACCGAGGTCCTTCTTAGAAAAACTCCTTTCAAATACTCCTTTATGCTTCACAGAATAATTCTACATTATTTCCGATCAATAATATGTCATTTACATATACTTATCAGAAATGCTGTAGTGCTCCCACTCACTTTCTTGTAAATACAGGCTTCACCGCAAGTCTGTATAAAACTATATGCTTTGATCAACTTATCAAAGCATTTATTCCAACTCCGAGATGCTTGCACCAGTCCATAGATGGATCGCTGGAGCTTGCATATTTTGTTAACACCTTCAGGATCGACAAAACCTTCTAGTTGCATCGTATACAACTCTTCTTTAATAAATCCATTAAGGAATGTAGTTTTGTTTATCCATTTGCCGGATTTCATAAAATGCGGCAATTGCTAACATGATTCGGACAGACTTAAGCATAGATACGAGTGAGAAACTCTCATCGTAGTCAACACCTTGAACTTGTCGAAAACCTTTTGCGACAATTCTAGCTTTGTAGATAGTAACACTACTATCAGTGTCCGTCTTCCTCTTCAAGATCCATTTATTTTCTTTGGCTTGCCGATCATCGGGCAAATCCATCAAAGTCCATACTTTGTTCTCATACATGGATCATATCTCAGATTTCATGGCCTCTAACCATTTCGCGGAATCTGGGCTCATCATCGCTTCCTCATAGTTCGCAAGTTCGTCATGGTCTAGTAACATGACTTCCAGAACAGGATTACCGTACCACTCTGGTGCGGATCTCACTCTAGTTTACTTACGAGATTCGGTAGTAACTTGATCTTGAAGTTACATGATCATCATTATTAGCTTCCTTACTAATTGGTGTAGTAGTCACAAGAACAGATTTCTGTGATGAACTACTTTCCAATAAGGGAGAAGGTACAATTACCTTATCAAGTTTTCTACTTTCCTCCTACTCACTTCTTTCGAGAGAATCTCCTTCTCTAGAAAGGATCCATTCTCAGCAACGAATATCTTGCCTTCGGATCTGTGAAAGAAGGTGTACCCAACAGTCTCCTTTGGGTACCTATGAAGACACATTTCTCCGATTTGGGTTTGAGCTTATCAGGATGAAACTTTTTCACATAAGCATCGTAACCCCAAACTTTAAGAAACGACAACTTTGGTTTCTTGCCAAACCACAGTTCATTTTGTGTCGTCTCAACGGACTTTAGATGGTGCCCCTTTTAATGTGAATGCAGCTGTCTCTAATGCATGATCCCAAAATAATATTGGTAAATCGGTAAGAAACATCATAGATTGTACTATATCCAATAAAGTACGGTTATGACGTTCGGACACACCATTATGCTGTGGTGTTCCAGGTGGCATGAATTTGTGAAACTATTCCACATTGTTTTAATTGAAGACCAAACTCGTAACTCAAATATTTGTCTCCGCGATCAGATCGTAGAAACCTTATTTTCTTGTCACGATGATTTTCCACTTCACTCTAAAATTCTTTGAACTTTTCAAATGTTTTAGACTTATGTTTCATCAAGTAGATATACCCATATCTGCTCAAATCATCTGTGAAGGTCAGAAAATAATGATACTTGTCGCGAGCCTTAATATTCATCGGACCACATACATCAGTATGTATGATTTCCAACAAATCTGTTACTTGCTTCATTGTTTCGGAGAACGGCGTTTTAGTCATCTTGCCCAAGAGGCATGGTTCGCAAGCATCAAGTGATTCATAATCAAGTGATTCCAAAAGTCCATCAGCATGGAGTTTCTTCATGCGCTTTACACCAATATGACCTAAACAGCAGTGCCACAAATAAGTTGCACTATCATTATTAACTTTGCATCTTTTTGGCTTCAATATTATGAATATGTGTATCACTACGATCGAGATCCAACAAACCAATTTCGTTGGTGTGTATGACCATAGAAGGTTTTATTCATGTAAACAGAACAACAATTGTTCTCTAACTTAAATCAATAACTGTACTGCAATTAACATGATCAAATCATATTCATGCTCAACGCAAACACCAAATAACACTTATTTAGTTTCAACACTAATCCCGAAAGTATAGGGAGTGTGTGATGATGATCATATCAATCTTAGAACCACTTCCAACACACATCGTCACCTTGCCCTTTAACTAGTCTTTGTTCATTCTGCAACTCCCGTTTCGAGTTACTAATTTTAGCAACTGAACTAGTACCAAATACTGAGGGGTTGCTATGAACACTAGTAAAGTACACATCAATAACATGTATATCAAATATACTTATGTTCACTTTGCCATCCTTCTTATCCGCCAATCACTTGGGGTAGTTCCGCTTCCAGTGACCAGTCCCTTTGCAGTAGAAGCACTTAGTCTCAGGCTTAGGACCAGACTTGGGCTTTTTCACTTGAGCAGCAACTTGCTTGCCGTTCTTCTTGAAGTTCCCCTTCTTTCCTTTTTGCCCTTTTCTTGAAACTAGTGATCTTGTCAACCATCAATACTTGATGTTTTTCTTTGATTTCTACCTTCGCCGATTTTAGCATCGCGAAGAGCTTGGGAATATTTTCCGTTATCCCTTGCATATTATAGTTCATCACGAAGTTCTACTAACTTGGTGATGGTGACTAGAGAATTCTGTCAATCACTATTTTATCTGGAAGATTAACTCCCACTTGATTCAAGCGATTGTAGTACTCAGACTATCTGAGCACATGCTCACTAGTTGAGCGATTCTCCTCCATCTTTTAGCTATAGAACTTGTTGGAGACTTCATATCTCTCAACTCGGGTATTTGCTTGAAATATTAACTTCAACTCCTGGAACATCTCGTATGGTCCATGACGTTCAAAACGTCTTTGAAGTCCCGATTCTAAGCCGTTAAGCATGGTGCACTAAACTATTAAGTAGTCATCATATTGAGCTAGCAAAACGTTCATAACGTCTGCATCTGCTCCTGCAAAAGGTCCGTCACCTAGCGGTGCATCAAGGACAAAATTCTTCTGTGCAGCAATGAGGATAAACCTCAGATTACGGATCCAATCCGCATCATTGCTACTAACATTTTTCAACACAATTTTCTCTAGGAACATATCAAAATAAACACAGGGAAGCAACAATGCGAGCTATTGATCTACAACATAGATATGCTAATACTACCAGGAGTAAGTTCATGATAAATTAAAGTTCAATTAATCATATTACTTAAGAACTCCCACTTAGATAGACATCCCTCTAATCTTCTAAGTGATCACGTGATCCAAATCAACTAAACCATAACCGATCATCACGTGAAATGGAGTAGCTTTCAATGGTGAACATCATTATGTTGATCATATCTACTATATGATTCACGCTCGACCTTTCGGTCTCCGTGTTCCGAGGTCATATCTTATATGCATAGCTCGTCAAGTATAACCTGAGTATTCCGCGTGTGCAACTGTTTTGCACCCGTTGTATTTGAACGTAGAGCCTATCACACCCGATCATCACGTGGTGTCTCAGCACGAAGAACTTTTGCAACGGTGCATACTCAGGGAGAACACTTCTTGATAATTTAGTGAGAGATCATCTTATAATGCTACCGTCAATCAAAGCAAGATAAGATGCATAAAAAAGATAAACATCACATTTAATCAATATAAGTGATATGATATGGTCATCATCATCTTGTGCTTGTGATCTCCATCTTCGAAGCACCGTCATGATCACCATCGTCACCGGCGCGACACCTTGATCTCCATCGTAGCATCGTTGTTGTCTCGCCAATCTTATGCTTCCACGACTATCACTACCGCTTAGTAATAAAGTAAAGCATTACATCGCGATTGCATTGCATACAATAAAGCGACAACCATATGGCTCCTGCCAGTTGCCAATAACTCGGTTACAAAACACGATCATCTCATACAATAAAATTTAGCATCATGTCTTGACCAAATCACATCACAACATGCCCTGCAAAAACAAGTTAGACGTCCTCTACTTTGTTGTTGCAAGTTTTACGTGGCTGCTACGGGCTTAAGCAAGAACTCATCTTACCTACGCATCAAAACCACAACGATAGTTTGTCAAATAGACTCCGTTTTAACCTTCTCAAGGACCGGGCGTAGCCACACTCGGTTCAACTAAAGTTGGAGAGACAGTCTTCCGCAAGCCATCTATGTGCAAAGCACGTCGAGGGAACCGGTCTCGCGTAAGCGTACGCGTAAGGTTGGTCCGGATCTCGTCCAACAATACCGCTGAACCAAAGTATGACATGCTGGTACGCAGTATGACTTGTATCGTCCACAACTTACTTGTGTTCTACTCGTGCAAATAACATCAAACCATAAAAACCTAGGCTCTGATACCACTGTTGGGGAACGTAGTAATTTCAAAAATTTCCTACGCACACGCAAGATCATGGTGATGCATAGCAACGAGAGGGGAGAGTGTTGTCTACGTACCCTCGTAGACCGAAGCGGAAGCGTTGACTCAACATAGAGGAAGTAGTCGTATGTTCTCCTCGCGATCCGACCGATCCAAGTACCGTTACTCCGGCACCTCCGAGTTCTTGGCACACGTTCAGCTCGATGACGATCCCCGGGCTCCGATCCAGCAAAGCGTCGGGGAAGAGTTCTGTCAGCACGACGGCGTGGTGACGATCTTGATGTGTTACCGGCGCAGGGCTTCGCCTAGGCACTGCAATGATATGACCGAGGTGGAATTTGGTGGAAGGGGGCACCGCACACGGCTAAGGAACGATCCGTAGATCAACTTGTGTGTCTATGGGGTGCCCCCTGCCCCTGTATATAAAGGATGGAGGAGGAGGAGGCCGGCCAAGGCAAAGGTGCGGCCAGGATATGGATTCCTACTAGGACTCCAAGTCCTAGTAGGAGTCCACCAAAAGGGGAGGAAGGGAGAAGGAATAGGAGGAGAAGGAGAGGTGGCCGGCCCCCTTTTCCCTAGTCCAATTCGGACTAGAGGGGAGGGGGGGCGCAGCAGCCTTTTTCCTCTTGCCACTAAAGCCCATCAAGGCCCATTACTTCTCCCGTAATCCCGTAACTCCCCGGTACCTCCGAAAATACCCGAACCATTGAGAACCCTTCCGATGTCCGAATATAGTTGTCCAATATATCGATCTTTACGTCTCGACCATTTCGAGACTCCTTGTCATGTCCCCGATCTCATCCGGGACCCGAACTCCTTCGGTACATCAAAACTCATAAACTCATAATATAACTGTCATCGAAACCTTAAGCGTGCGGACCCTACGGTTCGAGAACAATGTAGACATGACCGAGACACGTCTCCCGTCAATAACCAATAGCGGGACCTGGATGCCCATATTGGCTCCTACATATTCTACGAAGATCTTTATCGGTCAGACCGCATAACAACATACGTTGTTCCCTTTGTCATCGGTATGTTACTTACCCGAGATTCGATCGTCGGTATCCAATACCTCGTTCAATCTCGTTACCGGCAAGTCTCTTTACTCGTTCCATAATACATCATCTCGCAACTAACTCATTAGTTGCAATGCTTGCAAGGCTTGAGTGATGTGCATTACCGAGAGGGCCCAGAGATACCTCTCCGACGATCGGAGTGACAAATCCTAATCTCGAAATACGCCAACCCAACATCTACCTTTGGAGACACCTGTAGTACTCCTTTATAATCACCCAGTTACGTTGTGACGTTTGGTAGTACCCAAAGTGTTCCTCTGGCAAACGGGAGTTGCATAATCTCATAGTCATAGGAACATGTATAAGTCATGGATAAAAGCAATAGCAACATACTAAACGACCGGGTGCTAAGCTAATGGAATGGGTCATGTCAATCAGATCATTCAACTAATGATGTGACCTCGTTAATCAAATAACAACTCTTTGTTCATGGTTAGGAAACATAACCATCTTTGATTAACGAGCTAGTCAGGTAGAGGCATACTAGTGACACTCTGTTTGTCTATGTATCCACACATGTATTATGTTTCCAGTTAATACAATTCTAGCATGAATAATAAACATTTATCATTACATGTAAGGAAATAAATAATAACTTTATTATTGCCTCTAGGGCATATTTCCTTCACACCTCTCGTGACGGTTGTTGTATTTGCAAAGGTGGTGGCACGTCTCCCGCGATCGACAAAGCCCATGAATTGACTCTAGATCCTGGCATGATTAGTAGAAACAAGAAACAAAATCCAAAATAATGTTCCTATAACTACTAGGATGTGGTGGTAAAACGCTCACAGTAAAGCAAATATCAATGTCTTACAAGTTCTTACCATGCAGCAGGCGGCGATCGGCAACCAGCGGTGTCAAGTAACTCCAAAAGTTGGGTAAAGCGATTGCCAGGTGAACGTATGTATACACGGTGTAGAAATATGTGGAGCTGGGTTGGCTATATATGGTAGCAAAAAATTAGCAATAATCAATTCAAAGATGCAATGTTGAATAAACGCTCAACGACGGTACTGTGCTGGTCCTAGGCTAGACCGTGCTAGAGACGCGAGCCTAGAACACTAACAAAATCACGGCGCTGCACGTAAACAAGGGAAAAGCACACTCTGGAATTTTTTTTTCACCCTGTTTTTTTTTTGCGAAAAATCACTATAATGGCGAGTGTCTCAAAACTCTTCCGAGGTCAAACTGACAAGATGGGTACGAAATTGTTTTTGATTTTTTTTTTCAGAAATCAGGGCAGCGACGACGAAAAAGTGCGACCAAAAATCACTATGATGGCGAGTGTCTCAAAAGACTCAGAACAGCCTAAAAATAGGATAGGAAAAAAATATTTTCGGTCGCCGAAATTTTGGCCTAAAAACTGCCCGGGGGTCTCCAGACTCTTTTTTTTTCGAGACCTACGCAGGCAAGGAAAGACGAATCGGAATTGAGATGGATCTCAAAAACAAACCTAATATGTAAAGAACTCGGATTGGTGGTGGATATATGGTGGTAGGATATGGCAGCGGGGGTGGTATATGGTAGCGGTGGTGGTATACGGACACAGATCGGTGGTGGTATTTGGACACGGATTGGTGGCGGTATATGGATACGGATTCAGAATGGTGGCGGATAAGCGGTGGTGGTAGATGGCAAGGCGATGATGATGGTGCGGCGGCGGCGTGACAACTTATGACCAGAACTCGAAACTCTAAAAGACTAGACTCTAAGACCAGCAACTTGACACGACGATGCAACCGCAAATTCAACAAAGCAAAAACCCTAAAAAGATTATGCAAAGGCTCAGATTGGTTCGGATATGATGAACTAACCCTAATTTTTTGTGTGTGGCTTTTTCGTGGACTGTAGGTATGAAGAACAGACTCGATCTAATCTACGAAAAACTGTAAAATCTCACCGAGCAACCTGGAAATCTGATACCACTTGATAGAGGCAAAGGTGTCCCGTCTTTCGATGAGATGGTGGCTATCGTTTAGGATGAAGTCGACTTTGACGATCTGACTACGAACGTGCGATGACGTCGCGCCTTAGCAATCGCTAAACCAACTCCGAGAGGTTATTGACCACGCCGGAGCACGATCAACCTGACCACGAGGGTCTGTTTCCTGCAGGCAAACGAAGAACAAGCAAGAAACTAAGATTGCAATCTGGATATCGCGAATAAAAGAGAAAAGCTTTATTAATGAAGGTGGGGTTCTGTGACGCTTTGGTCTGGTCGTTGAACACAAACGAAGTACGCGAAGTTGCTACTATGGCGAACTTTTGATCTAAACAAAACCCAAAGAAAAAGCTACTAGATGGATCTACTTATATAGGAGCAAGGGGTGGCGGCCAAGGAGGTGGGAGGACGTCCCAAGGCAGCCTAAAACCAACCCTAGGTCGTACAAGGCTCATGGGCCCAAGTGGAGGTGGTGCAACACCTTTGGACTTGTTGTTTGATTCGGATTCTGCTGCAGCGTCAGATTGTTTCGTCTATATCTCAATGCTCCGGACGAATTTAAAGGTGATTCCAATTGGAGTGGAAAGAGGACGAAATCTACTTTCCAACAAAAAAAGAAACACCCAATTCGGAGTCCGTATGAAAAAGTTATTGCCGTTTTGAGTCAGGTATGTCTGTGCAGTCCGAATCTGAATCCAGAACGTGAGAGACTTGGACTCTATCTTCTCTTGGCCCAAAAGTGACGTGAAAGAACTTTTTGAACAACAAGTAAACATCTCTTTCTCCCTTATCTTCATATGTGTGTTGTACAAATGTCCCATACACCTGCAATTAGACAAAACACAAAAGTGTGTGAAGTATTTTTGTTCTGGATAACAAAAATAGATTATTGAATAGTTTGCACTAGAAATCACCTGACAAATATGCATGTATGCAATATTTTTAGTCGTATCCAAGGTAGTCATGTCCTCATCAATGGGTGTGCTCTTTTATGTAACATCCCAAATTTTTAATTTCGAATGTTATACATAGGTCATCCATGCATATCATATTTTATTGCATTTCGTTTTGCAAATCCTCGAAATCCTAAGCAACTCCAGGACCCTCGAAGAGAGTTGGGGATTTTCCAGTTTTCATATTTGTTTTTTATCAAACTATGAAACGAGGATTTTTTTAACTACTTTCTCTTCGAAAAATATTTCATATTAAAACATATGAGAGGAGATAATATGACTTCTCCAAAATAATTAAAATATTGGAGGAAAAATATTAAAATCATTTATTTGATTTTATTTGCATTAGAAAAATTGCACGTTTTCAAAATTGCATTTTAGGGCCAAGAAAATGTTCATCTCGTCCTAAATATTTTATTTAGACGGTGAAAATTTCTTTTGACATTTTCAGATTTTTATTTTATTTTCTAGGATTTTTTCTGTTTGGCGGAATTATTTAAAAAAAATCAGACCAAGCTGGGCCGAAGCCCAGCCGGCCCGTTCCGCCGCCGCCTCCCTCGCGCGCTGCCGTGCGCAGCACGGACGCCGAGGAGAGTCCGAGCCGGACTCCTTCCCGGGCGCCCCCTCGCCCAAGCAAGCCGCCGCCCCCGGCCCCTTTATATACTGCCGCCCCCGCCCCCTTGCCAGCACCAACCACCACCGCCGAGCGCCGCGCCGCCGCCTCCCACCGCCCGCGCCTCACAGCCGCGCCGCCGCCGTCACCGCTTCGTCGCGACGCCGTCGCCCCGCGCCGCCGCAGCCCAGCCCCGCCTCGCCGGAGCCGCCTCGTCGGAGGTACCGCGCCGATCCGCCGCCGCCGGTTTTTACCCTAGTTTGTTTTTTAGATCGGTTCGCCAGTTTTTCCCGGTTCATCTGTTTAGCGGACGTTCGTCCGTACGTTCGTTTTAACGAAAGGTTTTCGCCCGTTAGTTACAGATAACAAACGCTCGTTCGTTAGTCTGTTCGTCAGTTTTCTTTTTCTTGGATTATTCCGTGATTTTTCTCGATCGTGATTTCTGATCCGATTTTCGTTTCAGTTTATCTTTTCGCTCGTTAGTCGGAATCAGGCGATTCAAGCGCCTAGATCTTCGTATCGAGACCCTCTTTCTGTTTAATCAACTTAAACAAGATTTTGGTACTGTAAAAATTTGACTTTAGTTCAGATTAGTAAACGGATCTTGTTTCTTTCGCCGTTCGAGTTTCGTTGCTCCGTTCGATTTGATTCTTTTTGCAAACCGGAGTTCTTAAGTTGAACTTTCTGGTCAATCTCTCTTATTTGAGTTTTGCCCGTGCTTCTTTTCTTGTTGCCTATGTATGCTATTGTTGGTTTGTGATAGATTTTCCGGAGTGCGAAGCGTGCTATTACGAATCCCTAGGTTTCGCGGATCGTCAGCAAGGCAAGTAACACATTGATCATACTCTTCCCATACCCAGTTTTTATGCATTAGTTCCAATCCTCAAACATTGCATGATTATGATGTCATTAACATGTGGGTTGGGAACTAGTTGTTGAGGTAGAACCTATTGCCCTGTTATATTCAAACCCTTGGGAGTTACTTCTACGCGTTGCTTATATTGCTATGCTATGCTCGTAGACGTGGTTTGGGTGAGTGAAATCCATGATAGATGTGAGATTGTTAATTAATGGTTCAACTTAAGGTGGTAACTTAAATCAACATCTGAGTGGATTGAGGCACCTGGAGAATCTAGTGTTGTCTGTATTTTTGGAAATCCCGGGGTTCCGTGTGATTTTCCTATGGACCGCCACCTAGGCTCAAAGGGAACTGAGATGATTCATGATAGAAACTTCCGTGTGCAGTCACAAGCTATTATGGGCTCTAGCATAGTTGAGTAAGTTACGTGAAGCTCTTGAAGAGGTAGATCAACAGGTAGTGGGTTTGTAGGATTGGTATGGTCTACCCGGAGTAGAGAGTTAATGTTTCTGAAAGACTGTGTCTCGGTCATCCGTTTCTCAAACATCATGTAGTGCGAGAAAATCCAACGGAGGCGATCGAGTCTTGTGGGAAAAAGTGTGCAAACCTATGCAGAGTGTACAATCTAATCATGGTTAGCCGTGTCCCCGGTTATGGACAATCTTGAGTATCTAGTACTTGGAGTATCTTAAGTATCTCATCAATCTTAATTAATATTGTTGGGTTGTTAATTACTTTAATTAGGATTGAGTTGGAAGAACCTTCTCAATGATGTTTCAACCACCATGATAGTTAAATAAAAATCTATTCCTTTGTTGTAGGGAAAAATTGGCTTTTCACAAAAACTATAACCATAGAGCTTTCCACCAGCCAAATATGCGTGTAGCGATTGCATTATTTTGTTCTTGCTCTACTGTGTTATATTGCCAACATATTCCATGTGCTGACCCGTTTTCGGACTGCAACGTATTATGTTGCAGACTTTTCAGACGAGGAGTAAGGTTCGTTAGGTCATTGCCGTGCAGCTCAGCTATGCCGTTGGAGTTGATGGACTCACTTATCTTCCAAGCCTTCCGCTGTTATCGTATTAGATGGCCTTAAGCCATATTTATTGTAGTAAGTTCTCTTTTGAGACATTCAATGTAATAAGTGTGTGATTGCTACTCTGTTATAAATCCTTCGAGTACTGTGTGTGTCAGCATTACCGATCCAGGAATGACACTGAAGCACAGAGACTTGACCGTTTGAGGTCGGGTCGCTTCATTTTAGTAGAAGTCTATGGGGAGTTTTTTTTCCCGTTGCAACGCACGTACAAACAATCGACAAATATAAGTAGTTCCGAATTAATAGATGTTGTTAGATTAAAATATGGCTTAAAAAATTTGGGGGCATCTATAATTCATCCAAAAAGACACGTGATTTTCTACCTGATCACTTAGTGTATTGTTTGATCATTATGCTATCCTGGACCTCTTTGGGGACAACATTAGCAATTTTCTTGCACACTGCAATGCAAGTTAAAAAAATAGTTGCTTATGTTTCTTATTATCACTGTGTCCGCTCATGTGCTTAGCTTCCAAAAATCTTTCAAGGGATGCACCTAACGAGGTAGATTTTGTTTCATGCATTTTCGAAGTCTAAGTACACTATTACTGATAGAAACAACATTGTTCAACCCTTCTATGAGTCATCTTAGTAAGCTGAACAGATATGTGGAACAACTACCAAGGTTCCAAATGAATAGTCCCACTGGAACTGCATGAACGCATTTTGGTCTGGTTACACTAAGCTGTCGGGGCATGATAACTGGCCTGTGGAGCCCCTAGGGCAATGGTAATTCACAAATTGTATGACATTCAATGGGAAGCACCGGACAGTACCAATATCCAGTAGTAAGCTTTGATTGTGCAGGTGATCAAGTTAAAATAAGTGTGCGTGCATCCCCTTTTAGTCCAAAATTTAAAAAATATGACATCTGCTGTGATATTTTCCAAAATTGTTTGGCTCTTGATACACTTCCAGTATGCTTTTGTATTGCTTTTCCCCAGATATATACATGTTTATTGATTATTATTGGATTTGGTTCCAACAAATAGTGTATATGTCACTAATTTACTAATCTACTGACTGAACTTGGTAGCATGACCAATTATACCTCTAATATGCACCAATGCCCAAATTGGGAAAATGAAGGATTCAACTATTTTGGATTAGGGTTGAAGTCGAGTACACCCATCGATCATAAAAAACAAAAATATATACTTCCATTAGTCGCATGTTCTGCAATAATGATCTAAGGGCAAGGCTCAAAACAGAATAAAACGAGGTTTCTCGGTACTACTGATCTATGAGCAAGGCTTAAAGGAGTAAGACGTAGCAATACTAACTTGCAAATAAATACAAACTTGCTCTGAAATAAGTTTGTTAATAAACATGATTTTTTACTTAGTTGCTTCTATTATTTTTGGAGTGGACTGTAATTTGCAACCAATTATTTCTTTCGATAAACTTCTTAACTTCTGCATATCATGAGAATAGTAAGGATAATTGTTTTTTAATTATCACTTTTATGCATCGTGTTTCATTGGAATTACAAGAGAGAGAGAGGGAGGAAGGAAGGGATTTTGGATGCTGGATTGGAACAGAGTTTGCAGACCTGTGTGTGTGGGTAGGGGGGAGAGGATAGGGTCGGGTGTTTTTTTTCCGTTGCAGATTGAGCAAATTATATCAGGCAAGGAGTGAGCTCTCTATTTTTTGCTGCAGCAGCATTCTCTATGACAATGTACATTATATGTTTTTCCTTCTCTTTTTATAATTGTAATTGTATCTTTTCTCTCTTAACGAATTGGAAGCAAGACTGCTATTTTTTCAAAATGTATTTATATTTTTAGAGTATTTAATGCTTTAAACTACTATAAAAGCTCATGTTGAGTGTTTCAATTCCTAACATTTTGTTGTCATGGAGCTCTAAAAATTCACATTTTTTCTTCCATTTCCCCGTTCCTAATTTCCAGATCCGAACCGTGTCGTTGCTTATCAATTCTCACATCCATTTTTATCAGTTTCACAATGATGCAGCCATTTGGGGAACCAGATAACAAGAATGAATAGAGCAGGCCGCCAACCTCCTCCAAGGAAGATGACTATGTTGCATGACCTCAAGCAATTGTAGTTTAGATTGGTAACAATAATTGGAAATCCTATAGATTGTTTTTGTTTTGCAATTAGCGGTACTGAAGATTGTTCTAGCCACAAGAATAGTGGGGTGTTACAGGTTCTTGGGAAATGTAGTTCTTTTTTCAGCCTGTTAGAAGTTCATGTGTAGAACTAATGAAGTCAATAATCCAATTATGTGCCAGTACATTTTTATTTGTCGTAGTGCCGTTGCTCTTTACACAGAGACATGGCGTCTTCCTCATTCTTAAGTCATTTTCCTTCACAACCAACATTGTTTTTCCAAGGTTTTGATAAAAATGGATGAGGAAGTCCTTCTACAAGCCTTCATGAGCTATTGTTATACAATATTTTTGTACATGGCATGACGTTCAAGGAAGCGAATGCACTCCCGAGGACGTCATTTTGTAATTTCCGTACTATGGTTTTTGCATATAGAATTATAATGTATGAGTAGCATGTAATTTGGGCCTATGGTCATCTTTTATATCAAGACCAATACATTTTTAAGTTTTTGCTGATATACATTTTAACCTTGGCGTGTGCCACCATGTTGCCGTCGGGTGGCACCGTTCAGATGTTGGCGTGTCGCATTGATGGACGTTTATATGACCATACAAATTGTCTCTCTCGTTGCAACATTGTCATATGTGCTACAATTAAAAAATATATCATTTGAACCTTGATGTAAAGTGCCTTAAAAATTATGGTTGAAAAGGTGCACCCCATGGTTGTGGAGTGGAAAAGAGGAAGTCCTACACCAGTCTCAGAAATAAGGAAGGAAAGCTCTCTAATTAAAACTGAACTATATGGAGCACATAAGAAAAAAGTCGATGACCTATTGAGATATTTAAAATGGAATCACTAGGCCATATGGAGTGTCTAGAATTTTTATACCGTTGTAACGCATTTTCTTTTACAAAAATCATAGGAATGCGAGTTATTTTTTATCACTTTGCAACGCACGGGCGTGTGGCGGACTGGAAAGAGGAGACAAGGACGCAAATTAGTGAGGCGTGAGACATGTAACAATGTTTCCCGTTGCAACGCACGGGCCTTTGTGCTAGTGAAATGTCTAAAAAGACTAAGATTTAGGAACGAAGGGAGTAAAATGTAAGACATGCATGGTCCACAGTTCAATGTTTAAAATGAACAGGAAACTGAAACATGAATATTAAGTCTAGTACTACATACATGCAAATGTCTTGTTTAGGCGAAGCTATGTAGATTGTTGGGGGTTAACCACTTGACCTTAGATAAAATTGTGAAGCTCTATTTAGGATTGTTTAGATTATATTTTTTGAACATTACATTTGTCCCCAGCCTCCGAAACACCGATTGGTTGTGCAACCCCCCTCCCCGGGAGAATATCATGTGCCCCCACGCCTTAGTTGCTATATGCTGATACGAGTTGCTTGGAGCTTGTAGATCTGAGATATAGCAGCTCACATGATGTCTTAATATTTTTACAGGAAACCTTAATGAGTTTGATAATTGCACATAATTTATACAAAAACTACTCAAATGTCCTTGGATCCCACATCCAACGACCTCGAAGCTCGTATCACCGTAGCATCTAAGATGAAGGAGGATCTCATTTTCTCCTGTATGTAAGAATATCATGTTCTACCACACCTTAGATGCTTTGTGATACAAGCTCTTCAGAACTGTTGGATCTGTGATCCAACAACTCCTTGGTGGTTCGAATGTTTTTTTGCAAAAAAGCCCCTAAAGAGTTCGGCCACTGCTTACAAGCACAAAGACTGCTCAGATGCCATTGGATCTCAGATTGAATGACCTCGAAGCTCGTATCACCGTAGCATCCAAGCTGCGGGAGCACCTGATGCTTTCTTGCATGGGAGAATATGAGGTGCTCCCGCACTGTATATTCTATGGTCATACGAGTTCCCGGAGATCTAACGACTCACAGTAGGAGGTTTTAATGTTTTTGCAATATACGCCTGAGAGAGTTTGGGAATTGCGCAGAAGGTACAAGTACTACGCATGTGCTATCTGATCACAGATCATACGACCTAGATGCGCGTATCACTGTAGCAGATAATTATGTGTAATATGAGCAACTGAGAGCCATTGGATCCAAGATGCAGTGGCACACACTAGGCCTGAATGTTTTATTTGCAAAAAAACCTTGGAGAGTTTCGAAATTGCGCATAATTACAAAGATTACTCCCAAGCCATTGGATCTCAGTTCCAACGACGTAAAAACTCGTATCACCATAGCATCTAAGCTGCGGGGTGGATGTGAAATTCTATGCCGCTGTCATTTTTGTTTCTAAACTTGCAAAATAAGTGTAAATCGTGTCGTTACTTGTCTAACCACGCAAAGTGTTTGTGCAAAAAAAACATCCAACTTTGAAATATCGGAACAACAGTACAACACACAGGGGTCCCACTTGTCATTGATCAAATTTGGACCTAAAACTAACAAATCTGAAAGACAAGATTCGAACTGGTAACCTGGACTACAAAGCGTAAGTCGATAGCCTGAAACAACAACATTTGTTGGCTTTGTCACATAACTTGATTTCATACAGTATTACGTTGAGTAGAGTAGAGGGAGTGGCTCGTCAACACGTGCATGACCGTTGACTCACTTACTGGTGGGTCCCATGTCTGCGATATCTCTCTCCTCTCCATCGTCTAACATTTAGACACACGGGCACACACGAAGAGCGGCGCGAGCTTGCTGTGGTGTTATTATAGCTAAAAAAGCTTGGAAAATAGTAGAATCGTCTAGAACAAGAGACGATGTGGCTGGCCGAGACGGAGCTAACCACACCTATCCTCCGTGCCATGTTAGCATGATGAAGATATGTGTCTAGTGGGGTGTTTTCGACCGACTGACTGGGTCCCGAGGTCGAACCATATGTAGTACGTCTGATACAATATATTTTTACACGCACATTTCTCCTCTGTGCCGAGACGTGGCACACCCTACCGCACGGTTTCGGGGTCCTCCCGGGTGGTGCACGCATATTTTCTTCCTTGCCGAGACGTGGGACGCCCTACCGCGCGTTTTCTCGGTCCTCCTCGGTTGTAGCACCAAAGCAAGTAAATGAGTTGTCAAATCACGAAAGACCACCTTTCCCGCCGAGTACATCAGTGAAGCACGGTGGCTAGCTAGTTGGGCTAGTGCGACCGATTAGCTAGGCCGCCGCCGCATTTTTTTTTCACCCCTTTTTTTATATCCTTGCTAGCAGGTAAATTGAAATATCCACCACGGCTTTGGTTTGGTCTTTGGGTGCGGAAGGCGTGGGAGGATTTTTATTTTTTTGATTGACGGGAGCAGGCGCGACAACAATTAATCATGATGATTCCGCCTGTAAAACCCACTGCTCCCTGATGTGAAAAGTCATCGATCGTTGTTTCCCCATGGTGAAAACCAAAAGATACACCCCGCTCCTCGGCTGGATCCCTCCGCCTTCCCGTAGATTGCATTGCCTTTCAGCCGTTTCGCCCCCTTTGGTTCCTCTCCCCATTGTTTCTACCTGGTTCCATGGCTGCGCACCAGATCACGGAGTTTGAGGTGAGGCGCCTAACACAAGAGCTCGAGGCCAAGGATGCGGAGCTTCGTGAGCTCAAGGAGGAGAGGAGTGCCATGCTCCTCCTTTCTGTGCGAAGTTCTTGGAGCTTCAAAAGCGGCAGGCGTCCACCACAAAGATGCTCGAGGCGTCGGTGGCTTTGCTGCAGAAAGCGGGAGATACGATAGGTGGTCAGGCAAGCCAGCTGGAGAACGAGCGGGCCGATCGTGACGAGGTCCAGGATTTCCCCAGCCACTTGGTGGACCATGTTGCCACACACCTATTGAGGCTGCGCTATGCCTAGCATCGTGCCAGCGTGACCATGTCGGGTGTCGGGCTAAACCCATTCGACCATCCCGTCTACGTCAACGAGCCGCGGCTTCCTGACCTGGTCTCCTTCTTCACCTATATCTCCGAGGAGCTGAGCCATGATACGTCTCCATCGTATCTACTTTTCCAAACACTTTTGCCCTTGTTTTGGACTCTAACTTGCATGATTTGAATGGAACTAACCCGGACTGACATTGTTTTCAGCAGAATTGCCATGGTGTTATTTTTGTGCAGAAATAAAAGTTCTCGGAATGTCCTGGAAATCAACGGACAATTATTTTTTAATTAATAAACAATACTGGCAAAAGAATCAAGCCAGGGGGACCACACCTTGTCCACGAGGGTGGGGGGCGCGCCCCATACCTTGTGGGCCCCCTGGTGCTCCACCGACCTCAACTCCAACTCTCTGTATTCACGTTCGGGGAGAAAAGATTCAGAGAGAAGGATTCATCGCGTTTTACGATACGGAGCCGCCGCCAAGCCCTAATATCTCTCGGGAGGGCTGATCTGGAATCAGTTCGGGGCTCCGGAGAGGGGAATCCGTCGCCATCGTCATCATCAACCATCCTCCATCACCAATTTCATGATGCTCACCGCCATGCGTGAGTAATTACATCATAGGCTTGCTGGACGGTGATGGGTTGGATGAGGTTTATTGTGTAATCGAGTTAGTTTTGTTAGGGTTTGATCCCTAGTATCCACTATGTTCTGAGATTGATGTTGCTATGACTTTGCTATGCGTAATGCTTGTCACTAGGGCCTGAGTGCCATGATTTCAGATCTGCTATTATGTTTTCATGAATATATGTGAGTTCTTGATCCTATCTTGCAAGTCTGTAGTCACCTACTATGTGTTATGATCCGGCAACCCCGAAGTGACAATAATCGGGACCACTCCCGGTGATGACCGTAGTTTGAGGAGTTCATGTATTCACTATTTGTTAATGCTTTGGTCCGGTACTCTATTAAAAGGAGGCCTTAATATCCCTTAGTTTCCATAAGGACCCCGCTGCCACGGGAGGGTAGGACAAAAGATGTCATGCAAGTTCTTTTCCATAAGCACGTATGACTATATTTGGAATACATGCCTACATTACATTGATGAATTGGAGCTAGTTCTGTGTCACCCTATGTTATGATTGTTACATGATGAACCACATCCAGCATAATTCTCCATCACCGATCCAATGCCTACGAGCTTTTCACATATTGTCCTTTGCTTATTTACTTTTCCGTTGCTACTGTTACAATCACTACAAAACCCAAAAATATTACTTTTGCTACCGTTACCGTTACTTCCATACTACTTTGCTACTAAATACTTTGCTGTAGATATTAAGTTATCCAGGTGTGGTTGAATTGAAAACTCAACTTCTAATACTTGAGAATATTCTTTGGCCCCCCTTGTGTCGAATCAATAAATTTGGGTTGAATACTGTACCCTCGAAAACTTTCACGATCCCCTATACTTGTGGGTTATCAAGACTATTTTCTGGCGCCGTTGCGAGGGATCATAGCTCTATTCTTTGAGTCACTTGGGATTTATATCTGCTGGTCACTATGAAGAACTTGAAAGATGAGAAAACAAAAATTTATCCCTCAACTACGTGGGGAGGTAAGTAACTGCCATCTAGCTCTGCACTTGATTCACCTTCTGTTTTGATTAAGCTTGCGACACCTAAACCTGCTTCTGCTATTAATTCTGATATGTCGCATGGTATTGATGATGCCACTTCTGCTATGCATGATACTTATGATGAAACTACTTCTATGCTTGATACTACTGTGCCACTTGGTGAATTTCTTGATGAACAACTTGCTAGGGCTAGAGAGAATGAAATTATTGAAACTGATAATATTGATGAAAGTGATGGTGAAGATTCTCCCCCTAGATATGAATTGCCTATTGTGCCTGAGGGCTATGTTATGGATGAAGAAACCGCTAGAGACTTTCTTGCTTGAAATGATAGAAGCAATCTTAAGAAATTATTAGCTAAGCTGAAAGAAGAAGCTTTGAATGCTAGAATGAAATATGATACTGCTTATGCTACTTCACCTATCTTTGTTACTGATAAGGATTATGAATTCTCTATTGATCCTGAGATAATTACTTTGGTTGAATCTGATCCTTTTTATGGCTATGAATCTGAAACTGTTGTGGCACATCTTACTAAATTAAATGATATAGCCACCCTGTTCACTAATGATGAGAAAACTCGCTATTATTATATTCTTAAAATATTTCCGTTCTCATTAAAGGGTGATGCTAAAACATGGTTTATTTTTCTTGATCCTGGTTGTGTGCATAGTCCCCAGGATATGATTTATTACTTCTCTACTAAATATTTCCCCGCTGATAAGAAACAAGTTGTTTAAGGGAAATATATAATTTTGTGCAAATTGAAGAAGAGAGTCTCCCACAAGCTTGGGGAGGCTTCTCCAATTACTTAATGCTTTGCCTGATCATCCTCTCAAGAAAAATGAAATATTTGAGATCTTTTATAATGGACTAACTGATGCTTCCAGAGACCACCTGGATAGTTGTTCTAGTTGTGTTTTCAGGGAAAGAATTGTTGATCAAGCTGAAATTCTATTGAATAATATGTTGACCAATGAAAATAATTGGCCACTTCCTGAACCAACTCGGAAGAAAAGGGGTATTCTATTTCTCAGTCCTGAAGATATGCAAGAGGCAAAGAAATCTATGAAAGAAAAGGGTATTAAAGCTGAAGATGTTAAGAATTTACCTCCTATTGAAGAAATACATGGTCTTAATTTACCGCCTGTTGAAGGAATATATGGTCTTAATTCATCACCTATTGAAGAAACACACGGTCTTGATAACCCGTCACACGTAGTAAAGGTAAATTCTCTCTATAGATATGATAAAGATGAAATCCCTACTACTGAGTTTGCTAGCCAATGTTTGGACGATTTTGATAATTTTATGGTTAAGCAAGAAGATTTTAATGCTTATTTTGGTAGACAATTGAAACAAAATGCTTATATGATTGAATACTTGAGTGATTATATGTCTAGAGTTAAAGGTGAACTTAAAGTTATTAGTAAACATGCTTCTATGGTTACCACTCAAGTAGAACAAGTACTTAAAGCTCAGAATGATTTGTTCAATGAATTAAATAATAAGAATAATGACTTTTCTCTTAGAGTTGCAACTAGAGGAGGTAAAGTGACTCAGGAACCTTTGTATCCTGAGGGCCACCCTAAGAGAATTGAGCAGGATTCTCAAAGAAATAATGTTGATACACCTAGTCCTTCTAAGAAGAAGAAAAAGAAAAATGATAGGACTTTGCATGCTTCTAGTGAACCTGTTGTAGACACACCTGAGAATCCCAATGATATTTCTATCTCTGATGTTGAAACACAATCTGGTAATGAACATGAACCTAGTGATAATGTTAATAATGATGTTCCTGTTGATGCTCAACCTAGTAATAACAATGATGTAGAAATTGAACCTGCTGTTGATCTTGATAACCCACAATGAAAGAATCAACATTATGATAAGAGAGACTTTGTTGCTAGGAACCACGGTAAAGAAAGAGAACCATGGGTTCAGAAACCCATGCCTTTTCCTTCCAAACCATCCAAGAAAAAGGATGATGAGGATTTTGAGCGCTTTGCTGAAATGATTAGACCTATCTTTTTGCGTATACGTTTGACTGATATGCTTAAAATGAATCCTTATGCTAAGTATATGAAGGATATTGTCACAAATAAACGAAAGATACCGGAAGCTGAAATTTCCACCATGCTTGCTAATTACACTTTTAAGGGTGGAATACCAAAGAAACTAGGACATCCAGGAGTACCAACTATACCATGCTCCATTAAAAGAAATTATGGTAAAACGGCTTTATGTGATCTTGGAGCTGGTGTTAGTGTTATGCCTCTCTCTTTATATCTTAGACTTGATTTGATCTTGGAGCTGCGGCAACGGAACCAGCAGTTGCACCGGCAACAGACTGTTGCTACATCTTGAGCACTGCGTTGGATTTCCTTGAAGAGGAAAGGATGATGCAGCAAAGTAGCGTAAGTATTTCCCTTAGTTTTTGAGAACCAAGGTATCAATCCAGTAGGAGGCTACGCGCGAGTCCCTCGTACCTGCACAAAGCAAATAACTCCTCGCAACCAACGTGATAAGGGGTTGTCAATCCCTTCACGGTCACTTACGAGAGTGAGATCTGATAGAGATGATAGATAATATTTTTGGTATTTTTGTGATAAAGATGCAAAGTAAAATAAAAGCAAAGTAAAAAAAGAAAAGGCAATAATAAAGTGATGGAAGATTAATATGATAAAGATAGACCCGGGGGCCATAGATTTCACTAGTGGCTTCCCTCAAGAGCATAAGTATTTTACGGTGGGTGAACGAATTACTGTTGAGCAATTGACAAAATTGAGCATAGTTATGAGAATATCTAGGTATTATCATGTATATAGGCATCACGTCCGAGACAAGTAGACCGACTCCTGCCTGCATCTACTACTATTACTCCACTCATCGACCGCTATCCAGCATGCATCTAGAGTATTAAGTTAAAAACAGAGTAACGCCTTAAGCAAGATGACATGATGTAGAGGGATAGATTCATGCAATATGATAAAAACCCCATCTTGTTATCCTCAATGGCAACAATACAATACGTGTCTTGCTGCCCCTACTGTCACTGGGAAAGGACACCGCAAGATTGAACCCAAAGCTAAGCACTTCTCCCATTGCAAGAAAAACCAATCTAGTAGGCCAAACCAAACTGATAATTGGAAGAGACTTGCAAAGATAACCAATCATACATAAAAGAATTCAGAGAAGATTTAAGTATTGCTCATAGATAATCTTGATCATAAACCCACAATTCATCGGTCTCAACAAACACACCACAAAAAGAAGATTACATCGAATAGATCTCCACGAGAGAGGGGGAGAACATTGCATTGAGATCCAAAAAGAGAGAAGAAGCCATCTAGCTACTAAGTATGGACCCGAAGGTCTGAGGTAAACTACTCACACTTCATCGGAGGGGCTATGATGATGTAGAAGCCCTCCGTGGTGGAAGCCCTCTCCGGCGGAGCTCCGGAACAGGCCCCAAGATGGGATATCGTGGGTACAGAAGGTTGCGGCGGCGGAATTAGGTTTTCGGCTCCGTATCTGATCGTTTGGGGGTACATAGGTATATATAGGAGGAAGAAGTACGTCGGTGGAGCTTCGTGGGCCCCACGAGGGTGGGGGCGCGCCTGGGGGGGAGGGCACGCCCCCTACCTCGTGCCCACCTTGAAGCTTCCTTGGCGTAGGGTCCAAGTCTCCTGGGTCATATTCGGAGAGAAAACCATGTTCCCGAAGTATTCATTCCGTTTGGACTCCGTTTGATATTCCGTTTCTTTGAAACTCTGAAATAGGCAAAGGACAACAATTCTGGGCTGGGCCTCCGGTTAATAGGTTAGTCCCAAAAATAATATAAAAGTGGAAAATAAAGCCCAATATGGTCCAAAATAGTAGATAATATAGCATGGAGCAATCAAAAATTATAGATACGTTGGAGACGTATCAACTGTGCTGCAGTTCACACTGCATATACCAAAATCCTTACAAAAACCGACATCTCCACCTTCTTGGTAAGCACTAGCCGCCCAAGTGCTTCGTTCTTTTTTCTTTCCATGTTGTTTCAGATGATTCACTGTGTTGATCAAATTGTTTGTGTATGTCTTCTTGTTTGCAAACAAAGAATTCCTAGAGCAACGAGGGAGTCGTTCAACAATCCGGGCGACCGTGGCGAAGTTTCTCTTACCATGCGTAGCCTTGGTGTGAATGAACCTGCTCAATATACCATAAGTACAAAGGATGGTCGCATGATGATTGATGCTGAAGGATGGTCAAGGTTCAAATCTAAATCAAATCTCCGGTAGGGGATGATGTCAAAATCGAACTTTCTCGGCAAGGAGAGCCGGTCCAAATCAACTTTGAAATTCTTCAGTAGCAGCATGCAACTGCCGAACTGATCTATCCTCCGAGAGATTTTTGATGTAATAATATGGCATGGTGAAACAAATGTCCTGTGTGTAAGTAGTACGACAATATTATTTATCACGTACGATATCGTTGATAGAATTGCAACTCTGATTGCTGGTTAGGAACTGTCGTTCGATTTCATTCTAACAGATGTCGTGCTTTATTCAATTTTCTGTATTCGCCTTGCGACAACATTTAAAACCAGCACCGTACTGAATGCCTGCAATATGAAATGCGTTGAGGTAGAACACATGGGCCCCCAATCATGCCGGCCCACCGGCCTGTGGCGCAAAGTCCAGAACCATGAGCCTGTCTAAGTATTATACTCTCAGCTGAACCCCAATATGTTATATATATTCTTATCGATTTTTCTTATTTAGAAAGTTGTGATATAAAAGATTTATATATTTCTTTACAAAGGGAGTATCTCTCTGTCAAAAATATATTTATGTGTAACTAGGTACTCCTGCCTTTCTACTTCCTTTTGCTGATATGTGGGGCATCCGGCAACGGGGTCCACGTGCCATGCATCAAATTAGAGTGCACAACTGCACGGTAGACTCACCCCGGTCGTAGCGCCGCAGTAATACCCAAGGAGCCGTCAAATCACAAAATCCCCCACCTTTCCAGCTTTAGCAGTAAGCTGGACAGACGAAGCAACAATATTTCACTGGGCCTGAATCCCCTTCTCCCTCGTCTGTTTGTTCAGAGAAAACCCCCTCTCGGCGATTGCATAGGGTTTTCTCATGGAGAACCAGGTATGAATTTTTCATCCATTCCCGATAAATCCAAGTCCCTTGGTCACGGGTAATCCTAGGATGGCAGCCGCCGCCATTGATGCATTTTTCATCCTACTGAATCTAGTGTGTTTCATTTGCAGTGCCAAAAGTGCGAGGACCCTACAGGTTTCTGCACCCTCGGCGAGACGCCACACTTGTTCCTTCTCATCCTAACACATGATTTTAAAATGCACATAGTATGTTCCTAGAATCCTCTTTCCTATCCGGGAGGGTGAGGTATTTTCAACATGTTGTCGACTAATTTGGAAATTTGGATTGCTATATTTAGATAAAAGGTACTAGTACCATGGTCAACACATATGTGAAGGAGGAAATTATTTCTAGATTTGGATAGCAAATACATTGTGTTCTCATATTATTTTTCCCGTAGTGCATTCCTTGCTCTGCCAGAACACATGTGCTCAAGATGGTTGGCCTTGCCATAATTGAATACACCAGTTTAATGGTCACATTGAAGACAAGCCATGGATATAAGTTCCGAGTTGGGTTCATGAACCAAGAAGATCGCAGCTTTTTTATGGTCGAACTTGGATAAACTTTCTCAAGTGTTACAGACTGAAAGTTGGCGCACGAATGTTAATGGAAATAGTAGAACCTGGTCTCATCTTCACTGTGATCTTCCACCATGACGTTGTTCCAGTAGTTCATCCATGTTAGTTTTGTATGTGGTTCTTTGTTGTTGCCTCGATTACTTCTTAATCCACCTATTTTGTCTAATTAATCATAATTTAACTTTAGAAGTAGCAACGATTTGTGATTCCCTTCTCTCACGAAGATGCTACTTCTAACTAATATTTCTTATAATTGGTGGCACATGTAGGTTATTTCAAAGTTAAGCATGCTACTCGTTTTTTAGTCTATAAGAACTCGACTGTTACTAATGGCACTGAAGTTGACTGGGATGACATCCACAAGTTCCTACACTTTATTGATCGTCTTGAGGTCCTCGTGGGTCAATTCAATGGTAGAAGGCCACGTGGGATATGTGGTCCACTGCTGCACACATTGAACAGGTCCAACTGTGTCGAGAAACTTATGGTACGAGCTGTTTTCTGATATATATATATATATATATATATATGTTGTTCATAAACTCTTGCTTATACTCAGTTTTACAACTGTGATCTTCTTGAAACAGAAACTACCTAGTTCTATTGTTCCTATACAGATGCCTGACCATGGTCGGGCCAGACTTGCGCTTGAACCTGTATAAGTACTAATACTGCTTTCAGCTATGGTTGTTAAGTGCACCTGCTGGTTTCAGTTAAGGTTGTTAAGTACTCCTACTACTTTTACAGTCTGTCGTGTTTCTTCAATCCTGTCTACCTCCAGCTGCCAAAACCAAACCAGCAACAGCGGGTCCGCCTGCTTCCACCCCCACGGCTGGCTGCGCCTCAACGCATGCTTCACCGCCCCACCGTCTCCTAAATCATTAACGCCGACGTCCAAGGCCTCACCGTCGTCCTTCGCGCGCTTTGGTGCGCTCGCCGCGGGCCGCCCTCTCATGTTGTCAACATGGTCAACAAACAAGAGGAATCATGAGAGGACTGTATGTGGAGAGGATGACAGTAGGGGTCCATCATGTCCATGGCCATACGTAAGGAAGTTCCTCATTTTTTGTTATATATACTACATTGTCAGCGTATAGAAAAAGGAAATGCTTCCTCCTAGTGGTTTCTTGACATCTGGGACCCACGACATTTTCAGCGTATATAGTCAATAGACAAGAGAGCAACACAAGATCGGCTCACACCTAGGACATAGCTGCTCGAGTAGTGTTTTTTTGTTATTGTTGAGACAGAGCAGGGTTTCAACTAGGATGTGGCCCGTCTAGCCCAGGCTTATATTTTACGTTCACCACATGACCAGCCCAGCCATTTTTTCATTGTGAAAATGAGCCCAGTTTATTTTTTCTGAAGAATACCCAATCCAGGCCTACTTATTTTTATACGCCGTGATGGGCTGCAACTCTTTCAAGACGGCTGCAAATCTTGAAACTAATATGAAATGGGCTATAAATATGAAAAACAGACGACAAATTGGCAATTACTTTATAATTTCTGAATTTTTTCACATTTTCAGATTCCAATTTCACTGGGCTTTAACCTAATTTACATATATCTTCAAAGTACTTTAAATATGGCTCGACATTTTGGTATTAAACATAGTTTGGACCCCACTGAAATATGTGAAATTTTGTTTAATTTTTAACCCTGGCCCTGGCCAACAAAAAAAGGACTGCAATGAATGGCATAAGAAGTTGCAATGAGCTGTAATTATTTAAAAAAATAGGGAATGGTCTGACTTGTGGGCCTATTAAGTTGATGTGTGTGCAAGATTTTTTACTTATTATATACATCAACAAACGATTCTAGTAGACGTAACAGTTGGATGTCAATCCTACGGCCGTTTTGCTTCTTCAATCTCTGATCTGCTTGGTCCAGCCGCAAAATCCAGCGCCGGCGGGACCGCCCGCTCCCGCCTCCTGTGACCGGCTGTGCTGTCGCGCAGGCCTCACTGCCCCTACTACTCCCACCGCTGACCAGGCCATCCCTCTTCTCACCCACATCCCTGCACTGTTGTGGCTTCACCACCTCCAGGTCATTCCCTTCCTGGGTCTCGCTGTTGTCCATCGCGCTGGTGTTCTCGGCGCGACGTGGTCAACGTTGTCAACAAAGGACAACATCTGAAAAGGGATGTACATGGAGAGGCTGACAGTTGGGACCCACATGGTACATGGCCGCACGCAAGCATGTACCTCCTTATTACACCAAAAAGAATGAATCCTCCCAATGACAGCTAGGACCCACCAGCTATATCTTGGCACGGAAGGAAGTGCCTCCTTATTAAGGGAAAAATAATGAGTGCTCCCCATGACAACTGGGGCCCACCAGATTTGGAGGCTGACTTGTGGCCCTACTAAGTTGACGCGTATGGAAGGCTTTGTCAACTTAGTCAATAAATGATTCTATCATCGGTGACCGTTGGATTGTTAACATCCAACGGTCGTCCTGCTTCTTCAACCTCTGATTTTCTTGCTGCAGCCGTCTAAACCACTGTGTGCTCCTGCCTCCCGTGTCCGGCTGTGCTGCCGCGGAGGCCTCACCGCCCCTACTGGCGGTGTCAAAACCAGCGGATCTCAGGTAGGGGGTCCTGAACTGTGCGTCTGGGATCGATGGTAACAGGAGACGGGGGACACGATGTTTACCCAGGTTCGGGCCCTCTCTATGGAGGTAATACCCTACTTCCTGCTTGATTGATCTTGATGAATATGAGTATTACAAGAGTTGATCTACCACGAGATCATAATGGCTAAACCCTAGAAGTCTAGCCTATATGACTATGGTAATGTGTGTCTCCTTTCCGGACTAACCCCTCCGGTTTATATAGACACCGGGGGCATCTAGGGTTTACATAGAGTCTGTTACATAAGAAGGAATCTTCATAGTCGGTCGTCGAGCTTGCCTTCCACGCCAAGTAGAGTCCAATCCGGACATGGGTACAATCTTCGGCTTTCATGTCTTCTCGGCCCATCAGTCCGGCCCATGGATAATAGGCCGGACGCCCGAGGACCCCTTAGTCCAGGACTCCCTCAGTAGCCCCTGAACCTGGCTTCAATGACAAGGAGTCCGGCGCGCAGATTGTCTTCGGCATTGCAAGGCGGGTTCCCCTTTTTCCGAACTCCAAGGTAGTCTTCGGATGCGATGATAGTATCCGGACCTGTCACACACCATACACAACTACAGAGAGAATATATTTTTACACGAGTTCCATCCACTGACAACTTTTTTGCAGCGTGACATCACGCCTGACCGGTCACAATTTTGAACTGTTTTTCGTCTGCCGCTCCACATTTCGAGACGCGGTTGCCATTGGCACGTCTTGTCGAAGCAGAGATCGTGTCCCCTCATTGCGGGATCCTCATCAATGCGGGCATGGGTAATCCAACTGTATCGTTTATACGGTCCTTGGGAATATGCAAATCTTAAGGCTAAGAAGTGCGAAGTCTTGGAGCGCGAGGCGTCGGTCCGAGAGACCGGACTTACCAAGGTTCGCCAGGGTGAGGAGGCCGCGCGGAATGAGGCTCGGGGCGCTCTCCAGGAGATCCAGGAGGCCAAGAAAATCGCAGCGTGTAAGGCATTTAACATGCAACGCAAGTATGCGGAGAGGAAGTACCTTTTACTAACCCAGATTCGGAGTTGCCCAGGGGCGTTTGCGGATCTTCCATGCAGCGTGTTCGATGCCATGGAGTTCTTCCGAGCCGGAGAAGGGAGCTCCACGGAGAAGCTGTTCCGGTCGTAGTACGCTATGCCAGAGCATCCGGTGCCCTTTACCGATCAGCTGAAACAGTTGGTGGAGCTGCATAGGGTGGCCGAACTGGCCATGAAGGATTTGATAATCCAGCTGTGGCCAGCCGAAGTTATTCTCGGCAGCTACTTCAGCCTCGTGAAGCGGCTGGTGGAAGCCTGTTCGCATCTGGACATCGTCAAGCGATCGGTCTGCATCGAGGTTGCCCGCATGGCCTTCGCCCGTTGCAAGATGTGGTGGGAAAAGATGTATGTCGTTGAAGTGGCCAGAGGACCGCCGGAGGGCAAGGAGCACCGCACACCCGAGCGTTATTTTGCAGATGTCATAGAAGGGTCTCGACTTGCAGCAGCGCAATGTTCGGAGGACATTGTATTTGAATAAATGTATTCGTCTTGCCTCTGCCTTGTATTATGAAAACAAAGCTTGTTTGCAATATAATTTTGTTTTGCTTTAATTGTTTCCCCCTGTGCGGCCGTGTTGTATGTAATCTGAGGGTTGGCCAGTCGTCGGCTTCTGCCCTCACATAGGTAGTACGGAGGTGTTCGGGATGGAATCTAAACAATCTTGATCCAATTATATGGTCCTTGAAGGAGTTGTTTAGCGCAACAAACAAGGCAATCAGACTATGCGGCTTAAACTCCCTCACTTAGCCATAGGAGTTTTATAATAAAGCATGGGCGCAGCCCCTGGTGCGAACCAGGGTGTTGTCAGCATCTGATCGGGAATGATCGATCCTTCGCGTAACGCGGAAAAAATCTCCAACAACTTGTAAACCTCGAACAGCTGACCATCTCTCGCCGTATCATGACAGTCATTTTTGGCTTTCTCTACTGAGGCGCTAATCTGGTCAAGGCCATGGCACAATCGCGGTAGTTCTCCCTTTACTACCCTAGCCGATTTAGCGGAACGTAGGGTAGCAAGCACAGGAGCCGGGCAACCCAAGTATTGACCAAAGACATGATTCGGAGCCAATGCATATAATGCTAAATTCGGGGTGCCGAACTTATCTTTAAGGAGTGTTCGGACTTTTTTGCTGTATTATGGGGCGATGGGGAGCCCCTGGCGAATATAAAACGTATCAGAGTGTACGGTTGTTAGTAATTAAAGGAAAACAGAGATAGAACAGAGATAGGATCTGGGCCCCTCGAACTTGGGTCATGAATTGTTTTCCTTATAGTTGGGTTAATGCGTCAAAGCACATTGGTACAAAATAATGCAATAAGCAACCGGCCATTTGACATGCCACAACCAAAAGGTGAGCAGCGTGTGGGTTCTGAAAGCGGATAGAGTACTCGTTGAATTAACCTCTAGGGCTTCCCGTGTACGCTTGTGCTCCACGTCAATCCGGTGTGTTCATCCTTTGACAGGGCCATTAATCAAGCCGTCGAAGGAGGCCCGCATAAGAGAACCCTGAAACAAGAAAAAGGAATATATTAAAGTTATATGTGTGTCCGGAATCGGTCTAGCTGAACTGTAGATCCCGGGCTAGCTTGCGCCTCCGTCGATGCCCATGCGATTTTGAGTGCGTAATTATGTACGCGTGGTATGAATGCCACTACCTCATCGGGATTGGGACGGATGCCGAATTGCTAATCGAGCTCTTAATGAGCCGCGCAGTCCTGTTGCAGTGTAGTCCGGACTCTCTTAATGATGTCCAGGGGCTCGGCAGCTAGACTATGATGCTGGTTGAGAAGGCCGCTTTGTACGTTTGCTGCTAGGGCGGCGGTGCGCTCCTCTGTCCGGAGGGAGCGTTTTGTTTTTCCGTTGACTGTTATGACGCCGGGTGGACTTGGCATCTTAAGCTTGAGATAAGCATAGTGTGGCACCGCGTTGAATCTAGCGAACGCGGTTCGTCTGAGCAGTGCGTGGTAGCCGGTGTGGAAGGGGACGATATCGAAGATTAACTCTAACTTCGGAAGTTGTCCAGAGAGCCGAAGACGACCTCCAGCGTGATTGAGCCCGTACAGCGGGCCTCAACGCCCGGTACGACTCCTTTAAAGGTAGTCTTTGTGGGTTTGATTCGTGAGGGATTAATGCCCATCTTCCGCACTGTATCCTGATAAAGTAGGTTGAGGCTGCTAGTATCGTCCATTAGGACTCATGTTAGGTGAAATCCGTTGATGATTGGGTCAAGGACCAATGCGGCTGAACCACCATGCCGGATACTAGTGGGGTGATCTCGATGATCGAAGGTAATCGGGAACGACGACTACGGATTGAATTTTGGGGCGACTGGCTCTACCGCGTAGACGTCACTGAGTGCTCGCTTACACTCCCTTTTGGGGATGTGTGTAGCGTATATCATGTTCACCGTTTTGACTTGAGGGGGAAATTTCTTCTGCCCCCCAGAGTTCGGCTGCCGGGGCTCTTCGTCCTCGTCCTCACTTTGTGATCCCTTTTCTTTGTTTTCGGCATTTAACTTGCCAGCCTGTTTGAAAACCCAACAATCCCCGTTGGTATGATTGGCTTGTTTGTCTGGGGTGCCGTGTATCTGGCACGGACGGTCGAGTATGCGGTCCAGGCTGTAAGGTCCCTCATTGTTTCTTTTGTAGGGCTTCTTCCACTGGCCGGACTTGGAGCCGCTGAATCTGGAGTTAACTGTGGTGCCATTGGTGTTATCGCCATTGCTTCGGCGTTTGTGTCTATTGCGCCGGAGCTTGCTGGTGCTGTTCTTGGCCTCAGAGGGGCCTGCCTCACTGGCCGTGTTTTTGCTGCAAGCCAACCAGCTGTCCTCACCCACGCAAAAGCAGGTCACGAGTGCCGTAAGGGCTGCCATAGACTTCGGCTTTTCTTGGCTGAGGTGGTGCTCTAGCCATTCGTCACGGATGCTGTGTTTGAAGGCTGCTAGAGCCTCGGCATCCGGATAGTCAACGATCTGGTTCTTTTTGGTTAGGAACCTAGTCCAGAATTTCCTGGCTGATTCTCTAGGTTGTTGAACTATGTGGCTTAAGTCATCGGCATCTGGTGGCCGGACATATGTACCTTGGAAGTTGTCAAGGAAGGCTTCTTCCAAGTCCTCCCAGCTGCCAATGGAATTTTTAGGCACGCTATTTAGCCAGTGTCGAGATGGCCCTTTGAGCTTTAGTGGGAGGTATTTGATGGCGTGGAGGTCGTCTCCATGGGACATGTGGATGTGGAGAATAAAGTTCTCAATCCATATGGCGGGATCGGTTGTTCCGTCGTATGATTCAATATTGACGGGCTTGAACCCCTCGGGGAATTCGTAATCCAGCACCTCATTTGTGAAGCAGAGAGGGTGTGTGGCACCTCTATAGCGGGTTGCGTCATGGCGCACCTCCGATGAAGTCCGTATGTGGCTATCGGCCCGGGTGTGACTAGTTTTGTTACGCCCGAATAGGTAGCCGTCATCCCGAGTAGTGAAGCGTCCTCGTGATCCGTAGATTGATCTAGTGTGTCCTGCTCTACTGTCCAATTCCTGCCGAAGGTCGTATGTATGGTCCCGAGCTGTTCTGTCCCTGTTTTTGCGAGGCGGTGGGGTGGGATGTTGTTCGGCCTGAGTTGCCGTTTTATCCCGACCGCGGGGTGGTTGGTCCGCCGCACTATCCCGACCATGTGGTGGTCGGTCCATATTGCGCGAGGGAGGTATGGGATCTAGGGCCTCCTCATCGAACTGAGGTAGCAGTCTGCGCTTTGGGTAACTCTTGGCTGGGCGCTTGAGGCCGTTTTCTTTGGCTGCCAGGATGTCAGTCCATCTATCGATGAGTAGGTCTTGATCTGCTTGGAGCTGCTGCTGCTTTTCCTTTAGGCTTCTTGCAGTAGCTATTAGCTGGCGCTTGAAGTGCTCCTGCTCGAGGGGTGCCTCAGGCACGAAGAAATCCTCGCTACCTAGGCTTTCCTCATCCTCGGAGACAGGACGATAACTATCGTCATCCGGGTCATTGGGCACGACCTATTTATCAGGGTTATTTTGCTCGTTGTCTTGTTCCTCCTGTTCGGATGCGGCTCCCACAGGGTCTTCATTGTTTTCGGCGTCGCCCGGAGTACTATTTTCTCCGGTGCCAGTGTTGCCGTATTTTGAGCGACGTGACTTAGAGCGGCGTTTAGGGCGCCGGTGCCTGGGCTGCATCTCAGAGGGTTTATTCGCATCTGGCTCTTCTTTGTCGTCGCCAGATCCTTTAGGTGTATCAACCATGTACACATCATACGAAGAGGTGTCCATCTAATGTCCAGTGAATGGTGGGTCTTGGCCTTGCTCCTTGTCGGCATCATCGTCCATACCGTCAATGTCTTCGGAGCCATAGTCGAGCTCGTCGGTTAAGTCCTCGACGGTAGCTTTGAAGTGGGTGGCGGGTGGGAAGCAAAATTCCCCATCATGAACCTCTAATTCAAACCGAACATAGTTCGGCTATGAGTCCTTCTGCAAGGGCAAATTCTTTAAAGAGTTCCGCACATCGCCCAAAGGTGAGTGCTGAAAAACGTCTGCGGCGCTGAATTCAAAAATGGATAACCGATCTGGCTCGGTGTCTGCAAGTGTACATGGTCCGGAACTTATAGCCGGAGACGAGTCCGAAGTTCCGTTGACACAAATATTGCAGGGTGTCGAGTTCATGTGCAGCTCCAATGCCGTGGACTCTGTGGCCACGGATGGCATGATCTGCTTCGGTTCTAAGGCCGTTGCAGCAACATGAACCATCTCCTGGACGTGATCCGATGACAGATTTAAGTCACGTTCATCGGGGCGAGGGGGAGCGATCGTTGCGGTCTCAAATCCATTGGAGATCAAGTCTCCACGGACGTTCGTGGCATAGGTCAAGCTTCCAAATCTGACATGGTGGCCAGGGGCGTAGCTATCGATCTGCTTCAGACGGCCAAGCGAAGTGGCCCGCAGTACGAAGCCGCCGAACACAAAAATATGTCCGGGGAGGAAGGTTTGTCCTTGGACAGCATCACTATCGACGATTGAAGGGGCCATCGAACCTTTCGTCGACGACACAGTGGAACTCTCAATGAAAGCACCAATGTCGGTGTCAAAACCGGCGGATCTCGGGTAGGGCGTCCCGAACTATGCGTCTAGGATTGATGGTAATAGGAGACGGGGGACACGATGTTTACCCAGGTTTGGGCCCTCTCTATGGAGGTAATACCCTACTTCCTGGTTGATTGATCTTGATGAATATGAGTATTACAATAGTTGAACTACCACGAGATCGTAATGGCTAAACCCTAGAAGTCTAGCCTATATGACTATGGTAATGTGTGTCTCCTTTCCGGACCAACCCCTATGGTTTATATAGACACCGGGGGGGGGGGGTCTAGGGTTTACATAGAGTCGGTTACATAAGAAGGCATCTTCATAGTCGGTCGCCGAGCTTGCCTTCCACGCCAAGTAGAGTCCAATCCGGACACGGGTACAATCTTCGGCCTTCATGTCTTCTCGGCCCATCAGTCCGGCCCATGGATAATAGACCGGATGCCCGAGGACCCCTTAGTCCAGGACTCCCTCACCTACTACTACCACCGCTGGCCAGGCCATCCCTCTACTCACCCACACCCCATGTTATTCGGCGGCGACAACAGCCTCACCCCGCAGCCGAATCAGTCAACCCTCATACTACCCTCCATATGTTCCCAGGCTCCGCATCGTTCCCTGCCTCATTGTCATCCACCGCCTAGTGTTATCCGCACGGCGTGGTCAACATGATCAACAAACGACAACCATCGGAAGAGGACTGTACGCGGTGAGGCTGACAGATGGACCCACTAGCTACATCTTCGCACACAAGGAAGTGCCTCCTTATTATGCACAAAAAAAGAATCCTCCCCTATCAGCTCGGACCCCTAGCTACATCTTCGCATGCAAGCAGTGCCTCCTTATCCTCCCTGACAGCACGCAAGAAGTGCCTCCTTGCACCGCCTAGTGTTGTCATTCTGGTCGCAAACGTGTACGTACATACTGGTCCATCGGTCTTTCTGCCATGATGAGCCGTGGCCCAGTAAGGAGTGGTATCTGTTCAGGCAGCCCCTTCTATATCGTGTACACATACGTACGTACATACGAGCGGGGTCTCAAACGCCTACTCATGCATACGTACGGCTAGGGATAGTGTACAGGGAGAGGCAGCAGAGGGCAGCAATGGCGTCCTGTTCATCGGCAGCCAACCGGCTGGGTCGGAACAGAGTAAATGCGTCGTGTTCATCTGGAGGCAATGGAATCTGTCCTGTTCATCGGGAGCCAACCGGCTTCAATGGAACAGCCGAAACAAGGCCTGGCGTACCGCAAAACGGAGGAAACGGCCTTCTGTTCGACCGCCTACGGTCGAAACGGGATCCTGTTCACCGGGAGGGGTCTGGCGTACCGTAAAACGGACGAATCAAACTTCTCTTTGTCCTCCTACGGTTGAAACGGGGTCCTGTTGATCGAGAGGGGTGTGGCGTACCGCAAAACGAAGGAAACGGACTTCTCTTCGACCTCCTACGGTCGAAATGGGAGTCCTGTTCATTGGGAGGGGTTTGGCGTACCGCAAAATGCGACTCCACAGGCTATTGTTCATCCACCGTCTACTGCCTCGCTCCAGCCTCCACAGGCTAGTATTCATCCACCGTCAACCTCCTCCAGCCTCCACCTGCGACTGTTCATCCACGACATCTCCCTCCTGCCTCCACCTGCGACTGTTCATCCATGGCATCTCCCTCCTGCCTCCACCAGCTACTATTCACCATCCTGTTCATCCAGCCTCCACCGGCTACTGTTCAACCAACCCTCTCTACGGGGTCCTGTTCAACCAACCCTCCATGTGCACGGACTACTATTCATCCAGCCCTCAACCGGCTACTGTTCAACCAGCCCTCCACTGGGTCCTGTTCATCCACCCCCAACCGGCTCGATCGGGGTCCTGTTCATCCAGCGGCAATGGCCTCTACCCCCACCGGGAACTGTTCATCCAACCCCCATCAAGAACTGTTCATCATACCCCAAACGACGCTCACTGTTCATCAAGAGGCAATAGGTTCGATTGGCTTCAGTTAGCAGCAGTAGCGAAGGAATCGCTCAATCGGGTTCAATTAACAGCCAAGGATCGATCGGTCACTCGACTTCAGTAAAGTGTAGCCAGTGCAATCGCTCGGGTTCAGTAGGCGAACGCCTTGCTCGGGTTCAATAGGCGAATGCCTCGCTCGGGTTCAGTTAGAGCCCAACGCCTCGTACCCACGCATGTATGTGTATGAGAGAAACACGCAATCCCTCCTTGCATAGATCGGCCCCGACCACCCACCGTAACCAGGAACTCCCTGATATTTTCCTCGCCCTCGCTTCTACCATGGTTTTTTCTGTCAAGGATGGCTCGAAGAATGTCATGCAGCTCCGTCTCCGGCCCGCCCAGGACGAAAATCCGATTTTCTGTCATGATTTTTTGTCATGGAAGTAGGAGCCCACCACATCTATGATGATACCGGGTTTTGTCACAATTATTTTCATAGAAGTGTCATAAGCATGACAGAAAAAATCGTTGGGCCCAAAATGTCACAGATGTGTCTTTTTTTGTAGTGAAGGGTACATAGACACACTCTCCCCTCTCGTTGTTATGCATCTCCATGGATAGATCTTGCGTGTGTGATACGACTCCAACGTATCTATAATTTTTGATTGTTCCATGCTATTATATTATCTGTTTTGGATGTTTAATGGGCTTTGTTATGCTCTTTTATATTATTTTTGGTACTAACCTATTAATCGAAGGCCTAATGCAAATTGTTGTTTTTTTGCCTATTTCAGTGTTCCACAGAAAAGGAATATCAAACGGAATCCAAACGAAACGAAACCTTCTTGAGGATCTCTTTTGGAACAAACGCAATCCAGGAGACTTGGAGTGGAAGTCAAGGAAGCAACGAGGCGGCCATGAGGCAAGAGGGCGCGCCCAGGGGGGTAGGCGCGCCCCCATCCTTGTGGGCCCCTCGTAGCTCCACCGACCTACTTCTTTCTGATGGGGAACGTAATAATTTCAAAAACAATCCTACGCACACGCAAGATCATGGTGATGCATAGCAACGAGAGGGGAGAGTGTGTCCATGTACCGTCGTAGACCGAAAGCGGAAGCGTAAGCACAACGCGGTAGATGTAGTCGTACGTCTTCACGATCCGAACGATCAATTACCGAACGCGCGGCACCTCCGAGTTCAGCACACGTTCAGTTCGATGACGTCCCTCGAACTCCGATCCAGCCGAGTGTTGAGGGAGAGTTTCATCAGCACGATGGCGTGGTGACTATGATGATGTTCTACCGACGCTGGGCTTCGCCTAAGCACCGCTAGAGTATAATCGAGGTGGACTATGGTGGAGGGGGGCACCGCACACGGCTAAAAGATCAACTAATCAATTGTTGTGTCTCTAGGGTGCCCCCCTGCCCCCGTATATAAAGGAGCAAGGGGAAGGTGCGGCCGGCCAGGAGGGGGTGTGCCAGGAGGAGTCCTACGCCCACCGGGAGTAGGACTCCCTCCCTTTTCCTTGTTGGATTAGGAGTGGAGGGGGAAAGACGAGGGAGAGAGGAAGGAAAAGGGGGGCGCCACCCCCACTCTCCTTGTCCTATTCGGACTAGGGGGGAGGGGCGCGCGTCCCTGCCCTGTCCGCCTCTCCTCTTCTCCACAAAGGCCCACTATGGCCCATTAAGCCCCCGGGGGGTCCGGTAACCCCTCGGTACTCTGGTAAAATCCGATTTCACCCGGAACACTTCAGATATCCAAATATAGGCTTCCAATATATCAATATTCATGTCTCGACCATTTCGAGACTCCTCGTCATGGCCGTGATTACATTTGGGACTCCGAACAACCTTCGTTACATCAAAACTCATAAACTCATAATATAACCGTCATCGAAACTTTAAGCGTGCGGACCCTACGGGTTCGAGAACTATGTAGACATGACCGAGACACGTCTCTGGTCAATAACCAATAGTGGAACCTGGATGCTCATATTGGCTCCCACATATTCTACGAAGATCTTTATCAGTCAGACCGCATAACAACATACGTTGTTCCCTTTGTCATCGGTATGTTACTTCCCCGAGATTCGATCGTCGGTATCTCAATACCTAGTTCAATCTCATTACGGGCAAGTCTCTTTACTCGTTCCGTAATACATCATCCCGCGACTAACTCATTAGTTGCAATGCTTGCAAGCCTTATAGTGATGTGCATTAGCGAGTGGGCCCAGAGATACCTCTCCGATAATCGGAGTGACAAATCCTAATCTCGAAATACGCCAACCCAACAAGTACCTTTGGAGACACCTATAGAGCACCTTTAGTCACGTTGTGATGTTTGGTAGCACACAAAGTGTTCCTCTGGTAAATGGGAGTTGCATAATCTCATAGTCATAGGAACATGTATAAGTCATGAAGAAAGCAATAGCAACATGCTAAACGATCAAGTGCTAAGCTAACGGAATGGGTCAAGTCAATCACATCATTCTCCTAATGATGTGATCCCTTTAACCAAATGACAACTCTTTCTCTATGGCTAGGAAACATAACCATCTTTAATCAACGAGCTAGTCAAGTAGAGGCATACTAGTGACACTCTGTTTGTCTATGTATTCACACATGTATCATGTTTCCGGTTAATACAATTCTAACATGAATAATAAACATTTATCATGATATAAGGAAATAAATAATAACTTTATTATTGCCTCTAGGGCATATTTCCTTCAATCTCCCACTTGCACTAGAGTCAATAATCTAGTTCACATTACCATGTGATTTGACACCAATAGTTCACATCACCATGTGATTAACACCCATAGTTCACATCGTCATGTGACCAACACCCAAAGGGTTTACTAGAGTCAATAATCTAGTTCACATCGCTATGTGATTAACACCCAAAGAGTACTAAGGTGTGATCATGTGTTTCTTGTCAGAGAAGTTTAGTCAACGGGTCTGCCACATTCAGATCCATATGTATTTTGCAAATTTCTATGTCAACAGTGCTCTGCACGGAGCTACTCTAGCTAATTGCGCCCAATTTCAATATATATCCAGATTGAGACTTAGAGTCATCTGGATCAGTGTCAAAACTTGCATCGACGTAACCCTTTACAACGAACCTTTTTGTCACCTCCATAATCGAGAAACATATCCTTATTCCACTAAGGATAATTTTGACCGCTGTCCAGTGATATACTCCTAGAACACTATTGTACTCCCTTGCTTAACTTAGTGTAGGGTATACAATAGATCTGGTACACAACATGGCATACTTTATAGAACCTATGGCTGAGGCATAGGTAATGACTTTCATTCTCTTTCTATCTTCTGCCGTGGTCGGGCTTTGAGTCTTACTCAATTTCACACCTTGTAACACAGGCAAGAATTCTTTCTTTGACTGTTCCATTTTGAACTACTTCAAAAAACTTGTCAAGGTATGTACTCATTGAAAAAACTTATCAAGCATCTTGATCTATCTCTATACATCTTGATGCTCAATATGTAAGGAGCTTCACCAAGGTCTTTCTTTGAAAAGCTCCTTTCAAACACTCCTTTATGCTTTGCAGAATAATTCTACATTATTTCCGATCAACAATATGTCATTCACATATACTTATCAGGAATGTTGTAGTGCTCCCACTCACTTTCTTGTAAATACAGGCTTCACCGCAAGTTTGTATAAAACTATATGCTTTGATCAACTTATCAAAGCGTATATTCCAACTCCGAGATGCTTGCACCAGTCCATAGATGGATCGCTGGAGCTTGCATATTTTGTTAGCACCTTTAGGATTGACAAAACCTTCTGGTTGCGTCATATAAAACTCTTTTAATAAATGCATTAAGGAATGCAGTTTTGTTTATCCATTTGCCAAATTTCATAAAATGCGGCAAATGCTAACATGATTCGGACAGACTTAAGCCTAGATACGAGTGCGAAATTCTCATCGTAGTCAACACCTTGAACTTGTCAAAAACCTTTTGCGACAATTCTAGCTTTGTAGATAGTAACACTACTATCAGCGTCTGTCTTCCTCTTGTAGATCCATTTATTTTCTATGGCTTGCCGATGATCGGGCAAGTCAACCAAAGTCCACACTTTGCTCTCATACATGGATCCCATCTCAGATTTCATGGCCTCAAACCATTTTGCGGAATCTGGGCTCATCATCGCTTCCTCATAGTTCGTAGTTTCGTCATGGTCTAGTAACATGACTTCCAGAAAGGATTACCGTACCATTCTGGCGCAGATCTTACTCTGGTTGACCTACGAGGTTCGGTAGTAACTTGATCTGAAGTTACATGATCATCATCATTAGCTTCCTCACTAATTGGTGTAGAAGTCACAGGAACAGATTTCTGTGATGAACTACTTTCCAATAAGGGAGCAGGTACAGTTACCTCATCAAGTTCTACTTTCCTCCCTCTCACTTCTTTCGAGAGAAACTCCTTCTCTAGAAAGGATCCATTCTTAGCAACAAATTTCTTTCCTTCGGATCTGTGATAGAAGGTGTACCCAAGTGTCTCCTTTGGGTATCGTATGAACACACACTTCTCTGATTTGGGTTTGAGCTTATCAAGATGAAACTTTTTCACATAAGCATCGCAACTCCAAACTTTAATAAACGACAGCTTAGGTTTCTTGCTAAACCACAGTTCATACGGTGTCGTCTCAACAGATTTCGATGGTGCCCTATTTAACGTGAATGCAGCTGTCTCTAATGCATAACCCGAAAAAGATAGTGGTAAATCAGTAAGAGACATCATAGATTGCACTATATCCAATAAAGTACGGTTATGACGTTCGGACACACCATTACGCTGTGGTGTTCCAGGTGGCATGAGTTTGTGAAACTATTCCACATTGTGTTAATTGAAGACCAAACTCGTAACTCAAATATTTGCCTCTGCGACCAGATCGTAGGAACTTTATTTTTCTTGTTACGATGATTTTCCACTTCACTCTGAAATTCTTTTGGACTTTTCAAATGTTTCAGATTTATGTTTCATCAAGTAGATATACCCATATATGCTCAAATCATCTGTGAAGGTGAGAAAATAACGATACCCGCCGCGAGCCTCAACACTCATCGGATCACATACAACAGTATGTATTATTTCCAATAAGTCAGTTGCTCGCTCCATTATTCCGGAAAACAGAGTCTTAGTCATCTTGCCCATAAGGCATGGTTCGCAAGCATCAAGTGATTCATAATCAAGTGATTCGAAAATCCCATCAATATGGAGTTTCTTCATGTGCTTTACACCAATATGACCTAAACGGCAGTGCCACAAATAAGTTGTACTATCATTATTAACTTTGCATCTTTTGGCTTCAATATTATGAATATGTGTATCACTACGATCGAGATCCAACAAACCATTTTATTGGGTGTATGACCGTAGAAGGTTTTATTCATGTAAACTGAACAACAATTACTCTCTAATTTAAATGAATAACCGTATTGCAACAATCATGATCAAATCATATTCATGCTCAACGCAAACACCAAATAACACTTATTTAGTTTCAACACTAATCCCGAAAGTATAGGGAGTGTGCGATGATGATCATATCAATCTTGGAACTACTTCCAACACACATCATCACCTTGCCCTTTACTATTTTCTGTTTATTCTGCAACTCCCGTTTCGAGTTACTACTCTTAGCAACTGAACTAGTATCAAATGTCGTGGGGTTGCTATAAACACTAGTAAAGTACACATCAATAACATGTATATCCAATATACCTTTGTTCACTTTTCCATCCTTCTTATCCACCAAATACTTGGGGCAGTTCCGCTTCCAGTGACCAGTCCCTTTGCAGTAGAAGCACTTAGTCTCAGGCTTAGGACCAGACTTGGGCTTATTCACTTGAGCAGCAACTTGCTTGCCATTCTTCTTGAAGTTCCCCTTCTTCCCTTTGCCCTTTTCTTGAAACTAGTGGTCTTGTCAACCATCAACACTTGATGTTTTTCTTGATTTCTACCTTCATCGATTTCAGCATCACGAAGAGCTTGGGAATCGTTTCCGTAATCCCTTGCATACTATAGTTCATCACGAAGTTCTACTAACTTGGTGATGGTGACTAGAGAATTATGTCAATCACTATCTTATCTGGAAGATTAACTCCCACTTGATTCAAGCGATTGTAGTACCCAGACAATCTGAGCACATGCTCACTGCTTGAGCTATTCTCCTCCATCTTTTAGCTATAGAACTTGTTGGAGACTTCATATCTCTCAACTTGGGTATTTGCTTGAAATATTAACTTCAACTCCTGGAACATCTCATATGGTCCATGACGTTCAAAACGTCTTTGAAGTCCCGATTCTAAGCCGTTAAGCATGGTGCACTAAACTATCAAGTAGTCATCATATTGAGCTAGCCAAACATTCATAACGTCTGCATCTGCTCCTGCAATAGGTCTGTCACCTAACGGTGCATCAAGAACATAATTCTTCTGTGCAGCAATAAGGATAAACCTTAGATCACAGACCAAGTCCGCGTCATTGCTACTAACATCTTTCAACATAGTTTTTCTCTAGGAACATATCAAAATAAACGGGGAGCAATATCGCGAGCTATTGTTCTACAACATAGTTATGCAAATACTATCAGGACTAAGTTCATGATAAATTAAAGTTCAATTGATCATATTACTTAAGAACTCCCACTTACATAGATATCCCTCTAATCATCTAAGTGATCACGTGATCCAAATCAACTAAACCATAACCGATCATCACGTGAAATGTAGTAGTTTTCAATGGTGAACATTACTATGTTGATCATATCTACTATATGATTCACGCTCGACCTTTTGGTCTCAGTGTTCTGAGGCCATATCTACATATGCTAGGCTCGTCAAGTTTAACCTGAGTATTCTGCGTGTGCAAAAATGGCTTGCACCCGTTGTAGATGGATGTAGAGCTTATCACACCCGATCATCATGTGGTGTCTGGGAACGACGAACTTTGGTAACGATGCATACTCAAGGAGAACACTTTTATCTTGAAATTTAGTGAGAGATTATCTTATAATGCTACCGTCAATCAAAGCAAAATAAGATGCATAAAAGATAAACATCACATGCAATCAATATAAGTGATATGATATGGCCATCATCATCTTGTGCTTGTGATCTCCATCACCGAAGCATCATCATGATCTCCATCGTCACCGGCATGACACCATGATCTCCATCATCTTTATCTATATCAATGTGTCGTCACATGGTCGTCTCGCCAACAATTGCTCTTGCAACTATTGCTATCGCATAGCGATAAAGTAAAGCAATTATTTGGCGCTTGCATCTTATGCAACAGAGAGACAACCATAAGGCTTTTGCCAGTTGCTAATAACTTCAACAAAACATGATCATCTCATACAATAACTTATATCTCATCAGTCTTGACCATATCACATCACAACATGCCCTGCAAAAACAAGTTAGACGTCCTCTACTTTGTTGTTGCAAGTTTTACGTGGCTACTACGGGCTAAGCAAGAACCGTTCTTACCTACACATCAAAACCACAACGATAGTTTGTCAAGTTGGTGCTGTTTTAACCTTCGCAAGGGCTGGGCATAGCCACAGTCGGTTCAACTAAAGTTGGAGAAACTGACACCCGCCAGCCACCTGTGTGCAAAGCACGTCGGTAGAACCAGTCTCGCGTAAGCGTACGCATAATGTCGGTCCGGGCCCCTTCATCCAACAATACCGCCGAACCAAAGTATGACATGCTGGTAAGCAGTTTGACTTATATCGCCCACAACTCACTTGTGTTCTACTCGTGCATATGAAATCTACGCATAAAACCAGGATCAGATGCCACTGTTGGGGAACGTAGTAATTTCAAAAAAATTCCTACGCACACGCAAGATCATGGTGATGCATAGCAACGAGAGGGAAGAGTGTGTCCACGTACCCTCGTAGACCAAAAGCAGAAGCGTTAGCACAATGCGGTTGGTGTAGTCGTACGTCTTGACGATCCAACCGATCAAGTACCGAACGCACGACAACTCCAAGTTTAGCACACGTTCAGCCCGATGACGTCCCTCGAACTCTGATCCAGCCGAGTGTTGAGGGAGAGTTTCGTCAGCATGACGGCGTGGTGATGATGATGTTCTACCAACGCAGGGCTTCGCCTAAGCACCGCTACAATATTATCGAGGTGGACTATGGTGAGGGGGGCACCGCACATGGCTAAAAGATCAACTGATTAATTGTTGTGTCTCTAGGGTGCCCCCCTGCCCCGTATATCAAGTAGCAAGGGGGGAGGTGCGGCCGGTCAGGAGGGGGCGCGCCAGGAGGAGTCCTACTCCAGCCGGGAGTAGGACTCCCTCCCTTTTCCTTGTTGGATTAGGAGTGGAGGGGGAAAGAGGAGGGAGAGAGGAAGGAAAAGGGGGGCACCACCCCCCTCTCCTTGTCCTATTCGGACTAGGGGGAGGGGCACGCGGCCCTGCCCTGGCCGCCTCTCCTCTTCTCCACAAAGGCCCACTGTGGCCCATTAAGCCCCCGGGGGGTTCCGGTAACCCCTCGGTAGTGTGGTAAAATCCAGATTTCACCCGGAACACTTCTGATATCCAAATATAGGCTTCCAATATATCAATCTTCATGTCTCGACCATTTCGAGACTCCTCGTCATGTCCGTGATCACATCCGGGACTCCCAACAACCTTTGCTGGTCGGGACCACAGGTGAACGACTTGGAGCGCGGTGGCTCGCCAGTTGCCACAGATCGAGTAGCCACGTTTAAAATATCACTTTTTAGCGGGGTTAAGAGTTCCGATTTTCAATGGCGCGTTATAAGTAGTAAGTAGTTCTTAGAACGATTGGTATGGAGCGAAAATGGAATTCATAGTACTACGTACCTCCTTGGCGTATGGTTGTATGGTTTTTTTGTGATGGAGGTTGTATGGGTTTATGTTGTGAGATGTTGAACCTGGTAGTTCTAGGGAAAATACTATGGTTTAGATTTAGATGCTGGTTTTATTTAATGAAAATCAGAAGGGGAAACCCTTCTTCGATTAAAAAACTACTACCTCCATTTTGGTTTACTAGTCCCCATCGTACTTTAAGTCAAAGTTTGTCCATGAACTTTACTTGTAAAATGTGAATGGAAAACGAGATTTTGTTATACCTGAACAAAAAAGGACTGGAGGGAGTGATTGCTCTGACACGGACGGGACCTCTCATAGCGTAGGCATTGAACCGGCGCGCCGGCCAAGAGGGCCGCACTCGCTGCAGGCCCGACTGAGCACGCCTCCTCGCCGCGTGCAACCAGCTTAAGACTGCCCCGCTTGCCTTCATTGAATCCATGCGTGTGCCGGAAGCACGTCCTTCCGTGAGCCGGCAGGCATTTTAGAACACAAAAATGACTAAAATATAATTAATTTACGCATGGTCTTGACTTGTTGTGCTCGCACTGGTAGCAGGAACTAGTAGAGGATTTTCTTTATTTATAACTCTCCTAACATTTTTTTGGTTTTGAAGTGAATCATGGTTGTGGACATTATGTATGAATGTGCAGATATCTGTGAACATGAGTTTGATGTGGAAGTTGAACTTGGAATGTCGGGCTTGCGCGTGAACTATACCATGTCCAATGCTTCGTCTGTTATTGTTTGGAAAGTAATTGCTGCTATTACATGACCCAAAAAAAACATTTTGTGCCACATCAGTAGATGCACGGACATCACAATAGGCATGCTGACTGGATAAACATTTGAACCTAGCTATTATGAAGGAAATTTTTTATTGACAACATTTTTAGATAACAGGAGCCGCCTAGCCTACTCTACCTCTGCTAGCTTATTTCTGGCTTCTTCCATCTCTTCTTTGGCTTGGGTGAAGAGAGCATCTATTTGCTCTTTTCGCTTCTTCAGGAACTCAGCTACATTCTCAAGGGCTGCTGCATGCTTTCTTTCAGCCTTTACTAGTGCCACGAGGACACGAACAGCTGACGACTCCACCTGGCTTGTGTGTAATCCAGCATCATCTGGGAATTTGCACCTTGTGTCTAATCCAACATCATTAGGGAGCTGGCACCTTGTGTGTAATCCAGCCTCATTTTGGAAACATGATCTCGAGGTTGACCATACTTCCCTCCTCGCAGGAACTGCATCCTGACATGAAGTTACTTCTTTTTTAGATCAATACTCAGAGCAACCTAGATCCATTTAGTAGAAGCCAGATAAACATAACTCGGAGAAGTGAATTCAAAAGGAAAAAATAAATAAAAATAGACTACAAGGTGAGAACACCCACTTCCTACATCAAGCTAAAAACGAAAGGATTAGGACGATTAAGACTCTTCTTATTACACATCGAAGAACACCACGCTTAAGAGAAATAGAAACTAGAACATATACACATCAAAGAACACGAGGCTACACGAAAGTAATTGAAAGGGTGTTACTTACCAAAGCTCGTTTTACAGGTTCGGTGCAGCTCCTCTTTAACTTGCCACGCTCCTTGAAGATGTCCTGAATATCCCATGTTTGGTCTTCATTGCTCCTCTGCATGTTCGCACTCATGGTTTTAAAATCTCAACATGGCAAGAAAAATATACTACTAGTAATACTCACGCATCTTGTGGGCAACATTAAAGCACTCATCTACCATGTTAGAGCATCTCCAACAAGATAAACTACTCATACAAATGCATCTTGATGCGTGCAACGCATGGGAATTTTGCTAGTTCTAAAAACCTTTCCATCATTTGCCACACTACTGGTTGCAGATGAAAAACCTACCCAAGCACAGCGCGATATAGGAGCGACGCACAATTACAAGCTGATATTCTATTGGACAATGGAGGCTATAACCAGTTACTTTTACGGGAACAATAGCACCCAGGAAATTTGAAGGGTAGGTATGAACAAAATTGGAACTGCACATGTACTGCTAAGTGATTCAATACACACATTACCAATCGAGGAGGAGAACGATGGTCGCGGCGGCCTCTGTGAGTCATGGTCGGCAACGAGAGTCAGTTCATTGTCCACGATGGTGGTACTTCTGCGCTTGGCGTCGGCTTCCGAGAAGCCACTACTAGAAAAACCGCTACTAATGGTGCACCTAATTTGGCCATTAATGGCGCATCACCGGTGCGCCATTACTAGCACGCCATTAGTAATTTTTAATAATGGCGCACCACTGGTGCGCCATTAGTATAGGCCACGGTGCGCCATTAGTATGCCTCCAAGGGGCCATGTATACCCAGGTGCTTTGGCATACTAATGGCGCACGACAACGAGATGCGCCATTAGTATTTTTGAATTTTGAAGGCGGGAAAATAGTAGTGGCGCACCGTCTAACCCCCACGGTGCACCATTGCTATTTTTGAATTTTGAATTTGGATCTGGATCATGATTTTTTTGCCCATTTTTTGCTAGTTTTTTTTGCTCGTTTTTTGGCACGATATTATTTCAAATTTTGTTCCTGTTTTTGGATCTTGTACGTTCTTTTGCCGTGTTCTTTTGCCGGAGAGGAGTTCGCCAGAGAGGAGGAGGAGGAAGAGGAGGAGGTCACCGGAGAGGCGCTCGCCTACATCGCCGGAGAGGAGGAGGAGGTCGCAAGAGAGGAGTTCACCGAAGCATCGGAGAGGAGGAAGGAGAAACCATGAGGGAATGGGAGGAGAGGAGGGAGGAGGAGCTCACCGGAGAGGAGGGAGGAGAAACCGTGAGGGGAGGGGAGGAGAGGAGGGAGGAGGAGGTTCCCGGAGAGGAGGAGGTCGCCGGAGAGGAGGAGGAGGAGGTCGCCGGAGAGGAGAAGGAGGTCACCGGAGAGGAGGAGGGTAGTATGATGGAGGAGAGAAGGGAAGATGGAGTGGAGGAGAGGAGGAGATGGAGTGGAGGAGACGAGAGGAGGAGATGGAATGGAGGAGAGGTGTGGAGTGGAGGAGGTGCGCCCAGCCATATATACGACATAGTAATGGCGCACCATGGGCAGGTGCGCCATTAGTAATTTTTTTTTATTTTTTTGACTAATTTTGAATTTTGAAGGCGGTAAGATACTAATGGCGCACCGTGGGCAGGTGCTCCATTAGTAACTTTTTTTTATTTTGTTGACTTATTTTGAATATTGAAGGCGGGAAGATATTAATGGCGCACCATGGGCTGGTGCGCCATTAGTATCTTTTTTCTGTTAGGTTTTTGAGGATTTTAAAAATGTTTAACGGGGTTCCCGCGTTAAATTTGGATGTAACTTTTCGAGTAGATGATTTTTCATATAAAAAACTTTTTCATCCGAGTTAGTATGCAAAAGTTATGCCCATTTTTACAAATTCTCGAGAGATTTTGCAAATGAAGTCGAAATTCATATTCGCAAATTTTCCCAACAACTAGACCACATATCACATGGAAAACTTATTTTCTTTTATTTTTTTGACATTTTCATCATTTTCTTTTATTTTTTTAAAACTGAAAAGGCGATCCACAGGGGGGGGTGCATTCGGTGGAAGTGGTGGCCAAGTTACTAATGGCGCACCGTGGCATGGTGCGCCATTACTAGTAATGGCGCACCACTCCCACGGTACGCGATTAGTAGTTTTGAAAAAAAATTAAAAATTTTCAAAAAAATTTTTTTTACTAATGGCGCACCGTGGATGTGGTGCGCCATTACTAGTTCAACTAGTAATGGCGCACCACTCCCACGGTGCGCCATTAGTAGTTTTGAACAAATTTTTTTAAATTTTTTTTACTAATGGCGCACCCGCGGTGTGGTGCGCCATTAGTATTTGGACACTAATGGCGTACCAACACATGGTGCGCCATTAGTATATAGTAATGGCGCACCACATGTCTGGTGCGCCATTAGTGTCAATTCCATCTACAACCCTTTTCCTATTAGTGAGCAGATCCGAGATCGTGGAAGAAGATTCCGAGGAAGAGGCTCCGTGTACGATGAGGACGGTGGACCGGATCCAGTGCGGCGTATGAGGTCGTCGATGAGGCAGATGCGCTGCGGTGGACGAGTGCACCGATGTAAAGGGGAGGAGCACGAAGGCTGCGGTGCCAGGGAGAAGTCTATTTTGCGGTGGGGATAGAAATCGGGGAGTATTCAGGTGTACTACTCTAGGTGCCGGGGTGGGGTTGGCTGGGTAGGGTGAACCTGAAGTTACGAAAATAGCCCCCTACCAAGCGTCATCCGTAGGCCTATTCCGAAGGCTATGATGGTAACTTCCCACTGCTCGAATCAGGGTCGCGGGAGATTTTCCCACCGACCTCAAAATTTTGTGACACTAGACTCCCCGTGTGACGTGTTGAGTGATTCGGCTAAGCAACTAGTGAGTAGTAGTAGTAAACTCTGCATATTAGGTTTGACCGAAGTCAAACTTCCTAAAGTTTGACCAAGTTTATAGAAAAATATAAACATTTACCATAACAAATATGTATGATGTGAAAGTACATCCAATAATGAATCTAATGGTATTTATTTGTTATTGTATATGTTAATATTTTTTGTTATAAGCTTTCTGAGAGTTTACAAAACTTGACTTTGACCAATGCTAATACGCGGACTTAAATAAAAAGGGAGGGAGTACACATTTGTTTTCTTAGTTTGTAGTGATCTAATCATTTGTTGAAATTGTGAAATAAATATATTAGGCTATTGACTTCGAATGTAATGGTCTATACAATTCAATAGTTACAATCATTGTCGAATCCCAAGATGTATCCAAGGTCTATAGTACTTCACAACATGCTCAAACTCACATAATCCCAGTCAAATGAGAATCTAAATGCATTTCATAGTTATTACTTTGTAGGATGCAACAAGAACAACCATAACTCTACATCAACCATTATAGAAGCAACATTTTGACATATCCCAATGTGTGAATGAAACGTGCAGAGAGAGCTTTTGAAGATGGAGCAGATAGGGCGGGAAAGATTGTATGTATGTGGACGAGAGAGTAGGAGACAAACCTAAAGAGACAGAGAGGGAGAGATAGAGAGAGAAAGAGAGAGGAAGAAGTTAGGTCTGTGAGAAAGATGCGCACATGTAATATACATGAGAAGCGTGTGCATCTGGATTCTGTATACATGGAAGGAGAAGAGACAACATGCTTTATGAGAGAGCAGGAAAAACATGGACGAGAGGGGAAGGATCTCGTGGGTTGAGGGATTTATAATTTTGTGCGGGGGAGACAGGGATTGGTAATTTTGTGCAAGAGAGAGAGAGAGAGAGGATGGGGGGAGGAGTTAGTCAGCCGTCGTCACATCACCCTGCTTCCAAATGACCCCGCATTCTCTAGCGTGGTGTGGTCGCTGTCTTCGACCTGCTCGTCGCCCTCTTTGAAGATTGAGGTGTTGTGCATGTTGGGTTGCAAAGAAGCACAAGCGAGAGTGGTCGCTGTATAACCTTGGATGGGGAAGAATTGTGTGCTCGGGGGAGTGTGTGTGTGTTGTGCTGCGTGTGTCTCTGTGTGTGTGTGTGTGTCAGATGTTGAGAGAAAACAAACCTCAGGAGAGAAATGGGTATTCACGAAGATATTGTGTGGGCCTTGAGGTGGGCAGGGGCCGGGTGAGGGTGTCAAAATGTGTGCGTTGATGCATATGTTGCATGCGACCGTGCGAGGGACGGACGAATCGAGAGAGATGGTTGTTGTGTTATGGATGCTCCTCTCTTTGTCTCTCTCTCTCTCTCTCACACACACACACACAAGTAAACTAGAAGACCGTTCTCTCATGTATACACAACGTATCGGCATCTGTCTATGTCTCACTCATGCATGATCATTTGCACATTCACACCTCTCTATGTCTGTATCACACGCACACCGTCTCCACATTGCCCTTCCGCCACAACACACATATGGACACATACACACGTTCTCTCTCAGTCACACACACAAAATCAGTATTAAAAAAAACTAGGGCGCACCTAAAACGTCCAAATCCAAATAAACATGAACTTGAGCTAAATTCAAATATATGGAAATATTGCAGCGTCAAGAACTTTCACAGGAAAAAAAAGTTGAGTAATATTCGAGGATTGTTTTCACACACACACAAAAAGGTTCGGTGGATGTCCTTTGAGCGCGACATGGTGACGCACCGTTCGATCGACCGCGCGGCCGCGGTTCATGCGCTTGCACAGGATTCTGTATCGTGGCTGTGCTACTAACTAATAAAAGCGCTGCCTAAGTCTAATGTTTACGTGTACTAGTATGGTTTTCTTTTAAGTTTGACCAACCTTATATTTAAAACTAAAGTAAGCTCCCACACGCGCACTCATCAATATGCCGCCGCCGCCGTTGCGCATGCCGGCGCCCGCCTGCTCCGGCCAACAATTTCTCGCCCATGACCGCCGTGTGGCCCCCATCCCCGTGCCATGAAGCCGAAGGCTTGCCCGCTCACGTCGTCTGCAGTCCCTCCTCGCGATGCCGCCGTGCTGCCAAGCACGCGAGCAGCTGGTGGAGCCGCGTCTATGCACGCAGCATACGAAGAGGAGGACGAGCGCGTGCTCCAGCACGCCGGCGAGGAGGAACTAGCGTGTCATTGTCGTCTCCACCCGCGCGGAGGAGGCACGCATGGTGGTTGTCACGGTGGAAGCTGGTCGCGCGCGCGTCGAGCCCGCAAACCAGGTGCGGACGCGGAATCTACCTTCGAGACCTTGAATGCCACGTGGATCCTGCAATCTGAAGGAGGAATTTGGGTCAGTCGACTCATGTGAGCCGTTTGATGCAACATGGATGGCTAGAAGGGCTTCTTGCACCTCTTCTGTCGTCTTCTTCCTTTGCTCCATCGAACTTGTTTCACAAATCGACTGACCCAAATTATACTACTAGTACGAACGTATTAAGTAAAGTAGGAACACGAAGATACGAGCAGTAGTACCAACTGCAAGAAGAACAGTAGTAAGACATAGTACTAGTACTACTGTACGTACTAAAGAGTTCAAATAATGAGAAAGAACATAAACATAGTTCTGCTGGAGCCTCAGCACAACACACCCTTGAAAATAAACTAATAAGCAACTAGTCCGCTTGACACTTCAGTAGAACCAGCATGAGCGATGGCACTGCCACCTACTTGGAGTCCGAGTCCACGTCCTTGACTTCGTCCTCGTCCCTCTTCCTCTTCCTCTTCGCCGACGCTTCTTTGCTTGAACCGAACACTGGGCTCTGCTTCTTCATCCAACCCTTGTAGATATTTAAACAAAGGTAGGCATCCATTGCTGCGTACAGGATGTGATCTTCATCTAATGTCTTCGACTCCCATGCATGATGAAACTCGTGATGAGGCTTTGTTCAGTTTAGCGTATGAAGGATCAATCAAGGCTGCTGCCAGGGTCAGCATTGAAGGTTTAGAGGAGGACACCAGGCTTGCCTTCTGGAGATCGAAGGGCTGGCCTACAACGAGACCTATCCGACGCAGGACATCACTGTCGTTCTTAAAGCCTACAGTAACAAATTTCACTCTTTTGTCCTTGAGGAAGTTCTTAAATAACTGGCACTCAACGTCGGCATGGCATATGTGGTAGACCAAGCAAACGTTATGTACGCAAACCTAGATCATGGCGGGCTTCTTCCTCTCTTCGTCCTTTAGATCCTTCTCTCGTCCTAGGACTATGGTGTACTGTCGTGACCGGTTTTTCTGGACATAAATTTCCAGAAAAATGGCCGTCGAGCTCATCAGCCCCAGGATTACTGTTAGCTGATAAGGCACCAACTTGTTACAGAAATTCCAAGCAAAGGTACAAAATATGTAGTACAAGAACATTGTGGCCTATGAGTACAACAAATGGTTTCTAGTGGTTGAGGGCGGAAGCGGTTTGTGGATCACCACGATCTATGGGACTCCATTTCCCACGGGAACAGCTGACCAGGTTAACTCCTATCTTCGCGAGGCTGCTATCACCGCTACTTAGGTTCCGAGGCTGTCGTCCAATACTCCTATCCAAGCAAGTAATCTGGCCAAGACAATAGCCAGAGACAAGCCAGTGAGTACTTTGAATGTACTCGCAAACATTAAGAACACAGGTATAATATAACCATTGATAATCATGCTTTGCAATATTCTTATGCTCACTTAGTTAGTCATGAAAATAAATATCTTGATGCTTGCAAGCAGATTATTCATATGCAACCGGAAATTTATGCAATGACCAAATAAAAATAAGGTGTGCCGATCGGATGTCTGAAGCGACGTCTCGAAAGGATAGTGAAAAAGAGTATGCCACAGTCGGGCGTCTCAGCGACACCACATAAAGGGCTTTAAAAGAAATACCACAGTCGGGCGTCTAAGCGACACCACATAAAGGGCTTTAAAAGAAATGCCACAGTCGGGCGTCTGAGCGACACCACATAAAGGGCTTTAAAAGAAATACCATAGTCGGGCGTCTGAGCGACACCACATAAAGGGCTTTATAAAAAAAGAAATTATCACAGTGAATACCCAAGAGGTGGTACCGTCCCAGGGATATTCATTATTTCAAATCATGCAAAACGGTTAGTCCATATAGATAATAACAATCATAACCATCATACATCACAAATCGTAATCAATAATCGAGTTTTAGTGGTTTCTCCTCCGAAGACCGACACTAAGACCGACACTTGACCCATCCCAGACTGTAATCCTTAACCATGGACACGGCTATTCGAATAGGTTTAATATCTCTGCAGAGGGTGTACTCTTTACCCACGAGTAACGGATTCCTTTAGTCCATCGGGACTAATTCCGTCTACGGTCTTTTAATTGAAAACACACCTGACTTGCACACACCAGCTCAACTCACCGGTGTCTGGAATCACCCACGACACCTGTCAAGCAAACTCTAAGTGGGGAGGCTACAACCTCGACGTAGCATGGGATCAAATTTCTATTCGCGCGCTCTAAGGGGTATCCCCCTCTCGGTCCCAACCGGATACACCCATGCCCCCGGACCAGGTGGCACGCCTACCGGATGCAGCCGGTATCTTCCACCATGGCCTCTCTGTACAGTGTGTGCCAAGACAAGGGTTAACAACTTACTGAACCATACCCTCCTACGGTAGGGACTAGTGGCAGTACGAAACAAGTATGGGGGTTACCGGAACAAGACTTGATCTATGGCCGACTCAGGAGGCTTATAAGAGTTCCCTGCATGGTTAGCGCAACAAAAATACTTCAACCAACAAATCACCACTCAATATACCTTACCATGCCATACCGGATGTAACCGTCCCGACGGAGACCGGCGACAAGCTCACACCTACCCAAGGCAGAGGCTTTCGCGGATTCCTTACCGGCATGCATGTAAGGCACATGAAGGTGATTGCCATCACACGGGTATGCTCATTTCCAACAGCAAGGAAATCCACATAATGCATCCATGCAAAAGATCATATCACATGAAATAACACTACTCCGAAATGAGGTGGTATTTAATAAACGTGTCAATCATCACACCAACATATTATTCCGGGGTTCAGAATGCTTGCCTTAAAGGTGTGGAGAGGTGGGGGTGCTCTCCAAAACTCTTTGGAAGTTTTTCTTCTCTTCCAAAATCCTATTTTCAAAAAAAAATGCAAACAACACATATTTCAAAAACAACACAAAAAGTTGTTTGGAAAAATTTCAAATAAATCTTAAAATAAACTAGACAGAATTTGAGAGATGTAGGAAAAAGAATTAATTCATTTGGAGTTATATTTAAAAAGTTACAGCCGGTCAAAGTTTAGTCAAATCTGTTTTTAAAATAAAGATATAAAAGAAAACGATTCGGACAGAATACGCTTTCGGTGTAGGGGAGACGTACTGTGGGGTTTACGCTTCCACTTAAACACGTGGACGGCGCGGGTGCCACTGACAGTGGGTCCAGGGGGCCCACTAGTCAGGTTTGACTAGTCCTTCTCCCTCTCCTTCCTCTGTCCCGAGCGGAGGCGGAGCTCCGGCGATCGTTGCCGGCGACTGGCGGCTCCTCTCGGTGTTTCGAAGGGGGGGGGATGGATCCGCCATTCTAGGGCGATCCTCCTGGTGGTCGCCAGGCAGGTGGGGGCGGCGGGAGCTGCCGGCGGCGAGCTTCGCGGCGGAAGAGGCTTCGGGAGCGGGGTGATTTTTAGGCCACGGTGGTTCCCGATCAAAATTGAGTAGGGGGTTGGGTTTGTGGGAGGAAGAGGAGGTTTCTGGTGAAGAGAACGAAGCGGGGGAAGCCTTGGTGGCGCCGGAACGGCCGGGGCAGTGGCAGCGGCAGGAGTTGCCGGAGACGGGGAAGAAAGCTTCCCTGGGTCGAATGCGAGCTAGGGGAGCGCCATACGGGTGGCCTGAGGTCGCTTGCGTGCTCGGGGGAGTTCGGGGACCTCTTTTATAGCTCGACGAGGTCGGTGCTGCGGCGGTGGGGATAAGAACGGCGGCGAACCGCCTCTCTGTGCTGCAGGGCGACGTGGCGGCGACGAGTGCTAGTGGACAAGGCTGCGGATGAGCTCGGGCTGTTCAAGGGGCCAGGTGGCGAGCCGGGGTGGCTTGGGCGGCGCTGGATGGAGCAGCGGCTGTCGGCCAACGCCGGCGTGCCGCCAAAATGCTCTGGCGGTGGCGCTGTTGGTTGCCAGGGCGGCTTGGCGTGATGCCGTGAGGAGGGTAGCGCGTGGCGTGGTGCCGCAGAGCGAGCCAAAACCAGGGGGGCCAGCGTGTCGGCTCGGCAAGGTTCGTGCAATACGCGCGCTCTGGGCGCGTCCAGTGCACGCACGGAAGGTGTTCGACGCAATGCCGTGGCATGCTATAGGTCACAGGTGAGGTTGGCACGCAACAGGGCTAGGTTAGAGCTGGAGGGAAACTCAAGGGACAAGGTGGTCTGGTCAGGTGGTCAAGATCATAGTGCAAACAAAATCTCATGTCAAAACTGATCATGCCCACAGGGTGTTTGATAAAATGCTAAGGTCATCTAGGTAGTTCTTGGAGGGGTCAAATTCTCCAGATCAGTGTCTCTTTAGATGCAAGAGAGGGCGGTAAGGTTAGTTGGTGGAAAGCACAAACTTGCTAGTGCAAGTTTTGCAGAACTCCAAATCTGGACAGGAGGTGGATGGCATTATTTCATGAATCAAAAATATGCCAAAGGTTGCATGCTCCTGGACTTATGTGTTTAACAGGGAGGGCTATAAGCAGGAAGAGGAATCATGGATAACAGAGCAAGCAAAAATGTGGTTGCTGTACAAACCATCATGTTGGACCAGAATGAAGATGAGGTTGGAACACTCAAAACTTTTAAGGAACAACACTGGTTTTTTTGCATAAAGTTGAATCATATGTTGCTACTAACATCCCATAATTTTGGTGGAGGCTAGAAGCAAAGATTTAAATGGGTTGCTGTGCAAAACTGCTCACTGGTCCAGAGAGGGAAAACAGGTGCATAGCTCAATTTATTTTATGAAAAGGAGTTATTTTAGTATAAAAGTGTTTTAAAGACATCATATGACATCTCCAAATTTTGTTTGGAATTTTAAATGAATTTATCAAATGGTTGTAGTTCAAATATGGCCATTTAACTTGTAAAAACCATTTTCAAGAAAATAAAGAGCAAGCAAATTAATTATGTAAATTTGTTCTACTAATAAAATAAAAGTTTTTCTTGAGAGGTTTAAACAAGCCCAAAAACATATTTGAAAGGTTCTCTTTTTGGGGAAAAACTCCATAATGACCAAGGGAATAATGGTTCAAAAATAAAAGGGAGCTCAATAAAATTAAAGTTTTAATTCCTGGCAAAATTTTAATTAATAAAACAAGGTCAAAAATTTTGGGGTGTCACAATACTACCCCCCTTAAGAAAAATCTCGTCCTCGAGATTTGTTAAAAGCTGTATTAAGAAGAAAAATATGCAATAATATGTGGCTACAGTGAGAGGGCAATAAGTGGTGAAAAACCACAGTGAGAAAACTAGCGCTGCGTGGAAAAGAATCTACGGTTCGAGACAAAAACGTGAGATTTCTATACTGGATATAAATTTAGAATAATTTCTAAATTTAATTATGCGCTGGTCGTACCCGAGAGCATAGTGCTCTCTCTGGCTGACAGGTGGACCCAGGGCCCACTGTCGGCCTCTTCTTCTTCCTCTGTTCCTCTCCTCTTCCTCTCTCCCGCGCGTTTTCCCACGATTTCTCCACCGGCGACGTCTAGCGCGTAGGGCATCTAGGCCGTACCGCAGTAGTGCGCGGCGTGCTAGCTGCCGGGGCAGCGTACACTCACCTCGCGGGCCAGCGTGCTGTCGGCACTGCTCGCGGATTCGACTCCGAGCACCGGCGATCGGGCGACGAGCGGCGTTGTTGGACTCTGCCCACAGAACACCGAGCTCGAGCTACAAAACGGCTGAGGTGTCTCTTCCTCTCTCTTCTTCCTCACACCTAGCCTCGCTTCTCTTCCTCCTTCTTCCTCCATTTCTGCTTACAGGAGCTCGGGTGAGGCTCTAATGGCGGAGGCGATGCCGGACTGGTTCACGATCCTGATATGCGGAGGGCTGGCGACACTGCTGGGGCTCTTCGTGCTCCTGTGCGTGATGATCCTCGACGAGCGTGGTGATGCTGCTGCTCGGGTGTTGGCTCTCCGCGGTGGTGACGATCACGAGGAGTAGGTGGGGTGTGCCGGGTGCTAACTGTTGTTAGAGGGTGGTTAGCCAGATGTAACACTGTTGCAAAGTTTTTGTGAACAGTGTATGTGCTTGGTTGATGATGGTCGAGAGTCTGTGGTCGTTGTGCTGTGTGTAATAAAATAGTCCACGTCGTGAGAAGATGCAGAAGTAGCGGTTTAGCGAAAAGAAAACTTATTCCAGGATTAATTGCGGGGGAAAACAATAATGCAATAGGATCACTCATTAATAAAGATTTACTCAAAGCGCACACTCGGTTACCACGCACAAGTTACATCGGATAATTAAATGTTGCAACAAACTAAAATGTAGCAGCGACGTCTTATAGTGCAAAGGGTAGCTGGACGGGGTCTCGAGAGAATGTTTCTGGCACTGAGACACATTCTTCTTCTATCGGGGACAGTGGATTGACCAGTCGATGCATGTGTCTCTCCTGGTCGGGCCTTAGTGATCTGCCGATGGCGATCTGAGGATTTAAATCTGCGAGGCTCTAGAGATAACCCATCACGCGTTGGGTCAAACTCTCTTGAGCGATGACGTACTGGACAAGGTTGGCCAGGACGGGGTCTCTCTCGATTCGCATACCGGGAAACGATGTTACTCCTCCGGGCGTTGCACGGCTCGGGAAGTAGTAATACCCTCGTTCGCTGGCATAGGGCACCGCGAAACGAAGGCGGGCAAGTGCTTCGTAAGCCGCAGCTTCCACGGCCATTTGTGGGGTTGGCATAGATTTCCCCACGAAAGAGACCTCTGTTGGGTCTTGGTTTGAATTCACGGGAGGGATGTGCACTGCTGCCCAATATCTCGAGGTGGAAGGGGTGATCCTCGATTTGAACAGCTCGTACTGGGGTAGCTGGGTAGCGCCCATGGTACTGCAGGTAAAATCCCACAATATCTTGACAAAACTACCCGGGGTTGCATCTGGGGTTCTCAGGTAGATGCTGGGGGTCGGCATGGCAAGAAATGGTTGTGAGTATGGTGCACAAGATGATAAGTGTTTGGCAAGGTCACGCGGCGGCCTCTTTATAGCACCGGAGCTGGGTCATTTCTACCATGGTGAATGGTAACGAAACTTCCAGCTCTGTTCCGCGGGTCGAAGTCAATGCCACAGATACACATATTTCACCGAGGTGACGTGTAACTGTGGGGGTTGTCAGGAAGGCTTTTGGTAACTGTGCCAGGGGTAGCAATCTCACACTGGTATTGGGTGTTTAGACAAGGTTACTATTAAAGCAGAGGCATGACAACTAGCAGCGTTTATTCACAAGGCCACACAGTTACAAAGCGAGGGTACACTGAGACTTGATACAACTCGGGTTACTTGGTCTACCTCGTTTACATCCATGCGGGCGTGCCTTGTGGATGTTGAGGCTTCTCCACGGGTCTCGCCGTCGGAATTAACTGGAGTGGGTTGAGGGGCTGCAGGCTCGGGGTAGCGATGATGGCCATCTCGGGGATTGCTGGTCACCACTCCGTTGGAGTGTGTTCCCAAAATGCGACGTAGCACTTCTGGGGTTATCGCAACACCTTGGCCGATGGCTGGGGTAGACCTCAGGGGGTCGATCGGTTGTCCAAACAGCACGACTGGGTTGTCGGCGTTGGGCTCATCCTCTTCTCTCGCCGGGGCTTGACGAACCAGCTCTCCACGAGCTGCGATTAGATCAATAGTGACCTGATCGCACAGTTCCTCTAGTGCACTTACGTAGCGCACTAGGTGCAGTAATGCAGGATCTGTTTCGTGATCTCCGTTGGCAACTTGGGGTGGCCTACCGTACCCTTCGCGTCTGGGATAGTAGTGGAACAAGCGACAGTCAACTCTGGGCGACAAGTGCCGGAGATGAACTATAGCTTCTCGAGCAACTAGTTGGATGGCTTGTGGCTCAAAGGAAGTTGTTCTTCCGGTGAACCTGTAGGGGCGTTCGGGTGCGAGACCCCTACCGTAGATGTGTATAGTGGCCCAGAATTGACGGCTTTCACCGCTTACGGGCCCTTGGTACACAACATATTCTGGGGGCTCTTCTAACGCATAGGCACGACGGGTGAGGTTTGCGAGTATGGTCACAAAACCTCCAAGGTTGGTTGTTGTGGTCTCATGGTGCACGATAGGACCAGGCATTGCGGCTCGGTTTGGGATAGCGGCCGTGCTGTGCTGGGTTGAGGCTAGCGTGCCCTTTTTATAGGAAAAGGGGACGGAGTCTTCCTTCGCACGCTTGCGAGAAAGGACTATTTAGGGGGGGCGGTCACTGGCGCGTGATTGACGGCTATGGTGGTAGGTTGGGCACCGACTGCCAAAAGGTGTCGGGTCACTGTGGGGCTATCTTGCAGGAGAAGCTCGGCTGGGGTTTGGTTAAGGCTTGGTGGGTTGGTTTGCCTAGATTTATTGACCTGGCTAAGATAGGATTAGCCAATGGTCAGCCTGGCTCTGGTACCAAGTCTGTCGCGACCGGTTTTTCTGGACATAAATTTCCAGAAAAATGGCCGTCGAGCTCATCAGCCCCAGGATTACTGTTAGCTGATGAGGCACCAACTTGTTACAGAAATTCCAAGCAAAGGTACAAAATATGTAGTACAAGACCATTGTGGCCTATGAGTACAACAAATGGTTTCTTGTGGTTGAGGGCGGAAGCGGTTTGTGGATCACCATGATCTATGGGACTCCATTTCCCACGGGAACAGCTGACCAGGTTAACTCCTATCTTCGCGAGGCTGATATCACCGCTGCTTAGGTTCCGAGGCTGTCGTCGCAATACTCCTCTCCAAGCAAGTAATCTGGCCAAGACAATAGCCAGGGACAAGCCAGTGAGTACTTTGAATGTACTCGCAAACATTAAGAACACAGGTATAATATAACCATTGATAATCATGCTTTGCAATATTCTTATGCTCACTTAGTTAATCATGAAAATAAATATCTTGATGCTTGCAAGCAGATTATTCATATGCAACCGGAAATTTATGCAATGACCAAATAAAAATAAGGTGTGCCGATCGGATGTCTGAAGCGACGTCTCGAAAGGATAGTGAAAAAGAGTATGCCACAGTCGGGCGTCTCAGCGACACCACATAAAGGGCTTTAAAAGAAATACCACAGTCGGGCGTCTGAGCGACACCACATAAAGGGCTTTAAAAGAAATGCCACAGTTGGGCGTCTGAGCGACACCACATAAAGGGCTTTGAAAGAAATACCACAGTCGGGCGTCTGAGCGACACCACATAAAGGGCTTTATAAAAAAAAGAAATTATCACAGTGAATATCCAGGAGGTGGTACCGTCCCAGGGATATTCATTATTTCAAATCATGCAAAACGGTTAGTCCATATAGATAATAACAATCATAACCATCATACATCACAAATCGTAATCAATAATCGAGTTTTAGTGGTTTCTCCTCCGAAGACCGACACTAAGACCGACACTTGACCCATCCCAGACTGTAATCCTTAACCATGGACACGGCTATTCGAATAGGTTTAATATCTCTGCAGAGGGTGTACTCTTTACCCACGAGTAACGGATTCCTTTAGTCCATCGGGACTAATTCCGTCTACGGTCTTTTAATTGAAAACACACCTGACTTGCACACACCAGCTCAACTCACCGGTGTCTGGAATCACCCACGACACCTGTCAAGCAAACTCTAAGTGGGGAGGCTACAACCTCGACGTAGCATGGGATCAAATTTCTATTCGCGCGCTCTAAGGGGTATCCCCCTCTCGGTCCCAACCGGATACACCCATGCCCCCGGACCAGGTGGCACGCCTACCGGATGCAGCCGGTATCTTCCACCATGGCCTCTCTGTACAGTGTGTGCCAAGACAAGGGTTAACAACTTACTGAACCATACCCTCCTACGGTAGGGACTAGTGGCAGTACGAAACAAGTATGGGGGTTACCGGAACAAGATTCGATCTATGGCCGACTCAGGAGGCTTATAAGAGTTCCCTGCATGGTTAGCGCAACAAAAATACTTCAACCAACAAATCACCACTCAATATACCTTACCATGCCATACCGGATGTAATCGTCCCGACGGAGACCGGCGACAAGCTCACACCTACCCAAGGCAGATGCTTTCCTGGATTCCTTACCAGCATGCATGTAAGGCACATGAAGATGATTGCCATCACACGTGTATGCTCATTTCCAACAGCAAGGTAATCCACATAATGCATCCATGCAAAAGATCATATCACATGAAATAACACTACTCCGAAATGAGGTGGTATTTAATAAATGTGTCAATCATCACACCAACATATTATTCCGGGGTTTAGAATGCTTGCCTTAAAAGTGTGGAGAGGTGGGGGTGCTCTCCAAAACTCTTTGGAAGTTTTTCTTCTCTTCGAAAATCCTATTTTCAAAAAAAATGCAAACAACACATATTTCAAAAACAGCACAAAAAGTTGTTTGGACAATTTTCAAATAAATCTTAAAATAAACTAGACAGAATTTGAGAGATGTAGGAAAAAGAATTAATTCATTTGCAGTTATACTTAAAAAGTTACAGCCGGTCAAAGTTTAGTCAAATCTGTTTTTAAAATAAATATATAAAAGAAAACGATTCAGACAGAATACGCTTTCGGTGTAGGGGAGACGTACTGTGGGGTTTACGCTTCCACTTAAACACGTGGACGGCGCGGGTGCCACTGACAGTGGGTCCAGGGGGCCCACTAGTCAGGTTTGACTAGTCCTTCTCCCTCTCCTTCCTCTGTCCCGAGCGGAGGTGGAGCTCCGGCGATCGTTGCCGGCGACTGGCGGCTCCTCTCGATGTTTCGAGGGGGGGGATGGATCCGCCATTCCAGGGCGATCCTCCCGATGGTCGCCAGGCAGGTGGGGGCGGCGGGAGCTGCCGGCGGCGAGCTTCGCGGCGGAAGAGGCTTCGGGAGTGGGGTGATTTTTGGGCCACGGTGGTTCCCGATCAAAATTGAGTAGGGGGTTGGGTTCGTGGGAGGAAGAGGAGGTTTCTGGTGAAGAGAACGAAGCGGGGGAAGCCTTGGTGGCGCCGGAACGGCCGGGGCAGTGGCGGCGGCAGGAGTTGCCGGAGACGGGGAAGAAAGCTTCCCTGGGTCGAATGCGAGCTAGGGGAGCGCCATACGGGTGGCCTGAGGTCGCTTGCGTGCTCGGGGGAGTTCGGGGACCTCTTTTATAGCTCGACGAGGTTGGTGCTGCGGTGGTGGGGATAACTGCCTCTCTGTGCTGCAGGGCGACGTGGCGGCGACGAGTGCTAGTGGACAAGGCTGCGGATGAGCTCGGGCTGTTCAAGGGGCCAGGTGGCGAGCCGGGGTGGCTTCGGCGGCGCTGGATGGAGCAGCGGCTGTCGGCCGACGCCGGCGTGCCTCCAAAATGCTCTGGCGGTGGCGCTGTTGGTTGCCAGGGCGGCTTGGCGTGATGCCGTGAGGAGGGTAGCACGTGGCGTGGTGCCGTAGAGCGAGCCAAAACCAGGGGGGCATCGTGTCGGCTCGGCAAGGTTCGTGCAATACGCGCGCTCTGGGCGCGTCCAGTGCACGCACGGAAGGTGTTCGACACAATGCCGTGGCATGCTATAGGTCACAGGTGAGGTTGGCACGCAACAGGGCTAGGTTAGAGCTGGAGGGAAACTCAAGGGACAAGGTGGTCTGGTCAGGTGGTCAAGATCATAGTGCAAACAAAATCTCATGTCAAAACTGATCATGCCCACAGGGTGTTTGATAAAATGCTAAGGTCATCTAGGTAGTTCTTGGAGGGGTCAAATTCTCCAGATCAGTGTCTCTTTAGATGCAAGAGAGGGCGGTAAGGTTAGTTGGTGGAAAGCACAAACTTGCTAGTGCAAGTTTTGCAGAACTCCAAATCTAGACAGGAGGTGGATGGCATTATTTCATGAATCAAAATTATGCCAATGGTTGCATGCTCCTGGACTTAGGTGTTTAACAGGGAGGGCTATAAGCAGGAAGAGGAATCATAGATAACAGAGCAAGCAAAAATGTGGTTGCTGTACAAACCATCATGTTGGACCAGAATGAAGATGAGGTTGAAACACTCAAAACTTTTAAGGAACAACACTGGTTTTTTTGCATAAAGTTGAATCATATGTTGCTACTAACATCCCATAATTTTGGTGGAGGCTAGAAGCAAAGATTTAAATGGGTTGCTGTGCAAAACTGCTCACTGGTCCAGAGAGGGAAAACAGGTGCACAGCTCAATTTATTTTATGAAAAGGAGTTATTTTAGTATAAAAGTGTTTTAAAGACATCATATGACATCTCCAAATTTTGGTTGGAATTTTAAATGAATTTATCAAATGGTTGTAGTTCAAATATGGCCATTTAACTTGTAAAAACCATTTTCAAGAAAATAAAGAGCAAGCAAATTAATTATGTAAATTTGTTCTACTAATAAAAGAAAATTTTTTCTTGAGAGGTTTAAACAAGCCCAAAAACATATTTGAAAGGTTCTCTTTTTTGGGGAAAAACTCCATAATGACCAAGGGAATAATGGTTCAAAAATAAAAAGGGAGCTCAATAAAATTAAAGTTTTAATTCCTGGCAAAATTTTAATTAATAAAACAAGGTCAAAAATTTTGGGGTGTCACATGTACTCAACATCTAGCCCAGCGACCCACTCATCTGTTGAACTGTTGAACATGCGTAGGAAGCGAGCAAGCCATGCTTTCACCGTCTCAGATCCACTTGTGTAGATGACGATGAACTGATCGCCGGTGATGGCTCTAACCTGGTACTCAGCGGCGACCATGGAGATTTGGGAGGCCATGGATTTTGGAGGAGGGTTAGGAGAAGTTGAACTGTTGTACCACGCAAAAAAAAACTTGGAGCGAACTAATGTGAAAGGACCGGACGACTGGGAGCGAGCTGTTGTAAGGTAGAAGAAGGGGACGAGTAGGGCATGCAAACGGCGTGGGGTTGCTGGCTTGCCCAGTGGATAAACGGCTGCAAGCCCCAAAAGATTTCTCAAGAACTATGCCGGACCCACTAGATGTCATGTCTACTAGACCCATATCGTAGGCCTGACGGTATAGCTTCTGCCTGTTCGCATGCCATGCCGGCGCGTGGATGTAACTTCACTTAATTCTGCCAAACGTCACACCTCCCACGACCTTCGCCTCCCTCGCGCGGTCGCGCCCTTTGAGACTTCGACCGGCTATAAATGAGCAAATATTTTGTCCTTTTTTTAGACAAGCAATTTTTTTGCCTACTCCGCATGCATGATACTCCCTCTGATCCTTTTTACTCCCGTCAACCGTTAGCAAAGTGTTTGACCAAATTTATAATTTTTTGAACACCACCTTATATTAATTAACCAGCCACACCAGTACACTCATTCGATACAATATTCACCACACAGGGCGGTACATTATTTACAAGAATACCATCTAATCTATTGTCAAAGCTATACTTGGCGATTAAGTGTGCAACCTTATTGGCCGAACGGCTAATCTTTGACAATTGAAGATTGTTGATCAACTTTGAGATGCTCAACGCTTTCATCTTCAGGTCACGCATAGTAAACATGTCAACGCTTTGACAGGCATCAATGAAATCCCACGACCAAATTTATACTAAAAATATCAATATCTACAATACTCCCAAAACATTTAGGCATGGTGCATTAACTTCTACCTCGTTTCTTGTTTCTTGACATATCAACCAATAGGAGATGTGGGTGTGCATCCTTTTAATGACTTGAGACTACCAAACATGACATGCAGTGGTTAGTTCATTGCATGCAATGCTATTAATTAGCAAATAAACATTAAGATCTCTCGTTTTCCCCTCCTCCTTGGTCACAGTGCAAAATCTAAGATGACTTGCTCACCTAGATGGAGGGAGTACTGATTATAATGAGTATAAGAACTACGTTTTATAATGACTATAAAAATATTGATTTGCCATTGTTAATGTTGACACATTGTGGAATAGTTTTTGAAGTCTGCGAAAGTACTCAACTAGTGCTGTCGTTCTCCACAAAAAAATGTGTTTACCAATGCATGCATGAACACTAGTTACTCTAACCCCCCCTCTTCTTTAGTTCTTTGCCACATCAGCATGTTTGCTATTCCCGTGTGCATGATACCAACTAAGATACCACCATTATGGCCAGCCTTAATCATCACATGCAATAATTTAGTGCACCTTAAAATATGAACATGTGCGGGGCGTGTTTGTTTTTAATGACTTGAGACTATACCTAGGCCGGCATGCAAGATGACCTATTATGCACCGTTCCCCATACTTGCAGGAAGCCCGTTCGTCTCCAAATCTTTTCCTCTCCATGTATGGAAACAATATGCCTACCAAACTCTCCTTCTCCCTCCGGCGGTCCCACCACTCCACCCCATGTGAAAAAATCTGCATGCATGACTCTCCTCCCCCCCACGCTCGTCCAATCCGTTGTGACCAGCAATATTTCCACCCCTTCGCTCCCCCTAATTTTCTCCAACAAATATGCCCACGTAGCTGTTACTTAACTGTAGGTGCATTGGGTCACTGACATATGGGCCCAATAGGGGTCTGGCCCACATGTTAGTGACGCAACTGGACCTGCAGATAAGTCAGTGCAGCTCAGTCCATATCTTACGTAGGTGTGCCATTGCTCGCTATAAATAATGCGCCTCCCACGACATCGCTATCTCCTCCCCCTCACGTGCACATTCATCACTATCTCCTCCCCCTCCTTCTCACGTCGACCACCATGGCATCGCCCCTCCCAAGCCCTAGGAGCCCCTCGCTGCACCGCGCGGACGGTCACATGTTGTCGTTCCGTTCCTCGCCGCCACTAGTCGAGGAGGACGCGTCGGTGTTCCGCTCCTTGCCGCTACATGACGCGTTGTCGTTCGGTTCCTCGCCGCCACTAGTCGAGGAGGACGCGTCGGTGTTCTGCTCCTCGCCGCGACGCGACGCGTTGCTGTTCCGTTCCTCGCCACGACTAGTAGAGGAGGATGCGTTAGCGTTCCGCTCCTCGCCGTGACGCGTCGAGGTGGACGCGTCGGTGTTCCCAATCTCGCCAGCACGCGCGCCGGAGGACGCATCGGCTCCCCGCTAGGAGGACAACGCCGCACCACCCCCCAGCCTTGAGGAGCTTTGGAAAGAAATGGATGTCGCCTTGTGGGAGGCTTTGCCTCGAGCAGAGCGCGCCAAAATAGAGGCGGAGAAGAAGGCCGAGGAAGAGAAGTGCACCGCGGAACAAGCTGCCTGGGAGGCCTATGTCGCGTCCAAGATTGTCAGGCAATTGGCTCTTTGGCAGAAGGCTCGTGCGAGGGCCGTGAGGGTGGCGGAGGACGCCCGTGCCGACGCCCTGAGTGCTGTCAGGCCCAAGTGCATCATCTACGCTTGGCGGTACGTGGACCGGGTGCACGCTTCCAGCGAGGAGGAGTACCTGTTGGCGCCGGATCACCACACCGGTGAGATCGCGCTCGCCCGCCGGCAAGCCGCTAATCAGCACCTTGCGAGTTGCGAGGCTGAGGAAGAGGCATTGTGTCGGCGTGCTGGGAAACGGTCGCGCACGAGGGCACTCGTGGCGCGCCGCAAGCGCTCCTGCGAGCGCCGTGGCTTTTAGGAGGAGTATAATTTTTGTTTCGTAAGGCGATCTCATTAGTTTTGGGGCACAAATGATAAATCCCGAACGTTCAGGAATTTTTAGCATCCTTAATTATGTAAAGGGGAAAGTTTGGAAACCTTGTGTATTCGTATGTATTTTGCAAGTACGTGCATATAGCACAAACTTTACTATATACTATCGCACTACACGTCTCTCTCGATATATGCTTGCAGACTGTGCTACTCCCTCCGTCCAGGTCAATAAGTCATCTTCGATTGTGCACCGTGACCAAGAAGGAGGGAAGACTTATACACCTAGACGGAGGGAGTACTACTATTACTTATATACGTGCAAATGCACATTTGAACATTATGATGCGGTTTTTGTAAAAGTAGAAAAACAACACTAGTCAAGCTTGTGAAACGATTCAATGCAAAACAAATGCAAAAATGCTCGTTTGATTGTTTAGTTTTAGCTTCCTTCTCTGTGGTTATTTCTCTATCGTACTTTGTACGGAGTATCTCACTGGTTGGAAAGGCATGCAAATTCCCAAACCGCTTCCTACACTCTGTATCGAATTTTTTGCCTAACAGGTTGTGTCGTGCAATTGGAATTCCAACTTGAGTACTACTACTAGTAGGAGTACCAGGGGCTAGTTCTTTTAGGCTTCCAGATTAGTAATCCCATAACACTACCTTCGTCCTGGTTTATTGGTCCCCATTGTAATCTGTGTCAAATTTTTGGTCAAAATTTAGCACAAATTACAATGGGGAGGAATAAACCAGTTAAATCTTTGGTCAAAATTTAGCACAAATTTCAATGGTGAGGAATAAACCAGGACAGAATAGTAGTTTAGAAGCCCAAATAAATGAGTGAGGCGCCTTATTGTTACTCTCCTCGGTGACTAGTCTTGTGGGAAAAGCTGGGGAAGCCGCCGAAAGAACTGGCCCTAGGAGTAGTAGCTAGGGATCGAGTGTGCGAGATGAACCGGAGAAAGTAAATGCAGAGAGATGAAATGCAAAAAAGACGGAGGGATGTGATGGTTGCTTGTCCGTTTATTTTACCAGGCCACTTATTATTGGGAGTGGTTGGGTTTTGTGATATGACGACTTTACTGCCACGCCACGAGTGGGGTGAGAGGTGAGACTCCCGTGCAGCGCCGCCCTCTACACTAGTACTACTACTCCCTCCATCCATTTTTACAGGGCCTAACTTGTCAATCTCTCGTACCAAGGCATGTCCGCAAAAAGAGGAACTGATTTTGGGACTAGTATCTGGATCCTGTGTAATCTTGCATGCAGCCTCCTTTGAATGCCTAGCCGTTGGCCTCCCTTCCTTTAATCCCTCACATGCAAATTACTCTCCTGCCTTTTCTACATGCATGCCCAACCATAATTCCTCAAATCATGCATGCCTTGGCTGAAATATAGAGCTCCCTCCTCCTTTGAAAATATGGTGGTGCTATCCATGCATGCAAATCAATGCGACGGCCAGAGCTTTTTCACGATGAAGGGACCACACACGACTTGCAAGAGAAAATTAAGATGGAGATGCCTCGGTTAGTTCAGTTGGATAGGTTTGTTCGGATATTATTTCATCTCTAGAGCTCACAAACATCTGGGTGAAATAGATAAAAAGTATCATTTGCAAACAAAAGCGTTCAACTCTTCAACCTGCATCCAAAACTTGTGAAGAAATAACTCTTATTATGCTTTGCAGGAAATGATCTTCAAGAATTAGTTTTTGAGTATCCATTGTTATACATGTTGGCTACAGATGACATGGCACTTTCTGCATGGAAGTCTCCACATGCTTATACAGCGGATTACATTGAGCAGAGACTAATGATCAACATTTAACTTGATAATGCGTATGTCCAGGTGAACCTGCTTGGAGTCCCCATGCACCACATTGGGGGGTAAATCATACCATGCATTTTCCATGTCCACATCGTCAGGAAGGTCCTAGCTCTGCACAGTCCTAGTCAGCATGATGGAGCCGGTGTCACCGCCCACGCGACCCGGAGGGGTAGTAACACTGACCACGCACCCGTACATCGGCCTCATAACAGTGTCAGCGTCAGCGGCGTCGCCCCTGACGCACATTACAGAGACGGGGCGGTGGCCTGCGCGGGCCTCGCCGGTGCCCACGATCAAGAGGAAGACGCTGCCGTCCTCCTTCGAGACTAGCAGGCGGCGGTGATCCTCCAGCGACTCCGGCATGCTGAACGGGTAGCACGTCTCATACTTGATGTTTTCCACCAAGGGCCAGCAGTGACCACTACACGCATCCGTGAGGTGATGCACCATGTCCGCCGGCGAGCCACAAAACAGCGTCGGGCACTCATAGCAGTGGATGAAGGGCCTATTATCAGGTTTTTGGATTGTTGGAAATATGAGCAAATTACTATGATATTTAATCCGAATAAATAGGAACTAGATCATGACAGCATTGACAGAGATTAAACTAATCATGCGAACTAGCATAGTAGATGAACAGATCACATACTAGAAACATGAATTCTACCACGATCTCGAACAGGAAGGATAAAATCACATACGGTGCAGCGGGAGCAGCGCCGCCGACGTTGACGTTGTCGCCCATGTCGTCGAGGATGAGGTTGCCGAGGTCGGGGAAGAAGTCGTCGTTCGCGAAGTCGTCGCCGCCAGCAGTCGCGTGAGTGCGCTCCCCAAAAACCTGATCGCCCCTCTCCCGTACAGGATCACGAGAGGCGTGGTTCCGGAGGCCTGCTGTCCCTTCTCCCGATGCACACCGAAAGGAGGGATGGAGAAGACTTGCTTGGCGGCGCAATGATCTGGAACGGTGGTGAGAAACTATATAGTGCGGACCAAGTACGTCGTGGGAGTAAAGCTCTGTCCTCGGCTCGGCTCAATCCTGCAACCCGCGGCACGTCGTGACGAGGCGTGGCGTGGCGAGGTGACCGAGGAGGAGGAGCGCACGTGTAGGTCTCCTCTTCTCATGCTCATACAAGTGGTATAAGAGCTCACCTTATAAAGGCCTACTAGCAAAATTCCAACATCGACCAGGCCGTCCATGAAACAGGAGTGGCTGTAGGGGACATTGCGCCAGTTGAATATATGAGCAAGTTACTACGAGATTTAGTCCGAATAAGCACAAAATAAATCATGACGGCTATAACAGAGATGAAACTAATCATGTGGACTAGCATAGTAGTAGGATACAGAGTAGAAACATGAATTCTACCACGATTTTGAACAGGAAGGACAGAAACACATACGTTGCAACGGGAGCAGCACCGTTGGCGTTGAGGTTGTCTCCCATGTCCAAACACCACGTAGACACGGTCTTTGAGCATGGTTCGTAGTTATTCCACGCTCGGGCATTGAAGTTTGTAACTATTTTAGATTAGAATATACGACTCCTCCGGTGCTAGTAGTAGAGCAGAGTCCTACTCTACTAATCTACTCAAGCAAGTTAGGGCATAGCATTGTAGGGAGTACCAGTACTGTGATCACTCAAGCAAGTTGTCTGGCATCGACATGACCCTACACTGCTGGTATGTGTCTCGTAAGTCAAGCGGCGTGCTGTAGTCATCATCACCTTTCCACTTCCCACAGCACATATTCGCTTCTCCATCTTTGTCCGCACATAATCTAGTCCAATCTTCCATCCCCGCTAAGGCGCCTCCCCCCTCGTCCGAAACCCAAGCACTAACAATGGCAGAACCGAGCAGCGTCCGCCAAAAGAGTGGCTGGAATTCGCTCCCCACAGAGGTAATCAAGCTCATTGTTTTGCGTGTGGACAATCTCAGTACCATGCCGCTCGCCGCGTGCTCGTTGGGGCTGTACCGTTTACTCAAAGCCCTCAGGCCAGAGCTTTTTAAGCCAGCTCCTTGCTTGCTGATGCCGCCTGATCTTCAGAAACGGCGTGTCACGCAGCATAATGATCGTAGGGTGGCAAGCATCAATCCCCTTGACTACGATCCGATCCCCGTCAGCCTCAACTACATTAACGGTATGTACTGGGTCGGCATGAACACGTCTTGGATGGTGCTCGTCAACGGTCGCGGCAACTGGATGCTCGTGGAGGTCTACACCCGGCGATTGATCCCCCTTCCTTCGATTATCACTGCACTGCTTTGGCACCGCGGCCCAGAATACTCGGAATCTTATAGTAGCCAACATGATACCAAGTTTTATTTGCTCAAGGTTGTAATCTGCCAAGTGCCCACAAGATGTGCGAATTATAAAGACTTCAGGCTAATTGCGTTCTTCAACCGCGGTCTCGCCTATCTGACAGGTCACTGCGGTAAGTGGATAAATCTACACGTCCATCGCAGGATCATACATCCTCCATGGTTCTCTGATGCCATTGAACACAAGGGATTCATTTACGCTGTCGACTCCTTCTATGGCTGGACGTATTGCTAGCCTACTCCAGTCATCGCTACAAACGGCTGTTACAGCAGTATGTTACTTTCCTATGATATCATGATGGCTTGCTTATATTACTGTCAACATTTGCTGGAAAAAATATTCATGCTCATAACATGCTATTCTTAAGATTGACTAAACCAAGAGAACTTTTTTATTTGACTCCAACTTGATATGATGTTGTAGGCCGCCTGGTGTCCCTACCCTTCCTAATCCCAGAACCTTTCAAAGAAAAGCGGCATGGCAGTTGCAGGTGGTTCCTGGCTCGATCAGACGACGGCGAAAGATTGATGATCGTTCGCACGTACCGGACGTGTTGTTTCACGGAATACAATCATAGTCACTGCAAGGTCTTTGAGCAGGATCCCAGCTTCTCTGGGCCTTCATGAATTTTTGACTGGAGGCTGGTAAGTAGCCTTGGTACACGCTCTCTATTTGTCGGACTGAATTATCCGATTAACCAGGAGATAACCGACGGCAAGGATCATGATGGCAGCGTGGTTTCATTCATCAGGCAAAACTATGTGTAGATAGCGTACCATGCGTCTCTGCATGCGCCATACCCTGATATGTGCCGCCACGCTCTGCGGCCCAAAGTAGGAGAGAGGGTCGCAAGTATCAGACTTTGACCTGCTGGCTGGAATTTCCCCCGTCAGGCACCCATCTGGTTCAAGCCGTCAGCCAATCTCCACAGCTTAATAAATAGTAACGTCTAACTGAGCCAGTTAGTTAGATGCGTACACTTGGTGTAGTATGATCTTTATTGAGTTTGATGCATACACTTGTTCTTTTTTGGTAGCCCTTTTGTAATGATGGCTGATGTTTGGTTTGGAAGAGAGAGCTGCGTCTTCACTCTTCTGGCCTGCTTACTGCTTCTGTTGCACCCCCAGCCCTGGTTGCTGCCGCTACTGTTTTCAATGTATAGTCAGTAGTATATTTCGTCTGTTGGTTGAATAAATGTGTTGTTAGAACGACAAACACAATGTTTCGGAAGTCGTTGCACGGTTCGATCCTTTAGTGCCCCGTATCGTACGTAGCGCATACTATTTATCGTATGAAACACATTTTTTTTGAAACTCGGAACACATTTTCCACTTGTTGATAACATGCAGCCCACTGATGAAGGACCAATAGAGAAGCCCATAATTAACTGGAAGGGAGGCTCTCACATGAATCTGGCCCAGGTACATGCTCATGGTCCCCTAAACATAAATAAGTAAATAAATAAATAAAGCTAAATGCTCATGCACCAGTTCTTTGGGAAAATAGGTAGCCCATTATTTCTTTTTGAAGAATACCCAAGCTAGGCCTATTTGTTTTTTCCGAACTACTGGGCTGTAAATCTTTCAAGACGAGGAGGGATGCATTCCGGCCAGGCTTGAGAGTATGGTCAATGTCTGTTAAAAGTAATATCAAAAGGAGTTGAAAATTCCAAAAAAAATTATAGCAAATGGGATATAACTTTCTTTTTTTATTTTTTGTTCTTCACTGATATCTAATACGTATTTCATTGGATTTAACATGACATAGTACTAATTTATTTTAAAATTTGTTTTAGTATGGCTATTAATTTTTGGATTAAGAATATTTCGTTTCCCAGCAAAAATTTGCGAATTTTCAAAATTTCCCACATATTTAGTTAAGTTTTTGACCCTGGTACTGACCAGAAAATGGCCAGCAATTCTAAAGATGGAAAACGGGCTGCAATAAATTCCATATGAATTAGAAAATGAGTAAAAATTATAAAAATAATAGCAAATGCGTTGTACACGCCATAGATTTCGAGGCTGACTTGTTTACACAAGGTTTTGTCAGTGAACACACGATTCTAGCAGCAGTTAGTGTTGGATGTCCATCCAACGACCGACGTGCTTCTTCAATCTCTGATCTTCCTGCTCCAGCCGCCTAAACTAGCACCGGAGGACTGCCTGTTCCCTCCTCTTGTGGCCCGCTGTGATGCCGCGCAGGCTTCCCCGGCCCACCCTACTCCCTCCGCTGGCCTGGCCACACACAATCAACTGCCTCCTTATTACGCGAAAAAATGATTCCTCCCACTAACATCTGGGGCGCACCGGTTGGGAGGCTGACCTGTGGGCCTACTAAGTTGACGTGTACGCAGGGCTTGTCAACTTAGTCAACAAACGATTCTAGGAGCAGTAACCATTGGATTTCAATCGAACGGTCCTGCTGCTGCTTCAATCGCTGCTCTTCCTGCACCATCCGCCCAAACCAGCACCGGGGAGACTGCCTGCTCCTGCCTCCAGTGGCCGACTGTGCTGCCGATGAGGCCTCATCGCCCCTAGTACTCCCACCGCTAGCCAGGCCCTGCGGCGACGGCAGCCTCACACCGCAGCCAAACCAGTGAACCCTCGTACTCCTCTCCGCGTGGGCATCCACTACCTTGTCTTCCCCGGCTCCGTGTCGTCCCCTTCCTAGGCCTCACCGTCGTCCATCGCCTTGGTGCTCTTGGCGCGGCGTGGTCAACGTGGTCAACATGGTCAACGACATTCCATCAGAAGAGTACTATACGTGGAGAGGCTGACAGCTGGGTCCACGGCCACAGCCCAGTTTTTTTGTGATTTGCCAAGTAAGTCACTTTGTCAGGCCTGTTGGGCTGCAAATATTTCAAGACGAGGAGAGCTTTCATTCGGCTGGCCGAGAAAATGGCCCATCAGTAATAAGAAATGGGTTGTACATTTTTAAAACACATGAAACCAGCAATTAGTTTCAAATATCTTTTTTTTCATTTCGATGTTTGAAATTACATTAATTTTTATGCGTGGAGAATTTGTTGGATTTTATATTGATATACATTTATTTTTAAAATCAGTTTGAATGTGAGTCGAAATTTCGGGATTAAAAATAGTTTGGACCGCACCAAAATATGCAAACTTCATATAATTTTTTAACCATGTCCACAATATGGGCTGTAATGCTAACAAAAAGTATATGGGCTCCAAAAAAACTTTAATAATTAGAAAATGGGCTCTAAATTATTAGAAATAATGGCAGATGGGCTGTATGCTGTTTTCCACAGATTTGAGGCTTTCCTAAAAAAGGGTTGACGCACAAGCAGTGACTGTTGGATGGCCATCCAACGGCCGTCGTGCTTCTTCAATCTTTGCTCTTCCTGCTCTAGCCGCTCAAACAGGCGCCGATGGGCCTACCTGCTCCCTCCTCCCCGCGGCTGGCTCTGCTGCCGCGCAGGCCTCACCGCCCCACCATACTCCCATTGCTGGCCTAGCCATCCCTCTACTCACCCACACCTGCTGTTATTCTCCGACAATGGCATACGAACTAGTAAACCCTCGTACAGTCGTACTCCCCTCCGCGTGGGAAACAACTATCGAGTCTTCCCTACCTCCGTGTCATTCCCTTCCTAGGCCTCGCCGTCGTCCACCGCCCTGGTGCTCTCGGCGCGGCCTGGTCAACGTGGTCAACGACCGACATGCATCTGAAGTGGACTTTACGTGGAGAGGCCGACAGCTGGGTCCACGGCCGCACGCAAGGAGATGCCTCCTTATTACACGCAAAATAATGATTCCTCCACCTGACATCAGGGACCCACCGAAAGGGCATCTGTATTTCACGAAAAAATGATACCGCTGCTGATAGCTCGGACCCACCAGCTATCTTCGCACGCAAGGAAGTGCCTCCTTATTACGCACAAAAAAATGAATACTCCCACTGTTAGCTGGGACCCAGTATAGTGGCAGGCTGACTTGTGGGCCTACTAAGTTGACGGGGACGGAGGGCTTTGTCAACTTAGTCAATATGCACGAGTCTAGCTCCAGTGACCGTACAATGTCCATCCAACGGCCGTAGTGCTTCTTCAGCCTATGGTCTTCTTGCTCCAGCCGCCCAAACCAGCGCCGGTCGTGCCTCGTGCTCCTGCCTCCCGTGGCCGGCTACGATGCGGCGGAGGCCTCACCGCCCCCTACTACTCCCACCACTGGCCAGGCCATCCCTCTACTCACCCACACCCCCTGTTATTCTGCGGCTACGGTAGCCTCACACCACAGCGAACCAGTGAACCCTCGTACTCCTCTACGCGTGGGCATCCACTGCCGAGTCTTCCCCAGCTCCGCGTCGTCCCCTTCCTCGGCCTCACCATCGTCCACCGCCCTGGTGCTCTCGGCGCGGCGTGGTCAACGTGGTCAAGGAACGGCTTCCATCAGACGTGGACTGTACGTGGAGAGGCTGACAGCTGGGTCAACGGCCATAGAAAGGAAGTGCCTCCTTATTACGTGCAAAATAATTATTCCTCCACCTGACAGCGGGACCCACCGGACGGGCCACCGTATTTCGCCCCCTGACTGCTGGGACCCACCAGCTACATCTTCGCACGCAAGGAAGTGCCTGACAGTCGGGACCCACCTGGTCGAAGCGTACGTAGCGTTGTCATTCTGGTCGGGAACGTGTACGTACATATATATACTGGTGGATGTAGAGGCGTGAACGTGTCGTAGTAGAGGCGGCCTGGGTGCAAGAAAGAAAATACGGCCACGTATGTGTACATACGGGCAGGGTCTCGAACGCCTACTCGCGCATACGTACGGCCAGGGCTCGTGTACATGGCTGGGTCGGAACGGAGAAACAACGTCGTCGTCATGTTCATGGGGAGGCAACGGAATGCGTCGTGTTCATGGGGAGGCAACGGAATGCGTCGTGTTCATGGGGAGGCAACGGAAAGCGTCGTGTTCATCGGGAGGGCTTGGACGGAACAGGCGATGGAAACGAGGCCTGGCGTACCGCAGAACGGAGGAAACAGCCTCCTATGGTCGAAACGGGGGTCCTGTTGATCGGGAGGGGTGTGGCCTATAGCAAAACGGACGAAACGGACTTGTGTTGGAGCGCTACGGTCGAAACGGAGGTCCTGTTGATCGGGAGGGGTGTGGCGTACAGCAAAACGGATGAAACAGACTTGTGTTGGAGCGCTACGGTCGAAATGGGGGTCCTGTTCATCGGGAGGGGTGTGGCGTACCGCAAAACGGGACTCCACGGGATACTGTTCATCTCCGCCGTCGACCTCCTCCAGCCTCCACGGGCTCCTGTTCATCCAGCCTCCACGGGCTCCTGTTCATCCAGCCTCCATCGCGTGCTACTCCACCGACAACTGTTCAACTAGCCCTCCACCATCTATTGTTCATCCAGCCCTCCACACCACGGGGTCCTGTTCAACCACCCCTCCACGGGCACCCCTCCACCGTCTACTGTTCATCTAGCCCTCCACACCACGGGGTCCTGTTCAACCACCCCTCCACGGGCACCCCTCCACTGTCTACTGTTCATCCAGTCCTCCACACCAAGGGGTCCTGTTCATCCACCCCTCCACGGGCACCCCTCCACCGTCTACTGTTCATCCAGCCCTCCACCACACCACGGGGTCCTGTTCATCTAGAGGCAACGCCACCGCTCACTATTCATCCAAACCCGCCGCAACGCTCATTGTTCATCCAATCGATCCGCTACAGTTAGCAGCAGTAGCGAAGGAATCGCTCGATCGGGTTCAGTTAACAGCCATCGATTGATCGCTCGGGTTCAGTAACACGTAGCCTGCAGTGCAATCGCTCGGGTTGAGTTAGAGCCCAACGCCTCGCTCGGGTTCAGTTAGAGCCAACGCCTCGCACACACGCATGTACGTGTACGAGAGAAGCGCACATCGCTCAACCCCCGACCTCCCACCTTAACCGGGAACTCCCCGAAATTTTACTCCCCCTCGCTTCTACCACGGTTTTTTTCCATCATGGACATCCCAAAGAATGTCATGCAGCTGCGTCTGCGGCCTGCCCAGGACGAAAAGCCCATTTTCTATCATGATTTTTTGTCATATAAGTAGGAGCCCACCACATCTATGATGATACGGGGTTTTGTCACAATTATCGTCATAGAAGTGTCATATGTATGACAGAAAAAAATTTCGTTCGGCCCAAAATGTCACGGATGTGTCTTTTTTTGTAGTGGTTGTTTGCTTATTTTGATGAATCTATGGCTAGTATCGGGGGGTATGAACCATAGAGAAGTTGGAATACAGTAGGTTCAACACCAATATAAATAAAGAATGAGTTCATTACAGTACCTTAAGGTGGTGGTTTGTTTTCTTGTACTAACAGAGCTCATGAGATTTTCTGTTGAGTTTTGTGTTGTGAAGTTTTCAAGTTTTTGGGTAATGATTTGATGGATTATGGAATAGGGGTGGCAAGAGCCTAAGCTTGGGGATGCCCAAGGCACCCCAAGGTAAAATTCAAGGACAACCAAAAGCCTAAGCTTGGGGATGCCCCGGAAGGCATCCCCTCTTTCGTCTTCGTCTATCGGTAACTTTACTTGAGGCTATATTTTTATTCACCACATGATATGTGTTTTGCTTGGAGAGTCTTGTATGATTTGAGTCTTTGCTTTTTAGTTTACCACAATCATCCTTGTTGTACACACCTTTTGGGAGAGACACACATGAATCGGAATTTATTAGAATACTCTATGTGCTTCACCTATATCTTTTGAGCTAGATAATTTTGCTCTAGTGCTTCACTTATACCTTTTTAGAGCACGGTGGTGGTTTTATTTTATAGAAGTTATTGATCTCTCATGCTTCACTTATATTATTTTGAGAGTCTTTTAGAATAGCATGGTAATTTGCATTGGCTATAAAATTAGTCCTAATATGATAGGCATCCAAGATGGGTATAATAAAAACTTTCATATAGAGTGCATTGAATACTATGATAATTTTGATACTTGATAGTTGTTTTGAGATATAGATGTGGTAATGTTAGAGTCATGCTAGTTTGGTAATTGTGGAATTGAGAAATACTTGTGTTGAGGATTGCAAGTCCCGTAGCATGCACGTATGGTAAACGTTGTGTGAAAAATTCGAAGCATGGGGTGTTCTTTGATTGCTTTCCTTATGAGTGGTGGTCGGGGACGAGCGATGGTCTTTTCCTACCAATCTATCCTCCTAGGAGCATGCATAGTAGTACTTTGCTTCGAGGGCTAATAAACTTTTGCAATAAATATATGAATTATTTATGACTAATGTTAGTCCATGGATTATATGCACTCTTACCTTTTTGCAATTTGCTAGCCTCTACGGTACCGTGCATTGCCCTTTCTCACCTCGAGAGTTGGTGCAAACTTCGTCGGTGCATCCAAACCCCGTGATACGATACGCTCTATCACACATAAGCCTCCGTATATCTTCCTCAAAACAGCCACCATACCTACCTATTATGGCATTTCCGTAGCCATTCCGAGATATATTTCCATGCAACTTTCCACCGTTCCGTTTATTATGACATGCTCCATCATTGTCATATTGCTTTGCATGATCATGTAGTTGACATCGTATTTGTGGCAAAGCCACCCTCATAATTCTTTCATACATGTCGCTCTTGATTGATTGCATATCCCGGTACACCGCCGGAGGCATTCACATAGAGTCCTATTTTTGTTCTAGTATCGAGTTGTAATATTGAGTTATGAGTAAATAAAAGTGTGATGATCATCATTATTATAGCATTGTCCCATGTGAGGAAAGGATCATGGAGACTATGATTCCCCCACAAGTTAGGATGAGACTCCGGATGAAAAATTAAAAAAAGAGGCCAAAGAAGCCCAAACAAAAAAATGAGAGAAAAATAGAGAAGGGACAAGGTTACTATCCTTTTTCCACACTTGTGCTTCAAAATAGCACCCTGATCTTCATGATAGAGAGTTTTTTATTTTGTCACTTTCATATACTAGTGGGAACTTTTCATTATAGAACTTAGTTTGTATATTCCAATGACGGGCTTCCTCAAAATGCCCTAGGTCTTCGTGAGCAAGCAAGTTGGATGCACACCCACTTAGTTTCTTTTGATGAGCTTTCATATATTTATAGCTCTAGTGCATCCTCTGCATGGCAATCCCTACTCCTTGCATTGACATCAATTGATGGGCATCTCCATAGCCCGTTGATTAGTCGCGTCAATGTGAGAATTTCTCCTTTTTGTCTTCTCACATAACCCCCATCATCCTATGCTATTCCACCCGTGGTGCTATATCCATGGCTTGCGCTCATGTATTGCGTGAGGGTTGAAAAGGCTGAAGCGCGTTAAAAAGTATGAACCAATTGCTCGGCTGGTCATCAGGGTTGTGCATGATGGGAGCATTTTGTGTGATGAAAATGAAGCATAGCCAAACTATATGATTTTGTAGGGATAAGCTTTCTTTGGCTATGTTATTTTTATAAGACATAATTGCTTGGTTAGCATGCTTGAAGTATTACTATTTTTATGACAATATTAAAACTTTGTCTAGAATCTTTTGGATCTAAACATTCATGCCACAATCAAGAGAATTACATTGAAAAAAATATGTTAGGTCGCATTCCACATCAAAAATTCTATTTTTATAATTTACCTGCACGAGGACGAGCAGGAATTAAGCTTGGGGATGCTTGATACGTCTCCAACGTATCTATAATTTTTTATTGTTCCATGCTATTATATTATCTGTTTTGGATGTTTAATGGGCTTTATTATGCTCTTTTATACTATTTTTGGGACTAACCTATTAACCGAAGGCACAGTGCAAATTGCTGTTTTTTTGCCTATTTCAGTGTTTCACGGAAAAGGAATATCAAACGGAATCCAAACGGAACGAAGCCTTCGCGAGGATCTTTTTTGGAATAAACGCAATTTAGGAGACTTGGAGTGGAAGTCAAGGAAGCAACGAGGTGGCCACGAGGCAGGAGGGCGCGCCCCCACCCTCGTGGGCCTCTCGTAGCTCCACCGACCTACTTCTTTCGCCTATATATACTCTTATACCCTGAAAACATCGGGGGGAGCCGCGAAACCACTTTTCCACTGCCGCAACCTTCTGTACCTGTGAGATCCCATCTTGGGGCCTTTTTCTGCGATCTGCCGGAGGGGGATTCGATCATGGAGGGCTTCTACATCAACACCATAGCCTCTCCGATGATGTGTTAGTAGTTCACCACAGATCTTCGGGTCCATAGTTATTAGCTAGATGGCTTCTTTTCTCTCTTTGGATCTCAATACAAAGTTCTCCTCGATGTTCTTGGAGATCTATTCGATGTAATACTCTTTTGCGGTGTGTTTGCCGAGATCCGATGAATTGTGGGTTTATGAACTTGATTATCTATGAATATTATTTGATTCTTCTCTGAATTCTTATATGCATGATTTGATATCTTTGCAAGTCTATTTGAATTATCGCTTTAGTTTGGCCTTCTAGATTGGTCTTTCTTGCAATGGGAGAAGTGCTTAGCTTTGGGTTCAATCTTGCGGTGCTCGATCCCAGTGACAGAAAGGGAAACAACACGTATTGTATTGTTGCCATCGAGGATAAAAATATGGGGTTTATATCATATTGCTTGAGTTTATCCCTCTACATCATGTCATCTTGCCTAATGCGTTACTCCGTTCTTATGAACTTAATACTCTAGATGCATGCTGGATAGCGGTCGATGTGTGGAGTAATAGTAGTAGATGAAGAATCATTTCGGTCTACTTGACACGAACGTGATGCCTATATTTATGATCATTGGCTTAGATATCATCATAACTATGCGCTTTTTCTGTCAATTGCTCGGCAGTAATTTGTTCACCCACCGTAATATATGTAATCTTGAGAGAAGCCACTAGTGAAACCTATGGCCCCCGGGTCTACTTTACATCATATAAGTTTCCAATCTACAATTCTAGTTTACTATTTACTTTGCAATCTTTATTTTCCAATCTATACAACCAAAAATACCAAAAATATTTATCTTATTATCTTTATCAGATCTCACTTTTGCAAGTGGCCGTGAAGGGACTAACAACCCCTTTATCGTGTTGGTTGCAAGGTTCTTGATTGTTTGTGCAGGTACTTGGTGATTTGCGTGTAGTCTCCTACTGGATTGATACCTTGGTTCTCAAAAACTGAGGGAAATACTTACGCTACTTTGCTGCATCACCCATTCCTCTTCAAGGGAAAACCAACGCATGCTCAAGGGGTAGCAGTGTGCATAGAAGTTTTTTTGTTTTCCATGCAACGTTTCCCAGTAGAGCGAGCGGAACGGTGCAGGGGCCTCGCCGGCAGTGCTCACGAGCTTGGCGATGCGGCCTAGCTAGTCGTCGTAGAGGTCGTTCGTGGGGCGATAACGTAGGAGCTCGCGTGCCATGAGCAATGGAGCCTGCGCGTTCGCCGGCCCACGGCGAGCATGGGAGGACGACGGTGTGGCTGGAGTGGGTGATGGAGTGGCGGTGCAGCCGTCGCGCCACACGAAAGGTGGTAGTGACGACTCTTGCTGCTTGTGGACAGCAGGGTCAGTGGCAGCGTTGGCCGCAGGGGAAGCAGAGTGGCCCGGCGCTCGGCATGGACCCGATAGGCATCGGCCATCAAGGTGATAAAGCGCAACGGAGTGGAACTCGATGAAGGATCTCGACACACCCCTACCTGGCGCGCCAAATGTTGGATTCAGGGCTCCGCGGACCCAAGAAGGTTCAAACTCTGGGGCGTGTGCGAAGATCTCAACCTCCCAAGCTCAGAGCCCATCACCGCACAGCCTAGCCTAGCAAGATTCGCGCGAATAAGGAAGAAGATGAACACGACAGTTTACCCAGGTTCTGGCCACCTTGCGGTGTAAAACCCTACTCCTGCTTTGTGGTGGATTGGCCACACGAGGCGTGATACTTCTCCAACCTATCTATAATTTTAGACTGTTCCATGCTGTTATATTATCATTCATGGATGTTTTATAATGATTTTATATCATTTTTTTGTACTAACCTATGGACATAGTGCCAAGTGCCAGTTGTTGTTTTTTGTATGTTTTTTAGATCGCAGGAAATCAATACCCAACGGAGTGCAAATGCAGTGAAACTTTTTGTGGTTTTTTGGACCAGAAGACATCCAGTGTGCCAGAGAAGCACCTGGGGGGGTGCTCCAGTCTCCACGCGCGCCCTGGTGGGTTGTGCCCACCTCGGGTGCCCCCTGAACCGACTCTTTGCTCTACAAATACCCCAATATTCCAGAAACCCTAGGGGAGTCGACAAAAATCAATTCCAGCCGCCGCAGAGTCCAGAACCACCAGATCCAATCTAGACACCATCGCGGAGGGGTTCATCATGTTCATTGGTGCCTCTCCGATGATGCATGAGTATGTAAGTGCATCTAGTGCCCCTTAGTGATTTTGGTGTATTGAAGACTTATAGGTTAAGTATCTAATGTGTTTATGAGTGTACACAGGTCTATAAGTCTATGAGGAGTTTGATATTTACAGAGAAAGTCGACCCCTAAAAATGAAGTTCTTCGACTGAAGACTTTGATATTTTGAAGACTTTCTGAAGACTTTGAAAGTGAAGAAATTGGTGTGACCTTGAATACTTTGTATTCATTCGAGGAACGTGAAGCGTGAAGACTTTTGTTTTCGTAGTTTTATTTTCTCTTTCTTGAGTCATAGGAAACACCGTACTGTTAAAGGGGGTCGAGGAAATACTAAGGAGAAAATTTCCATGTGATGCTCAACTCAAATCCTACACCTACCAATCCCTTCGAGTGAAGCCATTGGAAATCTCATACAGTTTAGTCAAATTCTTCAGTGACAGAGACGCAGTTCTTCTGGTCACTGAGGACTTTGCTCTGACTGAGGAGTTAGGAATTCTCCAGTGCGAATTGCCTACACAGTGAGGAACATGATAGCCCTGAGGAATTTGTACCTCAAATTTCCGATCGTTGCTGTGCTACCCGCCAGCTGTCCTAAAATATCTTGTTCACCTAACGGTCATATCATTGAAGGGCATTTATGTCTTATCATGTCGGGCTGCTCCCTAGGCTATAAATAGCCGCCCCCTACAACCACTAGCTGGTTGGCTGCTCCAAGAGAAACTAACACTTGTCATTTGAGAGCAACCCATCCTCCGAGGACTTTGAGCGAAAATCATCAAGTGAGGAAAATCCAAACCCAAACCCAAACACCTACAAACCCAAAGTGATTGAGCATCACTGAAGAGGTTGATCTTGCGTGGATCCGACGCTTGTTACCTTTGAAGACTGTGCTTCTTCCAGATGGTTAGGCGTCAAGGTCTAGAGCATCCAAGAGGAATTGTGGATCGCCGAGTGACCAAGTCTGTGAAGGTTTGGAAGTCACCTAAAGACTTACCACGAGTGATTGGGCGAGGACTGTGTGTCCTTAGCTCAAGGAGAATACGTTGAGGACTGTGTGTCCGGGACTAGGTGTCCTCGAGTTTAAATACTCAGCCGCTCCAACCAGATGTACAACTAAGACAACAGTTGGAACTGGTCTACCAAATCATTGTCTTCACCAAGCTTACTGGTTCTATTTCCTCAACGCTTTCATTTCCTCATTACTGTGTTGTGTGTTTGTTCATATCTGTGTTTGAAGAATTTGACTGAAGACTTTCTCAATTTCCTCAGTTCAATTTCTTCAGTGTGTTTGTCTTCATCTTGTGCTATCCTGTGTTTACGCTTTCTGTACTCTGTGTTTGTCTTCATTTCATCATGATGACCATGCATGTATTCTGCTATGTTTACCTCTGAGTACTTATTCCGCTGCTAGTAGTTCTTCGCTAAGGAATTTCCTCATGAGCAAATTCCTCAGTGAAGAATTTCATAAAAATCGCCTATTCACCCCCCTCTAGTCGATATAACGCACTTTCAATTGGTAGCAGAGCAAGGTACTCCCTTGTTCTGTGTGATTTTGGTTTAACCGCCTGGAGTTTTAGTTATGTCGACCGCATATATGAAGAAAGTGCCCTGCCCCATCTTTGACGGTCACGAGTATCCCAAATGGAAGGCTATGATGAAGAAGCGTCTCATGGTGATGGACAGCGAGCTATGGACTGTCACTGAGATTGGTCTGACTGATCTGTGTAAGATGGCGGAAGCTGATGACATTCGCAAGTACACTCAACTCAACCTCACAGCGAAGGCCGTCATCTGCTCTAGTCTGTATCGAAACCAGTTCAGAAACATCATGCATCTCGATCAGGCGAAGCTTGTGTGGGACCGTCTCTCTGATGTCTATGAAGGCCATCGAACCCGTCATGATCCTTGGTTTGAGGATTTCAAGGAATCACTCAAATCGATGACATTCGAACCAGAGTCATCATCCTCTACTCCATGCCTTATGGCAAAAAGTGCTGAGGTAACTGAATGCTACCTATCCGAGTCTAGTGATGAAGAATCTGGTGATGAATTTGGACCCAGTTATGTCAAACTTGCTTCCCTTGCCGCAAAACAACAAAGAGCTTTGCAAAAAGCTAATGATATGCTTAGTAAGAGCAATGATATGTTGGGCGAAGAAATGGATCAGTCACAAGCCTTGGCTGAAAGTCTTCAGAGACTTCATTCTAAGTATGACTCTCTTCAAGATCAGCACAACTCTCTCTTGTCTGATTTTGAGAAGATAAGAGTGAGTTATGAAGATCTTCAGAAGGAGCGCGATTCATTACTTGCTCAACAAATCAGCGCTGCTCAGGAAGAATTCATTCCTCCATGTTTAAAATGCATTGAACGAGAATCTGCTAATTCTTCACCCGAATGTTCAAATGCTTCAAATGTTACAAATTCTTCACCTGTCTCTGCTATCACTAATTCCTCATCCGAGGACATTGCTAGTATCACTGACGATGCAGGACTGAAGGAATTGTACATGACAGGCATGTACAAAAGCCTCAAAGGGCATCAGACTCTTTGTGACGTGCTTAAAAAGCAGATCCTCAACATGAACCCTAGGAAAGAGGGTATTGCCTTTGAGAGGAAACTCAATGCTGATGGTACATATTGGAAGCCTGAGCAGTACCCCAAAACCTCATGGGTTGCTGCAAAGGGACCTCCAGTTGATCCATCTAATTTATCTGGCTATACATGTGAATCTTCTCATTCTTCTGATGAGTCATTTGACTCCAACTATAAACTATTCAAAAATCAGAATGGTGAAGTATTTGCTAGATATGTTGGCACTAACTGCAGGAACGGTTCCCCTGTGAAGAAAATCTGGGTTCCCAAAAGATGCCTTGAAAGTCTTCAGGTGAATGTCCTCATGACACCACCTGTGAGGAAAATGAACCCCAGATCAAATTCTTCATATGGACCAAATTCTTCATATGGATCCAAGTCCTCATACGGACCAAATTACTCAAGGGGATCAAATTCCTCACATGGATCAAAGTCCTCATATGAACATCATCGTGCTAACAACTCTGTTTCGCAGGGAAGAGCCAAGGGCTATGAATATGAGCATTATTTTTCAAATTATTATGTTCATAAGTCCTCGAAGAATTTCTCTACTTATGCATATGCTTACACTAACTCCTCTTATGTGAAATGAAATGGTTTGGCTGCTTTGCCACCATTCTCATATGGAGCTCGCAGAGTGATGAACTCTTTGCCACCCCTTCAGATGTGGGTGGTGAAGAAAAAGAACTAATCTCTTCTGCAGGGTCAGGTCTCCAGACGTGCAATAACGTCTGAAGAATTTACTGGGGACCTGACAAATTGCCTGAAAGGACGCAGGCTAACCATGATGAAATGAACTTTCATTTCACACGTCCTCCGTCTGTTTTATCTGTCTACTACTTGATGAAATTGATCTGATGAATTGTGATATCATATTCTTCACTGCTGAAGTATATGAGGTCGTAAGTTGCACTAATTCATCTGCAGGATGATCAACCCAAAGCCACTGAGTGGGTACTTGATAGTGGGTGTACAAATCACATGACTGGTGACAAGAATCTTTTAATGGATGCTCCCTTATCATCGTCACATATGATGCATATCATCTTCGCTGACAAAAGCAAAAGTCAGGTATTGGGTCTAGGTAAAGTTGCTATCATAAAGGATCGACACATGGACAAAGTCATGCTTGTTGAGTCCTTAGGATACAATCTTATGTCTGTCTCAATGCTTTGTGATCTTGATATGGTTGTTGTCTTTGGCAAGTATCATTGTGTTGTGATTATGGAAGCTGACAATTCCAAAGTCTTCGAAGGCTTTAGGAGAGGAGACTTGTATATTGTTGATTTCTCTGCAGACTCACAACCAGCCGTGTGCCTACTTGCAAAAGCTTCAGAAGGATGGCTATGGCATCGACGACTTGGTCATGCAGACATGAGGAATTTGAACACGCTTGGAAAGAAGAAGCATGTCATTGGCATTGAGAATGTCAAATTCCTCAAGGATCACTTGTGCGGTGCCTGTGAAGCTGGAAAGATGACAAAGGCCAAGCATCCAGCGAAGACTATCATGACCACCACTCGTCCATTTGAACTGCTTCACATGGATCTCTTTGGTCCCACTCATTACTCCTCGGTTTCGAATGAAGCATCTCAATATGGCTTTGTTATTGTTGATTACTCTCGTTACACATGGGTACATCTTGTCTCTTACAAAACTGAAGTGCAGGAAGTCTTCAAACGATTTTCCTCGAGGGCTTCAACCAACTTTGGTGTGAAGATCAAGCACATCAGAAGTGACAATTGCACTGAGTTCAAGAATTCGGGTCTCGATGACTATCTTGATGAACTTGGTATTACTCATGAGTTATCTGCTCCTTATACTCCTCAACAGAATGGCGTCGTGGAGCGCAAGAACAGGACTCTTGCTGATATGGCTCGCACTATGCTCGATGAGTACAAAACCCCTCGTCGTTTCTGGGTTGATGCAATCGATATTGCGTGCCACATCATCAACAGAGTATATCTTCACAAATTCTTCAAGAAGACTGCCTATGAACTCCTCACTGACAAGAAATCCAATGTGAGTTATTTCAAAGTCTTCGGTGCTAAATGCTGGATTAGAGATCCTCATCACAACTCTAAATTTGCACCGAAAGCACATGAAGGTTTTATGCTTGGTTACGGAAAGGACTCGCACACCTACAGAGTCTTCAACAATGTTCTTCACAAGATTGTTGAAACTGTAGATGTGCGGTCTGATGAAACTAATGGCTCGCAAAGAGAGCACCTACCTTCTGTGTTAGATGAACCAGCACGTGAGGATTCTATCAAGCACAAGGCTACTGAAGATGTCATTCCAACTGAAGAATCTGCTGAAGAATTCATTCCAGAACGTGAAGAACGTCGAGCTGATGCACCTGAAGAAAATGCTGAGGAAATTGATGGTGAAGAAAACACGGATCAAATTCCTCAACGACAACCAGCTCACCCTCGCGTTGCAAAAGAAGTGCAAGTGGAGAAGATCATCGATGACATTAGAGCACCAGGTCCTCTCACACGCTCAAAAGCTTCACATCTATCTAACTTTTGTGGGCACTTTGCTTTTGTCTCTATCACAGAGCCCACTAAGGTAGATGAAGCATTTCTGGAGCCTGAGTGGATTCAGGCCATGCAAGAAGAATTACATCAGTTCAAGCTCAACAATGTATGGGAACTAGTCAATCGTCCCGATCCTCGCAAGCATAACATCATTGGCACAAAGTGGATCTACCGCAACAAGCAAGATGAAAATGGTGTTGTGGTGAGGAATAAGGCACGACTAGTAGCTCAAGGCTACACACCGGTTGAAGGAATTGATTTCGATGAAACTTTTGCACCTGTTGCTAGACTTGAAGCTATTCGCATATTGCTTGCTTATGCTAACCATCATGATATCATCTTATATCAAATGGATGTGAAAAGTGCATTCCTCAATGGTAAGCTTGAGGAAGAAGTATATGTTGCTCAACCCCCAGGTTTTGAAGATCCAAAACATCCTAACAAAGTCTTCAGACTAAACAAGGCCCTCTATGGCCTCAAGCAGGCCCCACGGGCGTGGTATGATACATTGAAGGAGTTCTTCATGAAGAAAGGCTTCACACCCGGTTCACTCGATCCCACTCTCTTTACTAAATCTTATGATGGTGAACTGTTTGTGTGCCAAATATATGTTGATGATATCATCTTTGGCTGTACTGACCAACGTTATAGTGATGAATTTGCCTATATGATGAGTGAAGAATATCAAATGTCTATGATGGGAGAGTTGAAATTCTTCTTAGGTCTTCAAATTCGTTAACAGCGAAATGGTATATTCATATCTCAGGAGAAATACCTCAAGGATGTCCTGAAGAAATTCGGCATGCAAGACTGCAAAGGCATCAAAATTCCTATGCCCACAAATGGTCATCTATGCACTGATGAAAATGGTACTGACTTCGATCATAAGGTATACCGCTCCATGATTGGTTCTTTATGGTACTTATGTGCATCTAGGCCGGATATAATGCTTAGTGTTTTCATGTGTGCACGATTTCAAGCTGCACCGAAGGAATCACACCATAAGGATGTGAAGCATATCCTTCGATATCTAGCTCACACACCAACACTAGGATTATGGTATCCCAAGGGCTCAGATTTTGATCTCATTGGAAATTCAGACTCTGACTATGCCGGTGACCGTGTGGACCGCAAGTCAACATCTGGTACTTATCATTTCCTCGGACGATCCTTGGTCTGTTGGTCCTCGAAGAAACAGAACTGCGTATCACTATCTACTGCTGAAGTTGAGTACATTGCTGCTGGTTCTTGCTGTGCTCAACTGCTATGGATGAAGCAAACACTCAAGGACTATGGCATCAACGTGAAGAATGTGCCTCTCCTCTGTGACAATGAGAGTGCCATCAAGATTGCTCACAACCCAGTTCAGCACTCGAAGACAAAGCACATTCAAATTCGTCATCATTTTCTTCCTGATCATGTGTTGAAGGGCGACATTTCTATTGAGCATGTGAAGGCTGAAGAACAACTAGCCGATATCTTCACTAGGCCCTTGGATGAGAAGAGATTTAGCAAGTTGCGGTGTGAGCTAAATATCTTAGAATCTTTGAATGTACTTTGAAAAGGCACTCATCCTAACACTTATGCAAAATTGATGACTTAGATGTGCAACACATGAAGAAACGTTTTTCTTCAATCAATGAAGAATAACGCTCTAAGTGTGAAGAAATTAATGAAGAATTTGATTCTCAGAACCCTACGACAATTGTACGCGGTGTCTGAAATCATCATTCTTATACGGTGGGTCACGCCACCACAAAAGTTGAAAATCTTCAGTTTGAGTTTTTCCTCAACTTTTGAAATTCTTCAGTTTTTCAAATTCTTCAAACCTTACAAAGTCTTCACTTGTGCCGTCATTTTTCTTCATTGGCTATATATATATATGAGTTTATGTCCTCTACAGCATTCACTTATAGCTATTTCTTCAAGTTGGATCTTTTCTGCTAAGTGAATGTGATCAGACCCTTCCTCTCTATGCTATACTCAATCCAATCTGTTCACAAATTCTTCATGTGCGTTCTATTTGAAACTCGTTCAAATTCTTCACTGTGTCCTTGTCAGCTGAAGAAATTGCGAACGGAACATTAAAACTAATCTGATCCAAACTTTCGATTTTGCCGCTCAAACCGTTCCGCATCCCACAATGCATTATTTTATCCACCCACGATCTTACACGATCTCCACTACACAGTACGTGGGTGACACATGTCGCAAGAAGGAGAACAGCCAGGGGCACGTTCGTCCTAAATCTTCGGACGAGCAGTTTTTCACCGCGGCTATAAATACCCCTGTCACCGTCCTCACTTCTTTTACCCCGCTCGATCTCACTCCCCCCGCTCGAGCTTCCAAACCCTAGCGCCGTCGCTACTCCATCGTCGCCGGTGAGGAAGAGCTTCACTGCCTCGACCTCGTCGCCGTCGTACTCGCGCCGACCGCGGAAATCTTCACCTCCGCCGCTGCCGTAGACGTCTTCCTCCGCCAAGTTAGGGCGTGGAAGATCTGCATCGACGAACTTCACTGTTCCAACTCCCAGTTCGTCGTGTTCTTCGTTCAAGGTAATTAAAAGCTAATTTTACTGCCCTCTTTGATTCAAAACTTTTCTACAAAATCTTCAAAGGTGTTTTATTCTTCAAATCCTCACACACAAACCACCTCACATGCTGTCTGTTCTTGATTCATTTCCCTAAGCCTCATTTTCTTCAAGATTCCTCAATTGTGTGGATCCTCGATCTATACAACTCTGGAACCTAAGATATAAAGCGCTTAGTGAAATTCCTCAAGACGAATCTGGTCAAATTCCTCAAACTTGTTCTTTATGAAAACCCTCTAAGAACGCATATGACCTCTTCAAATTCCTCGCAACTATACTCTGTTCACAGGTACACATGTCCGCTGCTGAATCATTAGGTTCTCATCAACTTAACTCATTTGCAGCGTTCCTCGAAGAAAAGTTGCATACTTCTTCAGAGAATTCAATTGTTCAAATTCCTCAACTGAAGAAAATGGCTGAAGGTAAAAGGCCACAGAAAGGAGGAAAGAGGCCTGAGGTTATGACTGCATTTGAAATCCCTGAGGATATTTATAAAGATTACTGCACGCCTGATGAATCTAAATTTGGCAAAGAAGATAAAAATCAGCGCAAGGTGCGAATCCAGAGGATTGAACAAAGATGGGCACGTGAATGGAGGGAGTACAGATATGTTACTCCAAAGTACATGAAGAAATTCGCAATAAACCCTCCATGCCCAATAGCCCCATTGGCACCTGGCCAAGTGGCTGATCCCACCAGCATCAAGCATGGTGAGGATTTTCCTGAAGAATGGGCCAAGCGCCAAGCTAAACTGGCAAGGCAAGCCAGAGAAGTAGTGAGGAAATTCAATGAAGATTCTGCTGCTGCTGCTGCTGCCACTGAGGCTTCTGTCAAGCCGAAGAAAGCGATGCTCAAGAAGCCCGCTCGCAAGCCAAGTGCTTCAACATCAATGCCCTCACGGCCAAGTTCCTCAGCTGCGCCCTCACGGCCAGAATCTTCAAAATCTGCAAAGTAAATTCCTCATGCTGCTCCTACTCCACCAAAGTCCTCAGCTGTCCCGACAAAGTCCTCAGCACCTGTGCATATGGCCTCGTGCCAAAGGACAACTGACACCTCAATTGCCTCTGGTGTCTCAGCTAGTTCTTCAGCTGCACCAAATTCCTCAGCTGGACCCTCTTTGCTGAAGAAAAAGGCTACTGCTCGACGCAGCACTCGCACAAGTCCTCAGAAGAAGCAGGTAGTCTTCACTATGCCATCTGATGATGATGAAGCTGATGAAGAAGAACTTGCTGAAATCATCAGAGACCGACAAGAAAGGGCTGCTAAAGCCAAAGGCACACCTGTGCCCCTGCTATTGGATCCAAGGGCGATCCTAGATTATATTGATCTCTGGCATAAGGACCCTAACACACCTATGCCTCATTTCAAGCTGACACCTGGCCAAAGTCACATGTTGACTCACTTCATCCAAGAGGAGAAGTGGAAATATGATAAGGCCAGAGAGATCAAGAAATCGCAGTACCGCAAAGAGAAGCTACTGAGGAAAAACTTTCTCACAATGAAGCCTGAAGAACTCGTCAAGATGCAGGCTGACATCAAAGCCCTCAGCGACAAATTTGACTCCTACTATGCTGATTGGAAAGGAGCCAATGTCAGATTTGTGAGGCTGACTGATACCTTCACCAAGGGTGCAGCCTCAACACAACAAATTCCTCAAGCTGAAGCATCTGTCCAGCAAACTGAAGAACATGCCAGCACCGCTGATGAAGTTCAGGCTGCTGAAGAAAATGCTAGTTCCAAGGCTGATGACTCTGCTCCAGCCGCTGATGAAATTGTCAGGGCATCCACTAGTGGTGCGCCTGAAGAAAATGAAGAAACCAGGGCAACTGCATCAGTCGCGCCTGAAGAAAATCAACCAGATTCCTCAGCTCCACCTGCGCCTACACCAACTCCGATCCTTCCATCCGCATTGGATGTGAAGAAGACAAAGGCTGCAGAGCGAACAACAGTAAAGAAGAGGAAAGCATCACAAGCTTCAGAATCTTCAGCTCCCAAGAAGATGAAGCCCATGACCAGCTCGTTTGCTAATCCAATTGATGTTGTTCCTATCTCCTCCATGCCATCAAAGGACCTTGTTCCTTTTGGTGAAGATTATGAGATCCCAAGTGGATCAGATGAATAAACTCAATCTGCTGCTTCGTCAGAGCAGATTGATGAAGAAATTGAAGCGGATGCAATCCCTTCAACCCCAATGGTCTCATCACCAATGCCTCAGTTTGATGCTAAAGAGGCTGGTGTTGAAGAAATTGATGAAGATGTGGATATTGGAAGCACAACTCCGTTGATGAATGATGACTTTTGGGAAAGTCGGCACCCCAATTCCCTACTCTTCACCCCACTGCAGCAAATTCCTCACCCCCTGCACAAACTGTTCAAATGGGCTCTGAAGAAACTCATCCCACTGCATCTGTGAATGAAGAAATTCCAGCCACTAGTGCTGAAGAAACTGCTGCTGAAACTGACAAGGTGACTGCACCTGAGGAACATCCTGAAATTCCTCAGCCTAAAGAACCTGAGATTGTGATTCCTGAGGTCGTGATGCAACTCACTGACACTCCTCTGCCAAGGCCAAAGGATCCGTTCTCACGAAAACAGAAATTCAAGGCTGAAGACTTCTATGGCGAGCACGTGTTCTTCACTGAATACAACCCATATGACTCTGCTCGCATAAGGAAGAGGCATTTCTGGACAGCCAGCCAAGCTAATTTCTATTCCTTAGTGCTTTATAACAAAGACAAAGTCTTCGACCATGCTCATATTCCTCACGTGGATATGGAGTCTTTGTCGTGCTTCACGCCAGTCCTTAGTGTTCTTCACGACGCTGGGCTGCTCAATTTCTGCACAGACATATGCGATTGGAATGAAGAACTTATTCTTCAATTCTATGCAACGTTGCACATCACCGGCAACTCTGAAGATGTCAATTCATGGGTTTTGGACTGGATGACTGAGAACACACATCATAAGGCCCCAGCATCTGAATTGCTTCGGGTCCTTCCTCTGAGTCCACCAACTGAAGATGCACGTTGTGTGTACAACGAACCTGAGCTTTCAAATCACTATATGCAAGTGCTGATGAAGCCTTTGAAGCCAGGGCAAGCTCCTAGAACCAAATTCCTCGTCAAGGAATTGTCGTATGGGCCAAAGACTGTCTATCGCATTCTGACGAAGACAATGAGTCCCATCAAAGGCCACGACTCGACTGATGAAGAAGTTGTTGGCATCATGAAGAATCTGCTTTTCAACATCATTCATGGCGTTCGCGTCAACTTCCATGATTTCTTCATGAGGACTCTGGCCAACATTGCTATGTCACCATTTGAGCTGAAGCCTTATGCACCTTGGATAATGAAATTCATCAGGACAAGGTCTTCACTCAACTACAAGGCTGAAACTCTCAACCACTGCAGCTACTTGCCTCCCATTGAAGTCCTCAAAAGGACATTTTCCTCAGCTGAAGAAAAGGGCAAAGCTACTGCTGTGATAGATGAAGTCATTCGTCCATTGGATGGTCAATTTCGCAAGGCTGCTTCTTATTCCACCAATGATGACTCTGCCACACATGACTCTGCTGCCAACACTGCCAAGCCAAATCCTCAAACCACAGCACCCAGGGTGATGACTGACCGTGAGTTACTCCTCAGTCTTCATCAAAAGGTTGATCGCAATCACAAATGGGTCAAGCGTCAGTTTGGTTCAATTCTTCACAACATGACTTCCACACACAATGCAGTGAAGAAAAACCACTACTACCTTCATGAAACCCTCAACCGCACCTGGGCTGTTCTATCTCAAGTGTACAGTGCTGAAGACTTGGAGAAAATGGGTCTCAAAGAAGAATTTGCCTGGTCTACACCTCCTCCGAAGAAATACAAGAAGGTTCCAGTTCCTTCTTTGGTGGCCAGTTCATATTCTTCATCATGCGACACTGATGAAAATGAATACTTGGACGACACTGCAGCAAGCCCTACTTCAACAACCGACCTCAACAACACTGGCGCTCCTTCATCAACTTGAAAATCTTCAGGGGTATTAGTCCTCAGTTTTGATCCTTTTGGTCATTTGATGACAAAGGGGGAGAAATCTGAGTTAGTCTTCAAGCGGGTCTATAATAAGGGCATATTCGTTTTTTTTGCTAAGTTACAACTCTCGTTCTTCTGAAACTTTTATTGGATCGAGTTGTAATCTTAAGTCCGATGGTGCGCTGATACTTTTGTTGCACTATGCTTTGATACCTTGATGCGCTATTCTGCATGCTTATTCCTCGTTAATATTATCGCACGCATGCTGAATTACATCAGGCACCATATTTCATCATGCATTTTAAATTCTTCATATTATATATCAAATGTGTGTATGAATTACAAGATATAGGGGGAGATCTCCATGATTCAACTCTTCAAGTGTGCATTGCTTCAAAAGCAAATTCCTCACTATGCACATCTTCAGGGGGAGTTCTTCTATATCTTGCAATCAAATTCCTCAATATCAGTTTTTACACTTCATATATTTATCCCCGTTGAAAACTTAACCTATGTTGTCATCAATCACCAAAAAGGGGGAGATTGTAAGTGCATCTAGTGCCCCTTAGTGATTTTGGTGTATTGAAGACTTATAGGTTAAGTATCTAATGTGTTTATGAGTGTACACAGGTCTATAAGTCTATGAGGAGTTTGATATTTACAGAGAAAGTCGACCCCTAAAAATGAAGTTCTTCGACTGAAGACTTTGATATTTTGAAGACTTTCTGAAGACTTTGAAAGTGAAGAAATTGGTGTGACCTTGAAGACTTTGTATTCATTCGAGGAACGTGAAGCGTGAAGACTTTTGTTTTCATAGTTTCATTTTCTCTTTCTTGAGTCGTAGGAAACACCGTACTGTTAAAGGGGGTTGAGGAAATACTAAGGAGAAAATTTCCATGTGATGCTCAACTCAAATCCTACACCTACCAATCCCTTCGAGTGAAGCCATTGGAACTCTCATACAGTTCAGTCAAATTCTTCAGTGACAGAGACGCAGTTCTTCTGGTCAATGAGGACTTTGCTCTGACTGAGGAGTTAGGAATTCGCCAGTGCGAATTGCCTACACAGTGAGGAACATGATAGCCGTGAGGAATTTGTACCTCAAATTTCCGACCGTTGTTGTGCTACGTGCCAGCTGTCCTAAAATATCTTGTTCACCTAATGGTCATATCATTGAAGGGCATTTATGTCTTATCATGTCGGGCTGCTCCCTAGGCTATAAATAGCCGCCCCCTACAACCACTAGCTGGTTGGCTGCTCCGAGAGAAACTGACACTTGTCATTTGAGAGCAACCCATCCTCCGAGGACTTTGAGCGAAAATCATCAAGTGAGGAATATCCAAACCCAAACCCAAACACCTACAAACCCAAAGTGATTGAGCATCACTAAAGAGATTGATCCTGCGTGGATCCGATGCTTGTTACCTTTGAAGACTGTGCTTCTTCCAGACGGTTAGGCGTCAAGGTCTAGAGCATCCAAGAGGAATTGTGGATCGCCGAGTGACCAAGTCTGTGAAGGTTTGGAAGTCACCTGAAGACTTACCATGAGTGATTGGGCGAGGACTATGTGTCCTTAGCTCAAGGAGAATACGGTGAGGACTGTGTGTCCAGGACTAGGTGTCCTCGAGTTTAAATACTCAGCCGCTCCAACCAGATGTACAACTGAGACAGCAGTTGGAACTGGTCTACCAAATCATTGTCTTCACCAACCTTATTGGTTCTATTTCCTCAACACTTTCATTTCCTCATTACTGTGTTGTGTGTTTGTTCATATCTGTGTTTGAAGACTTTGACTGAAGACTTTCTCAATTTCCTCAGTTCAATTTCTTTAGTCTGTTTGTCTTCATCTTGTGCTATCCTGTGTTTACGCTTTCTGTACTCTGTGTTTCTCTTCATTTCATCATGATGACCATGCATGTATTCTGCTATGTTTACCTCTGAGTACTTATTCCGCTGCTAGTAGTTCTTCGCTAAGGAATTTCCTCACGAGCAAATTCCTCAGTGAAGAATTTCATAAAAATCGCCTATTCACCCCCCCTCTAGTCGATATAACGCACTTTCAGAGTAGTCTCTTGTAGACCTTCGGGTCCGTAGTTAGTAGCTATAAGGCTTCCTCTCTCTCGTTTGATTCTCAATACAATGGTCTCTTGGAGATCCATATGATGTAACTCTTTTTGCGGTGTGTTTGTTGTGATCGGATGAACTTTGAGTTTATGATCAGATCTATGTTTTTATCCATGAAAGTTATTTGAGTCTTCTTTGATCTCTTATCTGCATTATTGCTTATAGCCTCGTATTTCTTCTCTGATATTGGGGTTTTGTTTGCCCAACTTTATCTATTTAGCTTGCAATTGGAAGAGGTGCTTTGTGATGGGTTCGATCTTATGGTGCTTGATCCCAGTGATAGAAGGGGAACTGACATGTATGTATCTTTGCCATTAAGGATAACAAGATGGGGTCTATTTCTACATAAATAGATCTTGTCTACATCATGTCATCGTTCTTATTGCATTACTCTGTTTCTCCATGAACTTAATACACTAGATGCATGCTGGATAGCGGTCGATGTGTGGAGTAATAGTAATAGATGCAGGCAAGAGTTGGTCTACTAATCTTTGACGTGATGCCTATATAATGATCATTTCCTAGATATCGTCATGATTATTTGAAGTTCTATCAATTCCCCAATAGTAATTTGTTTACCCATCGTTTTCTATTTTTCTCGAGAGAAACCACTAGTAAAATCTACGGGTCCCGGGTCTATTTCTCATATTATTTTCCTGTGCGATCTAATTTAATTGCCTTTTATTTTAAGATCTATTAAACCAAAAATACAAAAGTACCTTGTTGCACTTTATTTTATTTTGCGTTTGATCTATCAAATTATTACAACCCTCTCACGCCCGCTTGCCAATTTCTGGCACCATTACCCGAAAGGGATTGACAACCCCTTTAACATGTTGGGTTGCGGGTATTTGTTATTTGTGTGAAGGAGATGTTTACATAGTGTTGCTTGGTTCTCCTACTGGTTCGATAACCTTGGTCCCATCAATGAGGGAAATACCTACCGTTGTTGTGCTGCATCATCCCTTCCTCTTTGGGGAAATGCCGACATAGTTCTAGCAGACATCAAAAGGAATTTCTGGCGCCATTGACAAGGAGGATCATCAACATCTACCAGGTTCCAAATCACAAATCTCAACTACTTGCAATTTACATTATTTGCCATTTGCCTCTCGCTTTCCTCTCCCCCACTTCACAAAAAATTGCCATTTTATTCACCCTCTTTTTCGTTTGCCGTTTTCTCATCAGATCTATCCTTTGCCTGCATTCATGAGTGATTTCGGTATGGCATCAATAGATGATGTCTTAACTCCTAAGATTGGACGTACATGCAATCTGGATGCTAAAATTTTTATCTTGGGGCAAGGGAATGTTATGGGAAAAGAACGTATCCAATAATTTTTCAATTGTGTTGGAAATCTAAGTCTTGATGATGCTCCTATACTTAGAACCACTAGATCTTATGTGGATGCTATTTCAGCACTAGTTCTGAAACTTAAAACTAAATTTATCCGTACTCATCCTACTTTGCAAAGATTTTTTTTAGCTTCCCGATATAAAAAATCCTAGGGCTAAAAATTTGGCCACTCTCGTTCTTATGAATGAATTTGACTACATCATACGGGGAGCTAGGGAAATCTTTGATTCTTACGGTACAAATCGTGAAAAACCCGTGATAGATGAAATTATTTACAAAAGTGATTATGCACAAAGGCATTTGCTTGGGGATAATAAAATCTTTGATGAGAATCTTAAAAAGGAAGTCCCCATTTTAGATATAATCCAACAAATTTTCAATAATGTTAATCAAGAGTACTCTTGGATTGTTGCCGGAAATCAAAGGGGTTATTATGATAATTAACTTAATAATGCTAACGTTTCTATAGATAATATGTTTTATGTTGTTTTTACAAAACCTCATGACAAGAACACCCCTAAGGAAATTAAGAAGGATGAAAAAACTTAGATCCTTTGCTTTATGCATAGCTAGGGGCGTGAAACAATAGCGCTTGTTGGGAGGTAACCCAATGAATAAAATTTATTTTTGCCTTTTGCTTTCTGTTCTTGAGTGTTAGCACAATTATGCTACTGTTATGATTGTGTTTTAATTAGTGTTTGTGTCAAGTAGAGCCTTTAGGATCTTCTTGGGTGATAGTTGTTTGATCTTGCTGAAAAATAGGAACTTTTGGGTCCAGAGTTACAATTTTTAAAAATCACAGAAGCAACGAAAAATTCTGATTTTTTATAGTAGATTGATATACAAATTCCTCAGGTCGTCCTAATTTTCAGGATTTTTGAAGTTGCAGAAGTATTCGAAGTATCCAGATTACTACAGACTGTTCTGTTTTTGACAAATTTTGTTTTCTTTTGCGTTGTGTGCTTGTTTTGATGATTCTACGGTTTTCTCTGAAGAATTTTTGCCGTAGGAAAGTTCGAATACAGTAGATATTATGTAATAATAAAATATAAATGGGTTGCAACAGTACTTATAGTAGTGATTTGATTTCTTATACTAACGGATCTCACGAAGGTTTTGTTGAGTTTTGTGATTGAAGTTTTCAAGTTTTGGGTGATGTTACGATGGATGAAGGAATAAGGAGTAAGAAGAGCCTAAGCTTGGGGAAGCCCATGGAATCCCAAGCTATTATCCAAAGAGAAGCAAGCAACTAAGCTTGGGGATGCCCCGAGTGGCATCCCCTCTTTCTTCTAACGACCATTGGTATTTTACTCGAAGCTATATTTTTAGTCGTCACATACTATGTGTTTTGCTTGGAGCGTCTTGTATGATATGAGTCTTTCCTTGATTTGCTTTGTGTTTAAGTCTTGGTTCCTTGCTGGACACAAGTGTTTGAGAGAGCAAAAGTTATGCCATGACTTGTTAGAATTGCTCTCTACGCTTCACTTAAATTTTTATGAGCTATGGAATTGCTCTAGCGGTTCACTTATATCTTTTTGAGCATGGTGTTCTTTAGTATTTTTGAAGAAATGCTCTCTTGCTTGACTTAGATTTATTTGAGAGTTAGTAAAATTTTCAAGAAATTCTCTCTAGTTTCACTTGAATTAATCTGAGAGAAATAAAAAGTATGCTCATGATCTTCACTTATATTTGTTTGAGCTTATCAAAAGCAACACATGAAAATTAGTTCCAAAGTGATAGATATCCAAGAAGGATATAATAAAAACTTTCATGAAGATCATTGGACAAAATAAACTTGATTCCTTGTAATAGTTTTGAGATATGATGATGTGATATGTGTGTCATGTTGATGAGCAATTATGCTTTAGTAAGACTGTTGGTGTTAAGGTTTGTGATTCCCTATGCAAACACGAAAGTCAACAGTTATGCAATGAAATTACATCCTACTTGTGGTGTATTATTCAGTGTTAGTTATGCTCAATGCTCACTTATGATATTATTCGTTCCTTGGTTGGTCGCTTCTAAATCTTTTGCTAGCCTTCATTTTGCACTAAGTATGATCACTACTTGTGCATCCAAAAACCTTCAAACCAGTTTTGCCACATGAGTCTACCATACCTACCTACATGTGGTATTCTTTTGCCGTTCCAAGCAAATTTGTATGTACCATCTCTAATTTTCAAAATAAACTTCTCTTTTGTGTGCTCGTACCGCTCGCGAGGCGGTGAGGGGCGGCTAATATTTTCCATGCTAGATGTGTTATTCTCACGATGAGTGTTTATTCACTTGTCATTGCACAAGATTAAGGCAAAGGTATTAGGGATGCCCAGTCCTGAAATGAAAAATGAATTTACTTTATGTTGTAAATTCCTTGGAAAGTGTTGGTATGGAGGGCACCCGTGGATACGGTTAGCCATGGAAATTGAAAGTATGGTGGAAAATGGAATAAACTTTATTTTCTGTTTGGTAACCGCCTATGATATTGTAGCGACCAGACCTCAAATAGTCTGATCTCTGTGCATCAGTGTCATCCTTGGATCGGTAATGCTGACACGCACTGTACTTGAAGGATTTATAACAGAGTAGCAATCACATACTTATTACATCGAATGTCTCAAAAGAGAACTTACTACAATAAATATGTCTTAAGGCCATCTAATACGATAACAGCGGAAGGCTTGGAAGATAAAGTGAGTCACACGATACCCCGGGATTTCCAAAAATACAGGCAATCACTAGAATTCCCAGGTGCCTCAATCCACCCAGATGTGTGTTAAAGTTGCCACCTTAATTTAACCATTAATTAATAGTACTCACATCCGTCATGAATACACTCAAACCCAATCCACGTCTACGAGCATATCATAGCAGTATAAGCAACGTAGAAGTAACTCCCAAAGGTTTGATAATAAACAGGTGAATAGGTACTACCTCATTTACTTCCCAAACCCACAATTTAAATCAGATCCTAACCATGCAATTGTTTTGAGGGTTGATCTAATGCAATAAAACTGGGTAGTAAGGAGGTATGATCAAAGTGTTACTTGCCTTGCTGATGATCCGCGAAACCTAGAGACTCGTAGTAGCACGCTTCACACTCCGGATACTCTATCGCAAACAAACAAGCATACAATAAGCAATCAAGCAAGGGCACGGGTAAAACTCAAATAAGAGATCTAACCAGAAAGTTCAACTTAAGAACTCCGTTTGCAAAAAGAATCAAATCAAACGAAGCAACAAAACTCAAACGGCGAAAGAAACAAGCTTCGTTTACTAGTCTAGACTAAAGTCAAATTTTACAGTAGCAAAAACTTATTCAAGTTTGTTAAACAAAAAGAGGGCTTCGATACGAAACTCTAGGCGCTTGAATCGCCTGATTCTGATAAACGAGCGAAAAGTTAAACTAAAACGAAAATAGGATCAGAAATCGCGATCGAAAATAATTGCGGAAAATCCAAGAAAAAGAAAAACCGACTTACAGGCTAACGAACGAACATTCGCTGTCTGCGGCTAAACGGTGAAAAATCGTTCGTTAAAACGAACGTACGAACGGGCGCTCGCTAGATAACTAAACTGAAAAAAACCGAATCGATCTAATCTAAAAAAATGAATCTAGGTTTTCTAAAAAAACCGAACGGTTAACCAAAAAAAATAAAACAGCGACGAACGGCGGCGGCGGTCCGGCGAGGCGGGGCGGCTCCGGCGGCGGCGGGCTTCGGCGCGGGCGGCAGCGGCTACAGCGGCGGCGGCGCGGGGCGGCGGTGGGCGGAGGCGTCGGGCGCGGGTGGCGTCTAGGGTTAGGGTTTAGGGCACGGGCGCGGGGCGGGCTGGCGGCTGGGCCTTGGGGCGGCTTGGGTGGCGGCTTATAAAGCCCCCCCCCCGGCGGAGTCTCGCTCGGGTACGGCACGAAGTCGGTTTCTTCTTTTTATAATTCCGACGTGCTGAAAAAAAGAAAAGAAGTACTAAACGGACTCCAAAAATCCTGAAATAAAATTTTCCCGTCCTTTAATAATAGATCGGACAAGGTGAACATTTATTTGGACCTAAAAATGCAATTTTGAAAAACGCATATTTTCCTAATTCAAATAAAATAGCGATAAAACTCCCAATAAAAATCTTATTTGATTTTAATATTAAATCTCCAATATTTCTTTATTTTGAGGAAGTCATTTTATTCTCTCTCTTTTATTTTTATAAAATAAATATTCAAGAGAAAAATAATTAAAATCAAACGATCCCTTTCTCAAAATTCGAGAAAAGCTCGAATATGAAAATAATGAAATCCCCAACTCTCTCTGCGGGTCCTTGAGTTACGTAGAATTTATAGGATCAAACAAAAACACAAATAAAATATGATATGCAATGATGATCTAATGTATAACATTCCAAATTGAAAATTTGAGATGTTACAAACCTACCCCCCTTAAGATGAATCTCGCCCTCGAGATTCGGGTTGGCTAGAAAATAGGTGAGACTAATCCTTCCGTAGATCTTCCTATCGTTCCCAGGTGGCTTCATCGTCAGTATGGTTACTCCACTGAACTTTGCAGAACTTGATTACTTTGTTGCGTGTGACATGGCTGGCAAAATCAAGAATCTTAAATGGCTTCTCCTCGTAGGTCAAATCGCTATCCAAATGTATCGCTTCCAGCGGTGCTGTATCTCTCAGAGCAATATCAGCCATCTCTGCGTGGCACTTCTTCAAACGTGGAACACATTGTGAACTCCGGACAATCCGACTTGTAAGCAACTTCTCCCATACGTTCCAAAACTTTGTATGGTCCCACAAAATGTGGTGCTAATTTTCCCTTAACTCCAAAGCGTTTCACTCCTCGAAGTGGGGATATATGAAGATACACTCCGTCTCCAACTTCGTAAACTGTCTCCTTGCATTTTGAATCCACATAACTCTTCTGCCTGGACTGGGCTACCTTGAGTCTTTCGCGAATCAGCTTAACCTTCTCTTCAGACTCTTTAATCAAATCTGGTCCAAACAACTGTCGGTTCTGTCGTGGAATTGTTACGGCAGATGTCCTCGTGAAAGGACTTAGTAGTGGAGCCATCGCAACTAGGAAGCTTAAAGGGGTTAAAGTGGGACAAAGGATACATGGATTTTATACTAGTTCGGACCCTTACGGTGAAGGTAAAAGCCTACGTCTAGTTGGGATGGAATTGCTGGGGTTTCGATCGCCAGGGAGCAAATCTGCTATACCCGGCTCTTGATTTGATGTTCCTTGCCCTAAGCCGCCGGCGAGTCGTCCCCTTATATACACGGGTCGATGCCCTGCGGCCTACAGAGTCCCGGCCGGCTCATAAACTGTGTCCGGCTCGGTGACTAGTTAATCCTGCCTTATAATACAAGTCATGCCATTACGGCTGTTTATCACTATGGGCCTTAAGTTGCTTGTGGGCTTTAGGCCCTTTATTGAACCGGCGTCTTCAAGCTTGATCCTGGGCTTCATATGATGAACCGTCTTTGCGTAACCCGGCCCCTCCTGGGCGGTTTACACAAATAATTATATCCCCAACATTAGGCCCCAGATTGATTTGAACCAGTTCATGTCAATCTTGAATACTTTATGGAAAGCCTTCTGCCTTCTGTCTATGCAAAGGTTATAACCTGCTGTGACGTCATCTTCAGGATTCTCGATAACCCGCCGTGATGTCATCTTCCATTAAATTTATATTTTACTTTGTCATATCTCAATGGATCTTTATCATTACTGACCATTCCGAAAATCGAGGCGTCGGAGTAGTCGGATAATCACGGCTAGCCTCCTCGTTTCTCGCGCTTTCTCAGTCAGTCCTCCCTTATAAATACGCAAGACCCCTAGGTCTTTTCCAGTCTCCCCCTTCCGTCATCTTCTTTCTCTCGCGACTCCTCTGCTGCTCGAGCTCCGCCGCTGCCGCAGAGCATCCCGTCTTTGCCAACTCAGGCCGCTGCATCAACCTGAACCCGACCAGAGATCGATGGCGAACCTCCGCAGCAAGTCTGCATTCGTAAGTTCCCTCCCTTCCATATCTTAGATCCCCATTAGGATTTTCAAGTTCGTCGGTGTTCGTCCCTGTTCGTCATGAACCCTTCATAAATTTCGCCACCGCAGCCTGATTTGAACTTTAAGGGAGTATAAACTCCTGCGATAGCTGTTCCGCCCCCATCTTAAATGTAAATAAATCCCCTTTCGCTTGTATTGAAGCCTCATTCGAGCTTATGAACTCATCTGTACTAGTTTTAGGTCTAAAATATTTTCTTTTCTGAACGACCGTTTGATCCAAAATAATAGCTGCAACCTGCGAAACTTGTTTGTTCCATACTTAGTCAAAAACTGCTTCTGTTAGATCCGTTTAACCATGGCAATCCATATGGCCGGTTTAAAAAGACAACACTGATTGACAGCCTTGCCTGCTCCTGGCGGTTTAAAATAACTTAACTGCTTCTGATACCCATGGCGGCTTAAATAACCCAATACAATTAGCCATATGTCATTAGGCCCCTTCGCAAGCCGCCATCTTGAATAGACTTCAAAATGTTCTCCTCCGAGTTAAATTGAGCCGATTTTTTTTATTTTGTCATAGGCTTCCATCTTCATAATGGCACCCAAGGCTCCCAAAGCACCCGTGACCTGCAACTGGGTCAAATCCATTCTTACTGAAAGCACCTTGACTGATTTCGTGAATACTGGCTATTTGCCCAAAAAAGAAGTCATGTCCTATCGTGCTCCTAATCCGTCAGAGGAAAAACCTCTACCCAAGGAAGGGGAAGTGGTCGTCTTTACTGATCATATGAACCGGCGCTTTTCTCCACCCGGCTCAAAATTCTTCAGGGATATCTTGCACTTTTTTGACCTCAGACCTCAAGATATCGGGCCCAACTCCGTATCAAACATTTGCAACTTCCAAGTCTTTTGCGAGGTGTATCTCGGAGAAGAACCCAACCTATTACTTTTCAGAGAGTTGTTTTACTTAAACCACCAGAATGAATGTGCCAATGGGCCCAGCCTGGAACTTGGTGGTACTTCAATTCAGCGATGGAGGGACTGCCTTTTCCCATACGTTGAGCCGCCAAGACACCCTAAGGATTGGAACCAGATGTGGTTCTATTGCCAGGATGCTTCTCCAGCTAATGAGAACCCGCTGCCCGGCTTTCGCGCTCTGCGCCTCGAATCCAACCATCCACTGCCGGATAAGTTATCTGCCGTTGAACGTCTACATCTTGCTCCCACCATAAAGAAAATCAAGGCTCTTTTGTTGAACGGCTTAGATGGCATTGATTTGGTCCGAGTGTGGATCTCATGGTGGGTGATTCCGTTAAGCCGCCGCCCTGGCTTGATGTGCACTTACACAGGCGAAAAGGATGACCCACTGCGTCATTGTCCTGATGATTTACCTGATGACATGGTTGACCTTTGGCTTACTTCCGTTCTGCAAGAATAAGCTCCGGTAAGTTATCAACCTAAAAAATTTGTACTTTCATTGTGGAACGCCTTGCGTTTACTCATAACCCTTTCTCATTATTCATAGGCAAATGACAAATTCTGGACAGTCCAGTACGAGCATGAGGCTGTCAAACGGGCCAGAGCGACCAAGAGAGCCGAGAGGAAAGCCGCCAAGGCGGGAACCCAGAAGAAGAAAAAGCCAAGTGCTTCAGATTTACTTAAACTGGATGATACTTCTGATGATGAAGAAGAGGTAATCCTTAACTCCCCTGATTCTTTTATCATTATCTTATTGACATTAATTCCTTTCAGGATGACACGGGAACTAGCCAAGTAGTTGAGGAAGAGGTAATATCTATTTTCTCCGACTCATTTGGACCCTCACTTTCTTTTGAAGCAACAACAGCATGAGAACCGCCGTCAAACCCGAACTAGTGGGGGCGACGAGTTATCCTGCGGTTTACCCAATCCTCCTTCTCGAAAGCGTCGGGTCGAGGTTTTGTCTCTTGACGACTTTTACCATCTTCTTAATCAGTTTGCATATCATCCTCTAATCTTTCTTTTGAACAGGAAATTGCCCGTACTTCCTCTAGTGACTCGTCACAAACAGCCCTGCCGGCTTTCAAGACAGTCCTAGGGTAAACGCCATTGTAACTCTTCCTCCTGTCATTCCTATACCTTCATATATATCTAACTTGCCATAATTCATGTAGTGGGCAGGCAAAGCCTAATAAGAAGGCAAGAGCGAATAAACCAACTGAGCCATCGAAGGCCGCTGAACCGGAGCCACAAATTACAGCCCCTGAGGTGTCAAAGCAACAGCCGGAAGAACCTGCCACTATCACCCCTCCTGAGATTCCAAGCCTTACCAGAGATGTTCCGGATGTCAACCCCTCAGCTTCCATCCCTTCAAGCCAATCTAAGCCGTCTGAAACCGAAGATGATGATGTGTTGATTACTGGCACCGGCTTTGTTAAGCCGGGAAATCCCATTATTCTGGCCCGACATACCGCGAAGCAAGAGGCTGTTGAAAGGCGGAAGCAAAAATTTGACATATCGCGTTATTCTAATTGAACAGTGGTGAAATCCTGTCTGGTTATCTGAATCAGGTCCATTCCAATCGTGACCTTGAAATTGACATGTGTAGGATCGGAAGTATGTCTAGAGGGGGGTGATTAGACTACTTGACCAAATAAAAATCTAGCCTTTTCCCAATTTTAGTTCTTGGCAGATTTTAGCTATCTTAGCATAAGTCAAGCAATCTCCACACAATTCAAGCAAGCATGCAAAGAGTATATGAGCAGCGGAAAGTAAAGCATGCAACTTGTAAGAATGTAAAGGGAAGGGTTTGGAGGATTCAAACGCAATTGGCGACACAGATGTTTTTGGCGTGGTTCCGATAGGTGGTGCTATCATACATCCACGTTGATGGAGACTTCAACCAACGGAGGGTAACGGTTGCACGAGTCCACGAAGGGCTCCACCCACGAAGGGTCCACGAAGAAGCAACCTTTTCTATTCCATCACGGCCGTCGCCCACGAAGGACTTGCCTCACTAGTGGTAGATCTTCACGAAGTAGGCGATCTCCTTGCCCTTACAAACTCCTTGGTTCAACTCCACATCTTGTCGAAGGCTCCCAAGTGACACCTAGCCAATCTAGGAGACACCACTCTCCAAGAAGTAACAAATGGTGTGTTGATGATGAACTCCTTGCTCTTGTGATTCAAATGATAGTTGTGACGCCCGGGTAATTAGGCTACAGTAATCCCCCGTTAGTGATGCCACGTCACCACGATTACTGTTGATGTCTCGTGATGATTCAAAACTCGTTCAAATTCAAATTTGAAATAAAGTCAAACTAGAAAAGTTTTCAAACGTCAAAACTAAAATGTCCGGCATGTGGCAAATAATCCGTACTAATTATTGGTGGAGGAACACACTTATGTAGAATATTCAATTGCACTATAATAAGTAAATCAATGGCAAAACTATTATTTAAGTGCTCTTAAATTTAATGTTAAACAAATACAAACTACTGTATAAAATGTGTCAAAATGTTTGTGGCAGTGGCGTAGTTACATCGACTAAATTAGGTACAATGTTTATATCTTTCTAATAGTATATAAATGGTAACTAAATTAGAAAGGGAAATTAGATAAAAGGAAAAAGGACAGAACAAAAAAACACACACACACACACAAAAGGAAACACCTTCCCGTTTGGGCCTTGGCCCAGTTGGCCGGGCAGCCGACCGGCTTGCCGGTCCACCCCCGCACGCCCCTGGCCTACTTGGCCCCCTCACCCCCCGCAAACCCTAACCCAACCACCCACTTCCCCCACTCCCTCGTTCCCTCTCCCTCCCGATCCGATCTGGATCGGGGGCTCGACCCACACCACGCGTCGCCGCCCTGGTCAACGGCGCCATCGTCGTGTGCCGCACCAACACCATCGGAACGTCGCCTCGCCGTCCTCCTCCTCGACACAACGCCGCAGTTGCTCGCCTCCCCGTCGCCCGGTCGTCCCCGTCTTCCTCCTCATGCCCCGCTGCCCCTGACCCTGCGAGCCGCCGTGAGGACCCCCTCCTCTCCCCCTTTCCCTCTATCGCCGGCGCTGTTCGTGACGCTCTCCTCCTCTACTCGCACACGCGGGCTCCCCGCGGTCGGGCCGCGCCCAGGCCGCGCGCCGCTCCGTCCGTGTGCGCACCGCACGCTGCTAACCTGCACCCGCGCTTGCCCGTTGCCACTCGCGCACGCATGCCCGTCCACCGCTGCGGCTCCTGCCCGCTAGTGCCGCTGCTCGTCGCGACCAACCGCCCTGGCCCCGCTCCCGTCTCCAGCCCCCGGTCGCCGGCGCCGCCCCGCCCGCCTGCCACGCGCACACCGCCCTGACGCCCGTTTGCTCCCGCACACCCCGTCAGCCGTGGTCGGCACGTCCCTGGCCGCCTCTGCTCGCGACCTTCGTGCCCCGTGCTCCTCGCCGGCGCGCTCGCCCCGCTCCCGTGCTGCTTCTGTACTGCCTAGCTGCGGCTGGCCCGAGCCAGAATCCAGCCGCCGACCAGCGCCCGCAGCGCTCAATCGGGCTGGGCACTAGCGCCCGACGCCCGCGCCGACTCCACCCGCTAGCACCCCGCCCCGCTAGGCCTCCGTGCCACAGACAAACGGGGCCCACCCCCCTGTGAACGAAAATGAAAAAAATGAAAAATGAATTAATAAATAATAAGTAAAATTAATTAAACTGATAATTAATTAATTAATTAGAGAATTAATTAAACTAATTAAACCAGATTAGATTGACCTAACCACTATTAAACTAATTGACCCTGTTTAATTAGCTTGCAAATTAAATAACCAATGACATATGGGCCCCACACTTAGTTGACACAGTCAACTGCATAGTTGACTGCTGATGTCAACATGATGTCATGCTGACGTCATCATTTACTATTCTGGATAATGTTGGATTTAAATAATTAATTAAATTCTAGAAATTAATAAAATCTTTAGAAAATCATATCTTTTAATCCTTAACTCGGATTAAAATACTTTCTACATGAAAGTTGCTCAGAACGACGAGACGAATCCGGATACGCAGTCCGTTCGCCCGCCACCCATACCTAGCATAGCAAACCTGCAACATTTCACCCCCGGTTCATTTGTCCGAAAACGCGAAACACCGGGGATACTTTCCCGGATGTTTCCCCCTTCACCGATATCACCTCCTACCGCGTTAGTGCGCCCCTAGCACCGATACTTGTCATGTCATGCATCGCTAGGCATCTGTTTGCTTAAATATTTATTGTTTCTTTCCCCTCTTCTCTCGCTAGACACCGAGACTGACGCCGCTGCTACCCAGTACGACTACGGAGTTGACGACCCTTCTCTCTTACCAGAGCAACCATGCAAGCCCCCCCCGCCTTGATCACTAGATATCGCCTATTCTTCTCTATACTGCTTGCATTAGAGTAGTGTAGCATGTTACTGCTTTTCGTTATTCCTATCCTGTTGCATAGCCTGTCCTTGTTACTACTGTTGATACCTTTACCTGCAATCCTACCTTCTTAGTTTAGGATGCTAGTTTACCATCAGTGGCCCAACATTCTTGTCCATCTGCTGTGCTATACTATCGGGCCGTGATCACTCGGGAGTTGATCACGGGTATATACTACTTTATACATGATACATGTGGTGACCAAAGTCGGGTTGGCTCGAGGAGTACCCGCGAGTGATTCACGGATTGGGGGCTGAAAGGACCTTTGTCCAGATGGCCCTCTGTGTGGGTCTTTGTGGCGGAGCGGCAGGGCTGTTTGAGGCTACCTGGGTGAGAGGTGGGCCTGGCCCTGTCGGCGTTCGCGGATACTTAACACGCTTAACAAGATCTGGGTATTTGATTTGAGTATCGCCATTTGGCCTATACGCACTAACCAACTACGCGGGAAAGATATGGGCACTCGGCGTCGTGGTATCAGCCGAAGCCTTCGTGACGTCAGCGACTGAGCGGCGCGCGCCGGATTGGAACGTAAGCCTGCTCTTGTATTAAGGGGGCTAGTTCTGCTTCCGGCCGCCCACGCAACATGCAGGTGTGCTCAGGGCGATGGGCCCAGACCCCTGCGCGCTTAGGTTTAGACCGGCGTGCTGACCTCTCTGTTGTGCCTAGGTAGGGCTGCGACGTGTTAATTTTCCGAGGCCGGGCATGACCCAGGAAAGTGTGTCCGGCCAAATGGGATCAAGCGTGTTGGGTTATGTGGTGCACCCCTGCAGGGAAGTTAATCTATTCGAATAGCCTTGTCCCTCGATAAAAGGACGACCCGGAGTTGTACCTTGACCTTATGACAACTAGAACCGGATACTTAATAAAACACACCCTTCCAAGTGCCAGATACAACCCGGTGATCGCTCTCTAACAGGGCATCGAGGAGGGGATTGCCGGGTAGGATTATGCTATACGATGCTACTTGGAGGACTTCAGTCTACTCTTTTCTACCTGCTGCAAGACGGAGGCGACCAGAAGCGTAGTATTGGATAAGACTAGCTACCCCCCTCTTATTCTGGCATTCTGCAGTTCAGTCCACTGATATGGCCCTTTACACATATATCCATGCATATGTAGTGTAGCTCCTTGCTTGCGAGTACTTTGGATGAGTACTCACGGTTGCCTTGTTCCCCCTTTTCCCCATATCTCTACCCGATTGTTGCGACCAGACGATGGAGTCGAGGAGCCAGACGCCACTGTCGATGACGACTACTACTCCGGAGGTGCCTATTACTACGTGCAGCCCGCTGACGACGATCAGGAGTAGTTAGGAGGATCCCAGGCAGGAGGCCTGCGCCTCTTTCGATTGTATCCCAGTTTGTGCTAGCCTTCTTAAGGCAAACTTGTTTAACTTATGTCTGTACTCAGATATTGTTGCTTCCGCTGACTCGTCTATGATCGAGCACTTGTATTCGAGCCCTCGAGGCCCCTGGCTTGTATTATGATGCTTGTATGACTTATTTTATTTGTAGAGTTGTGTTGTGATATCTTCCCGTGAGTCCCTGATCTTGATCGTACACATTTGCGTGCATGACTAGTGTATGATTGAATCGGGGGCGTCACAATAGTCTCCCCAACACTCAACTCTCTCTCACAGGATTTGGATTTGGTGTAAAGAAGATTTGAGTGGAAAGCAACTTGGGAAGGCTAGAGATCAAGATTCATATGGTTGGAATGGAATATCTTGACCTCAACACAAGTGTAGGTGGTTCTCTTTCAGAACATGTGTATTGGAAGCGTAGATGTGTTCTGATGGCTTTCTCCATGAAGGAAGAGTGGGTGGATGGGTATATATAGCCTCGACACAAAATCTAACCGTTACACACAATTTGCCAAACTCGGTGGGACCGAATAGTTAAACTCGGTCGAACCGATTCGGGAAACCTAGTGATCGTTAGCATTTTCGGTGGGACTGAGATGCAACTCGGTAGGACCGATATGGTTAGGGTTAGGGCATAACATAATCTCGGTGTGACCGATTACATAAACTCGGTGGGACCGAATTTGGTAATAAGCTAACCAGAGAGTTGGTCAGGTAAACTCGGTGGGACTGATTTGCTCTTTTCGGTGAGACCAAAATGTTATGAAAGGGAAACAGAGAGTTTACATTGCAATCTCGGTGGGACCGATCGCTCTTTTCGGTGAGACCGAAATGTTACGAAGGGAAACAGAGAAATTGCAATCCCATCTCGGTGAGACCGAGATACCTATCGGTGAAAATGAATTGCTAGGGTTTGTGGCAGTGGCTATGACATGTGAAACTCGGTGGCGCCGGATAGAAAGAATTGGTGGGGCCAAGTTTGACTTTTGGTTTAGGTCATATGTGGATGTGGGAAGATAGTTGAGGTTTTTGGAGCATATCACTAAGCACATGAAGCAAGAGGCTCATTAAGCAACACCTCATCCCTCCTTAATAGTATTGGCTTTTCCTATGGACTCAATGTGATCTTGGATCACTAAAAATGTAAAATGTAGAGTCTTGATCTTGAAGCTTGAGCCAATCCTTTGTCCTTAGAATTTTGAGGGATCCACTGTCCTCATCCATGCCATGCCATTCATTGAGCTTTTCCTGAAATATTGATCTTGGAATAATGTTAGCTCAATGAGCTATATGTTGTTAGGAATTACCAAAAGCACCCAGGGATAGTTGCACTTTCAATCTCCCCCTTTTTGGTAATTGAGACAACATATAGATCAAAGCTTCGACAAATGATAATAAGAGTGAAAGATATCGTCGCTTTGAGAAGTATGTGATAAGCAAGAGCTCCCCCTAAATTTGTGCATATTTTAAGATTTGCTTTGGACTGCAAATGCACAATGAGTTAGGATCATGGGTTACTCTTCCATGTCAGATACATCTTGGTGGAGCGCTCAAAATGATAAGAATTAAATACATGCACTCATCACCAAGCAAAGTGAAAGATCAAAATAAGGATAAATTGATAGTAACATCTAACAAGCATTAAGTGTAGCACATGATCATCAATGTCTCACAGATAAAAGCATAGTATCTCAAGCACTCAAAAGCAAATAAAGTTCAACCAAGAAGACAAGAGAGAACAAATGCAAACTCTCTCTCTCTCTCTCTCTCTCTCTCTCTCTCTCTCTCGAAGCCTATGATCTATACATCTTTCTCCCCCTTTGGCAACAAGTTACCAAAAAGTTCATATAAAATGCATAGCACTAAAACGACTCTCAGGCTTGGTCTTCAGGTGGTGGAGTCCAGATGACGCCAAGGACGAAGGCTTCATTTGAAGTAGATGGAGCTGCTGGGGTAGGTGCTGGAGCTGGTGGTACTAAGGCTGTAGCTGGTGCAGAAGTAGTAGCTCTGGTGTCAGGAACTGGCACTGCAGATGATCTCTGAGCTCTAGGCACTCTGGCAAATGCATCAGTTGTTGTCTTGCCCTTCCTCTCCTGCATATCATCCTGTAGTTGCTCCACAGCAGACTAGATCTCAGCTACTTTCACATCTAGGTCATAGAACTTTTGTTCCATGATTCTTTCCAGGCTCTCTTGGTTTCGAGTCAGGGTGGCCAGTCCTTTCTCAATCCTCAGAGTTGATGCTATCAGGTAACCGAGCTGCTCCTGCTTGTTCTTCAAAAAGTACTCAGATGCCTCCTCTTGAGTTGGCATCCTGGCAGCTTTCTCCATCTTTGCCTTCTCCTTCTTTGCTTGAGCTTGCACTGATGATGGTTCATCCTCATTCATCACAAATTGATTGTCCTCAAAATCTGGATGGATGGGCAGGTGTTCCTTATCCAACAGATATGTGCCTGTGCCCATCTTCGAGTTAATCAACTCCTGAATATGTGGGGCATATCCACAACTCCTCTTTTGATCTGCTGCTGTCCTCTTGCTGGTCTCAACTATGAGGCTCATTACCTTGAACTTCTATGGCACATAAAATATGTGTAGCAAGTTTATTGCATGGCCTCTGATCATTCTATGATCACCTGACTTGGGCAAGAGAGTGTGCCTAAGGATCCAATTGATTGTAGGCAGCCCTGACAACAAGTCTTTTACTGACCCAAACTGATGAGTCTCAAGATCTGCATCTGGAATTTCCTTGTACATGTTTTCCATTGAGTTGTGGTCCATCTTCTTCTTGGCATAGACATCCAAGTCATCTTATTGTTCTTCCGGGGCATTGATCAACTGAGCCCATTCTGCAACTGTAGACTGGTATGTAGTGCCTTTAGACATCCATACTATCCTGCCATCTGGATAGAAGTGAGTTGTGGAGTAGAATTGCATTATGAGCTCCTCATTCCACTTTGTGAGCTTCTGCCCAACAAAGTCTGCAACTCCACAAGCATTGAAGCTATCAAGCACTCCAGGATAGTGTTCTTCATTCTCCTTGATATACTCCCAGTCAACCCATCTCATGTCACACACTATGGGTTTCTTGTCCAGCAGCACTGTCCCATAGAAGTCTTGTTGTTCCTATGTGTGGAACCTGTAGTCAACAGCAGTCCTTCTCCTGGTAGCATATGGATCTGTTTCTCTCCATTTCCTCAGCCCTGAATCTTTTCTGAGATTCATGTTCTCAGCCGCAGGATGAGCATCATTGTGGTCTGGAATCTTGGGCTTGAGCTTCCTGAGAACTTGTCCTTCTTCTTCTTCTTCAGCAGCAACATCAGGCACTGGGGCCTTGTTCTTCTCAGCGGCTCGTATGTTCCTGGTATTACTCTTAGGTTTTGGCTTTGGAGCTGGAGCAGTAGACTTAGCAGCAGCTTTGGGTGCTTCTTTGGGCTTTGATGTTGCAGCCCCTGACCTTATAGCATCACCCATAAGCTTCTGTGCCTTGGGTGCTGGTGCAGCAACCTCTTCTTCCTCTTCTTCTTCAAAGGAGTGCTTCTCAAATTCAGCCATTGGATCAACCTTCTTGCACCATCTGCCCCTCTTTCTTTCATTCTTCTCTTTTGCAGCAGCCTCTTTGGGTTTAGATTCCAAAGATGCTTGAGAAGAGGCTCTGGCTTTAGACATGGGCTGTCTCCCTGCTGTCCTTTTGATCTTCAGTCCTGGCTTTGTGGCTGCAGCTGAGCCATATTCTTTCTTGAGCACTTTCTTCTTTGAAGTGGCTTCCTCTTCCTCTGCCACATAATCTTCATCCTCAGACTCAGAAGTTCTCTTCTTGCTTGCTCTAGTGGCAGCCTTGGGCAAGTTGCTTGGGGTGCTTCTGCTACCCTCATCAGAGCTACTAGAGGGACTAGTGCCCTCACTCATGTGAACCTGCTCCTCTGATTTGTTCTGGCTGTCACTTTGATCAAACATGTTGCAAATACTGACTGCAGACCCTGTGAATAGATTGTAGATGAGATAGAGTGGACGAGCATCACAAAATGCAGAGATTTTTGCAAAAGAATGAGTCAAAAACTTAGTTTTAGTTTTCCACAGAAAGCATTTCGGATGAACTGATTTGCAAACTCGGTGATACCGAAGCAGCTTTTGGAACCAATACTAGTGAACTCGGTCAGACCGAGTCACAGTTCGGTGGCACCGAGACTGCTAGGGTTTCACAAAGTCCCAAACTCGGTCACACCGACTTGCAATTCTTGGTCAGACCGAGAACCACATGTGCAATTGTCGTGGCCGAATCGGTGGAACCGAGTTTCGCAACCCGGTGGGTCCGAGGTGGTTTTGGCGGAAACCTAAACCTAAATTTTCAAATCGCATCTATTCTAAGGATTGTTTTGACTAGATAGAAGTGTTTCAATTGTAGCAAGAATCATAATGAACACAATGTGCTAGGAATCAGACGGGGATAGCACTGTGATCGAGTCCATACCCTAGTTCGGCGGTGAACTTGCTATGGCGGCAACGATGAAGACGAAATCCGTTGACGGCGGCTGAGACCAGCGACAGGAGGCGGCTGGCGACGAGGAAAACGATCCGGAGACCCCGTAGGCAGAGTGAGCTATGCGCGGGCGAAGAGGTTTCGGAGAAATTTCCAAAATTTTGCCCGTGAGTATATATAGCCCGACCCTGTCGGTGTGACCGAGTGGAACAACTCGGTGGCACCAAGATGCATAACTGTTGACAGTTATAGCAACTCGGTGTGACCGAAAAGTTCAAGTCGGTTGCACCGAGGTGAAAACCTAGATCGACTTAGTGATCTCGGTATGACCAAAATGGAGGAATCGGTCAGACCGAAAAGCACAAAGAAGTTTTGGAAGTTTAAGTCTATGACAAATCGGGAACTCCGAGTGCTCCTCACACAGAGTGGTTTGAATCTGACTTGATCAAATTTTGTGATGTAGCATCAATAGAGTTTGAGACGAGAAAAGCATAGATAGCTAGAGAAGGTTCTTAGGCATTCTTGTCCATACACTTGGCCAAAGAAAAATAAACCAATCAATCAAAATAGCAAGTGGACATCCTCGGATGAGTGAAATATGCAATCGACATGCTCACACAATAAAATGGCAATTGAGATATGTGGCAAAGCATGCACAACCAATTCTAGCATCTATCAAGCAATTGCCGATGACTAGGTCATCTATATATGAGTATATTGACTTAGGAGCCAAATGAGAACATTTGATCATAGGTCATACTCATCATTTAAGCACAAGTAGGGTTACCACTTTTACATAAAGCATTGTTGTGTTCACACCATTAGAGTTGCTTTAGCTCAATTCTTAGAGTAAAGCTCCCCCTAGATGTGATATCCCCCCTAAGAGGGATGAACTAACCTTGGGTTTTATCGATGATGACTTCATGTAGATGTTGAAGATGTGGATGCTCAATGTCGATGTAGATCATTTGGAGCTATCCATTGGAGTGAGTTGCACTTTCAATACCTACATGGGTTAGTCCCACAAGGAACAAACAAGGATATCCATAGACATAGAGTGATGCACACACAAGATGATGTCTATGAAAGCTTTTAGATTACCTTGTCCCTTGTCTTACCAACAAGAGGATTTGTGACTCCATGAACTAGTGCAAGATGTGGAAGTTGATTACACTTGTTCTTTCCAAGATGATGATGAGAGTGAAGAATGTTGGCAGAGTCACCCTCAAGAACTCTCTAGTTCTTCTTCTTTTGGATCCACACCATCTTGATGGGAATCCTTGGTGTTGTAGTTGTACTTGATGAAGTGGAACTTGAAGTAGTCTTGGGAATCCACTTGACTAAGGTCTTAGGAGCTTCTTCAAATGCATCAATTTCCTCTTGAAGCTTGTCCTGGCCTTTTTGCTTGTAGTCTTGTGGTGGAAGATCATCTTGAGATTGTGTCCCTTTGAAAGAAGTGGGATCATACTTCTCTTGTTGAGGAACAAACTTCGTCTTGGGGTATTGATCTTCTTCCCACTCAACTCCATTGGCATTGAACTTTCATTCAAAACCAACACCTTGATTCTTCCGGTGCCTTCCTTGCTTGCGTACAATTTCCTCGAATTGCTTACTTCCGGCAAGGCTCTTGTAAACTCCATTCTCTATAATTCCCTTCAATAAGCTATTTTCTTGCTCAAGTGTAATTTGGCTAAGAGAATCATTAGTGGAATCAAGAGAACTACTAGAAGCAACAATATTGGATTTAGCATGATCATTGTTACTACTAGAGGAAGAATCTTTCTTATTCTTGTTACTAGACTTGACTTGAGGTATGTAAGTGGATAAAAGTAAATGCTTGGCAATGTAAGAAGAACTTTTCTTACGAAGATCATCATTGATTGCTTTTAAGAACTCATGCTCTTGCTCAAGGTTGATCTTTTCAAAGCGTAATTTCTCATGCGCCCTTAAAAGTTCTTGATGATCTCCTAAGATAGTTTCATGAGCTAACTTAAGAGTGTTTAGTTCTTTAGTTAGAGACTCAATCTTCTCCTTATCATTGTCATTCGTTTTATCTTGATTAGCATGATTAATTGGCGTTTCATCATAGTATTCATCACTAGAGTTGTCAACAAGTAAATCATCATCACCCAACAAGTCATCTTCATCACTATTGAAATCAACATACTCGGGGTGTGATTCCTTTGGGCCTTTATCCATCAAGCATGTTCCAACTCCTTCATTTGGTGAGTCAAATATGTCGTAGGAGTTGGTTGACACAAGTGCTAGACCGGCAACACCTTCATCTTGTGTATATTCGGAGTCGGAGTGATAGCTTCTCTCGGAGTGGTTGTCGGAGTCGGAGCTGGATACCCATTCACCAACATGAGCTTGATGTCTTCGTTTTGTGTAGCTCCTTGATGACTTGTCCTTTCTTTCTAAATCCTTGCTTCTCCGTGAGTGTCTTCGTTCATAACGATAATCTCTACTCCTTCTTTCTCTAGATGGTGATTCTTCTCTTTTACTTCTTCTGTTGGGAGAATCTTCTCTTCTCTTGTAGGGAGCCGTACACTCATTGGAATAGTGTCTGGGCCTTCCACAATTGTAGTAGTTTCGTTCTCGACTAGAGGATCTTTTGTCACTGTAGGACCTTGACTTATAGCTTATATCTTTGCTTCTACTCTTGTAGAACTTGTTGAAGTTCTTCACCATTAAGCTCAATTCTTCATTGAAGGTTTGTTTCTCACTTGATGATGTGGGAGCTTCACATGAGGCTTTGTAAGCACCACTTGATTTGTTGTGAAGTTCCTCTTTATCCTTGAGTGACATCTCGTGAGCAAAAATTCTTCCAATGACTTCCGTTGGCTTGAGATCTTTGTAATTGGGCATCATTTGGATCAATGTGCACACAATATCATATTTTCCATCCAAGGCTCTTAGGATCTTCTTGATGATGAATCTATCGGTCATCTCTTCACTCCCTAAGCCGGCAATCTCATTTGTGATAAGAGCAAGCCTAGAGTACATTTCAGCGAGACCTTCACCATCCTTCATTTTGAACTTGTCAAGTTGACTTTGAAGCACATCCAATTTGGATTCCTTGACGGAGTCGGTACATTCGTGCATATCAATCAAAGTATCCCAAATTTCCTTTGCATTCTCAAGACGGCTGATTTTGTTGAATTCTTCGGGGCACAATCCGTTGAAGAGGATATCACAAGCTTGAGCGTTGTATTGCAGCATCTTCAACTCTTCTGCGGTAGCTTCACGGTTTGGTTCTTTCCCATCAAAGAAGTCACCTTCCAATCCAACACACACGATAGCCCAAACGGCGGGGTTATGTCCAAGAATATGCATTTTCATCTTATGCTTCCAAATAGCAAAATTAGTTCCATCAAAGTAAGGACCTCTACGGTGATAATTTCCCTCGCTAGATGCCATACTCTCCTAGGTTGTGAAACCAAGGCTATGACCACCAAAATCTATGGGAATCAAAGGAAATGGAGACCAAGGCTCTGATACCACTTGTAGGATCGGAAGTATGTCTAGAGGGGGGGTGATTAGACTACTTGACCAAATAAAAATCTAGCCTTTTCCCAATTTTAGTTCTTGGCAGATTTTTGCTATCTTAGCACAAGTCAAGCAATCTCCTCACAATTCAAGCAAGCATGCAAAGAGTATATGAGCAGCGAAAAGTAAAGCATGCAACTTGCAAGAATGTAAAGGGAAGGGTTTGGAGGATTCAAACGCAATTGGAGACACGGATGTTTTTGGCGTGGTTCCAATAGGTGGTGCTATCGTACATCCACGTTGATGGGGACTTCAACCCACGAAGGGTAACGATTGCGCGAGTCCATGGAGGGCTCCACCCACGAAGGGTCCACGAAGAAGCAACCTTGTCTATTCCATCGCGGCCGTCGCCCACGAAGGACTTGCCTCACAAGCGGTAGATCTTCACGAAGTAGGCGATCTCCTTGCCCTTACAAACTCCTTGGTTCAACTCCACAATCTTGTCGGAGGCTCCCAAGTGACACCTAGCCAATCTTGGAGACACCACTCTCCAAGAAGTAACAAATGGTGTGTTGATGATGAACTCCTTGCTCTTGTGCTTCAAATGATAGTCTCCCCAACACTCAACTCTTTCTCACAGGATTTGAATTTGGTGGAAAGAAGATTTGAGTGGAAAGCAACTTGGGAAAGCTAGATATCGAGATTCATATGGTAGGAATAGAATATCTTGACCTCAACACAAGTGTAGGTGGTTCTCTCTCAGAACATGTGTATTGGAAGTGTAGATGTGTTCTGATGGCTTTCTCCATGAATGAAGAGTGGGTGGATGGGTATATATAGCCTTCACACAAAATCTAACCGTTACACACAATTTGCCAAACTCGGTGGGACCGAATGGTTAAACTCGGTCGGACCGATTCAGCAAACCTAGTGACCGTTAGGATTTTCGGTGAGACTGAGATGCAACTCGGTAGTACCGATATGGTTAGGGTTTGGGCATAACGTAATCTTGGTGTGACCGATTACACAAACTCGGTGGGACCGAATTTGGGAATAAGCTAAACAGAGAGTTGGTCAGGTAAACTCGGTGGGACCGGTTCGCTCTTCTCCGTGAGACCGAAATGTTACGAAATGGAAACAGAGAGTTTACATTGCAATCTCGGTGGGACCGATCACTCACTTCGGTTAGTCCGAAACGTTACGAAGGGAAACAGAGAGATTGCAATCCCATCTCGGTGAGACCGAGATCCCTATCGGTGAGACTGATTTGCCTAGGGTTTGTGGCAGTGGCTATGACATTTGAAACTCGGTGGCTCCGGATAGAAAGAATCGGTGGGGCCGAGTTTGACTTTTGGTTTAGGTCATATGTGGATGTGGGAAGGTAGTTGAGGGTTTTGGAGCATATCTCTAAGCACTTTGAGCAAGCAAGCCATTAAGCAACACCTCGTCCCCTCTTGATAGTATTGGCTTTTCCTATGGACTCAATGTGATCTTAGATCACTAAAATATAAAATGTAGAGTCTTGAGCTTCAAGCTTGAGCAAAACTTTTTGTCCTTAGAATTTTGAGGGATCCACTTTCCCCATCCATGCCATGCCATTCAATGAGCTTTTCCTGAAATATGAATCTTGGAATAATGTTAGCTCAATGAGCTATATGTTGTTAGGAATTACCAAAACCACCCAGGGATAGTTGCACTTTCAATCTCCCCCTTTTTGGTAATTGATGAAAACATATAGATCAAAGCTTCAACAAATGATAATAAGAGTGAAAGATATCGTCGCTTTGAGAAGTATGTGATAAGCAAGAGCTCCCCCTAAATTTGTGCATATTTTAAGATTTGCTTTGGACTGCAAATGCACAATGAGTTAGGATCATGGGTTACTCTTCCATGTCACATACATCTTGGTGGAGTGCTCAAAATGATAAGAATTAAATACATGCACTCATCACCAAGCAAAGTGAAAGATCAAAATAAGGATAAACTGATAGTAACATCTAACAAGCATTAAGTGTAGCGCATGATCATCAATGTCTCACAGATAAAAGCATAGTATCTCAAGCACTCAAAAGCAAATAAAGTTCAACCAAGAAGACAAGAGAGAACAAATGCAAACTCTCTCTCTCTCGAAGCCTATGATCTATAAATTTTTCTCCCCCTTTGGCAACAAGTTGGGCGGACTAGAAGATAGCTTTGACAGAACATGCTGAAAAGGCTGAAAAAGCCCTTGAAGAAGTAACCACTGAATTGACCGGCTTAAAGAACCGTGTGAATCATATGGTGTCCGCTATCTTTGGTAAGCCGCCATATCAAATCCTTAAGTTGATGTATTATACTGACCACATGATCCGTCACTTACTTATGATGCACCATATTCAGGTTCGCGAAGCAGTAACCTTAAGGGAAATACGCTGCTGAAGCTGAAGGCTATGTATACTCTTGTTGAACAGCTGTACACAGGGACGCAACACACCTTAGCTTCCATCTCTCCAATAGGTTAGACAGCCACCTTATTACAAGATGTCCTGAAAAAGCTTTCTGTGCTGCCTGTAAGATTTGAAGAAATCAAGCGATCTGCTGCAAGAGCCGGTGCCGTTACGGCTTTAAGCCGGGCCAAGGCATGGGTACCAGAGCTTGACATGTCTGAGGTAGCCAGTGGTTATCCAAGCCTTCAAGAGGACGACACTGCTTTTGATCATAAAGCTTTTATAGCTTGTGTGAAGGAAATCCGGCCGCTGGCCACTATTATTGCCAGTGAGTCAGATCTGTCCAAATACCAGCCGACTTTTGATCAGGAGAATAAAAAGCTGCCAACTCCGGCTTATCTAGTGAAGGATTTAACCCCACCAATCAGTAAGCACACTTTTGCTCCTGAAATTGATCTGTCAGAGCTTATAGATGAAGAGGCTGAATTTGAAGCTTTATCTGGCATTGATTGGTCTTCACAGCCAGAACCAGAAGACGAAGAGCCGGCGAAGGGTGATACTGAGGGTGTCGAGTAGCAAAGCCAGGACTTTAAACCATCGAGAGGTTTTAAATGCAACCTGTTTTGTAAAAAACTATTTGATCTCATCCGGCCCTGTGGAGGCATGTAATAGGATAAAGTGATGTTGCTTCTGTTTGTGCCATTGTGCATGCTGCTTAGCACTTAATATCCTTAAACCTCCATCATACGCTACTTTGTCATATGTCTCCCTTATGCTTATATAAATGCTTGACTTGCCCTGTAATCCTTTAATTGGTACTACCGATTTATACAACTTGAGTCATAAAGATGACAATCTTGACCCTGTAAAAATGGATACATCCAGATAGATGATGACTGGAATATATGAGAACCGGCGATTTGGAAAGCCACCCCTAGTTAACATAAGCCGCTCATATATACTTGAGATGTAATCCCAACAAGGTCTTTAAGTCAAATAATTGTGGATGCAAAAAACTGTTATCAAAGACAGAAATAAAGTATTGTGTGGCTTGTGATTCAGATACGATCAGTAAACCGTTCCAAAGGGGTTAAGCTAAGATTTGAATATGATCATATAGCCCCCAATGGCTTTGGCGATACCGATCAAGAGGGTATCGACAACTATGTTCTCTTTGGTTCGAATATGACCTATATTTGAACAGGAAGCCCCCAAGTGACCTTAAGAGTTGTTTAATAACGCTGATTCGAATACGATCCACGTCAGACCCAAAGGAGTTAAGCTATGATTCAGATATGATCAAGAAGCCCCCTAGTGGGTTTGGCAGTATGCCGATCAAAAGGGTATCGACAACTATGTTCTCTTTGGTTCGAATACGACCTATGTTTGAACAGGAAGCCCCTAGTGACCATGGCTAGATTCAGATATGATCATAAGCTGTGCCAAAGGGAAAGCCGAATTCAAATATGATCTGCTCCCTGTTTGGCTGTTTCATCAATATAATAAGAAAGACATATAAATTTCGAGGATGAAAAGGACAGCGGTCCTGCTTTATTCCTTTTCATAATATATACATCATCAAAATGTGTACATCCTGAGAGCCGGTGGCTCAAGTGTAGTGAGGCCGAAGATGAGCGATATTCCACGGCCGGCGGGTCTCCTCTTCCGACTTACGTGAGTCTTTGTGCTCTCGACCATCGATGAGGTAATATGACCCGTTGTTCATATTCTTGCTGACCACAAAGGGTCCTTCCCAAGGGGAGATAGCTTGTGCACGTCGGATTGATCCTGGATGAGCCGGAGCACTAAGTCACCTTCTTGAAAGGTTCTGGATCTAACCCGACGGCTGTGATAACGGTGCAAGTCTTGTTGGTAAATCGCCGAGCGGGCTATCGCAAAATCTCGCTTCTCATCCAACAAATCAAGTGCATCTTGACGAGCTTGCTCATTATCAGCCTCAACGTAAGCCGCCACGCGGGGCGAGTCATGACGGATGTCACTTGGTAGGACCGTCTCTGCTCCGTAAACCATGAAGAAAGGTGTATAACCCGTAGATCTGTTAGGTGTAGTGTTGATGCTCCAAATCACACAGGGTAATTCCTCCACCCAACAACCCGGCATCCGCTATAAAGGGACCATGAGCCGGGGCTTTATACCTTTCAAGATCTCCTGATTGGCTCTTTCCGCTTGACCATTCGATTGAGGATGAGCTACTGCCGAAACATCAAGCCGGATATGTTCTCGTTGACAGAACTCTTCCATAGCACCTTTGGACAGATTAGTACCATTGTCAGTTATTATGCTGTGTGGAAAGCCAAAACGAAAGATCACCTTTTTCATGAAGTGAACCGCCATGGCTGCATCGCACTTACTGACCGGCTCTGCCTCAACCCACTTTGTGAACTTATCAACCGCCACCAGGAGGTGTGTCTTTTTATCCTTGGACCTTTTGAAAGGCCCAACCATATCAAGCCCCCAGACTGCAAACGGCCAAGTAATTGGAATCATCCTTAATTCTTGAGCCGGCACATGAGCCCGCCGTGAGAATTTTTGAAAAAAATCACATTTACTGACCAGATCTTCCGCATCAGCATGAGCCGTTAACCAATAAAAACCATGACGGAAAGCCTTGGCCACAAGAGATTTTGAGTGGGCATGATGACCGCAATCCCCTTCATGGATCTCACGAAGTATTTCCTGACCTTCCGCAGGTGACACACAACGTTGAAACGCCCCAGTGACACTGCGATGATGCAACTCACCATGAACAATTGTCATGGATTTAGACCGCTGGATGATTTGTCTGGCCAAGGTCTCATCCTCAGGCAACTCTCCCCGGGTCATGTAAGCCAAATATGGCACTGTCCAATCCGGGATGACGTGAAGAGCCGCCACCAGCTGTGCTCCGGGTCTGGAACAGCTTACTCTTCTTCTGTGGGCAACTTGACAGAAGGATTATGCAAAATATCCAAAAAGGTGTTAGGCAGTACCGGCTTACACTGGGATCCTAGCTGGCTTAAAGCATCAGCCGCCTCATTCTTCCTTCGATCAATGTGCTCCACTTGATAACCTTTGAAGTGCCCAGCTACAACATCAACTTCACGGCGATAAGCCGCCATGAGGGGTTCCTTAGAGTCTCACTTGCCTGACACCTGTTGAGCCACCAGATCTGAGTCACCCAAGCACATTACCCGGCTCAAATTCATCTCCTTAGCCATCTGAAGACCATGAAGCAAGGCCTCATACTCAGCTGCATTGTTAGTACAAGGAAACATCAGCCGGAGCACATAACAAAATTTGTCACCTCGAGGGGAAGCTAAAACGACTCCAGCCCCCGAGCCTTCCAATTGCCTGGATCCATCAAAGTGAATAGTCCAATATGTGTTGTCCGGCTTCTCCTTAGGTGTCTGCAGCTCTGTCCAATCATTGATGAAGTCCACTAGTGCCTGAGACTTAATAGTAGTGCGTGGCACATACTTCAAACCATGAGGCCCAAGCTCAATGCCCCACTTGGCAACTCGTCCTGTGGCCTCTCTATTCTGGATGATGTCTCCCAAGGGAGCAGAGCTTACCACAGTAATGGGGTGACCCTAGAAGTATTGCTTAAGCTTCTGGCTTGCCATGAACACCCCATAAACAAGCTTTTGCCAATGTGGATATCTTTGCTTAGACTCAATGAGCACCTCGCTGATGTAGTAAACCGGCCATTGAACCGGATGCTCCTTGCCAGCCTCCTTGCGCTCCACCACAGTTGCAACACTGACAGCACGTGAGTTAGCATCCACGTATAACAACAGTGGCTCTTTATCAATGGTAGCCGCAAGGACCGGTGGCTCAGATAACTGTCTCTTTAAAACCTCGAAGGCAGCATTAGTAGCCTCTCTCTAGACAAAAGTGTCCATTTTCTTCATCATCTGATACTGCGGTATGGCCTTCTCACCTAACCGGCTTATGAACCGGCTTAAAGCAGCGATACGACCCACCAGTCGCTGAACATCATTGATGCACGCCGGCTTTGCCAAAGAGGTAATCGCCTTGATCTTCTCCGGATTAGCTTCAATTCCTCTGTTAGAGACCAGAAAACCCAAAAGCTTGCCTGCTGGCACGCCAAACACACATTTGGCCGGGTTAAGCATCATCTTGCAAACCCGGAGATTGTCAAAGGTTTCCTTCAGATCATCTATCAAGGTTTCCTTCTCTCTAGACTTAACCACTATATCATCCACATAAGCGTGAACATTGCGCCCGATCTGATTGTGGAGACAGTTCTGTACACATCGTTGATAAGTTGCTTGAGCACTCTTGAGTCCAAATGGCATTGATACGTAGCAGAAAGCTCCAAACGGAGTGATGAAGGCCATCTTATCCTAGTCCTTAACTGCCATTTTGATCTGATGATAACCAGAGTAAGCGTCCAAGAAGCTCAAACGCTCGCAACCCGCCGTAGCATCAATGATTTGATCAATACGAGGAAGAGCAAAAGGATCAGCCGGACACGCCTTATTTAAGTCCGTGTAATCCATGGACATCCGCCAGGTGCCGTGCTTTTTAAGTACAAACCCGGCCGCCAAGAGCCGAGACACCTCCTCACCAATGGATTTACGTCTCTCTTTGTTGAACCACCGTAGAAATTGCCTGACCGGCTTAAACTTCGGATCAATGTTGAGAGTGTGCTCAGCGAGTTCTCTCGGTACACCCGGCATGTCAGAAGGTTTCCATGCAAAGATGTCTCGATTCTCACAAAGGAACTCAATGAGCGCGCTTTCCTATTTAGGATCCAGATTGGCACTGATGCTGAATTGTTTAGATGAGTCGCCTGGAGTAAAATCAACAAGTTTGGTTTCATCGGCTGACTTAAACTTCATAGCTGGGTCATGCTCTGTGGTTGGCTTCTTCAGAGATGTCACATCCGCTGGGTCAACATTATCTTGATAAAACTTCAGCTCCTCGGCTGCACAAATAGACTCGGCATAAGCAACATCCCCCTCCTCACATTCCAGGGCTATCTTTCGACTCCCATGCATAGTAATGGTGCCCTTGTGACCCGGCATCTTGAGCTGCAAATAAACATAACACGGCCGCGCTATGAATTTGGCGTGAGCCGGTCATCCAAACAGAGCAAGATATGGACTCTGGATTTTGACTACCTCAAAAGTTAGTTTCTTAGCCCTAGAATCATACTCATCTCCAAAGGCTACCTCCAACTCAATCTTACCAACCGGGTACGCCGACTTACCAGGCACCACTCCATGGAAAACAGTGTTGGATGTCTTTAAATTTTTGTCAGTCAACCCCATACGCCGAAAGGTCTCATAATAGAGGATGTTGATGCTGCTACCTCCGTCCATGAGTACCTTAGTGAATTTATATCCACCAACTTGGGGTGCTACCACCGAAGCTAACTGACCCGGATTGTCAACCCGGGGAGGGAGATCTTCCCTACTCCACACAATAGGCTGCTCTGACCACCTTAAATAGCGGGGAACCGCCATCTCAACATCGTTCACAGCCCTTTTATGAAGCTTCTGGTCTCGTTTGCATAAGCTAGTGGTGAACACATGATACTGTCCACTATTCAGCTGCTTTGGATTACTCTGATAACCTGACTGCTGCTGCTACTGCTGACCTCCCTGACCAGACTGCTACTGATTATAGCCACCTTGATTTCCCTGAAAGCTGGAATTTGAACCTCCACCCGGGCCATCAAAACCGCCGCCACTTGAGCCGCCACCTGACCCATGATGGCCGTCGAATGTGTTGGAATTTTTGAAAGACTTCATGATCACACAATCCTTCCATAAGTGAGTGGGCGGCCTTTCCCGAGTGCCATGCCTCGGACAGGGTTCATTAACCAGTTTCTCAAGAGACGGGCCTGACCCGCCGGACCGAGGGGGTGGCCTTCCCTTGCGTCATTGATTGTTACCCTGTGAATTGGCGTTGGCCACGAACTCCGGGTTACCACCGGCCTTACGCTTGTAGCCTCCTTGATTTGCCGGGTTATGCTGCTGACCCTTCCATTGCCGTTTTCTTTCCCTTCCCTGTCTTTTCCTCATCTGACGCGGGATCCTTGGTACTATCAGAATCGGCGTATTTGACTACAGCCGCCATCAGCTGCCCATATCATTACAATCACGCTTGAGGCGCCCCAGTTTCTGTCTCAGCGGTTTAAATCGGCAATGTTTCTCCAACATTAAGACTGCAGAGCCAGCATCCATCTTGTCAGATGAATGTATTATCTCCTTGACCCGGCGCACCCAATGAGTGGTAGATTCACCCTCCTCTTGCTTACAATTAGTCAAGTCCACAATTGACATGGACTGCTTGCAGGTATCTTTGAAGTTCTGAATGAACCGGGATTTTAACTCCGCCCATGAGCTAATGGAATTAGGCGGTAGCCCCTTTAGCCAAGTTCGGGCCATTCCATCCAACATCATGGTGAAGTACTTAGCCATTGCTGCTTCATTGACCTCCAACAGCTCCATGGCCATCTCATAGCTTTCGATCCACGCCCCGGGCTGTAAGTCGGCCTTATAATTTGGCACCTTTCGGGGTCCCTTGAAGTCCTTGGGTAGACGCACATTACACAAAGCCGACACTAAATAAGGAACACCGAAGGTTCTAGTGGCTACTCCTGCCTCAACAAAAGTTGTTGCATAGTCCGGGAAGGTTTGATGAGCCACCTGTTGAGCCCCCAGTTGAGCCGCCCGCTCGTCCTCTTGACGTATCCTGTCCTGCACCAGATTATAACCGTCGGGCTGCTTACGGCGCTGGGCGTTGCTTGACAAAGCCTCCGACTCCATATGCCTGTTGTAACTTGGGCTCTGGCTTGGGCGAGGAGTCGAATGAATCATGTCTCAACTGTAGGAATAAGCCTCCTGCTAAGCAAGAGCCATCTGGACAAGTTCTCTGATCCTTCGCATCTCCACCGATGTTGGATCGTCGCCGTCCATTGGGAGAGCCGCCAAACGTTCCGATGCTGCGATCAGGTTCTCCGTGGGGTTAGAAAAGTGACCCGGTGATGTTGGTACATAGCTAGGTGGGGCCATATTCACCTGAGGAGGTGCCATCACCCGAGGCTGAACCGGTCCCCCTGCTCCGGATGTTACGAATTGATTTGCCTCTGGCGGGTTACTAGGGCCGGCTCCGGGTGTGGAGAAAAGGTTCCGAGGATCATAAACCGGAGGCAAATGGGATTGAGTTTTCTGGTGTATCCTCCTCATCACCTCGTTAGATGCGCTCAGGCTCATCATAAGTTGGAAAGCCTCTGACTAGAGCTGTTGGGTCCGTGCATCCAAAGCCGCACGTTCTGCGGCCAACCTGGTATCCTCAGCCGCTAAGGCCTCCTTGGCCCGGGCTATTTCCTCACGTACCTGTGCCACCTCTGCATCATGCTCATCTTGACTTGCAGGAATAACTGTGGCGGTTAACAGGGTCGTCAATTTGTCCATGAGATCAATCAGCACTTGAGCCGGCGGGCGCGCAGGACCTCCTGCCCCGGCAGCTCCTGACCCGGACGTTATTGCTGCCGCAGCCGTAGAGTTTTGGCCGGGTTGAGTACCAGCCATGAAGATCCCTACCCTGCTTGGAGGCTCAAAGGGGTCTGGGATACTGCTGCCATCGGAACAACCCCCAAGCCCGCCATCTTGTAGTTGATACAACGAATTTGTTTCACCAGTGAACGAATCACCATCGGAGTGGATGGCCGTCTCACCACCATCTATGGACCTTTCAGAAAATTCCTCTCCGTGGACACAATCCACGAAAACACGCTTCATGGCGGGTTGAGCCCAGCGGGTCTCGCGCGCTGAGCCGTCTCGACGATGTCGGTGCAGTTGTCCGGCTCAGGGCCCGGCTCACCAATCCGGCCGATTAAGACGTGGATTCCGCCGAAGGGGACCCGGTACTCGTACTCAATTGAGCCGGCGTCGGGGCCCCAGCCTTTGTCGTCGATGTAGATCTTGCCGTGACGAATCTTGGTCATCCGGCCCACAACGTATCCCTTGAGCCCTTCGAAGTTGCCCTTCAAGAACTCAAATCCACCGTGCGTTGGCCCCACGGTGGGCGCCAACTGTCGTGGAATTGTCACGACAGATGTACTCGTGAAAGGACTTAGTCGTGGAGCCATCGCAACTAGGAAGCTTAAAGGGGTTAAAGTGGGACAAAGGACACGGGGATTTTATACTAGTTCGGCCCCTTACGGTGAAGGTAAAAGCCTATGTCTAGTTGGGATGGAATTGCTGGGGTTTCGATCGCCAGGGAGCAAATCTGCTATACCCGGCTCTCGATTTGATGTTCCTTTCCCTAAGCCGCCGGCGGGTCGTCCCCTTATATACACGGGTCGATGCTCTGTGGCCTACAGAGTCCCGGCCGGCTCATAAACTATGTCTGGCTCGGTGACTAGTTAATCCTTCCTTATAATACAAGTCATGCCATTACGGCAGTTTTTCACTACGGGCCTTAAGTCGCCTATGGGCTTTAGGCCCTTTATTGAACCGGCGTCTTCAAGCTTGATCCCGGGCTTCATATGATGAACCGTCTTTGCATAACCCGGCCCCTCCTGGGCGGTTTGCACAAATAGTTATATCCCCAACAGTCTCCAACTTCGTCCCACAACAACGGTGTTCTGCACCTCCTTCTGTATAGTGCTTCGAAAGGGGCCATCTTCAAACTGGCTTGATAACCATTGTTATAAGAGAACTCTATATACGGCAAATTGTCATCCCAACTAGATCCATAGTCTAGCGCAGAAGCTCTCAACATGTCCTCTAGAATCTGATTGACTCTCTCATTCTGTCCGTCTGTTTGCGGGTGAAAAGTTGTACTGAACTCTAGCCTAGTTCCCAAAGTTTCATGCAACTGATTCCAAAACTTTGAAGTAAACTAGGTTCCTCTATCTGATACAATGGTCCTCAGAACTCCATGCAGACATACGATCCTGGTCATGTATATCTTTGCCAACTTAGCACTAGTGTAAGTGGTCTTCACTGGGATGAAATGAGCTACTTTCGTTAAATGATCGACTACAACCCATATCGAGTCATAGCCTGAACGAGTCCTGGGTAATCCCGTGATAAAGTCCATGCCTAGTTTATCCCACTTCCATTCAGGTATCGGCAATGGTTGTAGCAATCCTACTGGCTTCGGATGCTCTGCCTTCACTCTCTGACATACATCACAAACTACTACATACTCTGCAATATCCTTCTTCATTCCGGTCCACCAGAAACTATCCTTCAAATCTAGATACATCTTAGTATTTCCGGGGTGAATCGAATATGGCGAGTCATGGGCCTCTTGCAAAATCAACTTCGTGATCTCCTGATCTTTTGGCACATATACGCGGTCCTCACACTACTGGAATCAGCTACTTTGCCATCTGCCAGCTCTTTGCCGTCTGCTAGCGGACGACAAAGAAGCACTTTGCCATCAGCTACCTGAAAGCGGACGGCAAAGAACAGGCTGATGGCAAAGAAAGCCTTTGCCATCAGCCTGTTCTTTGCCGTCTGCTAGCTGACGGCAAAGAATCTTTGCCGTCCGCTAGCAGACGGCAAAGAGGGAGGGGCCCCCACTGAGGAGCGGGTTAAAAATACTTAACGGCCCCCCTCTTTGTCGTCCGCTAGCGGACGGCAAAGCGCACAATAGCGGACGGCAAAGGTGGCGGACGACAAAGATTAACGGAACGTATCTAACGGCCGGCGCGCCCCACCCCCCCTCTATCTCTCTGTTTCCCTCCCACACACGCGCGCCGCCGCCCCCACACCACTCGCCGCCGCCCGGTCGCACCATCGCCCCGCCGCCCCACCGTCCCCCCGCCCCGTCGCCCCACCGCCCCATCGCCCCGGCCCCCCGCCCCGTCTAGGCGCCGCCGCGCCCAGGCCCCCCGGCGACCCGGCCCCCCGCGCCCCACCGCCCCGGGCGCCGTCGCTCCATCGGCCGCCCGCCCCGTCGCCCCCGCCGCGCACCGGCCCCCCGGCGCCCCCCCCGCCCCACCGCCCTGGGACCGGCGCCGCCGCTCCAGGCCGCCCCGCCCCCCTCCTCCACCGGTCACCTCCTCCACCGGCCCAGGTGAACTCTACCTCTCCTTTTTTTTCTCTTTTTTTAGTTTTAGGTTTATGTTTAGTTTAGATTTATTTTTAGGTTTAGGTTTAGTTTTAGGTTTAGGTTTAGTTTTAGTTTAGTCTTAGGTTTAGATTTAGTTTTTTCCTTTTTTTTCTTCTGTTTTTTTAGTTTTAGGTTTATGTTTAGATTATATTTAGGTTTAGTTTTAGGTTTAGTTCAGTTTTAGGAAAGAAAATGAAGAAGAAGAAAAAACAGGAGAGGAGGAGAAGAAGAAGAGGAAAAAGGAAAGGAAGAAGAAGAGGAGGAGGAGGAGAAGAAAAAAGAAGAAGAGTACGAAGAAGAAGAAGAAAATAGGAGAGGAGGAGAAGAAGAAGAGGAAAAAGGAAAGGAAGAAGAAGAAGAGGAGGAGGAGAAGAAAAAAGAACAAGAGGAAGAAGAAGAACAAAAAAACAGGAGAGGAGGAGAAGAAGAAGAGGAAAAAGGAAAGGAGGAAGAAGAAGAAGAAGAAGAAGAAGAAGGAAAAAAAGGAAGAAAAGGAAGAAAAGGAAGAAGGGGAAGAAGAAGAAAAGGAAAAAAGACCCCGACCCGGCACCCCGACACCACACCCCGACCCCGAGACCCTGACCCCGACACCCCGACCCCGACCCCGACACCCCGACCCCGACCCCAACACCCCGACCCCCCGAGCCTGACCCGACACCCCGACCCCGAGCCTGACCCAACACCCCGACCCCGAGCCTGACCCGACACCCTGACCCCGACACCACACCCCGACCCTGAAACAACACCCCGACACCGACACGGCACTACCCCGACATCGACACGACACCCCGACCCCCCGACCCCGAAACAGCACCCCGACCCCGACACGGCACCCCGACACCGACAGGACACCCCGACCACCGACACCTCCCGAAAAGGTGTTCTTTGGCCTTCCAGAGGCCGACGGGGTCATATATTTGTGAATTATTAGTTAGGTCATATATTTTTCGATTTTGTTATGAAAAACATCATATATAATTGTGTTGATCGTGTAGTTTTAAATGTGCAGTTGTTTCATCGCTGCGAGGTTTGGTGTTCGACGACCTCGCCGTGCGTTTGACGAGCTCTGCCCCTTCGTTCGTGGGTGAGCGCAAATGACAAGTCCTCCTCCCCCATTAATTATTTGATCTATTCCGATGAAACTTGATAGCTAGCTATATATGTGTCTTGAATCATCAGTATGCGTAACCAATATGTGTCTCCCGTTCGAAAGCGTCATAGTTATAAATATGCATGCATTTGCATATTTATAACCTTGATTCTTTCGAATTGTCCAACGCTATCCATGGACAGCCCGAGTATGTGTAGATTGGGTTCGTTTTCCCATATGCTTTGCTCCGGATCCGACGCATATATTTCGTCAGTGCCTCCCCTGTTGTTCTCCGGGTACACATCCTCTCTGTTTATTGCAGAGACGTGTATCAGGAGAACAACGGGGAGGTGCTGCCGATATTTTGCGTCGGATCCGGAGCATAGCATGGGAAAATGAACCCAATCTACACATACACGGGTGGGATTAGGACCTATCATTACCTATTAGAGTGTAGGTTGCATGGACGTAATAAAATTGACAAAGTAGATCAACTGATGAATATATACATGATGAATTACATATATAATTGTTTTGTGCCCAGTAGCTCTGAAAGTCAAGATGAGTGACCGTGCGTGGATGTATACCGGTCACACTGGTCAGAACAAATGGAGCGCCGAATGGTTCACAAAAACTAAGGGGTTTGTGCAAGCCGCATTTGCAAATGGCCAAAAGAAAACCTGGTGCCCCTGTTTCTGGTGCGGCAATTGGGAAAAGAAGACAGAGGCTGAAATGGGCAAACACCTGCAGAAGAGTAGTTTTACGCCTAATTATACGGTGTGGGCATTTCATGGTGAGTCTGCCCAACGTGACCGAGCTGAGGTGGATCGTCGTCGCACCGACGAGCATGGTACCGGGATGGAAAACATGGTGCAAGGCTATGATGATGCTCGGGATTCGGACGAGGAGATGGAGGAATCTGCAAAGGCCTTCAATGAAATGTTGGAGTCTTCGAAACGTCCGCTCCACGAGCACACTGAGCTTTGTCAGTTGGATGCCATCTCACAAGTAATGGCTCTGAAGGCTCAATTCAACTTGGGCAGAGAATGCTATGACGCAATTATGACAGTATTTGGACGCTTTCTACCCAAAGGCCATGTAATGCCTGCAAACCTGTACCAGTCGGACAAAATCCTCCGTGCACTAAAGATGCCCTATGAGAAGATACATGCCTGTGAGAAAGGATGTGCCTTATTTAGGCTTGACTATACGGACTTGAACTATTGTCCCATTTGCAAGTCTTCCAGGTATATTGTGGTAGACAACGGTATGGGTGAGAAGACATAGACCAAAATCCTCGTTAGTGTTCTTCGGTATATGCCAATTGTACCAAGACTTCAACGTCTTTTCATGGTCGAAGAGATGGCGAGACAGACGACATGGCACAAAATAGGCAAAAGAACCGAACTAGATGCAGATGGGAATCTGATGATGGTACACACATCGGATGGTGTTGCGTGGAAAAAGTTTGATGAATTACATGCTGACAAAGCGGCAGATCCGAGGCATCCTCGAGTCGGCGTCAGCACGGATGGGTTCAGTGTGTTTGGTATGACGGCAGCCCAATACAGTTGTTGGCCCGTATTTGTCTTTCCACTCAATCCCCCTCGGACAGATTATGCAAAGAAAGAATATTTTCCTGACGTTGATAATTCCAGGACCCAACTATCCGGGCAAAAATATGAATGTGTACATGCAGCCGCTTAAGGACGAATTGCAAGAAGCCTGGGATAATGGGTTCAAGACATACGACGCCTTTAGCAAACGGAACTTCATAATGCGTGTCTGGTACATGTACTCGACGCATGACTTGCCGGCGTATGCGCTATTCGTTGGCTGGTGTGTGCATGGAAGGTTCCCGTGCCCCACATGCAAGGGAGCTCTTGAGTTTCGTTGGCTTCAGGCCGGGCGCAAGTTTTCTTGCTTCGACATGCATAGACAGTTCCTGGATCCTCGCCATAAGTTCAGGAAAGACAAGAAGAACTTCATCAGGGGTAGAGTTGTCAAAAACTCTGCACCACCTGCATTGACAGGCCAACAGACCCTGGATCAGTTAAATGCTCTCGAGCCAGATCCACAACATCCAGGGTACTTCAAGGGGTATAATACTAAGCACGCGTGGACTCACAAAACATGCTTATGGGATCTGCCTTACTTCAAAGACCTCCTTTGCCCACACAACATCGACGTGATGCACACTGAGAAGAATATCGCCGAGGCACTTTTTGGTACATTGTTCGGCATAGATGGGAAGTCAAAGGATAATACTAAGGCTAGAGTCGATCTGGAGGCGCTATGTGATAGGCCGTTACAAAACATGAAAGAACCGAAAGGAAAACAGAACTGGACGAAGCCAAAGGCATGGTTCAATCTTGGAAGGCCAGCTATGAGGGAAATTCTCTTGTGGGTGCAACAACAGTTGATGTTCCCCGATGGGTATGCAGCGAATCTAAAGAGGGAAGCGAATCTTGATAAACTGAAGATATTTGGTCTCAAGAGTCATGATTGGCACATATGGATTGAGCGGGTAATGCCGGTGATGTTGCGTGGCTTCATCCCTGAGGATGAATGGATAGTACTGGCAGAACTCAGCTATTTCTTCTGTGTTCTTTGTGCGAAAGAACTATCGCCTGGCGTGCTAGAAGAAATGGAAGAGTTGGCGCCGGAGTTGATCTGCAAGTTAGAGAAGATCTTTCCACCGGGCTTCTTTAATCCAATGCAGCATTTGATTTTGCATCTCCCGACCGAGGCAAGATTGGGGGGGGGCGTGCAAAATCGTTGGTGCTACCCAACTGAGAGGATGCAGAAGACGCTTCGAGAAAAATGTAAAAATAAACATAGAATTGAAGCATCGATGGCTGAGGCATTCATCACAGAGGAGGCGGCAAACTTCGTAACAGCGCACTACGAAGCCAAAAATCGTCATTTGCATAATCCGAAGCCTCGGTACAATGCTGACGAGCCTAAAAAGGGTGGATCCAACCTCAGCCTATTCAAAGGGAATCTCGCACCAGCTAGTGTTTCAATCCAGTATCTTTGGATAACGAAGAATGGCGGACCATTTCGTTGTATATCTTCAACAACCTGATAGAAGTGCGGCCGTACATCGAGTAAGTTCTCGGTACATTGTTTCGCAACTTCTATTTCCTTTGAACTACTCTTATTCCTGGATATGTCATACAGTCGATACGTCGCCATATTCTCGTATGGAGCGGAGATCCAAAAGGATTCCATCGACGAGTATGAGCTTCTCGCAAAGCAAGGAGGTGGCTATCCCGGTTTCATATCTTGGTTCAAACAAACGGTAATTTCTATTAGACAATTTCATTTCATTCGCTAATTTGTGCATAATGCAACAATCCTTTCATATGTTAAACTTGTAGGCTAATTCAGAGTCTATGGACGCCGAATTGAGACAAGTCGCTAATGGTTTTGACTATAAGGTCTGTTCATTTGACAAGTACGACATCAACGGGTATCGCTTTCGTACCTATGGCAAAGAGGTATCTATGGCCGACCGAAAGTCTACAAATTGTTGTGTATCTGCTATCGGCGAAGGAGGTACCGAGTATTATGGGAGAGTTGAAGCAATTTATGAACTTCTGTTCTATGGTGAAAACCCACCGAATGTCGTAGTCTTCAAATGTTATTGGTTTCAGCCGAAGGAGACTAGAAGGACTCATGAACATATAGGGCTAGTTGAAATCAACCAAACCACTCATTTAGATGTTCCTGATGTCTATATTATGGCTCAACAGGCGACCCAAGTATTCTATCTACCGTGGGCCTGCCAAACTAATCCAAATCTGAAAGGTTGGGATGTCGTTTATGAAGTTCCGCCACGTGCTAGACTTTCTCCCCCAAAGGAAGAGGATTATGAACCTCACATTAACCCAGACACATATGAAGGAGAATTCTTCCAAGAGACACGTCTTTCCAAAAAGCGTTTCAAGAACTGCTATACTTCACCCCAAAACATTGAAGTAGACAGCGACAATGAATCAGACATCACCCCAGAGGAGGAACAAGAAGAGCCGGAACAAGAAGTGGTTACTGCTGCGGATGACCTGTCAATGCTTGACCGATTACGTCAAGGTGGCCTTGCACATGTTGATGCCAATGAACCCTATGAGCCCATCAATGATTATAGTGATGACGATGATTATGCATTTATTGATGATACTGATCGAGATTATTAGTAGTGTCAGGTATTCAATTTTTTTATGTTGTACTTGATGATGATACACTTAAGTGATATGCATATTATTATTCATGTCGGTACTTTTTTTATGTTGTACTAATTTCGTTTATTCTTTGTCATGGCAGGTGTTGAAAGATGGTGGGCGCTGGTCGGGAACGCGCCGAGGCCCCTTCTTCGTCGGCGCGTGGTGTGAGGTCTTCCATTCCACACGCACCTCTCCGCCGATGGTGTAACGCCCTCGATGCGGCTATATCTCTCACGTGTCGAGGCACGACTTAGAGGCATAACCGCATTGAAAGCAATGTCGCAAGTGAGGTAATCTTCACACAATCCATGTAATAAATAAAGGGGAAAGATACATAGTTGGCTTACAATCGCCACTTCACACAAGTACATAAATAACATCCATCATACAGATTACACTCAAGGTCCGACTACGGTACCAAAATGAAAGAAGACTACCCCAAATGCTAAACAGATCCCCGGATCACCCAACTGGGCTCCACTACTGATCATCTGGAAAAGAAACATAGTAACGGCCACGTTCCTCGTCGAACTCCCAAGTGAGCTCGGTCGCGTCATCTGCACTGACATCGTTGGTACCTGCAACTGTGGTGATAATATCTGTGAGTCACGGGGACTCAGCAATCTCACACCCGCGAGATCAAGACTATTTAAGCTTAAAGGTGGGAAAGGGGTTTGTGAGGTGGAGCTGCAGCAAGCGACTAGCATATGATGGCTACAGCGCAAAAGAGAGCGAGAAGAGAAGGCAAAGCACGGTCGAGAAACTAAAAGTGATCAAGAAGTGATCCTGAAACAACCTACGTCAGGCATAACTCCAACAACCGTTTTCACTTCCCGGACCCCGCCGAGAAGAGACCATCACGGTTACACACGCGGTTGATGTGTTTTAGTTAAGGTTAACTTCGGGTTTTCTACAACCGGACATCAACAAATTCCCATCTGCCTCATAACCGCGGGCACGGCTTTCAAAAGATAACACCCTGCAGGGGTGTCCCAACTTAGCCCATGATAAGCTCTCACGGTCAACGAAGGATATTCCTTCTACCGGGAAGACCCGATCAATCTCGGAATCCCGGACTACAAGACATTTCGACAACAATAAAACAAGTCCAGCAAAACCGCCCGGTTGTGCCGACAAATCCTGATAGGAGCTGCACATATCTCGGTCTCAGGGCACATCCGGATAAGTCAAGCTACGAGTAAAACCAGCCCTTGAGTTGCCACGAGGTGGCCCCGCAGGTTGCTCGGTTCGGGCCAGCACTTAGAGAAGCACTAGTCCGGGGGGGCTAAAATAAAGATGACCCTCGGGCTCGCGAAAACCCGGGGGAAAAAGGGTAGGTGGTGGCAAATGGTAAAAACCAATGTTGGGCCTTGCTGGAAAAGTCTTATTCAAAGCGAACTGTCAAGGGGGTCCCATAAATCACCCAACCGTGTAAGGAACGCAAACTCCAGGAACATAACACCGGTATGGCGGAAACTAGGGTGGCAAGAGTGGAACAAAACACCAGGCATAAGGCCGAGCCTTCCACCCTTTACCAAGTATATAGATGCATTAATTAAATAAGAGGTATTGTGATATCCCAACAAGTAAACATGTTCCAACAAGGAACAACAAGATCATGTTCCAACAAGGAACAAACTTCATCTTCACCTGCAACTAGCAACGCTATAAGAGGGGCTGAGCAAAGCAGTAACATAGCCAAACAACGGTTTGCTAGGACATGGATGGTTAGGGGCTGACAAGGCAATATAGGAGGCATGATATAGCAAGTGGTAGGTATCGCAGCATGGGCATAGCAAAAGAGCGAGCAATCTAGCAAGCAAAGATAGAAGTGATTTCGAGGGTATGGTCATCTTGCCTGCAAGGTTCTCAGAGTTGTCGAAAGCTTGGTCCTCGTAAGCGTTCTCAACAGGTTCCTCGTTCACGTACTCGTCTCCCGGCTCTACCCAAGACAAGAGAACAATCAAAGGAACCAATATCAACCACGATGCAATGCGCAAGCAACATGATGCAAAACATGGCATGATATGCGAGAGGTGATATGCAATGCGAATGCATGCTCCGGAAGGACAAGGGTGAACAGGGCATAATCTTGGCAAACCAAGCATGCCACTGGATAGATGATGTGATTTCGGTTGAAATCGATATAAAATACACCGGAATCGGATGCACGGTTTGCAAATGGCAAGCAATACAAGAATGACACGAAACTGCCATAAACAGCATGATGCTACTTAGCAAGCAGCAAATAATTAAGCTACTGCACCCAAACATGGCAACAAAGCATATGAAAGTAATCTACTCGAGATGCTCGACAAAAGATGAACACTGAGCTACGGCTAAATCACATCATAACAGGTCCAAACAAGCATGGCAAAAGTGCACAAGATAACAGGTTCACAGACTTAGTGAAAATATCAACATAGCAGAAAACTAACATCAGGCTGACATGTTCAGAGCAATGAAACAACATGCTACAGGTTCAGAATATAGCAAAATAAGGCATGGCATGAATCTACACATAGCACTTGACAAAAGTCCTTTACTGACCATAAGCCAAAAAGGATCAGGAAATAAGATTACACCCATGACAATTAAGCAAGTTTCGTTACAGGTTTCAGACTTAGCAGAAAACTGGACATTGCAGAAAACTAATAACGACTAGGCATGTTCGTGAGCTCGATCCACTCACTACAGAGCATTTCATGATAAACTAAGCATACATACATCAATAAGACATGGCATAGTAACAATACATGGCAATAATAACATCATATCATGCAAGGATCAACTACACCAAGCTTGGCAAAATCGAATAACATGTAAACAATCTGCCAGCAACATTCTGAAGCAAAAGTAGAGCTCGATTGACTCAAGCTATGGCACTCCATAATTGCAAACAAAGGCATGGATGGATAAAGAAAATACTCAAGTTCAAAACTCTCTTACTGATCATGCTCAAATTATGCATAGATCTCTCAGAAACAACATGAATACATGGCATGAAAATAACAGCAGTCAGGGACTTAGTGAAATCGCTAAGTCTCTGAAATCAGCAACATCAAGATACCTAGTTTGCATGCTTGTGCTAGTCACCACATAGATCACAAAAATACATGGCATAATTATCTGGAAAGGTAACATGGCATATTACAAAACTCGTGTAGGAATCGACTTCATAGGAGGTACACATCAATCATGGCAAAAATGACAAAAGTGCATGTTCAGATAAGATCTAGCAACTCACATCAACTAGCCCTCTTCTAACAGCATTTCGGGCATCAAGATGACCTCAAATGAAAACAAAGCAATGGAACAAAGTGGTTTACTCTTCGAGGCGAATAATTTGACATATTATACACGCGAAACGGAGCTACGGATGCAAAGTTATGGCATGATGAAGATGCGATGATGATGATGAAATTAAAGGACTTGGAGAAATAACGGGCTTCGGGGAAAAGTCAACCCAGGGCGCGGGCAGCCCGTGGCTCGCCGGAGTTGGTGCCGGGAAGGAGAGAGGCGGCCGGATCTGAAGCTCCTCCGGCCGGATCTCACCGGATCCGGCCCGGAGCAAGGCGGAGGAGGCGGTGGCGGCGACGACGGAGGAGGGCGGCGCCGGGAGCGGCGCGTGCGGGCGGCGCGGCGCACGGAGGAGGCCGGCGACGTGGACTGCGGCGGCGGCGGCGGTGCGGCGAGCTCCACCGCGGGCCTCGCGGCGGCTCGGAGCGGCAGCCGGGCGCGGGCGCGGCGGGGGGAGGCGCGCGCGCGGGCGGCGGGGACGCGCAGGGGCGGCGGTGGCGGCCTGGGCCCGCGGGGGCCAGGAGCGGGCCGGGCGGGCCGCGGCGGCGGAGGTGTGGGGAGGCCACGTGGCAGTGCGGGACAGGGCGGGCGCGGCGGCGAACGGCGTCCGGCGCGCCCGGACACGTCCGGCGGCGCGCGGGGCGAAATTTTAGGGTTTCGCGGAGGATTTTGCCCGTGATGGAGGAGGAGGAGACGTTTTTATAGCTAGAAGGAGCTAGGGAGCTCCAAATGGAGAGCAGTTTTCGGCCACGCGATCGTGATCGAACGGCGGAGGACATGGGAGTGTCTTAGATGGGTTATTGGGCTGTTTTGAAGGGGTGTTGGGCGGCAACACACACGAGGCCTTCACGGTTACCCGATTAACCGTTGGAGTACCAAACGAACTCCGATTGACCCGAAACTTGACAGGCGGTCTACCGGTGCTATACCGAGGCCGCATGGCAAACCTCGGTCCGATCCGGGAAAGTTTAATACCCGCTCACGAAGAAATGTAAAAGGGGACGCCGGGAGACATAGGAGCGCCGGATTGCAAAACGGACAACGGGAAAGATGCTCGGATTTATGAGACGAACACGTATGCGAATGCGATGCACATGATGACATGATATGAAATGCATGACATGACCAAAATGCAAAACGGAGAGAACCCAACCACGGAGGGAATATCATAACACATAGCCGGAAATGGCAAGAGTTGGATTACAAATATGGCAAGTTACAACTGGGGCGTTACAACACACCACCACTACGAGAGGATCTCGTCCCGAGATCTAGGACTGAAAGAACTCCGGATAGTCGGAACGTAGGTGGTCCTCACGCTCCCAGGTGGCCTCTCGGTCTGAATGATGTGACCATTTCACTTTGAGGAATTTGATTGACTTGTTGCGAGTCTTGCGCTCAGTTGTCTCAAGAATAGCAACTGGGTGCTCATGATAGGACAAATCTTCTTGAAGATCAATCTCTTCGAAGTTGATGGTGCGCTCAGGCGTCTTGAAGCACTTGCGAAGCTGTGACACATGGAAGACATTGTGCACATTTGCAAAGTTGGAGGGAAGCTCAAGTTGATAGGCGAGATCGCCTCGTTTCCCGATGATCTTGAAAGGACCGACGTATCTCAGAGCAAGTTTCCCCTTGATACCGAAGCGACGAGTTCCTTTCATTGGCGAGACACGGAGGTAAACATGGTCTCCGATCTCGAATGCCACATCACGGTGTTTGCTGTCGTAATAGCTCTTCTGGCGCGATTGCGCTGCTTTGAGGTTCTCACGAATGACCTTGCACATAGCCTCAGCCTCTGAGATCAAATCATTGCCGAGCAATTGGAGTTCACCGGTTTCAGACCAGTTGAGAGGAGTACGACACTTTCTGCCATAGAGAATCTCGAATGGGGCTTTGCCCGAGCTGGCTTGAAAACTGTTGTTGTAAGAGAATTCAGCATAAGGAAGACAATCCTCCCACTTCATGCCGAAAGAGATAACACAGGCTCTGAGCATATCTTCAAGAATTTGGTTGACACGCTCGACTTGTCCACTAGTCTGAGGGTGGAAAGCTGTGCTGAAGCGAATGTTGGTGCCCATGGCCGTCTAAAAATAATCCCAAAACTTGGAGGTAAAGATGCTGCCACGGTCTGAAGAGATCAATTGCGGAATGCCGTGCAAAGAGACAATTCTAGAGGTGTAGAGCTCTGCCAGCTGCGCTGCTGTGATAGACTCTTTGATAGGAAGAAAATGAGCCACTTTGGTGAGCTTGTCGATGACGACAAAGATAGCATCATTTCCACGCTTGGACTTAGGAAAACCAGTCACGAAGTCCATTTCGATATGATCAAACTTCCATTCTGGAATGGCAAGAGGTTGGAGAAGACCAGCTGGTCGTTGGTGTTCTGCTTTCACCCTTCTGCAGACATCACACTCATTCACGAATTGAGCGATCTCACGCTTCATTCGAGTCCACCAATACGACTGCTTGAGGTCATGGTACATCTTCGTACTTCCAGGATGAATAGACAAAAGAGAATTGTGTGCTTCATTCATAATGACTTTACGAAGATCACCCTTTGGAACCACGATCCGGTCCTCGAAGAAAAGAGTATCTCTGTCATCAACTCGATAGCACTTGTATTTGGGGATGCTCTTTTCAATACCACGTTTCACCTTCTTCACCATGGTATCCAACTATTGTGCCTCACGAATTTGATCTTCCAAGGTAGGAGAGACGATGAGGTTGGCAAGAAAACCTTGAGGGACAACTTGGAGATTCAACTTGCGGAAAGCTTCACAAAGATCCGGTTGAAAGGGCTTGAGGATTAAGCTGTTGCAGTAAGCCTTTCTGCTCAAAGCGTCTGCAATCACATTAGCCTTGCCTGGAGTGTAATCAATAATCGGATTATACTCTTGAATCATTTCGACCCATCGAGTCTGCCTGAGGTTGAGATGAGGCTGAGTGAAGATATACTTGAGGCTCTTGTGATCTGTGAAAATGTCCACTTTCCTTCCCAACAGGAGATGTCTCCATGTTATCAGTGCGTGGACAACTGCGGCCAACTCAAGATCGTGAGTGGGGTAGTTCCTTTCATTGGGCTTCAACTGGCGAGAGGTATAGGCAACAACCTTCTTCTCTTGCATTAAGACAGCACCGAGGCCCTGGAGAGAAGCATCACAGAATACTTCATAAGGCTTGGATTCGTCAGGAGGAGTCAGAACTGGAGCAGTGACGAGTTTCTCTTTGAGAGTCTTGAAAGCAACGTCACACTCAGGAGACCAGACATACTTCACATGCTTCTGAAGGAGGTTGGAAAGAGGCTTTGCAATCTTGGAGAAATTCTCAACGAATCTTCTGCAATAGCTTGCAAGTCCAAGAAAACTGCGAAGCTGCTTGACATTCTGAGGAGGATTCCAATTCAAAACTGCAGACACCCTCTCTGGATTAACAGCGATGCCCTTGGCAGAGATGATATGACCAAGATAAAGAACTTCATCAAGCCAGAATTCACATTTGGAGAACTTCGCATATAATTGATACTCTCTGAGCTTGTCGAGTACCAATCGCAAATGTTCGGCATGATCCTTCTTATTCTTGGAGAAGACCAAAATATCATCGAGATAGACCAAGACAAATTCGTTGATGTAGGGGTTGAAGATGAAATTCATCAAGCGAGTGAAATATGGAGGAGCATTGACAAGGCCGAAAGACATGACAGTATATTCATAAGAACCAAAGCTTGTTCTGAATGCTGTCTTGGGAATATCTTCTTCACGAATGCGAATCTGATGATAACCCATACGAAGGTCAAGCTTGGAGAACACCTTAGCACCTTTGAGTTGCTCAAATAGCTCATTGATGTTGGGAAGTGGGTACTTGTTCTTGATAGTCTTCTTGTTCAATGGGCGGTAATCGACGCAAAGTCGGTCCGTGCCATCCTTCTTCTTGACAAAAAGAACACCACAACCCCAAGGAGAAGAACTCGGTCTGATTAGACCCAGACGTTCTTGTTTATCGAGTTGAATCTTCAATTCCTTGAGCTCATCTGGTCCAAGCTTGTAAGGACGCTTGCAAACGGGTTCCGTGCCAGGCTCAAGATCAATAACGAATTCAACTGGCCGACGGGGAGGCATACCCGGAAGCTCTTCTGGAAAAACATCTTGGTACTCACATACGACTGGAATCTGAGAGATAGCCTCCAATTCATCATTCTCATTGAGAGAAAACAACCGAATGGTATCATCACGAGAAGCATAGATGATCACATCGTTCGAAGTGTGAGTCAATTTGATTTCCCTGGCAGCACACTCAAGCTGAGCCTTGTGCTTAGAAAGCCAGTCCATCCCGAGAATGAGATCAATATCAGAATCACCAAGAACAATTGGTTTAGACAAGAATTTGTAGTCACCCATCTTGATAGAAACATTGGGAACCACCAAACTAGAGCTCAAACATTTACCAGGAGAAATGACAGGCATGGGTCTATCCAAATTTGAAGAAGAGAACTCATGCTTAGCAAAGAATGGTCTTGACATGAAACAATGCGATGCACCAATATCAAATAAGACTTTTGCAGGAATATCATTAACAGGAAGATTACCCATGATCACTTCAGAAGACTCCTCTGCTTGAGCTGCATTCAACATGTTCACCTTGGCATGCTTAGGATTATGCTTGACCACTGCATTGCTGGAAGATTTCACAGGAGGAGGAGGTGGAAGGCGCCTCTGGTTGAAGCACTTGTTCGCATAGTGACCCTTCTGCTGACATTTGTTACAAGTCACCTCTGAGAGCGGACGATGATAAGGAGCACTTGGCCTTGGAGCTTGGTTCTGGGACTTGTTCTGATAACCAGGGTTGGGTGGGTGGGAAGATCCACGACCACTTGAATTCTTCTGCTGATAAGGCTGACGGAACGGAGGAGGAGGAGGCAACCAGAACTTCTGTTGCTTAGCTGCCACAAGTGAAGAAGAAGAAGACTGAACTGCGTCTCTGACTCTCTTCTTAGATGCCTCACACTTGAGCTGAGCAGCTTCTTGTTTCAGTGCCATGTTGTAGAATTCATCATACTTTAATGGCTCGAAAAGCACGAGAGCAAGTTGCAGATCTTCTCTGAGACCACGCCTGAACTGGTAGATCATACTCTTCTCATCAGGAATGTCTTGCCTTGCAAAACGAGAGAGTTTTTGGAACTGAGTGTTGTATTGATAGACAGACATGGTGCCTTGCTTGAGATTGCGGAATTCCTCACGCTTAAGCTCAACAACACTTTCTGGAATGTGGTGCGCTTTGAAATCACGACGGAAATCATCCCAAGTGATCAGGCGACCTCCTCTGGAATCTTTGTATTGCTGGAACCACTCAGCAGCTTGATCTTTGAGTTGAAAAGAGGCAAACTTGACAAAGTCCTCAGGTCTCACATTGCTGCACTCGAAATGCTTGCTGATGTCCACGAGCCAATCATCTGCGTCTGTGGCCTCGACACAGTAGCTGAAGGTCTTTGGCTGATTAGCAAGGAACTGGTTCAGTGAAGCGAAGTGCGGCTGATTGTTGCCTTGGCCTTGATTCTCTTGATTAGCTTGCCCTTGGTTGCGATCTTGCAAGAGCTGAATCAGAATCTGAGCATTGGCATTTGTGGTAGTCATCAGGGCCTGCCAAGCTTCCGAAGGCGGAGGTGGTGGCGGAGGGTTAGCCTGATTCCCGTCATTGCGTTCCGGATTCTGACGCGTTGGTGGAGCCATCCTGAAGAGGGTGACATCCATTAGCATCTTGACAGAGATATATTGAAGCTGAATCAAAGGAACGAAATTGCAACATATAGTCTTCACAATTAACATTCGAACGAGAATGAACGAATGAATTCCAATGTAAGTCATCACACTTCCAAAGCTGAGAAGCCACTTAGAACATGGTAAGAAATAAAATCAACAAGGTACGGATGTGAACAAATACTTGGTAAGGATTACCCAATCACAAACCAAATATCTGCGGAAGAAATACTAGAGCTACAGGAATTCCCACTTATAAACTCCCGAAACTTTCCGGTTATGCAATCAGGTGTTGGGGATACAGGGGAAGCATAATATCTCACCCAAACTAGCAAATCCTACAACCAGTTGTATCCATCCTTCAACACATAACCAAGAAACCTTCGGAAATCGTCTACCTCAACCTTCGAAAAGCATCCGTTATACAAGTCATGGCAATACCCCCGCACTCGCCACAGTACTGGGCTATCAGGGTTATCTCACCAACAACTGTACAAAAGAGATTTTTGATGTCGGCGTACTAAACTCAGGTATTCCAAAACCGCAACGATAAAATTATGACGACAACACCTCGGAGCTCAACTCCCCGGGACACTGCCACAACCCCTAAATGTCAGGAGGCAACCAAGACAATGTTGTCATCATAAAACCATCGGGACGATTGTAATATACCCGCCTGATCCTAAATTTTTTTTAGTGAAATTTGAGAAGAGAAGAGTCAAAACTCTACGTCAGGATGCCTTACCAGAAGGTCGAAGGGACTGGGAAGTAAAAAGAATTCCTAAACTCTCCGATATATAATTCCTAAATGACTCAAAACATTTTTCTAGACACAACCCGGCCACTAACGACGATCAAACAGTGGGGCCTCCTAAGGTCGGGGAAAGGCTCTGATTACCAACTTGTAACGCCCTCGATGCGGCTATATCTCTCACGTGTCGAGGCACGACTTAGAGGCATAACCGCATTGAAAGCAATGTCGCAAGTGAGGTAATCTTCACACAATCCATGTAATAAATAAAGGGGAAAGATACATAGTTGGCTTACAATCGCCACTTCACACAAGTACATAAATAACATCCATCATACAGATTACACTCAAGGTCCGACTACGGTACCAAAATGAAAGAAGACTACCCCAAATGCTAAACAGATCCCCGGATCAGCCAACTGGGCTCCACTACTGATCATCTGGAAAAGAAACATAGTAACGGCCACGTTCCTCGTCGAACTCCCAAGTGAGCTCGGTCGCGTCATCTGCACTGACATCGTTGGTACCTGCAACTGTGGTGATAATATCCGTGAGTCACGGGGACTCAGCAATCTCACACCCGCGAGATCAAGACTATTTAAGCTTAAAGGTGGGAAAGGGGTTTGTGAGGTGGAGCTGCAGCAAGCGACTAGCATATGATGGCTACAGCGCAAAAGAGAGCGAGAAGAGAAGGCAAAGCACGGTCGAGAAACTAAAAGTGATCAAGAAGTGATCCTGAAACAACCTACGTCAGGCATAACTCCAACAACCGTTTTCACTTCCCGGACCCCGCCGAGAAGAGACCATCACGGTTACACACGCGGTTGATGTGTTTTAGTTAAGGTCAACTTCGGGTTTTCTACAACCGGACATCAACAAATTCCCATCTGCCTCATAACCGCGGGCACGACTTTCGAAAGATAACACCCTGCAGGGGTGTCCCAACTTAGCCCATGATAAGCTCTCACGGTCAACGAAGGATATTCCTTCTACCGGGAAGACCCGATCAATCTCGGAATCCCGGACTACAAGACATTTCGACAGCAATAAAACAAGTCCAGCAAAACCGCCCGGTTGTGCCGACAAATCCTGATAGGAGCTGCACATATCTCGGTCTCAGGGCACATCCGGATAAGTCAAGCTACGAGTAAAACCAGCCCTCGAGTTGCCACGAGGTGGCCCCGCAGGTTGCTCGGTTCAGGCCATCACTTAGAGAAGCACTAGTCCGGGGGGGCTAAAATAAAGATGACCCTCGGGCTCGCGAAAACCCAGGGGAAAAAGGGTAGGTGGTGGCAAATGGTAAAAACCAATGTTGGGCCTTGCTGGAAAAGTCTTATTCAAAGCGAACTGTCAAGGGGGTCCCATAAATCACCCAACCGTGTAAGGAACGCAAACTCCGGGAACATAACACCGGTATGGCGGAAACTAGGGTGGCAAGAGTGGAACAAAACACCAGGCATAAGGCCGAGCCTTCCACCCTTTACCAAGTATATAGATGCATTAATTAAATAAGAGGTATTGTGATATCCCAACAAGTAAACATGTTCCAACAAGGAACAACAAGATCATGTTCCAACAAGGAACAAACTTCATCTTCACCTGCAACTAGCAACGCTATAAGAGGGGCTGAGCAAAGCAGTAACATAGCCAAACAACGGTTTGCTAGGACATGGATGGTTAGGGGCTGACAAGGCAATATAGGAGGCATGATATAGCAAGTGGTAGGTATCGCAGCATGGGCATAGCAAAAGAGCGAGCAATCTAGCAAGCAAAGATAGAAGTGATTTCGAGGGTATGGTCATCTTGCCTGCAAGGTTCTCAGAGTTGTCGAAAGCTTGGTCCTCGTAAGCGTTCTCAACAGGTTCCTCGTTCACGTACTCGTCTCCCGGCTCTACCCAAGACAAGAGAACAAGCAAAGGAGCCAATATCAACCACGATGCAATGCGCAAGCAACATGATGCAAAACATGGCATGATATGCGAGAGGTGATATGCAATGCGAATGCATGCTCCGGAAGGACAAGGGTGAACAGGGCATAATCTTGGCAAACCAAGCATGCGACTGGATAGATGAGGTGATTTCGGTTGAAATCGATATAAAATACACCGGAATCGGACGCACGGTTTGCAAATGGCAAGCAATACAAGAATGACACGAAACTGCCATAAACAGCATGATGCTACTTAGCGAGCAGCAAATAATTAAGCTACTGCACCCAAACATGGCAACAAAGCATATGAAAGTAATCTACTCGAGATGCTTGACAAAATATGAACACTGAGCTACGGCTAAATCACATCATAACAGGTCCAAACAAGCATGGCAAAAGTGCACAAGATAACAGGTTCACAGACTTAGTGAAAATATCAACATAGCAGAAAACTAACATCAGGCTGACATGTTCAGAGCAATGAAACAACATGCTACAGGTTCAGAATATAGCAAAATAAGGCATGGCATGAATCTACACATAGCACTTGACAAAAGTCCTTTACTGACCATAAGCCAAAAAGGATCAGGAAATAAGATTACACCCATGACAATTAAGCAAGTTTCGTTACAGGTTTCAGACTTAGCAGAAAACTGGACATTGCAGAAAACTAATAACGACTAGGCATGTTCGTGAGCTCGATCCACTCACTACAGAGCATTTCATGATAAACTAAGCATACATGCATCAAGAAGACATGGCATAGTAACAACACATGGCAAGAATAACATCATATCATGCAAGTATCAACTACACCAAGCTTGGCAAAATCGAATAACGTGTAAACAATCTGCCAGCAACATTCAGAAGCAAAAGTAGAGCTCGATTGACTCAAGCTATGGCACTCCATAATTGCAAACAAAGGCACGGATGGATAGAGCAAATACTCAAGTTCAAAACTCTCTTACTGATCATGCTCAAATTATGCATAGATCTCTCAGAAACAACATGAATACATGGCATGAAAATAACAGCAGTCAGGGACTTAGTGAAATCGCTAAGTCTCTGAAATCAGCAACATCAAGATACCTAGTTTGCATGCTTGTGCTAGTCACCACATAGATCACAAAAATACATGGCATAATTATATGGAAAGGTAACATGGCATATGACAAAACTCGTGTAGGAATCAACTTCATAGGAGGTACACATCAATCATGGCAAAAATGACAAAAGTGCATGTTCAGATAAGATCTAGCAACTCACATCAACTTGCCCTCTTCTAACAGCAGTTCGGGCATCAAGATGACCTCAAATGAAAATAAAGCAATGGAACAAAATGATTTACTCTTCGAGGCGAATAATTTGACATATTATACGTGCGAAACGGAGCTACGGATGCAAAGTTATGGCATGATGAAGATGCGATGATGATGATGAAATTAAAGGACTTGGAGAAATAACGGGCTTCGGGGAAAAGTCAACCCAGGGCGCGGGCAGCCCGTGGCTTGCCGGAGTTGGCGCCGGGAAGGAGAGAGGCGGCCGGATCTGAAGCTCCTCCGGCCGGATCTCACCGGATCCGGCCCGGAGCGAGGCGGAGGAGGCGGTGGCGGCGACGACGGAGGAGGGCGGCGCCGGGAGCGGCGCGCGCGGGCGGCGCGGCGCCCGGAGGAGGCCGGCGACGTGGACCGCGGCGGCGGCGGCGGTGCGGCGAGCTCCACCGCGGGGCTCGCAGCGGCAGCCGGGCGCGGGCGCGGCGGGGGGGAGGCGCGCGCGCGGGCGGCGGGGACGCGCAGGGGTGGCGGCGGCGGCCTGGGCCCGCGGGGGCCAGGAGCGGGCCGGGCGGGCCGCGGCGGCGGAGGCGTGGGGAGGCCACGTGGCAGCGCGGGACAGGGCGGGCGCGGCGGCGAACGGCGTCCGGCGCGCCCGGACACGTCCGGCGGCGCGCGGGGCGAAATTTTAGGGTTTCGGGGAGGATTTTGCCCGTGATGGAGGAGGGGGAGACGTTTTTATAGCTAGAAGGAGCTAGGGAGCTCCAAACGGAGAGCAGTTTTCGGCCACGCGATCGTGATCGAACGGCGGAGGACATGGGAGTGTCTTAGATGGGTTATTGGGCTTTTTTGAAGGGGTGTTGGGCTGCAACACACACGAGGCCTTCACGGTTACCCGGTTAACCGTTGGAGTACCAAAGGAACTCCGATTGACCCGAAACTTGACAGGCGGTCTACCGGTGCTATACCGAGGCCGCATGGCAAACCTCGGTCCGATCCGGGAAAGTTTAATACCCACTCACGAAGAAATGTAAAAGGGGACGCCGGGAGACATAGGAGCGCCGGATTGCAAAACGGACAACGGGAAAGATGCTCGGATTTATGAGACGAACACGTATGCGAATGCGATGCACATGATGACATGATATGAAATGCATGACATGACCAAAATGCAAAACGGAGAGAACCTAACCACGGAGGGAATATCATAACACATAGCCGGAAATGGCAAGAGTTGGATTACAAATATGGCAAGTTACAACTGGGGCGTTACACATGGTGATCAGAAAGTTCTGGGTAATTTCTCCTTTACACATTTAAAAATCTTCAACTAGCTAGTTATTAATTGTACTAATCAATATTGTCTCATTTGATTGCAGACATTCTACAGGTGTGAGGAGGGATACGAGGAGGATGCAGCACATGTTATCGAGAAAGTCTGCAAGCGCCTACTCCAGAACTTATGGCACGAGGCTCGGGTGCAGGCTGTTCGAGACTACTATGCCTTGCGTGGTATCAAGAAGACCAAGCCGGCGTGCCGCGATAAGTTCCTGAGTAAGGAGCAGTACATGAAGGTAATTCTTAAGGGCTTCTCTACTTAAGTTCCTTCATTTAGTAATTCTTAGCCGTAGCGCTCAAGTTTCTATTTGCTAACTTAGGCGCCTCCGAGATGGTGTGCGGATCAGATGGATTGTTGGGAGGTGTTGGTCGATGAGTGGTGCTCACAACAATGGCTAGTCCTCCACAAGGAGGCCAAGGACAAACGTGCCCAAATGGAAGGTGTGCCACACCATCAAGGCAGCTCCAACTTATATCAGTTCGGGCGCAACTGGGTATGTGGTTTGCTTCATGATTCATGCAATTCATTCATCATGCTAGCTTGAGCCCTTTAATTACTAATTTTCATTGTTTCTCTCTTTCAGGCACGCTACAATAAGGCGGATAAGGTGCTAGAGGTGTACGACCTGTATGCCATGGCCCACACTGCCTCTTTCAAGAAAGTCAAGGCTTTCTCTCAATCTGACCTCGATGATGCAAACAACTTCACCAACATCTCCTCCCACAACAAGCTCGTGAGATATAGAGATGAGGGGAAGGCGAGGAAAGGGAAGGACTTTAACCCGAGCCAGGGTCCCATTGATCCAGAGCTGGTGATGATATCTGGTGGCGGGAGGTCCCATGGCTCCATAGCCATTGGAGATGGACTTATCCGTTGTCCTAGCACTCTCCCGGAGATCAAGGCGCGCCAGTCGAGCTCCGCTCCTGAGATAAGGCCTCGTGAACGGCCAATGCAACTCGCCATCAAGGTTAGTGATACATACTCAGTTATCTTTCTCCATTACATTGTGTGCGCTTCCATCAATGATTACAAATGGTCATGTGAGTGGTGTTGCAGGCTGCTATACAGAGTGAGAGAGATAGAACGGAGAAACTTCTGGCAGAGGCGGCGGAGAGGCAGCGGGAGTTGGAGGAGAGGACGGCAAAGATGATGGAGGAGGAGAGGGCACGGAATGACATGCAGGCAAGGGCCATGTACGAGCTCCTTGTGGTAAGTTTCTTCTGCATATTAGCCAAAACATTCATGTAGTGTTTGTCTCATTACTAACTAGTATGACTGAGTCGTCAAAACCAAATGTGCAGTCTGTGTGCGAGAAGACAGGTCAGACCGCTCCGACGATGCCAGTGATTGCTCCTGGGACCAGGGTGAGTTTTATTTGAATGGACATTACTTGCTAGTCTTAACATTTGAGTGTCATCATGCTAACAGGACATTGGAAATGATCTTTGGTGCAGGGTAACTCCAGACAAGCATCGCACGATCCTTCTCCAGCTACCGACACGAGCCACCCCGCTCCTACACCTCCTGGATCTTGGTAAGTTTATCTAGTGTTTTGCTTAACACATCGATAAAGACCTAGACTTAGCTTTATTTCCTCCAATGCTTACCATAATGACCTAGACTTAGCTTCTTCTCCTCCAAAATGACTTAATAAGCTTACTGACCTCCAAAACCATCCATTTTACCTAAGTTAGCTCTAAAATTATCTGTACTTAGCTTACTTATGTCAAAAATTGCATAATTAGCTTAGTTAGCTCATAGACGATCCATTTTACCTAAGTTAGCTCTAAAATGACCCATTTTACCTAGGTTAGCTTATAAATGATCCAGTTCATCCAAGTTAGCTCAAAAATGACCCATTTTACCTAGATTAGCTCCTAAATGATGCATTTTACCTACGTTAGCTTTAAAATGACCCATTTCACCTAGGTTAACTCCAAAATGACCCATCTTACCTAGGTTATCTCATAAACGATCCATTTCAACTAATTTAGCTCATAAACGATCCATTTCACCAAGTTAGCTAAAAAACGATCCATTTCACCTAAATTACCTCTTAAATGATCCATTTCACCTAAGTTAGCTCGAAAAGATCCATTTCAACTAAATTAGCTCATAAATGATCCATTTCACCTAAGTTAGCTAAAAAATGATCCATTTCAACTAAGTTAGCTCATAAATGATCCATTTCACCTAAGTTAGCTAAAAACGATGCATTTCACCTAAGTTAGCTAAAAACGATCCATTTCACCTTAGTTACCTAAAAAACGATCCATTCGACCTTAGTTAGCTCATAAACGACCCATTTCAACTAAGTTAGCTCATAAATGATCCATTTCACCTTAGCTAGCTCATAAACGACCCATTTCAACTTAGTTAGCTCATATATGATCCATTTCACGTAAGTTAGCTGATAAATGACATACTCTTCTTGTTCTAGTCTTCTTCTTGTTCTACTCTTCTTGTTCTAGTCTTCTTCTTGTTCTACTCTTCTTCTTGTTCTACTCTTCTTGTTCTAACTTTCTTATTTTTCATTTTGCAGATTTCATTCACTTGACGAAAGCTTGCATAGATGGAGTGCTCCTGATCCCTTTCTCTGTTTCTTTTGTATCGTTGAACTATGCATGTATCGTTGGATGAAACTATTGTAATATATATGGTTGGATGCCTCTATGTTGAACTTGTTATGTATGACGGAACTATGCATGTAATATATATGGTTGGATGATGAAGTTGTGTGTTGGATATCATATATGTTTGCTCTGTAATGGCCTTTTGAAATATATCTATATATGTCATATATATTTGTGATGAAAATTGTTGGATTTAATAAAAAACAGATAAAAGAGCCAATATGCAGGCTCTTTGCCGTCTGCCACCGACGGCAACGGCCTCTTTGCCGTCTGCCGCGGACGGCAAAGAAGACACGTAGCATCCAGCTGTGCTTCCTGGGAGATGACCCATTTGGCCAGTTTGCCTACAGTGGTAGACGACAAAGACTTTGCCATCAGTGGCAGACGGCAAATAACCTGCCATGCAGTGACGTGCAGATGACATCATACGGCGGACGGCAAAGACACTAGAAATTTTGCCGTCAGCGGCGGACGGCAAAGGCCTGCCGTTAGCCACTTAACGGACTGACATCGCAATTATTGCCATCCGCTCTCTTTGCCGTCCACCGCGGACGGCAAAGGGCCTTTGCCGTCAGCCGCCAGAAAGCAGACGGCAAAGTAGCTGTTTACCGTAGCTTACGTTGCCGGAGCCTTTTGCCGTCCACGGCTGATGGCAAAGGCCTTTGCCGTCCGCCATTCATGCCTTTGCCGTCCGCCGTGGTAGACGGCAAAATGGCTGATTCCTGTAGTGTCAAACCATAAGGTATCGTGCTCATCCTCACGAAAACCTTTAGCCTTTCCATTGCTCATTCTTTCCTTTATCTCGGCAATCTCCTTGTGCGTCTTCTGAGCTTGTCTGATCTTATCCTTCAAAGTAGATTGAATCTCCAATGCTTCTACATGGCCTCTCGGAACTATCTCCAAACATAGCTCATGAAGGTCTTCTGCCAACTCCTTGGGTAATTCTCCGGTCATGAGTGTATTGACATGACTTTAGCGGTTCAACGCATCAGCTACTACGTTAGCATTTTTGGGATGATAATGCAATCTCATATCATAATCCTTAATAAGCTCCAACCATCTCCTCTGCCTGATATTCAACTCCTTCTGCGTGAAGATATACTTTAAACTCTTGTGATCCATGTATACCTCATAATGGTTTCCGATGAGAAAATGTCTCCATGTCTTCAACGCATGCGCTACGGCTGCTAACTCCAAATCATGCGTAGCATAATTTAATTCATGGGGTTTAAGCTGTCGTGAGGCATATGAAACAACTCTTCCCTCCTGCATAAGTACGGCTCCAAGTCCTCGATGAGAAGCGTCGCAATACACTTCATAATCCTTGTGTTGATCTGGCAGAATCAACACTGGTGATGTAACCAAGCGTCTCTTCAACTACTGAAAACTGGCCTCACATTCCTTAGTCCATTTGAATTTGGTGTCCTTCTTCAACAACTCCGTCATGGGCTTCGCAATCTTTGAGAAATTTTCAATGAACCTCCGGTAGTATCCTGCGAGTCCAAGGAAACTCTGGATCTCTCCAACTGTCGTCGGTGCTTCCCAATTTGTCACAGTGACAACTTTGGTGGGGTCTACCACTATTCCTTCTCCGGATATAACATGTCCAAGGAATCCAACTTCCTTCAACCAAAACTCACACTTGCTAAACTTGGTGTATAGCTGATGTTCTCTGAGCTTCCCAAGTACTAAACGCAAATGCTCTTTATGTTCTTATTCATTCTTCGAGTAGACCAGAATGTCATCAATGAACACCACGACGAACTTATCCAAAAACTCCTTAAACACCTTGTTCATCATGTTCATAAAATAGGCAGGTGTATTAGTCAGGCCAAATGACATAACGATATACTCATATAGCCTGTACCTCGTGGTAAAAGTTGACTTAGGTATATCCTACTCTCGAATCTTCAGCTAGTGATACCCTGATCGCATATCGATCTTGGAAAACACCTTAGCTCCTTGCAGCTGGTCAAACAAATCATCGATCATCGGCATTGGGTACTTGTTCTTGATCGCCACTTCATTCAATCCTCGATAATCAACAACCATCCTTAACGATCCATCCTTCTTCTCCACTAGAAGTACTGGGGATCCCCAACGTGACAAACTTGGGCGGATATAACCTTTATCCAGTAACTCCTTAATCTGCTTCTTAATTTCCTCCAAATCCTTTGCGGGCATTCTGTACGATCTCTTAGATATTGGCCCTGTGCCTGGCAAAAGCTCAATCAAAAACTCAAAGTCTCTATCCGGTGGCATGCCTCGCAACTCTTCTCGAAATACATCCGGAAAATCCTTCACCACTGGTACTTCCTCCTGTACAACTCCTGATAAGGAATTTACTTGAGTCCTATTCGGCACATGCTGGGATACATACTTGATCCTTCTTCCTTCTAGGGTGGTGAGCAAAATCATCTTACTGGCGCAATCAAGGTTTCCTCCATACATCGATAGCCAATCCATACCTAGAATCACATCCAGACCTTGTGACTCCAAAATTATCAGATCTGAGGGGAAAACATGCCTACCTATGGTTAATGGCATCTGAAAACATCCTTGTCTTGCCATATACTCTGCTCTTGGCGAGCTTACTAACAAAGGTGTACTAAGAACTTTGGTGGGCAGTTTATACTTATCCACAAATCCCCTTGATATGTATGAATGCGATGCACAGTATAAAAAAGAACGACTGCAGTAAATGACTTAACCAAAAACTTACCTATTACTACATCAGGCTGGGCTTCAACCTCCTCCATGTTAACGTGGTTCACTTGTCCCCTGTTGAAAGGGTTGGGCTTCCTCCCAGAGCTTCCATTTCTGTTTCCATTCTTAGCTTCAGGACATTCATTGGCGTAATGTCCCGTCTTCTGACACTTGTAACAAGTAACGTGGCTTAGATCTTTCTTGGCGGGTGTTGCCGGGTTGGAGTCTGTTGCTTCCTCCATTAGCATTTCCATTCTTGGGGCCACTATGATTGTGCGAACTTCCTCCATTATGAGTGTGGCCTCCATGGTTATGAACAAGTCCTCCCGAGTTCGGGGTAAAACGAGGTCTCTGCTAAGCTCCAGAATTATACTTCCGTTGTCCATACTTCCTCTTGCGGCTGTCAATCTGCTGCTGCTTCCCTTCAAGCATGAGAGCTGTATCCACCAACTCCTGGTAGTTATTGAAATTTGCCACCATCAACTGCATGCTCAACTCATCATTCAGTCCTTCCAGAAACTTCTCCTTCTTGGTTGCATCTGTAGCGACGTCATCTGGGGCATAACGTGCTATCTTACTAAAGTCATCCACATACTGGCCAACAGTGCACCCTCCTTGGCGTAAGTTGCGAAACTCAAGCTTCTTCATGGCCATAGCTCCTGCTGATACATAGGCAGTGCAAAAAGCTTGCTGGAACTGGTCCCATGTCACAGTGTCAATGGGGTAAGTGACTGAAATTCTCCCACCATGATGCTGCGGGTCCATCAAGCTGATGTGCGGCAAAACGCACTCTCTCCGCTTCTGTGCATCCTGCACTAGTAAACTCCCTTTCAATCTTGCGGAGCCAATCATCTGCAACAATCGGCTCGGTGCTACTCGAGAACACCGACGAATTCAGCCTAAGCAAACAGGCTAAGTGGTCAACTGGTGGTGGTGGTGGTCGGTTGTTGTTGTTGTTGTCCCCCTGGTTCTGATTCTGGACTAGTATCTGCATCAGTGCATTTTGCTGCTGGATCAACTGAGCGAGCTCCGGTGGGAAAGCAAATCCATTGTCGCGTCTCGGAGGCAACTGCTGGGTTTAGAAAAGATGAGAAAACAGAGTAGAATGAGATCTAGGGGGAAAACACTACCCATATGCACATGAGACAAGCACAAACATATCACTCAATCAAATCAAACAAGGGCATACAATCGGTCTAGAACTATCGTTACAAAAGTGCTCGGACTATACTATATACATGGTGGAATACTACTACTGATATGGTGGTCGACTAGAAAAATTGATCGGTCGAAGACTACATGATATCTGCTCCAGCTTCATCAACATAGTCAACATCGCTATCGTCAGGGTCCGAGTCAGTGTCGTCGATGATGATGTAGTTCTCCGGGCAAGTGGAACCGTCATCTTCTCCTCCTGGCGAGGGGTCTCCCATGAATACTCCGATCTTCCTTGTTAGGTCACCATTCTTATCCACTAGTGCGACGATTTCCTCCTCATAATCTTCGCGTGTAGCCTTGAGTTCTTCCTCCAGCTCCGTGATCCTTGTCATCGCCTTCTGTAAATCTATCATGCCTGCGCACATCTGGTTCTCCTGGCATCGAATGTGCTAGTTAAACTCCTGGATGAAAGCTGCAATCGATCTATCCTTCCTGGTGCTGATCATCTCCCATTGCTCATCCCAGCGCCCACAAATCTGGTAGATAGTATCCTTGAGATCCTCGTGGTAAACATCTCCAATGCGTCCCATGGTGATGTGGGCTGCCATACTCTTTCCTAGACTCCAGGTTGGTGCATCAAAGGAAAACTCTATGGGCTCAGTGACTGGCGTGAAGGTCCTTCCTGGACTTGAACTTGAATCATCCAACGCTCCTCTTCTGGTAAAGTGGCATTGTAAGTCCCGGTGAAGCTTGGTATTCCAATGTTTAGGTACCTAGTGACTTCCTTCAAGTGGCGTCCAAACGGTGTATCCTCATCCGGTTGAGTGAACTTGATCCTTGCATCCGCCATCCTGAAGTGTAGAAAATGGAGAGGAGTCAGAAATGAGAAGAGAGTAGTGATCTAGGGCTTTAGCTTAGTGGTCGTGTCCTACAGTCAGTGTGTGCTCTGATACCATCTTGTAGCGACCAGACCTCAAACAGTCTGATCTCTGTGCATCAGTGTCGTCCCTGGATCGGTAATACTGACACGCACAATACTTGAAGGATTTATAACAGAGTATCAATCACACACTTATTACATCGAATGTCTCAAAATAGAACTTATTACAATAAATATGGCTTAAGGCCATCTAATACGATAATAGCGGAAGGCTTGGAAGATAAAGTGAGTCCATCAACTCCAACGACATCACTTAGTGAAAGACCACGACCTAAGGCTCCTTACTCGTCGTCTGAAAAGTCTGCAACATACGTTGCAGCCCGAAAACGGGTCAGCACATGGAATATGCTGGCAATGTAACACAAGAGAGTAATGAACAAAATAAAGCTATCACGACATGCATATATGGCTGGTGGAGGTTGTATGGTTAATATGTTTTGCGAAAAGCCAATTTTTTCCTACTACAAAGGAATAAATTTTATTTAACCACAAAGTTGGTTGAAAACATTGAGAATGGTAAACCCCATCTCAATCCCAATTAAAAGGTAATTAATAACCCAATCAAAATTAATCTTGTAATAGAGTGATGAGATCCACAATGATAATCCAAGAATTAGATACTCAAGACGTCCATAACCGGGGACACGGCTAACCATGATTAGTTTGTACACTCTGTAGAGGTTTGTGCACTTCTCCCCACAAGGCTCGATCTCCTCCGTTTAATTTCTCGCACTACATGATGTTTGAGAAACGGATGACCGAGACACAGTCTTTCCGAAGAGGTCCCCTTAACCGATAGATAGGCCTGTACACCTACAATCCCATACATCTGCTAGCCCATCATGGAAAGGTTTCCCACAACTACTCAACTATGCCAGAGCCCATATTAGCATGTGGCTGCACACGGAAGTTTCTAGCATGAATAATCTTATGAACCCTTTGATCCTGGGTGGCAGTCCATAGGAGAATCACACGATAGCCCGGGATTTCCAAAAATACAGGCAATCACTAGAATTCCCCAGGTGCCTCAATCCACCCAGATGTGTGTTAAAGTTGCCACCTTAATTTAACCATTAATTAACAGTACTCACATCTGTCATGAATACACTCAAACCCAATCCACTTCTACGAGCATAGCATATCAGTATAAGCAACGTAGAAGTAATTCCCAAAGGTTTGATAATAAACAGGTGAATATGTACTACCTCATCTACTTCCCAAACCCACAATTTAAATCAGATCCTAACCATGCAACTGTTTTGGGGGTTGATCTAATGCAATAAAACTGGGTAGTAAGGAGGTATGATCAAAGTGTTACTTGCCTTGCTGATGATCCGCGAAACCTAGAGACTCGTAGTAGCACACTTCACACTCCGGGTACTCTATCGCAAACAAACAAGCATACAATAAGCAATCAAGCAAGGGCCTTTCATTTATTTTATGCAATTTTTAGGATTTCCTTGAGTTGCTAGAATTTCCTTGAGTTGCGTAGAATTTCTAGGATCAAACAAAAATGCAAATAAAATATGATATGCAATGATGATCTAATGTATAACATTCCAAATTGAAATTTTGGGATGTTACAGATATATCTAGCATGGAAAGTGTTGGGACCTATAAGTCGTTTTCGTTGGTGGGAAAAGTATGCCTCTGAAAATATTTTTATCTCTCAATTTTCGCTTTCAGCTCTGACACCTCTACAAATCCCTACTTCCCTTTGCGAAGGGCCTTTCATTTATTTTATGCAATTTTTATTTTTAATTTGAGTCTCCATCTTCTGTTATAAAGCACCAACTAGGGGGCACTATGATCGTACTTGAGCATTGAGTGTAGCTAATATGAGAGTGTGTTTCATGAATGGATCAATGGTTGAGTATGATGGGCTAGCGATAACTTATGTTAGCGTTGATATTTTGAAAGACTTGGTTGCTTGTTGATATGCTTGAGTATTTAAGTCCCATGTCAAAAGTAGACTATTGCTTTGAACAATATAAAACTCCAAATGTCCAAGCTATAAAGAAAAGAATATTAGATGACATGTTACGCAACATTCCAAATAAAAAATTCTGCTTTATCATTTACCTACTCGAGGACGAGCAGGAATTAAGCTTTGGGATGCTGATACGTCTCCAACGTATCTATAATTTTTGATTGTTCCATGATGTTATATTATCATTCTTGGATGTTTTATAATCATTTTATAGCCATTTTATATCATTTTTCTGTGCTAACCTATTGACATAGTGCCAAGTGCTAGTTGCTGTTTTCTGCATGTTTTTTACATCGCAGGAAATCAATACCAAACAGAGTCCAAACGCAGCAAAACTTTTTGTGGATTTTTTGGACCGGAACACATCCAGTGGGCCAAAGAAGCGCCTAGGGGGTGCTCCGAGGGGAGCACAACCCACCAGTGCGCGCGTGGAGGCCCAGGCGCGCCCTGGTGGGTTGTGCCCACCTCGGGTGCCCCCTAAACTGACTCTTTGCTCTATGAATACCCCAATATTCCAGAAACCCTAGGGGAGTCGATGAAAATCAATTCCAGCCGTCGTAGAGTCTAGAACCACCAGATCCAATCTAGACACCATCACAGAGTGGTTCGTCATGTTCATTTGTGCATCTCCGATGATGCGTGAGTAGTCTCTTGTAGACCTTCAGGTCCGTAGTTAGTAGCTAGATGGCTTCCTCTCTCTCGTTTGATTCTCAATACAATGATCTCTTGGAGATCCATGTGATGTAACTCTTTTTGCGGTGTGTTTGTTGGGATTGGATGAACTTTGAGTTTATGATCAGATATATCCTTTTATCCATGAAAGTTATTTGAGTCTTCTTTGATCTCTTATATGCATGATTTCTTATAGCCTTGTATTTCTGCTCCGATATTAGGGTTTTGTTTGGCCAACTTGATCTATTTATCTTGCAATGGGAAGAGGTGCTTTGTGATGGGTTCGATCTTATAGTGCTTGATCCCAATAACAGAAGGGGAAACGACATGTATGTACCGTTACCATTAAGGATAACAAGATGGGGTCTATTTCTACATAAATAGATCTTGTCTACATCATGTCATCGTTCTTATTGCATTACTCTGTTTCTCCATGAACTTTGTCGGATCACTGGTTCCGGCAGACCCTTGAGGTTCGAACTCTAGGGTGCACGCGGAGATCGTACCCTCTACCTCTCCGCCTCGTAAGGATCTAACTACTGCAAGAACAACACAAGAGACACAAGGTTTATACTAGTTCGGGCCACCATTGTGGTGTAATACCCTACTCTAGTTTGTGGTGGGTGGATTTCCTCTTGGGCTGATGAGGAAGAACGGTACAAGGGGGAACGGCCTCGCGAGGGCCTGTTCTTGGCTAGGGGATGAACTGCTAGGGGGAGTTTGATGGCCCTTCTCTTTCTCTCTAGATGCTGGATTCGATCCTAGCCCATCCCATCTCTCTCCACCCTGGGGGTGGCTAGTCCTATTTATAGGCAAAGGCGCTGGGCCTCTTCCCAAATATTGAGCGGGAAGGGCGCCAACAATTGGCCAATTTGAAGGGGAACATCTGGTACACTTATCCTGACTAAAGTTGGTCTTCGCCTGCCAAAGGCCCTGCGGTGACGCCGTCCTGGGCTCCATGGTGACCTCCTTCCCTTTGTTGGACTGGTCTTGGTCTCGTTGCACCGAAACGGGTGCCTTTGCTTGATCCTCTCGCCTGCGCTTGCCCCCTTTGCACCAAAGAGGAAAGGGAGATGCTGCGCGGGCAGGCGCCCGCCTGGCACCCTTGATCGTCATGGCTTGCGTCATGGGCACCTCGTGAGGTACCCGCCTTGATCTCTCCGCCTCCTCGCGAGCCAGCCTAAGGAGGCTGTGCTTGAGGAAGCGCCATGTCGTCCGCCTCGCGAGGCTTGGCCCCTCGTGAGGGTCTTGAGCCTTGTGCTGATGAAGATGGGCCACGCTGGGCCCCCATTTGAGCCACGCCGCAGGCCGCAGGCAGGCAAGTCTGGGGACCCCCGTTCCCAGAACGCCGACAGTAGCCCCCGGGCCCAAGGCGCGCATGGACTTGGTCGTACCGAGAGGCGAAAGGGCAAGGGCGAAGCGCCACGGGCCCTAACAGCCTGCGGCCTTGGGTGCCGCGTGGCGGTTTGACAGGACGTGGGCGTCTCCACTTCCCCACGACGCCTCGGCAACTGCGTGACTTGACTAGTCCCTACATGCATAGATACGGGTCATTATTACCTGCGATCGTGGTGCTTGACGGTTGGCCTCTTCCGGATATAAGTGCGAGGCCGCACAAGCTCCGCCAGTCCATCCCTTCCCGCTTATCTTCTTTTTCCTCTCCTTCGCCGCCGCCGCTCGCATGGCTCCGAAGAGGTTCTCACCTGCGGAGAAGAGGAAGGCTAGTCGGGCGGGGCCCGACTCCCCTCCGGCCAAGCGCGGCCGGGGTCGTCCCCGCAAGCATCCCGCGGTCCCCGCTGTGGCTCCCCGTGGGCACAGGGTGATTCTCCGCATGGTGGCGAGCGCTCGGCTGCCATGGGGAGGCAGGCTGTGGTTGCGCGGCCTCCCAGGCCGCGCTTCCGCTCGGCGGAGGTGCTGCCGGAGTTCGTCGTGTGGTTGGCAGACCCGACCAGCACCTGGCTCCAGCTCCCTCGCTTCTTCATCAGCGAGCTGCCGGCCGGCGCCCGGTGCGGATTCTGGCTCCAGGCTGACGGCTCCTGCAGTAGGGCCTCTTGGGTTTCGCTCGAGGTCTCCCCTTCTGGGAATGGGGCCCTGACCCGCGGCTGGCAAACGTTTGCCCGCGCGCGCGGCCTGGGCGAGCGGTGCACCTTCACTTCAAGTTCGTCGGCGACAGCACCCTCTACGTCAGGGTGTTTGGGGAAGATGGTCGCCGTGCAGGATGCTGCCCTGAGGACGATGATGGAGGAGACAGCGCCCACTCTGCTGGTGGCGCCCGAGGCTCCCCAAGCTTCGCCTACTCCCCTTCAGGCGGCTCCTCCAGCGGTGGCCGCAGCCAGCCCCCTCGCCTTCGTGCCTGCTTGGGGGGTGGCTGTTCATCCGCCCGTCGTCGCGCTCCGGTGAAGCGCGAGAGGGAGTCCGCCTGAGCTCCGTAGGCATCCGGTGTCGCCTCAGTAGGCCGATGTGGGGCAGGTCGCGCCGGGCTCGCCCTTTCCTTTTCCTTTTGCTTCCTGTGTAAGATAAGACAGCTGCATGGAGCCCCGTGGGGGCGTGTTGAGAATTATTGCCGTTGTAGCCATTACCTTAATTTTGTTGCTGCGTTCCTCAACTATTTGCCCTTGCGTAGGTAGTTTACGGCCCCAGCCGGGGGGCAACCGACCCAGGCCCTGTGTGCATGTCGCGGTGCCCGAGGGGCACGGACCAGAGGGGTGCTCCTGTAGAGAGCCTGGGCCGTGAAACCTTTAAACGGCTAGAGCAAAAATGCTCGCGAGGGCGTTCGAGCCCCATCCCTCGCGAGGCCCTCATGAGAGAAAATCAAAACAAGGAGCGAAAATCGACAAACCACAACTCAACAACGGCGGTAGCTTCGATAAGACTTCAAATGCAAGTAAAACACGTCAAATGCGGAAAGCAAATGAAAAAGCCGCGTCCGACACCTAGTCTAGTCTTCGACGTCTTCTCACCAGCGCGGAGCTAAGTGCTTCCACTGGGCGTGGGAGGGAGCCCCAGGGCCTGAGGCCGGCGCTCCTGAGACTCCGGGGCGTGTACAGCCCCACTCATTATTACGTGAGAGTGTCACAGGGCGGCGAGCTTCACAGGCATTGGCCTTCTTCACAGGCTCCGGGCCTTTCTCCTTAGAGGTAATGAGCTTCACAGGCATTGGCCTTCTTCACAGGCTCCGGGCCTTTCTCCTTGAGGTAATGAGCTTCACAGGCGTTCGCCTTCTTCACAGGCTCTGGGCCTTTTCCAAAAAGAGAAGATCTTCACAGGCGTTCGCCTTCTTCACAGGCTCAGGGCCTTTCCAAAAAGAGAAGATCTTCACAGGCGTTCGCCTTCTTCACAGGCTCAGGGCCTTTTCCAAAAAGAGAAGATCTTCACAGGCGTTCGCCTTCTTCACAGGCTCAGGGCCTTTTCCAAAAAGAGAAGATCTTCACAAGCGTTCGCCTTCTTCACAGGCTGAGGGCCTTTTCCAAAAAGAGAAGATCTTCACAGGCGTTCGCCTTCTTCACAGGCTCAGGGCCTTTTCCAAAAAGAGAAGATCTTCACAGGCGTTCGCCTTCTTCACAGGCTCAGGGCCTTTTAGGGGTAGAACCTCCGGAGGTGCTGGATGTTCCACGCGTTCTGGATCGGCTCCCCCTCTTGAGTCTCCAAGCGCACGGAGCCAGTCCTGGAAACATGAACAACTTTTGAACGGGCCCTCCCACATGGGAGAGAGCTTGTGCAGCCCTTCCCTGGAGAGGACCCGCCTGAGTACGAGGTCTCCTACCTCGAGGGTCCTGGGGTGAATGTTGCGGCAGTGATATCGTCGTAGCGCCTGTTGGTACCTTGCCGCTCGCAGCGCGGCTTCCCGGCGGCGTTCCTCCCCCAGCACGAGGTCCATCCCCTGCATGGCGTCCTGCTGCGCCTCGTCGAACGCCAGGACCCGTGCGGAGCGACGCCTGACCTCGTGAGGAAGGACTGCTTCGGCTCCGTAGACCAGGAAGAACGGAGTTTCCCCGGTTGGTTTGGTCGCGGTTGTGCGGATGGACCATAGCACGGATTGGAGCTCATCGTACCAACCCCTGCCGCAGGCCTCCAGCTTCTTCTTGAACGTCCTGGTCTTGAGGCCTCTCAGGACCTCCGCGTTGGCTCGTTCGGCTTGCCCATTGCTTCGCGGGTGTGCCACCGAGGCGTAGCATATCTGCGTTCCAAGGTTAGCACAGTATGTTTTGAAGAGATTACTGGTGAACTGCGAAACGTTGTCTGTGATGATGCGGTTCGGCACCCCGAACCGGCTCACAATACCCCTGATGAACTTGACCGCAGAGCGTGCGGGGATGGTACAGACAGCCTCCACCTCTGCCCACTTGGTGAACTTGTCAATGGCGACGTAGAGGTAACGGTAGCCCCCTGGCGCCCGAGGGAACGGGCCCAGAATATCCAACCCCCAAACTGCGAATGGCCACGAGAGGGGTATAGTCTGCAGGCTCCCCGCTGGTTGATGGATCTGCTTGGAATGGAACTGGCAGGCCTCACAAGCCTTTACCAATTCGATCGCGTCGTTGAGCGCGCTGGGCCAATAGAACCCACTACGGAATGCTTTGCCGACGAGGGTTCGCGATGATGAGTGGTGTCCGCAGTCCCCGCCGTGTATGTCCCCCAGTAGTTCCCTTCCTTGGAGATGCAGCGCAGAGATACGTCGTTGGGTCGCTTCCGGTAGAGTTCTCCGTCCCTGATGCAGTATGCCGTGGCCTGCCGTGCCACACGTTCTGCTTCCTCCTCCTTCTCCGGCAGGGCCCCATGTGTCAGGTAATTCCAGAGCTCTGTGATCCAGCATTCCTCCTGAGGTTCCATCGTCAGGAGCAAACGTGCTCCTGAGGGCGGTCCGCAGGCTGGGGCTCCCGAGGCTGGCGGCTGAGGGAGCTCCTCTCGAGGCTGAGCCGTGCTTGATAGCGTTGGCTGCGCTGAAGGTTTGAAGAGCCGCTCTTCGAAGACACCGGGCTTCTGCGGCAGCCTCCTGGACGCCCGTCCGGCTATGTCGTTGACTTCCTGGTTGGTGCCACGGGGCACGTGCTTTAGCTCCAACCCCCAGAACTGCTTTTCCATCCTGCGGACCTCTGCTAGGTAGGCCTCCATATGCTCATCCTTCGGCTCGTACACCTTATTGGAGAAGTTGACTAGGAGCTGCGAGTCGCCTTTGACGGTGAGGCGCTTCACTCCCACGGCCGCTGCGGCCTTCATCCCGGCTGTCAGTCCCTCATATTCTGCTATGTTGTTGGAGACCTTTTCTCATTGCTGGAAACAGAGTTGTACTGCATAGCAAAGCTTATCCTGAGTGGGTGATATCAGTACGGCACCAGCCCCCGTGCCGTGCCTGGAGAATGCCCCGTCGAAGTACATGACCCAGCCTTCTGGCGCCTCGCTCCCTGGGGAGAGGGAGCGATCCTCGTCATCCTTGAGGCCCGGCGCCTCTGTCCATTCTGCCACGAAAACCGCCAATGCGGCTCCTTTGATGACCCTAGTTGTGCTGAACTCGAGTTGAAACGCTTGCAACTCTATGTTCCACTCAGCGACCCTTCCGGCTGAGTTAGGGCTCCTAAGCACCCTCTCCAGGGGGTACGATGAGACGACCTTGAACGGGTGAGCTTGGAAGTAGTGACGCAGCTTGCGTGAGGCCACCAGCAGCGCGAGGAGGAGCTTCTGGGGCATCAGGTACCGTGCCCTCGTGTCCCGTAGCACCATGCTAACGAAGTAGACCGGGTGCTCAACAAGGCTGAGAGCATCTCGGGTCGCGGCGCCCTCGGGAGGTGATGGCCCCTCACGAGATGCTGTGGCCTCGGGAGGTGGACCATCCGGGCATGCAGCCTCGCCTGTCTCTGGTGCGTCCCTCGGCAACTGACTCTCTTCATCTGTAGTTTCGGCTTCCTCGAGCTTTCCCTGTTCCCGGCTTGTCCGACCTCGGGCTGCCGTTATGGTCTTGGACTGGCGCTCCTCCCTAACCGCCACCAGTGTTGCGCTGGCAGAGTAGGGGGTGGCGGCAAGGTAAAGCAGCAGAGGCTCTTGAGGGCGCGGAGCCACCATGACTGGGGGACTGATTAGGTACCTCTTGAGATTTTCAAACGCCCTATCTGCCTCTTCAGTCCATTCAAAGGGTCCCTTTTTCTTCATCAGCTGAAAGAAAGGCAGCGCTCGTTCCCCCAGCTTGGAGATGAAGCGCCCTAGTGCGGTCACACGCCCAGTGAGCTTCTGCATTTCTCTGAGGGTCTTTGGCGGACTCATGTCCTCGACCGCCTTGACCTTCTCGGGGTTGGCCTCGATGCCACGGTGAGATACGAGGAATCCCAAAAGCTTGCCCGAGGGAACGCCAAACACACATTTCTCTGGGTTGAGCCGCAGGTTTACTGCGTCGAGGCTCGCGAAGGTCTCCTCCAGGTCTTGTATCAGGGTCCTGGCCTCTCGAGATTTCACCACAATGTCATCGACGTATGCTTCAACATTCTTCCCGAGCTGCGGGCCCAAGGTGATGTGCATCAGCCGCTGAAAGGTTGCCCCTGCGTTGCGTAGTCCAAATTGCATGCATGTATAGCAGTATACCCCGGACGGGGTCAAGAAGGCGGTCTTCTAAACGTATTCTATCGCCATCTTGATCTGGTGATATCCGGAGAAGGCATCCAAAAAGCACAGCAGGTAGCACTCGGCGGTGGAATCGACGATCTGGTCGATGCGAGGGAGCGGGAACGGATCTTGCGGGCATACCTTGTTGAGGTTGGTGAAGTCCACACACATGCGTTCCTTCCCCCCTTTCTTGGGCACAACGACAGGGTTGGCCAACCAATCTGGGTACCGGACCTCGCGAATGACTCCAGCGGCTTCTAACTTGTGGGTCTCTTGGACGCTGAAGGCCTGCTTCTTTGTGGACTGTCGCTTGGCTTTCTGCTTCACGGGGCGCACATTTGGGCACACGTTGAGGTGGTGCTCGATGACGTCCCTGGGGATCCCTGCCAACTGATCGGGCTCCCAAGCAAACACTTTCTTGTTTGCATGCAGGAACTTGACCAGGGCCTCCTCTTGCTCAGGCCCCAGGTTGGCGCCAATGGTGAAAGTGGCGCTGGAGGACCCGTCCTCGTCGACGAGTATCTGCTTGGTTTCCGCCTTGTCCTGGGTGAACAACTGCTTCTTCTTGGTAGGCGCAGCCCCCTTGGGCTCAGGGGTCCCCGTGTCGGCGGGCTGTGCCGATGCCGCCGTCTTGAAGGCGAGCTTGAGTACTTGCAGGGCGTCCCCGGTGTCTCCGTGCACGGCGAGGGTACTGTTGCTCCCGGGCATCTTCATGAGGTTGTATGCCGGGTGCGTGGCGGCCATGAACTGAGCCAGTGCCGGGTAGCCGAGGATAGCGTTGTAAGGGAGGCCGATGGGGGCGATGTCGAAGTCGACCATCTCCGTGCGGAAGTTGTCGTAGGTACCGAAGGTCACCGCGACCCGCCCCCGACGCCCGAGAAGGATCGGCTGGGTTGCAGCCGCTCCTGGGGTATGCGGAGGAGGTTGAAGGTCTCGACCGAAAGCACGCTGAGGCCCGCGCCGCCATCAACGAGGGTTCTGGTGACGGCCACCTGGCAGATGGTGGGGGTGCACAACAGGGGGAGCGCGCCCGAGCCGGCCAAGTTAGCATGGTGGTCCTCCGAGCTAAAGGTCAGGCCAACCTCGCGCGCCGCCCGGTCCGTGGGAGCCCCCTGCCGTGCGGAAACAACGCCGATCTGGCGGGCAAACGGCTTGACGTGGCGGCTCGTTGGTGGCGCCCGCGAGCCGCCCAGGAGGGCCGCGACGACCGGCAGCGTCGACGTTGTGGTGCGGCAGCCCGGTCGCATAGACAGGCGCCGGGGTGGTGCTTGCTGCTCGCCTCCCGTCGGGCCGGTGGCGGTGTTGACGGCGGGCGACGGGGAACGGCGAGGACGTCCACCAGCGAGGGTCGCTGGTGTGGCGCGAGCTCGTCGCGCGTCGTACATGGATACGGCAGCCGGGGGAGAACGGAGCGGCGGAAGGCAGATTCCGGCGCACCCCTACCTGGCGCGCCAAATGTCGGATCACGGGTTCCGGCAGACCCTTGAGGTTCGAACTCTGGGGTGCGCACGGAGATCGTACCCTCTACCTCTCCGCCTCGTAAGGATCTAACTACTTCAAGAACAACACAAGAGACACAAGGTTTATACTAGTTCGGGCCACCATTGTGGTGTAATACCCTACTCTAGTTTGTGGTGGGTGGATTGCCTCTTGGGATGATGAGGAAGAACGATACAAGGGGGAACGGCCTCGCGAGGGCCTGTTCTTGGCTAGGGGATGAACTGCTAGGGGGAGTTCGATCGCCCTTCTCTTTCTCTCTAGATGCTGGATTCGATCCTAGCCCATCAGATCTCTCTCCACCCTGGGGGTGGCTAGTCCTATTTATAGGCAAAGGCCCTGGGCCTCTTCCCAAATATTGAGCGGGAAGGGCGCCAACAATTGGCCAATTTGAAGGGGAACATCTGGTACACTTATCATGACTAAAGTTGGTCTTCGCCTGCCAAAGGCCCTGCGGTGACGCCGTCCTGGGCTCCATGGTGAACTCCTTCCCTTCGTTGGACTGGTCTTGGTCTCGTTGCACCGAAACGGGTGCCTTTGCTTGATCCTCTCGCCTGCGCTTGCCCCCTTTGCACCAAAGAGGAAAGGGAGACGCTGCGCGGGCAGGCGCCCGCCTGGCACCCTTGGTCGTCATGGCTTGCGTCATGGGCACCTCGTGAGGTACCCGCCTTGATCTCTCCGCCTCCTCGCGAGCCAGCCTAAGGAGGCTGTGCTTGAGGAAGCGCCATGTTGTCCGCCTCGCGAGGCTTGGCCCCTCGCGAGGGTCTTGACCCTTGTGCTGATGAAGATGGGCACTGCTGGGCCCCCATTTGAGCCACGCCGCAGGCCGCAGGCAGGCAAGTCTGGGGACCCCCGTTCCCAGAATGCCGACAAACTTAATACACTAGATGCATGCTGGATAGCGGTCGATGTGTGGAGTAATAGTAGTAGATGCAGGCGGGAGTCGGTCTACTAATCTTGGATGTGATGGCTATATAATGATAATTGCCTGGATATCGTCATGATTATTTGAAGTTCTATCAATTGCCCAACAGTAATTTGTTTACCCACCGTTTGCTATTTTTCTCCATAGAAGCCACTAGTGAAATCTACGGCCCCCGGGTCTCTTTCTCATATTATTTGCCTTTGTGATCTATTTTATTTGCCTTTTATTTTCAGATCTATTAAACCAAAAATACAAAAATACCTTGCTGCACTTTATTTTATTTGGCATTTGATTTATCAAATTATTACAACTCTCTCACGTCAGCAGCCAATTTCTGGCGCCGTTACCCGAAACGGATTGACAACCCCTTTAACACGTCGGGTTGCAAGTATTTGTTATTTATGTGCATGTGTTGTTTACGTAGTGTTTCTTGGTTCTCCTACCGTTTCGATAAACTTGGTCTCATCAATGAGGGAAATACCTACGGTTGTTGTGCTGCATCATCCCTTCCTCTTTGGGGAAATACTGACGTAGTTCTAGCAGACATAGGGGCTTAGGATGAACTAGTACAGAGGATGAAGTACCTCACGGGGGCTACTCTGGTGAGGGTGGAAAGAGTTGGATCGGATCTCCCCCTCTACGGAGGTGGCTAACCTATATTTATAGTGGCCTTGGTTCTCTTCCCCCAAAACTTAGGCGGGAAGGGATCCCACAACGGCCAATTTGAAAGGGCACAAGTAGTACATCTAATCCTGACGAAAGGTGGTCTTCGCATGCAAAGCTTCACGTCGTGATGCAGCGGTGGGCTCGGTGATGCCCTCCGCCTTGCCGAGCATGTGGCCTTGGTCTTGTAGCACGGGAATGGAAAACTTCCGGAGATTCATCGAGAACCCACACCTGTCCTTGCCTCCTTAGCACCAAAGAGGAAAGTGCCTCCTCTACGCCCGCTGGCACCCGCCTGGCCTTGGTCATCATGGCTCACATCATCATAGCCTCTTGAGGCTGGCTACCTGCATAGAAATCTCCAATCCTCGCACTACAAAAAAATACACTTCCATGATGATACGTGTTTGTCACAGTAGGTCACGTTTTCTGTCATGCATGTACACCCATGACAAATTTATGACACAATCAAGATAGTCATACCTGTGCTGTCGTAGAAGTGTTCCATGACATTACCAAAATTATCATCACGGAGGTGTCCACTTCCATGATGATAAATCACGCGTCACAGAAGTGCTTTCATCAAGCGTGATTGACTCGTGGCATCCACCGTAACGGAACGCCGTTAAGCTATCGGGTCCGGTTTTGGGTCCGATAACCCGTTAACAGCTCCGACCAATGGGGATTTTCCACGTGTAAAATCATCATTGGCTGGAGGAAACACATGTCGGCTCACCGTTGGGACAGATGTCATCCACTCATTGGACCCAAAGCGCCTATGATACGTTGACACGTGGCACGGCCCAACAGAGGCCCATTCCTGTGAAAAGGCCGGCCCGTTGACTTGGTCAAAAGGTGGCAGGCCAGCCCACGGCAAGCCTGTTAACGGCCTGTTCGCATATAGCCCATTTATAGCCCGCTAACCCAGGGCCCGTTTACGGCCTATCCGAATTAGGCCCAGTAGCATCATCTGGGTCGTCCAATATAATTCCAGCCCATTTTAACTTCCGGCCCATTTATGGCCCATGACGTCTTTCGGCCCATATGAGGCCCTTAGTAACCCTCGGCCCCTTAACGACCCGTGGTAAAACTGGCCCGTAATGAACAGTGTATCACTTTAAACCCATTAATGGCCCATTATTTCGTTGGGCCATTTCCAGCCCATGTTATCTTTCGGCCTTCTCAGAGCCCATTTATTCTTGGGCTCATTTCCAGCATTCGTTTACTTACGGCCCGTTACTGTCGTTTTCTGCTTGTGGGCCAAATTCAGCCTGTGGTTACAGTCGGCCCGTTTGTGGCCCGTTAATACGTTGGGCCGTTTTCATAGCGTCATCAAATACTGCCGATTAACAACGATCCGTTATGGTCGGCCCATGAACAGACGATTTCAACTCTATCCCATTTATGGCCATAACGTGGTCTGTTATTGGCCCATGTTTGGCCAACGATCATACAGCCCGTAGAAGGCCCATTGATGATACGGCCCATAGAAGGCCAATTGTATCTACGGCCCGTATAAGGCCCATTGCTTCTATGCCCCGTAGAAGGCCCATTGTTTCTACGGCCCTTAGAAGGCCCATTGTTTCTACGGCCCGTAGGAGGCCCATGTTAACTACAGTAAATATGTAGCCCATGGTTAATGTGGGCTAGTTTTAAAAAATAGGTTACTGTGGCCAGTAGCAAACCACGGAAAAAGAACTGCACTGACCAAAAGCAAGCAACTTACGCTAGGCTATCACGGCTATTACACATATTACATCCACTGGGCATCAAAGTTCGCCACCAGTGCAAATATAGGGAACACCCTACACTATACAAAAATGGCTTGCTGTTTTCTTTAGCCGGTGGCTGCACGTTAAGAACAAATTTTGGATCACACCAAAAAAAATTACAACTATAAAACAAAAGGAAGGTTGGCATAAAAGTTAACAGTCTAGCAGATAAATGCACCACCAGAAGTTCAGAAGCTTAGTTCATTTGACCTGACTGTTATGTTTTCATGATGTATTGTGCGATGGAGCAACATAACCTTCACCTTCAGTTCTCCTAGGCTCCTGAACAACATAGGAAATGTCTGATAGTCTGGTTTCAGAACCATGCATTTCTTGACAACATCGAACAATGTCTCTCCTTGTTTCACCAAGGGTCTCTGTTAGGGAATGGACTTGTGTCTGGAGTGCAGATAGAACATTGTTTTGATCCTGCATATCTTGATCATGAGGAATTTTGGACGAGGTTGCCTTAACAACCAACCCAGTATTACGCAGGAATGTGCTTTTGGCACTATTAGTGGACAGGTACTGACCCACTGCAGCAAGAGCTAACATTCCGGTTATAGTTGCCTCGCCATCTTTAGAAGGTGGCGGTTCCATCATTTTTTTTCCATAGCTCGCTGGAAAGTTGAGGTTTTACATTAGTAGTACCAGAACAGAAGATATTAAGGAGGCAGCAAAACCAAACAAAATATCTTTGGTCTATATACAGAACTTATTCTGGTGAACCCATGTAAAATATTAGTTGTATTTTATTGCAAAGTACATAATAAAACCAGGTTCCAAACATATGACCATGTACCATCGCTAATGTATTGTCTATTTCTTCACATTGTATTGAGGGCTAAGGAGAAAGAGACGAAGTTTATAATACAGTAAGCATAGTATGACATCATTCATATCACAAAACAACTGAGAACAGACAAACATGCAATTATAATGTTGTGTGGGCAAGTCCAACACGGAACTAGATTACAGGTCAAGATCAAAGGAACATCACTCCTGTCTTTTAAACCTTGTAAGGTGCAATGATACACTAAGGCAATTGTATATAAAATTGAAAAGAGTAATAGACATCGGATGCAAACCATGCAGTTCAAGGCACAAGTCAGAGTAAGTAGTAGTTAAAAGGCATGAGGATTAAGGACTTACAACATCAGCTTTGACTGGTGTAGTCATTCCCTTCTTCTTCTTGGTGTGACAGTCCTTGAAGATTTCCATAGCATATGGTTCAGGTACTTTTTTGTCCTTGCGGGCTTTCCTCTGCATTTGGAACAAGTCAATATAGATCTGATAATATGGTACAGTGAAAAGAGTGAAACAACAGCTAATTACAAGAGCCTCACAGTGTGCAATATAGCTACGAGATCCTGTCGTCTGTTGGAATTTCACTTTCGTACGGTTGGCCTTGTTCTTTGAACCGTTCACCTACAAGAAGATAGATTTGTGTGGCACATGCGTAAATAGGACTTCAACATGTGATCTGATCACATATATATAATGTACCTGATACTTCGGATCGGACCAATGTTTAACAAGGCCTCTCCAGTCTTCATCAGATATATTTTCCATTGGAGATGTTTGGGCAAGTTCACTATTAGCCTTGCCTTCAAAGTGAGTTTTCCTCAAGTTATACCGATACTATCGCAGAGCAGACTTGAAAACATGGGTGCAACCTTGTCTGGTTGCATCATCTTGGCTATCCAACTTGAACCTCATCTGTTGAAAATTAACGAAGTCTCATTATTAGCAACCTAGAAAGTATTGGACGAGCAAGACGATATTACCAGTTTCCATACATAACCATACATACAGATAAATGGTCGAGGAAGGTGTTGAACTGGGTTTCGTCTTTGTCATTCCTGTACTGAATCCATGTTGGGAGGATACGTACATGACACCTAACAGCAACCGCTGCCTCTGATACTAACTTGGCTGACTCTGTAGCATCGCGTGGCCTTTTTAAACCTACCTCAAAACGGATCTCCATTCTTCCTCCTCTAGATTTAGTTAACCTATCGAGCATTATCCCTGAAGTTTGTTTCCTCTTGCGCCTAGGTGCTAGTCCAACAACAGACATAGGAAGTGTTAGTGTACATCAAACTGTGAGACTACATATAATGAAGCATGCGATTGTAACTTGACTCCAGCAAGTACCTTGAAGCTCACAAAGTTCATCTGATCTTGCCAACTCATCTTGTGTCAAGAGTGCTTCGGAAGTAGTGTCAGGTGGCAAGGGAGCTTGGGAACATGCTGCTAGTTGAGTTGACCAACGAGTAAATCGTGCAGCTGCTCGTACTGTGGAAGGTGTTGCAACAACTAGGGTTGTCTCTGCTTGTTTGGTGGCAGCTATTTGTTTCTGTTTGGCTTGTTCTGCAGCTCATGTAGCACGGGATACCCTATCGGTACAATTTTCCGCTAGAATTTGACCTTCTATTGCACCATCAATACCAGTCGAATCTGCAGGATTGTTCCGCTTCCCTTTCCCTGTCGTTCTGCCTTGCTTCCTCTTTCTCTATGCCATGTCATGTCAAGCTGACAATAAAAACGAATAACAATTTAGTTCTTCAGAACAAATGTACTTTAATGTAAGAACATGGTGTGATAGACAGATATTGTATGTTCTAGAAACAGGAACACATGTCTTAGTCACAAGTATAATGTGCAAAGTAAGCAGATGAAATTCAACAAAATTAGAAGCAATACGAGCTAGACATCATACTTAACATGCAACCACATATAACAGTGCCAAGTTAGAGGGAGCACCTATGATGGTGCACTAGGGGAGACGTGCTCATCACCAACACTGCTACGTTGAGTGTCTATGCATGTGTTGTCTTGGAAATCATCTTGGGGGATGGAGGAGTAGAATCTGTAGAGGCCCTTCGTTTGGAAGGAGCACCTTCATCCGCTGCCCAGCTAACTTCCTTCCGCTTTATTGATTTTAAATTGTCAAGTAAAACCGACAAGAAAAAGCAATAAAATTCACTCTTCAGAACTCATTCGTGCATGATACTGACAATCACTACTTTGATGTGAGGCAAACCCATGATTCTAGGATGGAATAACACGAAAAACAGGAAAGCATGGCATATTCACAACTATTTGTGTAAACTAAGCAGATACCATTTCAACAAATAAGAAGAAATGCAAGCTAGACACCGTGTGAAAGATGCAGCCAGTATGACTCTGCCAAGTTAAAAGTGTCCCATCATAAATGGCATTTCAACAAATTAGAAGCAGCGCATGCTATAAATCATATCAAAGATGCAACTAATATCACACCGCATATACTGAAGGTGTCTCGTCATATTGATTTATGCGGGATACAAAAAACAATAGTTTTATGTGAGGACATGCTTAATAGACAGATGTACTATGTACTAAAAACAGGAAGGCATGTCACATTAACAGGTATAATGTATAAACTGAGCAGAATAGCACATGCAATTTAACCAAACTAGAAGAATTACAATCTAGACACCATATGCAACATGCAACCACATATTACGCTGCCAAGTTAGAGAAAGCACCTGTGATGCTAGTGTAGGGGAAATGCGGTAATCAACTATAGAGCTACGTTCACTATCTTCATCTAGCCTTGTTGTTTCTTGAAAATAATGTGGGGAGGCTGACGCTGCATTCTTTAAATGAGGATCTTTTATCACAGTAGTCCACTGGCATGACTGCCTCATCAAAAGTGATTGACGAGGGATACACAAGAACATTAGTTTGATGTAAGAACATGGTTAATAGACAGATGTACTAGTATGTACCAAAAACAGGAAGGCGTGTCATATTCAAAGGTATAGTGTGTAAGCTAAGCAGATGCAATTTAACCAAATTGGAAGCAATACAAGCTAGACATCCGGTTGTTGTGGTGAGCATGATCATCTAGCTAGGACATGAGAGCCTGGTGGGAGCCGGGCTACTTCGCCACCATCATGGCCTTTTAGTTCGCTTCCAGTTGATGCATGTCTGTGCTGGGCTTGTCACTAGCTCGACTAGTGCCCTGACTAGCTATTTGTCTTCTGGTGCTCCCGGGATGGTGGTTCGTGTACAAAATATCTTTCCTTATCTTGATAAAGACCGACTTCGGCCTTTCGAATACAAGCTAGACACCATATGCAACATGCAACCACATATGACACCGTGAAGTTAAAGCAAGCACCTGGGATTGTGTTTCACGGCGAGCGATATCATCAACTCCAGAGCTACGTTCCCCGTCTCCATCTGCTGACACTACACCCTTCAAAGCCTTGAAATGTTTCTGGCCTAGCCACGTACCATGATGGAGCGCCTTCTCTCTATTCTTTTCTGCTTTTGTCAAGGCAGGGTCTGAAATACCCTTGCATAAAAACACAATAGTGAGAGTATGGGTGAAGTGTGTGCAGAACAGCACTTTAAAGTAGCAGATAGCAGGTGGCCGAAAAATAAATGACAGGAGACATATGATAGCTCTACAACATTGCATGGCAAACAAAATTAGATTCTACTCCGTATGATTTTGTAATATATGAGCACAGGAAATGTAGGTACTCCTCTAGCACACCACCACATGTGGTCCTATCAAGATAACAGTCGACTGAAAATAAATAGGTCGGTCGATTTTTTTTATGAACCGTCCGATCTATAAGGAACGGGCAGATGGCCTTTGTCTACCTCCCGCCAGTCATTGTTGACGATCTTTCTCGAACCGCCAGCGACCACCGGCCCAGACCCCTGCCTCCGCCGCTCCGCCCTCCCCTCGATCTCACACCACCACCGTGCTCGGCAGCGCCCCCAGGCCATCCCTTTAATCCCGGCCGACATCCAGATCGGGCGCCAGCAGCTCTAGGCCCCACACACCCCTAAGATAAACAACGAGGCGCTGCTTCCCCGGTGTAATAGGCGGACTAGAGCCTGTTATGCTGGGGAATGCTTCCATTAATTGGGAATCAACTGACCAGGAATTGAAATCTAGGGGGCAACAGACCTCTAGCTAAGGTGAAATAGTATATGAGGAGAAATCTTGTGCATCGCCAGTAACTAGGAACATCTAGTATCAAGAAGAAGCGGTCAACTAGTGTCTTCTGTGGGATGAATACCGTGCAAGCAGACACGTAATATTTGCATGAATAAGGGAAGAGGAGTACCATTTTCGGTTGCCGGTGTGGTCGCCTCCACATGTCGCGCCGACCTTCTTCTTTTTTCCGGGGAAACCGATGTTTTGGAGGAGGGTGCAGGCTTGGACGAACCCATGGCCAAATCGTTGATTGTGTTGCCGTGGTCGTATGTCGGCGGAGGGCAAGCAGATCCGAGGCGGCAAAGGACGGCATAGCAGGAACAGCTCCGGTGCGGTGGAGGGTGGCGAAGTTGGAGCGGCAGTGGTGAGGCGCAGGATGGCGTGGTTGAACTGGCTCGGGTATGGACGGCTGGGCCTTGGCTTCAACTACTAGCCATGGAGGACGTTGCGGTTGAGGTTGCGATGGACGATATCGGGGTATCGACTCCGGCGTGATGGAGGAGGGCAGCGGTTGATGGGTGGGATGGGGTGGCGGACGGAGGACGGAGGACGTCAGGGTTTCGCGGCTGGTGGAGAGGTAGTTTTTGCGCCCACGGAGTACGAATGGGGAATCGAACGGGTGGGCGAGAGGGAGGGGGAGAACCATGTTTCGGTCTGGGACGCGCTTGTTTTGGGCTTTTTTGAACAGAAGATGGGACGCGCTTGTTTGAAATTTGGGGAAAGTACAAACTTTTCCCCCCTCTTAAATTTCATACCTACTGCAGGTCGAGGGTAGGATGGTAATCCCAGGTGTCCTAAATAGTGGGCGGGAGCGATTTCGGCCGCGCGCATGTGTGCTTAGGCGGCCATTGTGTATGAATGTTTTTCGGAGGCGGTTGCGTGGCGTCTAGATGAAGCTACAAACCTACCCCGGTTTAGACCTTTCGACGTCGGGCCGGTAGGTTTCACGGGTCGGAGTTATTAGAAAAGGAATTACCTTGTACTACCGAACATTGGTCTCACGCGGTTTCGCGTGAGTAGAGGCTCTTTTGGCGCTTCCTTCGAAATTTTGAAACACAAGCATTCACGTTTAGAGTACTCTTGAACTTTGAGGATTGACCTAAATAGACAACGTTAAATTTGACCTTGTATGTTTGAAAACCTCATTAAATTATCCGCTTCTTTTTGAAATTTTGACACTTGAAAATCCTATAACTATGATTATTTTGGAATGGAGGAGCTAAATTTGAATCTATTTTGTACATGACTACATATGCTATTATGTACAAAATCAGAGCAAAGATTGGTGCCCCCATAATTTAGGTATGATTTACAAATGCCATGATATCAAATTCAAATAATTGAATGGACTTCATGTTGAATTCATTTTTTTTTAAACCACCTTAAGTTGAATTCAAATGTATGCTAGTTCATAGGTAGCTATTTATAATGTTCATTGTGTAACTTTCGTATGTATAATGTGCTTTACACACACAACATGAACTATACTCACGTTCATATTCAATTGCTAAACCGATGCATTGTCTGGAGTTCAAAATACTAACTATGTGGATCAATTGTGTCGAATAATAACATAGACATGCTCAAATTCGATAGAATCTAGACGTATGATGGATCAATGACCGTTCCTTACGCGAATTGCAAATATCATGATCCCATCCTAATATTTGGATACAATTTATATCTTTAATCAATGTGTACAGCAGTCTTTTACGTGTAGTTTCACTCTCCATCGATGGTCTCTCAAACATGCTCACACACTCTCTCCCGGGGTGTCTTTCTCGCACACATGCTCTTGATATAACCCTCCCTCCCTCTTGTAACCATTTACGACTGTTTTCACTAACCTTTATCACAAGCACTCTTCCTCTCACAAGCATACACATGCACAATCCCCATCGACCCTTTCTATATACATAGACCTGCCTACGTGTCTCCTATACGCACATTATCTTTAGGCTTGTCTCTCACGCACTGTCTCAGACCTCTCTTCCTAATCGACGAGTATGATTCTAGCACAGCATTCTATAGGATGCCCCTTAAAGTTAGGTTGGATGAATAGTAATATCAGAGATAAAGGGGTTACCTTAGTCCGAGAACCTAGGGTTACAAATCCTAGCCGGCTTTGTCAGTGGACACAAAGTCCTTCACAATTATGCTATCTTTGTCTTGTACGACTAGTCATCCATGGGTCTCCCTAAATGCCTCACGGGCCGACCAATGTGGCACAGGATGAAACCGAACGAAGGGCCTCACCTCGACCCACCGGACCTCACGCGGTGACACACCCTCTGCCCCATGTCTCGTTATCTTCTCACACCCACACATACCAACACAGACACCACACACAAAAAAAATATTCTCCTCGTGCCTCTATCCACTCCCCACTTGCATATACACACTCAAGGGAATCTCTCGCCGTGACGTCATTTTCGCTTCTCTCTCTCTAGACCACTCTCATTTCTCGTGCTATCTCTCCCCCCCCCCCCCGCCGGCCCCTCTATCCATGCCTCTCTCGAATATGTAATACACACACATACCTCTCTAGGCCCTGCCAAATGCATCAACTACACATTCACACATCTTACATCACGTACCCCATTGATCTAAAAAGCCCTCTCTTCACGTTTATTTCGCATACAACATTCCTTTTGAATAAAGTGTGGCCAAAAAATTATTTTAGAATTTCTACATATATACAACATTACAAAGTTATATGGAGGAGTATGAACGCTAATTTGCATTGCATGGTGCCCACAATGATATTTGTTCCGCACTGTGAATTTGTGTATTTTTATACTATATATAAAGTTAGTCATAATAAAGAGAAACGAAGAGCATCTCTCTGTCCATCGCATACCCCCCTCTACGCCCCTTTCATGTACGCACACGAACTATCTGTAGGTCGTCTAAAAGTAAGCCCCCAACACATTCACGCATGTTTCATCTTTCTCTCGCGATATATACAGTGACGATCATTGTATTTGAAGCGAAAGCACGATACGTACATTGGACTTCAGAATCCACTCATTACGGTCACCATTTACATTTTGTGGTTATTATACATTCACTGGCTCACCGTACAAATCTGTATTTACTCAAGACACGACTAGTTGACCAGTTAAACGCTCCACGTGGCACCTCTAGTGTTGCATCACATTATGTCACAACCATCGGCCCCACCTGTCGGCTTGAATCTACTCTACATCTACACTCTTATAAAATATAAAATACACTCTTATAAAAAACAGAGTTGGTGATGATGGTGTGCCTGCCATCCTGCAATATAGGCCGTCCGATTTATATCTGACGGATAGGAAAGAAACTATGACAATTTTGCAAAAAGGTGCCCACACACCTCCCACATTTGCAAATAAGTCCTTCCCTCGTTCATCCTTTTCTCTCACAAGATAAACTAGTAATACAAATGCATCTTGATGTTACTTGCAACACACGGGCATCTTGCTAGTTAGAATGAAAACAAACGACAAAAAAATATTGGACGGTGGTTCGAAGTCATGACCGCGGGCACAGCGGACAAGGTGGCATTGTATTGGTATGTTGAGCCATCTATTTTAACACATAGGAGCTGGTGTGGTGATTATACACACACGCATGCATGCACACGAACTGCATGCATGCAACACTCACACGAACACATGCACCCACGCACGCAACACTCACACATACACACGCAGCCACGCACACACGCAACACTCACACGCACACACGCACGCATGCATGCACACACCAGTACACCACATGACCAACACACACTCTCACGCTCAAGTGCTCAACCTACACATGCATGCGCACACATCAGGCCCTGACAGACACATACACAACCAAGTGATTCCCGCGCACGGGTTGGAGTCTTGTCGCGCCTGCGTAAATTTGTGTTTATCTTACCTATTCCCTATGCGAACTGACAGGAGGGACCCGCAAGGAACATGGTCAATTTAACTAGTCAACATGGTGCCACACAGACTATTTGGCCGGTCAACAGAGTGCAATCCGATGCTGAATCATGAGCAAGTGACCGTATAATCACCGCAAAACGTATATAATGACCGTAATCAGCTTATTCTGAAGTTCGGTGAATGTATTATGCTTTTCTCTCTGTAGGCCCTCCAAAACTACATCTCTACACGTTCTCGCATGTTACATCTAAGAACTATGCAATACGGCACTACTACTACACTCTAACACAATAAAATCATATGTGTTTTTAGTTTTATTAGATATCATATAGTTACTTAATTATTCAGTTTGCATACATTAAAATTGCCTTTGAAATGTATGGCCAGTATCATATACCACGCAGGAAAAATCCCACCCTTTTCTATTTAATCGGGTTTGTATCGATGGATCGTGCGAAACATCAAAACTATTGTACGATATAGTACAAGTGATAGTTCACTGGGCCATCGTGCCGTGTACTCCTCCGTCGTAAGAGTGGAGCGCTCGCTTTCATAAATCTTCTAGTCCCTTTCGCCGACATGTGCGACATCAAGCTACCGGGTCCACGTGCCATACCGGAATACAGTGCAGAGCAGCCGGGGTGAGGCACCCAGTCATGGCGCCCACGTAGTAATGAGCAATGAGGCGTCAAATCACAAAGCTGCACCTTTCCCGCAGTTATGTTGGAGGGACGAAATAATAATGCTAAAAAAAGAAGTTGGAGGGATGAAGCAACCATCATTTCACTCGTTGCTGAATCCGCTTCTCCCTCATCTTCTTCAAGTTAACCACGTGTTGCTTCTGCCATTGTTCTACCTCATGTGGGAAGCGGATCGGCTTGGTAAAGCACTGACACGTGGGACTGCATGTTAGCAAACCGCCAGGACAACGTCCTCTAAAAATAAGAAATCTCCCCCGCCATCCGCACGGCAAAATCACCTCCTTTTTACTAATCTTGATTCTATAATTTTTTAGATCAATATAATTGAGATTTGTATAGATAGCACACAGGAGCAAAACCAAGTGGTACGGTTAAGGGCATCCACAATGTGTAGCCAAATGTGAAAATAGCTTTTGGCATCGTGGGAACCATTGTGGATGGTGTTGCCAAAGCCAAAATGATGGAACCAAAGCTCCCTGATTGATTGATTGATTGAAGGAATAGAAAAATGCAACGTCTCTCCTCTTTCTCCCGTGCTTGGACGCATGTACAGTATAGAACATAGAGTCTACTCCCCTGTCCCTTCTATCACAAATCACAAAGCAGTGAGGCGTCAAATCACAAAGCACGGACGAAGCAACCATCATTTCACTCTTCGATGACTCCTCTTCTCCATCATCTTCTTCAAGAAACCATATCACCGCACTAAGCTGGATGGACGATGCTATTGTGTACGAGTAGTACTAGTACATTTACGCTTCCTTTGGTTCAACGGACTTCGTGGATGCAAATAAGGCGGTTGTCTCGGCTTGCAGGCGGCACTTGCGAATGACTTATCGTGGTCTCCCTCACTCGGTGTTCTCCGTCGAACGCACTTCGCCAAACCACAACGTTCAAGATATCGTCGACGTCACCGCAACGGGGAAGGAAGTAAAATATAGTTACTACCTCCATTTTTTTTGTACACAAGGCCAGTATATCAAAATTACAATTTGCAAAAGGCCACTAACACTAATCTAGGCAAAATTGATGGGGTTTGCCTCGTACTAGCAACCAAGGACATTAATATCCCCAGCATGCATGCGGATGTGAGAAGGTTGGTTTGCATGGCGCTGCATTAATCAAGGGATGAGGAGTGAGATGGTTAGCTCTTTGGGCTTTGGAGAAAAAATATGCATTAATTGACACGTGAAACGAGGATATGTATCGATTAATCCCGCGAAGGAAAACCCCACCTTTCTTTTTTAACACCAGTACTCCTAGTACGTAGTACATACTTATCATGTTTGGGTCTAGGCCTTGCGTTGCCATACTTCGCCACACATTTTTGCCAAGCTTGCCTAAAGTTTTCACAATGAAAAGGAGGTACACTTGTGCATGGCTGTCGCGGTCGCACCGCACCCTCACACGGTCGCCCCTGCACACCGCGGTCGTACCACACCCTCACACAATCGCTCCTGCACGACGCAAACCCAACCAAGGGAATGCACCCTCACTTACACGTGTTGTCGCATGTGAACAAACTAAACTCAGCCATCCTAGCGCTGACACATAATTTTCATTCATAGAGTATGTTTATGCAACCGCATGTTGGGGAGTATCCGTACGGCCCGTGCGGTGGTCAGTTGAGGAAGAAGAAGAGGTGAGGAAGAAGGGTTAGGAGACGTAGGATATTCATCCAACCACCTGAAATGGTAGACTGACCCAAGTCAGGCGACTTGCATAACAATATATGTTTTTACACAGAAAAAGATCCATAAAAAGAACAACATAAAGAAAACTATCACTGCTCGCGGAATGAGACGGCCTCGTCTTCTTTGGCTGCCGGCGCGAACCAGCCGTAGCCGCCGACGTGTGTCTCCGCACCGTGGTTGTCCTCGGCCTCCAGCTACTCGTTCACGCGGAGCGTGTGGCCGCTCTGCACGAGAGCACCGCCCGATTCAAGTCGAGGACGTACGGTTCCGCCTGCAGGAGGGCCTCGATGGCAGCGGCATCCGCGCGCTCCGCGTCGAGTCGAGCCTCCACCGTCCGGTTCAAGTCCAGGATGTACGGTTCCGCCTGCAGGAGGGCCTCGATGAGAACGGCATCCGTGCGCTCCACGTCGAGTTTCGCCTCTGCCGCCTGGTTCAAGTCCAGGACGTCCGGTTCCGCCTGCAGGAGGGCCTCGATGGCAGCGGCATCCGCGCGCTCCGCCTCAAGTTGAGCCTCCGCCGCCCGGTTCACATCCACGACATCCGGTTTCTCCTGCAGGAGAGCCTCGACGGCAGCGGCATGCACGCGCTCCGCATCGAGTTGAGCCTCTATCTCTCGATCCTCCTTTAGTATCGCCAGGTTGAACCGCTGATCCGCCTGCACCATGGGGGACTCGGACGCCGACACGAAGTCGACGTCCATCGTCTCATACCCATCGGGGGCCTTCTGCGCCGCGACCGCCACCATGAACATTGGATCGGCTTCCTCCTCCTCGTAGCTTGGCTCTAGAGAACTCGAGGATTGGCCCACCACAAAGCGAGCTTGTGAATGGAGGTCTGCGGCGCCGATCGCCGCCATGATTTCTACGCGGCGCTCCGGCATCAGCATCTTGTAGTACGTGATCTTGTGGCTCACCATGGCTTGCCGGCGAACTAGGGGACGCTTGATGCGGGCTAGGCGATCAAAAGGTGGGGGAAGGGGCTGGAGATTAGGTGTGGTTTTAGGGCAGTAGCTGGCGTAGGCCGAGCAGCGAAGGTTCTGGTGTGAATAATGGTTTCGGTGACGACCGGTCAATCGATTATGACTGTACATCGCTCTTGTGACGTTCGCGTTGCAGCCCGGCATGCTGGACCCTCCACATTGCTCACTGAATAGAATGCGCTTCGTCTTGCATTTTCGCTTGCTTGTGGGACCGCAGTTGAGAGAAAACCGACGTCCTCCCCCTTCGTCGCCTGCGTAATTTATACTACCACTCCCTCCATTTTATGCGGAGTAAACAAAAACAGAGGGAGTATACTACGGATGAGGATCCCCTGACGTGGCCAAACCCATTGAGTAAGTAACATGCGGGGCATAGCAAGCATGGGGTCCGCCAGTAAGTGACCTAAAGGGAGGGTAAGGCAGGGATACCTACGTCAGAGGATCCACTTCCACTACTACTCCCTCCTTCCATTTACTATACAGGGCCTAATGCGTTTTTCGAGGCTAACTTTGACCAAATGTTAGAGTAATAATATATGACATGCAACTTACATAGAGCATACGGTCAAATTTGTATATGAAAGGAGCTTCTAATGATATAATTTTCACATTATACATCTCATGTACTATTAATCTTGTCAATAGTCAAATGCGGTTTTGAAAAAGCTTTAAAGCATGGTTAATAATATAGCCAGTCGATGTCTATAAGGAACTGCCATGTCATATATAGCCATCACGTATTATATGCACTCATATAGTAGTGTGGGCTATAAGGTCGGCTATTTCCCGCAAAAAAGTTATAAGGTTGGCTATTGTATTTGTACTTTATTCCACCTCCTCTCCATCTCTTTCTTCATATTTATTGTATTTAACTAGGAATGCGTATATAGCTAGGCTCTTGCATGAGAGCTCACTCCCCTTATTTTTTCACATCTCTCTCCTCCACATAGGCCCTATATAAATGGAAGGAGGGAGTACTACTATGAGCACTTCATACACTAGTACAGATGTTCTCAGTACTCCACTAGTACTATTGGATAGGGAGCTTAAAAAAACCTACTATTGGACTGGCTATAGGTGGCGAAATCCTAGTAGGAAGAGCATGCGCGAGAACAAGCACATTCACGTGGTTGAAAACAAATTGGAAACCATCTCGAGTACAAATCTAGGAGTACGTACGAATCTAACAATATTGATTGGGCGCTGTTGAATGTTGATACTTTTTTTATCAAAGCAGAGATACTTTGACTACACATAAAACTTATACGTAAACTAGAAAGGATAGGAGGGAGTATATTGTACATTCAAAAACGAAACGAACATTGAATACCCTTTATATATGATTTGCGGATGCTATGATCACCGGTTCAAAATTTTGAATCCTCCTTAGGTATCACACATGCCCCCACTCATTCTCTCTCGATTTCATCTCGGGGTCCGGAGATTGATTGAAAGAGGACTAGGGTGGGTACAATACGTTCGTTTCGCTTATGAATGTACAATATACTCCCTCTGATCCCCACAAAACCCCCTCCCCGTGGGTCATTTCTATCATAGAAACAGGACAAACCTTTATCTCCTTGCATGACACGCAATTGATCTCTGAACATCAATCGATCTCGTCAACATGTGTCGGGGCATGAACCGAACGGGATGTCAAAACTAAGATTCGAAGTGACACATAGTGGAGGCAAAGTGAAACTTTAAACGAACCATTTGTTTGTATGCATGTCGGACAAATTACAAAACATTGGAAATACAAGCATGGTCTAGGCCCACATGCGAATGATACTCGGCGGAATGTTCAAATGAGGCATGCGGGAGGATGGACTCGACCGGAGGGCAGCATGATCGATGGAAAAGAGGGTTGGAGAGGAATGAGAAATAAGCAAACTCCACATGATTATACTTGAACGGCTCAAATAAACAATAAGTTGTCTTGCTTGGCCTACATAGTGAAAGGCCTAATGCGCAATGCGGAGCACTGACACTCGAATATGGCCGGGAAAATAGGGAAACCAAAATGTGGGGCACACCTGTTGGGACGACGTAGCACAGACTAGTATAATGGAGGAGCTGGCCCATGACCTCCTCGCCACCGGCAACCGTTCATGTGGGTCATGGGGGCCAACAACATGGCGCAACTCCAGCACCGCCTCTGGTCACGGCAACCGCGGTGAGCAACACGCTCATCGTCGCTAGACACAGTCGATTTCACTATGCCGAGGGTGGCGTTAGTGCTGTGGCACGACCAACAGTATGTTTGGTTTGTGCCCAAGGTTGTCCCATCAAAGCATTGGGTAGCCAAAATTTTGGTTGCAGTTTTGGTTGCCCATGATTTGGCCGACATTGGCAAGAAAAATGAACTAGAGTTGGCTAGAGTTCATTGGCATGCCAAAAAAATGGCAACCATCCAAACCAAGACCAATATTTGGGTCGTTACCAAAATTTTGGTAAGGTGCACTTTGGCCACAATCCAAACACACCCCAACAACCGGCTGGTCGAGGACGCACGAGGCGCCGGGACGCGTCCGCGGAGTGGTGTAGCACGACCAACTGCATCCTCAGGACCTGAGACCATGCCGGGTCGTCTTGCTTTTTCAATGACATGCGTCGATCGCATGTGATCAAAGGGCATCTCCATCGTTGCCACGACCGCAGATGACTACCCTCGCACACCAAAAAGCCTCGTCCCTCGCGCCGTCGCACAGTGCGTTCCCAGCCGGCGCCAGCTGCCCGCATTCAAGCCGTCCGTTCGTATGCCATCAACTACAAAAAAAGACACATACTTGACATTTTGGGCCAAACCAAATTTTTTTCTGTCATACATTTGACACTTCTATGACGATAGTTGTGTCAAAACCCGGTATCATCATAGATGTGGTGGGCTCCTACTTCTATGGCAAAAAATCATGACAGGAAATGGGCTTTTCGTCCTGGGCGGGGCGGAGACACAGCTGCATGACATTCTTTGGGCCGTCCATGACGGAAAAAATCATGGTAGAAACGAGGGCCAGGAAAATTTCAGTGAGTTCCCGGTTACGATGGGAGCTCGGGGGCCGAGCGATGCGCGTTTCTCTCGTAAACATACGCGCGTGTGTGCGAGGAGTTGGCTCTAACTGAACCCGAGCGATGTGTTGGGCTCTAACTGAACCCGAGCGATTGCACTGCAACCTACGCGTTACTAAGCCCGAGCGATCGGTTGATGGCTGATAACTGAACCCGATCGAGCAATTCCTTCATTACTGCTGCTAACTGAAGCCGGTCGATGCTGCGTGTGGGATGAACAATGAGCGTTGCGGGGGGTTTTGGATGAACAGTGAGTGGTGGTGTTGCCTCTGGATGAATAGGACCCTATGGTGTGGAGGGCTGGATGAACAGTAGACTGTGGAGGGGTGCCCGTGGAGGGGTGGTTGAACAGGACTCTGTGGTGTGGAGGGCTGGATGAACAGTATACGGTGGAGGGGTGGTTGAACTGTAGCCGGTGGAGTAGCGCGCGGTGGAGGCTGGATGAATAGGAGCCCGTGGAGGCTGGAGGAGGTCGACGGTAGCCCGTGGAGGCTGGAGGAGGTCGACGGTGGAGATGAACAATATCCCGTGGAGTCCCATTTTGCGGTACGCCACACCCCTCCCGATGAACAGGACCCCCGTTTCGACCGTAGGAGGCCCGTTTCGTCCGTTTTGCGGTACGCCACACCCGTCCCTATCAACAGGACCCCCGTTTCAACCGTAGGAGGTCCGTTTCGTCCATTTTGCGGTAAGCCACACCCCTCCCTATCAACAGGACCCCCGTTTTGACCGTAGGAGGTCCGTTTCCTCCGTTTTGCGGTACGCCACACCCCTCCCGATCAACAGAACCCTGTTCCGAATGTAGGAGGTCCGTTTCCTCCATTTTGCGGTATGCCAGGCCTCGTTTCCATCGCCTATTCCGTCCAAGACCTCCCGATGAACACGACCACGCATTCTGTTCCGACCCAGCCGGTTGGCTCCCACGCGTTCCGTTGCCTCCCGATGAACACGACGCAATCCGTTGCCTCCCCATGAACACGACGCGTTCCGTTGCCTCCCCATGAACACGACGCATTCCGTTGCCTCCCCATGAACACGACGACGACGCTGTTTCTCCGTTCCGACCCAGCCATGTACACGAGCCCTGGCCGTAAGTATGCACGAGTAGGCGTTCGAGACCCCGCCCGTATGTACACATACGTGGCCATATTTTCTTTCTTGCACCCGGGCCGTTGTATGTACGTGTACATGGTACGTGCGCGCCTCTACTACGACATGTGCGCGCCTCTACTACGACACGTGCGTGCCTCTACATCGACCAGTATGTACGTACACGTTCGCGACCAGAATGACAACGCTACGTATGCTTCGACCAGGTGGGTCCCGACTGTGAGACACTTCCTTGCGTGCGAAGATGTAGCTAGTGGGTCCCAACAGTCAGGGTGGCAAATCGTTTTGTTTTTATTGCCCGGACGCACTTCCTTGCGTGCGAAGGTGTAGCTGGTGGGTCCCAGCAGTCAGGGGGAAACGTTTTTTCGCGAAATACGGTGGCCCGTCCGGTGGGTCCCCGTTGTCAGGTGGAGAAATAATTATTTTGCACGTAATTAGGAGGCACTTCCTTGCTGCGAACGTGGACCCAGCTGTCAGCCTCTCCATGTACAGTCCACATCCGATGGAAGCTGTTCCTTGACCACGTTGACCACGCCACGCCAAGAGCACCAGGGCGGTGAATGACGGCGAGGCCTAGGAAGGGGACGACGCGGAGCTGGGGAAGATGCGGCAGTGGATGCCCACGCGTAGAGGAGTACGAGGGTTCACTGGTTCGCAGCGATGTGAGGCTGCCGTTGCCGCAGAATAACAAGGGATGTGGGTGAGTAGAGGGATGGCCTGGCCAGCGGTGGGAGTAGTAGGGGGTGGTGAGGCCTCCGCCGCATCGCAGCCGGCCACGGGAGGCAGGAGCACGAGGCACGACCGGCGCTGGTTTGGGCGGCTGGAGCAAGAAGACCAGAGGTTGAAGAAGCACCACGGCCGTTGGATGGACATCGTACGGTCACTGGAGCTCGAATCGTGCATATTGACTAAGTTGACAAAGCCCTCCGTCCCCGTCAACTTAGTAGGCCCACAAGTCAGCCTGCCACTATACTGGGTCCCAGCTAAAGGGGTAGTATAAATTTTTTTGTGCGTAATAAGGAGGAACTTCCTTGCGTGCAAAGATATAGCTGGTGGGTCTGAGCTGTCAGCGGCGGTAACGTTTTTTTTCGCGAAAAACAAAGGCCCTTTCGGTGGGTCCCTGATGTCAGGTGGAGGAATCATTATTTTGCGCGTAATAAGGAGGCATTTCCTTGCGTGCGGCCGTGGACCCAGCTGTCGGCCTCTCCACCTACAGTCCACTTCAGATGCATGTCGGTCGTTGACCATGTTGACCAGGCTGCACCGAGAGCACCAGGGCGGTGGACGATGGCGAGGCCTAGGAAGGGACCGACACGGAGGCAGGGAAGACTCGACAGTTGTTTCCCACGCGGAGGGGAGTACGACTGTACGAAGGTTTACTGGTTCGTCTGCCATCGCCGGAGAATAACAGCAGGTGTGGGTGAGTAGAGGGATGGCAAGGCCAGCGATGGGTGTATGGTGGGGCGGTGAGGCCTGCGCGGCGGCAGAGCCGGCCGCGGGGAGGAGGGAGCAGGCAGTCCGGCCGGCACTTGTTTGAGCGGCTGGAGCAGGAAGAGCAGAGATGGAAGAAGCACGACGGCCGTTGGATGGACATCGTACGATCACTGGAGCTAGAATCGTTCATATTGACTAAGTTGACAAAGCCCTCCGTCCCCGTCAACTTAGTAGGCCCACAAGTCAGCCTCCCACCATGGTGGGTCCCAGCTAGCAGGGGGAGTATTCATTTTTCTGTGCGTAATAAAGATGCACTTCCGGTGGGTCCGAGCTGACAGCGGGAGGAACATTTTCTTCACGAAATACGGTGGTCCGTCCGATGGGTCACAGCAGTCAGGGGCAAACATTTTTTTCATGAAATACGGTGGCCCGTTCGGTGGGTCGCAACATCCAGGGGGAAATGTTTTTTCCGCAAAATACTGGTGGCCCGTCCGGTGGGTCCCTGCTGTTAGGTGGAGGAATAATTATTTTGCGAATAATAAGGAGGCACTTCCTTGCGACTGCCGTGGACCCAGCTGTCAGCCTCTCCATGTATAGTACTCTTCCGATGGAAGTCGGTCGTTGACCACATTGACCACGTCGCGCCGAGAGCACCACGGCGGTGGACGACGGCGAGGCCTAGGAAGGGGACGACACGGAGCCGGGGAAGATGCGGCAGTGGATGCCCACGCGGAGAGGAGTACGAGGGTTCACTGGTTCGGCTGCGGTGTGAGGCTGCCGTCGCCGCAGAATAACAGGGGGATTGGGTGAGTGGAGGGATGGCCTGGCCAGCGGTGGGAGTAGTATGGGGACGGTGAGGCCTCCGCGGCAGCACAACCGGCCACAGGAGGCAGGAACATGTGGCACAACCGGCACTGCTTTGGGCGGCTGTGGCAAGAAGACCAGAGTTGAAGAAGCACTACGGCCATTGGATAGACATCGTTGACCACGCCGCTCCGAGAGCACCAGGGCGGTGGACGACAGCGAGGCCTACGAAGGGAACGACACGGAGCCGGGGAAGACACGGCAGTGGCGGCCCACGCGGTGGAGAGTACGAGGGTTGACTGGTTCGGCTGCCGTCGCCAGAAAAGAGCAGGAGGTGTGGGTGAGTAGAGGGATAGACAGGCCAGGGATGCGAGTATGATGGGGCCGTGAGGCCTGCCCGACAGCACTGCCGACCACGGGAGGCGGGAGCAGGCGGTTTCGACTGCGCTGGTTTGGGCGGCTGGGGCAGGCAGATCAGAGACTGAAGAAGCACGATTGCCGTTAGATTGACATCTAACGGTCTGACGCTGGTAGAGTCGATTGTTGACTAAGTTTCTTTTTTGACAAACCTTGTGTACGCATGAACTTAGTAGGCCCACAAGTCAGTCTCCAAATCTGTGGCAGACAACATAAAGCCCATTTGCTATTTTTTATAATTTGCAGCCCATTTGCTAATTCTTAAGTAATTTAATAGAGCCCATTTTCTGCCAAGGACCATGGTCAAAAAGTTCAACCTTATTTTGCATATTTCGGTGGAGTCCGAACTGTTGTAATCCCGAAATGATAAACATTTTTTTAAGAACTTATTGATTTTCCAAAAAAATCGTTTTGTTCTTGTAAGAAAATAAGACGTGGGACAATTGAGTTGGTTTAAGGGAAAACCAATGGTAAAAAAATCAGCGTTGGGTGGGAAAAACAACAAAAATAAGGATGTAAATATGAAAAGGGAATTTTATGTGTTTTCAATATAATGATGCGTGTATATGAACTAGTAAAACTATAGGTAGAGATTTGAAAACGGATGTAGGACATGCGTTTCAAGAGAAAAATAGAACTGGGTTGTGTGTTTGATTCAGCAAAAAAACTGCCTGCGGATGTTGTAAGACAAAATATAACTAACGCTGGCGGGACACAGGCTAGTAGATACCTGCTGGATCTTTGTGCCCCATTGTCGTCATGGGCTGGGTCTGTTAAAAACAAAACCAACCCTGGACAGTCTACAGCCCACTTGAAACTTGCTCGACCTGAAAAAACAATATACGTGTTCAATAAACGAGAGAATTCTGCAAGTACAGACTGATAATTGGGATGCATCACGAATATTGTTTTTTATCGTGATAATAAGTGCATGCACTTGTTTCGAAAAAATTGGAGAACTGGGAATTCGAACGGCGGGTGCTTATGCTACCCATCAAATAAAAATCAGGTGCCTAAAAATTCGTTTCGAAACAAATGATTCAGCATGATGGTTGGAAGCAAATGCAAGTTCATACCAAAAGATCGTTAACAACAATACCAACTTGCGGACGACGAGGTAGTGCAACTACCAATACCAAACTAACTTATAATCTTTTTACTCATGACCCTAATGTTTGTCTGGTAGAAAATCCTGCAGAGGACCAACTCCCGCTCCTTCTCTTGCTCCAGGTCCCTGAGGTGGTACTGGTGCATCACCCAGTTGGTCCTCTGCTGGTCGAAGTTCTTGTTGGTGTGCAGCACCAGAACCTTTTTTGCTGCCCGTCTGCTGGCCGTTGACCATCACCGGCAAGGTATTGCCGGTCTTGTGCCATATCGCATGCATGCCGCACTCCGACTGTATCTTGCGATGCGTCCATGTGCCCCTTTTGAACGCCCTGGAATTGCGCTCGAAGAAATGCTTCCTTGGGCCACTCAGTGTGCTACCTGCAGTATTGTGGAATACAGGTTTTAGTGTACCTAGTTGGCATTTTCATAACATCTTTGGCATGTTGCAGTCACTTGTTTCACCTTTTATTAACTGTCAAATTGTAATTGCTTCACCAGGTCTGTGTCTAAAAAGAAAAATAGAGCTATAAACAAAGGAATATGTTTGTGCGAGTAGACGGCCGATCGGTGTCTTACCTGGAAGTTTCTCAGGTTGGGTGTAGGATATGTCGTGATGTTGATGGTTGGTATGAACAAATCGATGAGAGACTGAAATCTCGCACTATCAGCACTCACTTTGGCCTCAAGGTGCTCGATCAGCTCATGATCCGTGGGATCAAACTTGACGCCAGCCGGCAGCATCGGCCAATCCTTCTTCGACTTGCATCGGTAATTCCAGTTATATGGTCCTCAATGTATGATCAATCGACTGTTTTAAGTGAATGATGCAAGATTTCGATAGATAAGTGGTACTCCAAATCTGAAGTCCGGAATACCTGAACACGCCGCCGGGATTCTTGTGTCACCTCACGCGCAGCGTGTTGTCACGTCAATTCAATGTGTGGACATGATGAATAATTTGACCGACGTATACTAGTACTGCTACTGTACTACTTACTAGTCATATTTAGTGTCACAATTTATACATAGGTTTAACTAACAAGTACGCACTTGAAGCCTAGCTGATATATATGGCTTCTGCACAACGTCTCCATCATCATTATCAGTACATCCAACGCAAGTGAGTTAGGATGCACCTGAGGTATCTATCCTTCAAACCAGAGGAGTGCTTCAAACTAACAACAGTACATAATATCCAACAAAAGAGGGTCATACTACACCAGCAGAATACATGGCTCAGTCTAGATATCAGCATGAATCAAGTTGTGCATATTTGCTGTTGGCATGAACCACATCGCCACATGTCGGGTTTGCAAAAGCCATCCATCGCATGGAAGCTTGATGCCTTTCACACACTGAAGATTATCTGGCAACAAGTTGTGTCAACAAATCTCTGGATATGGTGATTCATGAAACCCATGGTATGATGTGTAAACACAACCCCCCCCCCTCGCGAATGGGAGTTGCATAGCACAGTAATCATCACCGGTGATATGATCGATGATTGGTTGGATGATCGGACAATTGAGCCCGAGGAACAAGGAGTGGTTGTCGAGGTTGTAAACCCACCTCTAGTTGAATACGCCTGGCCCAACGGAGCTGGGATCTTTCTCGAACACGAAGCAGCCATAGCCATCAATGTCACGAACGCCCCACGCATTGTACTGCATGTGGTTTGATGTAATGGTTGGTCAATTTGGTACGTGCGAATGAGCATCAAATGACCGCCATCAGCTGAATGAGCGATAAACCACCACCCATCGACTGGTATGATTCCAGGTCCTGGAATCATGAAGGCCAGCGCATTTGCGTCTGCTACAACAATTCAAATTTGGAGACCAAAAGGACAAAAATAAACAATCATGTTCAGAGTATGTGTGGAATTAAGAATATTATAACATTGACACATATCATAGACAGAGAATTGCAATGCCGTGGTCATAATCATACCCCAAGTTAAAAAATAAGCCAATGGCTTTCATATTCTAGCAATATGTCATGGTTCAAACATCATGTAACAATGAGAGGAAAACAGCTATGACAGCGCCTACTCATATTCTACCATAGCACTTACTACTATTGTTCTCATATCAACTCTAAGCAATAACATGCGTTGTTATAAAAATCTTGTAAACGAGAGTAACATATAGCAATCATGATGTTCTGCTCATAATATGTATTCTAACAATCATTAGATGCCAACTGTTCTCATATCAACTCTAACAATTACATGTGTGGTCATAAAAATCTAGGAAATGAGAGGAACATATAGCAATGATGTGGTTATAGACATGCTATGCATTATAAATTTGTAAAAAATGAACAGGCAATCGTATTCATAAGGTAAAGATGAGATGAGATAGAACAATTACACAACGATAGATTCCACCAGTATAGGCAGCCAATCTGTGCGTCGACCGCGTAAACGATGCCATCATGCACTATAGCATCAGACAGAAATGTTGCCTCGATAGGATTGATGATGAGCCATAACCATGTATGGCGACCGGATTCCAGATAGACTAATCCCATGTTGAATAAGGCAATGAGCTTGTAATCCATGTAGTCTTCTGATGGTGTGGGCACTTCGCAGATTACAATTTTCTGCAAATAGAGGCCGAGCCAAAAGCTTGACGCGTCTCATGCGTAGTAGGCAGGAGTGTCCGGCGGGCCGCGAGGCTCGATGGCGGCGGTATCCAACGATGGAAAGGTGATCTTGTGTAGATATCCACGAGATGCCATGGACTACCGGTGTGGTGGATGAGGACGATCCAGTTGGCCTTCATGCCCGCCCAGTAGTGGCCGCGCATGAAGAACAGGTGGACGGGTAGTGGTAGCATGTAGAGGGGCACCACCGCAACCTCTGTAGGATCGTCAAGTCGGTGTCTGGGCCACCTGCGAGGATCGGGCATCAGCAAGCAGGCTGTCCTGAAAAGAGCCGGCCGGTTGCAGACGAATAGACGGTTCAAAGACACCGAGCATGCAGCCAGACGGACAGTGTTGAGTAGGTCCATACGACTCCAGATCTGCTCCAAGAGAACATCGGGGAGGGAATTCCAATTGCGGTTTTGCATGTCAGTCGGTTCTACCATTGGGGTTTTCGGTGCCTGCGAGCCAACGGGGAAGTGGACTCGGGCGGGCGAGCGAAGAAGCTTCTCCTCATGTGGCCGAGCAGTGAGCGGGGGGATATGGTACGCGCGAGCTACCAAGGAAGATGGTGCGGGCGGGTGAGCAGTGTGCGGGGGTAAATGGTGTGCGGCCGGCGATGGGAAGAGAGGAGGAAGAAGAAGAGAGGGGGAAAAAGAATAGCGGAGGAAGAAGAGTGGAAGACGGGGAAGAAAGTGCATTCAATCTCAATTCTACTAGTACTACTACCAGGATATACCATCCTTCGGAGTGTAAATAGTTACACCGATGACATGTGGGTCTACCACGACAGGGCCCATATGTCAGTTAACGGAGGACAGAGGTGCGTAGGCGTATTTGCGGAAGCGTGCCCTACTGGCAAACATGATGGAAGTACTGGGTAAGGATGATTTAGTAACACCAACACGCTGGTTCAGCTTATTAATTACGTGTCCCATCTACTGCAGCGTGTATTGTCACTTCACTGCGAAGACTAGTTGAATAGTTCTCTTTGCCCGAGATGGGGAATAATGGATCGGGAGGACTTCCTCTCTACAGTATCCCTATGCCTCTACGCTCACTTCACTCATTTTGCTCCGTACCTAGTCACTTGTTGAAATCTGTAGAAAGACAAATACACCATATTTGGGAACAGAGGGAGGTTTTTACTCTGTACTATCTGGGAACAGAGGGAGTATCACCATATGGAGGGAACAGAGGAAGCTTGAAATATGAACATGTCAATGGGAGGGAGTAAGCTCCATGCATGCATGCATGCAACATGCAACACTCACACGTACAAATGGACGCACGCAACACTCACGCACCCATGCGGCACACAGCACACGATGCAACACACACGCTCACGCTCAAGTGCTCAACCTACTCCCTACGTCCGTGAAAGACTATACATTTAGAGTTTACACATTGACCAGGGCATAATTAACGCCCAAAAGTAGCATACTTATGTGTGCATGCGACCATTGAGATAAGAAGATTAAATGAAGGCCGTTGCATGCTGTAATTAAGGATAGACATGTAGCCTATACCTACATCACAAGTTGGTGCATTAGTCAATCAATATTGATTTAGATTAAAGGCTAAATGCATTGGAAGTGTAGATGTACATCATGTACTGCACTCTTTGTTTTATAGCCGATGTACACTCTTTGTTGGAAGACTGAGGGAGGACACGTGCATGCACTCACATACACAGCCAGGGCGGTTCGCGCGCAAGGGTTGGACTCGTCTCGTGCCTGCGTAAAGTTTTGTTTAACTGATTTCTTTGCTCTGCCAACTGACAGGTGGGACCCAGAAACTAGGTGACAATTTAACCAGTCAACAAAGTGCCACGTCGACTATGTGGCCGGTCATTAGGGTGCAATACGGTGCTCTACGATGAGCTAGTGATCGTATAATCTCCGCAAAACTATATATAGTGACTGTAAAGAGCGTATTGTTACATACGTTGACTGCCAGTGTATTTTTCTCGTTTCAAATTAAGCCACATTAATCGGAAAGGATGCAATATGGACTACTACTACTAGTACTAGTACTGCTTTGATGTGTCCCATCAACTCGCCGAACAAGGAGAAGCTTGCTTACTACGCCTCTCCCTCGCCCACGCGCGCGGTGGTCCGGAGGACGAGGAGAGGGTTTTGACTACAGCACCCTCTCCCTGTCCCTCTCCCTGTCCCTCTCCCTCTCCCTCGCCCTCGCCCTCGCGGTGGACATGCAACAGTTCAATCGGTGTCAGATTGCCAGAACAATACTGTACTGTAGTATCATCATTGTTGGACATTCCGAAGAGGCGAAGAGCCAAGTGCAAGGTTCACACGAGTACGAACTGTTGAACCTCCCAAAGAGGCAAAGAGCCAAGCGCAAGGTTTTATAGGAGTTGTCGTCCTAGTAGGAGTGTACTACAACTATAGCGAATGATGCTACTGTCTGATGCCGCCACGTCACATATATCCAAAGCTGTGCCACCTTTTTTCTCAAAGAGCGTGTTGGAGCCCGTGCAACAACCACACAAGTTGCACATACACATAACACATTTACTAATAATAAACTCTAAAGGACAAATGCTAGTATGCCACACAAATTCATATCCAATTCATGTGATAAATTTGTGCACGACTAGTCTACATATATTCACAGCGCTACCGTTCACGATTACCGTACTCCACTTACACGTTATAGATGGGCTACATGTCCTTCTCCAGGTTCTAGTCCCAGGTGTTCTTCATGGATGGCATGATCCGTAGCGGTGGGCAACGGGAATCATTGTCGCAGCTTTATAGTCTGGTTCCACACGTTGGAGACTCATCCAAGCTGAAGCGGCATATACCAGGGATAGCGTGTCCCAGCATGTCGTTCATCCGGTGGTGCACTGAAGACACAACCATGCTTCATGAACGGCAGGCCTTCCGTGTCGTGCACGGAAGGTGGCATCCGCTTCACAATGGGGTAGCTGTCCCCGATGAAAAGCGAGTACTCTCCAAGAGTGTTCCTCGGCACCCACGTAGCATCACCGGGGTCGAACTCGGCGCCGTTCATCTGGTACACGCGGCATCCCAGATCTGGACACATGGTGACGTACATACTCAAGGTCCATGCATAATAATGTTGTGCTCAAATATGGCGGTTAGTAATACTCTGCAGCAAATAGTACTACTCCGGTATAGAGGAAGTAAAATAACCGGCTTATTATATATAGCCACTCTTGGCTACATGGATGAGATAGTAAGACATGGAAAAACAAAAATGGTGGCAGCTAGTGGGTTCAAGTCTTCAAGGGCCTAGGTAGCTATACGTGTCCTCCAAGGTAAAAAGTACTCCTACTAGTACTACAAAGTATACTACTAGTACAAAAATGAAAGAGAAGGCGAGAGGGTTAAAAAATGGAATACCTGGGTAGATGGTGACGGTCCGATCGTGGTAGATTGTGTGACCATGTTGCACATCAGTGGTACCATGGGTAACGACTGCTAAGATAGTTGATCCCAATATGCCAAAGTCAGCTACAAGGTTCCAGGTTAGACCGAATCACGGATGCAAATGCACATCCAGGATCGGCGTTGTTATTTTGATCGGGGGATGACTGGTCCGTGCAAAATAATGGAGTACCGTTAGGGATGCAAATGATGGTTTCTGCATTCCGTTTGTAATCTCCCATACCGTAGGATGGCAACCAGATGAAACAAGTCCCCTGGCTTGCCACCACGAAGATGCGGCCTAGATGGCGCACGGCGTCTTCGAAATTGTAGGGGTACAAATCTGCCGCCGCCAACATGCGCCAGCCTCTGCCGTTACTGCCTCTTACATTGATGGCAATCCTTATGTCGAACACCGTGATGAGATAGTAATCGTCGTAGCCGCGTCGCTTTGTCGGCGGGTCCGCAATTTCTACCTTCCTCAATCTCATGTAGGGATCATCATACGTATTCAAGCCCAGCCAGTCTGGAAGGCCGATCCCAATGGTGGAGAAGGGGTCTACCGGAACGGCCGCACTGTTGTGGATGTTGAGCAAAATGATGGTGGTATCCGGCCGGAGGTATGCAAGCCAATCTTCGTTGGCACCGATCCAGACCTATATATAAGACGGTGGGCAGCGGAGAAATTACGCGATGGAAATGGAATAACTAAGTACTACATGATCAAACTCCATTACTGACCTGCTCATCGGACAAAATCCGACTACCTCTCAACGTCGGCAACTCTAGCGGAGTCAACGTGCAACCATGGCCAGGGAGCGGTGGACTGTTCGAAGGATTGTCCCATAGAAGAACCTTCTCCTCGAGGACGCATGGAAGACCAACAAGCATGGCCTTTTCCCAAGCCTGTTTAAGCAGCGTCTTGAAAAAGTTGGTGCAGGAAGCACTGAGTCTTGCGGCGGTGAGGACGTTAGAGCGGCGTGTGATTTCTCCCAGAGGATCATCGTCCAAGGTCTCCCATCCCCGACGAGGAGGAGAACCGCTTGGTGAATCCATGGGAGCAGCGATGAACTGCCTTCTCTTTGGGGGGAGGGGAACTGGCGAGGAGGAGATAAGAGCGTAGTAACCGCAGGGCCTCGTCCCTTCCAACTGTAGATCGTTCCTCAGCGAAGGGGTGAGGCTATTATTTACTACTAGTACTAGAAATATGGAACGTTATGGGATTGCATTATACTGTAAATAATAGCACTAGTAAGAAATTTTTGGCACTAGGTAGTAATTTTTGGTGTGGATTAAGAAATTTTGGGTATGTTTTTGCCATTTTTTGTACACGCCAACTAGTGTCAAAAAACGTCTTACATTATGTGACGGAGGAGTACGTACTCGTACTGTAGCAGTACTAGTACTACTTTTCTCAGCTAGTAGTGAGATGTATTGTACTTCTAGTCTAGTCTAGTATAGTGCACCAGTTTTGAACTCTTGAATCTCAGGGCCAAGGAGCTACAGTTGGAAGTGGAGGGTACTACTATTCTCTAGAACCATCGTTGTACTATCAATGCAGGGGAAGTACACCTGCGTAGTGGCCTAGTGGGTACTCTCAGTGCTCTATTCAGCCGCTCCTCTCACGTAGCTGGCCTACTCAGCCGCTCCTCTCACGCACACACTAGGAGCCTGTTCATCAGCGACGGTTACTGCAGGGGCAGAACATTTGAGTTTTTTGATACAGCGGGACTAGGCTTTTCGCTTCCATTTGTGGAGGTGTAATGGATCTCGTCGAACTTTGTTAGTAGTTCCTTCTTTATGAATGAGATGAAGCAAACCTTTTACCTCCGTTTCACAAAAAAACACGTCAAGAGGAATTTCTTTTATAGTAGAGCCGATAATGGAGTGAAGTCCATGCGTGCAATGCCACAAGCTACAGAGTAGTAGTAGAGCACTTTACATACAGAGCCATATTGCACAGTTCCCAATGCCCCGCCAGGCTTTTCCGGCTCCTCGGGCTTAATTGGGAGGCGCTAGTTTAAATTTGCTACTAGCTGATGAGGAAGCTACAAGCGAGGTGCGGCTAGGGCGAGCACGCGAGCCACGGGATGCTGGGAAGGAAAACCCGTTCATGTGGCTAGGCTGTCTAGTGCACCCAGATTGTGGGGCCGCACGTTCGTTTGACTTCAAAACTCAAACTACCAGTGTAAAATATTGGCTCGCAGCGAAGTGTAGTAGTACTATATTTTTAAAAAAAGGCCGCCGTGCGTTCGGCCGGGATCGAACCCACAAAACGAGGTATACACTCCCGCGACCACTAGTAGTACTCGTTGGAGTACAACGCAACCTAGAATCGCCTTTTGTCGCTAGTAGTACGTACATTGTTCCTTACAAGAAACCCCTAATAGCATGGTTAATAGTATAGCCAGCTGCTGGCTATAAGCCAGTGCCGTGTCATCTACAACCCATCTTATAGCCAACATGTACAATAATAGATCAAAAGAGTGTACTACTTTTTTATTATGTGGCCCACTTCTCATTCTCACAAAGTGCCTAGGAGCACGTGCTAGAGCTGCCTCTTCACGAAGAGCCCGCTTACCTTCTCTCTCCTCTTCTCTTTCCTCCAACTAAGCAGAAATATACTAGTTTATTTCTTATAGCCCGCTGACTAAGCTCTATTGTACTTGCTTTAATAATGCAAGAAACCACTAAAATGCCAAGAAACTACTACCACTTGCATACGTGGCAGACTTAAGATAAGACTACCTTATCAACCATTGTACATGCTCTTACCAACAAAAATCCTCGAGTGACCTCCTACCTCCGGCCCGTCCACCTAGTCATCCTCGGCCATAGGACGCAGCTACTGCAGCCGGCAAAAGGCGAGGTCAAAACCGACGGCGGTGCGGAGCCCATGTTGCGGTAGCCCGGATGCCAGCTCCGTCCGGCACTCGCGGCCGCTAGCTGGCCAATATAGCTCCGTCCAGATGCTTTTTTGCAAGGTTTGCTAGTTAGATTGGCACGGAAGTGCGGCGGCTTGCTCGCGCACGCCACGCTAAGGCCAGCCATCTAGCTCAAGCGAAGGCCAGCGCGGCGGCTTGCTCGCTCGTGAGTCATGCTCGGGCCAGCCTGCCAACCCATGCGGAGGCCAGCGCAGCGTCCGGCCCGTTCGGTGGAGCGGCGGCCAACTCGCTCATCACCGGCGCCACCGACGAACACGCATCAGTACTGTTTGAAGTAATGTTCAGGAAAAATAATGATTTGAGGGGGAATAACAGGATACAAGGTCAGATGTGGGTCCCTCGTGTCAACGGTCAAACAAAATGTGTTGGTTTAAGCTGCCTCGTTAGCACGGACGTGTGGGCCAACCCTATCATAAATGGGTTTAAACGAACCTAATCGGTAGGAGTACTAGGTAGTTTTTGGCGTGTATTAAGAAATTTTGTATATGTTTTTGCTATTTTTTGTACAATAGATTCTTCCTAGGGCTGGTTGAAAGTGGTAGATTTTTGTTAAATACTCTACATATTGTAAGTAGGAGTGAAAGTTAAGCTTTGGAAGCCAATAAGCAAGGCTAGTTACATAGTGCATATGTGTACATGATTGAAAGTAAATATCAACCATGAGTGACTAATATCTTGATGGAAAACTCGAAACTATGGAATACTAGGAAATAATGCATGGTTGGAAATACTAGCAATGTTCATGTCCATTGCAACGAATCATAATTAGAATAATACTTATTCACAAACTTGGTACAAAATACTCTAATTTTGATATACATATGTCACTAGAGATATATTATGTTTCAATTAGAATATATTCCTTCGGCTGTTTAGGTGAGGTCAGGAGGGATGTGGTTGGTCTTAAGATACTAATTATTGGTTTTTCTGCAAATTGGTAGACAAGTGGGATGTTGGTGAGAAAAGGCAACAACTTACCTCACAATCGTTAGATGTAGATCTAGTGGTCAGAAACGACGGATGGCAGACACACCAGCATTACCAACTTAGTCTTGTGTAGGAGTACTAGCAAGATCCGTGCATTGCACGGAACATCAAGATGCATTTCAAAAAACACTTGTTGTGATTGACCCTTGTGGGAGTAATACCATGTGTAAAAACTAATGATATCTCGAGAAATATGAGATAAGGTGAAGTGGAGTGGGGTGTGGTGGTGGTTGGTGGTCGGACTGAGCGGAGGCATGGGGATTGACGACGTCGGCAGCGGCCACCAGGCCAGTTTGTTCCAGAGGCTTCCTTTCTTAATTGCTCAACAATGAGGTTTGTTGGAGATAAGGATGAACGAGGGAAGGCCTTGTCTACAAATGTGGAGAGGGGTGCGAGTATCTTTTAGTTTAATTTCCATCCGTCCGATATAGATCGGACGGTCTATATTTGTGACGCCCCCGATTCAATCGTACACTAATCATGCACGCAAATGTGTACGATCAAGATCAGGGACTCACGGGAAGATATCACAACACAACTCTACAAATAAAATAAGTCATACAAGCATCGTAATACAAGCCAGGGGCCTCGAGGGCTCGAATACAAGTGCTCGATCATAGACGAGTCAGCGGAAGCAATAATATCTGAGTACAGACATAAGTTAAACAAGTTGCCATAAGATGGCTAGCACAAACTGGGATACAGATCGAAAGAGGCGCAGGCCTCCTGCCTGGGATCCTCCTAACTACTCCTGGTCGTCGTCAGCTGGCTGCACGTAGTAGTAGGCACCTCTGGTGTACTAGGAGTCGTCGTCGACGGTGGCGTCTGGATCCTGGGCTCCATCATCTGGTTGCAGCAATCGGGTAGAGGAATGTGGAAAAGGGGGAAACAAAGCAACCTTGAGTACTCATCCAAAGTACTCGCAAGCAAGGAGCTACACTACACATGCATGGATATATGTGCAAAGGGCCATATCAGTGGACTGAACTGCAGAATGACAGAATAAGAGGGGGATAGCTAATCTGTCGAAGACTACGCTTCTGGCAGCCTCCGTCTTGCAGCATATAGAAGAGAGTAGACTGAAGTCCTCCAAGTAGCATCGTATAGCATAATCCTACCCGGCAATCCCCTCCTCGTTGCCCTGTTAGAGAGCGATCACCGGGTTGTATCTGGCACTTGGAAGGGTGTGTTTTATTAAGTCTCCGGTTCTAGTTTTCATAAGGTCAAGGTACAACTCCGGGTCGTCCTTTTACCGAAGGACACGGCTATTCGAATAGATTAACTTCCCTGCAGGGGTGCACCACATAACCCAACACGCTTGATCCCATTTAGCCGGACACACTTTCCTGGATCATGCCCGGCCTCGGAAGATCAACGCGTCGCAGCCCTACCTAGGCACAACAGAGAGGTCAGCACGCCAGTCTAAACCTAAGCGCAGGGGTCTGGGCCCATCGCCCTGAGCACACCTGCACGTTGCGTGGGCGGCCGGAAGCAGAACTAGCCCCCTTAATACAAGAGTAGGCTTACGTTCCAATCCGGTGCGCGCTGCTCAGTCGCTGACGTCACGAAGGCTTCGGCTGATACCACGACGCCGAGTGCCCATATCTTTCCCGCGTAGTTGGTTAGTGCGTATAGGCCAAATGGCCAGACTCAGATCAAATACCCAGATCTCGTTAAGCGTGTTAAGTATCCGCGAACGCCGATAGGGCCAGGCCCACCTCTCACCCAGGTAGCCTCAAACTGCCATGTCGCTCCGCCACAAAGTAACAGTCGGGGGCCGTCGGGAACCCAGGCCCACCTCTACCGGGATGGAGCCACCTGCCCCTTCAGCCCCCATCTCCGAACAGTATCACAGGTAATGTAACAGTGTAAAGTATATAGTATATGCCCGTGATCACCTCCCGAAGTGATCACGGCCCAGTAGTATAGCATGGCAGACGGACAAGAGTGTAGGGCCGCTGATGGAACACTAGAATCCTATACTAAGCAGTAGGATAGCAGGTAAAGGTAACAACAGTAGTAGCAAGGACATGCTATGCAGCAGTATAGGATTAACTGAAAGCAGTAACATGCTACACTACTCTAATGCAAGCAGTAGAGAAGTATAGGCGATATCTGGTGATCAAAGGGGGGGCTTGCCTGGTTGCTCTGGCAAGAGAGAGGGGTCGTCAACACCGTAGTCGTACTGGGTAGCAGCGGAGTCGGTCTCAGTGTCTAGCGAGAGAAGAGGGGGGTAGAAACAATATGCATAGCGATGCATGACATGACAAGTATCGGTGCTAGGGGTGCCCTAACGCGGTATGAGGTGATACCGGTGAAGGGGGGAAACATCCAGAAAAGTATCCCCGGTGTTTCGCGTTTTCAGTCAGTTGAATCAGAGGGGGAAAGTTGTGTGTTCGATATGCTAGGGGCGTGTGGTGGACGAACGGGCTACATATCCGTATTCGTCTCGTCGTTTTGAGTAACTTTCATGTAGAAAGTTTTTTCATCAGAGCTACGGTTTATTTTATATGATTTTTTTAAAAGTTTTAATACATTTTCTAATTTATTTTAATTCGAAAGTTTAATGTTAAATTGCTAGATGTAACCAGCACAGTGTACGCAAAAATGTACACTAGCTGACATGTGGGACCAGCGGGACCCTGTTGACTAGTCAAATTTTGACTGGTTAACAGGGGGTGGGGCCCCCTGTCATTGACTGCCTAGTTAACTAACAAGATTAGTTAGACTAATTAAGTAGTTAACAGGTTAATTAACATGATTAATTAGGTTAATTAGTTCACTTAACTAATTAATCTAATTATTATTTACTTTATTTTTTATATTCTTTTTCTTAACGTTCTCAGGGGTTGGGGCCCACTCGTCATAGGCCCATGTGGCCAAACGGGCTAACGGGTGCGGGCGCCGGGCGGCGTATGCAGACGATGCCCAAACGGGTGCTGGCGTTCGGGGCCGCACCCGAACGGGCATGCGCCTAGGCCAGCAGGGGAGGCGCCGGCCACGGCAGCAGGCGCCAGCGTCGACGAGCGGCGTCCAGCAGGAGGCGGCGGTAGGCGGCGCGGCAGCCGCAGCAGCAACGGACAACGTCAGCTGCTGGGTAGGAGGAGGGGAGCAGTGGAGGGCCTCGCTCGGACGGGCACCGAGGCCGGCGAGTGGGAGGCGCGGGCGGTTGTGAGCGAGGCAGGCGAGGAGGCAAGCGAGGCCATGGTGAGGCGCCATGGTGCGGTTGTGGGCGCACCCGTGCGGGGCCAAGGCGCGTCGAAGGCGGGCGGAGGGCCAGCCAGCGGGACGGGGCGGGGTGGCTGCGTGCAGCAGAGCGGTGGCAGCTGGGGGAGAGCGGGGGTCATAGTGACCGCGGGCGTGGCCGGACCCCGTCGAGGGCGCGGTGGCCGCGGTGACAGGGAGGAAAGAGGAGGACGAGGAAGTAGGGAAGGCGAAGGCCGGGGGCCTCACCAAAGTTGCAGGGAAGAGGCGGCGAGGCCTGGGGTAGACCGGCGAGGAGGAGATGAGGAGGTCCGGCGATGGCGGGGCCTTCGGGCGGCGATGGTGGCGCACGGCGACGACGAGCGGGTGCGGCCTGGTGAGGCGGGGACGACGGAGAGGAGATGAGGACGGGGCGGCCCGGCGGGCGGCGTCGACGAACGGCAAGGTGAGGCAGTCAACGGCGACAAGCGCGGGGGAAGGGCGCCGGCGCCCGGTCTGGATCGTGGGGAAAAGAGGGAGGAAAGGGGATCGTGCGGGGCGAGTGGGGATTGTGGGGGAAGGCTAGGGTTTCCCAGGGGGTTATGGAGATGGGGTGGGGCGCGACTGGGCCGGCTGGTTGTGGCCTGGTGGCCAGCTGGGCCACGGTCGGCCCAGTGTTTAGTTGTCTTTGCTTTTCCTTTTCTGTTTCTGTTTTTTTATTTATTTCGTTTAATGTTTTAATTTGTTCCTATTAATTTTAGTTTTAGTAAAATGTACACGTAGCATCTAAGTTAGTATCCCAACTTAGTCCATAGTCACAAAAAGTATAGTCCTCAAATAAATTAGTTTGACATTTCATTAATTACAAAAGGTATTTAAATAATTGTTTTACTGCTATTTTATTTATCTTATAGTATTTAAACATTTTGCAAAGGTGTGGATCTCCACTATAATTTCCTATGCAATATTTGGTTCACTCCAAACATTTTAGTTTTAAAATTTGAAAAAATTTATTGTTTGCTTGATTTTGAATGTGAATTCGAATCGGTTTCGAACTAATGCGAGACTAGCAACAGTAATCGAGGTGACGTGGCATCATTGGCGGAGGGTTACTGTAGCTTAATTATCCGGGCGTCACAATATTGCAAGATGGCACACGTACCATCATCACCAACTCGGTTTTTTGTAAGAGGAGAAATATAAGTATGGAGATACAAACGTATTATCGATACTTGCTTCCATAAACTAGCATCTACATTCTATTCAAAGCCTCGGCATGTGAGGCCTTAGCACAATGACTTCTCGACTGTGTAAAACAAAGATTTTCCCGTCACCGACAAGGAGGGGGTGACGGCGGCGCGCTTTTTGGCTTGCTCTAGTCCTAGTAGTCATACTAGGTGGTCTAAGCATGTGTAGATTTATTCTTTTTCACGTGTCGTGTTCTCCGTACTGCCACGACTGTTGATGAATAGACGGTAAGTTATTCACGGGGAAACCCTTGTTGAGCGTGTTTGCGAGAGAGAGAGAGAGAGAGAGAGAGAGAGAGAGAGAGAGAGAGTGTGCGTGTGTGATATGTTAGAGACTGAGGCAATAATAACAGATTCTTTGTGTCTATGTGTGTGGAGGATAGAGAGAGACATGTACATGGGTCTTTGTGTTGTGTAACGTGGAGACACATATACATAATTAGAGAGTGAGTCTGTGAGATACACATGCGGACATGAGGAGAGATGAGGATCCAGATAAATGGGTGTTTGTGCGTGTCTGTGTGTGTTTGTGCACGCGTTTGTGTGTGAGAGGGAGAGAGTGTATGTGGAGTAGAGAGACCACTGATGATGTAAACCTAGTATAAGGGAAGGGGGAATGGTGTGCCATGTGTAGTAGCGAGATAGCACGGGTGCGGGCGCGGGGAGCAGACTATTTGGAAGAGACATCGAGTGTGTGTGTGGGAGAGGGGTGTGAGAGCGAGATAAAGAGAGAGCTAGCGACGGAGAGAGAGAGAGAGAGGAAGAGAGGGGGCGAGAGGGGTCGTTTGTGTCCATAAATGGCATATAGATAGGGAGACAATGTTGATGTTGTCCGAAATTGGCCTATGAACGGAGACACAAGGGAAGCGAGTCATCGTGTGTGTGATAGGGACTTCATGAGAGATCTAGAATAGATGGTGTAGAGAAGAATGTGCGAAATCGAGAACGGTTATACATTAGGGAGCTATGCAAAGATTCACGACATATATGTATATAGGGAAGGAGCTGGGGCAGGTCCGCATGTGGGCGAGATAGAAAGAGGATAGTGGTGCACAAGGAGACAAAGTGTGCTTGTTTGCAGTGGGGGTGGTGTGTGAGGTGAGTGTGCGAGAACCACATAACTAGGGAGATAGACGTTTGGGGCGACGTTTTGTGTGTAAGGGAAATATACACTCTACATAGTGCGTGTGCTTGGGTAAGAGAGATAGCGGGAGACCTAGAGAGTGAGGGAAGAGATGTGTGCATGCCCGAGAGACAAAGTGATAGAGACCTATGTTGGGGTCCTGGCTTTACAAGAGAGAGGGGTGTTAATGTGCTCGTGTGTTGGTGTTTGGGGGAGAGAACGACTTTTCTATGTGTGTGTGTGTGGTGGGGGGGGGGTTGACTTCAGATAAAGACTGAGGTGTCTATATTTGAGGGACTTTACCGTAATTGAGATATTGTGCACTCATGGTTGATCAATTTGTTTCACAGTTTGTACTATGAGATCGTGATACTTTTGAACATGCGTGATATACCTTGATGTACCAGAATTACAAACCTGATATTGGAATTTTGGAATTCGACTCCATCATTAGCTTTTGTAATTCATTTAAATGGAGGTACATTTTTTAAGCCGGGATTTCGTGATTTAAAATTCATCTATCAAACCTAGAGATATACACATACGAACATGTTCAAACTTTATAATCATCCACTTTATTCATACACATACACATTTTTGCTTTTGTCATCATATTTAGGATAAACACATTTGGAATTTCATTTGAATTGGACCGTATGATGGTATTTGCTTGTAGTAGCTCAATGATCCCTATTTGAATTGAATGGACAAACTAAGTTTCGAGTTGGAGACATTGATTTTGAAAACTTGCACATTTTTTGCGTGCAAAACAAACAAATTATCGGCCATGATATCATAGTCGGCCGTACGAGAGCAGAATACTTATAATTTTAGGCGCCAAAAGCTTTCAAACTTCCCGCTCACATCGAAATATCACGCGCCCGAAAGTTCAGCCCTGCGAAATTCCTGTTTTACCCCTGCCACGTGAACGGAAAAGGGCTGCTTTGGTAACTCCATTGTTTCCCCTCTTTTCCCCCAACATTCTTCCCCAGAGCCCCTCCCCTTCCCCTCCCCGACCCCACCAACCGCGGCAAGCCGCCGAATCTAGTCCTACGCCGCAGCGGTGGACCTCGCACCCCGCCGGATCTACCTTCCGCACCTTGGAAACCCCAACTGCCAACTCACCACTTCACCGGAGCCGCTTCAGCGACTGGCTTGTCCACCGCTCCAGATCTCCTTGACCGCCATCATGGTCCACCGCACCAGATCTGCTTAACCGGCGCCCTCGTCCACCAAAGCGTAGGCCCTTCACTGACTCCCTCATCCGCCCCTTCGCTGGCCCTTCATACAAGCCCTCGTTCGCCGCAACAGGTCTGCCTCACCGAAAGCACTTTACAACACGCCCGCCGAAGCCTTCGTCCACTGCACCGGACCCTCTCCACGGACGCCATATTCAACTCCACCGGCCCTGTTTTACCGACGCCGCAGCCTCATCAGGTTATTTCGATTTGTACTCCTTCGGTTTTTCTCTTTATCGTGCAACTGTTCACTTACCACAGATGAGCTTTCTTGTATGTCGACAGGCGCCGCAACCGTAGCATCGGAGCCGCTTCAGCGACGGCAATAGCCGGCCCAAACTCAACCGCAACACGAACACCATCGACGATCCTTAGCTATCAAGTATGACAATGATACCCATACGCCGCCGAGAATCAGGTACTATTATCCAACGGCCGGCGCCTACGTTCACTTTCCTAGCAAAAGCACCGCCCCTTTGAATTTCTTCAGGGCATCATTCAGTTTTTCATGAGACGCGTTATTCTGCTTGCACCTGTAGGGCCATACTTCTGGCAGTGAACATGTTACATGTGCTAAATTACATACCAGTGCACATATAGTTAATATGCTTTAGTTTTGTTCTGATGCCACCGTTGGTTCCATCAGACTGCTTAATGTTCTCTATGCTTAATTACACATCATCAAACTAGCATGTGGTTCCGCTGCTTTTTGTACATTTTACCCTACATTTTCAGATGCTAGCTATTACATCACTGCTCTGAGCCTCTGTTCATTACTTGTTTGTGTGTTCTTAATCTTCCCAAGTTTCATGACTAATTTGATGCTTCTATTAATTATGGAGCTACCAACCACATCAAGCAAAATATTTGTTCTTTTGGGGTTGGCACCTCGAACAAGCAGAAAAATAGAGGGAAGCACATATATTGTCATGTATTCACACACCCTTCTTTCATTAGTTTAGATGAACCATTGATGATCAATCGGACCAGTGCATGCGATTAAAATTAATTTTACCTAAATAGATGGTGCAGAATAAACTACAACAACTAGATTTGCAACCACGGGATGCTGACGATATCTTCAAAGAACATTGCAACAGCAGGTAGGCTTCACAGCAACATATGGTAAGCCAGTGTGTTTTAGTACATGTGAAATATAATGCGAGTGGGCTGCTTTCTTGGCTTGTGCCCTCAACGTGTAATCCTACCGAATTACAAATAGTTCAGTTGTCTGCTTTGTTGTATTGCTTGATTCGAATGCTTATTTGTTGTTACGCTATACCTGAGTTGGCCAATATGTCAGAAGTGCCTGCTGTACTATCGTAAAGAAATGCATGCCTATTTCATTTGAGTCCTTAACTTTTCCTCTCAACTTCATCACAAGACTGTCTTCGCAGTTTATATGAGGCCACACTGTTAAGTGCTTTCTCAGATTATTTCAACCGCTTAGATGCCTTGGCAACTTAAATATAGTGGTTGTACACTCCCTTTCAACTAGAGATGTCAACTGGGTCCCGTTTAATCCCGATTAAAGTCCACTAGTGGTATGATAGTTCAAAAGAGTTTTTGTTTTTTGAGGAAAATGAACTAGGGAGGTAGCAAAAACTAACTAGATGGGACTGGCGGATGTCGATTATTTGCCACTTACATCCCTAGTTTCATCTTACCATTTTAATTTCTTTTCGGCTGATGCTGCTTCGAACCATTTATATATAGTTTGCCATGCTCGGCAATAATTCGTCCGTTGTTTACCATGTAAGCTTACTACTTGGATCATATGATAAGTATCTCTTACTGATGTCCAGCGGAAACCTTTCAGGATGCCGTTCACACTAGGACACAATGCACAACCCCAGAATCTATTTGTGGAAGCAGTGCGCCATCCATGTTACCAGATGGTAGCAGTTCAGAGGCAACACCGCCGGAGAGCAGTCTGAGCACAGATATTATAGTGCTTGAGGCTCTACTAGAGGTAGAAAGAGATGGTGTGGCTTCCATGAATGAGGTAATCTTTATCTTGAGGCTAGAAATTACGGAATTAGCGGCACGCATTATGCAAGCAACCCAAGAATTGGAGGAAGTAAGAATGTTGCATTTGAAGACGGAGGAGGTCCTGCTATTTCTGCTATCTGAAGCCCAAGGTAATCCCGGTTCTTCTTTAGATACCAGTTGAAATTGTCATTATATTATTGTACTTGCATGTTGTGTCATGTCTCTGAATGGATTATGTTGCAAGACCCCCTATGTTGTCCATCTGTTGTAATGATCCGAATTTTTTAGGCGAGGTAATCCTGAGTACTTGTATGATTGACATAAGGTGAACTATTTTTCGTGTGAGTATATTGTATTGGATGAAATAACTATTTGACTCAGAGTGTATCCAACCTACTGAATTCGAAGACCACGGAATTTCTAAATCATAATCATATATAAAGGTGGAATAAATCTTTGTTGTGGTTTTGAAGAAATAAGTAACAAAATGTATAATTATCTGTGGATATTCGTAATCGAATACAAATTGGATTTGAATTTAGTTTGCCAGGTCCCAGGGCAAACGTGAATGCTAATTCTCCCAAGTTTTGAACGAAGCGGCTAAACACCCACTATAATTTGTGAGCCGCCCAAAGCAACTGTTTGTGAGATGGAAATTACTGTCTACCCCTGACACTTGACATCCTTATCGACCGGATTTACACTGCTGTCGATAGGGGTAGACTAGTAACTTCAATCAGACGTGACACGACGACCTCTGATCCCATTCAGACACGGTGGGCGGCAAAACACATTTGATTCAAGCTCATCCGAAAGACATGTGTCTCTTCCTCCATTTCCCCATTCATACACGGTGGGCGGCAAAACAAACTCTCCTCGTTCGAAATTGATGTAGGCTAATATTTTAAATAGGAGCAGATTTGTAACTTCCATCAGACGTGACACAACTACCCTACCTGTCAGCCCTGTTCATACACCGTGGGCGCCAACCGTGGGCGGCAAAACACCCTCTCCTCGCCCGAAATAGTTACCGGCAAATATTTGGGAGATGCGAGATTACTGTCCTATCCCCAACCGACGCGATGTCCAAAATTTTAAACGGGGGATAAGTTCGTAACTTTCCCCCATTTCAGAGAAGTGCGTCCCAAAGTTTGAGATCCCCCTCCCTTCCATTTTCCCATTCATACACCATCGGCGGCACGACAACCTCCGCACTGCGGCCAGCCTCCTCCGTCCGCCACCCCATCCTCCACCTTGCCGGAGCCGCTACCGCTACCCCGTCGTCCACTGCAAGAGATGGACGTCTCTCATCCACGGCGCTGGACCAGGATCCTTTTATCGCCTCCTCTCGCTTCATCGGCGCCGTCGTCCACCTTGTCGTTGCCGCTCCTACGACCGCCTCGTCCACGGCAACTGGATATATCTCCCGACCCGGCTGTCTGTCGTCTAAAGTCTTCTTCCCCGCCGCCGACATCCATCGCACCCACATCACCCTCAACGTATCAATATAGGCCTACACGGTGTCGCAAGAGAGGTGGTACTCTTCCATATGTGCTTAAGTTATTGATCTCACCCAGAAAATAGATTGTAATTTGTTTACTGTACTTTTCTTGTCCGTACCAAATCGTAGTGGCTAGTTGAAAGCAAACTTTTGTTGCGAAGTAGCTTTGTCCGGTTTGCACCTTCAGATCCGCCATGGCACGGGCACTATACTCGTAAAGCTTATGGTTTCCCCCCTTTATATTCACTACCATCATCGTAGGTACTTCGTGTCGTGCTAGCACTGCTCCTCAAGACCTCAACCCAAAGCTTACGTGTTGAAATAAGAATCTGATATGATGCTCATATCACTAAAACATAGAATGTTTAATTGGTCACCTCATGTTCCTATATTCGTTTAGAAAAGCATGTGCGCCACCCACTGGTCCAGCTAGTTCCACTTTCCTGATTTTTCTCTTGATGCTTAGGGTTTTCCCCTTTTATCTACTCTACTATGATCTGCGTAGGTGCTTTCTGTCGTACTAGCATTACTCCACCCTTCAAGCTAAACAACACAACACTCAGAATTCGAAAGCTTAGTTGTTCAAATATGATTGTGATATGATACTGATATTAGTTAACCGACACATTTAATTGGTTAGCTAAAGGTCCCACTTGAGTTTCCAAATGCATGTCGCGACATATAGAGAGACAACATAATTGCATTTCTTTGTCACTTGTTGACCGTACTTTCTTGTCCATACCAAATCTTAGTTGTTATTTCAAAGCAAACATCGGTTGCTAACTACCCTTTGCGCGGTTTGCAGCTTCAGATCTGCCATCCCACTGCCACGGTCAACACTGTACTAATCATGCTTATTTTTCCCCATTTTATGATGAGCACAATCAGCCTACGTGGTTCGTGTCGTAATAGCACTGCTCCACCCATCGAGCTAAACAAGCTTAGTTGTACAAATTCATATATGATATTATTGTCGATATTAGTAAAACTGAGAGATGTTTAATTGGTTAGCTAAATGTTCCTACTTTAGTTTCGAAATGCATGTGAGCCACATATGGAGAGACCTGAAAGAATAGTATTTCTCTGTGTGCTCTGGTTCATCATGGGCGGACAACCGACATTGTATTGAAAGACTTGTAATATCTTCAATTTGCTTGCTCTTCTGCTCTTCTTTAAGATGATACTCTTCTCTTGCGGTCGACTGGTCAGGTCGAGTTGTTCTCCCTTAGTATATTTTGAATCTGTCAGGTCAGGTCGACTTGTTCTTCTTTACTATATGTTGAAGCTATCATCTGCGAAGTGTCATCACTTCTGGAGCTCTCATATTTTGAGTAGTAGGCCACATTAGATTAGTGCACACAACAAATTACAGTATGCCTGGCATCTTTTAAAAGAATTGGAGAGATAGCACAAAGGGGTTTACAGGGAGGCAATATTGGATTAGAATCACTTCTGCATTACAAAGAAAATCTCACTTGTTTTATGTTTTCATGCATGTCAGATATTGAACATTATCAAAATGAATATGAGAATGGGCAGACAAGAGGAATATTGCGGAACGATCCACTGGCTAACAAACTTGGCATGGTGGAGGATGGCCTATCTTATTCATCCATCAAGGTGCTTGCTCTAACTTTGCAAAGTTGTATTGGTCGCACATATTTTGCATCTAACCTCTTGCATTTCTTCTACTTTGTTACACCACCTGCTTAGTTTAAGCATCATATATGAGTATATGCCATACCTATCCATTTTCTGTACCTATTCCATGTGTGGTCACACTATGTTTTTCCAGTCAAATGTTGTTCTTTCATAATAAATGTCCAAAAGGAAGAGGGTGAGTGCAGATCCTCAAGGAGTACAAACTAGGTATTTGGAAAAGGTAGTGATACCTGTTAAATCAGATAGATCAGCAGCCACAGAAAACACAGGCCCAACTGTACCACACTTTACCCCTACTCTAGTGGCCAAACCCCTATTAGAACTGTTGGGAGCCCAGCGTTAGGTACTGTCTATGATATCAATTCAAAATTTGAACTCCTAAATTTCTGCTTGTGCCTTACCTTCTCTCTTGTATGAAAACTAATTTCAGATGAATCTCCTTGCTCAAAGGATCATACGATCTCAAAACAATAATGGGCTCTGCATTGATCTTGTCAGTACCTCTCTCCCTTTTGCCTTGTAACGCTGTACTTAATTAATTGCTATTTGATTATGTATCATTAGTCTGCACCTGATCTTCATTATCCTCTGTTTCTTCCAATATTATTTGATCTATATTTACTCTTTGCAAAATGTAGAATAATGGCAACGCTTATAAAGAATTTTCTTTGGGGAATTTATTGAATTATCCTTCCATCAACATGGAGAAGGGCTTTATCTAGCCCGTGTTAACATGTAATGTAAGTTCATCCTTCTCAAGCCTTCAAACTTTGTTCTAGTATAGATTTGGATAGGCATCATTTCCTCCACTGCTGTTTGCTTTGCTGTTTACATCTGATTGCATGTTTGCAACAACTACCAGTTTCAAATTGTAGTTGTAAAAACATGTTCCTTATGAAGAACAGATCCATTTATTTGCTTATATAATTGTGAAACATGTTACGTGTCTCCTTGTTTCTCTTTCAGACTCGTATCTCTTACGCCAGGCAGAACTTTAAGGAAGATAGTGAGCCAAACCATCTTGAGGACAGCGAGATGACCCCAAGGTCATGTAATGATGAAGACAGTGAGTTGAAGCTACTCACCAGCAGGTGTGAGAGAACCTCTGTGCAGTCCCTGCCTCAATCAGTTCGATTTCTTCAGTCTCAACTTAAAACGGAAAGGCTTGCTTCAGCTCAGCTCCGACTTGAAGTCAAAGATGCAATGAAGATGTCAGAGGACTGCCGTGCGCACCATCATGCCTTAAATCTAGTGTTGATGCATCTATCGTTGACACAACTGAGGTCTACTCAGCTTCTTCAGCTGTTTGGGGGGCCCGACCTGGCCAGGCCTAGTGCCTTCTGAAGTGCTCTCAGTTTTGTATATTCTTTTGTCGGCGCGTTTATTTGCACTGGTGGCGAACTTTGATGCCCAGTGGATGTAATATGTGTGATAGCCGTGATAGCCTAGCGTAAGTTGCTTGCTTATTTATTTCCTTGTTGTCTTGTTTATTTGTTTACTTGTAGTCATTGCATTTCTTTTTCCGCGGTTTGCTAGTGGCTGCAATAACCTATTTTTTAAAACCAGGCCACAATAACCATGGGCTAATATTTACTATAGTGACACTGGGCCTCCTACGGGCCGTAGAAACAGTGGGCCTTCTACGGGCCGTAGAAATAATGGGCCTTCTACGAGCCGTAGAAACAATGAGCCTTCTACAGGCCGTATCATCAATGGACCTTATACGGGTAGTATGGTCGATTGGCCAAACATGGGCCAATAACAGGTCGCATTATGGCCGTAAACGGGCTAGAGTTGGAATCGTCCGTTCATGGGCCGACCATAAACGGGCCATCGTTAATAGGACGTATTTGATGACGCTATGAAAACGGCCCAACGCATTAACGGGCCAACTGTAACCACGGGCTGAATTTGGCCCACAAGCAGAAAATGACAGTAACGGGCCGTAAGTAAACAAATGCTGGAAATGAGCCCAAGAAAAAATGGGCTCTGAGAAGGCCGAAAGATAACATCGTCTGGAAACGTCCCAACGGAATAACGGGCCGTTAATGGGTATAAAGTGATACACTGTTCATTACGGGACAGTTTCACCACGGGCTGTTAATGGGTGTAAAGTGATACACTGTTCATTACGGGCCAGTTTCACCACAGGCCGTTAATAGGCCAAGAGTTACATAGGGCCTCATATGGGCCGAAAGACGTCATGGGACATACATGGGCCAGAAGTGAAAACGGGCTGGAATCATATTAGGTGGCCGAGATGACGCTACTGGGCCTAATTCAGATAGGGCGTAACAGGCCTAGGGTTAGCGGGCTGTAAATGGGCTATATGCGAACAGGTCGTTAACAGGCTTTCCATGGGCCGACCCGCCAGCTTTTGACCAAGTCAAATGGGCCGGCCTTTTCACAGGAATGGGCCACTGTTGGGTCATGCCACGTGTCGACGTATCATAGGCGCCTTCTGTCAAGTGAGTGGATGACATCTGTCCCAATGATGAGCCGACGCGTGTTTCCTCTAGCCAATGATGATTTTACACGTGGAAAATCCCCATTGGTTGGGGTTGTTAACGGGTTATCGGATCCAAAACCCGACCCGATAGCTTAACGGCGTTCCGTTACGGTGGATGCCACGTGTCGGTCACCCTTGATGAAAGCACTTATGTGGCGCGCGATTTATCGTCATGGAAGCGGACACTTCCGTGATGATAATTTTGGTAATGTCATGGAACACTTCTACGACAGCATAGGTATGACTATATTGATTCTGTCATAAATTTGTCATGGATGTACATGTATTACAAAAATTGCGACCTACTGTGACAAACACGTATCATCACGGAAGTGTATTTTTTTGTAGTGATCGTTAAGAGGCTCGGTGCCCGAGGAACCAACTCCGGTGACTTAATGACGCACCAGGACGCTTGGCTTCACCGGAATGCGCTACTTAAAGCGGCAATGCCCAGCTAACCTCCACACCGTAGCGCATCGTCCTCCTACCTGGCACAAGATCCGCCATGACCGCAAGCGCGAACGCTCTGCGGGAGAGCTTGTCTTCGGGGATGAAGCTCGAGGTCGCCTCCCTCGCTCAAGTCGCCGCACAAGTGGTAACTGGCGGCCAACAATGGGAACACTGTCAGCCACGCGTCCTACTTGCCGCCGTCCAACGTCTGACACCGCCGAGGTCGGGGACTCCTTTGAGGATGAGTAGGGCATATGAGGCGGTAGGGCATGGTGTGCCAACTAGCTGGTCCGTCTCCCGTGTTCTACTTTTCCTTGCCGGAGACTGCACCTTCACTTCACGGGTCTTGAAACCCGCCCCCGTACATGGAGATCGCACATGGAGGACGTCGGTCGCCGCCGTAGAATAGGTTTAGGGTCGGGTTTCTTTTATTTTTCTGTCTTATAAAAGTTCGAAATGTAATAAAATCGGCCGTGTTTGCATTAATCTCGATCTGAGTATATTGTAGGAGTACTAGCAAGATGCCCGTGTGTTGCACGAAAGATCAAGATCTTGTGGGAGAAAAGGATGAACGAGGGAAGGCCTTATCTGCAAATGCACATTCACGCATTTCACATCTTTCTACATCTACGGGAACCTGCGAAAGGGTTAACGTAAATTGCCTCTCTCTCTCCTCCCCTGATTTTCATGGTGGTGGGCCCCTCCCTCCCCCCAATCTACAATCAACAGCTGACATGTTTCACATTACGTTAATTACGTAACTAGGATTACATAGTTGTAGCATTACTCGTCCTAAAAAAACCAAACTAAGCCAACCTCCTAGCATATCACGCGGGAAAAGACCCGGCCGCGCCGTTTTAGTCGGGATTACCGGATTACTAGTAGTAGTATCAATGGATCGCGCGAAGCAGCAAGTTTTTTTTAGGGGGTGAAGCACCTAGTTTAAAAGGAAAAAAGGTGGTACACTCACAGCACCCCTGTCGCGGTCGCATTGCACCCCACACATGTTCGGTCCTGTACACGGCTCATGCAAACGGAACGCGCTTCGGCTTGCCTCTTCACTGACACGTGGGATTGCACTTGGAGAAACCCACCATGCGCCAAACTCCCCCCGCCCACCGCGCGAAAATCCTCGTCCCCACCCAAAAATTCCCCCCAAATCCTAGATTCAACCGCCCTTCGGCCAACAAGCCAATAATATTCCCCAAACCCCGCTCCCCCTTCCCCCTCCACTTCATTCGCTCCGCCAAAGCCGCCCTCCCCACCGCGGCGATACGTCGGCGCCACGGTTCGTCGAGGGGACGCACAGCGATCCTCTCACTCCCACAGTATGCTCTCGTAGACTGTTGTCCTCTAGCCACACCACCACCGTTGGTGGCGTTCTTGTGGAGGCGCACGGCGGTCAGCGCCGCCACCGCTAGCGATGTTCCTGTGGAGATGCACATCGGTCAGCTTCTCCCACGGTACGCGCATTCTAGACTGAGGCCCCGTGAATGTCGGTGTAGCGCTGAATGTTAGCTGATAGACGTTGTTAATATCACTGTTTGCCTAAGTAGTTTACAGTCAATATGCCCAGCTTAAGAAGCTTCCATTCCCTGTTCTGCACTCAATCTGCTTAGCTGAGATGGCATGCCAAGGCCGATTAGTTGCTAAAATATCCTATCATATATTTATTGTGACGTAGATTGCCATGGTCTAGTAGCCAATCTGTTAGGTGAAATAGCTCTACACCGTTTTATACTCGATATTTGTTGCTGCGATGGCCTTCGATAGTTCGATGGCTGTGTGCTTGGCCTCATTGACTACTGAAATAGCCTGCCATAATTTAGCACTCAAATTTGTTTGCTGAATTAGCTTTACATATATTTCATTACTTAGATATGCTCGTCCAAATATCTTGCCATAGCTTTAGACATCGACCTAGGTATTTTCTACTGGACTTCATAAGAAAGCATATATGTTTTTCCTGTAATATCTAGTAGAAGAACTAATTTGTATGTCTAACATATGGACATGACTTGGATAACTTCTGCTCGAAGATTCTCCACTGCATATGTCGAGGGGTTGAAAACTTCATGAACTTTATCAGAGTTGAGTACGGTGGTCTGAAATCAGATGTGGTCTGCCAGTGTAGCAGTTGTATGAATTCAGTTACAAGACCCCCCAGTCAACTGTGCAAAATCATCTACACTTGTATGGGATGTCGGTCACATACTAGGTGGGTTCATCATAGTGAAGCTGTGAACTTCAATGTTATTGACTATGTGGAAGCAGCAGATCACCATCTTGATCTGCCTAATGCTCAGGTGGAAGAGGAGGAGGAGGAGGTGGTGCGGAGCCAGTGAGTTTGGCCAACATTGAAACAATGCTACAAAATGCTCGTGCATTCCGTGAACTTTCACCTGCAGAAGAAAAACGGTGGGCCCGCATGTTGGAACAATACAACATGGCTGTCACCCCAGGAAATAAGCTGTCAGTATTCTCAGCTATGGTCACCTTTCTTCAGGTGAAGACATCTGAGCGGATGACCAACAAATCATTCGATGCGATGTCGGCTGCTTTTTGCAAAGCTTTCCCAGATGCGTCTGAGCTGCCACACACCTACAGTAAAATGAAGAATTTCCTTCGTGTAGTTGGAATTGGATATTGATATGATCCATGTTTGTAAGAATAATTGTGTTCAGTTCCGAAGGATTATGCCAACTTAAGTGAATGCCCGAAATGCAAATCATCAAGATGGAAAGATGGCGATGCTGTAAAGAGGATTCCTCATAATGTTCTGAGACATTTTTCCAATTACACCAAGATTGCAGAGGTTGTTTCATGATGCTGAAACAATGGAGGATGTACTGTGGCATTCTAGGAACCAGGAGTACAGAGATCAGAATGTAATGAGCCACCCATCACAATGGTAGTGAGTGGAAAAGCTTCAATCAGAAACACGAAAAGTTTTCTGCTAACCCGAGAAACATTAGAGTTGTCTTAGCTTCAGATGGATTTAACCCATTTAGCCACCAGAGCGCCACATATAGCATGTGGCCAGTGCTTGTTATCCCTTACAACATGCCTCCAAATGTCTGCACCAAAGAATCAAACTACATGATGGCCTTGATCATCCCAGGTCAAAAAAGCCCTGGAAAGGATTTTGATTCTTTCATGGAGCCTCTTGTGTAGGAACTTCAACAGCTATGGAGGGGTGTTCTCACTCGAGACCTATATAGCAGCCCACTAGCTGATTTCTTTCTGCGTGCTGTTATAATTTGGTGCATCCATGATTATCCGGCTTTGGGCACTATGTCAGGGCGAACGACACATGGTTATAATGCATGTGTTCACTGTGACAGGAATCCGCTGTCATATGCAATACTTAGCAAGATCTATTACGTTGGACACCGCCGTTTCCTTGCCAAGGACAAGCCGCATCCTAGAAAATACCGAAGACATGTGTTCAATGCAAAGCATGAAAACCGTGATGCGCCAAAGAGGCTCACCGTTGATGAGTTGCAAGTGGAATTAGAGAAGGTCAGGCATATTACACCAGGAAACCATCTTGGTAATGGTAGCGGGAAAAGGAAGCGTGGCAGGGCAGAAGAGAGATTATTGTTTACCCGCAGGTCCACTTTGTGGGACTTGGAGTATTGGAAAGATTTGGATCTGCAGCATAATCTTGATGTGATGCACATCGAGAAAAATATATGTGACAGCATTATCGGCACACTTCTTAATATTGAAGGCAAGACGAAAGATACCTTAAAATCTAGGATTGATTTGACACACATGGGTATCAGACAGGATTTGCAGGTGCAAGATGAAGGTAAACCACGGGATATGGCACCAGTTGTGTATGTCTTGGACAAGGTAAAAAGAAAAGAATTCCGCGAGGTCCTGTCACGTGTGAGATTCCCACATGGATTTGCTTCCAACCCTGAAAGGAGAGTCGGTGCAGATGGAAACAAGGTACAAGGGTTGAAAACTCATGACTGCCACGTCCTACTTCAAAGGGTTTTACCTGTTATCCTTAGAGGATTGGACCGCCCTGACTTATACAGAGCAGTTGCAGAGTTGGGACAATTCTTCAGGGAACTCTGCAGTAGAAATATCAGGATAGATGTTTTGGAGCGTCTTAGAGACAAGATACCAACTATCCTATGCGACCTTGAGAAGATATATCCTCCAGCCTTCTTTGATGTGATGGTGCATTTGGTTGTTCATCTACCTGATGAGGCACTACTTAGAGGTCCAGTAAAGTATGGTTGGATGTACCCTATTGAAAGGCGTCTAGGCACTTTCAAGGGCTATGTTAGGAACAGAGCTAGACCCGAGGGTTCCATTGCAGAGGCCTACATTGCTACAGAAGCATTGACATTCTGCTCGAAATACATTGAAATAGCTGAAGCTTAGCAAAGAGGTGGATGAAGACAATCCCAGGCTCAATGTTTTCGATTATTCTGTTAGAGTTACAGGGAAGAGTCGACAAGAGGAAAAACCTAAAGATTTGGACAAAACGGTTTGGTATGTGTTAAATAACTGTCCTGAGATACTACCTTATATCAAGTAAGTGTTAAGTACTGCAGCTTATACATCGTAATCTACTAAACTTGCAGCCCATTCTTATATATTTAGATGTTTGACGCGATCACTATGTTGTGCAACATCTACAAAAAGGAGTTACTGCCGCAAAATCCAAGAAACATTGACAAACTGGTTATGGCAGGATTTGCGAAATGGTTCAAGAGCCATGTAAGCTTTTGAATTGCACTATCAGTTTTCTTAATACATTGAGTACATAAGATGATCAGCTTGTCTATTTTCTACCCATAGGTTAAGAAGATGCGGGAGGATGGACAGGCAGTTGATGATGCCCTTTACTCACTAGCAATGGTTCCTGATACTCGAGCAAGACATTATGAATCTTGCGTTGTTGGAGATGTGCGCTACAACACCCTTACACGAGATGAAGGCAGAAAGACACAAAACAGTGCCATCATGAGCACGGATACATATGACAAAGAGACAACAGAAATGTATGCTACCATAACAGACATTGTTCAGTTGCAGTATATCTCCAGTTTCGAGGATCATCGGTGTGTGGTTCTGTTGTGTTGTCGTTGGTATAACCTGTTTTCCAGGATCGCAAAACCCAGAGCTGATGATTATTTCAAATCCATCAATGTCAAGGCGGCGTACCAGACCAACGAGCCTATTATTTTGGCAAATCAAGCAACACAGATATTTTTCTTGGAAGACACAATTGCACGTAGTGATGACTGGAGAGTATTGCAAAGGTTTGATCAGAGGAATTCGTTTAATGAAGTTGCACAACAAGATGATGCTTACATTACTTCTGATGTACAAGATTACACAGATATTCCTAATATCTTTGAGAACCATCACGTCAATGATGCCGGCGAAAAGATTGCCTGTCGTGCTGTGGACGTACAAGAGTTGATCAAGAAGAAGCAACTGTTCGAGGACGTTGAGGATGAACAAGAAGATGACACCATGGGGAATTATGATTTAGACTACTACACATGGCGAAGATGTTGACGCTGCTACTGCGGATGATGATTGCATTGCTTTTGTCGTATTTGCCTGTCAGAAGACGTTTTTTTATCTACTATGTCAAATTGTGTTTGCTATGACAACTCAAACCTGATGAACATGGTGTTTAGTATTTTATTGTGAGAACATCACTTGTTATGTATGCTGATTTGTGTTTGGTGATTGTATGACGACTAAAACATGATGACATTGTTGTTTAGTTGTACTCATATTTGGCTGTGAAACTTGAATTTGATGACATAGTTTGCTGTTGGACTGCAATTTGCTCGACGTCTTCGAATGAGAACAAAGCTGACCCGACAGGGCCTCTGCTAATTTATTTATTTATTACCAAAAGGGCCTCTGCTATTTATTTATTTATGAGCAAAAGGGAATTCTATTAATAGAAATCATTAGATGTTCACAACACTACGCCTAGCCTGCTACACAGGTTTCATTCGTTACTAGTTTCAGCAAAGTGCTCATGTCATAGCCACTAAATACATCACGAGTGCTACATACACTGCAAATAAAGAGACAATCATCCTACAGAGCACATCAATTTTTCCCATTATCTTCACAAGCTCTTTCATCTCCTCATTGCTGTCAAGGCCGTTCGGTAGCTATTGCTTGGCCATGATCAGAGGAACTGCATCTTTAACCTTCTGCTCTGCATCTTCCTCTTGTGCCGTTCCTTCAGTTACTTGTCCAACACCCCAACCTGCTGGTATTGGGATTCCTCGTCTAACCAAATAATCAACGTAGTTGCACTCCCCCACATCACCAACTTCCCAGAAATACAAATCACACGAATCTCCTCTTTTCTGCACGAATCAAATTGGAAGATCATCAACCAAACTATTAAAAAATCAGCAACTGAAAGCAGCAGAAGAACACTTAAACATATTATTACCCCATGATTCGGGCATTTGTAGAACACTCGGCCAGGGTTGAAGATTGTGGTTGAGACGCGACGGATGACTCTGCATAATTTGCAGCAGTGGCACCACACCAATGGCAGTGGGATGCGAAGAGCAACCGGCTGCGGTGCGCGTGCCGGCGGGGGTGTGATGACCCACACGCGATGGTGCGGGTGGCGACTTGGCGCATATTTGGTTGTTGCCTACTGAAGAGTAGGTGGACGAGCAGCCAGCGGACATGGGTGCTGCGGCCAGAGCTTCTGATGCTAGGCAGAGTAAGTAGACAAGAGGAGAAGCAAACGTTGGATATGTCAGTTTCATTAGTTGAAGAGTAGCATAGCACCATATATAGTCATAGTCTAGGTTTGGATTCGAACCAGCTACAGGAGCACGTCTCTCTTTTTTCTAAAACTCAGCAATGTCTTTTTACTGGTACACTAGCTTGTTCTATACGCCTTCTCAAGTCTTTGATTCCTCCACCTGACATCTGGGACCCAACATAAGGGCCTCTGTATTTCGCGAAAAAAACGTGCCCCCCGCTGACAGGTCGGACCCACTACCTATCTTCGCACGCAAGGAAGTGCCTCGCTATTACGCACAAAAAATGAATACTCCCCCTGCCGGCTGGAACCCAGCATAGTGAGAGGCTGACTTGTGGGCCTACGAAGTTGACAAGGACGGAGCGCTTTGTCAACTTAGTCAATGTGAACGATTCTAGCTCCAGTTATCGTACAATGTTCATCCAACGGCCGTAGTGCTTCTTCAACCTCTGGTCTTCTTGCTCCAGCCGCCCAAACCAGCACCGGTCGTGCCCCCTACTCCTGCCTCCTGTGGCCAGTTGTGATGCCGCAGAGGCCTCACTGCCCCCTACTACTCCCACTGCTGGCCAGGGCATCCCTCTACTCACCCACAACCCCTGTTATTCTGCGATGACGGAAGGCTCACAACTTAGCCGAACCAGTGAACCCTCGTACTCCTCTCCGCGTGGGCATCCACTACCGCGTCTTCCCCGGCTCCGCATCGTCCCCTTCCTAGGCCTCGCCATCGTCCATCGCCTTGGTGCTCTCGGAGCGGCGTGGTCAATGTGGTCAACGACCGACTTCCATCGGAAGAGTATTGTACGTGGAGAGGCTGACAGCTGGGTCCACTTCCGCAGCTGCGTCCGTGGCCACAGCCCAGTTTTTTGTGCTTCGCCAAGTAAGTCGCTTTGTCAGGCATGTTGGGCTGCAAATCTTTCAAGACGAGGAGAGCTTCATTCGGCTGGCCGAGAAAATGGCCTATCAGTAATGAGAAATGGGTTGTACATTTTCAAAACACATCAAACCGGCAATTAGTTTCAAATTTCTTTTTTTTCATTTCAAGATTTTAAATTGCATTGATTTTTATGCATGGACACTTTGTTGGATTTTATATTGATATACATTTATTTTTAAAATCAGTTTGAATGTGACTCAAAATTTCAGGATTAAAAACAGTTCGGATCGCACCAAAATATGCAAAATTTCGTATAATTTTTTAACCGTGGCCACAATATTGGCTGTAATGCTAACAAAAAGAATATGGGCTCCAAAAAAACCCTTAAGAATTAGAAAATGGGTTGTAAATTATTAGAAATAATGGCAGATAGGTTGTATGCTGTTTTCCACAGATTTGAGGCTTTCCTAAAAAAAGGTTGACGCACAAGCAGTGACTGTTGGATGTCCATCCAACGGCCGTCGTGCTTCTTCAATCTCTGATCTTCCTGCTCCAGCCGCTGATACGTCCATTTTGCATCATGCTTTTATATCGATATTTATTGCATTATGGGTTGTTATTACACGTTATGTCACAATACTTATGCCTATTCTCTCTTATTTTACAAGGTTTACATAAGGAGGAAGAATGCCGGCAGCTGGAATTCTGGGCTGGAAAAGGAGCAAACATTAGAGACCTATTCTACGCAACTTCAAAAGTCCTAAAACATCACGGAAGTCAATTTCAGAATATATAAAAAATATTGAGCGGAAGAAGTACGTCAGAGGGGGCCCCACCTGGCCACGAGGGTGGGGGCGCGCCCTACCCCCCAGGGCGCGCCCCCTGCCTCGTGGGCCCCCTGTTGGCCCTCCGGTGGCCATCTTCTGCTATACAAAGTCTTTCTTCCAAACAAAAATCATAAGCAACCTTTTAGGACGAGACTCCGCCGCCACGAGGCGAAACCTTGGCGAACCAATCTAGGGCTCCGGCAGAGCTGTTCTGCCGGGGACACTTCCCTCCGGGAGGGGGAAATCATCGCCATCATCATCACCAACGCTCCTCTCAACGGGAGAGGGAAATCTCTATCAACATCTTCACCAGCACCATCTCCTCTCAAAACCCTAGTTCATCTCTTGTATCCAATTCTTGTCTCCAAGACCGTGATTGGTACTAGTAGATTGCTAGTAGTGTTGATTACTCCTTATAGTTGATGCTAGTTTGTTTATTTGGTGGAAAATCATATGTTCAGATCCTTTATGCATATTAATACCCCTCTGATTATGAACATGAATATGCTTTGTGAGTAGTTACGTTTGTTCCTGAGGACATGGGAGAAGTCTTGCTACTAGTAGTCATGTGAATTTGGTATTCGTTCGATATTTCGATGAGATGTATGTTGTCTATCCTCTAGTGGTGTTATGTGAACGTCAACTACATAACACTTCACCATTATTTGGGCCTAGAGGAGGTCATTGGGAAGTAATAAGTATATGATGGGTTGCTAGGGTGACAGAAGCTTAAACCCTAGTTTATGCGTTGCTTCGTAAGGGGTTGATTTGGATCCACATGTTTCATGCTATGGTTAGGTTTACTTTAATACTTTTTTTGCAGTTGCGGATGCTTGCAATAGAGGTTAATCATAAGTGGGATGCTTGTTCAAGTAAGAACTGCACCCAAGCACCGGTCCACCCACATATCCAATTATCAAAGTACCGAACGCGATTCATATGAACGTGATGAAAACTAGCTTGACGATATTCCCATGTGTCCTCGGGAGCACTTTTCTCTATATAAGAGTTTGTCCAGGCTTGTCCTTTGCTACAAAAAGGATTGGGCCACCTTGCTGCACTTTATTTACTTTCGTTACTTGTTGCTCTTTACAAATTATCCTATCACAAAACTATCTGTTACCACTTATTTCAGTACTTGCAGAGAATACCTTGCACAAAACCGCTTATCATTTCCTTCTGCTCCTCATTGGGTTCGACACTCTTTGTCGGTGTCAAAACCGGCGGATCTCGGGTAGGGGGTCCCGAACTGTGCGTCTAGGTGGATGGTAACAGGAGACAAGGGACACGAAGTTTTACCCAGGTTCGGGCCCTCTTGATGGAGGTAAAACCCTACGTCCTGCTCGATTAATATTGATGACATGGGTAGTACAAGAGTAGATCTACCATGAGATCAAGGAGGCTAAACCCTAGAAGCTAGCCTATGGTATGATTGTTGTATGTTCTGTTGTCCTACGGACTAAAACCCTCCAGTTTATATAGACACGGAGAGGGTTAGGGTTACACAAAGTCGGTTACAATGGTAGGAGATCTAAATATCTGCATCGCCAAGCTTGCCTTCCACGCCAAGGAAAGTCCCATCCGGACACGGGACGAAGTCTTCAATCTTGTATCTTCATAGTCCAGGAGTCCGGCTGAAGGTATAGTCCGGCCATCCGAACACCCCCTAATCCAGGACTCCCTCAGTAGCCCCCGAATCAGGCTTCAATGACGACGAGTCTGGCACACAGATTGTCTTCGTCATTGCAAGGCGGGTTCTCCTCCAGATTCCATGTACCTGTTGAATAATGTCCGGTTTCCTGTGAATGTAGCGCTCCTTGGCTTCTATGCCCAATAACAGCCGTCTTCCACGTGTCGAACGAATACGAAAAGTCTGGGCATTTTTACATTCACACCCCTAGCCGCGTAAATGAGCCGCCTATTTAAGGGAATGGGGATTTAGATCCAAACCACACCTTCTCCCATCCGCGAGTAGTCATCAGAGCGCATCCAGCGAAGATCCATTCCACCATGGCCAGCCGTCGCAACTCCTCTTCTCGCCCCTCCAGTCCTAAGCCTGGAGACTGGGAGAGGTGCTCCATTCCGCATAGTGAGCTAGTATCGCTTCAGACCAAGGGATTCCTCCCTCCGGCCTACATGGTCCCGGTTCGAGCCGGACTTGCCACCTACAATGGCGGAGAGCAGGCGGAGAGCGCCCCCACTCCCGCCAAAGGAGAGCGGGTATGCCTTGTCCCTTATCTAGTAAGGGGACTCGGTTTTCCAATTCATCCGTTTCTCCGGGGGCTTCTAGAGTTCTATGGCCTCCAGCTGCACAACCTTACGCCTGCCTCTATCTTGCATATCGCGGGCTTCGTTGCCCTTTGCGAGCTGTTCTTGGGCATTGAGGCTCACTTCACGCTGTGGAAGAGGCTATTCTGCCTGGTGCCCCGCTCTCAGAGGGGGTCAGTATATCAAGTGGGCGGAGCCGAAGTGTGGCGCATCGCCGGGACCGGATATCTATTCGGAACCCCAAAGAAGGTGTCCACGGAGCTCTCAAAAAGAAAGTGACAGGGACGTCCTTTACCTGATGGGCCGGATAAGACTGCTAGCTCATTCCAGACTAACCATGATCGGAGTCATGGCCGCATGCATCATGCGGGGGGTGCAACCACTTCAGTATAGAAGCCACCCCATGTGGGATTTTAACAGGGAGGATGACGCCACCCGTTACGGCCGCAAGGGGCCGGACTCAGCTGCTGCCCTAATAAAGATCTTGTCCGCTTTGTACAAGGGAGAAGAAGAGGAATTTCTCCGTATCAACCCTCAAGGCGGATTTACTTTGTACAATCCTCCGAGTTGGGTAAGTGGACAATTTTACTTGCCCATTCGTTTTATATTCCCATCATTAGTTATATAGTCTGATGATTTCAACGCAGGAACTGCGCCAGGATGTAAGGGAAATAAACAGCCCTCCCCCGCAGCCCGAGGATCCCGAACGGTCCCTTGATCCGGCCTCCGAAGAGGATCCAGACCTATCCGTGGAGCTGATTGACGGGGTGTTTTATCAGCTGAGCCAGGATAATGCCCTGGTGGCCATTACGGCTGATTACCCGGGGCTACTGCTGGCCTCCCAGGTAACTGAGACCAAAGTCCCAGCACCTCGAAAAGGAATCCATCCTTGTGTGTTTGCAGTTTCCTGACAACAACCGTATTTTGCAGGGAAGATTCTCGAGGCGGGAGGCTCAGCCTGCGGTGACTAGCCAACAAGGGGCGGCAGGGCCCCATGGGATGAAAAGAAGTGAAGTCCGGACTGAGGCGCCGGTGCAAAGGTATAGCGCGCCCTCTTATTCTCAGGTGTTATTCCCTCAAGGCATATTAACACTCGTGCTCTATTCAGGACAAAGAGACCTCGCCGGACTATACCAGGAGAGGTTGCCAATCGCGCTTCCACCAGCCAGGCTCCAAAGCCCGGACCGGAGGCGGAAGCGAACACGAGGCGCGCACCGGACGCTCCCCCGACAAAGGACACGGACAGGTTGTCTGCCACCCCTTCCGAGGTGGAAAGTGCCCTGAACCACAGGCGTCGCCGGACAGTTCTTCGCGACGCCTGTTTCTCCCAAGAGGCGTTGGACGCCTTCAATTCGGGAGATGCTCACCCAATCTGAGGCTCAAAGGCCAAGGAGTTTCCGAACTCAAAAGTTTGGATTCTTGGAAGTTGTCCTTAGAATCCAGCCCGCTGCCTGATTCTAAGTTCAGGTCTTGAGTTACGTCCTCCCCTCCGCGGGTATCCGGCTTGGAGGGATCGGGAATCTGGACGTAGCTAGTCCTTAAGATAGATGAAGGATCGCCGCACTGCGCCTTGACCATGGCAACGTGATTGGTGGCTTGGGGAGAATTAATTTCTCTTAGATCGGGTTTAAGCCAAACTTGGTCGTAATCTGTAGCGACCCCCAGGGCGGCGATGCGATCCAAGAGCTCGTTTACGGAAGAGAGCTCCATTGGATCTAACTGCTCGGTGAGTTCCGAGCTGACGTGAAGATTGCTTTCGATGACACGAGAGGTCGCCGTCAGCACAACAGCCTAACAGGTGGTCATAAGAAAACCACCTAGCCGGAGGGTTTGGCCGACAGCCAAGGCTCCCTTAGTAATGGCGCCGTCTTTAAAGACGGGAAGAGGCATCCTTCCTGATTGCGACAGCACAGAGGAACTCTCAATGAAAGCACCAATGTCGGTGTCAAAACCGGCGGATCTCGGGTAGGGGGTCCCGAACTGTGCGTCTAGGCGGATGGTAACAGGAGACAAGGGACACGAAGTTTTACCCAGGTTCGGGCCCTCTTGATGGAGGTAAAACCCTACGTCCTGCTCGATTAATATTGATGACATGGGTAGTACAAGAGTAGATCTACCACGAGATCAAGGAGGCTAAACCCTAGAAGCTAGCCTATGGTATGATTGTTGTATGTTCTGTTGTCCTACGGACTAAAACCCTCCGGTTTATATAGACACCGGAGAGGGTTAGGGTTACACAAAGTTGGTTACAATGGTAGGAGATCTAAATATACGCATCGCCAAGCTTGCCTTCCACGCCAAGGAAAGTCCCATCCGGACACGGGACGAAGTCTTCAATCTTGTATCTTCATAGTCCAGGAGTCCGGCTGAAGGTATAGTCCGGCCATCCGAACACCCCCTAATCCAGGACTCCCTCACTCTTACTTATCGAAAGGAGTACGATAGATCCCCTATACTTGAGGGTCATCAAGACTCTTTTCTGGCGCCATTGCCGGGGAGTGAAGCGCCTTTGGTAGGTGGAATTTGGTAAGGAAAAATTTATATAGTGTGCTGAAATTTACTGTCATTTGTTACTATGGATAGTAATCCTTTGAGGGGCTTGTTCAGGGTATCTTTGATGACCCACAAGTATAGGGGATCTATCGTAGTCCTTTCGATAAGTAAGAGTGTCGAACCCAACGAGGAGCAGAAGGAAATGATAAGCGGTTTTCAGCAAGGTATTCTCTGCAAGTACTGAAACAAGTGGTGACAGATAGTTTTGTGATAAGATAATTCGTAACGAGCAACAAGTAACAAAAGTAAATAAAGTGCAGCAAGGTGGCCCAATCCTTTTTGTAGCAAAGGACAAGCCTGGACAAACTCTTATAATGAGAAAAGAGCTCCCGAGGACACATGGGAATTATCGGCAAGCTAGTTTTCATCACGTTCATATGATTCACGTTCGGTACTTTGATAATTTGATATGTGGGTGGACCGGTGCTTGGGTGTTGTTCTTACTTGAACAAGCATCCGCAACTACAACTAAAGTATTAAGGTAAACCTAACCATAGCATGAAACATATGGATCCAAATCAACCCCTTACAAAGCTACGCATAAACTAGGGTTTAAGCTTCTGTCACTCTAGCAACCCATCATCTACTTCTTACTTCCCAATGCCTTCCTCTAGGCCCAAATAAAGGCGAAGTGTTATGTGGTCGACGTTCACATGACACCACTAGAGGTTAGACAACATACATCTCATCAAAATATCGAACGAATACCAAATTCACATGATTACTAATAGCAAGACTTCTCTGTTGTCCTCAGGAACAAACGTAACTACTCACAAAGCATATTCGTGTTCATAATCATAGGGGTAATAATATGCATAAAGGATCTGAACATATGATCTTCCACCAAGTAAACCAACTAGCATCAATTACAAGGAGTAATAAACACTACTAGCAACCTACTAGCACCAATCCCGGACTTGGAAACAAGAGTTGGATACAAGAGATGAACTATGGTTTGGAGATGAGATGGTGCTGGTGAAGATGTTGATGGAGATTTCCCTCTCCCGATGAGAGGAGCGTTGGTGATGACGATGGCGATGATTTCCCCTTCCCGGAGAGAAGTGTTCCCGGCAGAACAGCTCTCCCGGAGCCCTAGATTGGTTCCTCCAAGGTTCCGCCTCGTGGCGGCGGAGTTTCGTCCCGAAAGGTTGCTCTTCTATTTTTTCTTGATGAAAGACTTCACATAGCAGAAGATGGGCATCGGAGAGCCACCAGGGGGCCCACGAGGTAGGGGCGCGCCCTAGGGGGGCCACCCTCGTGGACAGGGTGTGGGCCCCCTGGCCTTCATCTTTGGCAGGTATTTTTCATTATTTATTGTAAGATATTCCGTAGAGTTTCAGGACTTTTGGAGTTGTGCAGAATACGTCTCTAATATTTGTCCTTTTCCAGCCCAGAATTCCAGCTGCCGGCTTTCTCCCTCCTTATGTAAACCTTGTAAAATAAGAGAGAATAGCCATAAGTATTGTGACATAATTTGAAATAACAGCCCATAATGCATTAAATATTGATATAAAAGCATGATGCAAAATGGACGTATCAACTCCCCCAAGGTTAGACCTCGCTCGTCCTCAAGAGAAAGCCGATAACGATAAATATGTCCCCATGTTCAGAGGTAGAGTTGTCGATAAAAATACAATACGGACATGAAGGCATCATGATTATTCTCATAACAACAACATATATAGATATTGTCATATGATTACTTATGTTCAAGTGATGATCTATTCACAATGCAAAAGTATGAACAAGAAACTTCATTGAGAACCAACAAACTATAATCTCAGTCATTGAAGCAACTGCAATTTATCATAACATCAGAAAGAGTCTATGTCAGAACTTAAAATCAAGTCCACATACTCAACTATCATCTAGTCCTTCATAATTGCTAACACTCACGCAATACTTGTGGTTACGGAGTTTTAATCGGACACAGAGAAAGATAGGGGCTTATAGTTTTGCCCCACAACTTTTACCTCAAGGGTAATGTCAACAATAATAACTCATGCTCCCCTACATCCAATTAGGTACATATATCAGACTCTTTCGAACATGCTATGCTTGCCAAAGGATAAAATGAAAAAGGAAAGGTGAAAATCACCATGACTCTTGCATAAGGTAGAAGATAATAGTTACAGACAGGCCGTTCGCAGAGGGAAGAAGAGGTTGCTATGCACTTTTATGGTTGGATGCACAAAATCTCAATGCGAAAGAACGTCACTTTATATTGCCCCTTGTGATATGAACCTTTACTATGCAGTTCGTCGCTTTTATTACTTCCACATCACAAGATCGTATAAAGCTTATTTCTCCCACACCAATCAATCATACATATTTAGAGCAATTTTTATTGCTTTGCACCGATGAAAACTTACTTGAAGGATCCTACTCAATCCATAGGCAGATATAGTGGACTCTCGTGGCAAAACTGGTTTAAGGGTATTTGAAAGCACAAGTAGTATCTCTACTTGGTGCTGAGAATTTGGCTAGCAAGAGGGGGAAAGGCAAGCTCAACATGCTGGAGGATCCCTGACAACATACTTTATCTCAGATATAATTAAACATAACTCATTACGTTGTCTTCCTTGTCCAACATCAACTCTTTTAGCATGTCATATTTTAATGAGTGCTCCCAATCATAAAAGATGTCAATGATAATATATCTATATGTGAGACCTCTCTTTCCTTATTACTTCCTATTAATTGCAACGATGACCAAGGCTATGTCTGCCAACTCCCAACAACTTTTAATCATCATACTATTTCTATGTGAAGTCATTACTCTCAATAAGATCAATATGAACTCTTTGTTTCTTTTTATTCCTTTTTTTTATTTTCTTTTATTCACCCCAGATCATGGCAAAAATAATCAAGCCCTTGACTCAACACTACTCTTTATTATATAGCTCACGGACTCGATTACATAGAGAGATCATAAAGCAAAACTCAAAACTAAATCATGCCATCAACTTTATTCTACTAGATCAAGATACTACTAATAGGATCGAACTAAGAAAATGGTAAAGATAGGAGTGTGATGGTGTTACGATACCGAGGCTCCTCCCCCAAGCTTGGCAGTTGCCAAGGGGAGTGCCCATACCCATGTGATTATGTCTCCTTCTTTGTGGTTGGTGTAATATTCTTTGTGATGATTCCTCTTAGGATACGGTTCTCCTCCTCGAGCTTATTGACTTGCTGCTTGAGGTCCATTATTTTCTTATGAAGCTTTCCTGTGACGGCTAAAGCTCCTTGCCCCCAAGGATGTTGCATAGCTACGGGAGAACAAGTGACACTCCTCTTCATATTTTCATAAAAAAGAAATCTAACATTGGAAGGGGTAACCGAGTTTGGAATAGCTGAGCTCTGTAGTTCCCCCATCGTGAACCCAGGCCGGAAGCGAGAGGTGACATCTTGATCCTCCATGGCATCTACCCTCATCAAGTCAGCCTCCATCTCTTCCTCCGTTGCTGGCCCAAAGTGGTCAACGTCGTTGTTTGCCCTTGCTTCCAGTGCCGGATTAGATACCCGGCTCTCCCTGACTGACTCTTGAGAAGACATCTTGCTCTAATCTGCAGGAGCAACAACTAGAAACAAAAACAGAGGATATTTGCGTGATACAGGAGTCAAACCCTTCGGGAGTATATATAATGAATTTTTACCAACCAAAATACGTAACGTGCAAGAAAACGGAATCCAAAAGGCACATGAGGTGCTCACGAGGTAGGGGGTGCGCCCAGGGGGGTAGGGCGCGCCCACCACCCTTGTGGGGACCTCGTGTCCTTCCCGGACTGCTACTTATTTTTCTATTTTTATAAATATTCCAAAATAGAGAAATATTGCCTTAAAAATTGTTTTGGAGTCGGTTTACTTACCGTACCACATACCTATTCCTTTTCGGAGTCTGAAACGTTTTGGAAAGTGTCTCTTATGTATTCCTCCGGGGTTACGGTTTCAATAATATTGGTTTCAACACTTATGGGATTACCTGAGATATAATGTTTAATTCTTTGACCGTTTACCACCTTCGGATTTGTGCCTTTGAAGTTGTTGATTTTTATGGCACCAGAATGATAGACTTCCTCGATGACGTAGGGGCCTTCCCATTTAGAGAGAAGTTTTCCTGCAAAAAATCTTAATCGAGAGTTGTATAGCAATACATAATCACATACATTAAACTCACGCTTTTATCCTTTTGTCATGCCATCTTTTAACTTTTTCTTTAAATAACTTGGCATTTTCGTAAGCTTGGGTTCTCCATTCATCAAGTGAGCTAATATCAAATAACCTCTTCTCACCGGCAAGTTTGAAATCATAGTTGAGCTCTTTAATAGCCCAATATGCCTTATGTTCTAGTTCGAGAGGTAAGTGACATGCTTTTCCATAAACCATTTTATACGGAGACATACCCATTGGATTTTTATATGCAGTTCTATAGGCCCATAATGCATCATCAAGTTTCTTAGACCAATTCTTCCTAGACCTATTGATAGTCTTTTGCAAAATTAATTTGAGCTCTCTATTACTCAATTCTACTTGACAACTAGACTGTGGGTGATAAGGTGATGCAATTCTATGATTAACGTCATATTTAGCAAGCATTTTACGGAAAGCACCATGAATAAAGTGTGAACCACCATCAGTCGGAAAAATAACTTCCTTAAGCATTTTAATTGAAGTGTTATGATCAGCACTACTAGTTGGAATAGCTTCTACCCACTTAGTAGCGTAATCAACAGCAACTAGAATATGTGTATATCCATTAGAGGGAGGAAAAGGTCCCGTATAATCAAAGCCCCAAACATCAAATGGTTCAATAACAAGTGAATAGTTCATAGGCATTTCTTGACGTCTACTAATATTACCAATTCTTTGACATTCATCACAAGATAGGACAAGCTTACGGCATCCTTGAAGAGAGTAGGCCAATAAAAACCAGATTGCAATACCTTATGTGCAGTTCTATCTCCAGCGTGGTGTCCTCCATAAGCTTCGGAATGACACTTGCGTAGGATCTGTTCCTGGTCTTGCTCAGGTACACAACGTCTAATAACACCATCTACTCCTTCTTTATAAAGATGTGGGTCATCCCAAAAGTAATGTCTCAAATCATAGAAGAACTTTTTCTTTTGTTGGTATGTGAAGCTAGGTGGTATAAATTTAGCAACAATATAATTAGCATAATCAGCATACCATGGAGTACTACGAGAAGTACTTATAACATTTAATTCTTCATCAGGAAAGCTATCATCAATAGGTAGTGGGTCATCAAGGACATTTTCTAACCTAGAAAAGTTGTCTGCAACGGGGTTCTGAGCTCCCTTTCTATCAACAATATGCAAATCAAATTCTTGTAGCGGGAGAACCCATATAATAAGTCTAGGTTTAGCATCTTTCTTTTCCATAAGGTATTTAATAGCAGCATGATCAGTGTGAATAGTTACTTCAGAATCAACAATATAAGGTCTGAACTTATCACAAGCAAATACAACTGCTAAAAGTTCCTTTTCGGTAGTAGCATAATTTCTTTGAGCATTGTCTAGTGTCTTACTAGCATAATGGATAACATTTAATTTCTTATCAACTCTTTGCCCTAGAACAGCACCTACGGCATAATCACTAGCATCACACATAATTTCATAGGGTAAATTCCAATCAGGTGGCTGAACAACAGGTGCAGAGACCAATGCTTTCTTAAGTATTTCAAATGCTTCTACACAATCATCATCAAATACAAATGGTATATCTTTTTGTAATAAATTAGTCAGAGGCCGAGAAATTTTTGAGATGTCCTTAATGAACCTCCTATAAAATCCGGCATGACCAAGGAAACTTCTTATACCTTTGATGTCCTTGGGACATGGCATCTTTTCAATAGCATCAACCTTGGCTTTATCAACTTCAATACCTCTTTCAGAAACTTTATGCCCCAAGACAATACCTTCATTAGCCATAAAGTGGCACTTTTCCCAATTCAAGACAAGATTAGTTTCTTCACATCTCTGCAAAACTCGATCAAGATTGCTCAAGCAATCATCAAAAGAAGATCCATAGACGGAAAAGTCGTCCATGAAAACCTCACAAATCTTTTCACAAAAGTCAGAGAATATAGCCATCATGCATCTTTGAAAGGTAGCAGGTGCATTACATAAACCAAAAGGCATACGTCTATAAGCAAAGGTACCAAAGGGCAAGTAAAAGTAGTCTTTGATTGATCATTGGAGCCACGACAGCATGAGGAATAGCCATCATGCATCCTGAGGAAGTTGCTGTCTTCAGAAACATGGTTAGTGATTTTGTCGTTAACAATTTTGGCCGCGCTGTTCTTGATGCTCAACCATGGATCCAAGGGGTGGGTCTCCTCCGTTTCCGCAGTCCTCTTGCTAGGCAGGCCCTAGTTGATCACCCCCCGTTTGAGCTAGATAATAACAGATTTGTTAGATTTGTACCGCATGATGAAGGAATCAATTTCAGAACTGTTCAGCGTTTTCGTAGGGGTTGGGTTATGATTGTTGGGATTCCCCTGGATTATCGGCGCACCCAGTACATTGCCGACGCGATCAGCACCTTTGGCCGTTTCCATCACTGGCATCAGGAGGATCTGTTACTTGTTCGTACCTTGGCGTACGTTTCTTTTCCGGCAACGACATTAGTGCCGCGGGATGTGGTCTATCGGGAGTTTGCAGATTTCGGTGGTTCTCGAATTTCTTGGTCTGCTCCAATTTATATCTTCTCTGCTGATTTTGCCGATATCTTGCCACCGGATGAGGACCCGATGCCCTTCGATGGCAATCCTCATCCTCTCCCTGGGCATCTGCAGTTTAATAATCATAACTGGGTCATGCCTGAATTTTCTGAGATCGGTTGGGATCAGCTGCCACCCCCTCCGCAGGAGCATGAGCCACATCATCAGGAGGTTCATCAAGATAACCTTAATGTGCAGCAGGAGATTGTAGAGGAAAATCAAGTGGATGGGAATCAGTCACCGGAATCTATTGTTCTAGAGGTGTCAAATGATTCTGTTAATAACGAGCAGCCTGAGGAGAACTTAGCGGTTCTGCAGCATCCTGGTGCCCCGTTACAGCCTCCTCTCAATGTTGGGCAAGTCCTAACTTTTTTGGGCCCAGTGATTCCGCTAGAGATGCAGTGGCAGCGCTCGTTCTGCAAGTTTATGCCAGCTATCTTTTCTGCTGAGATTCCAAAGTATGTGTTCAAGACTAATCTGTGTTCTCTGCTTCTGTCCAAGACCTCATGGGATGTCTATTTCGATGGGAACGATGTCAGCTTCTCTTTGCTGCCTGCACCTGATCCAACTCCATGCTTTCCTCGACAGGAGGTTCCAGTTAAAAGGCTTGTTGCTCGGGCGTTATGCTTTGATGGCTTTGATGATCTCTCTGAGCCTGTCAGCGAGTCCTTTGAGTTCTCTGCAATGCCAGCGGTCAGTACCAAACGTGGCCGTAAGCCAAAGGCTGCTAAGGTTACTAAGGTTGTGGTTGACTCTGAGGTGCGCCGCAGTGCACGTCTAAGTGCATTACGGGATGGGTATCATAAATCTCCAAGCAGAGGCCTCAAGCAAGGCAACAATCAGTCCTCTTTTAAGAAGTGTCGAACAAGCTCAGCCCAGCCAGAGGAAAGACTATCAGTGCCTCCGCCAACACCAGTTTCTGATCTTCAGCGCATTGGAGCACGTCTGCGAATCGCACCTGAGAAGATCTCCAAGGACAAGCTTGAGGTTGGTCCTGCTACATCCACCAGCAGCAAGGATTCTGATGTTTAGCTCCACTGGATGGAACAATGGTTTATGGCGTACCTATTTAAACGCCATCTATCTGTGTTTCAGTTCCCTGTTTAGGATATTTCCTTCCTGTTTAGTGGGTCTATGTAGGTCATTGCATGATCTACTTTTGTCTCTGCTTTCTATTTTGGTTTGTAATGAATCAGACAGGGTTTAGAGATTGGAAGGTGTTATGTTGGAACGTGCATGGTCTTAATTCTGAAGCACGACAATTAGCAGTTAAGCAGAAGATTGACGAAAGTGGTTGTTCGGTTATCTGTCTGCAAGAAACGAAATGCATGCATATTGATCATAGGTTCATTAGGAAATTATGTCCACGGTGTTTCGATAATTTTTCCTATGTACCTTCGGATGGCGCTTCGGCTGGCATGATCGTTATCTGGAATTCTTCTTTCTTTGAGGGCAAGTTAATTGAGGCAAGGCATTTTGGCATAATTACAGAATTCCAATCTAAGCACACTTCTGAAATTTGGACTCTCGTGACAGTTTATGGTCCGTGCCAGGGCCCAACACGGGATGATTTCGTGCAATGGTTATATAATCTTGATATTAACTGTGATGATAATTGGTTGTTGTTGGGCGATTTCAATTTCATGCGTTCGTTGGAAAACAGAAACCTGCCTGGGGGTAATGTTAGTGATATTTTTCTGTTTAATGAAGTAATTGGGCATCTGGGTCTCATTGAGCTACCAATTAGAGGCCGACAATTTACCTGGTCGAATATGCAATCTAATCCATTACTGGAACAGATCGACTGGTTTTTTACTTCAGTGGCATGGACCATTGATCATCCTAACATACTTGTTCTGCCACTGGCTCGCACGGCTTCTGATCATGTCCCATGCGTCGTCTCGATTGCCACTGTCATTCCTAAAGCTAAAAAAATTCGCTTTGAGAATTATTGGATTGACTTGCCTGGTTTCTTTGACTATGTGGCTCATGTTTGGAACAAACCTGTGGCAAGACAATCGACTGCCCTAAAGATTTCCTCTAAATTCAAAGCGCTAAGGTATGCTCTCAAGAAATGGCACATGAGTTTGTCGACAATTACAGAATTAATTGCTGATTGCAATAAGGTCATCCTCTATTTTGATGGGCTGGAGGAGATCAGGTCTTTGTCACGGCCTGAGTTTAATTTCAGGCGAATTGTGAAATTGCATTTGGAAGATATTCTTCATTGGCAGTACATTTATTGGAAACAGCGTTGTACAATACGTAACATTAAAGTTGGTGAGGAAAACTCCAAAAAATTTCATCCCATGGCCACGGAAAGGTATAGGAGAAACACTATCTCATCACTAAGGAATTCTGATGGTGATGTGGTTTCGGATCATCAACAGCTTGCCAACATGTTTTGGTCAGATTTTAATCAAAGAATGGGCGATGCAAAAGGAATCCGCATGGGTTTTGATTTGGGCACATTAATTGTAAGAGTTGATGTCCTTCAGGATATGTCTCAGCCCTACACTGATTCCGAGGTTGATGCTATCATTAAGAACATGCCGCCTGACCGTGCCCCCAGCCCCGACGGCTTCTCTGGACTGTTTTTAAAGAGGTGTTGGTCAATTCTCAAGGAGGATTTCATGCAACTTGTCAAGGAATTCTATGAGGGGAAATGCAATTTGGAATGTCTGAACAACTCATTAATTACTCTTATACCAAAGAAGTTAAGTCTTGAAGTTGTCGGAGACTTCCGGCCAATCTCTTTGACCAACACATGCTTGAAGTTTTTGACAAAGCTGCTTGCTAACCGTCTTCAGAGAGTGATTCTGCGATGCATCCACCGCAATCAATATGGTTTTCTTCGGTCTCGTTCAATCCAAGATTGCTTAGCCTGGTGTTTCGAGTATATACATCAATGCAAAGCTTCCAAGCGTCAAATAGTTCTACTCAAGATGGATTTCACGAAAGCCTGTGATACAATTGAGCATGATCTAATTCTCAAAATCTTGCAGTGCAAGGGTTTTGATTCCAGGTGGACTGGGTGGATCAATTCTATTTTGTCCACGGGATCTTCTTCTGTACTTCTCAACGGCGTACCAGGGAAGCATTTCGTTTGTAGAACGGGAGTGTGCCAAGGTGACCCTCTATCACCATTACTCTTTGTGATTGCAGTAGATTTATTGCAGTCTGTTGTCAATGAGATGTGCACTAGGAATATCCTTTCTCTGCCAATCCCAACCAAATCCAATGATTACCCAATAGTGCAGTATGTTGATGACACATTAATTGTACTGCCTGCGGTTGATGATCAGCTAATTGCTTTCAAGGAGATGCTCGGAACTTTTGCGGAGTCAACTGTCTTGCGAGTTAACTTTAGCAAATCTTTGCTCATTCCCATAAACATGAGTGATGAAGAAGGTGCCAGAGTGGCCTCTTTGCTGGGTTGCGACGTTGGCACGATGCCTTTCACATATCTTGGTTTGCCCATGGGAACTTCTAGGCCCACCATTTATGAGCTAACGCCTCTGCTGGATCGCATCGAGCACCGTTTATCTGCATCTTCATGTTTGCTTAATCAAGGATGCCGATTGCAACTTGTTCAGTCCGTGTTGTGCTCCATGCCAAAGTATTTTTTGTGTACTTTATCTCTTCCAAAGGGCATTATTCAACAGCTAGAGAGGATCATGAGGCAGTGCCTGTGGAGGGGTAACACGGATAACCCACGTCAATCTTTGGCTGCTTGGGATCTCGTCTGTCATCCTAAGGGTTTTGGAGGTTTGGGTGTTCTCAATTTGACTATCCAAAATGAGGCTTTGCTTATCAAGCACCTATTCAAGTTTTTCAACAAAGTGGACGTGCCTTGGGTTTCTCTAATCTGGGACACCTATTATGCATCATCACCACCCCAAAGCACCAGGGTCTGTGGTTCCTTTTGGTGGCGTGATATTATGCGTTTATTCCCAAAATTCTCCAACCTGGCGGTTCCTCAAGTTCATGCTGGTGATACGGTTCTCTTTTGGCTTGATCGTTGGCAACTAGGAAATCATGCTGTCTTGTTGCAAGACTCTTTCCCAAGACTCCACTCATTCGTTGTGGACAGTCCAATCACAGTCCAAGAGTTTCTTGCGCGGCCTGACATCTTGGATAACTTTCATCTGCCACTATCGCAGGAGGCATTTTCAGAGCTCACGCAATTACAAATTCTTCTGCTTTTGGTCAATTTGAATGGTGAGATCAAGGACGTGTGGAAGTGGCCTTCCAAGTCTGGTGATTATATGGCAAAGATATACTATGATTTTTGCTTCTCACATCTAGTGGTGGATCCTATTTTCAAGTGGATTTGGAAGAGTTCATGCACGCTAAAGATAAAAGTTTTTGGTTGGCTTCTGTTAATGGATCGCTTGAACACCAGAGATATGATGCAACGAAGGCAATGGATCATCCAGGATGATACTTGTGTGCTTTGCAATCTTCCTCAACATGATGATCGGGCTCATCTTTACTTTGCTTGCAATTATAGCCAAAGGGTTTGGAACTATCTTGGGGTTTCTTGGACAACGCAACCAAACCAAACCACATATGATATGGCTCAAGCAGCTAGGAAGGATTTTGGACACCCTTTCTTTTCTGAGGTGGTTTTCACCGCTACTTGGAATATTTGGACACAAAGGAATGGGAAAATTTTCAGGAATGAACAACCTTCATTTCGAGCTTGGAGAAGAAACTTTATACATGACATTTCTGTTCTGTCTCACAGGATTAGATGTAAATATAAAGATAGTTTAGCTTCTTGGATAGCTGACCTTACATAGCTTTCTTTTGTAAGTATTTCTCCTTTCTTGTATTTTCTTAAAGTTGTAACCAACACTCTGTTATTTATTTAATAAAGGACTGTGAGGCTGTTGCCTTGCAGTAAATAGTCAAAAAAATAACAGGATATATCTTCTTTTCATCAAGATAAGCATATTTAAGATTATCAGGCAGCGGTTTAAGCTCAATCATCGGATCACCCTTGGGTGGAGGAGGATCCCCTAAAATCTCAACAGGCAAATTGTGTTTCAGCATAGGTTCCTGTTTAAAGAATACTTCATCTATTTCCCTTCTTTCATTCATAAACATATCATTTTCATGGTCTAGCAAATATTGTTCTAAAGGATCACTAGGAGGTATGGCAATAGAAGTAAGACCAATAATTTCATCCTTACTAGATAATTCTTCTTCACGGTGTTGTTTACTAAATTTAGAGAAATTAAACTCATGAACCATATCATCCAAGCCAATAGTAACAACATTCTTTTTGCGGTCTATCTTAGCATTAACAATGTTGAAGAAGGGTCTACCAAATATAATGGGACAAAAGCTATCTTGTGGGGAACCAAGAACAAGAAAATCAGTAGGATATTTAGTTTTCCCACACAAGACTTCAACATCTCTAACAATTCCCATTGCTGATAGAGTATCTCTATTAGCAAGTTTAATTGTAACATCAATACCTTCTAACTCAGCAGGTGCAATTTCATGCTTAATTTCTTCGTATAAAGTGTGCGGTATAACACTAGCACTAGCACCCATATCACATAAGCCATGATAACAATGATCTCCTATTTTAACAGAAATAACAGGCACGCCTACCACAGGTCTATGTTTATCTTCAGCACAAGGTTTAGCAATTCTAGCAGTTTCACCGTAGAACTGAATAACATGCCCATCAATATTATCGGACAAGAGATCTTTAACAATAGCAATATTAGGTTCTAATTTAACTTGCTCAAGAGGTGTATATGTTCTAATATTGCTTTTACGAACCACGGTTGAAGCTTTAGCATGATCCTTTACTCTAACAAGGAAAGGTGGTTTCTCAAGATAAGAAGCAGGAACAATAGGATCATTATAAGTGATAGTCTTTTATTCAACTTTAATTGGTGCAGCTACTTTTACTTCTATGGGAGGATGATATTTAAACCACTTCTCCTTAGGGAGATCAACATAAGTAGCAAATGATTCACAGAAAGAAGCTACTATCTCAGAGTCAAGACCATATTTAGTGCTAAATTTACGGAAAATATCAGTATCGACAAAAGATTTAACACAATCAAACTTAGGTGTCATACCTGAGTTCTTACCTTCGTCGAGATCCCAATCTTCAGAGTTGCGTTTAATTCTATCCAATAAATCCCATTTAAATTCAATAGTCTTCATCATAAAAGACCAGCACAAGAAGTATCGAGCATGGTGCGATTGTTTTTAGAAAGCCGAGCATAAAAGTTTTGAATAATTGTACCTCTTGGGAGCTCATGATTGGGGCATGAATATAACATTGATTTAATCCTCCCCCAAGCTTGAGCGATGCTTTCTCCTTCGCGAGGCCAAAAATTATATATATAATTGTGATCACGATGAACAAGATGCATAGGGTAATACTTTTGATGAAATTCCAATTTCAATCTTTTATAGTTCCATGATCTCGTATCATCACATAACCTATACCATGTCAATGTGTCTCCCTTCAAAGATAAAGGGAAGACCTTCTTCTTAGCAACATCATTGGGTATACCTGCAAGCTTAAATAATCCACAAACTTCATCCACATATATTAGGTGTTCATCAGGATGCTTTGTTCCATCTCCTGTAAAAGGATTAGCTAGAAGTTTTTCTATCATACCCGAAGGAAGCTCAAAAGGAATTTCATTTTCAATAGGTTTAGTAGGTTGAGAAGCAACTCTTTGCTCTACTGGTCGGGGTGAAGATACCCCGAACAAGCTCCTCAGAGGATTACTTTCCATAGTAACAAGTGACAGTAAACTTCAGCACACTATATAAATTTTTCCTTACCAAATTCCACCTACCAAAGGCGCTACACTCCCCGGTAACGGCGCCAGAAAAGAGTCTTGATGACCCACAAGTATAGGGGATCTATCGTAGTCCTTTTGATAAGTAAGAGTGTCGAACCCAATGAGGAACAGGAGGAAATGATAAGCGGGTTTTAGCAAGGTATTCTCTGCAAGTACTGAAACAAGTGGTGACAGATAGTTTTGTGATAAGATAATTCGTAAAGAGCAACAAGAAACAAAAGTAAATAAAGTGCAACAAGGTGGCCCAATCATTTTTGTAGCAAAGGACAAGCCTGGACAAACTCTTATAATGAGAAAAGCGCTCCCGAGGACACATGGGAATTATCGTCAAGCTAGTTTTCATCACGTTCATATGATTCGCGTTCGGTACTTTGATAATTTGATATGTGGGTGGACCGGTGCTTGGGTGTTGTTCTTACTTGAACAAGCATCCCACTTATGATTAACTTCTATTGCAAGCATCCACAACTACAACAAAAGTATTAAGGTAAACCTAACCATATCATGAAACATATGGATCCAAATCAGCCCCTTACAAAGCAACACATAAACTAGGGTTTAAGCTTCTGTCACTCTAGCAACCCATCATCTACTTATTACTTCCCAATGCCTTCCTCTAGGCCCAAATAATGGTGAAGTGTTATGTAGTCGACGTTCACATAACACCACTAGAGGTTAGAGAACATACATCTCATCAAAATATCGAACGAATACCAAATTCACATGACTACTAACAGCAAGACTTCTCCCTTGTCCTCAGGAACAAACGTAACTACTCACAAAGCATATTCATGTTCATAATCAGAGGGGTAATAATATGCATAAAGGATCTGAACATATGATCTTCCACCAAGTAAATCAACTAGCATCAACTACAAGGAGTAATCAACACTACTAGCAACCTACTAGCACCAATCCCGGACTTGGAGACAAGAATTGGATACAAGAGATGAACTAGGGTTTGGAGATGAGATGGTGCTTGTGAAGATGTTGATGGAGATTTCCCTCTCCCAATGAGAGGAGCGTTGGTGATGACGATGGCGATCATTTCCCCCTCCCGAAGAGAAGTGTCCCCGGCAGAACAGCTCTACCGAAGCCCTAGATTAGTTCCGTCAAGGTTCCGCCTCGTGGCGGCGGAGTTTCGTCCCAAAAGGTTGCTCTTCTATTTTTTTCTTGATGAAAGACTTCATATAGCAGAAGATGGGCATCGGAGAGCCACCAGGGGGCCCACGAGGTAGGGGGGCACGCCCCCCACCCTCGTGGACAGGGTGTGGGCCCCCTGGCCTTCATCTTTGGCAGGTATTTTTCATTATTTATTGTGAGATATTCCGTGGAGTTTCAGCACTTTTGGAGTTGTGCAGAATAGGTCTTTAATATTCCAGTTGCCGGCATTCTCCCTCCTTATGTAAACCTTGTAAAATAAGAGAGAATAGCCATAAGTATTGTGACATAATGTGAAATAACAGCCCATAATGCATTAAATATTGATATAAGAGCATGATGCAAAATGGACGTATCAATCTTCACCCTGACCAGTAGAGCAAAGAGTTGCTCCTCAACCTACTGAACCTACTGAAAATGAAAATGTTCCCTTTGAAGTTCCTTCGGGTATGTTAGAAAAACTGCTAGATAATCCTTTTGCAGGAGATGGAACAAAGCATCCTGATGAGCACCTAATTTATGTGGATGAAGTTTGTGGATTATTTAAGCTTACAGGTATACTTGATGATGTTGTTAAGAATAAGGTCTTCCCTTTATCTTTGGAGGGAGATGCATTGACATGGTATAGGCTATGTGATGATACGGAGTCATGGAACTACAAATGATTGAAATTGGAATTTCATCAGAAGTATTATCCTATGCATCTTGTTCATCGTGATCGCAATTATATATATATAATTTGGCCTGGCAAAGAAGAAAGCATCGCTCAAGCTTGGGGGAGGCTTAAATCAATGTTATATTCATGCCCGAAACATGATCTCTCGAGAGAAATAATTCTTCAAAGTTTTTATGCTCGGCTTTCTGATAACAATCACACCATGCTCGATACTTCTTGTGTTGGCTCTTTTACGACGAAGACTATTGAATTCAAATGGAATTTCTTGGATAGAATTAAACGCAACTCTGAAGATTGGGATCTCGACGAAGGTAATGAGTCAGGTATGACACCTAAGTTTGATTCTGTTAAATATTTTATGGATATCGATGTTTTTCGTAAATTTAGCACTAAATATGGACTTGACTCTGAGATAGTTGCTTCTTTCTGTGAATCTTTTGCTACTTATGTTGATCTCCCCAAGGAGAAGTGGTTTAAATATCATCCTCCCATAGAAGTAAAAGTAGATGCACCTGTTAAAGTTGAAGAAAAGACCATCACTTATAATGATCCTATTGTTCCTACTTCTTATGTTGAGAAACCACCTTTTCCTGTTAGAATAAAGGATCATGCTAAATCTTCAACTGTGGTTCGTAAAAGCAATATTAGAATGTATACACCTCCTGAGCAAGTCAAAGTTGATCCTAATATTGCTATTGTTAAAGATCTCTCGGCTGATAATATTGATGGGCATGTTATTTATTTCTGCGGTGAAACTGCTAGAATTGCCAAACCTTGTGCTAAAGATAAACATAGACATGTGGTAGGCATTCCTGTTATTTCTGTTAAAATAGGAGATCATTGTTATCATGGCTTATGTGATATGGGTGCTAGTGTTAGTGCAACACCTTATGACTTATATAAAGAAATTATGCATGATGTTGCACCCGCTGAGATAGAAGATATTGATGTCATAATTTAGTAGACTTGCCAATAGAGATACTATATCACCAATGGGGATTCTTAGAGATGTTGAAGTCTTGTGTGGGAAAACTAAATATCCTGCTGATTTTCTTGTTCTTGGTTCCCCACAAGATAGCTTTTGTCCCATTATATTTGGTAGACCCTTATTGAACACTGTCAATGCTAGAATAGAATGCGAAAAGAATGTTGTTAATATTGGCTTCGGTGATATGTCTCATGAGTTTAATTTCTCTAAATTTAGTAGACAACACCGTGAAGAAGAATTGCCTAGTAAAGATGAAATTATTGGTCTTACTTCCACTACAAAAAAAATACACTTCCGTGATGATACGTGTTTGTCACAGTAGGTCGCTTTTTTTGTCATGCGTGTACATCCATGACAAATTTATGACAGAATCAAGATAGTCATACATGTGCTGTCGTAGAAGTGTTCCATGACATTACCAAAATTATCATCACGGAGGTGTCCACTTCCATGACGATAAATCGCGCGTCACAGAAGTGCTTTCATCAAGGGTGATCGACACGTGGCATCCACTGTAATGGAACGCCATTAAGATATCGGGGCCGGTTTTGGATCTGATAACCCGTTAACAGCCCCGACCAATGGGAAATTTCCACGTGTGAAATTCTTATTGGCCGGACGAAACACGTGTCAGCTCGTCAGTGGGTCAGATAGGCGCCTATGATATGTCGACACGTGGCATGGCCCAACAGAGGCCCATTCCTGTGAAAAGGCCGGCCCGTTTGACTTGGTCAAAAGCTGGAGGGCCGGCCCATGGAAAGCCTGCTAACTGCTTTTTCACATATAGCCCATTTACAGCCCGCTAACCCAAGGCCCGTTATGCCCTATCCGAATTAGGCCCAGTAGCGTCATCTTGGCCATCCAATATGATTCCAACCCGTTTTCACTTCTGGCCCGTGTATGGCCCATGACGTCTTTCGGCCCATATGAGGCCCTATGTAACTCTTGGCCTATTAACGGCCCATGGTGAAAATGGCCCGTAATGAACAGTATATCACTTTACACCCATTAACGGCCCGTGGTGAAACTGGCCCGTAATGAACAGTGTATCACTTTATACCCATTAACGGCCCGTTATTCCGTTGGGCCGTTTCCAGCCCATGTTATCTTTCGGCCTTCTCAGAGCCCATTTATTCTTGGGCTCATTTCCAGCATTCGTTTACTTACGGCCCGTTACTATCATTTTCTACTTGTGGGCCAAATTCAGCCCGTGGTTACACTCGGCCCGTTTGTGGTCCATTAATACGTTGGGCCATTTTCATAGCGTCATCAAATACGGCCTATTAACGATGGCCCATTACGGTCGGCCCATGAACGGACGATTCCAACTCTAGACCGTTTACGGCCATAATGTGGCCTGTTATTGGCCCATGTTTGGCCAATCGATCATACGGCCCATATAAGGCCCATTGATGATACGACCCGTAGAAGGCCCATTGTTTCTACGGCCCGTAGAAGGCCTACTGTTTCTACGGCCCGTAAAAGGCCCACTGTTTCTACGGCCCGTAGGAGGCCCAGTGTCACTATAGTAAATATTAGCCCATGGTTATTGTGGCCTAGTTTTAAAAATAAGGTTATTGCAGCCACTAGTTAACCGCGGAAAAAGAACTGCAATGACTACAAGCAAACAAATAAATGAGACTGCAAGGAAATAAATAAGCAAGCAACTAACGCTAGGCTATCACGGCTATTACACATATTACATCCACTGGGCATCAAAGTTCGCCAACAGTGCAAATATAGGGAACAAAGCAGCCTATCATATACACTGGCCGTCAAAATTGGCCACCTGTGCAAATAAATGCGGTAGCAAAACAAGAGCTTAACTGAAACAACTTCAGAAGAGCTCAAGAAACGTTATCCTGGGTATCCACTATGCTGGAAATAAGCTTAGCAAGCTGATTAGCTTTGTCCTGTTTGGCGCTAAAATCCACCAACGCTCGTTGTTGCACCAGAAAGTATGCATCTGAATGCTCCAGGGACTTCTGCAGTCCTTCCGCTTCTTGTCGCAGCACAGCTGATCGATGTCTTTCAGCTTGTAGTTGAGACTCAAGAAACCGAACTGATTCAGACAGTGAGTTTGAATAGCTTGTGCAAGCGAGTGTGTCGGTGGGAACGACACCTATGGGATCACAAGAATCCCTACTACGATTGCGGGGTGTGGGGTCGTGAGAAGAGCGGATCAAACAGATAACACACGGTTCCTTTACCCAGGTTCGGGCCGCGAGGATGCGTAAAACCCTACTCCTGCTTTGGTGGATTGTATATCTGTGTTCTTGAGCTAGCTATGGGGCGTGAGGAGCTCCAAAAAGGCGAATCCTCTTCCTGGTCGCCTTGGGCCTCCTTTTATAGGGAAAGAGGTTGCCACTGTGGCACACAGGAGGTGGAAAGGGTACAGTGATGCGAGGTTATCCCTCGCATTACATGACAAGGCACATTTACTGCGCCTTGCTTAGGTGTCCTTGCTCTATCGGGGACGGGGGAGAGCCCTGTCTCGTCCGTCGCCGCTCCCTCTTGTGTCGACACGCGCCCTGGCCAGCGGTGCCTACGATGCCATGTAGGCAGGCAGGCAGCTGAGGTGGCGCAGCGGTGGGTCTCCACGAAGATCTGCATGCCGCCACGCAGGTGCGTGTCCAGCTGGTTGGGTCGGCAGCTGCATGCCAGCGGTGGTGGAGGTCTGATTGGCGTGGGCCTGATGGTGGCCCCACGGGTGTTCTTGGCAAGGGCCTTGCCGGGGCCCCGGCAAGGGTCTTGCCGGGGCCCCGCCAAGGGTCTTGCCGGGGCACCAGCTGTCATCCTCGGCAAGGCTCTTGCCGGAGGCCTTGTGGTCCTCCTTGGCTGGGATCCCGCCAAGGGTCGCCATCTTCTGATCTTGAATGTCTTCACAAAGATCTGCATGCCACCACGGGGATGTCTCCCGAATCCTTGCCCCAAGGGGGCAGTGGACTCAAGGGTGACTCGCTCCGTAGGTGTGCGGCGAGCTGCCACGACAAGGGTCTTGCCGGGTTCGCTAAAACCGCCTCCCGGCAAGGATCGTGCCAGGGGAGTCCGCTTCGTCCCCTTTGCTCTTTGTGGTCTTGGTCTTGGCGTCATTCTGCTTTTCTCGAGCTTCGGTCTTACCTTGGCTCACCTCCCTTGCCTTGCTCAATGTGGCGGTGGCCGTGGCTCAGACTGCCCGTGCACAGTTATAGGGGTACAAAAAGTGTACCCCTCTTTTTGTACACTGACAGGAGCCCCCGGGCCTGGGCCACACGTAAGCGCAATCGCGTCGTTGGGGTAGGCCCAAAAACGGTGCGCGGGCAGGCGGGGCAGTTTTTACCGCGGTAAGTTCCTTCGTGCGCTGCGCCTCCCATGACTCCCACGTGTGGTGCGGCGTGGGGAGGCGCGTGTGACGTGGGTGGCATGCGTGGGGCTGAGCTCTGCACGCATGCGTCACATCGTAGTAAAGGGGGTGGTATGCGCCTTCCCCATAAACGGAGGGAGGCGTGGAGGCGCGGCCCATTTACTGAATGGGGCCAAGGCGTTGTCTTCAAGGCATCCACTCCCCACGATCACGGGGTGGGAAGAGGTCGCCTCATCCATCGCCTCAGTCCTGCACGCCTGCCACATGGCTCTCATGCGCTTGGGGTGGCGAACGGTGGAGGTGGGAAACCGGGCCGCCGCGGGCTGGGGCAGCGGGTCGGTCCCAGTTCCCTGCGCCTTCCGCGTCTTGATTGGCTGGGCGGGGCGGCCGAGCCCCCAGAGCGTTCCTTTATAAAGAGCAGGAGGGGATGGCGTCCCGCATTCCTTCATCTCCTCCTTCCTTTAGCTTCTGCTCCCCCCTTCCATCCGCCATGGAGAGAGGGAACCCTGGTCCTTCAACGGAGGCGGCGAGGGTCGCCACTCGATAATGCGTCCATCCTTCTCCTGCACCTACGGTGGCAGAGCCAGCCGCAAGGGGAAGGGGGAGGGGGCGAGGCCGTGGGCGAGGCCGAGGCGCTCGGGGAAGAGGAGGACGGGGCGGCGCGCCGGCCTCGCCTCTGCCAGCAGTTCCTCCTCCCATGGAGGGCCATGTTGGGGATGATCATTGCGAGTTCTTTGTCAGGCTGCGCCGGCCGCCGCGCCGCCGCCTTCGTCTCCCGACCCCATTCGCGCGGGAGATGGAGCTGAATCCGTCGGAGTCATTGCGGCTGCACATGAGGGGCTGTGGGATCAGCGGCACGCGGGTTCGCGTCGACTTCCCAGCCCCTCACGTGATGTATCTTCGTTGGGGATGGAAGACGTTCGCTCATATGCACCGCTTGACGGAGGGGCTCACTCTCCATTTCAAGCTGATGGAGGGCGGCCTCCTCTCCGTCAAGGTCTTCGGGCTCTTCGGGACCCGTGCAAGGTGTTGCGTGGAGAGCTCTTCTGATAGCGAAGACTCCTCCTCGGGCGGGAGTGACGAGGAGGACAGCGGTAGCAACGACGAGGGTAGCAGGCGGCAGGATGACGGGTCCGACTAGGTGTCGGACGCAGCTCCATGCGGCACCGGCGACCCCATCATCCGTGTTGTCGGCTCCCTGAACTTCTCGGGGTCGTCTCCTTGGGCGGCTGGCGTTGGGAGGTTGCGGAAGAGGAAGAGGGCGGGTGGTAAGGCCGTCAAATCGGAGTACGTGGGCACCGGCGCCTTCGACGCGTGCTGACGTCCTGCCGCCTCATCTTGGAGCTCTGCTTCCGGCGCTGCCATCACCATCCAGCCTTCGGACGGCCACCGAGATGTTCTCTTGGTGCCTTCTGCCACCCGTAGCTTGCCTTGGTGCCCCTTTTGCCCTTTTCGCCTCCTTGACCTGTCTCCTGAGGGGAGGGACAAGAAAGGGGTTACGGGCACCTTATCTCTTTTTAGTTTGTAAGCCTTCAGGCCTTAGCTGAATTTAAAACTTGTAATCCCATCGTTCATGTTTTCATTCCCTATGGGCTGTACCTGAGTGGAATGTTTTTAATGAAAAAGGTATGCTTGCCGCGTCATTTGTTTGTGGGTAGAACCCACGACAAGGAGTAAATCCTTGATATCTTTAAGATAAACAATTCCTTGCCCAGCAACAGGCCTTGCCGTCCCCCCACTTCGCTCGACCTTTCTCACGCCTTTGGCGGAGGCAGGGATGAGGCGGGTTCAGGCTCCTCGTTTCATCCTTTCCCTGCTGCGACTACGACCAAACCTGGCCCCAGGAACGAGCCCTAGGGCCTAGAGTTAGGGGAGCACGGTAGCTTTAGGGAGAAACGAGGTTTCACATACTTCATTCCATAAGGGAATGCATGATAAGGGATGAAGAACTTATCTGAAGCTGTAGCCCCCGGCAACTCTGGTTTGCCGTGGGTAAATCTTTGCTCTTGCAGCCCCCGGCAGTACTGGCTTGCCGCGGTCTAGACGCTGGTTTGTCCCTCTTCTCCTTTTCGTCCTCAAGTGATCCGGCAAGGATATCTGTGAATCCGGCGAACCAAGGAAGACAAAAGAACGGCAAGGAGGCGCACACTCGACCTCTAAGCTAGGGGTTAGTCGCCCCTAAGCACTATCAACCCTAACCAAGGACGAGACTCGACCTAGCATGCATGCTATAACTTAGGGCGCCAGCCGCTTCATTTATTTATGCTCAGGGTCTGCGCCTGGCTTTGTACCAAGGGTTACATGCATCATCGGCAATGCTTGTACAAAAGGTGGCTTGCCGGGGGGGCCGGTCAAGCCGCGCCTCATGGGTAAAACTTGCAAAGATGCTCAATGTTCCAGGAGTTACTCACTGGAACGGCATCTTCGATCTCCAGGCAGACTGCGCCAGGCCTGGTGACTCGTATTACCCGATAAGGGCCTTCCCACTTTGGCGTCAACTTGTTGGAATTCTTGGCCGATTGAATGTGCCGAAGGACAAGGTCGCCTCCATCAAGACTTCGGGCATGGACCTTGCGGCTATGGTAGCGGCGCAAGGCTTGCTGGTAGCGTGCTGCTCTCACAGCCGCCCGAAGACGATCTTCCTCAAGGAGCATTGCGTCATCTTGGCGAAGTTGCTCTTGCTCAAGCTCATCATAAGTGAGCACTCGAGGTGACCCGTATATGAGTTCAGTGGGGAGAACTGCTTCTGCCCCGTATACTAGGGCAAAGGGTGTCTGGCCGGTGGCTCGATTTGGCGTCATCCTGATCGACCAAAGAACCATAGGCAACTCATCAATCCAGCGCCTTCCACTCTTGTGCAGCCTATCAAAGGTCTTTGTCCTTAAGCCTCGCAGTACTTCAGCATTTGCCCTCTCAGCTTGACCATTGCTCCGCGGTGAGCAACGGAAGCAAAACAGACTTTGCTGCCGAGGTCTTGGGTATATTGCATGAAGGTGCGGCTTGTGAACTGTGTGCCATTGTCGGTGATAACCCTGTTGGGTACGCCAAAATGGCACACTAGTCCCTTGAAGAACTTGACGGCTGACTGAGCTGTGACCTTCCTCACTGCCTCCACCTCCGGCCACTTTGTAAACTTGTCGATTGCAACATACAAGTACTCAAAGCCCCCGACAGCGCGGGGGAAAGGGCCCAGTATGTCGAGCCCCCAGACCGAGAAGGGCCAGGAGAGAGGAATGGTTTGAAGGGCTTGAGCTAGCTGATGAAGCTTCTTTGAATGGAACTGACACGCTTCACACCTGGTGACTAGTGTCATCCCATCCTGGAGGGCGGTGGGCCAGAAGAAGCCTTGCCGAAATGCCTTGCCGGCAAGGGCCCTTGACCCGATGTGGGATCCACATATGCCTCCGTGTATCTCCGCCAACAGCTCCAGTCCTTCCTCTCGAGGGATACAAGTCAATTTCACACCGTTTGGCCTCTTTCCGTACAGGACGTCATCGATGAACTGGTACATGGTAGAGCGACGGGCTACTTTTTCCGCTTCTTCCTGATCCTCAGGAAGTTCCCCTATTTGGAGGAATCAGACGGTATACTGTGCCCACGCTGGAGCCTGGGGCTCGACGGCGAGGACTAAAGGCATTTCCTCCGGTATAGGAGTGGCTGTCTCGACGGCAAGAGCTTAACGCTCCGCCGGAGCTAGCCGTCCAGTGGCGGGCTCAGTGTCTCCGGCAACATCCTTGTCGGTGGCTCCGGGGAGCTCGGCGGGAAAGTACTTGCCGGGCCCTGATTTCCTCCTCTTGTTCTGCTCTGTTGATGGATCAACGGATGGCTGAGTTAGCTGAAGCACAAAGGTACCTGGTTCCACACGTAGCTTGAGGGCAGCGCGTTTTGACAGGTAATCGGCGATATCGTTCTCCGCTCGGGGAACGTGTTCAACCTGTATACCGTCGAAACGCTCTTCCAGCTTTCTCACTTCATCGACGTAGGCCTTCATCAACGGGCTCTGGTAATCCTTGTTTACTTGCTTGACGACAATCTGCGAGTCACCCCTGACGATGAGTTTCTTGATTCCGAGGTCCGCCGCGATCCTAAGACCGGCAAGCAGCCCTTCGTACTCTGTCGTATTGTTTGTTGACACCTCCCTGGGGAAGTGCATCTGGATCACGTACTTGAGGTGCTCTCCGGTGGGCGCGACAAGCAGTACGCCAGCCCCGGTACCTTGTAAGGAGAATGCTCCATCAAAGTACATGATCCAATCACAACTTGCCTCCTTGCCGGGAAAAGCAGTCTCTTGGGCTTCTTCGTCAGGTGTTGCGGTCCATTCTGCAATGAACTCCGCCAGGACTCGGCTCTAAATCGTCGAAGTACTTTCAAACTTGAGGCCAAAGCTGGACAGCTCCAGTGCCCAGTCCACAATTCTTCCCATTGCATCTGGATTGTGCAATATCCGTTGTAGAGGGAGGCGAGTGACGACAGTGATCTCGTGTGCCTGGAAGTAGTGACGTAGCTTCCTCGAGCCCATAAGAAGGCCGAAGAGTAGTTTCTGCACGCCGGAGTACCTTGATCTAGCCCCCTGCAGGAGGGAACTAACAAAGTAGACTGGGTGCTGCATCATTTTCTTCTTCGGCGGCACTTCAACTGGCTGTGTCGTCTCTGCATTGGTGGTGTTGGGCTCTGTCGCTGCCATTACCTCGTCGTCGACCTCTCTCTGTGCCACTAGTGCAGCGCTGACCACCTGGTTCATTGCCGCCAGGTATAGCAGCAACGGCTCCTGTGGCCTAGGAGCAACTAGTATTGGCGCGGAGGAGAGGTACTTCTTCAAATCTTGCAATGCTGCTTCGGCTTCTGGCGTCCACTCCATCGGGCCCACCTTTTTCAGGATCATGAAAAAGGGAAGGGCGCGCTCGGCAGACTTGGAAATGAACCTGCCCATGGCGGCGACGCAACCAGCAAGCCGACACACATCCTTGATTCGCTTGGGTGCTTAAATCTGCTCTATAGCTTTGATCTTGTACGGATTGGCCTCTATCCCACGCTGTGACACCAAGAACCCGAGAAGCTTGTCGGACGGGACGCCAAAGACGCACTTCTCAGGGTTCAGCTTGAGTTTGATCTTGCGCAGGTTTGCAAATGTTTCTTGCAAATCTGGTATGAGGGTTGCCCTGTCCTTGGTTTTGACCACTATGTCATCCATATAAGCTTCCATATTTCTATGGAGCTGGAGTTCAAAACCAATCTGGACCACCCTTGCAAACGTTGAACCATCACTATTCAACCCGAAAGGCATCCGCATGAAACAATATGTACCACATGGGGTGATGAATGTTGTTTTCTCTTCGTCTTCTCTTGTCATGAAGATATGGTGGTAGCCGGAGTAGGCGTCGAGGAATGACAACAGATCACACCCAGCCGTGGAGTCAACAATCTGGTCGATGTGCGGCAACGGGAAGGGGTCTTTAGGACAGGCCTTACTGATATCTGTGTAATCAATACACAGTCTCCACTTCCCATTTGCCTTGCGCACTACGACCGGATTGGCCAACCACGTTGGATGGAGCACTCCTCTTACCAAGCCCGCTGCTTCCAGTTTTCGGATCTCTTCTGTGATGAACTCTTGTCGTTCCAAAGCTTGCTTTCTGACCTTCTGCTTGACGGGCCGCGCATGAGGACAGACAGCAAGGTGGTGCTCAATCACCTCCCTGGGAACGCCGGGGATGTCGGAAGCTTGCCATGCAAACACATCGACATTCGCCCACAGGAAGGTGACGAGCACGTCTTCCTATTTGTCGTCAAGGGTGGAGCTTATGGTGAAAGCTCCTCCCGTGCCGTCCTCATTGACAGAAACCTTCTTGGTTCCCGGCGGTATGGCCCTAGGCTTCTTGTTTCCGTCGGTGGAGCTCTCTGGCACGTCCTCGACGGCAGTGCTACACTCCGAAGAGGTGCGCTTGCCGGAGTGGGTGTCCGAGGTCTCACCGGTCTTCTTCTTCTTCTTCTTCCCTCCCGAGGTCCCAGCGACAGGAGCAAGTGCCCTAGTGGCGGCGGCTGCTACAATTGCTTGCTGGTATAGTTGGTCAGCGCAAATCAGCGCATCTTTCTTATCGGAGGGGATGGTGATGATCGTCACAGGTCCTGGCATCTTCAGGGTGTTGTAGGCGTAGTGTGACGCTGCCATGAACTTGGCCAGCGCTGGGCGGCCAAGGATCCCGTTGTAGGGCAAGGGGATCTTGGCAACATCAAACACGATCCTCTTCGTCCTGTAGTTCAGGTTGCTTCCAAAAGTCACGGGCAGCGTGACCTTTCCCTTGGGTTGGCTTCTTCCCGGGTTGACCCCCTGAAACGTGCCCGTCTCTTCGAGGACTCCATCAGGAATCTGCAGTTTCTCGATCACGGCAGGCGAGATCAAGTTCAGACCGGCCCCGCCATCGACTAGCATCTTTGTCACCTTGAGGTTGTGTATTGTTGGTGAAACCAACAATGGCAAGCACCCGACCGCAGTAGTGCGATCAGGGTGATCCTCAGTGTCAAAAATGATAGGTGTGCTGGACCACTTTAGCGGCCTTTGGGCATCAAATGACGGCTCTGCCGCTGTAATCTCTCGCGCCCACTATTTAAGCTGGCGGTGAGAAGTATGCAGCGAGGTGCCGCCGTCGAAGCACATGGCCTCTGTAGCTTTCCGAAACTCTTGGTCGCCGGATTCGTCGTCCTCTTCATGATCGTCGTCTTCTGGCTTTCTATCATGGCCCCAGGCGGGACTCTCCTGTTGTTTATCCTTGCCGCGACGGCCCGCCTGGCCGTCACGCTTCTTGCCGGACCCCTCAGCACCGTCTTGGCCCTTCTCCTTGTCCCGCCTCTCATATTCAGCCCTCTGCTTCTCAGCGAGGAACTCAACCTGTCGGCAGTCTTGGAGGGCATGGCCTTTGGTGCGATGGATCTTGCAGTATCGCTTGTCGGAGTTTCCTGGCTTCTCGGCAGCCGCCAAGGCCCGGCAGGCGACACATCCGGCAATATCCTTGCCGGGGTCATCTGCCTTGGTTTTCTTGGTGGATCCGGTGTCATCAGATCCCTCGACGGCAAGCACGGCTTTACCTTTGCGCTTCCTGTTGCGGCGCCGGCCCTTCTTCGCCGGGGCGGCAGTATCCTCATGTGAGGAGTCGGTTTCCACGCCGGCATCTTCGCCGGGGTACTTCCTTCCCTCTTCAGCTCGGGCACATCTGTAACATCCCAAATTTTCAATTTGGAATGTTATACATTAGATCATCATGCATATCATATTTTCTTGAATTTTGGTCGATCCTAGAAATTTCACGCAACTCAAGGACCCTCGGAGAGAGTTGGAGATTTCGTTATTTTCATATTTTAGTTTTCTCAAATTTTGAAAAGAGGATCATTTGATTTTATTTATTTCATCTTCAATTATTTTTCCAATATCAAACTTGAGAGAGGAATAATATGAATTTCCCAAATTTAGGAAAAATGAAGATTTAATAAATAAATCAAATTTTGGATTTTTCCGGAGTTAATTGCATTTTCTTTGGATTAGGGAAAAATGCGTGTTTTTAAAATATTGCAATTAGGCCCCGGGTAAAAGTTCATTTCGTTCGACTCATTTTTAGGAGTCGGGGAAAATTAACTTCGGAATTTTTGGAGCTCGTTTAGATTTTCTTTTATTTATTTTTCTGCGCGCATATTTATTTTAAAAAACGCGCAGCGCCCCACCCAGCCTCGCGCGCGCGCCCGCGCCGCGCAGCGCCGCCGCCGCCGCCGAGTCCGGATCGGACTCCGCCGCCGCCGCCCCTTTCTTGCCCCCTCCCCCAAGTCTCCTCCCCCCCTTTATATATCCAGCTACCCCCCTCCTCCCCACACCACTCGCGCCGCCCCCGCCGCCCGCAGCAGCAGCAGCAGCCGCAGCCGCCGCTCGCGTCGCGCCGCCGCCGCCGCCGACTGCTGCAGCCGCCCGTGCAAGGCCCCGCCGCCAAGCCCCGCCATCGCTAGAGCCCCGTGCCGCCGAGGTAGCCGCCGCCCGCGCCACCCCTTCCCCGGTTCGGTTTTTTTAAAACCGTTCCGGTTTATTTTGTTTCGATGTTTCTGTTTTTTTTTCGACCGTAGATCGGTTTTTTCCTTTTTTTTCAGTTTAGTTGTTTAGCGAGCGTTCGCCGGACCGTTCGTCTTAACGAACGTGATCACCGGTTATTCTCGGTTAACGAACGTCCGTTCGTTTAACCGTTTGTTGTTTTTCTTTTTCGTCGGATTTATTCTGCGATTTTTCTGATCGCGATTTCAGATCCGATCTTCGTTTTAGTTTATCTCCTCGCTCATTTATCGGAATCAGGTGATTCAAGCGCCTGGAATTTCGTTTCGAAACCGCCGTTCTAACTAATCAACTTAAACAAGTTTTTGCTACTGTAAAATTTGACCTAGTTCCAATTTGCTAGAACGAAGTTGATTTCTTTCGCCGTTTGATTTCTTTTGCTTCGTTCGATTTGATTCTTTTGCAAACCAGGGTTCTTAAATTGAACTTTCTGGTTCGATCTTCTGTTCGAGTTTTACCTGTGCATTAGATGAGTACTTATTGTATGCTTGTTGTTTGTCTGCGATAGATCACCCGGAGTGCGCCACCTGTTATTTCGAAGCTCTAGGTTTCGCGGATCCTCAGCAAGGCAAGTAACACTTTGATCATACCTTCTCATTGCCCAGTTTTCATTGCATTAGATCAATCCTCAAACATTGCATGTTTAGGATCTAATTAAACTGTGGGATGGGAAGTAGCTGAGGTAGTACCTATTACCTGTTTTACTTATGAAACCTTTGGGAGTTACTTCTGCGTTTGCTTATTATGCCATGCTATGCTAGTAGACGTGGATTGGGTGAGTGATATCCATGACAGATGTGAGTATTGTTAATTAATGGTTTTATCTAAGGTGGCAACTTAACCACACATCTGGGTGGATTGAGGCACCACGTTTCTATCAGGACTTGCCTGCTTTTCTTTGGACCGCCACCCAGGCTCAAAGGGATCATAAGATCATTCATGCTAGTAACTTCCGTGTGCAGCCACAAGCCATTATGGGCTCTGGCATAGTTGATTACGTCGTGCGAACTCTTACAGGGTAGACTAGCAGATGTAGGGGAAAGTAGGTGTACCGGTCTATCCAAACGTAAGGTGCTAGCGCTTATGAAAGACTATGTCTCGGTCATCCGTTTCTCAAACACCATGTAGTGCAAGAAATCAAACGGAGGCGATCGAGTCTTGTGGGGAAAAGTGCGCAAACCTCTGCAGAGTGTACAACCTAATCATGATTAGCCGTGTCCCCGGTTATGGACATCTTGAGTATCTAGTTCTTGAATATCATGTGAATCTCATCATGTTACTTCTAATTAATATTGTTGGGTTTTATTTGTTCACTTAATTGGGATCGGAATGCTGTCAACCATTCTCGATGTTTCAACCACCATGATAGTTAAATAAATTTATTCCTTTGCAATAGGGAAAAATTGGCTTTACGCAAAACTGTAACCATAGAGCTTTTCCACCAGCCATATATGCATGTAGTTTAGGCTTATCATTCATTACTCTCTATGTGTTACATTGCCAGCAAATTCCATGTGCTGACCCGTTTTCGGGCTGCAACTTTCATGTTGCAGACTTTTCAGACGACGAGTAAGGTGCTTTTAGGTCGTGGTTCTATACTAAGTGATGCCGTTGGAGTTGATGGACTCACTTATCTTCCAAGTCTTCCGTTGTTATCATTATTATATGGCCTTAAGCCATATTTATTGTAATAAGTTCTCTTTGAGACATCGATGTAATAAGTGTGTGATTGCTACTCTGTTATAAATCCTTCGAAGTACTGTGTGGTGTCAGCATTACTGATCCAGGGATGACACCGGAGCACAGAGACTTGACCATCTGAGGTCGGGTCGCTACAACATTTGTCAGCAAGAACATAGAGTTCTGCTACATCTTTCACCTTGTTCATTGCCAGCTCTTCGTGCATCTTGCGGTTGCGCACGTTCTGGTGGAATGCGCTGATGATGGCGGCAGGGTGAACATCAGGGGTATTGTACTGTATCCGGCTGAACCTCTGTATATACTTGCGGAGACTCTCGCCTCCCTTCTGGCGAATGACGAGCAGGTCGCTTGCTTGGCCATGAGCTTGGTGACCTCCGGTGAAGGCGCCCACGAACTCATGGCACAAATCCGACCAGGAGGAAATAGAGTCTACCGGCAAGTGCATCAACCATGACATGGCGTTGGGTTTAAGAGCCAACGGAAAGTAATTCGCAAGCACCTTATCGTCACGGGCTCCGGCAGCTTGCATCGCGACGGTGTAGATGCTGAGGAACTCGGATGGGTGGGTCTTGCCGATGTACTTTTCGCCCACGTCAGGTGTGAAGGTGCGGTGAGTGGGCCACTGGAACTGCCGCGGCTCACGGGTAAAAGCCGGACAGCCTACCTCGTAAGGTAGGCCACCAGGGCTCTCCGGCGTCGGGTGGTTCACAGCAGGCCCTGCTCGCCTGTTTGACTGGTGGCGCGCTCCACGCCGGCGCTCGATAGTGGTTCGAGCGTCTTCATGTTCTCGTTCCCGAAGGACTTGGCGCTGGTCACAATGGGTCCGTGGGTTGGACGACGCTATGGAGATTTCGTCGCCCGTAACGTCGCAATGGGCTGGCGTCCGCGGTACCGGGCGAGGAGGAGGCGAGTGCGCCGTGGTTGCGGCGCCGCCGGCTTTCCTGCCACTGGTGCACTGTAGGATCGGAAGTATGTCTAGAGGGGGGGTGATTAGACTACTTGACCAAATAAAAACTTAACCTTTTCCCAATTTTAGTTCTTGGCAGATTTTAGCTACTTTAGGACAAGTCAAGCAATCATCACACAATTCAAGCAAGCATGCAAAGAGTATATAGGCAGCGGAAAGTAAAGCATGCAACTTGCAAGAATGTAAAGGGAAGGGTTTGGAGAATTCAAACGCTATTGGAGACACGGATGTTTTTCCCGTGGTTCGAATAGGTGGTGCTATCCTACATCCACGTTAGTGGAGACTTCAACCCACGAAGGGTAACGGTTGCGCGAGTCCACGGAGGGCTCCACCCACGAAGGGTCCACGAAGAAGCAACCTTGTCTATCCCACCATGGCCATCGCCCACGAAGGACTTGCCTCACTAGCGGTAGATCTTCACGAAGTAGGCGATCTCCTTGCCCTTACAAACTCCTTGGTTCAACTCCACAATCTTGTCGGAGGCTCCCAAGTGACACCTAGCCAATCTAGGAGACACCACTCTCCAAGAAGTAACAAATGGTGTGTTGATGATGAACTCCTTCCTCTTGTGCTTCAAATGATAGTCTCCCCAACACTCAACTCTCTCTCACATGATTTGGATTTGGTGGAAAGAAGATTTGAGTGGAAAGCAACTTGGGAAAGGCTAGAGATCAAGATTCATATGGTAGGAATGGAATATCTTGGTCTCAACACATGAGTAGGTGGTTCTCTCTCAGAACATATGAGTTGGAAGTGTAGGTGTGTTCTGATGTCTCTCTCCATGAATGAAGAGGAGGTGGAGGGGTATATATAGCCTCCACTTAAAATCCAACCGTTACACACAATCTACCAATCTCGGTGGGACCGAATCAACAAACTCGGTCGGACCGAAACGGTAAACCTAGTGACCGTTAGAGATTTTCGGTGGGACTGACATGCAACTCGGTAGGACCGATATGGTTAGGGTTTGGGCATAACGTAATCTCGGTGAGACCGATTACACAAACTCGGTGAGACCGATTTGGTAATTATCTAACCAGAGAGTTGGTCAGGCAAACTCGGTGGGACCGATTTGCTCTTTCGGTGAGACCGAAAAGTTACAAAAGGGAAACAGAGAGTTTGCATTGCAATCTCGGTGGGACCGATCCGCTCTTTCGGTGAGACCAAAAAGTTACGAAAAGGAAACAGAGAGGTTGCAATCCCATCTCAGTGAGACCGAGATCCCTATCGGTAGAACCGATTTGCTAGGGTTTGGCAGTGGCTTATGACATATGAGAAACTCAGTGGCGCCGGATAGAAAGAATCGGTAGGACCGAGTTTGGCTTAGGGTTTAGGTCATATGTGGATATGGGAAAGTAGTTGAGGATTTTGGAGCATATCATTAAGCACATAAGGCAAAGAGCTGATTAAGCAACACCTCATCCCTCCTTGATAGTATTGGCTTTTCCTATAGACTCAATGTGATCTTGGATCACTAAAATATAAAATGAAGAGTCTTGAGCTTTTGAGCTTGAGCCAATCCTTTGTCCTTCGCATTTTGAGGGTTCCACTTTCACCATCCATGCCATGCCAGTCATTGAGCTTTCCTGAAATAATTGTCTTGGAATTGCATTAGCTCAATGAGCTATATGTTGTTATGAATTACCAAAACCACCTAGGGATAGTTGCACTTTCAATCTCCCCCTTTTTGGTAATTGATGACAACATATAGATCAAAGCTTCGACAAATGATAATAAGAATGAATTACATCGTCACTTTGAGAAGTATGTGATAAGTAAGAGCTCCCCCTAAATTTGTGCATATTTAAAATTTGCTTTGGACTGCAAATGCACAAAGAGTTAGAATCATGGGTTACTCTTCCATGTCACATACATCTTGGTGGGGCGCTCAAAATGATAAATAATGAAATGCATGCACTCATCACCAAGGCAAAAGTGAATGTCCACATAAGATAGATAAGATATATCAAGCATGCATAAGTGTAGCTTATGATCAAACACATGATCATCAATGTCTCACAAGCATATCAAAGTATCTCAACCAAAAACAAATAGTGTACCAAAGACCACCAAATAAAACCAAATAAAACAAGAGAGAAAAGAAACACTCTCTCTCTCTCGAAGCCTATGATCTATCAATCTTCTCCCCCTTTGGCAACAAGTTACCAAAAAGTTCCTAGAAAATGCATAGTGCTATATCGACACTCAGGCTTGATCTTCAGGAGGTGGTGGAGTCTGGATCACTCCAAGGACGAAGGCTTCTGTTGATGCTGATGGAGTTGGAGCTGAAGTGGATGCTAGAGCAGGTTGGGTTAATGCTGCGGCTGGAGCTGAGGCGGTTGCTCTTGTGTCAGGAACTGGCACTGCACTGGACCTCTGAGCTCGTGGAACTCTAGCAAATGCATCTATAGTTGTCTTCCCTCTCCTCTCCTGCATGTCATCCTGGAGCTGCTCCACTGCTGTCTGTATCTCTGTCACCTTGATATCCAAGTCATAGAACTTCTGTTCTAAGATCCTCTCTAAGCTCGCCTGGTTCTGAGTTAGGTTGGCCAAACCTTTCTCAATGCGCAGGGTGGATGCAATCAGGTAACTGAGCTGCTCTTGCTTGGTCTTCAAGAAGTATTCTGATGCCTCCTCTTGAGTTGGCATCCTAGCAGCTTTCTCCTTTCTAACCTTCTCCTTTTGTGCTTGGGCATGGGCTGAAGATGGTTCATCCTTGTTCATCACAACTTCATTGTCTTCAAACTCAGGATGAATAGGAAGATGTTCCTTATCCAAAAGATATATGCCAGTGCCCATCTTGGATTTGATCAGTTCTTGGACATGAGGAGCATATCCACAGCTTCTCTTCTGGTCTGCTGCTGTCCTCTTGATTGTCTCTATCATCAGGTTCATGACCTTGAACTTCTGAGGCACATCAAAGATATGAAGCAGGTTGATAGCATGGCATCTGATCATCTTGTGATCTCCAGACTTGGGTAGCAGAGTGTGCCTTAAGATCCAGTTGATTGTTGGCAATCCTAACAGAAGATAATGTACAGATCCATACTTGAAAGTTTCAAGTGCCTTGTCAGGGATCTCCTTGTACATGTTGATCATTGAGTTGTGGTCCATCTTCTTCTTGGAATAGACATCCAAGTCATATTCACTTTCTTCTGGGGCATTGATCAGTTGAGTCCATTCTGCAACAGTTGATTGGTACCTCGTACCTTCAGACATCCAGACAACCCTCCCATCGGGGTAAAAGTGTGCTATGGAGTATAACTGCATGATAAGTTCCTCGTTCCACTTTGTGAGCTTTTGCCCAACAAAGTCTGCTACTCCACAAGCCTTGAAGCTGTCCTGCACTCCTGGGAAGTGCTCTTCATTGTCCTTTATGTATTGCCAATCGACCCATTTCATGTCACAGACAATTGGCTTCTTGTCTAACAGGATTGTCTCATAGAAGTCCTGCTGTTCCTTAGTGTGGAACCTGTAGTCTACAGCAGTTCTTCTCCTGGTAGCATAGGGATCTTCTGCTCTCCATTTTCTCAATCCAGAGTCTCTCCTGATATTCATATCCTCAGCCACTGGATGAGCATCATTGTGGTCTGGGATCTTGGGCTTCAATTTCCTCAAAACTTGTCCTTCTTCTTCTTCAGCAACATCAGGCACTGGGGCCTTGTTCTTCTCAGCAGCTGGAATATTTCTTGTATTCCTCTTGGGTTTTTGCTTTGGAGCTGTCTTAGGGGCTTCCTTGGGCTTGGATGCAGCTCCCCCTGATCTAATGGCATCACCCATCAGCTTGGGTGCCTTGGGTGCTGGTGCAGCACCTTCCTCTTCCTCTTCTTCTTCATCAGAAGAATGTTGTTCAAACTCAGCCATAGGATCTACTTTCTTGCACCATCTGCCTCTTTTCCTCTCTTTCTTCTCTACAGCAACAACTGGCTCCTTGGAAGTGGTTTTGTCAGGAATCTTGGTTGTGGCTCTGGCTTTTGGCATTGGCTTCCTGCCTGCTGGTCTTTTGACCTTCAAGCCTGGCTTGGTGCTCTGCCTTGAACCATGTTCTTTCTTGAGCTCAATTTTCTTGGAGGTTGCCTCCTCCTCTGCCACATAGTCTTCATCTTCTGAATCTGAAGTTCTTTTCTTTCTCTGTCTGGTGGCAACCTTTGACAGATTGCTTGGAGTGCTCCTGCTGCCATCATCTGAGGAACTTGAGGGACTAGTGCCCTCACTCATATGCACAAGCTGCTCTGACTGATTCTGACTGTCACACTGGTCTGACATGTTGAACAGGCTGACTGCTGACTGCTGACCCTGTGAATAGTTTATAGATGAGGTAGAATTTATGAGCATCACAAAAAGCAGAGATATTTGCAAAAGAATGATTCAAAAACTTAGTTTTAGTTTCCCACAGAAAGCATTTCGGATCTACCGATTTCTAAACTCGGTGATACCGAAGCAGCATTTGGAACCTAAACTACTGATCTCGGTCAGACCGAGTCACAGTTCGGTGGCACCGAGACTGCTAGGGTTTCACAAATTTCAAAAATCGGTCACACCGATTAGTTACACTCGGTCAGACCGAGTTTCACTTGTGCAATGGCATAGGCCAAATCGGTGGGACCGAGTTTTTCAACTCGGTGGGTCCGAGATGGTTTCGGCGGAAACCTAACCCTAAATTTTTCGAATCAAACCTAATCTACGAGTTCTTTGACTGGATAGAAGTTTATCAAACATGGCAAGAATCATTATGATCACAATGTGCTAGGAATCGGATTGGGAATAGCACAAAGATCGAGTCCATAACCTAGTTCGATGGAGACTCGCTACGGCGGCAACGGCGGAGGTGATTTCCCTTGACGGAGATGGAGACCAGCGACTGGAGGCTGCTGACGGCGAGAAGATGATCCGGAGACCACGTCGGCAGAGCGAGCTATGGCGCGGGCGAAGGGGTTCGGAGAAATTTCCAAATTTTTGCCCGTGTCTATATATAGCCCGACCCTGTCGGTGTGACCGAGTGGAACGACTCGGTGGCACCGAGATGCGAAACTATATACAGTTATTGCAACTCGGTGTGACCGAATAGTTCAAGTCGGTTGCACCGAGATTGAAAACATAGATCAACTTGATGATCTCGGTAGGACCGAAAGTGGGGTATCGGTCAGACCGAGAATCACAAAGAGGTTTTGGAAGTTTAAGTCTATGACGAATCGGGGACTCCGAGTGCTCCTCACACAGAGTGGTTCGAATTTGACTTGATCAATTTTGTGATGTAGCATGAATAGAGTTTGAGACGAGAAAAGCATAGATAGCTAGAGGAGGTTCTTAGGCATTCTTGTCCATCCACTTGGCAAAAGAAAAGATAAAGCCAAACAATCAAAACAACAAGTGGATGTCCTCGAATGAGTAAAATATGCAACCAGCATGCTCACACAATAAAATGGCAATAGAAATATGTGACAAAGCATGCACAATCAATTCTAGCATCTATCAAGCAATTGGCGTTGACTAGGTCATCTATATATGAGTATATTGACTTAGGAGTCAAATGAGAACATTTGATCATAGGTCATACTCATCGTTTAAGCTCAAGTGGGGTTACCACTTTTACATAAAGCATTGTTGTGTTCACATCATTAGAGTTGCTTTAGCTCAAGTCTTAGAGTAAAGCTCCCCCTAGATGTGATATCCCCCCTAAGAGGGATGAACTAACCTTGGGTTTTGTCGATGATGACTTCATGTAGATGTTGAAGATGTGGATGCTCAATATTGATGTAGATCACTTGGAGCTATCCTTTTGAGTGAATTGCACTTTCAATACCTACATGGGTTAGTCCCACAAGGAACAAGCAAGTATATCCATAGACACAGAGTGATGCACATACAAGAAGATGTCTATGAAAGCTTTTAGATTACCTTGTCCCTTGACTTACCAACAAGAGGGTTTGTGACTCCTTGAACTAGTGCAAGATGTGGAAGTTGATTGCACTTGTTCTTGCCAAAATGATAAGAGTGAAGTATGGTTGTGGAGTCACCCTCAAGAACTCTCTAGTTCTTCTTCTTTTGGATCCACACCATCTTGATGGGAATCCTTGGAGTTGTAGTCGTTCTTGATGAAGTGGAACTTAAAGTAGTCTTGGGAATCCACTTGACTAAGGTCTTAGGAGCTTCTTCAAATGCATCTATTTCCTCTTGAAGCTTGTCCTTGCCTTTTTGCTTGTAGTCTTGTGGTGGAAGATCATCTTGAGTTTGTGTCCCCTTGAAAGAAGTTGGATCATACTTCTCTTGTTGAGGAACAAACTTTGTCTTGGGGTATTGATCTTCTTCCCACTCAACTCCATTGGCATTGAACTTTCGTTCAAAACCAACACCTTGATTCTTCCGGTGCCTTCCTTGCTTGCGTACAATCTCCTCGAATTGCTTACTTCCGGCAAGGATTTTGTACACTCCTTTCTCTATGATTTCCTTCAATATGCTATTTTCTTGCTCAAGTGTAACTTGGCTAAGAGAATCATTAGTGGAATCAAGAGAACTACTAGAAGCAACAATATTGGATTTAACGTGATCATTGTTACTACTAGAGGAAGAATCTTTCTTGTTTTTGTTATTAGACTTGACTTGAGGCATGTAAGTGGATAAGAGTAAACGTTTGGCAATGTAAGAAGAACTTTTCTTGCGGAGATCATCATTGATTGCCCTTAAAAGCTCATGCTCTTGCTCAAGATTGAGCTTTTCAAAGCGTAACTTCTCATGAGCCCTTAAGAGTTCTCGATGATCTTCGAAGATAGTTTCATGAGCTAACTTAAGAGTGTTTAGTTCTTTAGTTAGAGTCTCAATTTTCTCCTTATCATTGTCATTCGTTTTAGCATGATTAATTGTCGTTTCATCATAGGATTCATCACTAGAGTTGTCAACAAGTAAATCATCATCGCCTAACAAGTCATCTTCATCACTATTAAAATCAACATACTCAGGGTGAGTTACCTTAGGACCTTTGGCCATGAAGCATCTTCCAATTCCTTCATTGGGTGAATCAAATATGTCGTAGGAGTTGGTTGACACAAGTGCTAGTCCGGCAACACCTTCATCTTGAGTATATTCGGAGTCGGAGTGATAACTTTTCTCGGAGTGGTTGTCGGAGTCGGAGCCGGATACCCATTCACCAACATGAGCTTGATGTCTTCGTTTTGTGTAGCTCCTTGATGATTTTTCCTTCCTTTCCGAATCCTTGATTCTCCGTGAGTGTCTTCGTTCATAACGATCATCTCTACTCCTTCTCTCTCGTGATGGTGATTCCTCTCTTTTGCTTCTTCTTTTTGGAGAATCTTCTCTTCTTTTGTAGGGAGCCGTACACTCATTGGAATAGTCTCCGGGTCTTCCACAATTGTAGCAGATTCGCTCTCGACTAGAAGATCTTTTGTCATTGTAGGACCTTGACTTGGAGCTTCTATCTTTGCTTCTACTCTTGTAGAACTTGTTGAAGTTCTTCACCATTAAGATCAATTCTTCATTGAAGTTTTGTTTCTCACTTGATGATGTGGGGGCTTCACATGAGGCTTTATAAGCACCACTTGATTTGTTGTGAAGTTCCTCTTTGTCCTTGAGCGACATTTCATGAGCAACAATTCTTCCAATGACTTCCGTTGGCTTGAGATTTTTGTAATTGGGCATCATTTGGATCAATGTACACACGGTATCATATTTTCCATCCAAGGCTCTTAGGATCTTCTTCATGATGAATCTGTCGGTCATCTCTTCACTCCCTAAGCCGGAATCTCATTTGTGATGAGAGCAAGCCTAGAGTACATTTCAGCGACACCTTCACCATCCTTCATTTTGAACTTGTCAAGTTGACTTTGAAGCACATCCAATTTAGATTCCTTGACGGAGTCGGTACCTTCGTGCATATCAATCAAAGTATCCCAAATTTCCTTTGCATTCTCAAGACGGCTGATTTTGTTGAATTCTTCGGGGCACAATCCGTTGAAGAGAATATCACAAGCTTGAGCGTTGTATTGTAGCATCTTCAACTCATCCGCGGTAGCTTCACGGTTTGGTTCTTTCCCTTCGAAGAAGTCACCTTGCAAAGCAACACACACAATCGCCCAAACGGCAGGGTTATGTCCAAGAATATGCATTTTCATTTTATGCTTCCAACTAGCAAAGTTAGTGCCATCAAAGTAAGGACCTCTACGGTGATAATTTCCCTCACTAGACGCCATACTCTCCTAGGTTGTGAAACCAAGGCTATAACCACCAAAAGCTATGGGAATCAAAGCAAATGGAGACCAAAGCTCTGATACCACTTGTAGGATCAGAAGTATGTCTAGAGGGGGGGTGATTAGACTACTTGACCAAATAAAAACTTAACCTTTTCCCAATTTTAGTTCTTGGCAGATTTTAGCTACTTTAGGACAAGTCAAGCAATCATCACACAATTCAAGCAAGCATACAAAGAGTATATAGGCAGCGGAAAGTAAAGCATGCAACTTGCAAGAATGTAAAGGGAAGGGTTTGGAGAATTCAAACGCTATTGGAGACACGGATGTTTTTCCCGTGGTTCGGATAGGTGGTGCTATCCTACATCCACGTTAGTGGAGACATCAACCCAAGAAGGGTAACGGTTGCGCGAGTCCACGGAGGGCTCCACCCACGAAGGGTCCACGAAGAAGCAACCTTGTCTATCCCACCATGGCCATCGCCCACGAAGGACTTGCCTCACTAGCGGTAGATCTTCACGACGTAGGCGATCTCCTTGCCCTTACAAACTCCTTGGTTTAACTCCACAATCTTGTCGGAGGCTCCCAAGTGACACCTAGCCAATCTAGGAGACACCACTCTCCAAGAAGTAACAGATGGTGTGTTGATGATGAACTCCTTGCTCTTGTGCTTCAAATGATAGTCTCCCCAACACTCAACTCTCTCTCACAGGATTTGGATTTGGTGGAAAGAAGATTTGAGTGGAAAGCAACTTGGGAAAGGCTAGAGATCAAGATTCATATGGTAGGAATGGAATGTCTTGGTCTCAACACATGAGTAGGTGGTTCTCTCTCAGAACATATGAGTTGGAAGTGTAGGTGTGATCTGATGGCTCTCTCCACGAATGAAGAGGAGGTGGAGGGGTATATATAGCCTCCACTTAAAATCCAACCGTTACACACAATCTACCAATCTCGGTGGGACCGAATCAACAAACTCGGTCGGACTGAAACGGTAAACCTAGTGACCGTTAGAGATTTTCGGTGGGACTGACATGCAACTCAGTAGGACCGATATGGTTAGGGTTTGGGCATAACGTAATCTCGATGAGACCGATTACACAAACTCGGTGAGACTGATTTGGTAATTAGCTAACCAGAGAGTTGGTCAGGCAAACTCAGTGGGACCGAAAAGTTACAAAAGGGAAACAGAGAGTTTGCATTGCAATCTCGGTGGGACCGATCCGCTCTTTCGGTGAGACCAAAAAGTTACGAAAAGGAAACAGAGAGGTTGTAATCCCATCTCGGTGAAACTGAGATCCCTATCGGTAGAACCGATTTGCTAGGGTTTGGCAGTGGCTTATGACATATGAGAAACTCGGTGGCGCCGGATAGAAAGAATCGGTAGGACCGAGTTTGGCTTAGGGTTTAGGTCATATGTGGATATGGGAAAGTAGTTGAGGATTTTGGAGCATATCATTAAGCACATAAGGCAAAGAGCTGATTAAGCAACACCTCATCCCTCCTTGATAGTATTGGCTTTTCCTATAGACTCAATGTGATCTTGGATCACTAAAATATAAAATGAAGAGTCTTGAGCTTTTGAGCTTGAGCCAATCCTTTGTCCTTCGCATTTTGAGGGTTCCACTTTCACCATCCATGCCATGCCAGTCATTGAGCTGTCCTGAAATAATTGTCTTGGAATTGCATTAGCTCAATGAGCTATATGTTGTTATGAATTACCAAAACTACCTAGGGATAGTTGCACTTTCATGCGCGGCACTCCATTGGAGCGTCGACCAGGGGGCTCCATCGGACTCGGTCCGTCTTTGTTGGCCACCGCAATAAGGCTTCGGATAGTGGCTCTCCATTCGTCGAGTTTCCCCGTGGTGGGAGGAAAATCAAGGAGCAACTGCGCGCGCGCCAGGGCTTCTGCTGGCGTTGGTGGCAGCGAAACCTGCACGGATCGCGATGCGCTTCGACTTCTGACCATGTTAGAAGGAGCTCTATCACGACCCCGCGGTCGCATGCCATCTTCACCAGCGCCTCGGCGAGCGGGCAGGTCTTCTATATCCCGGGAGTGGCGCTCGGGGCTCTTCCCGCGGCGACGCCCGGGGTCTTCGGCGTGATTACGCCGTACGTCGCGCGGCGCTTGAGAGGAGCGCGCCGTCGGCGCCGGCGTGGGAGTCTTGGAAGCCCTTGCATCGCCTTCGGGCGGGGTGGCAGCGATCTTGGAAGGCCCCGCTGTTGGGGAACGTAGTAATTTCAAAAAAAATTCCTACGCACACGCAAGATCATGGTGATGCATAGCAACGAGAGGGGAGAGTGTTGTCTACGTACCCTCGTAGACCGAAGCGGAAGCGTTGACGCAACATAGAGGAAGTAGTCGTACGTTCTCCTCGCGATCCAACCGATCACAGCACCGTTACTCCGGCACCTCCGAGTTCTTGGCACACGTTCAGCTCGATGACGATCCCCGGGCTCCGATCCAGCAAAGCGTCGGGGAAGAGTTCCGTCAGCACGACGGTGTGGTTACGATCTTGATGTGTTACCGGCGCAGGGCTTCGCCTAAGCACTGCAACGATATGACCGAGGTGGAATTTGGTGGAAGGGGGCACCGCACACGGCTAAGGAACGATCCGTAGATCAACTTGTGTGTCCAAGGGTGATCCCCTGCCCCCGTATATAAAGGAGCCAAGGGGGAGGGGCTGGCCGGCCAAGCCTGGCGCGCTAGGAGAGTCCTACTCCCTCCGGGAGTAGGATTCCCCCCCCCCCCCAATCCTAGTTGGAATAGGATTCCTCAAGGGGGGGAAAAAGAGAGAGGGGGCCGGCCACCTTCTCCTAGTCCTAATAGGACTAGGGAAGGGGGGAGGCGCACGGCCAGCCCTAGGGCAGCCCCTTTCTCCTTTCCACTAAGGCCCAATATGGCCCATATGTTTCCCGGGGGGTTCCGGTAACCTCCTGGTACTCCGGTGAAATCCCGATTTCACCCGGAACACTTCCGATATCCAAATGTAGGCTTCCAATATATCAATCTTTACGTCTCGACCATTTCGAGACTCCTCGTCATGTCCGTGATCACATCCGGGACTCCGAACAACCTTCGGTACATCAAAATGCATAAACTCATAATAACTGTCATCGTAACGTTAAGCGTGCGGACCCTACGGTTCGAGAACAATGTAGACATGACCGAGACACGTCTCCGGTCAATAACCAATAGCGGGACCTGGATGCCCATATTGGCTCCTACATATTCTACGAAGATCTTTATCGGTCAGACCGTATAACAACATACGTTGTTCCCTTTGTCATCGGTATGTTACTTGCCCGAGATTCGATCGTCGGTATCCAATACCTAGTTCAATCTCGTTACCGGCAAGTCTCTTTTCTCGTTCCGTAATACATCATCTCGCAACTAACTCATTGGTTGCAATGCTTGCAAGGCTTATGTGATGTGCATTACCGAGAAGGCCCTGAGATACCTCTCCGACATTCGGAGTGACAAATCCTAATCTCAAAATACGCCAACCCAACAAATACTTTCGGAGACACCTGTAGAGCACCTTTATAATCACTCAGTTACGTTGTGACGTTTGGTAGCACACAAAGTGTTCCTACGGTAAACGGGAGTTGCATAATCTCATAGTTAAAGGAACATGTATAAGTCATGGATAAAAGCAATAGCAACATACTAAACGATCGGGTGCTATGCTAATGGAATGGGTCATGTCAATCAGATCATTCAACTAATGATGTGACCTCGTTAATCAAATAACAACTCGTTGTTCATGGTTAGGAAACATAACCATCTTTGATTAACGAGCTAGTCAGATAGAGGCATACTAGTGACACTCTGTTTGTCTATGTATTCACACATGTATTATGTTTCCGGTTAATACAATTCTAGCATGAATAATAAACATTTATCATGATATGTAAGGAAATAAATAATCACTTTATTATTGCCTCTAGGGCATATTTCCTTCAGTCTCCCACTTGCACTAGAGTCAATAATCTAGTTCACATCGCCATGTGATTTACCAGCAATAGTTCACATCACCATGTGATTAACACCCATAGTTCACATCGATATGTGACCAACACCCAAAGGGTTTACTAGAGTCAGTAATCTAGTTCACATCGCTTATGTGATTAACACCCAAAGAGTACTAAGGTGTGATCATGTTTTGCTTGTGAGATAATTTTAGTCCACGGGTCTGTCACATTCAGATCCGTAAGTATTTTGCAAATTTCTATGTCAACAATACTCTGCACGGAGCTACTTTAGCTAATTGCTCCCACTTTCAATATGTATCTAGATTGAGACTTAGAGTCATCTAGATTAGTGTCAAAACTTGCATCGACGTAATCTTTTACGACGAACCTTTTGTCACCTCCATAATCGAGAAACATATCCTTATTCCACTAAGGATAATTTTGACCGCCGTCCAGTGATCTACTCCTAGATCACTATTGTACTCCCTTGCCAAACTCAGTGGTAGGGTATGCAATAGATCTGGTACACAGCATGGCATACTTTATAGAACCTATGGCTGAGGCATAGGGAATGACTTTCATTCTCTTTCTATCTTCTGCCGTGGTCGGGCTTTGAGTCTTACTCAATTTCACACCTTTATGACACAGGCAAGAACTCTTTCTTTGACTGTTCCATTTTGAACTACTTCAAAAACTTGTCAAGGTATGTACTCATTGAAAAAACTTATCAAGCGTCTTTGATCTACCTCTATAGACCTTGATGCTCAATATGTAAGCAGCTTCACTGAAGTCTTTCTTTGAAAAACTCCTTTCAAACATTCCTTTATGCTTTACAGAATAATTCTACATTATTTTCGATCAACAATATGTCATTCACATATATTTATCGGAAATGTTGTAGTGCTCCCACTCACTTTCTTGTAAATACAGGCTTCACCGCAAGTCTGTAAAAACTATATGCTTTGATCAACTTATTAAAGCGTATATTCCAACTCCGAGATGCTTGCACCAGTCCATAGATGGATCGCTGGAGCTTGCATATTTTGTTAACACCTTTAGGATTGACAAAACCTTCTGGTTGCATCATATGCAACTCTTCTTTAATAAATCCATTAAGGAATGCAGTTTTGTTTTCCATTTGCCAGATTTCACAAAATGCGGCAATTGCTAACATGATTCGAACAGACTTAAGCATAGATACGAGTGAGAAACTCTCATCGTAGTCAACACCTTGAACTTGTCGAAAACCCTTTTGCGACAATTCTAGCTTTGTAGATAGTAACACTACTATCGGCGTCCGTCTTCCTCTCGAAGATCCATTTATTTTCTATGGCTTTGCCGATCATCGGGCAAATCCATCAAAGTCCATACTTTGTTCTCATACATGAATCATATCTCAGATTTCATGGCCTCAAACCATTTCGCGGAATCTGGGCTCATCATCGCTTCCTCATAGTTCGCAAGTTCGTCATGGTCTAGTAACATGACTTCCAGAACAAGATTACCGTACCACTCTGGTGCGGATCTCACTCTGGTTTACCTACGAGATTCGGTAGTTACTTGATCTGAAGTTACATGATCATCATCATTAGCTTCCTCACTAATTGGTGTAGTAGTCACAAGAACAGATTTCTGTGATGAACTACTTTCCAATAAGGGAGAAGGTACAATTACCTTATCAAGTTTTCTACTTTCCTCCCACTCACTTCTTTCGAGAGAAACTCCTTCTCTAGAAAGGATCCATTCTTAGCAACAAAAGTCTTGCATTCGGATCTGTGATAGAAGGTGTACCCAACAGTCTCCTTTGGGTATCCTATGAAGACACATTTCTCCGATTTGGGTTTGAGCTTATCAGGATGAAATTTTTCACATAAGCATCGCAACCCCAAACTTTAAGAAACGATAACTTTGGTTTCTTGCCAAACCATAGTTCATATTGTGTCGTCTCAACGGACTTAGATGGTGCCCCTTTTAACGTGAATGCAGCTGTCTCTAATGCATGATCCCAAAACGATATTGGTAAATCGGTAAGAAACATCATAGATTGTGCTATATCCAATAAAGTACGGTTATGACGTTCGGACACACCATTATGCTGTGGTGTTCCAGGTGGCATGAATTTGTGAAACTATTCCACATTGTTTTAATTGAAGAACAAACTCGTAACTCAAATATTTGTCTCCGCGATCAGATCGTAGAAACCTTATTTTCTTGTCACGATGATTTTCCACTTCACTCTAAAATTCTTTGAACTTTTCAAACGTTTCAGACCTATGTTTCATCAAGTAGATATACCCATATCTGCTCAAATCATCTATGAAGGTTAGAAAATAATGATACTTGTCGCGAGCCTTAATATTCATCGGACCATATACATCAGTATGTATGATTTCCAACAAATCTGTTGCTTGCTCAATTGTTCCGGAGAACGGCGTTTTAGTCATCTTGCCCAAGAGGCATGGTTCGCAAGCATCAAGTGATTCATAATCAAGTGATTCCAAAATCCCATCAGCATGGAGTTTCTTCATGCGCTTTACACCAATATGACCTAAACGGCAGTGCCACAAATAGGTTGCACTATCATTATTAACTTCGCATCTTTTGGTTTCAATATTATGAATATGTGTATCACTACGATCGAGATCCAATGAACTATTTTCATTGGTGTGTATGACCATAGAAGGTTTTATTCATGTAAACAGAACAACAATTGTTCTCTAACTTAAATGAATAACTGTATTGCAATTAACATGATCAAATCATATTCATGCTCAACGCAAACACCAAATAACACTTATTTAGTTTCAACACTAATCCCGAAAGTATAGGGAGTGTGTGATGATGATCATATCAATCTTGGAACCACTTCCAACACACATCGTCACCTTGCCCTTTAACTAGTCTTTGTTCATTCTGCAACTCCCGTTTCGAGTTACTAATCTTAGCAACTTGAACTAGTACCAAATACTGAGGGGTTGCTATGAACACTAGTAAAGTACACATCAATAACATGTATATCAAATATACTTATGTTCACTTTGCCATCCTTCTTATCCGCCAATCACTTGGGGTAGTTCCGCTTCCAGTGACCAGTCCCTTTGCAGTAGAAGCACTTAGTCTCAGGCTTAGGACCATACTTGGGCTTTTTCACTTGAGCAGCAACTTGCTTGCCGTTCTTCTTGAAGTTCCCCTTCTTTCCTTTTGCCCTTTTCTTGAAACTAGTGATCTTGTCAACCATCAACACTTGATGTTTTTCTTTGATTTCTACCTTCGCTGATTTTAGCATCGCGAAGAGCTTGGGAATATTTTCCGTTATCCCTTGCATATTATAGTTCATCACGAAGTTCTACTAACTTGGTGATGGTGACTAGAGAATTCTGTCAATCACTATCTTATCTGGAAGATTAACTCCCACTTGATTCAAGCGATTGTAGTACCCAGACAATCTGAGCACATGCTCACTAGTTGAGCGATTCTCCTCCATCTTTTAGCTATAGAACTTGTTGGAGACTTCATATCTCTCAACTCGGGTATTTGCTTGAAATATTAACTTCAACTCCTAGAACATCTCATATGCTCCATGACGTTCAAAACGTCTTTGAAGTCCCGATTCTAAGCAGTTAAGCATGGTGCACTAAACTATTAAGTAGTCATCATATTGAGCTAGCAAAACGTTCATAATGTCTGCATCTGCTCCTGCAATAGGTCCGTCACCTAGCGGTGCATCAAGGACATAATTCTTCTGTGCAGCAATGAGGATAAACCTCAGATCACGGATCCAATCCGCATCATTGCTACTAACATTTTTCAACACAATTTTCTCTAGGAACATATCAAAATAAACACAGGGAAGCAACAACGCGAGCTATTGATCTACAACATAGATATGCTAATACTACCAGGACTAATGTTCATGAGAATATTAAAGTTCAATTAATCATATTACTTAAGAACTCCCACTTAGATAGACATCCCTCTAATCTTCTAAGTGATCACGTGATCCAAATCAACTAAACCATAACCGATCATCACGTGAAATGGCTTAGTCTTCAATGGTGAACATCATTATGTTGATCATATCTACTATATGATTCACGCTCGACCTTTCGGTCTCCGTGTTCCGAGGTCATATCTTATATGCATAGCTCGTCAAGTATAACCTGAGTATTCCGCGTGTGCAACTGTTTTGCACCCGTTGTATTTGAACGTAGAGCCTATCACACCCGATCATCACGTGGTGTCTCAGCACGAAGAACTTTTGCAACGGTGCATACTCAGGGAGAACACTTCTTGATAATTTAGTGAGAGATCATCTTATAATGCTACTGTCAATCAAAGCAAGATAAGATGCATAAAAGATAAACATCACATGCAAATCAATATAAGTGATATGATATGGTCATCATCATCTTGTGCTTCGTGATCTCCATCTCTGCAGCACCATCATGATCACCATCGTCACCGGCGCGACACCTTGATCCCCATCGTAGCATCGTTGTCGTCTCGCCAATCTTATGCTTCTACGACTATTGCTACCGCTTAGTGATAAAGTAAAGCATTATAGGGCGATTGCATTGCATACAATAAAGCGACAACCATACGGCTCCTGCCGGTTGCCGATAACTCGGTTACAAAACATGATCATCTCATACAATAAAATATAGCATCATGTCTTGACCATAAAGTAAAGCAAAAACAAGTTAGACGTCCTCTACTTTGTTTGTTGCAAGTTTTACGTGGCTGCTACGGGCTTAAGCAAGAACTCATCTTACCTACGCATCAAAACCACAACGATAGTTTGTCAAATAGACTCCGTTTTAACCTTCTCAAGGACCGGGCGTAGCCACACTTGGTTCAACTAAAGTTGGAGAGACAGTCTTCCGCAAGCCATCTATGTGCAAAGCACGTCGAGGGAACCGGTCTCGCGTAAGCGTACGCGTAAGGTTGGTCCGGATCGTCTCGTCCAACAATACCGCTGAACCAAAGTATGACATGCTGGTAGGCAGTATGACTTGTATCGTCCACAACTCACTTGTGTTCTACTCGTGCAAATAACATCAAACCATAAAAACCTAGGCTCGGATGCCACTGTTGGGGAACGTAGTAATTTCAAAAAAAATTCCTACGCACACGCAAGATCATGGTGATGCATAGCAACGAGAGGGGAGAGTGTTGTCTACGTACCCTCGTAGACCGAAGCGGAAGCGTTGACGCAACGTAGAGGAAGTAGTCGTACGTTCTCCTCGCGATCCAACCAATCACAGCACCGTTACTCCGGCACCTCCGAGTTCTTGGCACATGTTCAGCTCGATGACGATCCCCGGGCTCCGATCCAGCAAAGCGTCGGGGAAGAGTTCCGTCAGCACGACGGTGTGGTTACGATCTTGATGTGTTACCGGCGCAGGGCTTCGCCTAAGCACTGCAACGATATGACCGAGGTGGAATTTGGTGGAAGGGGGCACCGCACACGGCTAAGGAACGATCCGTAGATCAACTTGTGTGTCCAAGGGTGCTCCCCTGCCCCCGTATATAAAGGAGCCAAGGGGGAGGGGCTGGCCGGCCAAGCCTGGCGCGCCAGGAGAGTCCTACTCCCTCCGGGAGTAGGATTCCCCCCCCCCCCCAATCCTAGTTGGAATAGGATTCCTCAAGGGGGGGGGGGAAAGAGAGAGGGGGCCGGCCACCTTCTCCTAGTCCTAATAGGACTAGGGAAGGGGGGAGGCGCGCGGCCAGCCCTAGGGCAGCCCCTTTCTCCTTTCCACTAAGGCCCAATATGGCCCATATGTTTCCCGGGGGGTTCCGGTAACCTCCTGGTACTCCGGTGAAATCCCGATTTCACCCGGAACACTTCCGATATCCAAATGTAGGCTTCCAATATATCAATCTTTACGTCTCGACCATTTCGAGACTCCTCGTCATGTCCGTGATCACATCCGGGACTCCGAACAACCTTCGGTACATCAAAATGCATAAACTCATAATAACTGTCATCGTAACGTTAAGCGTGCGGACCCTACGGTTCGAGAACAATGTAGACATGACCGAGACACGTCTCCGGTCAATAACCAATAGCGGGACCTGGATGCCCATATTGGCTCCTACATATTCTACGAAGATCTTTATCGGTCAGACCGTATAACAACATACGTTGTTCCCTTTGTCATCGGTATGTTACTTGCCCGAGATTCGATCGTCGGTATCCAATACCTAGTTCAATCTCGTTACCGGCAAGTCTCTTTTCTCGTTCCATAATACATCATCTCGCAACTAACTCATTGGTTGCAATGCTTGCAAGGCTTATGTGATGTGCATTACCGAGAAGGCCCTGAGATACCTCTCCGACATTCGGAGTGACAAATCCTAATCTCGAAATACGCCAACCCAACAAATACTTTCGGAGACACCTGTAGAGCACCTTTATAATCACTCAGTTACGTTGTGACGTTTGGTAGCACACAAAGTGTTCCTACGGTAAACGGGAGTTGCATAATCTCATAGTTAAAGGAACATGTATAAGTCATGGATAAAAGCAATAGCAACATACTAAACGATCGGGTGCTATGCTAATGGAATGGGTCATGTCAATCAGATCATTCAACTGATGATGTGACCTCGTTAATCAAATAACAACTCTTTGTTCATGGTTAGGAGACATAACCATCTTTGATTAACGAGCTAGTCAGATAGAGGCATACTAGTGACACTCTGTTTGTCTATGTATTCACACATGTATTATGTTTCCGGTTAATACAATTCTAGCATGAATAATAAACATTTATCATGATATGTAAGGAAATAAATAATCACTTTATTATTGCCTCTAGGGCATATTTCCTTCACCGGTGCCACCCGCGGAGGGCCTGGCTCCGTCTTTGGATTTGGCGGCATGCGGCCCGTTACCAGGCGCACGAACATCGCCGCCTCCCAAACTGCGGCTGCTGGGATGGTGTTGGTGTTCGCGAACGGCGCTCCGGGTCCTTTCTGCGACCGGTCCGCTGCTCGCCCGCATCGGGACAGGATGTCGGGCTTCCGACGGGCCAACCGCCACCGTCGTCTTCTTCTTGGGCGCCATGACGATGAAGAAGCATCGAACTAACTGCTAAAGGCGATTCTCACAACTGCGCCCCCCTACCTGGTGCGCCAAAGATGTCGGTGGGAACGACACCTATGGGATCAGAAGAATCCCTACTACGGTTGCGAGGCGCGGGGTCGTGAGAAGAGCGGATCAAATAGATAGCACACGGTTCCTTTACCCAGGTTCGGGCCGCGAGGATGCGTAAAACCCTACTCCTGCTTTGGTGGATTGTATATCTGTGTTCTTGAGCTAGCTATGGGGCGTGAGGAGCTCCAAAAAGCCGAATCCTCTTCCTGGTCGCCTTGGGCCTCTTTTTATAGGGAAAGGGGTTGCCACAGTGGCACACAGTAGGTGGAAAGGGTACAGTGATGCGAGGTTATCCCTCACATTACATGACAAGGCGCATTTAATGCACCTTGCTTAGGTGTCCTTGCTCTATCCGGGACGAGGGAGAGCCCTGTCTCGTCCATCGCCGCTCCCTCTTGTGTCGACACGCGCCCTGGCCAGCGGTGCCTGCGATGCCATGTAGGCAGGCAGGCAGCTGAGGTGGCGCAGCGGTGGGTCTCCATGAAGATCTGCATGCCACCACGCAGGTGCCTGCCCAGCTGGTTGGGTCGGCAGCTGCATGCGAACAGTGGTGGAGGTCTGATTGGCATGGGCCTGATTGTGGCCCCACGGGTGTTCTTGGCAAGGGCCTTGCCAGGGCCCCGGCAAGGGTCTTGCCGGGGCACCAGCTGTCATCCCCGGCATGGCTTTTGCCGGGGGCCTTGTGGTCCTCCTTGGTTGGGATCCTGCCAAGGGTCGCCATCTTCTGATCTTGAATGTCTTCACAAAGATCTGCATGCCACCATGGGGATGTCTTCTGAATCCATGCCCCATGGGGGCAGTGGACTCAAGGGTGACTCGCTCCGTAGGTGTGGGGCGAGCTGCCATGGCAAGGGTCTTGCCAGGTTCGCTAAAACCGCCTCCCGGCAAGGATCTTGCCGGGGGAGTCCGCTTCGTCCCCTTTGCTCTTTGTGGTCTTGGTCTTAGCGTCCTTCTGCTTCTCTCGAGATTCAGTCTTACCTTGGCTCACCTCCCTTGCCTTGCTCAGTGTGGCGGTGCCCGTGGCTCAGACTGCCCGTGCACAGTTATAGGGGTACAAAAAGTGTACCCTCTTTTTGTACACCGACATAGTGGCCAGTAACTCCAACAATAAACCAAGACAGGATGTGTCACTATCCACCTTATCTGCATTACTTCCTTTACCGTTGCTTAATAAGGCACTCTTCCCCAATATTCTGTGAGCATTCTAAAAGAAGAAACAAGCAGACACATAACAAGTTTAGCATGTACTACTATATGAAACTCATTTTGATGAACCAGTTCATTAGTAAGGTGGACAGGATTAAACTACCAAGTCTTCTATTGCCAAGTACTAGTACATAATAAAAGCATCAAACAAACATATATCTATGTCCTATGGTAGCAATGGAATCTTAAATTAGAACAGTTGTTCTTCAGGTTTAGGCACTTGTTCTACATGAACAAAGTACAGTAAAACGCAAGAATATAATACTTTAAAATAGAAAATGAGCTCATAGACCTTACCACATTCTTGGTTCGGGACCAGTACTAAACAAGGCGTTCCCAGTCATCGTCCAGTAAATGTGTCTCAGGAGAACGTAAGGAAATTTGATGAGTTTCTTTGCCGGTGAAGTACGTTTTCTTCAGGTAATTCCGTTACTGCCACCAAGCATTCTTGAAGATAGCAGAGGTATTAGCACAGGTTACCTCATCCTGAGTTTCCAAATCGGTCCTTCTCTATAGAGAAAAATGGAGAAATTTGCTGTATTATAACCATCATGGAGGTAGGATGTATGGGACGAAGCAAAGTAATTGACATGAATAACATTACTTACACATAACTCCTGGAAAAACACCTGCAACTGGCATTTTCCTTCATCTTCAGTATAATATTTCCAAGATGGGAAGATACGCACATACGATTTAACAACATCAAATGCGATAGATGCTAAACTACGACTAGCTGGTTGTGCTTCCTCCACAGGAATAGGCGTACTAACTAGTGGAGTTGGGGTTCGTCGTGATAGTACTGGCCCTTTGGGCACTGGAGCTGCCTTACTAACTGCTCTTGTTTGGGAGCTCTGTGGTGGAGATGGTGCTGTGTCAATAGGAACTGGGTTACTATCGGCTGGGGTTGGGGTTAGATTGGGTGAAGTTGGTTATCTGTCCATCATAGTAGGGGTACAATCTGCGAGAGTTTGGGTTATGTGTGGTAGGGCTGGTTCTTGTGCATGTACAACCGGGGTGCTATCTCCACCAAGAGGTAGCACTGTTTTATTTGAAGACCGTGTTTTTAGTCCGCTAGATACTGGCATCACCCGCTCCAATTCAAATGGCTGATAAACAGGAAACATAGTTGAATGTACAGACATTGTATGAGAGACAGATGCAATAGATAGTGTGGAAAAAAGAGGGCATGAAATAGTTGACATGTATATTGTTTAACTAAAACGGATAGCATGACATAATTTCACATATATGATGTCTATCTAAACTGGATAGCATAGCATAACATAATTCAAAGATATGATGAATAACTAGACAGGATCATGACATAATTCACCTACATGTTATCTAAGTAATCAGGGTCGCATCATTTAATTCACATATGTGATTTATATGCTAAACAGAGGGCATTTGATATGATGTCTGAACTAAGAACATGGTGTTGAATATTGTGTATATGATGTCTACACTATGCAATGCAAGACACTGTATGCATGATATGAACAGTATATCGGTGCCAAGTTAGATCATACACCTCAGTGGGGGAATAGGACTGGTCATCCGTCTCTGAATCCAACTCTGAGGAGCTATCGGGACCCAACAAGAGGTCTGCTTCGACAGGTAGCACTGTCTGCTCTGAAGGCCTTGTATTCAGTCCAGATTTTTCCATCTCCCACCCAAATGGCTGATTCACAGGAAGAGTAGTTTAATGTACAAACATTGTCAACAAATGGAAATGTAATGACAAAAAGGAAGGGCAAGATATCATTCAAATATATGATGCCTGGTTAAACAGGATGGAATTGCACATTTCACATATATTATGGCTGGCTAAAAGACATGAGACTGCATAATTCCCATATATGATATAGAAACTAAATAGGTGGCATTACAGAATATGTCTAAACTAAGCAGATGACATACATGATGTCAAAAGTAGGCACTGCAAGGCAACATATGCATGATATGACTAACATCATCATGCCAACGTAGAGAAAACACCTTGGGGGGTAAATAGGAGTGGTCAGCGGCGTCCAAATCCGCCTGAGAACAGATATCTTCCTCTGGATTACAATCTGGAGAGGGGTGGGGAGGGTTTTCCATTGAACCCACCATGGAGCGATGTCTGCATGACATTGTATTGCCGCGCAAAACTCTTCTCTTTTTCTCTACATGTTCAGCATGACTGTGTACAATATCTGACATGCATACAAAAAAAATATGGTGAGATTATGTAAGGAGAGCATGCAGAAATTTAGAGTGATGGTAACAACCAGTGGATCGATGTTTTTCCGTTGAACCAAAATAGCCCTAATGGATTGACGTGAATGTATAGTAATAAGTGATGCAACAAGTGTACAACCTCTTTGCCGTAGACGTGTCGACCTCGGCATCATTGGGTTGGTCGCTGAAGCAGTTGAGGCAGAGGTGGCTGTCGGAGGTGTGGTAGACGATCTGAGGAATCTGTAGACGGCGTCCAGGGCACTGCTCTGTTTTGATGGATCGTTCTATCGTTGGAGCAGCTCCGGTGAGCCGTAAGACGTCAAGGCTGAAGCAGCACAAGACAGGCATCGTCAATCTCAAGTGGGATTCTAATAGCATCTCCAATAGATGATGTAAAATGGATGTAAAATTAACATCACCAAAAACCACCTGACTACAACAGATGAGGTAAAAACTGTTGACTCTGAACTTCACTGTCGAAACTGAAATTTACTGTGGAATCTGAATGCTACTGTCAAAACTGAATGCAATGGTAGCAGAGAGGCACTTGACATGTAGTTTAGGGAGGGCCTGCAGTTCATCTTCAACCTGTACCCCCCTGAGCCGCCAGCCACCACCGGCCGAACCGCCGGCCCCAGCGCCACCTCGCCGCCCCGAAACAACTCGCCACCGCCGCCCCGGCCAGCCCTCTAGGCCCCCACCCTGAACCCTAATATAGATAGTGGGGTACCTCTCCGGCGAGCCCCCGTCCCCGCTGCGGGTGGTTCTTCCTTAACTCCGGCGAGCCCCCCAATCCCTGAAAATCAACTGACCCAAAAGTCGATTTAGTCAACTGAAGTGTGGCTTAATTGGAGGAGAGCAGCAACACGAGCGAGGGGGAGAGCAGCAGCAGCAGCTGGGCGAGCGAGCGATCGAGCGAGAGCCGGAGCAGCAGTAGCAGATCTGGCTGGTATGGCCGTCGCCGCCGAAGGGGCCTCGCACTGGCGGAGAGCCGCCATGGAGATGTCGCCCGCGGCGCCGGCTTCAAGGTAGCTGCTCCATGGGGGTGCGGGATGGAGCACCGTCGGCGCCGGGAGGTCAAGTTAAGGAGAAGGTGTGATGCGATGTGTGTACAACCTCTTTGGTGGCGCCGAGTAGGCCTCGACTTCGTCCGAGGAGTCGGTGAGGATGCTGCGGTTTCGGTGGAGCAGGTTAAGGCGGCGCTGTGGGGATGGAGCAGCCGCGATAGACGAGGCGATTGTCGGAGCAACTCCGTGTAGGTGGAGGACGGGGCGGCTGAACCGGCAGGACGGTGAGATGGACGACGGATACTCATCCGGGGAGGTGGACGAGGGACGTCGTCGGGGAAGAGGCTCCGGCTGGGCAGCGGTGACGTGGCGGACGGAGGAGGGTGGGGTTTCGCGGCTGGAGCGGAGAGGTTATGGCGGCCTGGGATTTCGAATGGCGAAAAGGGGGTGATGGGAGGGGGTGAAGCATGACTTAGGAACGCGCTTGTCCAAAATGTAGGGTGTGTTACAAAAGTACCCCCCACCGATTTGAACTAGCGGCGCTTTCGGCTCAGGGTTAGAAGGGGGATTTCGCGTGTCAGGATTTGGCAGCTGGAGGGAGTTTTCGCGCGTGTTGTAATTTCGGGATAGCAAGGCGCGGGTTGTGAAAGCGCCAGTTTTGGGAGCACGATATCTGAATTTTCGGGATATAACAAGACGCGGGTTGAATTTCAGGGACAAGCCTAACGTGTCATAATATTGTACTTGTACGTACCAAATCAATTCGCACTTCCCTCAACCAAAAAGAAAACGAAAAAAATAAAACTATTCACACCACACAAAGAGAGAGTCTTGCCCCATTTTACTATACAAATGCTATTCAAAGCTTCTCCCTCCTTCCATCTATATAGGGCCTAATGCGTTTTTCGATGCTAACTTTGACCAAATATTAGAGCAATGTTATATGACATGCAACTTACACAAAGCACACCGTTAAATACGTCTATGAAAGGTTCTTACAATGATATAATTTTCACATTGTGCATGTCATGTACTATTAATCTTGTCAATAGTCAAAGGCGGTCTTAAAAATCTCATTACGCCCTATGTAGATGGAAGGAGGGAGTATGAATCCATGTTATGTACGATTAAATTTTTTCGCTTGCTGTATAATGCATGTAACCTACTCATACCAACATTTTAGTGCATTCCAAATGTCTATACTACAGTTGCAATTCGAACTAAATTTGAATTCGTTTCTCTATTTCAATAAGAATCTACAATCATGATTGTTGCCAACTTCAACCATCAAAGTTTCCTTGCTATCCGTCAGATATAAATCAGGCAGCCTATAATGCAGGATGGCAGGCACACCATCATCAACAACTCTGTTTTTTATAAGAGTAGAGATAAAATATATTAAATGTAGTATACCATGTTCATAACCACACCATGTTTATCACCGTTATATATATTCACACATCCGTCGGTTTTAAACACTATGATAAATTCTTCAAATATCGAATTCGCTTTTTACAATGAAGTATATATGTTCTCTATTCGTCTTTTACACCCACACAACCCTCTTATCTTTGTAGCTAGCGCTAACTTACTCTTGTGCATGCACACGCCCGCATCCCTCTCACCCTCCCTCAGCATTCTCTAGCTCCATCACGCAAATTCGTGTTTTCACTTTAGGTCGTTCACCCACGGTGTGTGTAGGCCCCCCGGCTCCTTCTTTACGGCACACATCGATCGATATGCCTCTCTAGCCAGGTGTGCCTAGCACAAACACAAGCTTCCCCTCTTCTCTTGTCACCGTCCATGCCTCACTCCCACCACTCTTTTCATCGTTCTCGTACTCGCACACTCCTCCCCCTCGATATAGTATGCCTCTCGTACCACCTCCTACATGCATCCCTCTCTCTCTATCCTTCTCCTTGTGCCTCATTTGCTTTTAACACACACATGCATGTATACCGATCGATCTCCCAACATATACCTAGATCGACTTTAACTACGCCCCCCATCGATCGACGTACCTCACAAGTTATGTCTCTCCTTTCTCTTACAAAGGGCGATTGATCTTCCTATGTAGTTACGTCTGCTTACCACAGCCACATCGTCCCCCCTCATCATTCGTGCATGCCTCCTGACCCATCTCTCACACGCACGTGCACAGACAACAAGCATCCATCTCCTCTCTTATTGATATTGCGGGCGTGCCCTCCGTTTGTCTAGCAAGCCTATCCCACCATTTGTTAGAAGCAACTCCACTACCACCCCCTCCAACACTCTAGCTCTGTCTCTCTCCCAACCTTATTCATCTCCTGCACATATGCATGGATGCCGATCGATCTCCCTTAATACATGAGGCAGATCGATCTCCTTAATACATGAGGTAGGCCTCTCTCCTCCTCCACACATATACCAGCCATTGTACCTCAATAGTTAATTGGGCCTCCCTCTTCCCCCACCACACACGATAGTCGAGCGCTGCAGGTAGGTATCCATGCCACAGAGACAAACTGCACATGTCCCATCTCACATTACAGTAGGCCAGCCACTCTATATCTTTGACGCGGGCACACACAAATTCGATGGCACTCTTTATCGATTGCGCGCACGCACACACACACACACACATCATCCCTCTCTTCGATTCTATAGACACCTCAAGCCGATGATACCTCCACTCTCTTCTCGTGGATCGCCCCCTCTATATATATGTTATATCCAGGACTCTATTTCACACACATTGCATATGTTGAATTTTTTGATTGACCCCCCCCCCCCAAAAAACTCTCAAGAACCCACACACTATATCTCTCTAGGTTTGTATCTCTCTCACACAACCCCACGTAGGTGGTGTACGTATACAAGAAGAGAATAGGTGCACCGTGCATGTACTCACGCTTCGTGCCCAACCACACCCACGCGGGTACATGGTGGAGCTCATTTCTTTACGAAATGGCAGCCCACGTGCTAATTTGAACGCCTGTAGCGGTTGTTTACCTAGGGAGGTCGTGTACCACGCGTGCACGAAACAAAGTTCGACTTGACGCATTGCCGCGTTATTTTCAAATAAAGTTATAGCGCTCAATGGCACGTACACAGAATATAAAACAATTTTTATGGAGGAAAAGGTAGTCCGCTCTTCAGAGTATCTCACACAAGGCTCCGGTGGCCTCTCTCTCTCACCATTGGTCACTGATCCGGCTGCATCCCGTCCGCCAGGGGAAAGGGAGTGCGGTGGCCTCTCTCTCTCTCACCGTTGGTCACTGATCCGGCCACATCCCATCCGCCGGGGGAAAGGGAGTGCGGTTGCCTCTCTCTCTCTCTCTCACCGTTTGGTCACTGATTCGGTCGCATCCCGTCCGCCGGGGGAAAGGAAGGAAGTGCATCATTTCTCCGTTCGACAGCGCCGAGGCAGCACGTCCCGATCTGCCGTACACGTCGTTCTCTCTGACCAAGCTCCGGCGCGGCAGGGCCTATGCCACCTGCTCGCAGATTCCGCCCGCCGCCGCTCACCTAGTTACATCCCGACGACCTCCAGGTATCCCCTCCGGCCTTGCTCCACTGCCCGTTTTCCCACGTCGCTGCATGTGGATCTTCCATAGTTCTTTGCCCAAAATGTAGCTCGTCCGGCGTACTTTCCATATTGCATTCTCGTCCTCACACCGTTTTAGACAAACACAAATGTGTTGTTATCTTCCCTTAGGACAAGGAATATGCTTCTTTCTTGTCGTCGCATGTGTCATCAACTGTTATTGGACAGTAATTGTTTCCTTTCTACCTCTTTTTTGCAAACAGGGCTATCCATTTCACCTCGTTGCTATTGCGACCTTTTGGTGAACTACACAAATCACTTTTTTCTTAAGAGTGTTTTGTGCAGTTGTACTAAATTGTCACACGGGCAACGTCTCTACATTTCAGTGCGACTGCACAAAGGGAGATTGGTTTTGCTCTATCCTCCTCATCCAACTCCGAGCCTAATCTTCTCCAACTAGTTAGTCTTAAGAGAGACCGCAAAGGTGATCGGCTTCTATTTGTGTGTTTATTGTTTCATCAGCAGTCCTCTATTATCATAATCACACTTGATATCTTTGGAACAGGGACGCTCAGCTCTATTTTAGTGGAACTGTACAAAATGATCGGAATGTTGCATGCTCCAGACAGCTACTTTTTTCCCAACATGCCTTGTTGATTTAGACAGAGCTGGGGGGGACGTTGCTGCCAATGAAAGCATGGATGAATTTTAATTTAACACCTTCTCACAACTTTTTCTTCAGTTGTGATGTGATTATTAGCTCTGATCTGCTAATAATTGACATGCATTAGCAAGGAAGTTAGTTTTTCATTGTTTCCATAAGAGCATCGATGGCAAGACACGCGAAACAAAAGCTGAAAGCTCACACCATTGTACAATTTCATGTCGCTAGAAAATTATTTGTATAGTACGTCAATTATGTAAACAAATGATGGAAGCTTGATAGCATTGCCAGAAGCCTCTTCATCGTCCGGGTCCATGTGCCATGCATGAAATTATTCTCCTTCGTTCCTAAATATTTTTCTTTTTACAAATTTCAAATGGGCATATTTTAGAGTGTAGATTCACTCATTTTGCTTCGTATGTGTACTCCCTTCGTTCCTAAATATTCTATTCGTCTTAACAGAGATTTCAACATATGTTAGAAAGACAAATACTCCGGAGTATATTTAAGAACCGAGGGGGTAGTGCACAACCGCATGGGAGACTCAGCCCGGTCGTTGCGCCGCATTAATAGTGAGTAATGAGCAGTCAAATCATAAGCCCCGCCTTTCCTACTTTAAGTTGCTCTAAAGAAGCAACCATCAATACGCTCTTCTTTGAATCCGCTCATACTACTCCATCTGTCACTGTTTATACAACGCGCTTCAGAAAAAAGAAAAAAATCTGTGGGACCAAGGCGACTAGCGACCGGCCTGAAAAATAGCATTGGTAGTTATAGCACGGCATCTATTACTAGAGGGAATAATGCGTACACACATGCATGCAGTGCTTCCACCCCGGGTACACACATGCATGCACTCTACAGTACATGGAGAGAAAATTGTGGACTTGATTGCGGTTACCACACCCTAATTAATTGAGCATTAAACCAAACGCATCTAAAGTCTTTCTGGTGGTGGAAATGCATTGAGAGAAATGCATCATAATGAAGCGGGCCCTGTAAACTGTGACGGAGGGTGGAGTAGTATGAAGGTGCAAAACCAAGTACGCATATACTAGTACTGCGCTTGGCTCTTCGCCCCTTCGTGAAGTCGAACAATGATGGTACTCCGCATGTTGGGTACTATAGTGTATGCCTCTAACAATCTGATGCCGAATGGACTGATGCATGTCCACCGAAGGTAGGTTGCATTAGTCAAAAGGCGTAAGCAAGCTTCACCTTGTCCTGCAAGCTTCTCCTCGTTCTGCGAGTTGACGGGACACACCAAAAAGTAGTGCTAGTCCATACTCCCTACTTTCCGGTTAATATGGCTTAATCTTTTTTGCGGGTAAATGAGAGAGCTTTATTCATATATAAGCACTCTTAGGATGATCAGCCAAGACACTGGTCACTAGGAAGCCAAAAAAAGAAGTAGGAAGCGAGGTGTTTCATCAAGCCAGCTCTTGGCCACATTCAAAGTGCAGCAAGCACGGTTCGCACGAAGATGCGCCGCAAGGTTTGCTGACCTGTTTACATGCTGAATAACAAAAAAAGAGGAAATATTACTGAGCGCTACTATTTGTAACAGGATATGAGCCAGAATTAAGCGAGAATTATGGCGAGTGTTCCATGCAATCAACTTCCATTATCACATGCGAGAACCATCGAAGAGAACCAAATGTGTTGAAGATTGCTTTATCACATTTTAAAATTATAATAAGAGTGCACACGCTCCTCCATCCGGTTCCTAGTAGTATAGTTTACTATGCTTCTGGCAATCTGACACCGAATTAACTGTTGCACGTCCACCGCCTGAGCGAGGGAGAGCTTGCATTAGTCAAAAGTTTCTCCTTGTCCTGCGAGCCACCGCGCGCAAGCTTCTCCCGCCCTGCAACCTTCTCCTCATTCGGCAAGTTGACGGGACACAACAAAGTAATGCTAGTCCATGCTGCCTCCTCTCCGGTTAACATGGCTTAATTTCAAACGAGATAAATACACTGTCTGTCACTGTATATTTGTAAAAATACAGTCAGTGGACTTCATAATACGCTCATTGCGCTTTATATATATATATATATATATATATATATATATATTCCGGTGTTCATACGTCACTAGCTCACCCTGACTGAGTATGTGTGTGCATGCACGTGTAGGTTGAGCACTTGAGCGTCACCGTGTGTGTTCCGTCGTGTGCTCGGACATGCATGCATTAGGGCGTCGCGCGCGTTTTTGCGTCCATGTGTACATGTGATTGTTGCCTACACGTAGGGGGAGTACATGTAGGGGCCACTAAGGAGCATTCAAATCACACAGTAAGTTAGTCAGAAGAAGCAACTATCATTTCACTCTTGAATGACACGTACGCAATATAAAATGGTTCATATGGAGAGAAAAAGAAAACCACTATATATACACTAGCAGGAGCCTAAGCTACAAGCCTGCTTGCTTAGGTTGCTCTCTTCACAAGCATAGAACGACGGGCCTGATCCCGCAGTTGGGGGAAGGGAACAATGTTCTGCGTAGACACAGTCGACATCGGTGAGGGAAAAAACCCACAGTCGGTGCGTCCCAATCGGGGGTCACCGCGGTATGGGCCGATGCTGCGTCCCAACCGCCCTTCTAGCTACAGCCCGACGTCCCAGGTAGTCCATCTTCCTTTTGGAGCCGGCTTGCTCCACTGCCGTAGCTCCATCTCCATGTCGATCTTTCTCTACTTCTACCGGCTTCTACTTGTGATGAGTTTATGTCTCATGAACTAGTGTCAGTACTATTATTCTAATCACACTTCTTCAATATCTTTGCCATTAGGGATGCTCAGGTCAATTTTAGTGGAACTGCACAAAAGCATCGTATGATCCGAGGGTGCCAGCCGTCTTTCCTTCGACAAGTTCTACCTGGCCAGGAAATTAAATCATGTTTAGGGTTTAGGGTTTAAGTCATAGTGACCCCATCTGTAGTTTTTCTTTCGTACACGCTCTCACAACTTTTTTCTTTAGTTGTGAAGTAAATATTGGCTATGATCTGCGAATCATTGAGATGCATCAGCAAGCGTGTTAGTTTTCCTTTGTATTTGATGGAATGTTGCAACGGGGCAACCTTGGAATAGGAATGAAAATGGAGTGGAAAAGTTTCCGTTTTTCTGGAGAAAAAATGGAGACGGAGAGAAACCAACGTTTAGTTTCGTTGGATCGCGCCATCAAGCAAAACCAAAGTTTAAATCACGTATGTCGTGTTCGTGTCTCACCCTCCTCCACGACTCGACCCCACACGGTCGCTCGGCATGCCACTCACCGCAAACCGAGTAGTATACCATAACTTTCCTGCCTGCTTGTCGATGGATCGCGCCATGGAGTACTAGCACTACTGGAAGAGATTGACGAGTTGGGGGAGGACAGCTAGCTGTAGCACGGACTCCCAAGAACTTTTTACATGCATGTTTTAGCCGGCTATTGCGACCTTTGAACGCGGAGCAGCTGCGTGCACCCGGAAGCGGCGCGGGCGACGCTCTCTCGATCGGCGTGCCGCTTCAATGCCGGCGCCAGTGAGAGGTTGCATCCGCTCTGGCCGGGCATGAATGCGGCACTGACCGTTTTGGGTGGGAAGCACGCGCGGGTGATGAAGAGGGTTCGGGTTGGTCAGGACCGGCCGTGGCAGCGGTCCGGACGTGCGCAAACAAGAGATGATGTACGTTAATATTGCTGCGTATATAATTAACAACGTAAATAATGTGCCAGTTGGACAAATATGATTGGAGATGGAGATGGAAATGGAATTTTACGTAAACACGGATATGCATGTCTATGTCTACGTGTGTGTGCGCGACGACTCTCGCGACCTGGAAGTGGGGGCGTGTTTTTGATCGAGTTTTCTTTCTTGGTACGTTAGAAAATCAGTTTGTCTAATTCACATCTAGATGTTATTTAAAGATATCACATCTAAGCTCCCACAAGTATATAATGTGGCAACAAGAAACAAAAAAACTAGGAAAAGACCACAAACAGAGTGGACATCAACTTATATGTGACATAACTATGTCACATCTAGATGTGTCCTAGACAGACCCTTAAAAATTGTCTGCCAGTTTTCGTTTCTTTTTTCCGGGAACGCGTGTATTCTATTTAAAACCACTGCTATGGAGAGATTTTTTTACTCCATTATAGCCTCTTGTTTGATAGAGTTTCTCGCTTCTCGCTCTCTCACCCTCTCAATATCAAAACAAGATTACAGTGTCCACTCTATCTCTCTCCTCACCGGTGGTCATAGATCCGGCCGAATCCCGTCCGCTGCGGGAGGTGAGGAGGTGCAGCGTTGACGTTGTCGCCGACGGAGGAAGCCGATGCGCACCGTCCTCTCGGAGCCGGCGCTGGCGCGGACGAAGATCCTTCGCGCCCTTGTTCGCTGCCGTCGTGTGGGCAGATCCCGCCCGCCCGCCTAAACGACATCTCGCCCACCTGAGGTATAACTTCTTGTACTTGTCCAGCTCCCCAGGTCGCTGCGTGTGGGTTTTCTTCTATGCGACTACTCCCCAGCTCCCCATGCATAGTAGCTAGGGTTCGTCGGCTGGTCCAACATCACCTACTACTATTATAGAGGAAATGCCACTCAAAAAGTTGTCCTGATTTATGCCTCGGTGGAGGTATACATGTTGTTTCGACAAAAAGTACATGGTGGTTGTGCGGTCATTATCCATATGGTGGTAGTACTATCACTGGTTAAATGAAGAAATGCTTTTTTTCTCGGAAATCCTGGTTTAGTTCTCATCAAGATAGTATGATGCATCTGTTTGTTGGTGTACTTTTCATTAATTCTTATTGACAATTGAGATGCCGTTGCTAACCCTTTTTTATATTTTTGGAAACAGCGATGTGTGTCTCCATACCCGGGCATGTCTTCCTCAATTTTAGTGGAACTGCACAAAATTGGATTTCCATTGTTGTTCCTCCTCACTGTCCCCTGCCACGTGGTTCTTCCTTCCTCGAGCTTGATTACTGAGAAGAAACAGACCATAGTGAGGATTTGTCGAACTTCTTAGGTGCCTCACCCTAACTTGATGCCAAATGGATGATGCATCACCACGATGACCTATCGATGCTCATGGTTGCGCCTCATGGTTGTGTCGGCTGGTGAAGCTGATCGATTTTCGATATCAGTGCTCTTTGCTTGTTACGCACAAAGATGATATCATTCGTCCGTTCACCTTGGTTGCATTGGAGACGTAGTCGTCTTTCACGTTGGTGCAATTTTATCACACAATTGGCTATGAACCAAATGTTTCCTCGAAGAAGGATCAACGTTGGTACTAAGAGCATAAGTTTTGTATTGATTTCTAAGCCTTCTCACAACTTTGTCTCCAGCTCCCCTGTAATTTTATTTGTCCAGCTATTAACTTTGATTTAAAAAATGGTGTGGACTAAAAACCCGGATGGACGTAGTAGCCCTCCATTTTTATTTACTCCGCATATTAGATTTGACTGAAGTCAAACTTTGTAATACTCTCAAACCTTTCCGATAATTGAAATTAAATTTCTTTTTTTTACACACTCTCACACATTTCCGATAATTTGGCGCATGTGCGGTTGTTCACTTAAGGGAGGGTAGTGTACCACACGTGAAGGACAGGAAGTGCGACCAGGACGCGTGGGCGTGGATCGTTAGTTCATCGGAAGTAGTACTAGTTTTCTTCACTATACATTAAATAAAGAGTTTCGTTTCGTACTTACACAATTTAAAACGATTGTTATGGAGAGAATAAGAAAACCACTCCACTATATTTTAGTCGTATACATGAGAGTACTATATGGATGCAGCTTCATTGCCTTAGTGCACCTGCCTTTGGATTTACGACAGGTGGGCCCAAAATGTGGCTGGCTCACCTGTCATACAGCCAAAAGCAGGTGCAGTGAAGGCACCGGAGCTCAGTTTGTACTACAGTAGTATATATATATATAAGCGGGAGCCTCAGCGCTTGTTCGCTAGGGTTTGCACTCTCCACACACTCGCCGCACTACATATATGTTACACGTTGGAGGCTCAGCGTTCATTTGCTAGGGTTTGCTATATTCACAGTCTCTCACCCTTTCTTCACCAGATCTAAAAAAGACTGTGTTGGCCTCTTGTCTCTACCCCCCCCCCCTCACAGCTGGTGAAGGAGGCGTCTGTATCCCGTCGCACCGGGAAGGGGAGGAGGTGCAGCGTTCACTCTATCGCCTTCAGCGAGGGAGGCAATCCACTGCCGGCTGCGCTGTTCTCTTTCACCCAGCGCCTGTGTGGGAGGGCCACCGACCCCTTCTTCCTCGCTGCCATACGTAGTGTGGGCAGATCCGGCCTCCCGCCGCACGCCTTGCCACATCCCAACAACCCTAAGGTATAAGTTTCTTTGAAACGATCGTTGCTCTAGCTGCATGTGGATCTTTTTCGATCTGTAGTCGAATCTAGGTCTTGGTTCAAAGTGGAAAGAAGGGTGCGGTGGGCTGGAGCAACAATCTAGGACGTGGTTCAATGAGGAAAGGAGGGGCAGAAAGTAGTATAGACTGGCTATCCAGCCGCTTTGTAGGTCAAAAAGGGAAAAAGGGGGTAACCCGGTACACACATGTGTAAGGAACCGATCTCTTTGTTGAAAAGGGAAAGAAACTGGGGGGTCGGGTAGTTTGTGCACGACTAGATTTTTTGCCCTCACATAGGAAGAAGGTTCAAAGAGAACAAATATGGGACCAGCGCATATATGCTGCTTGGCTACATACTCTGCATCACCCATTTATACGTGTGGACGCACATGGTGCTGGCATGTCCCATGCAGCTATTTTGTTGTTGTTAATCTAAGAATGCCGCCGGAAAATTGAAGCAATGCCACTGTTAAAAGTAAATTACATTTTTTAACGAATGTTGTTTCAAGAGAATGTCTCTGTTAATATGAATCAATGCAACCGCTTTAAATAAATGATGAATTGAAGCTATTGTATTGCTGTCTTTTCCCATTAAGTAGTGAACAAAAATGGGACCAACCCAGACATGATGCTTGTTGCTTTGTTACAACAAATGCAGCATCACCCCCTTTATAAGCCAGTAATTGATGCTACTCTCAGGATTAACTACTGATCTGTTTAAGAGAATTTCTTTGTTAATATGAATCAATGCAACCGTTTTAGAAATGCTACTGTCCTATACTTTGTTTTCCATCAAGATAAGGTAGATGCTTCTTTTTGTGGCCGCATGTTTCATCCTCCTTTATTGGCCAGTAATTGTTTTCTTTTTTGCCTCTTAAAACAGGGATATCTATTCAATTTGTTGCTATAGAAAACTTAAATGTCACACCGGCAACTTTGCTTGATTTCAGTGCTACTGCACAAAACTTGATTGGATTTCCTATTCGTGTTGGTAGATTCATATTTTATCTTGGTCGTCTCATGAAAGGTCAGTACAGGCCTTCATCCACATGATTGTGCAGTTGTGCTACTTGTGTTGGTACTGTTTTAAATAAATGATGAATTGAAGCTATTGTATTGCTGTCTTTTCCCATTAAGTAGTGAACAAAAATGGGACCAACCCAGACATGATGCTTGTTGCTTTGTTAGAACAAATTCAGCATCACCCCCTTTATAAGAAAGTAATTGATGCCACTCTCAGAATTAACTACTGAATCTTATTTCAAAACTACAACACTTGTTAGGGATTGGTGGGATTACCATTTTTGTGGCCGCATGTTTCATCCTCCTTTATTAGCCAGTAATTGATTCCTTTTTGCCTCTGTTTAAACAAGGATATCTGTTCAACTTGTTGCTATTGCGACATTTTGCTTCGCTACGCGAAACACTTTGCTTGATTTCAGTGCAACTGCACAAAACGAGATTGGATTTCCTATTCGTGTTGGCAGATTCGTATTTTATCGTTGTTGGTCTCATGAAAGGTCAGTACAGGCCTTCATCCACATGATTGTGCAGTGTGCTTTGAGATGTTGTGCTACTTGTATTGGTACTGTTTTAAATAAATGTTGAATTGAAGCTATTGTATTGCTGTCTTTTCCCATTAAGTAGTGAACAAAAATGGGACCAACCCAGACATGATGCTTGTTGCTTTGTTACAACAAATTCAGCATCACCCCCTTTATAAGCCAGTAATTCATGCCACTCTCAGAATTAACTACTAAATCTTATTTCAAAACTGCAACACTTGTTAGGGATTGGCTGGATTACCATTTTTGTGGCCGCATGTTTCATCCTCCTTTATTGGCCAGTAATTGATTCCTTTTTTGCCTCTGTTAAAACATGGATATCTTTTCAACTTGTTGCTATTGTGACATTTTGCTTCGCTTAATATTGGTGCAACTGCACAAAATGAGACCGGATTTCCATATATGTGTTCAGATCTCTGTGACATCTTCCTCATGAGTTGTTTCAAATCTTGGTCTTGAATGGTCAGTACCGACCTTCCTCCGAATTAACTACTGAATCTTAGTTCAAAACTGCAAACACTTGTTAGGGATCGGCAGGAGTACCATTTCTGTTAGGGATCGGCCGGAGTACATGTTTAAGAAATGTATTGTTCAGATAATGTCTCTGTCATTATATATTAGTTACATACTTAAAGTGTTTTACAAATGGTACTATCCTGCTTTGTAGTTCTTTCTACATGTTTCACCAAGGTATTGTTAAGATAATGTCTCTGTTAAAATGAATCAGTCGCATTGTTTTAGGAATGATACTTTTCTGCTTTTTCGTTCTTTATACATCTTGAAACAAGGCATTGTTAAGATAATGTCTCAGTTAATATGAATGAATCACACTGATTGAGAATTGCTACTCTCCTCCTTTGTTTCCCATTAAGATAAGGTAGATCAGTAGACGTTTTTCTTCTGGGAGTACAAGTCATCAACCGTTATTTCTCAGTAATTGTTTCCCTTATACCTTTTGTTGCTTACAGGGATATCAAAATTAAAGCTCGGTTTTATTCCGACTTCGATTTTAGTTCAACTACACAAAAGGAGCCAATGTGTCCAAGGCAAACTGCTGCATTACTGGGTCCAGTTGGTTGTTCCACTTTGCAGAAAGAAGCAGTCACTGTTTGCGCTACATTACAGAAGGAATGACCGAGAAGCTTTACCGAGTATTATTAGACACTGGTGACATGACTAGTCTGCAGAGACCATTGGCAATTTAACAACACGTGGAGTGCCTCCACGATCATAGGCATTACATATTTTGAATGGGAAAAGCTTATCAAAGTTTAATCATTGATGTTAGCAAGAAGCGACAGGACTCCACGATCATAGGCATTACATATTTTGAATGGGAAAAGCTTGTAGAAGTTTAATCATTGATGTTAGCAAGAAGACGTTAGTTTAATATATTGGAATTGGAAAACCTTGTCAAAATTTGCTCATTGATGTTAGCCAGAAGCCTCGAGTGTTTTTTCCTATTCCTTTGTTCAGTTTAGAAGTAGATAGTTACTCTGCTGAGATATTCCTGTGTTAAGAGTTTGTTCTGAATATTGTTTATGTAATGCCAGGCCTTGTGTTTGATTGCAAAGTTGAGCTTGGAATGTTGTGGCATGAGGCATCACGAGCTATTCATCGTGCCTCCTGAGAATAATGCTTCATATTGTTTTGCATGTCGATCTAATGCCAGTGATTTGCTTGTTAAGAGTATCATTCTCTTTTGTTGTTTCCGTGCTTAAGAAGTTCATCGTTTGATGTTTCATTCATAGCCTATGCGACAAGTCGGGTTGGTTAGGCGTGAAACCATATGATCTTCCGACCAACTCATGATATTAGGCCGTGATTGGATCGTCGTTTTCCAACCAAAACCGCTTGTAAAATTCACGCTTGTAAATTAAAGCAGATGGTCTCGAGCGAAGGCGCTTGGTTGGTCGATTTCGACTAGTAAAATATCGGAAGTACTTGACACACGATAAAAACACTGAACGACACTCGAACGGTTGCTAATCCAGTCGTTAGCTGTTGTTTCAGCCTTGCCCATGGATGGCCTGATACGCACGTCGTGCATGTATCGTCTGGTAATGTCGTCCATATAGCAGTGCTCGTAAAATATACACTGGTCTCTCAAATTACACGCGTAACCCGCCGGTTTTACTTACAGACCTCGGGCCCTCGGTTTCATTACGCCTGTATTTTACGCGTTGTTTTCGATGAGGAGTAAATTACACTTGTATGTTAATACAGGTTTGAAATAAACCAGAGCTCCCAAGCGCGGCCTTACCGTTTCATGCCGTCTCAGTTTCTCGAAGGTGCTCATAGGTGTCCGATGATCCTGGCTTCTAGAATGAGTAGCGGGCGTTGTATCAGACCATCCGTAGGGCCCGTGAGGCCCTCTCAGTTGTCCTTCGAGTTGTTGCGCTCGCCGTGGCGCCGAGCATTGTTAACATCGTCAACGAACATGAGGATTCAGGAGATGACTTTATTTTGACTGGTTGACACTAGGGACCCACTAGGGCCATAGTCGTACGTACGCAAGTGCCTCCTTATTATGTACAACTATATTTTTTTGCTTTCTCCTGGTTTCCTGACATCACGGTCCCACACCATTGTCAACCTATGTAGTCAATATAAACGAGGGAATTGCACAAGGTGCGGCCGACAGCTGCGACCAAGCAGCTCGAGCAGTATTGAGGAGAGCAGGGTATTAACTGGGCGGGTTGTGGCCCGTCTAGCCCAGGCCAGATATCCAGCCCAGATACTATTTTTTCAAGATGAAAATGGCTAGCCCAGCTATACATCTTTTTGAGGAATACCCACTGGGCTGCAAATCTTTCCTAGGAGGGATGCATTAGGCTTAACAGGAAAATGGGCTTTAAAAAATAATAAATGGGATGTAAGTATAAAAACTGGGCAGTAACTATAAAAAAATGCACCAAACACGAAATTAGTTTATAAAATATCATTTATGGATTTTGAAAATCTTAAATTTTCATTGTTGCGCGCGCAATGTTTCGTTAGATTTTTACATAATACAAATTTATATTTAATCTGACTAGAAATTTTGGGATAAAAATATTTCGGAGCCAAAATGTGGGAAATTTTATTGAATTCTGTCTTCAACGGTTGGTTGAAATTATTAATCATTGTCCTAGCTAGAAAATGGGTTGTACTTTTAACAAACTGTAAATAGGCTGTTGTAAATTCCATTAGAATTACAAAATGGGTTGTACATTCTTACAAAACGTAAATGGGCTATAAGTTCTCTGCCACACACTTGTGGGCCTACTAAGTGACGCGTCCCCTAAAAAAATAAGTTGACACGTATGCAAGGCTTTGCCAACTTATTATAGTCAACACACGGTTCTAGCAGCAGTGGCCGTTGGTTGTCTATGCAACGGATGTCGTGCTTCTTCTTCAATTTCGGATATTCTTAGCTTCGGCCGCCCAAAAAATGATTCCTCCCCCTGACATCTGGGGCGCACCATTTCGGAGGCTGGCCTGTGGGCCTACTAAGTTGGAGCATACCAAGGGCTTTGTCAACTTAGTCAATAATAAACGTTTCTAGCTTCAGTGACCGTACGATGTCCATCCAACGGTCGTAGTGCTTCCTGAACCTCTGGTCTTCTTGGTCCAGCCGCCCAAAGCAGCGCCGGTCGTGCCGCCTGCTCCTACCTCCCATGGCCGGCTGTGGTGCCGCGGAGGCCTCACCGCCCCCATACTACTCCCACCGCTGGCCAGGCCATCCCCCCACTCACCCACACCCCCTGTTATTCTGCGGCGACGGCAGCCTCACACCGCAGCCGAACCAGTGAACCCTCGTACTCCTCTCCGCGCGGGCTTCCACTGCTGCATCTTCCCCGGCTCCGTGTCGTCCCGTTCCTAGGCCTCGCCGTCGTCCAGACCACCGCCCTGGTGCTCTTGGTGCGGCGTGGTCAACGTGGTCAACGGCCGACTTCCATCGAAAGAGTACTGTACGTGGAGAGGCTGACAGCTGGGTCCAGGCGGCCGCAAGGAAGTGCCTCCTTATTACGCGCAAAATAATTATTCCTCCACCTTACAGCAGGGACCCACCGGACGGGCCACCTTATTTCGCGAAAAAACGTTGCCCCCCTGACTGCTCGGACCCACCGGACGGGCCAGCGTATTTCGCGAAAAAAACGATGTCAGCTCGGACCCACCGGAAGTGCCTCCTTATTACGCACAAAAAAATGAATACTCCCCCTGCTAGCTGGGACCCACCATGGTGGGAGGCTGACTTGTGGGCCTACTAAGTTGACTGGGACGGGGGCCTTTGTCAACTTTAGTCAATATGAACGATTCTAGCTCCAGTGACCGTACGATGTGCATCCAACGGCCGTAGTGCTTCTTAAACCTCTGGTCTTCTTGCTCCAGCCGCCCAAAGCAGCGCCGGTCGTGCCGCATGCTCCTGCCTCCCATGGCCGGTTGTGCTGCCGCGGAGGCCTCACCTCCCCCTACTATTCCCACCGCTGGCCAGGCCCTGCGGTGACGGCAGCCTCACACCGCAGCCGAACCAGTGAACCCTCGTACTCCTCTCCGCGTGCGCGGGCTTTTACTGCCGCATCTTCCTCGGCTCCCCGTCGTCCCCTTCCTAGGCCTCGCCGTCGTCCACCGCCCTGGTGCTCTCGGTGCAGCGTGGTCAACGTGGTCAAGGAAAGACTTCCATCAGACGTGGACTGTACTTGGAGAGGCTAACAGCTGGGTCCATGGCGGCAGCAAGGAAGTGCCTCCTTATTACGCAGAAAATAATGATTCCTCCACGTGACAGCAGGGACCCATCGGACGGGCCACCGTATTTCACGAAAAATACATTTCCCCCTGACTGCTGGGACCCAGCAGCTACACCTTCACATGCAAGGAAGTGCGTCCGAGCAAAAAAATGATTTGCCCCCCTAACTGCTGGGACCCACCAGCTACATCTTCGCACGCAAGGAAGTGCGTCCGGGCAAAAAAAAGAAAACCAAAACGATTCGCCCCCCTGACTGCTGGGACCCACCGGCCCCCTGACTGCTGGGACCCACCAGCTACATCTTCGCACGCAAGGAAGTGCGTCCGGGCAAAAAAAAACGATTCGCCCCCTGACTGCTGGGACCCACCAGCTACATCTTCGCAGGCAAGGAAGTGCCTAACAGTCGGGACACACCTGGTCGAAGCGTACGTAGCGTTGTCATTCTGGTCGCGAACATGTACGTACATATATACTGGTGGATGTAGAGGCGCACACGTGTCGTAGTAGAGGCGGCCAGGGTGCAAGAAAGAAAATACGGCCACGTATGTGTACTTACGGGCGGGGTCTCGAACGCCTACTCGCGCATACGTACGGCGAGGGCTCGTGTACATGGCTGGGTCAGAACGGAGAAACAGCATCATCGTCATGTTCATGGGGAGGCAACGGAATGCGTCGTGTTCATCGGGAGGCAACACGGCTGGGTCGGAACGGAATGTGTGGTCATGTTCATCAGGAGGGCTTGGACGGAAGAGACGATGGAAACGAGGCCTGGCGTACCGCACAATGGAGGAAACGGACCTCCTACGGTCGAAACGGGGGTCCTGTTGATCGGGAGGGGTGTGGCGTACCGCAAAACGGAGGAAACGGACCTCCTACGGTCGAAACGGGGGTCCTGTTGATCGGGAGGGGTGTGGCGTACCGCAAAACGGAGGAAACGGACTTGTGTTGGAGCGCTACGGTCAAAACGGGGGTCCTGTTGATCGGGAGGGGTGTGGCATACCGCAAAACGGAGGAAACGGACTTGTGTTGGAGCGCTACGGTCGAAACGGGGATCCTGTTCATCGGGAGGGGTGTGGCGTACCGCAAAATGGGACTCCACAGGATATTGTTCATCTCCACCGTCGACCCCCTCCAACCTCCACGAGCTACTGTTCATCCACCGTCGACCTCCTCCACCCTCCACGGTCTCCTGTTCATCCAGCCTCCACCGCGCGCTACTCCACCGTCCATTGTTCAACCACCCCTCCACCGTCTACTGTTCATCTAGCCCTCCACACCACGGGGTCATGTTCAACCACCCCTCCACGGGCACCCCTCCACCGTCTACTGTTCATCCTGCCCTCCACGGGGTCCTGTTCATCCAGCCCCAACCAGCTCGATCGATCGGGGTCCTGTTCATCCAGAGGCAACACCACGGGGTCCTGTTCATCCACCCCCACCGGGAACTGTTCATCCAAACCACCCTGCAACGCTCACTGTTCATCCCATCGATCAGCTTCAGTTAGCAGCAGTAGCCAAGGAATCGTTCGATCGGGTTCAGTTAACAGCCATCGATCGATCGCTCGGGTTCAGTAACGCGTAGCCTGAAGTGCAATCGCTCGGGTTCAGTTAGAGCCCAACGCCTCACTCGGGTTCAGTTAGAGCCAACACCTCGCACACACGCGCGTACGTGTATGAGAGAAACGTGCACCGCTCGGCCCCCGACCTCCCACCATAACCGGGAACTCCCCGAAATTTTCCTCCCCCTCGCTTCTACCACGGTTTTTTCCGTCATGGACGGCCCAAAGAATGTCATGCAGCTGCGTCTCCGACCCACCCAGGACGAAAAGCCCATTTTCTGTCATGATTTTTTCTCATAGAAGTAGGAGCCCACCACATCTATGATGATACCGGGTTTTGTCACAATTATCGTCATAGAAGTGTCATGTGTATGACAGAAAAAAATTCGTTCGGCCCAAAATGTCACGGATGTGTGTTTTTTTGTAGTGTTCTATTGCCGTACCTCCTAGCGATCCTTTAGAACAATATTTACTAGACCATGAAAATGATATGTTCATGAATGAAAGAAGGGAAATAGATGAAGTATTCTTTAAACATGAACCTATTCTGAAACACAATTTGCCTATTGAAATCCTAGGGGATCCTCCTCCACCCAAGGGTGATCCCGTGTTTGAGCTTAAACCGTTGGATGATACTCTTAAATATGCTTATCTTGATGAAAAGAAGATATATCCTGTTATTATCTGTGCTAACCTTTCAGAGCATGAAGAAGAGAGATTATTGAAAACTCTGAAGAAGCACCGTGCTGCTAATGGATATACTCTTGATGATCTTAAGGGCATTAGTCCCACTCTATGTCAACATAAAATAAATTTGGAGAAAGATGCCAAACCATTTATTGATCATCAACGACGTCTGAATCCTAAAATGAAAGAAGTGGTAAGAAAGGAAATACTAAAGCTCCTTGTAGCAGGTATAATTTATCCCATTGCCGATAGTTAGTGGGTAAGTCATGTCCATTGTGTCCCTAAGAAAGGATGTATCACTGCTGTCCCTAATGATAAAGATGAACTGATTCCTCAAAGAATTATTACAGGGTATAGGATGGTAATTGATTTCCGCAAATTAAATAAAGCTACTAAGAAAGATCATTACCCCTTACCTTATATCGATCAAATGCTAGAAAGATTATCTAAACATACACATTTTTGCTTTCTAGATGGTTATTCTGGTTTCTCTCAAATACCTGTGTCAGCCAATGATCAATCAAAGACTACTTTTACTTGCCCTTTGGTACCTTTGCTTATAGACGTATGCCTTTTGGTTTATGTAATGCACCTGCTACCTTTCAAAGATGCATGATGGCTATATTCTCTGACTTTTGTGAAAAGATTTGTGAGGTTTTCATGGGTGATGTTTCCGTCTATGGATCTTCTTTTGATGATTGCTTGAGCAACCTTGATCGAGTTTTGCAGAGATGTGAAGAAACTAATCTTGTCTTGAATTGGGAAAAGTGCCACTTTATGGTTAATGAAGGTATTGTCTTGGGGCATAAAGTTTCTGAAAGAGGTATTGAAGTTGATAGAGCCAAGGTTGACGCTATTGAAAAGATGCCATGTCCCAAGGACATTAAAGGTATAAGAAGTTTCCCGAGTCACACCGGTTTTTATAGGAGGTTCATTAAGGACTTCTCAAAAAATTCTAGGCCTCTAACCAATTTATTACAAAAAGATATGCCATTTGTCTTTGATGATGATTGTGTAGAAGCATTTGAAATACTTAAGAAATCATTGATCTCTGCACCTATTGTCCAGCCACCTGATTGGAATTTACCCTTTGAAATTATGTGTGATGCTAGTGATTATGTTGTAGGTGCTGTTCTAGGGCAAAGAGTTGATAAGAAATTAAATGTTATCCATTATGCTAGTAAGACTCTAGACGATGCTCAAAGAAATTATGCTACTACTGAGAAAGATTTTTTAGCAGTTGTATTTGCTTGTGATAAGTTCAGACCTTATATTGTTGATTCTAAAGTAACTATTCACACTGATCATGCTGCTATTAAATATCTTATGGAAAAGAAAGATACTAAACCTAGACTTATTAGATGGGTTCTCTTGCTACAAGAATTTGATTTGCATATTGTTGATAGAAAGGGGGTTGAGAACCCCATTGCAGACAACTTGTCTAGGTTAGAAAATGTTCTTGATGACCCACTACCTATTGATGATAGCTTTCCTGATGAGCAATTAAATGTCATAAACACTTCTCGTAGTACTCCATGGTATGCTGATTATGCTAATTATATTGTTGCTAAATTTATACCACCAAGTTTCACATACCAACAAAAGAAAAAGTTCTTCTATGATTTGAGACATTACTTTTGGGATGACCCACATCTTTATAAAGAAGGAGTAGATGGTGTTATTAGGCGTTGTGTACCTGACCATGAACAAGAACAGATCCTACGCAAGTGTCACTCCGGAGCTTATGGAGGACACCACGCTGGAGATACAACTGCACATAAGGTATTGCAATCTGGTTTTTATTGGCCTACTCTCTTCAAGGATGCCCGTAAGCTTGTCCTGTCTTGTGATGAATGTCAAAGAATTGGTAATATTAGTAGACGTCAAGAAATGCCTATGAACTATTCACTTGTTATTGAACCATTTGATGTTTGGGGCTTTGATTATATGGGACCTTTTCCTGCCTCTAATGGATATACACATATTTTAGTTGTTGTTGATTAAGTTACTAAGTGGGTAGAAGCTATTCCAACTAGTAGTGCTGATCATAACACTTCTATTAAAATGCTTAAAGAAGTTATTTTCCCAAGGTTGGGAGTCCCTAGATATTTAATGACTGATGGTGGTTCACATTTTATTCATGGTGCTTTCCGTAAAATGCTTGCTAAATATGATGTTAATCATAGAATTGCATCTCCTTATCACCCTCAGTCTAGTGGTCAAGTAGAATTGAGTAACAGAGAGCTCAAATTAATTTTGCAAAAGACTCTCAATAGGTCTAGAAAGAATTGGTCCAAGAAACTTGATGATGCATTATGGGCCTATAGAACTGCATATAAAAATCATATGGGTATGTCTCCGTATAAAATGGTTTATGGAAAAGCATGTCACTTACCTCTCGAATTAGAACATAAGGCATATTGGGCTATTAAAGAGCTCAACTACGATTTCAAACTTGCCGGTGAGAAGAGGTTATTTGATATCAGCTCACTCGATGAATGGAGAACCCAAGCTTATGAAAATGCCAAGTTGTTTAAAGAAAAAGTTAAAAGATGGCATGATAAAAGGATACAAAAGCATGAGTTTAATGTAGGTGATTATGTATTATTATACAACTCTCGTTTAAGATTTTTTTTGCAGGAAAACGTCTCTCTAAATGGGAAGGTCCTTACGTTATCGAGGAGGTCTACCGTTCCGGTGCCATAAAAATCAACAACTTCAAAGGCATAATTCCGAAGGTGGTGAATGGTCAAAGAATCAAACATTATATCTCAGGTAATCCCATAAATGTTGAAACCAATGTTATTGAAACCGTAACCCAGAGGAATACATAAGAGACACTTTCCAGAACGTTTTAGACTCCGAAAAGGAATAGGTATGTGGTACGGTAAGTAAACCGACCCCAAAACAGTTTTTAAGGCAATATTTCTCCGTTTTGGAATATTTAGAAAAATAGAAAAATAAGAAGAAGTCCGGGAAGGACACGAGGGCTCCACAAGGGTGGAGGGCGCGCCCTACCCTACTGGGCGCGCCCCTACCTCGTGGGCACCTCATGTGCTCTCCGGACTCCGTTTTCTTGTACGATACGTATTTTCGTCGGTAAAAATTCATTATATATTCTCCCGGAGGTTTTGACTCCTGTATCACGCAATTATTCTCTGTTCTTGTTTCGAGCTATTGCTGCTGCACATTAGAGCAAGATGTCTTCTCAAGAGTCAGTCGGGGAGAGCCGGGTGTCTCATCCGGCATCAGAACCAAGGCCAAACAGCGATGCTGACCACTTTGGGCCAGCAACGGAGGAAGAGATGGAGGCTGACCTGATGAGGATAGATGCAATGGAGGATCAAGAAGTCACTTCTCGCTTCCGAGCTGGGTTCACGATGGGAGAACTACAGAGCTCAGCCATTCCAAACTCGGTTATCCCTTCCAATGTTAAATTTCTTTCTTATGAAAGTATGAAGAAGAGTGTCACTTGTTCTCCCGCAGCTATGCAACACCCTTGGGTGCAAGGAGCTTTAACCGTTACAGGAAAGCTTCGTAAGGAGATAATGGATCTCAAGCAGCAACTCAATAAGCTTGAGGAAGAGAACCGTATCCTAAGGGGCATCATCGCCAAGAATATTACATCACCATCCCCAAAGAAGGAGATATAATCACATGGGTATGGGCACTCCCCTTGGCGACTGCCAAGCTTGGGGAGGTGCCCCAGTATTGTATCACCATCACACTCCTATCTTTACCGTTTTTCTTAGTTCGATCCTATTAGTAGTATTTTGATCTTGTAGAATAAAGTTTATGGCATGATCTAGTTTTGAGTTTTGCTTTATGATCTCTCTATGTAATCGAGTACGTTAGCTATATATAATAAATATTAGTGTTGAGTCAAGGGCTTGATTATTTTGCCATGATCTTGAGTGAATAAAAGAAAAGAGAAAAGAATAAAAAGAATCAAATAGTTCATATTGATCTTATCGAGAGTAATGACTTCACATAGAAGGAGTATGATGATTAAAAGTTGTTGGGAGTTGACAAACATAGCTTTGGTCATCGTTGCAATTAATAGACAGTAATAAAGAAAGAGAGGTTTCACATATAAATATATTATCATGGACATCTTTTATGATTGGGAGCACTCATTAAAATATGGCATGCTAAAGAGTTGACGTTGGACAAGGAAGACAATGTACTGGGTTATGTTTTCTTATATCTGAGAAAAAGTATATTGTCATGGATCATCCAACATATTAAGCTTGCATTTCCCCCTCATGCTAGCCAAATTCTCGGCACCAAGTAGAGATACTACTTGTGCTTCCAAATACCCTTAAACCCAGTTTTGCCATGAGAGTCCACCATATCTACCTATGGATTGAGTAAGATCCTTCAAGTAAGTTGTCATCGGCGCAAGCAATAAAATTTTCTCTTTAAATATGTATGATTGATTGGTTTGGAGGAAATAAGCTTTATACGATCTTGTGATGTGGAAGAAATAAAAGCGACGGACTGCATAATAAAGGTTCATATCACAAGTGGCAATATAAAGTGACGTTCTTTCGCATTAAGATTTTGTGCATCCAACCCTAAAAGCGCATGGCAACCTATGCTTCCCTCTGCGAAGGGCCTATTTGTTACTATTATCTTCTACCTTATGCAAGAGCCATGGTGATCTTCACCTTTCCTTTTTACATTTTATCCTTTGGCAAGCACAGTATGTTGGAAAGATCCTGATAGATATATCTAATTGGATGTAGGGCAGCATAAGTTATTATTGTTGACATTACCCTTGAGGTAAAAGGTTGGGAGGCGAAACTATAAGCCCCTATCTTTCTCTATGTCCGATTAAAACTCCATAACCACAAGTATCGTGTGAGTGTTAGCAATTATGAAAGACTAAATGATAGTTGAGTATGTGGACTTGCTATAAAGCTATGACATAGACTCTTTCTGATGTTACGATAAATTGCAATTGTTTGAATGATTGAGATTATAGTTTGTTAGTTCTCAATAAAGTTTCTGATTCATACTTTTGCATTGTGAATGGATTATTACTTGAGCATAAGTAATCATATGACAATATCCATACATGTTGCTGTTATGAAAACAATCATGATGCCCTCATGTTCGTATTTTATTTTTATCGACACCTCTGCCTCTAAACATGAGGACGTATTTATCGTTATCGGCTTTCGCATGAGGACAAGCGAGGTCTAAGCTTGGGGGAGTTGATACGTACATTTTGCATCATGCTTTTATATTGATATTCATTGCATTATGGGTTGTTATTACACGTTATGTCACAATACTTATGCCTATTCTCTCTTATTTTACAAGGTTTACATAAGAAGGGAGAATACCGACAGCTGGAATTCTGGGCTAGAAAAGGAGCAAATATTAGAGACCTATTCTACGCAACTCCAAAAGTCCTGAAACTTCACGGAAGTCAATTTCAGAATATATAAAAAATATTGAGCGGAACAAGTACGTCAGAGGGGGCCCTACCTGGCCACGAGGGTGGGGGCATGCCCTACCCCCCAGGGCGCGCCCCCTGCATCGTGGGCCCCCTGTTGGCCCTCCGATGGCCATCTTCTGCTATATGAAGTCTTTTGTCCGAACAAAAATCATAAGCAACCTTTCGGGACGAGACTCCGCTGCCACGAGGCGGAACCTTGGCGGAACCAATCTAGGGCTCCGGCAGAGCTGTTCTGCCGGGGACACTTCCCTCCGGGTGGGGGAAATCATCGCCATCATCATCACCAACACTCCTCTCATCGGGAGAGGGCAATCTCCATCAACATCTTCACCAGCACCATCTCCTCTCAAAACCCTAGTTCATCTCTTGGATCCAATTCTTGTCTCCAAGTCCGGGATTGGTACTAGTAGGTTGCTAGTAGTGTTGATTACTCCTTGTAGTTGATGCTAGTTGGTTTATTTGGTGGAAGATCATATGTTCAGTCCTTTATGCATATTAATACCCCTCTGATTATGAACATGAATATGCTTTGTGAGTAGTTACGTTTGTTCCTGAGGACATGGGAGAAGTCTTGCTATTAGTAGTCATGTGACTTTGGTATTCGTTCGATATTTTGATGAGATGTATGTTGTCTATCCTCTAGTGGTGTTATGTGAACGTCAACTACATAACACTTCACCATTATTTGGGCCTAGAGGAGGGCATTGGGAAGTAATAAGTAGATGACGGGTTGCTAGAGTGACAGAAGCTTAAACCCTAGTTTATGTGTTGCTTCGTAAGGGGCTGATTTGGATCCACATGTTTCATGGTATGGTTAGGTTTACCTTAATACTTTTGTTGTAGTTGCGGATGCTTGCAATAGAGGTTAATCATAAGTGGGATGCTTGTTCAAGTAAGAACAGCACCCAAGAACCGGTCCACCCACATATCAAATTATAAACTACCAAACGCGAATCATATGAACGTGATGAAAACTAGATTGATGATATTCCCATGTGTCCTCGGGAGCGCTTTTCTCTATATAAGAGTTTGTCCAGGCTTGCCCTTTGCTACAAACAGGATTGGGCCACCTTGCTGCACTTTATTTACTTTTGTTACTTGTTGCTCGTTACAAATTATCCTATCACAAAACTATCTGTTACCACTTATTTTAGTACTTGCAGAGAATACCTTGCTGAAAACCTTTTATCATTTCCTTCTGCTCCTCGTTGGGTTCGACACTCTTACTTATCGAAAGGACTACGATAGATCCCCTATACTTGTGGGTCATCAGCCGCTCAAACAAGCGTCGGCGGGACTACCTGCTCCCTCCTTCCCGCGGTCGGTTGTGCCGTCGCGCAGGCCTCACCTCCCCACCGTACTCCCATCGCTGGCCTAGCCATCCCTCTACTCACGCACACCTGCTGTTATTCTCCGGCGATGGAAGAAGAACCAATAAACCCTCGTATAGTCGTACTCCCCTCCGCGTGGGAAACAACTGCCGAGTCTTCCCTACCTCCATGTCGTTCCCTTTCTAGGCCTCGCCGTCGTCCACCGCCCTGGTGCTCTCGGCGCGGCCTGGTCAACGTGGTCAACGACCGACATGCATCTGAAGTGGACTGTATGTGGACAGGCTGACAGCTGGGTCCATGGCCGCACGCAAGGAAATGCCTCCTTATTACGCGCAAAATAATGATTCCTCCACCTGACATCTGGGACCCACCAAAAGGGCCTCTGTATTTCACGAAAAAAACGTTACTGCCGCTGACAGCTCGGACCCACCAGCTATATCTTCGCACGCAAGGAAGTGCCTCCTTATTACGCACACAAAAAATGAATACTCCCCCTGCTAGCCGGGACCCAGTATAGTGGCAGGCTGACTTGTGGGCCTACTAAGTTGACGGGGACGGAAGGATTTGTCAACTTAGTCAATATGCACGATTCTAGCTCCAGTGACCATATGATGTCCATCCAACGGTCGTAGTGCTTCTTCAACCTCTGGTCTTCTTGCTCCAGCCGCCCAAACCAGCGCCGGTCGTGCCTCGTGCTCCTACCTCCCGTGGTCGGCTGTGATGTGGTGGAGGCCTCACCACCCCCTACAACTCCCATCGCTAGCGAGGCCATCCCTCTACTCACCCACACCCCCTGTTATTCTGCGGCGACGGCAGCCTCACACCGCAGCGAACCAGTGAACCCTCATACTCCTCTACGTGTGTGAGGGAGTCCTGGACTAAGGGGTCCTTGGGCGTCCGGCCTATTATCCATGGGCCAGACTGATGGGCCGAGAAGATATGAAAGCCGAAGACTATACCCGTGTCTGGATTGGACACTACTTGGAGTGGAAGGCAAGCTTGGCGACCGACTATGAAGATTCCTTCTTATGTAACCGACTCTAAGTAAACCCTAGATCCCCCCGGTGTCTATACAAAACCGGAGGGGTTAGTCCGGAAAGGGATAGATACACATTACCATAGTCATACAGGCTAGACTTCTAGGATTTAGCCATTATGATCTCGTGGTAGATCAACTCTTGTAATACTCATATTCATCAAGATCAATCAAGCAGGAAGTAGGGTATTACCTCCATAGAGAGGGCCCGAACCTGGGTAAACATCGTGTCCCCCGTCTCCTGTTACCATCGATCCTAGACGCACAGTTCGGGACTCCCTACCCGAGATCCACCAGTTTTGACACCGACATTGGTGCTTTCATTGAGAGTTCCAATGTGTCGTCGACGAAAGCTTTGATGGCCCCTTCAATCATCTATAGTGACGCTTTCCAAGGAGAAACTTTTCTCCCCGGACAGATCTTCATGTTTGGCGGCTTCATACTGTGGGCCAACTCGCTTGACCACCTGGAGCAGGTCGATAGCTGCGCCCCTGGCCATCAGGTCAGATTTGGAAGCTTGAACTATGTCACGGACATCCGTGGAGACCTGATCTTTAGTGGATTCGAGACCGTGGCGATCGCTCCCCCTCGTTCCGATGAAAATGACCTAAATCTGTCATCGGACCAAGTTCCGGGATGGTTCCTGTAACTTCCACGACCTTAGATCCGAGCAGTTTGCACCATCCGAAGTAAAAGAGTCCGCGGTGTTGGAGCCGCACACAGACTCAACACCAGGCAATATCAGCGTCAACGGAATTCCAGACTCGTCTCCGGCTATAAGTTCCGAACCTCGCACACCCTTAGACACCGAGTTGGATCGGTTATCAATCATCGAGTTCAGCACCGCAGATATCTTCCAACACTCGCCCTTCGGTGATATGCTGAATTCGTTGAAAAACATGTCCCCGATGGGGGACTCACGACCGAACTATGTCCGGTTCGAGCTAGAGGCAAATAATAGAGAATTTCGCTTCCCACCCGCCACCCACTTCATAGCCACTGTCGAGGACTTAACCGACATGCCCGCATCTAGCTCCGAAGACATCGACGGTATAGACGACGATGCCAACAAGGAGCAAGGCCAAGACCTGCCAGCCATCAGGCGTGGGATGGCCACCCCCTCACACGAAGTGTACACGATCGATACACTTAAAAAGTCTCGCGGCAACAATGGCACTGCAGAAAATAGTACTCCGGACGGCATCGAAAGCAATGAAGACCCTGTAGGAGCAATATCCGGGCAGGAGGAACAAGAAAACGGGTAAGCCAGCCCCAATGAACAGGCCCTACCCAGTGATGGTTCGGAGGATGACAACTACCTTCCGCTCTCCAAAGATGAGGTAAGCCTTGGCGACGAAGACCTCATCGTACCCGAAGAGCCCCTCGAGCAGGAGCTTCAAGCGCAGGCTGATAGCTACGGCAAGGAGCCTGAAAAAGAAGCAGCAGCTTCAAGCTGACAAGACCTACTCAACGACAGATGGACCGAAGTCCTGGTCGCCGAAGAATACGGACTTAGTGGCCTAGCCAAAAGCTACCAAAGCACAGATTGCTATACCAGTCCGATGACGGGGCGTTGGAGCGCATACCATCGTCACACAATGAAGCAGGTCGCCGACAACTCTGTCCGGATAAAGAGGCAACTCAAGCCGAACACCAGACCGCCCCACCTCGCCATAAAGGCAAGAACAACGTAGGTCATGATTACCCAGACGACCTGCAGAGTGACTTGGACAATAGAGCAGGACACGGAAGATCGATCTACGCATCGCGAAAGCATGCTTCAACACGCGATGATGGCTACCTATTTGGACGTGTCAAACCTTGCCACGCCCGAGCCGAAAACCGCAAAGGGACTCCTTCGGAGTTATGTCACAGTGTGGCCCAACATAGAGGCGCCTCACACCCGCTTTACTTCACTGATGAAGTAATGGATCATGAATTCCCCGAATGATTCAAACCCGTCAATATTGAATCATACGACGGGACAACCGACCCTGTGGTATGGATAGAAGATTTCATCCTCCACATCCATATGGCCCGTGGGGATGACCTCCACGCCATTAAATACCTCCCACTAAAACTAAAAGGGCCAGCTCGGTTCTGGTTAAATAGTCTGCCTGAAAATTCCATAGGCAGCTGGGAGGACTTGGAAGAGGCCTTCATCGGTAACTTCCGAGGAACATATGTCCGACCACCGGACGCCGATAACCTTAATCACATTGTCCAGCAGCCTGGAGAATCAGCCAGTGAGTTCTGGACTCGGTTCTTAGTCAAAACGAATCAAATCGTTGATTGTCCAGATGCGGAAGCCCTCGCGGCTTTCAGACACAGTGTCCGGGACGAATGGCTCGCACGCCACCTCGGCCAAGAAGGACCTAAATCCACGACAGCCCTCACTACTCTGATGACCCGGTTTTGCGTGGGAGAAGACAGTTGGCTCGCTCATAGAAGCAATAGCACCAACAACCCAAGCACCTCCGAAATCCAAGACGGCAACGGCAAGCCACTACGAAGCAAAAGCAACAGTCGCAATGACAATGAAAGATCATGCGACACAGCGGTCAACGCCAGTTTCAGCAACCCCAAGCCTGGTCATCGGAAGAAGCCATTCAAGGCGAATCGAGACGAACCATCCATCTTGGACAGGATACTGGACCGACCCTGCCAGATTCATGTCCACCCCGATAAACCAGCTAATCATATCAACAGAAACTGCTGGGTCTTTAAACAAGCCGGCAAGCTCAACGCCGAACACAGGGGGAGGATGCCGCCAGGCGACAGGGATGACAGAAAGGTTCACCAACGAAACACTGGGAGTCAGAGGCAATCTCCACCCGAGGATCAACTACTCCTAGATCGGAAATAGAAACCCGGCTTCCGCCGCCCACTCCGTACACCTACAAAACTTGTACCGCGCATACATCATTACGCGCTCAAGATACCATGGGCATTGGCGGAAGCACAATACGGATAAGCCTGCAAGCACTCCAGTAACATTTTTTATTTATTTTCTTTTTATTTCTTTCTTTGTTATCCTTTAAAAATAGGTGACGAACAGGATAAACATCTGAAACTGGCTCTATCAGAGTCCGGATCCGTACACTCACCTAAGGGGATATTTCCATCAAGGATTCCCCCCACCCAAGGACTGGCGGCGCAGACGTGCGACGGGAGGTCCAAAATGACTTTTTGTAGACCGCACTCTCTGTTTCTCGAGCCTGTACTATGCTTGTTCCTTCGCCTCCAACCCCGAGCATGTCAAATAGCCGGGAGGATGGCTTTTTTGTCATAAGTAATCATTGGCATATCACTCAGTTCCCAGTAAACAACATCCGAACTAATCATCCGTATTGTTTCTCCAACAAAATATGGCTCCTATGATTATTTCACAGAAATACCTTGGCATAACCTACCAGGGGCTCGGCGTGGGAACAAATGAGTTGCCATTAAAAGTCCGAACAGCTCTATAGCATACTTCAGCGTCGCAAATTTGGCCTTATATGCATCAGCTCCGAATCATTGTCTTGGGTCAATATTTGGGTTGCCCGGCTCCTGTGCTTGCTACCCTACGTTCCGCTCTATCGGCTAGGGTAGTAAAGGGAGAGCTACCGTGATTGTGCCCTGGTCTAAACCGGACGAGCACCTCAGTATAGAAAGCCGAAAACTAACTGTCATGATGCGGCGAGAGCTGGTCAACCACTTGACGACTTCTTGGAATCTTTAGCGATTTTCCATGTCATACGAGGGATCTTTTCCAGATCAAATATGTAAAGCACGATACGCCGCATACGTACCAGGGGCTATGTCGTGGCCCCACAATAAAACTCCTATGGCTAAGTGAAAGCATTAATGCCTTATAGTCTGATTGCCTGGTTCGCCGCATTATCACCTCCTTCATGGACCAAGACGTTGGATAACGAGTGATTAAATGCCTTTCCGAACACCCCCGTACTTCCTACGAGGGGGCTGAAGCCGACGATTGGAAAACTTTCAGACTATATCAAAAGGCCGCACAGGAGGAACTCAAGCTTTCAAGCAAAACATAAATAGATTAACTATAAAATTGTCTTTTACAATTTTCATACACCTCACTCAAACATTATGTCTTTCGAGCACTGACCCTCTATAAAGCGGGCAGCCTCTAGGACGTCTTCAAAATAATGCTCCGGTTCTGGGCGGTCCTTGCCTTTGGGTGGACTCTTCGTCGCAACATCGATGGCCTTCATCTTCCCCTAGAATGTTTTGACTCGGGCAAAAGCCATCCGTGCACCCTCAATGCACGATGATCGCTTCACAACATCGATACGCGGGACCACATTAACAAGCCTCTGCACCAAACCGAAATAGCTATTCGGAACAGGCTCGGTTGGCCACAACCGGGTTACGACACCCTTCATGGCAGCACCAGATATCCTGTGAAGTTCGGCCCATTGGGACATCTGTTCATTGAGCAATAGAGGGCGCTTTGATGCGCCAAACTGCGACCAAAAAAGCTTATTCATTGCATATCCATCTCGCGCTTGGTAATACTGCGCCGCATCGGCAGAACTCTTCGGCAAGTCCAAGAACTGGTCCAGAGAACTCCATACTTGGTTAAGCTAGGCATAGTTTGGGTCACCGAACTTACTTTGCAGCAGAAAACGCTTTCCAACCGCAATCTCCCTCGCCTGTCGAACCTCCTCACGGGCTGCCCTGGATTCCGACCGCGCTGCTCTAACCTCTTGTAAGGCCTTGTCCAGATCAGTCGTTAAGGCTTTACTCTCCTTCTCCAGAAGTTCACAGCGGATGGTAGCATTCTCCAGTTCGAGCGTCATCGTGGATATCTTCTCCTCATCTTGGCGTCGTGCAGCTTGTTCGGCTTTTAATTCAGTCGATGCCTTTTTGGCAGCAGCATTGCTATGACGGGCATGCTCCTTGGCCCGGGCCAGCTCCGCTCGAAGAACTTCAATGGCGGCAGCTCCATCTGCAGCCATGCATATTCCAGCATCTAAATCTCAGCATCATGCTTATACCACAAAATATGTATGAGGATCGCCCCGAATACATACCTTGCGACTCATCAAAACGCATATTCATTGAAGCAAGATCATCCCCTGCCACATCAAGTTTTCGCTGCAAATTGGCAATTTCCATAGTCCGGGAAGCGGCCAAGGGGGAAGCATCCTATATTCAAAGTTGATCAGGTTAGTCCTCAAATGATCCTTTTTAATCCTCCGTTTTGCTTCCCAGTGGAAGCCAACCCGAGTATCAGGGGCTATTACCTATACACAGGTGCATCTTTGCAAATAAAACATAGCTAAAAACATTATGTCACAAACCTCGAAGCCCTTCAGTAGGCTCATGAAGGCTTCATTTAATCCGCTCTTCACGGATGAAATCTTGTCAATCACTGTACCCATCAAGGTACGCTATTCCCCCAAGATAGATGCTTTCCGCAACATGTCCTGCAACATATGTGGAGTCCCCGGGTCTCCGGAAGCTGCTCCAAGAACACAATCATCCTTTGAAGGAATATGTTCACCCGTCTCCAAAATCACCGTCGGCTGTGAACCAGACAGTTCGGGGCCTTTCCTATCATCAGCCCCGGAATTCCGGATAGTCGGAGGTCCGCCTTCGGGTACTGCCTCTTTTGTCCCCTGTTCTAAAGGGACCCTCCACGACGACACTTCAGAGTCATCCGCCTCATTGGGCGAGGAGGTTGGAGGAGGCGTCTTGCTCTCCATCATCTCTGGGAGGAGACTCCCCGAAGACGAGGATCCCCCGGATAAATTCTGTGCCGACCTGTAAAAATGCATAAATGCATTACGTATATCTTCGGTAACAACAACGGAGCGCGATGCTGTCAAAGTACTCCGGATTCTCTTACGGTTTGGCCGAGGGCTTTTCCCCTTGTTGGAGCTGTTCAAAAGCGTCGCTTTTCAAACCCAAGCAGCTCGACGGTGGCATCATGCCCTTCTTGGAAGACCGCCCCTCCCAATCTTCGGAGGCGGCCCTTTTCCTCCTGCTTGGAGAAGGGATACTGGTCCCTTTTCCGCCTCCGTCTTCGGGCAAAGAAAGGTCGGTTTCTCAGGACTCAGTGTTCGACTTACCTACGAAACCAAGGTCACCTTGGGTTCTCTCACCCTCCCCTGCCGGTGCCTGATATGGCGCCGAGGCCAGCATCCTTGTTAACACGGGAGTAGTTGAGTCTTCAGGAAGGGGGGCCGGACACCTAATCCGCTCCACCTTCTTTATCTAGCCCTGAAAAAGTATGGTATTGTTGGTGTGTTGCCACTGGGTATCTAACTATAAGGTATTCGGTAAACGGGTACTTACCGGGGTGTCCGGATGGTTATAGTCTAGGACGACATCTTCGGTGGTGTCCGGCCATTGCCTTTGTTTCCCGAAGAATAATCTCCACATTCCTTCGTGCATAGTGCCGAAGAAGTGCTGAAGAGATCGCGACCCTTCTGGATTGAACTCCCACAGGCGGAGAGGCCGTCACTGGCACGACAGGGTTAGACGAACTAGCATTACTTGAATGACGTTGGCTATGTCGATGTCCTTCTCAATGAGGCTTCTGATGCGACTTTGCAGAGTTCGCACATCATTCGTTGATCCCCAATCCAGCCCCTTGTTCACCCACAATGCAAGCTGAATTGGAGGGCTGGGTCGGAATGCGGGCGCAGTTGCCCACTTGGAGCCGCGGGGCTCGGTGATATAGAACCACCCCTGCTGCCACAGATCGGAAGATTTGGCGAAGGATCCTTTCAGCCAAACGGCGCTAACAAGCTTGCTCACTGCAGTACCGCCGCACTCGGCCTGCTCCCCCTCTACCACTTGCGGCTTCACATCGAAGGTCTTAAGCCACAAGCCGAAGTGCAGAGGAGTTCGGAGGAAGGATTTGCATGTGACGATAAATGCCGAGATAAGAAGAATAGAGTCTGGGGCCTAATCGTGAAAGTCTAGCATGTAATAGAACATGATCCCTCGGAAGAAGGGGTTAAGTGCAAACCCCAACCCACAAAGGAAGTGGGACACGAACACGACCCTCTCGTCGGATCTAGGGGAGGGAATAACCTACCCCTCGGCAGGGAGCCGATGGTGGATTTCAGCGGTCAGGTACCTCGCCGCCCGAAGCTTTGCAATATCTTCCTCCGTGATAGAAGAAGCTACCCACCGGCCTTGACGGCTGGATCCGGACATGATTGGGGCTTGCAGCGACCGAAACCCGGGTGTTGAAACTCGAGGTAGCTGGGGTTGGGGAAGAGGCAAGCATGGAAGAAAAGGACGGGTCGGTACCCCTATATAAAGGCTGCAAATATCAAATGTCTCCTCTTAGGCCTCAAAAACTTGCTTGTTTCCAAGGAGTTGTATCCAAGCGACGGTTGGGTTACCCAAGTTCGGGTTGACAGGAATCCCTTAAAAAAGGGGAGGCAGGATCTCCGCTTGGATGAGATGCGCCAATAAGGCCACGTCTTGGGACATGGGGCGACGGGCCGGCTAAAACGGTTCGCAAATAATGGCCGAGCAGGCGTGGGGTCGTATTACAAAAAAGTGGTCGGTGGATTGAACTCATGAAACATTATCCTCTGCAGTTGTGTATATGAGTCCGGGTACAATCATCACATCTGAAGATCAACTAGGAGTTCGGAAGGGGGAACCCTCCTTGCAATGCCGAAGACAATATGCGCGCAGGACTCCTCGTCCAGGTTCAGGGGCTACTGAGGGAGTCCTGGACTAAGGGGTCCTTGGGCTTCCGGCCTATTATCCATGGGCCGGACTGATGGGCGAGAAGACATGAAGGCCGAAGACTGTACCCGTGTTCGGATTGGACTCTACTTGGCATGGAAGGCAAGCTTGGCGACCGACTATGAAGATTCCTTCTTATGTAACCGACTCTATGTAAACCCTAGATCCCCCTAGTGTCTATATAAACCAGAGGGGTTAGTCCGGAAAGGGATAGATACACATTACCATAGTCATACAGGCTAGACTTCTAGGGCTTAGCCATTACGATCTCGTGGTAGATCAACTCTTGTAATACTCATATTCATCAAGATCAATCAAGCAAGAAGTAGGGTATTACCTCCATAGAGAGGGCCCGGACCTAGGTAATCATTGTGTCCCCCATCTCCTGTTACCATCGATCCTAGACGCACAGTTCGGGACCCCCTACCCGAGATCCTCTAGTTTTGACACCGACAGTGTGGGCATCCACTGCTGCGTCTTCCCCGGCTCCGCGTCGTCCCTTCCTAGTCCTCGCCGTCGTCCACCGCCCTAGTTCTCTCGGTGCGGCATGGTCAACGTGGTCAAGGAACCGCTTCCATCAGACATGGACTATACGTAGAGAGGCTGACAGCTGGGTCCACGGCCGCAGCAAGGAAGTGCCTCCTTATTACGTGCAAAATAATTATTCCTCCACCTGACAGCAGGGACCCACCGGACGGGCCACCGTATTTCACGAAAAAAAGTTTTCCCCTGACTACTGGGACCCACCAGCTACATCTTCGCACGCAAGGAAGTGCATCCGGCCAAAAAAATGATTTGCCCCCTTGACTATTGGGACCCACCAGCTACATCTTCACACGCAAGGAAGTGCCTGACAGTCGGTACCCACCTGGTCGAAGCGTACGTAGCGTTGTCATTCTGGTCGCGAACGTGTACGTACATATTGGTCGATGTAGAGGCGTGCACGTGTCGTAGTAGAGACGCGCATGTAGCATGTACACATACTTACAACGGCCAGTGTGCAAGAAAGAAAATACGGCCACGTACGTACATACGGGCGGGGTCTTGAACACCTACTCGCGCATACGTACGACCAGGGCTTGTGTACATGGTTGGGTCGGAACGTAGAAACTGCATCGTCGTCATGTTCATGGGGAGCCAACCGGCTGAGTCGGAATGGAATGTGTCGTCGTGTTCATCGGGAGGGCTTGGACGGAACAACCGATGGAAACGAGGCCTGGTGTACCACAGAACGGAGGAAACGGCCTTGTGTCTGATCGGCCACGGTCGAAACGGGATCCTGTTCATCGCGAGGGGTCTGGCGTACCGCAAAACGAAGGAAACGGACCTCCAACGGTCGAAACGGAGGTCCTGTTGATCAGGATGGGTGTGGCGTACCGCAAAACGGAGGAAACGGACTTGTGTTGGAGCGCTACGGTCGAAACGGGGGTCCTATTCATCGGGAGGGGTGTGGCGTACCACAAAACGGGACTCCACGGGATACTGTTCATCTCCACTATCGACCCCCTCTAGCCTCCATGGGCTACTGTTCATCCACCGTCGACCTCCTCCAGCCTCCACCTATGGATGTTCATCCACGCGCTCCTGTTCATCCAGCCTCCACCACGCGCTACTCCACCGGCTACTGTTCAACCAGCCCTCTCCACGAGCTCCTGTTCAACCACCCCTCCACGGGCTACTGTTCATCATGCCCTCCACCATCTACTGTTCATCCAGCCCTCCACGGGGTGGTCCTGTTCATCCAGCCCTCCACGGGGTCCTGTTCATCCAGCCCCAACCGGCTCGATCGATCGGGGTCCTGTCCATCCAGAGGCAACACCACCGGGTCCTGATCATCCACCCCCACTGGGAACTGTTCATCCAAACCCCCAGCAATGCTCACTGTTCATCCAGAGGCAGCATCGATCGGCTTCAGTTAGCAGCAGTAGCGAAGGAATCGCTCGATCGGGTTCAGTTAACAGCCATCGATCGATCGCACGGGTTCAGTAACGTGTAGCCTGCAGTGCAATCGCTCGGGTTCAGTTAGAGCCCAACGCCTCGCACCCGCGCGTGTGCGTGTACGAGAGAAACATGCATCGCTCCGCCCCGACCACCCACCGTAACCGGGAGCACCCCGATATTTTCCTCGCCCTTGCTTCTACCATGGTTTTTTCCGTCATGGACGGCCCAAAGAATGTCATGCAGCTGCATCTCCGGCCCGCCCAGGACGAAAAGCCCATTTTCTGTCATGATTTTTTGTCATAGAAGTAGGAGCCCACCACATCTATGATGATACCGGGTTTTGTCACAATTATCGTCATAGAAGTGTCATAAGTATGACAGAAAAAAAAATCGTTCGGCCCAAAATGTCACGGATGTGTCTTTTTTTGTAGTGTCGGGAGGTCGCCTGGGGAGGCCGCTCCCTCGGGAGGTCTTGGTGTCGTCTGCCTCGCGAGGCTTGGCCCCTCGCGAGGGTGTTGTCTTGGCGGTCTTGCAGATGGGCCATACAGGGGTGTCGAGGGAGCCACACCATGAGCCGCATGCACGCAAGTTTGGGTACCCTGGGTCCCAGAACGCCGACTGGCACTAGGCACGACACTTCGATAGTTCTGGTACTCGACCCGGCTCCCATAGAAGATGAAGGGACTATCGGGGGTGGCTGATAAGCCCACTGGTTTGCCGCCTCTGGCTTGCGATGGGCTCTTGCACCGTATACAATTGCGTGAGCATCAGTCCTCGGGTTAAGGGGCAGGTTATCCTGGGGCAGGTTACATTGTCGTTCACTACTTTAAATCGTCGGCGACTCAACATTCCAGTTGTAGCTACGACTCGGCAGTGGTGTGGAGTGTACACGGTGTCGACTGTAAGAGTAATTAGCCTGCTGAGCGATCACCGTTTGCAACAGTTTCGATGGTGTTTCGGCTTTCAACTGCTACTCGTGACTCGCGGCGATGGGAATCGCAGTAAGATGGCTTGCCGCTGCTACCATTTTATCCACTGGGTTGGAGAAGTGACCCAAGAGGTGTCGGGAAGTGCGGCGGGAGCGTCCGACCAAGATGGGGATCGAGTGCCGGCTCCTTCCTTTGGGCCGGCTCTTTCCAGAGTGGCTGAGCTGCCGCTCTGCTCCCAGGTACGTCAGAGGTTAATTGGGGTATAACCGGCGCTCCTGGAGTGCTTGTGCCTGCTCCTGGCGTGTTGAATAAACGTGTGGGATCATAAATCAGGGGCAAATGGCTTCAGAATCTCCGCTGATGAACTGCATTGGAAGCGTGTTACTCGAGGTTCAGCTGCCAAGCCTGCGCCTTCAGACGCTCTATCTCTACATTAATCTATACTTGCAACTCGGTTGTCCGGGCGTTTTCAGTGTTGATATCCTCTTGGGCCTTGGTCATCTATTCCTAAAGCTTTGCGATCTACGTATTGCACTTCGCCTGGTTTTCTGCCATGACCTCAGTCCACAGTAGGGTCGTCAAGGTGTTTATCAGCTCAAATAGAACTCGAGTTGGAGACCTGGCTGAGCCGGATGCTGAAGGATTAATTGCTGCTGTAGCTCCGGTAGCCGTAGTGTTGAGAGCCGGCGCCATCCCCGCCATGAAGATGGCGGCTCGACACGACGGCTCATAGGGGTCCGGAATACTGTTGCCATCGGAACAGCCCCCAAACCCGCCGTCTTGAAGCTGGTAGATTGACTCCGTCTCTCTGGTCGAAGATTCACCATTGGAGTAGACGAGAGTCTCTCCTCCAGACACAGAATTTTCCGCGAGTTCCACGCCCTGTGTGAACCCGACTAAGGCATGCTTCCGGCCGGCTTGGAACCGGGCGGGTTGCACGCACCGAGCCGGCTCGACAAGGTCGGTGCAGATGTCCGACTCAGGCTCAGATCCGTAGATCTTGATGGTGAAGACATGGATTTCTCCGAAGGGGATCCGGTACCCGTAATCGATTAAGTCGACCTCGGGGCCCCAACCAGCGTCGTCGATGTAGAGCTTGCCGTGCCGACTCTTCGTCATCCTGCCGACGGCGTACCCCTCGATCCCTGGGAAAGAGCCCTTCAAGAACTCGAAACCACCGTGCGCTGGCCCCACGGTGGACGCCAACTGTCATGGTTTTGTCTCGGCAGATGTCCTAGTGTGGGGACTTAGTCGTGAGGCCATCACAACTAGGAGGTTAGCTTGTCGGGGTTGAGCGGAATCGAGAGACACGAGTTTACCTGGGTTCGGCCCCTCATGATCGAGGTAATAGCCTACTTCCTTCTTGTTTTCTTATTTCTCTGGAGATTAATACAAGGGATCGGATTGCTTGACCTAGCTATTGATTGATTGTAACTTAGTCTATTTGCCTCGGAGACCCGCCTTTAATATATATATATATATATATATATATATATATATATATATATATATATATATATACATCTGGGCTATTTTGTTACGCGTAAAAGAATATTATTCTGTTACCCTACTCGAACTGACGATTTCAGTCGGTTATATTGACGTCTTCAAAGCGGTTGTACTGATGTTTTCAAAGTGGTTGTACTGATGCAATTTTTTTGTCGGAACGGGGCGTGTAATATATTGTTGGAAAGCACTTGACAACCATATTTCAAGTATATTGAAAGTTTTTGCAAAATCATTATGGTTTAAGAGCAGTTTTGAAAAAACCGTTTTTTTCAAAACCGAAAACGTGAATCGTATTTCGGACTCAATTTTCAAATCGTTTGTCGGAATTGAGCAAATAAGATGGCGTTGGAAAGCTTGTGAAAATCCGCATCTTCCATATATGTATTGTTTTTTCTAATTCTATATGATTTAAAAGTAATTTGGAAAACGGTGAAATTCTGGGCGAAACGTATTTTCGCGATTTTTTGCAAACGGTTTGTCGAATTGCCACAAATGATACGGCATTGGAAAGCTACGGAAAATGCGCAACTTTTTCGTATATAAATGTTTTTCTAATTTCTTACGGTTTAAAACGAATTTGAATACGGTCAAATTTGATTTTGAAAATGATTTTTTTAAAAAGTTTGTCGAAATATGGCAAATAATATACCGTTGGATAGCTATCGAAAATGCGAAACTTAGTCATGTTGAACGTTTTCTCTACTTCGCAACCCTTTAAGAGTAATTTTGAATACGGCATGACGGATCATTCTGTTTTCTCGTCTGAAAAACAGAGTAGTCGTACTGATATATGTGTATGTTTGTACTAAGCTATTTTTCGCCCCTATACTTGCATGGTTTATATCATCGAACTGAACGGTCTGTTACCGGTAACAGAATAGTCCAGCCATTTTGACCGTTGGATTGCATTTAGATGCGTGTTCATGTATTACATTAGAATTGACTGATTTGGAAATAATTATGACAGAATACCTACCATAAATATGGCCATTAATAGCATGCAAAGGTAATAATTATGTAGTAGTAGCAAATAGGAAAGCAAATGCAACGCATGGCAACGTTGCATTTTTTAGTCTTATTAAAGGAAATAGGAGAGAAGCAAATCAGAAATTAATGTGTATGAAGACATTTTTCATACGTGTATTAGTAAGAGTATGTTGTACTCATATGTGGAACATGATTTTTTTACATTATGTATATGATATATTGGGTATATGATATCGTGGGTATACCCAATGTATACCCAATAGAACGTATGATGTACTCTTATATTCGTTGGGTACGACCCAGTTCTAAATTTTATTTAATGTCATATACCTTGAAAATTAATTCATTAGAAACATACATACAAACATTCATTGGGTGTACGATATCATAGGTATATCCAATGTATACCTAATAGGTATATATGTACAATTCGGACATTAGAGTATACGATAAATTGGGTATACAAAATAGGAGGTATGTTGTACTCTTATCATTGTAACGTATATTACAGCATGGGTATCATACATTAGTCACACAGTATATTGAATATATATTAGAAATGCACATACAAACAAAATGTAATAGTTCAAAAAATAATTTTTGAAAAAAATATATCGTATAGTGCTATTAGATACCCGTATTAGGAAACAAAAATACGCATACTAGATACCAGCAGCAATTCAAAACAAATCAATATTAGTACAATTTATTGTATGGCAAGTCTTGCATGCCTAATATTAGAAAATGAAGCATGGAAAGTCTTGCATGAAGAATACTTAGGAAACAAATTAAATATACCGCAGTTTCCAAAACAATCAAGATGCCCGGGCACCTAGGTGCCCCATCTATTTTAGGTTAAGGCCCAGGGCTTACAAGAGTCCGGGTCGATCCGTAAACTAGTATGTTTCTAACTTGTCTCTTAAGTAAGAAAATCATTGACGACTTAGACTTCATGGTCATGAGCCGCCGTCTTCAGATGCTAGGCCTAAGCCGGCCCACTCTATGAGCCGCTCAACTGGTCTTGCCTCGAGGCGCCTCGGCCCATCTTGAGTCCTACTCCTTAGCCGCCATCTGGATGAGCTGGCCCAAACATGGCGGGTTATATCATCTCTACTACTATTAAACAAGCAAACATATTCATTGCTAAGTGCACCCAGTCTAATCTATACAGAACAGTACAGACCAATTGCAGCCTCAGATCAGAATCATTTAATTTAATCTAACGGTTAAGATTACACTAAGCCTCGCCTCAAACTGCGTTTGGCGATTTTCGTGGGCGGACGAAAACTCTACCGCCCGCATTTGTTCAGCCATACGAGAAAAAAAAGGCAAGATACGATACAGGCGTAACAACACGATTGGGGCGACGGTGCATCTTTCTCTATCTCTACTACTATTAAACAAGCAAATATATTCATCGCTAAGTGCACCCAGTCTAATCTACACAGAACAGTACGGACCAATTGCAGCCTCAGATCAGAATCATTTAATTTAATCTAACGGTTAAGATTACACTAAGCCTCGCCCCAAACTGCGTTTAGCGATTTTCGTGGGCGGACGAAAACTCTGCCACCCGCATTTGTTCAGCCATACGAGGAAAAAAAGGCAAGATACGATACAGGCGTAACAACACGATTGGGGCGACGGTGCATCTTCCGGGGAGGATAAGAGGACAGGGGAGGAGAAGGGGAGGCCTACTGGCGAGCGGGCTCCGGCGGCCGCCTAGCGCACGGAGTTGGATCGGGGCGCATCCGCGCGGCCATGGCTGTACTCGCTACGCCACCTGCCCAAAAGAACCGGCGCTCCCCGCCGCCAGGCCCAAGAGCGCCCACCCCGTTGCCCGGTCGGCTGCACCAGCGCCCTGCCGGTGGCGCTCGCCGGCCCTCCCCGCCGGCCCCGCACCGTATCTACCGCCACCTCAATCTGTAGCCAGGGAACATGCCAGCGCCCTCCCAGTGGCCCTCGCCGGCGTCACCGTGTCGTATCCGCCATCTCCCCAATCCGCAGCCAGGGGACACACCAAGAAGCTTCAGTCATGAGGCCGCCGCGCCGGAGGTCTTCCATCTCAGATTTGTTTTCTTTACGGTATTTCCTCACTGATGTGATGCTTCAACTTTTCTTCCAGTGCTTCCCAAATTGATGTAACCAAGAGTATGTCGTGGATCACCATTTTATATTCTGAAGTTTATTGTCATCTACCTTCTGAACTTCATTTGTCATTTTTCAGTGATGCACATCTTTACTATCAAGTTTATAGTCATCAAGTAGTCCTAAATTTTAAGTTTATATCAAACATTTATATTCCTGATAACAGGGTGTTGTCAAGAATTTCATCATGGCCACTGATTTCCCACCGAGGTATTTGCCGCATGCAGCCATGCACAAGTGTCGTCACTTGCATCTCCTCTGTGCGTTCCCGTCACTCCATGCCGCACGAGGATGCAGTCACCACACCCTTGAGTAGGTAATTCATCAATTGATAGCCTTTGTCCCTGCCGTGACTTGCATCTTTCTACCTTGCTTCAAATTTAATTTGACTGAATGTCAAATAAAGATCAACTTTATCTCTGATTGATTCATGGAAGTGCAAGCTGAATTATATTCCGGATACTCTGAATATTACTTGCAAGTTATATTCTAACACAATGTCTTTGGTTTAACAACTTGCAAGTGTTTCTTGTACTGATGTTAGCCCCATAAAAAAGACTCCCAGGTGGACATCTGCTATAAATAATCAGGTACTTCTTTCTCATTATCAAATTCAAATGCTCAGTGAAACTATCCAATGGATGGACTGGTTGTTTAACACTGAATCATCAACACTTTATTCTTATCTTATCTCCTCTTCCATTCACTGAAACATCTGTAGTGCATGCTTGTTACTTCTTTGAGTGCTTGAACAAAAATATTGAGAAAACCCAATTTTCTATGGGCATCAATAATCTTCCGATTCATACATAAAATCAAAATGTGGTTCCAGTTCCAGGAGGTATGGCATGATTTCTCTGCTGGCGTGTGTGTGTGTTGCTTGTTTGTCTGTTGCCGGGTGGATTGCACGGCGGCGATGCCGGGAGCCAGGGGCCATTGGAAAAGTGAGATGCCGACGTCACTCAAAACGATCCTTGCCTGGTATTGACAGAATCATCCACAAATTAATTGATGGCATTGATCCTTGCTTGGCATGTGCTTGGCATTGACTAAATCCTACATTGGCGAGCTTGTCTCTCGACCAACCTCTTCGTCTTGATTTTTTTAGAAGCTAACTCACTTGAAAAGGAGGCCTGGATTACCTTATATTCAGCATTGATCACATAGACTAGATATTTTTTTACGGTGAAAAAGTTGGACAATTGAAAACCTATCCGAGAATCTTGCTGGTTTGTGCGCTCCAATTTGCATATAGAGAGGTTCAGATGTCTGGCCAGCTAGGCACTGCCTATTTGTCTAAACCTGAAAAATTCAAAAAACACTTTAGTTTTCACTAACACAGCTAGGGCCAACACCCGCTATCAAAAGAGCCTCAACAGCGGACGGGGTAGCGGAGTAGTCACATACCCACAATACAGTAACTGCTAGCTATACTTCTGGAGCAAATTCTTTGTCGTAGTCATCAGGCCGCAGATGGCGTTGCCAGGATACACGCCAAGGTCTCCGGCCATATAGGCCCGTGAGGGATCCAGGGTGTTGCTCTATGCAGCATCATGACCACAATGGTGTCTTTGTTTTGAAAATACTATTTGAATGGCATCACAACATTGAGTACACATGTTTTTCAACAGTTGCTTAATTTTTATACAATGTGAATCTCCCTGGGTTAGCGCTTGAGACGTGCGTTACACACGGTTAATTTTTCACGATTTATTGTTCTTGCTGTTTCCCACGAGGTACTTGATAAAAAGTGCTCAGCGTGTGGCGCTCTTCAATGACTTGTTCTCTTTTGAAGAGCAAGCAGTAGAGCATGAGAGCGCCGTGATCCTCCAAATTCCTGCTTGCTTCTATACCCGTATATCTGTTATTTTTGACTTATTTTATTCCCTTGAGTGCTACATAAGAGGTGTCTTTGCAGATCTTAAGAACAATTTATTTGGTTGGAGCAAACTAATACTGTATTGCAAAGGGCCGGACAGGCAACCAACCAAGTACAAATGGACTGCCCGTTATCCATGTGTTGGAATAGATGATATTTGATGATTTGAACCTTGCAACGGTAGGGTTTCCACATGTATGATCTAAACAATGGCTGAAAATATTTATTGCAGCATTTTTTTCAAACAAATTTGTTGAAAGATATTTCTAATATTTTAGTGCATGTGATATATTATTTTAGATAGTAGTACTACTTTAATGTGGTGTGGTACATTTTAGCTGGCAAATGGGTTAAATTCATGTACACATCAGGTCATCGGCACTCAGTATCTCTGTGTTCTTGACATACAAAAAACTATACATGTGTGAACTCTTGAAATAAAATACCATATTGTCTGCTTGATTGTTATTGTAGTTAACAAAATATTTAAAAATTTAGCAAAATATACAACATCCAATAATATAGTACGTATTGGCATCTATAGTGATTATCAACATTTATATTTGTAAGACATGTGTTTCACATGCACGTTTACTGTTTTAAGTTTTCAACTGCAGGGGTGTGAGACTTCAGCATATTCTGTACATAAGCAGGGAGTTCAGAGGCAGAACTGAAGGTAGACTTGGGTGCAGTTATCCACTCCTACTTGCTTTCAATAGAACAGCATATTACACTGTGAAAGCAAGATCATGCACTGGCATCGGTTTTATTACTCCACAAATGTGGGTCATCGGCCATGACAAAATATGAGATAACAAATATTATGGATACAAGATGGCAGCATAAACTTCGCAATTCTATGATTTGTGATCCTGTAGATTTTTGCCATGTGGAGGACCAATGATTCTGGCTATATGCAGTGGAGTTTAATCCATGTATGTTAACTAATTAGATATCTATCTATGTGAATTTGGAGAAACATATGTGTTTGAGATGATTTGAGAGTGCCCTTACCGGCCGTGTAGGTCCACGGTAATTCGATTGTTCTGATTTGTGTTCCTTTTTTACTTAACGGAGATGTATTTTCACTATTAAGTGTAATAATTAATAACTATTGGATGTGTTCCGCAACGCGGTACACGATGAGTGGAATTTTCCTTGAATGAGGAGAAATGCCTTCGAATTACTAAGTTTTATTTGGTTGTCAGTTTCATGTGTTAGTTTTGTATTGTACCAATGTTCATTCAAATGAAAATGCAAGGTATTACAATGATGAATTTATGATATTTCCATAAAATTAATAAAATATAGGACATTGAAATGTAGGGGGGTTGAGGTTTAGAGGTCTGCTGGAGTTAAACAAATTGTAAGTGAGGATCTTTATAGGTGAGTCCCTATGCGTTGATTGATGGGAAATGTTTTAGGGGACCTATGAGAGTTTCTCTGACTCCGGTTCATGACTCCTTGGAAATCCTCCCGACCATTCCCGTTTACGCTAAACAACATATTTTGTTACCCTTTTAATTATTATTATTTTCAAATTTTCTTTAGTGAATTCAACTTCATCATAAAATCGAGTTTTGCTTCGAGCACGTATATGACGGCCACACGACAAGAGCCGGCAAGAAGACAGAGTTCATAAAGTACATGTTCGACCGCGACAACCCCAAGCATGTGTTCGCGTACCTGATGACGAGGTACGACTCATGAGAGTGCGAACTTTGAAAGAGTATAAGTAGGACACATATTAGTCGCAAGGGGGCGCAAGAATTTTATTTCTTCTGTTGCAACGCACGAACACATTTACTCCATTAAATATAAATAAAATTAATAAGACTTCTTCTATATTTGAAAGACGTGCGTTGCACGTGCATGCTTACTAGTGGGGTTATATCCCAACACACCGGATCTCCTCCTCGCTGCGTACGGGTACGGCACCGCTCAAAAAAAGATGGCTACGGCACCGCTGCCACCGCCACGTGCGAGTAGCGGATCAGGGAGTGGTTGCTCCTCGGGCCGATGGCAACCCGCCTTCCAGCCACCACAGGCGACTTGGTCGCTCTTCCCTCCCCTAGTTTCACAAGAGAAAGAGAGAGAGAGAGGTCTACTACCTGGAGCATGGCATCCAGCCCCGATGGCATCATGCCCACTTGCCCAGGTAAGCTTCTTCTCTGTTCCAATTCTTGCACTTGTTGGTATTTTACTTTCCGAGCTCTGGGAAATATGAGATGGTCTGTATCTTCTTTTATGGTAAAGTACTTTAAACTGGCACCGTATCATTGCTACAATGAAGAAAGCTTGTATGCTTTTCTATGATTGGTATGCAAATAGTTGTCTTAGCTTATCATATGCTGCATATCCTTTCTTGAGCCAATGTCAGATTATTAATCTTGATTGAATTTATAAAGTGATTATGTCGAAACTCCTACTTGGTACATGTTTTCTAACAGCTTTCTTTATAAGGATATATAAAGATATAGGCTATCTTTAGAAACTTCCCATTAATCTGATATAAATGAAAGTGTCTGATATTCAAATTAGTTAAATTACTTTCTGGACTTCTAGTAGTGCACCTAAATTTGGGTGCTTATGTTCAGGCTTCAGGGTAGTATTTTGTTTTTGAGAAATGTGTTCAAGGTAGTGTTAGTACGCAACCAAGTAAAAAAACACAATTCCAGTGTGGTCAGCTAATATTTTTTGTACATTAGCATCCATTCCTTTTTCTCAAACCATTGATTTTGGCATGGATAAGCGGCGTTTTGTTGTTTATTGACTGAACGTGCACACCTGACATGGCTTGTGTCTATTACTTCATCAATGTATCTCGTTGTCTTGCAGTTCAAGGCAGATTGTAGATTACATGGCTAAGCAGCTCACCTATATTGGTAATTGTTTATTGTGTTTATTTGAACTAAAATGGTTTGTGTATTCTGCTGGTGTAGTCACCGGCCATATTAATTTCAACAGAACAATTTCTAATTTACTATTGTGCTTGTCTATATTGTTATGTCTAAAAAGAAGATTACAACAAAACCAAGTCACAGTTTGTGTTTATAAACATTGGATAATGGATGTTTTGATCGCTAAATTTAAACTATAGTTTTTAGGATAAACTATGGTCTATAAGCTTGTCGTGATGTTAAAAGGCTACCCCTTCCTAGGTCATGAGAATCAAATAGAAATACCTTACTGTGGTAAATTAAACGGCATACCGAGGAGGTCAGGGACTGGCTAGAGACCTCGAGGAGTACTGCCTCAACCGGAAGTGATAGCACAGTAGCTGCATTTGGTCTACACCGAGTCTCTGTTTGTGGTTCGTGTTCTTTTGCTCTCCGCTTGCCATGATATTGTGGTTGGACTTCTGGTATGTGTTATCTCTATTTTTTCAATGGACTAATTAGGGACTACTTCTGTTTGCTCTAATTTGATATAATGGTTGTGGCATGCAGCAGCCAAGCCAACAACAGAGCTAGGCTTAGGCATGATGACAACTTGACAAATATGGACAAAATGCTCGAGATGAGGAATCTGACAAAACTGAAGAAACAGGGTACTCTTAGCTTTAGTTCCTTATCATTTTTTATGTTCATTGCTATTTATTGATATAAACTTGCTTCAACCACTGCTGTCAATTGGCAGGTGCAAGGGTTGCATATTTCTAGCTATCCAGAATAAACGGACAAGATGATGTGCATTCATTCGCGGGCACAAAATCAATTTCCTTTTCCAACTAATAGTACATACAATAAGAAAATTACTGCCATTGGCAGCTCTTCACTACATGTTTTGAAATGTTTAATGCGCTTGTCCCATTAAGTCGCTTACAAGGTTGCTACAGCGTGCTAAGTAAGGTATTCTAATTTTTGTAACAAAATTTTCTCTTGATCATCTCATGGAAAATGAATCTTCTTCAAACATGACATGTTTTTAATAACAGTGCCCAAATATTACTTTATAGATACTCTTCTGAGTTCTGTTATGTGCAGGCTTATCCATGAGTCAGCTCTTATAGCCCCAAAGGTATTTAAACTCAACAGAACAAAGTATTTTGAAAGTGGAAGGCACATAAAGGTAGTTCATCTACATAAGTTATTTTTCACTTGGCTCCGTGCAGCATAACTGAGAATATACTACTGCTACCCTTCTTCTATTTCTGTATTTATCCGATGTTCTTTGTATAGATATGTAGTATCTTTTAACATAATCTACTCCAAAACTCGGAAATAAATATCCCACCTTTCCGTCACAGCTAATTATATAGTATCCGATGTGTGAAAAAGTTCATATTCTCGCGCTCTCATTTTGTCATAAGATGTGAATTTTTCTCTCCTATTGCAATGCTAGGTCATCTACTCCATGTGATTTTTGAGGTCTATGGTATAGGGCTCATAGCTTGTGCATGTTGTTGAAATATATAATTTAGATTTTCTTATTGTTTTATGCAAATTCATTTTAACCTTATGCCAATAGTTGATGCTTCCTGACTATTTGCACTGGTACCCTTCTATCCATATGAGTGTGGTTTTCTGTAGCTCAGGCTACATGGTACCCCTTATCTTTGCCATTCATTAATGCATTAAGATCCGTGCAGACACATTTGTCTTTTTTGTTTCTCTCAAACGACACAACATATAAACTTCAAATTTTGCAGAGCAACTATACATTCAAACTACAATCTAGGAAAAAACTTTCAAATTTTTTCATGCATTTTAAATACTTGAAATAATATTTTTATTCAAACAAAATCTCATTTTGTATATTTATATTAGACCAAAAAATCTGAAAGTTTTTTCACACATTGATGTTCTAATGTTTGTTCGATCTGCAAAGTTTGAAGTTCATATGTTGTTTCATTTTCGAGAAACAAAAAAGAGAAATCTTCTTGTTATTAGTTAGTTGGAGAGTACGGATCTCAAAGCAAGGCTGGAGGGTTGAGGATAAGAGGTTCCATGTAGCCTGAGCTACAAAGGAACTTTGTGTATCCATATCTGAATCTGAAGGATACATGAAGTGAGAGTAATGTTAACCGACATTGATGCATAAAGTTACTTGATCAAAACATAAAGTGGTATGTAAGCCTTTACAGCATCCATGCATGTCCATGCTCAATCCAGCCTCGTCAATTGGTTTCTGCACACGTACATAAAACTTCCCAGTATCCATATGCATGTCTCCTCTGAATCCGATGTCATTAATTGGTCTCCTAGCTAGATTTAGATTTGTTCTAAGATAAAGGCTCCTAAGTTGTTGGTGAGAGACGTAGAACTATTCATTTTAAATTAGATGCATTTTCTAGGGACGTAGAACTATTGAAATTTTAACTAGATGCATTTTTCCTCTTCTAAATTCCAATTTAGTTTATCTAGTATTGTAATTTTGTGTCAAATCACCTGATATTCCTTTTAGGTAGTTAGCAGTTTGTCACATGTACATTGTAATTCTTTTTCTTTCCAGAAACCACCGCAAGGATGATGTTATTTCACATGTTGTATATGAACTATGTAATAGAAATTGACACATATTTAGATGACCATGTATTTATTTGGTTCATCGAAGCAATGTAACACTCTTTGCTCAATTACAGTTTAACTGGGAATTTCGTTCAACAATATTTTTAAATAATTTTTCTGTTAGAATCAATTTTGGATGAGTTATACTTATACTATGACAAAGGCATTTAAAACTTCTTACCCATTGAATTCCTGGAGACGTGCTGGGGCAGTGCTAGGAAAATATTAGACCGATTGCACAATTTGGACCGATTTGTGGAACATGTAATTGTTTGAAGCGACAAATTACTAGATAGTTTGTGCTCATAATGATATATATTCTCATGCAGGAATCATGATGGATGGGAACTAAGAAAACAATTATTAGTGCACATGCTTAAGTACGACAAGAGTGAAGCTGGAGTTAACATTTTTCTGAATTTGTACTACTTAGAAATGTTTAGGTATATTAGGAGGTAGATTTCCTAAATTATAGCTTCAATTTAAGTAGAAATTAATTGACTACTACTATCAGACTATGTTCTCTGTATAAGCGAAGTTTCACAGCCTCGACTTTTTAGTTATTTTTTCCTTTGTTGATGAAGGCACACAATTGTTACAACCGATAGACATATTATATGGGCACTGTTGACTATTAACCTTTAAATTTTTTTACGAACACATTCTGTGTACGAAAAAGTTTTCTATTGTTTTGATCTTATTGTGTTGGAAACATCTTTCTTTGAGATTTGGTCATTGTTGATCTTCAACCATTTTGATCATCGCAATAATATGTATCACGTTGCAACGCATTGGCAATTTTCCTAGTAAGATTAAAGCAATATTGTGATATTTCTATGCACTTTAAAGTTCATGGTCGAACATTACCTGAAGCTGTACATATGTGGTCCCGATTAGGTTGCTTCTTCATATATTTTTATTTTTAGCTGATTAAGAGTGGTGTACTTCATTTTTTTAGTTTGAAGTGTTATATGATGCAAGGGTTGGGACTAGAACGAAACTACTTCATAGCCGACACTCATGCACGATTGATGTACGATTGAGAATCTGATGGATGTGTTGCACTCTATTTTGTGATTTGATGGCTGGATGTGAAGCATCCTGCAAAGAACGTGCATGGACTGTCGTGTGCATAGCAACACCCGCTCGGTCTAGAATAGTTGCATACAAATTTATCACTTTTGTTCATCATGCTCCATGTTTCACTGCCATATTTCTCTATCAGGAGCCAGGTCAGAGTTGAAGGAGTCAGAAGTAGGTCAGGTTGACAGCAGCTGTCTTTTCTCCTCCATCGGCGGTGCTCAGCAACCGATGCTGGTTTCATGTGCAACTTCACCCTACACCCTCCCCCCTCCCTCAAAGAAGGTACCTCTTATCCCTCTGCCCCTTTCCTTCCCTGGATTTTTGTTTATCGAAAAAGGCTTTTGCCCCGCTTTATATATAAAGCAACGATCATCAACCACCCGGTACAAACGCACACCACCACAACCCATGCACACACCTAAGGCATGATACAAAGGCGCTGAGCACAGCAAAACCACCCCTAGCACTACAAGAGCAACCGGGGGCTTCAACCATGAAGACACCACCGCAAAGAGATGAAGCCGCATACGACGAATAGTGGGCTCCAAGGCGGCGCCTTCACGAAGGTTATGACACTAGAGCGCCACCACTACCCGATCCAAGGATCAGAGTTTCCCCTAGAGCAACACGAGGGTAATGAGAGCCGCGACGACGCCTTCAAGAAGGGAACGAGTTTCGCCGCCGCTGGTCCGTCCGAAGATAGATCAGGTTTTCACCCCGGCCAACACTCACTACCACTGAATGCCACACCCCGGCGACCATGCCGCCCAAACGGACATGGCCACCAGACAACACCGAGCCACAGTCTCTTCCCATGAGCACCGCATTACCACCACCAGGGCCGCTCCCCCGGCATCCAAGACCTTGACACCACCTCACCCGAGATCCACCGCTACCCCAACCAAAGAGACGAGCGGAAAGGCCCTGCCTTTCGCACCCCTAGGCGGCCCCCAGCATCGAGACCCAATAGGCCGGCAAAAACGAGCCTCCATCGACCCGACCTGCATCACCGAGCGCGAGACGAGCTTGGTCCTGCTGGCGAGCGCGAGACGAGCTCGGTCTTGCTGCACTGGGCACTAGACGAGCGATGGACCGCAGCTGGCAGAGGGCCAACCCTTCAATGAAAGTAGAGCCCATGACAAGGAGAGGGATCGAGTAGTGCCTGGATTTTTGTTTCAATCATGCCTCATGGTGTTTGTGAATCCGCTGACATGCATCAGCCCTATTTGCAGGACAATGAAGTAGCTTAGCAGGGACTAAAGTTAACATAGAAAATATACACAGCTTGTTGGTAAGAAAAAACTCAATAGACAGATGATTGTATTAGTTACAGTACCTACACAATCATTTGAATATTTCAGTCAACAAGCCATCTTTATTAGTGCTACTTTCTATTTATTTTTCTGAAGTTACCTCATGGCCAGCTGATTATCAAGCTAATCATGATTATTTTACTTCCCGCGGTGTTGAATATATTGCAATGATACATCCTTAATAGTAGGATTTGTACTTCCGTAACACCCTTTATGTTCTGAAGAAGGTGATCTGTATAGTTTTCTACTTTCTTTTGTCGTATGGTCCGATTGTATATATCTCAGTACCTACTAACCCAGCTCATCCTTCTCGTAACACTCCTCTTGATAGGTATTGATCTTCTTAGCCCATTAAAATAACTAAACATTTTCTTAAAATCATGTTTTATAGGTCAAGTTTATCCTATAAAAACAAGTTATGCATGTGTATTGAAAAATATATTTACTTGAGTTTGAGAGACTAAATTTAGGTAGTACTAGCAGGTGAGCTTACTATTCCGTCAAAGGTAGACAAGAGTTTTGCAGGGTGGTTGATCCCTCGGAGATAGCACATGTTCAGAGTCTACACCAGGATCACCATCTGAAAACTCTTTAGATCAAAGTTGGTGCTGTCCATGCCCAGATACGTGACACCAATGGACAATAAGGGTAATCTACACCTTCAGCCAAAACTGATAATTAGATCTATTACTGTTCAATAGGGTTGGAGCTGATTCTTATCTAGGTGCTATTAAAGTTTTGATACTGTTGTCATGTTCTATGACATGAAGCTTCAAGCTTGTACATACTATATGCTTGAAGGATTGAGGCAGGGAAAGCAAAAATAACTGCGTGGAGAGTACACAAAAAAGGATAGATGCAACCAGAAAAGGGTTGTGGTAGGCCTTTCTGGATTCCTTAAGTCATTTTCTTCCTCCTGCATGTATCTACCGAGGCTCCATGTAAAAACAATTGTTTATGAATAGTTGATCAATTTCGCTGGATGAAGTTGACGATGACCCAAAAACACTCCATGAATATTTCCGGTTTACATCAAATTATATTGTTTACATACCTCTGAACCATCCACCGGTTCAGATTTGGACACCTTCTCGATGGCTTTAGTTCCTTTCTAATAGTTTGATAATGGGAGATCCTAAACTTGGTGACAGAGGAGTAAGATGGTCAGATTTATCGTATGTTTTGCACTTGACACAAAAGTGAGTCTTGCAATTTTGAGTTTTTGACACAGAATTGAGTTGTCTTTCATACGCTCAGCTAAGTTCTGTAATATGTGCCTTCGCTATTAGGGTTTGTCATTGCACCTACTTTTCGTCTTTGTTGTCACACTTCCTCCCTTATTAAACAACTTATGCTTGTCTTGTCATTGTACATCTGACTTTATAAACAGATCCTTGTATCATCTTGTAGGAACATCCATAACATGGGGATGTATAGATCAATGCACCTCTTATTACACGCTATCAATGGATTATGATATTGAGTTTGATCTTATGTTACCATTAAAGTTCCTTCAACTACATATTTTATATGAGTTTATGGCAATATTATTTACCTTCTCATTACTAGCCAGCCTAAGTTATAGCAATGTCAATGTACTAGAAGTTTTTTAGATTTCTTCCAACACTTGGGTCTGAAGTTGGAACCAATATTTTTCATCTCCTATATTATGTTATCTCCCATGTTTTCTATGTTTATTAAAAGTCTCTACCCTTTGACTGGAAAAATTGGCGGGCGCGGCAACGTGCGCAATCATAGTCTAGTTCATATAAATGCCATATATATAATTCTAATGCTAATGATTGCTCATACATGCTACTAACGCAATGGAGTAGAGTTGCTAAAAGCACTCAATGCAGTAGCGGCCATGAGTGATTTGCAAGGATGAGTTAGAGATCTTCCTTGGGTGTCTTGATTAGACGGTGCTAGTGAGAACAGTACGAGTATAGTATGGTAGTACAAGAGTGTCGTACAACCTTTTTCTCAGGGGAGGGATGTCGTATAATCTTGATCGAAAAAGGGCTTGGTACCAAAGAAAGAAAGTCAATCGTCCATCCATTCATTTCCGAGGGCCAATACTAGAAATACCACTTCTTTGAATGGGCAAACACGCAAGATTCCCCTGAGTCGAAACACTCTCTTTCGAAACCTACCTCGTGCCTTCGGCCCGCCGGTCAGCCCCTCAGTGATGCATGGTCCCTACCACGCCCCCTTGCCCAGAGGGCCTCCGTCGCGCGACCATCATGTATATAGGGGATTTTCCTTGTCTCCACCTGCTAACCTCCACACCTGCTCCACCGCTTCATTAAAAACTCTGCCTATTTAACAATTCAGGCAAGGCTCCTTCCCCGGTGACTATGACGAGGTAATAGCTTCCATGTGTGGCGGCGTGATCTTCACGGACCTCAAGACGCTCGCGGTAACACGGAGGGTGACCTAGGCAACACTGTGGCCTGAGAAGAAGAAGGCTCGACGGGACGGAGGCGGAGGCCTGCGCTCCAAGCGGCTTAATGGGTTTGGTGTCGAGCTCGGGGTGGAGGAAGATGACGTGGACTTTGAGGAGGAGGTCGACTCCACGGATTTTATCTTGGATCTCGTCATGGTGGGGTGGATGAGGATGATGATGACAGGAGGTCGTTGAGATCAATCCATTCACCGTCGTCAGGAGGTCCCTCTCGAAGGTATTGGCCCCATGTCGCTGGAACTGGTTTTAACCCATGTATTAGGATTATTTTTTGTCCTTGTCTATTGTAGAAGATACTGTAGAATCACACTTTTCTCATTTTTAGGTAGGACACAAAAGTTTGAAGCCGCCTATGGTCAATTTTTTTAGGGGGTTAAATATTTGCTTTTGTTGGTAAGCTTTCAATATATGTTTAGATAAGTTACTTTTTGCCATTTTTAGCTAGCATACATTGTTGTAGCCACGTAATATGTTCGAAGTTCTTGGATACTATTAAACTTTTCTATGTATGGTTTACACATTTTTATGCTATTTTAGTATAAACAACACAGGTGTAGATTTTCTATGCAAATTCTGTGTTTCGGCCGAGAGTTGATGCTTCGTTCATGCATCGTCCAATCACATCCCCCCAAAAGAAACAAAACTACTCTAAAATTATTTCCTCTCGATGTCAAGTAAGACAAACAAAGTCGTGAATCAACATTGCCATGTTAGTTTACATTTAAAAGAATATTTATACAGGGTTAGATCATGAACACATTAGAAAAAAGTTGCAATGTTCATCTGATTTCAGAAACAAACCGTATAATAATGCTAATGATTGAACATACATGATACGAGGGTAGGTAGATATGTGTGATTTATAAGGATCATAGATTTACAAAGTCATTTATAAGGAGATATTGGTTGAATATTAATAAGTTCGATGTTATGTTAGGTTAAGAGAAATACTGAATCTCAATATACATGGTTAGATCAAGAATTTGATGAGAATTTTGCAATGCTAACTTATAATTCATATAACTACCGCATAATAATGTGAATGATTGCACACAACTTACATGCTAGTAACTCAACGAAGGAACTTTCTTTTTATTTGAGAACAATGGAGTAAGTAGCTATGAGTGATTTACAAGAATATTAGAGTTACACACAATCATTTATGAGAAGATATTCGTTAAACATTTGGTTGGATGAACCCGTCCGATAAACCTAGATGGAGGGAGTATGACAGAGTAATGAAGTTGGACTATAGGTGCGTAGTACAATCTTGAGCTAATAAAATAAGTAACCAGCTATGAGTTATTTGCAAGGATCTTAAAATACATACAATCATTTATGATAAGATATTTCTTAAACGTTTGGTTAGATGAACCTGACCAATAAACTCGGACGGGGGAGTACAATAGTTGTAGTACAATCATAGTACTGGTGTGTAGTATAACCTTAGGATAATAAATCGCGTAACTAATTATGAATGATTTGAAAAGATCTTAGCATTACACACAATCATTTATGATGGGATTTTTGGTTAAACGTTCGGTATTACACACAATCATTTATGAGAAGATATTTGGTTAAACGTTCGGTTGGATGGACCCGTTCAATAAACCCGGATGCATGGAGAGTGCACAACATTAGTAATATAGTCACACTACATGTGTGTACTACAATCTTGAGCTAATGAACAAAATAACTAGCTATGAGTTATTTGCAAGGATCTTAAAATTACATACAACCATTTATGAGAAGATATTGTACAAAAGTTTGGTTGGATGAACCCGTCCAATAAACACGGATGGGGGAGTACGATAGTAGTAGTACAATCATACTACAGGTGTGTAGTATAATCTTGATCTAATAAATGGAGTATCGAGCTATGAGTGATTTGCAAAGATCTTATAATTACACACAATCATTTATTGAGAAGATTTTTGGTCAAATGTTTGGTTGAACCCGCCCGGACGAAGAGTGTACGACAGTAGTAGTACAATCGTGCTACAGGTGTGTAGTACAACAATCTTGAGCTAACAAATGAAATAACTAGCCATGAGTTATTTGCAGGATTTTAAAATTATATACAATCATTTATGAGAAGATATTGGTTAAATATTTGGTTAGATGAATCGATCAAATAAACTCGGACAAGGGAGTACGACAGTAGTAGTACAATCAGACTAAAGATTTGTAGTGTAATCGTGAGTTAAAAATGGCGTAACTAGCTATGAGTGATTTATAAAGTTCTTAGCATTACACATAATTATTTATGAGAAGATTTTTGGTTAATTAATTAGTTGGTTGAACCCATCCAATAAACCCGGACGAAGAGTATATGACAGTAGTAATACAGTCGTACTATAGGTGTGTAGTACAACAACTTTAGCTAATAAATATTGACTTGCCTCCATAGAAAGAAAGTCAAAGTACGCCCATCTGTTCATTCCTCGGAGGAAATAAAGATTCCCCCAAGTAGAAACGTTCGCTTTCGGAACCTTCCTCGTGTCTTCCGCCTGCCACGCGACCCCTCACTGACGCGTGGTCCCCATCGCACGCCCCCTCGCGCAGTCACACAGCCACCACCTATATAGGGGACTGGCATTGCCCCCTCCAAACCCACCCTTGACGCCCCGCTTTATTAAAACATCTGCCCATTTACAAATTCCTGCGAGGCCCCTCCCCCGGTGACGACTGCGACCAGGTACTAGCGGCCATCATGTGCGGCGGACGGCAACTTGAGGGCGTCGAGGTTCCCGCGGTGAGGCGGAAGGTGATGGCGGCAACGCTGTGGACCGAGAAGAAGAAGCCCCGACAGAGCGACGGTGTGGGGCGGCACTTCACAGGGCTCGGTTGGCGCAGGCGACTCAGGCTGGGCGACAACGAGGAGGACTTTGACGCCGAGTTCAAGGAGTTCAAGGCCAACTCCGGGGACTCCGACATGGAGCTCGGGCCCGGTGGGGTCGCTGAGAAGGATGACGAGGAGGAGGTCCCCAAGATCAAGCCCTTTGCCGCCATCAAAAGGTCCCTCCCCCATGGTATCGACCCCGGGTATCCTTACTTTTAGCGATTGACTGTTCTCTACCCTCGTATGAGTTTATTAGCCTCCTCGTATGTTGGGTCAAAGTTTGACCACATAATTAACTAGTATTATTTTATTAATTAAAATCATGGTAAAAAAATGACCCAAAATACGAGGGGGAGTAGTTACCAGGACGAAGGTAGAAGTAAGGAGTGTTGTTGGAAGTCTATGTTTGGGACGCGTTACTCCTATTTGTTTCGAGATTTTGGATTGGATGTGCTATCATGGAGTGATTTCGGTGAAGGGTTAGGCTTTTTTCATTCCCTGTTGTGTTCGGTTGGTAAGTTGTTTCCGACACCGTTCCTTTCTTTCGAAGAAGCGGCTTTTGTTGTTAGGTTGACGATCTTGTGATTTATACTCGTGATCTTTGATGGTGGTCCACAAGTTCACCGTTTAGTCAAAAGGGGTAGAAAATCCTCAGAAAGGGTTAAATTTCTCCGTTTTGCTTGGTGGCCTTGGCCTCTTGAACTGTTTCCTTGTTAAATGGTTGTAGGTGTGTGTGAGGATTGTTCTAGACTTTGTTCTTTTATCAGTCTAAAGGATTATTCTGCTAATCGTTGAATCCGAATTAAAAATATAGCCTTGATTCTGCATCGTCTACAATGCAATTTGTAGATTAATTATTGCAGAATGATGTCAAAGGTCTATAACATGAGGTTTGTTTATCAGTACCCTGGATTTTTATTAAGTTGTGATTTTTATTTTATTTGTGGGTGACTGATGATGCGTTCACCCGAATTGACCCATCATGTTTCAGTGTTCATTACGATCAATATATTTTACATATAAATTTATGTCCATGATGAAATTATTTACTTTTTGTGAGAGAAGTTTGTCTGTATTGGTCCCTCTTACCATTGACATTGATCTTCCATTGCAGATGACTTAAGCATCATGAGTACGACTGTTTTTGATGGTCCTTCAGAAAGGCCAGCAAAAAGGAAGAGAAAGAACCAATTCAAGGGTATCCGCCAACGCCCCTCGGGTAAGTGGGCTGCTGAAATCAGAGATCCTAGCAAGGGTGTCCGTGTTTGGCTTGGTACTTTCAACAGTGCTGAAGAAGCAGCAAGAGCTTATGATGTTGAAGCACTCAGGATCCATGGCAAGAAGGCCAAGGTTAACTTTCTAGAGGAACCGGCAGTTCAGGAACCTAAAGCACCCAAGCCAAGCGCAGCACAGGAACCTACCGTCACACCAGCAGTCAACAACCCTGCCAACACAAATGCTTTCGTGTACCCATCTGCTGACTTTGCATCAAGCCAACCACTTATTCAGCTTGATAACGTGCCATTTGTTCCTACGATGAACTATGTTGCCCCTGTTGAAGCTCTTGCTATGAATATGTACTCTGGCCAGGGAAGCAACATTTTTGGTTGGCCTGACTTGGGTTGGGAGTATGACATCAAGACTCCATATATATCATCCATGGCTCCCGTTTCCACTATTGCCGAAGGAGCAGAATCTACACTTGTCCAGAGTAACACCTACAACTCAGAGGTGATTGTTGAAGGAGCTGAATTTGCGCTTGTTGAGAGTAACACCTACAACTCAATGGTGCCTCCTGTTATGGAGAACGATGTCGTCGACAACATGGACCTTTGGAATTTTGATGACATGCCTGAATTTTTCTGAGGGATTCAAATCCCCTGTGTATCGGGACAAAGGGTAAGCCTTCGCAATTTGGATGTTCAGTCTGAGATTGATAATCTTTTCATTACTCTGAACTTTTTGCTCCATGTTTCAAGATAAGACTATGAGAGATTGGGAAGCACCCTATTGTCACCTTCAGCCAGCATATGCTTATGTCCAAGTTTAGGTGCAAAAAAGTCGCATCCTGAGTCTCTTTTGGAATCGACCCTTTCCCTAATTGATTGTCTGTGTGGTAGCAAATTTATGATGAACCGGTGTCTTTATCATTTGTCAACTTTGATGTCATTGCTATAATTTCTAAATGTGAACAACATGAATTTGTGTCCAATTTGCTTTAACCTATGCGTTTGATCGTCTTTTCCCTTTAGTTCTGGCTATTTAATTGGTGATAGAAGTAACCTACTCCATCCATATGCCTGCTCCGTCCACGAATAAGTGGACAAAATCTAGATGTACACTTATTCGCGGACGGAGGGAGTATGTATCTAATTTCTAAGCATAAATTACCTGTTAAATATGGATTCGCTGGCTGCTCATCTGGGTGCAAATGCACCCGGGAGCCAAAACGCCTTGGGATGAAGACTATAATTTTACCTCCATCCTTCATTTGTGGGTATCCATCTTCACACGAGTGTACTACTTTGACGGTAAGAGTACAAAAGCTAGGCCGTCTATAAGATGTTTGGTCGTTTGTACTTAAGCTCTCTAGCTATCACGTTCATATGGACCGATTACTTCCACTATTATCGATTGTTTGATATCTTATGTAAACAAAAGGCCCCAGATTGCTTGCCACGAACTACCTCAAAGAACGTCGGTCTTAATCTATACTCTCAACACATCGACCCAGCCTAGGCACGAGACCATACCTGCTGCTGGTCTTGGAATACAACTTGCGGTGGAAACAAAAACTAGTAGTAGCTAGAAAGCATTACAAGTCATAATCAGCCCAAGAGATCACAAAACAAAACACACAGCATTCGACCGGTCGATCGATTTCCTTGTCAAGAACGAGCATGCAGCAAAGCATCCCATCCACAAGCGTTCAGGCGACGCACGAGTTGAGGCCCAGGCACTCCATCCACAGGCTCCTCTTCTGCAGAAAGGCATCATCCGACCAGAGAGAAAGTCAGCTCCACTGAACCATTCTGAGCCAATTCAAGTCTGTGGCCGTGCCGTTCGTACGTACCCGTCTTGGCCGGTACCGGCGGGAGGCGAGCTCCGGCGGAGGCACCTGGTACAGGTCCTCGTCGACGGGCCGCACCACCCTGGACGCGGAGGCGGCTCTGGACGTGGCGCGCGCCAGGCCGCCGCCTTCCAACGCCCGCGCACGCCTGCTCTTCTCCCGGGCCACGTCGCTCCTCGTCTTCTTGGGCGCCGGCTTGCGCGGAGGCGGCGAGTACTTGAACCATACGTCGCTGCAGTCCTCCGGGGCGGCGTAGCGCTCGGCCGGTGGCTCGTCGTAGCCGTGGCAGTAGTTCCACTCCCCGAACGCCGGCACCTGCCGCCTCCTCGCCTTCTGCAAAACCAAAACCACAAATGCTTAGCCAGCTGAGTTAGAAACTTCAAACTACTCCTGCTCGGCTACTCCGATGAGCGATCGATCCTTGTTGAATGGTTCCTGATTCGCACATACACGCTTGACACTCACCTCCATCTGGCTTGCGCGGCACAGGGGTCGGACACAATGAGGTGGAGAAGAAGAGAAGCAAAGCTGGGGCCGGAGGGGGTGAGGCGAGTAGGACGAGTATTAGCTAAACAGGATGGAATGGGGCCTCCAATGGCTGGACGCTCGTATTTATAGCGAGAATGGGAATGGGAGGAGCAATGCAAATTGCAATGCAACACTAATAATCAGATCAGAAGAACGGCTTGGCGACCGGGGGTAGGGTGCAGAGACACGCAGCAGAGGCCGCATCAGCAATGGAAGGACCTTCGCAGAGGCGCAGTGGCTTGCTGTAGCATGCAGCGGTAAGCTGACAACCGACGCCAGCAGGGAAGTGGATTTTTCCTAACCAGTTACCCGCACAACCTATATCCTGGCCCTTCATCTAGGGCCATGTCCAATCACAACCTGTCAACCATGCAGTGTATTCCCTCGTCATTCACATGCATGTTGCGGCTCATTAAACAAAATTACTGAATAACCAAATATGCCACCATTACTTTTAAATAAATTACGTAAATTTAAATTCGTTTATGTGTTCGAGTTTGTCACAGTCAGTTCTACAAAACAAGTCTAATATCAATATATTTCAAATTAAATTGTGAGCCCAAGATAAAATTAAATTGTGTGTGGCTCAAAAAAGTTTCATAAACATTTCATCAAAGTTCGGCCAAGCTGTTGATAAAGTTCTTTGTTTCCAGATACATTTTCTAGCAAAGTTCTTTCATATTTCTAACAAAGTGCAGACCCACTATTTAGAAAATTCTTCAGCCCTGATTCTGTTTTTTGGCACTTTAGAATAAAAATGAAAAGTTCTTCACTGTTTAATGCAAAAGTTTTAAAAAAAGTGTTTCAAATGTATCCAAGACTGTACTTGTTTTAAAGGGCTTGGTGTCACGAGTTCAAATATGTAAAAAGTTTCGAAAATGACTTTTTGGTTCTAAAGATATGTACCATCTATTTGTCAAAAGAAAATGTAAAACGATGGGAGTTAGAGGAGAGAGGGAAACTTATGCAGGCCATGCATGTGTCAGTACTTGCAGGAAGAGAGAGAGAGAAAGAGAATCCACGCACATGCAAGGGCGCGCATCTGCAATTCCGCATGGACTAGCAACGGCACCGATTTGCGTTGTGCGTCTAACTGGTTAGGATTCGCCATATTCGCGCCAGCAGCAGTGGCCGCTGGCCCGGTGTGGTCGCAAGCTTTTACTGCTGCACATGGGGGCTTCGCTTCCTTGCTGCACGATCGCGCCGGGTTCGGGCTGACTTGCAGCCCCTTTGTCGCGCTCTTATTTCGGCATCATTGCTGGCTGATTATCTTGTGTGCAGTATAAACCAAAATATGCTTTCAACGCTGCGCTAGGCAAATATTTTGGACCCCAAGAATTTCTTTTATATTTACAAATATGTCTGCCATTATCAAAAGCTGAAATTTTGCCGGGTTGCAAAATTTGCAATAATCAAAAACAGAAAAAAAATCCCAAAACTTATAAGAAACGAAATTACCATTAAATTTCCATTGCACTAAAACTATAAGAAAGATTACCAAATGCTACGTACAAACAAGTAGTTCCTTTGCAGCGTATGTTGAAGTCAAAAATACCATGGCAGGTACATGCTCCCTCTCCCAGCCCCCCCTCGGTCGCTCCCGCGGGCGACCAGGGGGCGAAACCTAGCCCGCCGCCAGCGCCTCTCACCAGCGTTCCCCTCCCCTCGCCGCTGCCGGCAGGAGTCGCCGGGCGAAGCCCGCGCGGCTCGGCGGCGGCGGGGCCCTCTTCCTCCTCCCCCTGGTCGAGCGGCGCGGGCCGTCACACCGGTGGGAGCTCGAGCCGGTGGTCGCTCGGGGCGGCGCGGCGAGGCGGCAAGGCGGCGTTGCGAGGCGGCAGGGCGGCGACGCACGGTGCATGGCCGGGTGAGGAGTTGCTCGGCGGTCGGCGCTGGCCCAGGATGGCCGGATGTTGCGGCGTGCGGGCGCAGCGGATCTGGCGCGGCGACTGCGTGTGAGCTTGGCTCTGGGGCTTCGCACGAGGGACGACCACAGGGAGGTGCGGGCACGGATCTGGCGTCTCCAATCGCGGGATTCGGCACTCTGTTCGGAGTTGGCAGAGGAGGCGCCTCGGTCAGGCACGGGCGGCGGCTTGGCCCTCCGACGCGGGCTTGGTGGCCGGATCTGGCGCGGGAGGCTGGTGGCCGTGCGTGGATCTGGAGGGCGTGATGGCGGGGTTGTGATGCTCGGATGCCGGGGCGGCGGCCCCGGACCTCTTCTTCAGCGATGACAGCCGTGGTGGCTGCGTGGGCAGTGCCACGGCTGGAGCTCGGGGCGCCGGTACTCTGCGGCAGTGCGTCGGCCCTCGGATGTGCTAGGGACGCTTGGTGCTGGCCGGTGGGTTGGCTGTAGCTGCTGCGTGTGGCGCCGGATCTGACCAGACGTGGCTGGTTCTGGCTCCTGTGGTGATGATAGGGCGTCCTGGTCGGTGGCTCTGCGTGGTGCAGGTGGCGGCGGCGAGGCTGTTCTGATCGGCGACTCCTGGCTCTGGTGGTAGGTGGTGGTTCAGGCGGACGGTGGCTCTCGTGTGCCGGTTCGAGGGAAGGGCTTCCTTTGGCTGCTCGGGGCGAAAGCCTTGCTCCGGCATTGGCCGAAGCCGGCGGCGGCGACGCCTATGGGCACCGCACACCTTCTTGGAGGTGTCGTCGTTCGAGGGCCTTCGACCTCTTCTCTCTCACTCCGGGGGAAACCCTTGCTCTAGTTCTTGGAGCGGATGATGGCGGTGCTCCGGTGTCGCGATCCTTCTTGGAGGCATCGTTCTGGAGTGGCCTTGGCCTGGGAGAGTCATTGGCTCGGGTGGTGCGCGGCCACGTGGCCGGCGTGGAAGTCGGAGCGGCGGCTCCGGATCTAGTCGTCATGGAGGGGTGCCGGCATTGGTCTCGTGGGTGGCAGTGTCGTTGGCCAGCCTGGTGCGCGGCCTCGGGGTCGGCGTGGATGTCGGAGCGGCGGCTCCGGATACGGTGATTGGGTGTCGGCTCCGGTTGCTCGGGTGACGACGCTGACGGCTCGCCTGGTGCGCGGCCTCGGGGTCGGCGTGTGGGGTTTCTGTCTATACGTCGGAGCGGCGGCTCCGGAGATGGTTGTAGAGTGTCGGCTCCGGTTGTTCGGGCAGCAGAGCAGGCGGCTTGCCTGGTGCGCGGCCTCGGGGTCAGCGTGGATGCCGGAGCGGAAGCTTCGGTCTTGGTTGTAGGGTGTCGGCTACGGGTTGCTTGGGTGACGGAGCCGGCGGCTCGACTGGGGCGCGGCCTTGGGGTCGGCGTGTGTTGATGGTGCCCTGTTGAGGGCGTGTGTTGTAACGGTTTTCGCCCGGATCTCCGTTAATTAACCGGGCAACTCTCTTCTGCTTAATGAATGAAAATGACAAATCTTTTGCCCTGTTTCAAAAAAAATACCATGGCAAAAATGAAGCTTTATTTCCCATGTCAAATGAAGTTAAATTCTCCATGACAATGAAGGTGAAGATGCCATCCCAAAAGTAAGAAGTAAAGTTTGCCATGTATTTTGAAGTAAATTTGCTATGTCAATGAATGCAAATTTGCCATGGAAAACGAAAAATGAAATTACCATAGCAAAAAAATAGATAGGAAAATATTGCCATGTATGTTAAAGTAAATTTGCCATGGCAATAAAGCTAATTTGGCATGTAGAATGAATGAAAAATTGCCAACCCAAACAAAAAGTAAAAATGCCATGTCAATGAATGCAAATTTGCCATGTCAAAACAAAAGTAAGAATTGCCATGGAAAAAATAAAAAGGAAAATTTTGCCATATATGTTAAAGTAAATTTTTCATGGCAATAAAGATAAATTTTTGATGGTGGTAAATGTAAAATTTCCATGTGAAAAGAAAAAGTAAAGTTTGTGATGGCAAAAAGAAAATAAAATTCGCCATGGCAATGAAAGTAAATTAACCATGGTACAAAGAAGTAAAATTGCCATGTTCTCTAAAGATAAAAATGGTACGAAGATCAAATTACCATACATTTGTCGTGCGACTATACCATTATATGCTAAATGTACTAGAACTTGTTAGTGGCTTATTAAAAAACATGAATAAATTTTCCATGATATGGATAAATAAATTTGACATGGTGCTTGAATTATGCTTGTCATGGTTCATAAATTAAGTTTTGCCATGATACTTGAATTAAACTTGCCAAAGTACAAAAAATAAGTTTGTCCATGGTGCATGTAGTAAGTTTTCCATGTTAGAGAAAAAAGAAATAACATACATTTGATTCATGTCAATGAATGCAAGTTTTTCATGGCAAACAAAACTAGCAAAAATAGAAAGGTAATTTTTACCATGCATGCTAAAATAATGTGCGATGGCAATAAAGGTAAATTTGACATGTCAAATGAATGAAAAATTGGCATGGCACACAAAAACTAATAATGCCATGTCAATGAATACAAATTTACCTGCCAAAACAAAATTTCAAAAATTGCCAATGCAAACAATAAAAAGATTTTTTTTGCCATGTATGTTAAAGTAAATTTGCCATGGCAATATAGGTAAATTTGCCATGGTAGCAAAGGTAAAATTGCCATGGGAAAAGAAAAGTCAAATTTGCGACTGCAAATAAATATGTAATTTTTCATGGCAATAAAAGTAAGTTAACCATGCCAAAAAAGGTAAATTTGCCATGTTCTCTAAAGATTAAACTAGTACGAAGATCACATTGCCATACATTTGTGTGTGACTATCCCATTATATGCTCAATGCAATAGAACTTGTAGGGGCTTATTAAAAAGGGCCATTTAAAATTATACCCCTAATTTGCGCCCACTCTTAGATTTATCCCTAACTTTTTTATGTGCTCAAATTTGCCCCTAATGTACGTTCATCACCTACATGTGCATTTATTTGCATTCACCCTAAATAATTTTTTAATGTCATAAATCCTAAAAGGCTTTAAAGAGTGCTTTTGTCATGAACATAAACGACATGTGCATATAGGCGATGTGTTTTATGAACATTTTGATATCTTATTTTCCATTCTTCTGAGTTCATATGAATTTGTTATGAATTTTCAATGTTTTGGTCAAACAACTTTAACCTGCTAGAAGGGCATTCTCGTGACATAAAATGCTTTTTAGGGGCAAATTTTGAGCACATCAAAAACTTAGGGGTAAATTTGAGTAGTGGGTTTGAGTTAGGGGCACAAATGTGAATGTCCCTATTAAAAAACATGAACAAAGTTTCCATTGAATGCATGATGAAAATTGCCACTGAATTTTTATTATAATTTTTCATGTTTCGTTTAAAAATGAAAACTTGCAATGCGCCTAAAATAATTTTTCCATGATACAAATAAAAGAAATTTGCCATGGTATTAGAACTAAGCTTGCCATATTACATTAATTAAGTTTGCGATGGTCCATGTAGTAAGTTTTCCATGTTAGAGAAAAAAGAAATGACATACATTTGACGAAAATTGTGGCAAGCAATTTGAAGGGCTCGCAAGTTTGAAATGTTGTAGAAACTTTCAGAATTTGCCATGTTTTAACAAATTGTGATGCTTTAGAGAAGAGTAGAATACTACATTTGCCATGTGACCATGGTCCCAAAATTTACCATGCCAGTGCATGTTAAGTTGTTGTGGCGAAGACACATCACATATTCCGTGACTATATCTACATTTCTCAAGTTTGGTGGCAACTTATTCTTAGTTACGATGGCATAAACAGTTGTTTAGATCAACAGAACAAACACATGAAAACATCATGAGTATAATACAACTAGTTTTGCAACCACTATGAATTGCCATATTATTGTCAAAAATGCCTACATAGCTAAATTTGCCATGATCATCGATTCTTGTATGGGTAGATCTTTTAGCCTGCGCAAAATTAGTTAGAATGTGCAGCCATATGAAAGCCAAAATGTGTAGAAAATGGCCATTTTCACACCATTTTGGTCAATTAGCATCACATCACATAGTTTGCCATGAATCGGTGTAAAATGCATCAAAATTTGCAGGGAGTAAGTGCCCAGGGACGAACCAGACATGCTGCTACTGCTTGTCGTGGCCATGGACGTGGATGTTGTTGCCGCTACAGTGTCCATGGTGGTTATGTGCGGGAGAAGAAGCACCATAGCTCTTGTTGCTACACGTCGACCGCCGCTTCTTCTACGTTGTCTTGTCGAAGTGGCTGCACCATGAACCCCAGTGCATGAGTGGCCACGTCTCGCGCCACCATCAGACCTGGAAAGTGGCCTCCTTGAGACCGACCCCGACAGTGCCCTCTAGACGCTTTCAACAATTCGGGAGTTTGTGTTTTTGAAACCCTACGCGCTCGGCCAACAGGGAGTTACTCTAGAGGTGGATAGGATGTAATCATACCATTTCGATGAAAGTGGTCAATATCTCTAGATCTAAGGCTCGGCGAGGATATGATGGAGTTTCCCTTTTCAACCATATTGGACGAACATTATCAAAAGGAGTCTCGGGACGAAGAGGATAAAGAGATAACTCAACTAGTTGAGATACACCTTCTCACTCCTGAAGATCAAACAGAGAAAACCTTGGTCAAATCTGAATTAGGAATCAAAAGTGAGGAAAAGGAGGAGATTGAAAATTTACTCGGGGGTTCAAACTGTGGGTTGTGGCGCCTGGGTTAGTCGCCATGCACCCGCCTGTCCGAGGGTCGTCCAGCCAGCTATGCGGAGTAAGGTCTAGTTGGTGCAAACATCACACATATGAACACTTAAAGTCAGGTGTGTAGTTATCATCTTGAGAACTACAGTTGCGCCCTGATTCATCGATACCCTGTGTTGCCTACCGTTTGATTTGGCGGCTACGAGCTGTAGTCGTCATGTACCATGTGGTGTGGGAGATGTCTGGATGGCTGGGTAGAACTTGCGGATTTGTTGTTGAGAGTTTGTTGATCATTAGATTTGGTAGTTACGAACAATGCGAACAAAATACTCCCTAGCTTGTGATTATTATGAGAGAGTCATAATAATGATTGGATGATCAACATTACAGCTATTACACATGTTGAATTGGTGCTAAAGGAGCAACCTTATACCGAATGACAGGTCAAAAAACCTTATACCAAACGGATAAGTGCGAAAGGACCGCAAACTGCGATGATCAAATCAATTGGCCAAGCCCAGCAGCATGTTGTTTCAAATAATTCACTTAACTTTCAGGCTGTAGTTTGGTCTCTACGTCAATTGGGTCATCTAGTATATGGAAAGGAGCAATGAGGAGATAAGAGAGATCAAGTTGGAGGCACAAGAAGCAGTCCAGAGCGCAAGACGGTGTCTGTTATGAGCACACTCGCTCGTACCGTCACTTGTACTAGGCGCACACGGCACCACGACGTCCAACACTCTAACTTTTATTAAAGGCCAACATAAGAATCGGATTAGAGCATCGCCGAAACCTCCATCTTCGTCATTAGTAGCATCCACAAACTCAAGCCGCCACCATTTCCCATTTTCATCTCCATAGCCACTACCATCACCATCGCCGCAACATTCATCCCCAAGTTAGCCATACCTTGTAATCGTGTATCGTGTCCGGCAACCATTGTAAGACATATTATCAATGAAGCATTCATCTTGATGTGTTCTTCAATGATTTATTCTTGCATTCGATCACCATGTGGGAGTAATTAAGTAAGATCATGGGATATCCTTGCAACCCTATGTATTTGTTGAAGGGATCGATGGAATGATTTCAAACTAACGTCTCATATGTGGGAAATAAAATTGCATCATAGTTATATCTTGTCTCTCGTGCGTTCTTCGATACTGCGGGTACCCAGGATCATGGAGTTCGAGCCACAAGGAGGCTAAGAGCAGAGAGACCGTGAAGCACTATTCTAAACATCAGTGACAAAAAGGTTTAGTAAGGTAGCGTGAATCCTATCTCCGAGGCTACAAGAGGTGTAGTCATTAAATGCCCAATGCTTTTGTCTAATTCTATCTTAATTGTCAAGGCAACCCCACGCGATGGATAGGGCCCTTAGTTGGACAACTGACTTTTGATGCATGGGGCGTTCCGGCCAAGATGTAATTTGGACACATCCCCCACTTCCATATGTTGCAAGCATATCTTGTTGGGTGTCTTCGAGGGCACAAATCAATATCACAATGATCCCCTTCGCAAGTATATGGTTGTAGAACCAAGTCCTCATACTCATGTCTATTTTTATTATAAGTGTTCTCCATTGCAACTTGATTACGTTCCGGTCAAAAAATTAGAATTTAATACTCCTGCAAAAGCTTGCTAGAAACCCTTGTCTTCAAGGTGCACATCCTCTCATGGGTTCGATAACTTAGGGTCATCTATGGGGAAAAAGATGCGAATCCTTTTTGCTATCTGTTTACCGGATCACTAAAGGGAATCATCAACTCCGACCAGTTTGCCTTCACTGGTAAGATGCAATCTATGGACAACGGCTTTGACACAGATGGTATGGTTGTGATTGGTGGCCATGTGATTTATAGCCCAGCGCATGTAGCTGATGTGATCGCGGAAAGTGGTAGCCCCAACACATGATTGACTTCATTTTGGTGGGCTTATCGAGTACCTGGTCTTGATTTTCAAGATTAAACCCTAGGTCTGCCCGCATTTGTTATACCTGGCAATGATAATGTTTTTGCATTGTTACCTTGTTGAAGGCATTGCACGGATATGCTTGGACATGTTCTTCATGGTGAAAGTGTAGAGTATGGGCTTTGGTGGTTGGATTCGGTGACGGTAGCACTTGGGTGTTGTTCCCTTCATGTACACACTACTCTTGAAGAACCTTTCTCATTGTCCTGATGGTGTTAAGAGATGGTTGGTGGGAATATGGTCATTGTGGTAGTTCGTCAGTCACTATTTTGAGCACTTCAATTGTTTCCTCGTTTTCCCCCTTAGGCATTGTTTTGGAGTTTTTGTCTTGTATGACTTTGCTCTTTACCGACATGTTTATTTGTGTCTGTGCATTGGTGTTGGTTGTGTCCATCTTAGTTATGCAGAGCTCGGATGCATGCTCATTGTGTTTGTATTTTCTTAATGCTTTATTCTATGTCAATAAAATACACTATTTGTCTGAAAACATGACATGCTCCAGGTGTTGCCGATGTTATTACATAGTTTCGGTCAACAATAGGGGGAGATGATTTGGGGCACGCACGTGCCGGGGCACCAAGACGCTCACACGTGCTTTTTCTTTGACTTTTAATTTTCAAACTTTCATATCTTTTGGATAGTAAGTCCAAATTAAATTATGCTTTCATATTCATATTTTTTGTGACGAGGGCTTTCAAATAAGATCCATTTTGATTACGTTCTGACAAATTTTGGTAATAGAACAAATGACCAATAAAATCATGACTTTAATGGCCATGAGGCTGCAACCAACAAACTAACACTTAAAGTTTCAACTCCGAAACTTGATACTCGCGACCGAGAAAATCAGAATTATCACATGCAAAATCGTAAGTTTCAACAATTAAAACTTAAAACTTATTGTGCCCTCGTGTGGGACCCAACTACTTCATGAACTGCGAGGCAATTGAATGGGCGGGCACGGATTGGCAGGTATGTTCCCCCGCACCCACGTGCCCTTGTGAATTTCCTTCAATAATGGCGTGTGTTGAGAGTGAGGATTTTCTGGTCCCACGTGAGCTTGGAGATTGAAATATTCCTAAAATCTATAGAAGTTTCAAAAGAATACACATTTACATAGGGATATATACTTCATGTGTGTTAACTTTTTGATATGACCACATATCTTTTAACTAAGATGATCGCTGACAATACAATAACGTCTACACCTAGTACTGAATATACTACAAACATTTTTCCAAGATGGAGATATACTAATGAAGATGGGTATTGTTCGGCCTAAATAATACTATGGAAAGAAATACAGATCCGGTCTAGTAAAAGGAAAACAAGCGCATTCAGAACCGGCACGTGCATGTGATTGTTTTGGTAATCTCAATGGATGTTCAACCTGGGACTCTAAATTTTATGGAGTAACGTATGCATGCAAGGTGTTAGGATATAATAAAAGAGAAACTATATTTGTTGATTTGTTGGGATCCGTTAAGAAGATAACTGGCAGATATTTATTTCTCTTCCAGCCACACAAGGAACAGGATCCTTGCCAAAGAAGTTGTGTACATGCCCAACTATCCTTGAAAGAAGTTGGATGGGGTCCACCTGCAGTATGGGAGGCACTTCAAGATGGCGTTCAGATAGGGTCCATATTTATCTCAGCTAGTAGTTTGTTTAAGTCAGTTGTTATTTTTAGGCAGGTAGTCATTATTTCCAATTTGTTGTGCGGCCAATGTGTTGGTTAAACAAAGTTTGAGTCAGCTAGTTGTACTAGTATAAATATACATAGTGCGGTCATTGTCAAAGAAGGTTATATTTTTATGATAGACAGAATGTGACTTTAGGGTAAATACCCGTATCGAGTTTTGGGAGAAGCTGTCCAAAAATCCCTAAGTTTCAGAGGAAGCTTTAGAAAACCTATGTGTTGTGGTTTCTCTTCGTGGAAATTGTTTTGTGCGTGAGTACCGTCATTGAGATTGGTTTTCTCGTGCTGAGCCGTAAGGTTCAAACCCTCTACTTCGTGTACATCGCGTGCGCGGGTGAGAGGTTGCTACTACTGAAGGTGGAGTGTCATGAAAGATCGGACCATAACTACAGATCTGATCTCGTAATCGAGGTTCGATCTACATCAGGTGGTATTCAGAGCAAGGTTGTTCACGACACTATGTAGAAGATGACTGGATTATCATGGAAGCTAAGCTATGGAATTCAGCTGGAGGAGGAAGGCCGACGGGATGGACTTTTCCATACTCGTGTTGTGGTACAAGAGAGATCATGTGCTATGACAATCGACCACATTACTTTGATTGATGCCGCAAGCACCGAGATGGTGGAGAAGTTGGATTTACCAATGACACTTTGTCCACAACCATACTCATTCCGTTTGGTCATGAAGAGCTCACTGTCACGCACCAGACCAAGGTACCGTTTCTGTTCGAAAAATAGTTTTTTGAGGTTTTGTGCGACATGATTCCTGTATCACTCATTTCATGTCACTTGTTGTTGGGCGAGCCATGGTACAAAGAGAATGATGTCGGATATGATTGCCAAACACACAAATATATTGTCAAGAAGGGTAAGAAGTGTGACCTTCTGCCCATGGGTGAGGATCTTTTCATTGTTTGGAGGAAAGAACACATGGAGAAGATAAAAGAGTGGAAAGAAGCAAAGAAAAGGGAGGTTGAAGCTATTGAAATTTTACAGTCGTTGTTCCGTATGCAACTACAAATATTATTGAAGAGATCGACTCAAAACCAGGGACGGTTTCGTTTCAAGGAGGAGAGGATGATATGACCGCATGTATTTTAACTAAGATGATTGCTGATGATACAATAAAGTCTACACCTAGTACTGAATATACTAAACATGTTTTCCAAGATGGAGATATACTAATGAAGATGGGTATTGTTCGGCCTAAGGAATACTATGGAAAGAAATACAAATCCGGTCTGGTAAAAGAAAAACAAGCGCGTTCATAACCAGCATGTGCATGTGATTGTTTTGGTAATCTCAGTGGACATGCAACCTGGGACTCTAAATTTTATTGAGTAACGTATGCATGCAATGTGTTAGGACATAATAAAAGAGAAAGTATATTTGATGATCCGTTGGGATCCATCAAGAAGATAACTGGCAGATATTTATTTCACTTCCAGCCACGCAAGGAACATGCTCCTTGCCAAAGAAGTTGTGCACGTGCCCACCTCTCCTTGAAAGAAGTTGGATGGGGTCCACCTGCAGTACGGGAGGCACTTCAAGATGTCCTTCATATAGAGTCCATATTTATCTCAACTAGTAGTTTGTTTAAGTCGGTTGTTATTTTTAGACAGGTAGTCTTTATTTCCAATTTGTTGTGCGGCCAGTGTGGTGGTCAAACAAAGTTTGAGTCGGCTAGTTGTACTAGTATAAATATCCATAGTGCGGTCACTGTGAAAGCAGGTTATATTTTTATGATAGACACAATGTGTTTGTAGGGTAAATACCCGTATCGAGTTTTGCGGGAAGCTGTATAAAAATCCATAAGTTTTGGAGGAAGCTTTAGAAAACCTCTGTGTTGCGATTTCTCTTCATGGAAATTGTTTTGTGCGTGAGTACCTTCATTGATGTTGGTTTTCTCGTGCTAAGCCGTAAGGTTCAAACCCTCTGCTTCGTGTACATCACGTGTGCGGGAGAGAGCTTGCTACTATCGAAGGTGGACTGTTGTGAAAGATTGGACCATAACAACATATCGGATCTCGCAATCGAGGTTCGGTCTACATCAGGTGGTATTCAGAGCAAGGTTGTCACGACACTGTGCAGAAGATGACTGGATTATCATGGAAGCTAAGCTATGGATTTTAGTTGGAGGAGGTAGGCCGACGGGATGGACTTTTTCATACTCGTGTTGTGGTACGAGAGAGATCGTGTGCTATGACAATCGACCACATGACTTTGATTAATACCGCAAGCATCGAGATGGTGGAGAAGTTGGAACTACCGATGACACTTCATCCACAACCATACTTGTTCCGTTTGGATCATGAAGAGCTCACTGTCATGCACCAGACCAAGATATTGTTTCTATTGGGAAAATATTTTTGTGAGGTTTTGTGCGACGTGATTCCGGTATCGATGATTCCGGGTCACTTGTAGTTGGGCGAGCCACGGTACAAAGAGAATGATGTTAGATATGATTGCCAAACAAACAAATATATTGTCAAGAAGGGTAAGAACTGTGAGCTCCTGTCCACGGGTGAGGATCTTTTCATTGTTTGGAGGCAAGAACTCATGGGGAAGATAAAAGAGTGGAAAGAATCAAAGAAAAGGGAGGTCGAAGCTACTGAAATTTTTACGGTCATTGTTCAGTCTGCAACTACAAATATTATTATAGAGATCGACTCGAAACCAGGGACGGTTTCGTTTCAAGGAGGAGAGGATGATATGACTGCATGTATTTTAACTAAGATGATCATAGATGATACAATAACGTCTACACCTAGTACTGAATACACTACACACGTTGTTCAAGATGAAGATATACTAATGAAGATGGGTATTGTTTGGCTTAAAGAATACTATGGAAAGAAATACTAACCCGGTCTGGTAAAAGGAAAACAAGCGCGTTCAGAACCAGCACGTTCATGCGATTTTTTTGGTAATTTTGGTGGACATGCAACCTGGGACTCTAAATTTTTTCGGGTAATGTATGCACGCAAGGTGTTAGGATATAATAAAAGAGAAAGTATATTTGCTTATTCGTTCGGATCCTTCAAGAAGATAACTGGAAGAAATTTATTCCACTTCCAGCCATGCAAGGAACAGGCTCCTTGCCAAAGAAGTTGTGTACGTACCCAACACTCCTTGAAAGAAGTTGGATGGGGTCCACCTGCAGTACGCGAGGTACTTTAAGATGGCGTTCAGATAGAGTCCATAATTATCTCAGCTAGTAGTTTTTTTAAGTTGGTCTTTAATTTTAGGCTGGTAGTCTTTATTTCCAATTTTTTGTGCGGCTAGTGTGTTGGTCAAACAAAGTTTGACTCGGCTAGTTGTAAAAGTATAAATATCCATAGTGCGGTAATTGTGAAAGCAGGTTATATTTTTATGATAGACACAATGTGTTTTTAGGGTAAATACCCGTATCGAGTTTTGTGTGAAGTTGTCTAAAAATCCCTAAGTTTTGGAGGAAGCTTTAGAAAACCTATGTGTTGTGATTTCTCTTCGTGGAAATTGTTTCGTGCGCGAGTATCGTCATTGAGATTGGTTTTCTCATGCTGAGCCGTAAGGTTCAAACCCTCTACTTCATGTACATCGCGTGCGCGGGAGATAGGTGGCTACTACTGAAGGTGGAGTGTCGTGAAAGATCGGTTCTCGATCGAGGTTCGGTCTACATCAGGTGGTGTTCGGAGCAACGTTGTTCACGACACTGTGCAGAAGATGACTGGACTATCGCGGAAGCTAGGCTATGGATTTAAGTTCGAGGTGGAAGGCCGATGGGATGGACATTTTCATACTCGTGTTGTGGTACAAGAGAGATCATGTGCTATGACAATCGACCACATGACTTTGATTAATGCCGCAAGCATCGAGATGGTGAAGAAGTTGGAACTACCGATGACACTTTGTCCACACCCATACTCGTTCCTTTGGGTCGTGAAGAGCTCACTATCACACACTAGACCAAGGTACCGTTTCTGTTGGGAAAATATTTTTGTGAGGTTTTGTGCGACGTGATTCCAGTATCAGTGATTTCGTGTCACTTGTTGTTGGGCGAGCCATGGTACAAAGAGAATGATGTCGGATATGATTGCCAAACACACAAATATATTGTCAAGAAGGGTAAGAAGTGTGACCTCCTGCCCATGGGTGAGGATCTTTTCACTATTTGGAGGAAAGAACACATGGAGAAGATAAAACAGTGGAAAGAAGCAAAGAAAAAGGGAGGTGGAAGCTACTGAAATTTTTACGGCCGTTGTTCAGTATGCAACTACAAATATTATTGAAGAGATCAACTCAAAACCAGGGATGGTTTCGTTTCAAGGAGGAGAGGATGATATGATCGCATGTATTTTAACTAAGACGATCGTTGACGATACAATAATGTCTACACCTAGTACTGAATATGCTTCATACGTTTTCCAAGATGGAGATATACTAATGAAGATGGGTATTGTTCGGCCTAAAGAATACTATGGAAAGATATACAAATCCGGTCTAGCAAAAGGAAAACAAGCGCTTCGAGAACCAGCACATGCATGTGATTGTTTTTGTAATCTCGGTGGACATGCAACATGGGACTCTAAATTTTATGGTGTAACGTATGCATGCAAGGTGTTAGGATATAATAAAAGAGAAAATATATTTGCTGATTCGTTGGGATCCGTCAAGAAGATAACTGGCAAATATTTATTGCTCTTCCAGCCATGCAAGGAACAGGCTGCTTGCCAAAGAAGGTGTGTACATGCCCAACTCTCCTTGAAAGAAGATGGATGGGGTCCACCTGCAGTAACGGAGGCATTCAAGATGGCGTTCAGATAGAGTCCATATTTATTTGAGCTAGTAGCTTGTTTAAGTCGTTTGTTATTTTTAGGCAGGTAGTCTTTATTTCCAATTTGTTGTGCGGCCAGTGTGTTGGTCAAACAAAGTTTGAGTCACCTAGTTGTACTAGTATTAATATCCATAGTGCAGTCATTGTGAAAGCAGGTTATATTTTTATGATATACACAATGTGATCTTAGGGTAAATACCCGTATCGAGTTGTGGGGGAAGGTGTCTAAAAACCCCTATGTTTTGGAGGAAGCTTTAGAAGACCTCTGTGTTGCGATCAGTGGCGGAGGCACGGGGGGTGGGGGGGGGGAAACCTAGGGCCTGGGCCCTCCCCAACATCCTAATTTCCTTGGTAATATGCATATGAATAGTGACATCTTTTTACTATTACCTGAAGGTGGCCCTTCCTAACGTCCAATTATATGCATGCCTGCCTCCGCCACTGTTTGCGATTTCTCTTCGTGGAAATTGTTTTGTGCGTGAGTACCGTCATTGAGATTCGTATTCTCGTGCTGAGTCGTAAGGTTCAAACCCTCTACTTTGTGTACATCACTTGCGCGGGCGAGAGGTTGCTACTACTAAAGGTGGAGTGTCGTGAAGGATCGGACCATAACAACATACCGGATGTTGCAATCGAGGTTCGGTCTACATTTGGTAGTATTCAGAGCAAGGTTGTCACCACACTGTGCAGAAGATGACTGGATTATCATGGAAGCTAAGCTATGGATTTCAGCTGGAGGAGGAAGGCCGATGGGATGGAATTTTTCATACTCGTGTTGTGGTACAAGAGAGATCATATGCTATGAGCACATGACTTTGATTAATGTTGCAAGCATCGAGATGGTGGATAAGTTGGAACTACCGATGACACTTCGTCCAAAACCATACTCGTTCCGTTTGGGTCATGAAGAGCTCAGTGTCACGCACCAGACCAAGCTACAGTTTGTGTTGGGAAAATATTTTTGTGAGGTTTTATGCGACGTGATTCCGGCATCGATGATTTCGTGTCACTTGTTGTTGGGCGAGCCATGGTACAAAGAGAATGATGTCGGATATGATTGCCAAACACACAAATATATTGTCAAGAAGGGTGAGAAATGTGACCTCCTGCCCACGGGCGAGGATCTTTTTATTCTATTGAGGGAAGAACACATGGAAAAGATAAAAGTGGGATGAAGCAAAGAAAAGTGAGGTCGAAGCTACTGAAATTTTTGCGGTCGTTGTTCAGTCTGCAACTACAAATATTATTTAAGAGATCGACTTGAAACCTAGGACCGTTTCGTTTCAAGGAGGAGAGGATAATCTGACCGCATGTATTTTAACTAAGATGACCGCAGATGATACAATAACGTCTACACCTAGTACTGAATATACTACAAACTTTTTCCAAGATGGAGATATACTAATGAAGATGGGTATTGTTCGGCCTAACGAATACTATGGAAAGAAATACAAATCCGGTCTGGTAAAAGGAATACAAGCACGTTCATAACCAGCACAAGCATGTGATTGTTTTGGTAATCTCGGTGGACATGCAACCTGGGACTCTAAATTTTATGGAGTAACGTATGCATGCAAGGTGTTAGGATATAATAAAATAGAAAGTTTATTTGCTGATTTGTTGGGATCCGTCAAGAAGTCAGCTGGCAAATATTTATTTCTCTTCCAGCCACGCAAGGAACGGGCTCCTTGCTAAAGAAGTGGTGCACGTGCCCAACTCTCCTTCAAAGAAGTTGGATGGGGTCCACCTGTAGTACGGGAGGCACTTCAAGATGGCTTTTAGATAGAGTCCATATTTATCTCAGCTAGTAGTTTGTTTAAGGCGGTTGTCATTTTTAGACAAGTAGTCTTTATTTCCAATTTGTTGTGCGGCCAGTGTGTTGGTCAAACAAAGTTTGAGTCGGCTAGTTGTACTAGTATAAATATCCATAGTGCGGTCATTGTGAAAGCAGGTTATATTTTTATGATACACACAATGTGTTTTTAGGGTAAATATCCGTATCGAGTTTTGGGGGAAGCTTTCTAAAAATACCTAAGTTTTGGAGGAAGCTTTAGAAAACCTATGTATTGCGATTTCTCTTCGTGGAAATTGTTTTATGCGTTAGTGCCGTCATTGAGATTGGTTTTCTCGTGCTGAGCCGTAAGGTTCAAACCCTCTACTTCGTGTACATGAGAGATCATGTGCTACGACAATTGACCACATGACTTTGGTTAATGCCGCAAGCATCAAGATGCCGCAGAAGATGGAACTACTGATGACACTTCATCCACAACCATACTCGTTCCGTATGGATCATGAAGAGTTATGTGTCACGCACCAGACCAAGGTACCGTTTCTGCTGGGAAAATATTTTGTGAGGTTTTGTGCGACGTGATTCCGGTATCGATGAATTCGTGCCACTTGTTGTTGGGCAAGCCATGGTACGAAGAGAATGATGTCGGATATGATTGCCAAACACACAAATATATTGTCTAGAAGGGTAAAAAGTGTGACCTCCTGCCCACGGGTGAGGATCTTTTCATTGTTTGGAGGAAAGAACACATGGAGAAGATAAAAGAGTGGAAAGAAGAAAATAAAAGGGAGGTCGAAGCTACTGAAATTTTTATGGACGGTGTTCAGTCTGCAACTAGAATTATAATTGAAGAGATTGACTCGAAACCAGGGACGGTTTCGTTTCAAGGAGGAGAGGATGATATGACTGCATGTATTTTAACTAATATTAATGTTGATGATACAATAACGTCTACACCTAGTACTGAATATACTACAGACATTTCCAAGATGGAGATATACTAATGAAGATGGGTATTGTCCGGCATAAAGAATACTATGGAAAGAAATACGAATCCGGTCTGGTAAAAGGGAGACAAGCGCGTTCAGAACCAGCACGTGCATGTGATTGTTTTGGTAATCTCGTTGGACATGCCACCTGGGACTCTAAATTTTACGGAGTAACGTTTGCATGCAAGGTGCTAGGAGATAATAAAAGAGAAAGTATATTTGCTAATTCGTTGGGATACGTCAAGAAGATAACTGGCAGATATTTATTTCTCTTCCAGCCACGCACGGAACAGGCTCAGTGCCAAAGAAGTTGTGCACGTGCCTAACTATCCTTGAAAGAAGTTGAATGGGGTCCATCTGCAGTACGGGAGGCACATCAAGATGGCGTTCACATAGAGTCCATATTTATCTCAATTAGTAGTTTGTTTAAGTCGGTTGTTATTTTTTTGGTAGATCGTCTTTATTTCCAATTTTTTGTGCAGCCAGTGTGTTGGTCAAACAAAGTTTGAGTCGGCTAGTTGTACTAGTACAAATATCCATAGTGCGGTCATTGTGAAAGTAGGTTATATTTTTGTGATAGACACAATGTGATTTTAGGGTAAATACCCGTATCGAGTTGTTTGGGGGAAGTTGTCAAAAATCCCTATGTTTCGGAGGAAGCTTTAGAAAACCCGTGTGTTGAATTTCTCTTCGTGGAAATAGCTTTGTGCGCGAGTACCGTCACTGAGATTGGTTTTCTCATGTTGAGCCGTAGGGTTCAAAACCTCTACTTCGTGCACATCGCGTGCGCGGGTGAGAGGTTGCTACTACCGAAGGTGGAGTGTCATGAAAGATCGGACCATAACAACATATCAGATCTCGCAATCGAGGTTCGGTCTACATCAGGTGGTATTCAGAGCAAGGTTGCTCACGACACTGTGCAGAGGATGACTGGATTATCATGGAAGCTAAGCTATGGATTTTAGTTGGAGGAGGAAGGCCGATGGGATGGACTTTTTCATACTCGTGTTGTGGTACAAGAGAGATCGTGTGCTATGACAACCGACCACATGACTTTGATTAATGCCGCAAGCATCAAGATGGTGGAGAAGCTGGAACTACTGATGACACTTCGTCCACAACCATACTTGTTCCGTTTGGGTCATGAAGAGCTCACTATCATGCACCAGACCAAGGTACTGTTTCTATTGGGAAAATATTTTAGTGAGGTTTTGTGCGACGTGATTCTGGTATCGATGATTTCGTGTCACTTGTTGTTGGGCGACGCACCGTACAAAGAGAATGATGTCGGATATGATTTCCAAACAGACAAATATATAGTCAAGAAGGGTAAGGACTGTGAGATCCTGCCCATGGGTGAGGATCTTTTCATTGTTTGGAGGAAAGAACACATGGGGAAGATAAAAGAGGGGAAAGAATCAAAGAAAAGGGAGGTCGAAGTTGTTGGAGATATGGCCTAGAGGCAATCATGTATGATGATATTTCCTATGTGTTTATGAATAAAGATAGTTGAGGGAGTCCTGGATTAGGGGTGTTCGGATAGCCGAACTATACCTTCAGCCGGACTCCAGGACTATGAAGATACAAGATTGAAGACTTCGTCCCGTGTCCGGAAGGATCCTTTCTTGGCGTGGAAGGCAAGCTAGGCTTGCGGATATTCGAGATCTCCTACCATTGTAACCGACTCTGTGTAACCCTAACCCTATCCGGTGTCTATATAAACCGGAGGGTTGATAGTCCGTAGGACAATGATCATCATACACAATCATACCATAGGCTAGCTTCTAGGGTTTAGCCTCCTTGATCTCGTGGTAGATCCACTCTTGTACTACCCATATCATCAATATTAATCTAGCAGGAGTAGGGTTTTACCTCCATCGAGAGGGCCCGAACCTGGGTAAAATAAAGTGTCCCTTGTCTCCTGTTACCATCCGACCTTGACGCACAGTTCGGGACCCCCTACCCGAGATCCGCCGGTTTTGACACCGACATTGGTGCTTTCATTGAGAGTTCCTCTGTGTCATCGCTTTTAGGCCCGATGGCTCCTTTGATCATCAACAACGACGAGGTACAGGGTGAGACCTTCCTCCCCGGACAAATCTTCGTCTTCGGCGGCTTCGCTCTGTGGGCCAATTCTCTTGGTCATCTGGAGCAAATCGAAAGCTACGCCCCTGGCCATCAAGTCAGGTTTGGAAGCTTAAACTATACGGCTGATATCCGCGGAGACTTTATCTTCGACGGGTTCGAGCCACAGCCAAGCGCGCCGCACTATTTCGAGGGGCATGATATGGCTCTGCCTCCGAATAGCACCCTGGAGGCCGCACACGCTCCAGCCCCGATCTTTGACTCGGAGCCCGCTGCTTTCTCTAAGGATGAACGGTTGGACGTCACCTCGGGGGCTGCGATCTCAAAGGCGATCGAGCCGAACGCCAGCCCCGTACTCCGCACGGCCCAGGACTCCAAGGAGTCGGACTCTTCTCCGAACTCCGAGCCTTCCGCGCCCCCGCCGATCGAATCTGATTGGGCGCCTGTAATGGAGTTCACCGCCGCGGACATCTTTCAGTGCTCACCTTTCGGTGATATCCTGAATTCTCTCAAGTCTCTCTCTTTATCAGGAGAGCCTCGGCCGGACTATGGTCTGCAAGGTTGGAATTCGGACGACGAAGAAATTCAAAGCCCACCCACCACCCACTTAATAGCCAATGTCGACGATTTAAACGACATGCTTGACTTCGGCTCCGAAGACTTCGACGGTATGGACGACGAAGGAGGAGACGAACAAGAACTAGCACCTGTAGGGCGCTGGACCGCCACCTCGTCATATGACATATATATGGTGGATGCTCCAAAGGATGCGGATGGCGATGGAACAGTGGAAGACGATAACTCGAAAAAACCGCAAAAACGCCGTCGCCAACGGTGCCGCTCTAAATCCCGCCACAGCAGAAACGGTGATTCTGGCACGGGAGATAATACTACCCCGGACAGCGCCAAAGAACACCAGAACCAGCAAGATTCGGCACAGGAAGATGGAAAAGCCAACCCTCAGGAGAGAGCGGCAGAGCAAGAGGTTGAGGATGATAACTACATGCCTCCCTCCGAAGACGAGGCAAGCCTCGACGACGACGAATTCGTCGTACCATCAGACCGCGCCAAACAAGAGCGTTTTCAGTGCAGGCTTTTAGCCACGGCCAACAGCCTAAAGAAAAAGCAGCAACAGCTCAGAGCTGATCAAGATCTGCTAGCTGATAGATGGACTGAAGTCCTTGCGGCCGAAGAGTATGAACTCGTGCGCCCCTCCAAAAATTATCCTAAGCGCAGGCCGCTACCCCAATCAGAGGGGGAAGCATATGACATGGCAGACCGGCCACCCCGTGGCCGCGACAGAGAGGCCTGTCGAGCCCTTAAGCAAGCCATGCCCCGGTGCCGCTCAAATAAGGTACGGGAAAACGAGCCAGACCTGCGAGACGTACTGGAGGATAAAGCAAAGCAAACAAGATCGATCTATGGATCGCGCGGACACCCGACGACACGTGATGATCGTCACTCCGGACACAATAAATCCGGCCAGGCCGAACACAGCAGGCACAGCTCTTCCGAGCTGCGTCGTGACATAGCCCAGTACAGGGGCGCCGCACACCCACTATGCTTCACAGACGAAGTAATGGATCATAAAATCCCAGAGGGTTTTAAACCCGTCAATATTGAGTCGTACGATGGTACGACAGATCCGGCAGTATGGATTGAGGATTATCTCCTTCACATCCACATGGCACGTGGCGATGATCTGCACGCCATCAAATACCTACCCCTTAAGCTTAAAGGACCATCCCGGCACTGGCTTAACAGCCTACCAGCGGACTCAATCGGTTCTTGGGAGGACCTGGAAGCCGCATTCCTCGACAACTTTCAGGGGATCTATGTGCGGGCACCGTACGCCGACGACCTAAGCCACATAATTCAGCAGCCAGAAGAATCGGCCAGGCAATTCTGGACACGGTTCCTAACAAAGAAAAATCAGATAGTCGATTGTCCGGACGCAGAGGCCCTAGCAGCCTTCAAACATAACATCCGTGAGGAGTGGCTTGCCCGGCACCTGGGACAGGAAAAGCCGAAAACTATGGCAGCCCTCACGACACTCATGACCCGCTTTTGCGCGGGCGAAGATAGCTGGCTAGCTCGCAGCAACAACTTATCGAAGAAGCCCTGTAATTCAGATACCAAGGACAAAAGTGGCAGGTCACGTCGAAATAATCAAAAGCGCCGCGTTAGCAGCGACAACAATGAGGATACGACAGTCAATGCTGGATTTAGAGGCTATAAATCCGGCCAGCGGAAAAAGCCATTTAAAAAGAATACCCAGGGCCCGTCCAGTTTGGACTGGATACTCGACCGCTCGTGCCAGATTCATGGCACCCCCGAAAGGCCAGCCAATCACACCAACAGGGATTGTTGGGTGTTCAAGCAGGCAGGCAAGTTAAGAGCCGAACACAAGGACAAGGGGCTGAACAGCGACGGCGAGGAGGAGCCCAGGCCGCCGAATAGCAATGGACAGAAAGGGTTTCCCCCACAAGTGCGGACGGTGAACATGATATAAGCGACCCACATTCCCAAGCGGGAGAGGAAGCGTGCGCTACGGGACGTATACGCGATGGAGCCAGTCGCCCCAAAGTTCAACCCATGGTCCTCCTGCCCGATCACTTTCGATCGAAGGGACCACCCCACTAGCATCCGTCACGGCGGTTTTGCCGCACTGGTCCTCGACCCAATCGTGGACAGATTTCATCTCACAAGAGTCCTCATGGACGGCGGCAGTAGCCTGAACCTGCTTTATCAGGATACAGTGCAGAAAATGGGCATAGATCCATCAAGGATCAAGCCCACATGGACGACCTTTAAAGGCGTCATACCAGGTGTAGAGGCCAATTGCACAGGCTCGATAACACTTGATGTGGTCTTCGGATCTCCGGATAACTTCCGAAGCGAAGAGTTAATCTTTGATATAGTGCCGTTCCGCAGTGGCTATCACGCCCTGCTCGGACGAACCGCATTCGCTAAATTCAATGCGGTGCCGCACTACGCATATCTCAAGCTCAAGATGCCAGGCCCTCGAGGAGTAATTACGGTCAGCGGAAACATAGAACGCTCCATCCGTACGGAGGAGCACACGGCAGCCCTCGCAGCGGAAGTACAAAGCAGCCTTTCAAGGCAACTCTCCAGTCCGGCTGTTAAAAAACCGGACAATGCAAAGCGCGCCCGGAGTAACCTGCAACAAGACCACCTGGCACGATCAGAGCAAGCGTAGCAATACGGCCCCGGCCCCAGCCATCGCAACGTAGCGGAGCAAGTACCTCAAGTACACAATTACGCCCTTAAAATTCCATGGGCACAGGGGGAGGGGCACATTAACGGTATGCCTACAACACGGCGTCAAACGTACTAGGGGCTGCCGGATTTTTCTTTTTTACTTTAAGGACTCCATACTCTGGATAACCTGTTCGGCAGCGTTGCCGCACAGACGATGCAAGATCCAGGAAAGCAGACAAATATACGCCGCATTTCGGAACTCTCAGGTGGTCTCTATTTCGAGCGATATATCTATTTTTAAATTCCGCGGCCTGCGCCTGGTCAGGACATGTTAAATAGTCTAATATATTTTTTGCTTATCGCACTACTTGTATCGTTTGGCTTTGATAAATAGCCTCTTTATAAACAATGCATAGCTTTTTGTCTATTTTTTTGCATTGTCCCCTTTGAATATATATGTTTATTACATAACATGATCGCACCCGTACACCATGGTACGGCAAACCACGCCAGGGGCTTCATTACCCTTTTATCTGGTGTGAGAAGTCCGTACACTTTCACAAGTGCGGCACCCCGAACTTATAGCACTATATGCGTCGGCTCCGAGTCATGATTTTGGTCACATGTTGGGTTTGCCCGGCTCCTATGTTTTGGTACCTTACGTTCCGCTCTATCGGCTAAGGTAGCACTAGGAGAACCACTGCGATTGTGCCCCAGATCAGGTGGGTTGAGCACCTCAGTGGAGAAAGCTAAAACAGACTGTCATGATAAGGCGTGAGACCGGTCGCTGTTCGAGAGGTTTTTCGAGTCCTTAAAGGCTTATGCCGCTTTGAGCGAGGAGCTGGCTATGTCCGGCCAAAGGCGTGGATAGCGCCCTGAATTCGGCCTTCCGAACTAGGGGCTTCGCCGAAATTTAAAATTATAACATTCTATGGCTAAGTGAGAGTGTTCGAGCATTATAGTCCGATTGCCTGGTTTGTTGTGCTGAGCGCCTCCCTCGAAGGACCCAACTATGGGAACAAGAGCCCTCAGGTTTATCCCGAACACCCCAGCACTAGTGGCATGGGGGCAGAAGCCGACGACTTACCATCTCTCAATTTTTGATAAACGGCCGCACAGAAAATAATATTTTAAATTAAACAAGCATTGCTTTGCGCATATGAACAAGTTTTCAGCACACAGGATACAAACGAGCGAGTTCACTCAAATATTACATCTTTAGCACATTCATCGGCAACAAGGCGGGCTCCAGCAAGAACGTCCTTGTAGTAGTTCTCGGGCTTGCGATGCTCCTTCCCCTGCGGCGGCCCGTCCTTCACCAGCTTCTCTCCGTCTAGCTTACCCCAATGCACCCTTACACGGGCAAGGGCCCTCCGGGCACCTTCAATGCAGACGGAGCGCTTGATGACCTCAAGCCGTGGACAGGCCTCCACCAGCTGCCGCACCAGCCCGAAATAGCTCCCAGGCAGGGCCTCTCCAGGCCACAGCCGAACTAGTAAGCCCTTCATGGCCTGTTCGGCCGCCTTGTGGAGCTCGACCAGCTGTTTCAGCTGATCGCTTAAGGGCACAGGGTGTCCGGCCTCAGAATACTGAGACCAGAACACACTCTCCGTCGAGCTGCCCTCTTCAGCTCGGTAGAACGCGGCGGCGGCGGATACGCTGCGGGGAAGATCGGCGAACGCCCCTGGAAAACTCTGGATTAGGGTAAGTAATAGGTAGTTTACTTTTATATTCCTTCTCTGCATTGAGAATGCCTTACCCGTTGCTATCTTTTTCACCTCCTCCAACTCTTGGAGGGCCTTTTGGGCTTCGGCCTTGGCACTCTTGGCGGTCTCGACGGCCGACGCGAGCTCGGATGCTTGCGCCTTTAACTCAAGCTCCCAACCCTCATGTTTTTTCATGAGAGTTTGCAGCTCTTGCTGCACCTCGTCAACCTCAACCCCAAGCCTTTCTCACTCGGCGCGCTCCTTGGCCGTTTTCTTTTCGTCCTCTACCAGCGCCTGCTTCAGGGTTGCCACCTCGATGGCGGCCCCTACAATAAGCAGTACAATACTGTTATTTCCTTCTGCAATCAAGCCTCTCTATAGGCACCTTTTTTCTTCTTTTTTTAGGTATTTCTTACCTTCCTTCTCCTCGAGCTGCCGTTTGGCAAGGTCGAGCTCTTGCTCGGTCTGCCCGAGGTCCTTTTTAAGGACATCCACCTGCGCAGTCAGTGCGGCAGTGGACAGAAGTGAAGCCTGCATACGCATATTTGACCTTTTTTGTTAGACTCCTGCGAAAATCACTAGATCCTCTATCCGGCTTTTCTTTCCGAACACCGAACAGAGCATCAGGGGCTACTGTCTATGCGGTAAATAATTTGACATATTTTCACTTACCTCGAAGCCTGTTAGAAGGCTAGCGCAAGCTTCATTCAGTCCGCTCTTGGCGGACTGAATCCTTTGGATCACCGTACACATAACAGTACGGTGCTCCTCATCGATGGCGGCGCCCTTAAGCACCTCCAGCAGATTGTCCGGCGCCTCCGGTTGGGCGGAGACCGCTTGCTCAGATGGCTTGCTCCTCTTGGAAGGAGTTCACCCACCGCGGACCGGGACTGTCGAGTCCGGCGCGGTGTCCGGCATAAAGCCGGACTTGGAGCCCTGGGGGGTTTCATCCCCTTTACTCCTGGGGTCCGGAGGATTGCCTTGTGGCTCCTCCAGGACCATCTCCTCCTACCCCGAAGCTTGGCGGGGCACCACTTCGGCGTCGTCCGCCCCGCGGGGGGAGACCGCGGGCGGAACAGAGTTCACGTCCGACGAGTCCAGGGAGCCGCTCGACGAATCGTCGTGTTCGGCCCGGGGCGGGCTGCATAAATTACGTTCGATATTAGGGAAAGCAGCGCATTAAAAGAATATCATGAGTCACTCTGGTATATAAATACTTACGATTTCGCCGGACGCTTGGTTCTGTCCGGCCACTCCTCTCCGCCCTCTTCGGCATCGTGGGAGTAGTCCGGCGGAGGGGTCTTCCTTTTCCTCGACCCCTCGGCCTCCCCCGTTGGGGTGGCCTTCTTCCTCTTTGCTCCCCTCACTGGGGGGGGAGAGCTTCCTTGTTCCTCCTCCTTGTTTTCACGAGAGGAGGGTATTGCGGACTCGTCAGATGACGAGTTCGACACCACCATGTTGCGGGAACTTTTTCGAGTCCCGGTGGTTTTCTTCTTCTTGGCCTTCCTCTCCGGCACCACGTAAGGTGCCGGAGCCATTAGCTTCACCAAGAGAGCTATGGCCGGGTCTTCGGGCAGAGGAGTCGGACAGTTAATTGGTCCGGATATCTCCTGCCAAGCCTGTCAAAGGTAAAAGGGAGTTTAGATCCCGCGTAGAGTTAATCTATGAAGAAGAGCTTAACGAACCTATCAAAGGTATAGATAGCTTACCTCGCTAGCGTTACACTGCGAACTGTATCCGCGATCCTCGGAGGCGGATGTGGGGGACTCGGCGCCTTTGGTCAGCACCTTCCAGACGTCTTCATACGTCGTGTCGAAGAGCCTACTGAGGGTTTGGTGCTGCGCCGGGTCGAATTCCCACAAAGTAGAATCCCGTTCTTGGCACGGGAGGATCAGGCAAACGAGCATGACCTGGACTATATTGGCAAGCCGGATTGGCTTGTTCACCAGGGACTGGATGCATGTTTGCAACCCAGTCACTTCTTCCTTGTTGCCCCACGACAGGCCTGTCTCTTTCCAGGACATGAGCCGCGTGGGGGGTCCGGATCTGAACTCAGGGGCTGCGACCCATTTCGGATCGCGGGGCTCGGTGATGTAAAACCACCCAGCCTGCCACCCCTTTAGGGACTCCACGAGGGAGCCATCAAACCAGAGGACGTTGGCTATCTTGCCAACCATAGCGCCTCCGCACTCCGCCTGGGTGCCGGACACCACCTTGGGCTTGACGTTGAAGGTCTTGAGCCGGAGGCCGAAGTGGGGGCGGACGCGGAGAAAGGCCTCCCACACGACGATAAACGCCGAGATGTTGAGAACAAAGTTCGGGGCCAGATCGTGGAAATCCAGACCGTAGTAGAACATGAGCCCCCGGACAAATGGGTGAAGTGGAAAGCCCAGTCCGCGGAGGAAGTGGGGAAGAAAAACTACCCTCTCATGGGGCCTTGGGGTAGGAAGAAGCTGCCCCTTATCAGGAAGCCGATGCGGGATGTCCTTGGACAAGTATTCGGCTTTCCTTAACCTTTTTACTTGAGCCTCCGTAACGGAGGAGACCATCCACTTGCCTCCCGCTCCGGACATGGTTGAGGAAGGAAGAGCGGACTTGGGCGCTGGAGCTTGAGTGCGCAAGAGATGGATTGGCAAAGGAGGAAGAAGGCGTAGGTTAAAAAGGTGAATCCTTATCCCTTTATATAAGCAGGTACGGTTAGGCGTCCCCACCTACCTAATAAAACTCACTTGCCTCCCAAACGCCGTGGTAAATGGCGTGGTTGGGTTACCCACGTCCGTATTAATGAGAATCCCGTTAAATGGGGCACATGATCTCTGCTTCGACAAGACGTGCCAAGGAAACCGCCTCGCTAAACGAGCTGAGGTGGAACAATGAAAACAATTTATATAAAGGGATTGGCCACAGTGTTATGACGCACTGCGGAATACGTCAGCAAATTTGATTTGTGTATATTATTCTCTATATGGCAATATGTGGAAACTTATTTTGCAGAGCCGGACACTATTTTTTGGTGTTTATAATCTTCTTAAAGAACTTGGAGGAGGAACCCGCCTTTCAATGCCGAAGACAATCTGCGTGCCGGACTCGTCGTCATTGAAGCCTGGTTCAGGGGCTACTGAGGGAGTCCTGGATTAGGGGGTGTTCGGATAGCCGAACTATACCTTCAGCCGGACTCCAGGACTATGAAGACACAAGATTGAAGACTTCGTCCCGTGTCCGGAAGGATCCTTTCTTGGCGTGGAAGGCAAGCTAGGCATGCGGATATTCGAGATCTCCTACCATTGTAACCGACTCTGTGTAACCCTAACCCTATCCGGTGTCTATATAAACCGGAGGGTTGATAGTCCGTAGGACAACGATCATCATACACAATCATACCATAGGCTAGCTTCTAGGATTTAGCCTCCTTGATCTCGTGCTAGATCCACTCTTGTACTACCCGTATCATCAATATTAATCTAGCAGGAGTAGGGTTTTACCTCCATCGAGAGGGCCCGAACCTGGGTAAAATAAAGTGTCCCTTGTGTCCTGTTACCATCCGACCTTGACGCACAGTTCGGGACCCCCTACCCGAGATCCGCCGGTTTTGACACCGACAATAGTCCTTGGACATTATCAATGATGTGTATCAGCAAGTACGTGACTTGCTTGTGAGACTATGCATTGTATGATAACTGTCCTAAAAGGTCCCTAGTTGAAAGGGTTGTATGGACGCGCATCCAACTAGACTGGCATATGACACGGTTGATGGCTTGGTCTCACTAGCCATGAAGCATTGGATGCTAACCGAATAATGTGGGCTTGGAAAGGTCTGGTCGGATTCGACATAGTCGGATCCGAGTTGAGATAAGGTCCGAGTCGGACAGACCCAACTATGAGACGCAGCGATATGTCATCTGTGAATCTCTAGTACAACATATGTTCTATGTCCTAAGACCTGAGCTGGCGCATGTACTCGAGATGGTGATAGACTTGCTTTGGCCCGACCAAACGCTACTCCGTGACTGGGTAGTTACAAAGGTAGGTTACAGGCTTGTCCAGACCCATGCTGCGAGACATGGTCGAGCAAGATGGGATTTGCCCCTCCGACCAGGAGAGATATACTCTGGGACCCTCGTGTGATCCGACCAGGATAAGCATGGCCATGCGACAAGGATTATGAGATAATCCGGATAGTGGTCGGCATCACTGGAACGAGAAAGAGGTCGGGCTAGCACAAGGATGACAGTCTCGCCTTGAGCCCGACAACATATATCATGCGGCAAAGGGAACATAAGTGTGACACGTTGTACAGGTTCGCCTAACCAGCTTCATAGTTTGCTTGGTGGTCGGCACGCCTTGCTAGAGGCCGCTACCAACTGTGCAGGTCGGAGGTGATCCGAACTGTGACCAAGCCGACTTGAATCAAAGGGGTCGTGCGCTTAAGGGAAGGAACCTACGAGGTCGGTTCATAGGACACTGGTCGGATGTGATCCGAACTGGACTAGGAACATGACCGAGTAGACTTTGGGCTTTAGGGTCCGTGCGAGGCCCAAGTGTTGAGCCTGCAACGGATGCCTATATAAAGTGGAGGTGCGGCACACTCATAAGGCTGATCGCTTCGGCGTTGTCACTAGGGTCTGCATGTGTTGCGAATAGACGCCTCCACTCGGTGTCGGTTGTGTGATCGGACCTAGCAGTCCGCCGCACGACGTTCCTCCTGCACACGCGGATACCATTAGAGGCGGTGTACTTGCGCCGCTCCGGCGAACCTGTACGTGGGAACCGATGACCAGCTCCTCGAGGGAGATCGGGCGAGGAGGAGACGATCCACGCGGACGCGCTGCCCCAACTTTTCTTCCGCTGCACGGCACTGCGCGTCTAGTGGTAACAAACTGTGATCCATCTCCCGTAGCATGTTCTTGGTTGTTCTGCGCGTAGGAAATTTTAAATTGCAGTCGATGCACCCTATCGTAGAACCCAACAGAAGCTACTGAAATTTTTACGCTCATTGTTCAGTCTGCAACTACAAATATTATTGAAGAGACGACTCAAAACCAGGTACGGTTTTGTTTCAAGGAGAAGAGGATGATATGACCGCATGTATTTTAACTAAGATGATCGCTGATGATACAATAACGTCTACACCTAGTACTGAATATACTACAGACGTTTTCCAAGATGGAGACATACTAATGAAGATGGGCATTATTCGGCCTAAGGAATACTATGGCAAGAAATACAAATCCGGTTTGGTAAAAGGAAAACAAGCGCGTTCATAACCAGCATGTGCATGTGATTGTTTTGGTAATCTCGGTGCACATGCAACCTGGGACTCTAAATTTTATGGAGTAACGTATGCATGCAAGGTGTTAGGACATAATAAAAGAGAAAGTTTATTTGCTGATTCGTTGGGATACGTCAAGAAGATAACTGGCAGATATTTATTTCTCTTCCAGCCATGCAAGGAACAGGCTCCTTGCCAAAGAAGTTGTGCACGTGCCCATCTCTCCTTGAAAGATGTTGGATGGGGTCCACCTGCAGTACGGGAGGCATTTCCAGATGGCGTTCAGATAGAGTCTATATTTATCTCAACTAGTATTTTGGTTAAGTCGATTTATATTTTTAGGCAGGTGCTCTTTATTTCCAATATTTTGTGCGGCCAGTGTGGTGGTCAAACAAAGTTTGAGTCGGCTAGTTGTACTAGTATAAATATCCATAGTGCGGTCATTGTGAAAGCAGGTTATATTTTTATGATAGACACAATGTGTTTTTAGGGTAAATACTCGTATTGAGTTTTGGGGGAAGCTGTCTAAAAATCACTAAGTTTTGGAGGAAGATTTAGAAAACCTCTTTGTTGTGATTTCTCTTCTTGAAATTGTTTTGTGCGTGAGTACCTTCATTAAGATTAATTTTCTCGTGCTAAGTCGTAAGGTTCAAACCCTCTGCTTCATGTACATCGCGTGCGCAGGCGAGAGGTTGCTACTACCGAAGGTGGAGTGTCGTGAAAGATCGGACCATAACAACATATCGGAACTCGCAATCGAGGTTCGGTCTACATCAGGTGGTATTCAGAGCAAGGTTATTCACGATACTGTGCAGAACATGACTGGATTATCATGGTAGCTAAGCTATGGATCTTTGTTGGAGGAGGAAGGCCGATCGGATGGACTTTTTCATACTCATGTTGTGGTACAAGAGAGATCATGTGCTATGACAATCGACCACATGACTTTGATAAATGCCGCAAGCATCGAGATGGTGGAAAAGTTGGAACTACCGATGACACTTCGTCCACAACCATACTTGTTCTGTTTGGATCGTGAAGAGCTCACTTTCATGCACCAGACCAAGGTACCGTTTGTGTTGGGAAAATGTTTTTGTGAGGTTTTGTGCGACGTGATTCCGGTATCGATGATTTCGTGTCACTTGTTGTTGGGCGAGCCACGGTACAAAGAGAACGATGTCGGATATGATTGCCAAACAAACAAATATATTTTCAAGAAGGGTAAGAACTGTGAGCTCCTGCCCATGGGTGAGGATATTTTCATTGTTTGGAGGAAAGAACTCATGGGGAAAATAAAAGAGTGGAAAGACTCGAAACCAGGGACAGCTTCGTTTCAAGGAGGAGAGGATGATATGACCGCATGTATTTTAACTAAGATGATCGCTGATGATACAATAACGTCTACACCTAGTATTGAATATAGTACAGAGATTTTCCAAGATGGAGATATACTAATGAAGATGGGTATTGTTTGGCCTAAAGAATACTATGGAAATAAATACTAATCTGGTCTGGTAAAAGGAAAACAAGCGCTTTCAGAACCAGCACGTGCATGCGATTTTTTTGGTAATCTCGGTGGACATGCAACCTGGGACTCTAAAACTTTTGGAGTAACGTATGCATGCAAGGTGCTAGGATATAATAAAAGAGAAAGTATATTTGCTTATTTGTTAGGATCCGTCAAGAAGATAACTGGCAGAAATTTATTCCACTTCCAGCCATGCAAGGAACAGGCTCCTTGCCAAAGAAGTTGTGCACGTGCCCAACTCTCCTCGAAAGAAGTTGGATAGGGTCCACCTGCAGTAAGGGAGGCACTTCAAGATGTCATTCAGATAGAGTCCATATTTATCTCAGCTAGTAGTTTGTTTAAGTCAGTTGTTATTTTTAGGCAGGTAGTCTTTATTTCCAATTTGTTGTTCGTCCAGTGTGTTGGTCAGACAAAGTTTGAATCGGCTAGTTGTACTAGTATAAATATCGATAGTGCGGTCATTGTGAAAGTAGGTTATACTTTTATGATAGACACAATGTGATTTTAGGGTAAATACCCGTATTGAGTTTTGGGGGAAGTTGTCTATAATTCCCTAAGTTTTGGAGGAAGCTTTAGAAAACCTCTGTGTTGCGATTTCTCTTCTTGAAAAATTGTTTTGTGCGTGAGTACCGTCATTGAGATTGTTTTCTCGTGCTGAGCCATAAGGTTCAAACCCTCTACTTCGTGTACTTCGCGTGCGTGAGCGAGAGATTGCTACTACTGAAGGTGCAGTGTCGTGAAAGAACGGACCATAACAACATATCCGATCTCGCAATCGAGGTTCGGTCTACATCAGGTGGTATTCAGTGCAAGGTTGTTCAAGACACTGTGCAGAAGACGACTGGACTATCACAGAAGCTAGGGTATGGATTTTAGTTTGAGGAGGAAGGGTGATGGGATGGACTTTCTCATACTCGTGTTGTGGTACAGAAGAGATCATGTGCTATGACAATCGACCACATGACTTTGATTAATGTCGCAAGCATCAAGATGGTGGATTAGTTGGAACTACCGATGACACTTCATCCACAACCATACTCGTTCCTTTGGGTCATGAAGAGCTCACTTTCATGCACGAGACCAAGGTACCATTTCTGTTGGGAAAATATTTTTGTGAGGTTTTGTGCGACGTGATTCCGGTATCGGTGATTTCGTGTCACTTGTTGTTGGGCGAGCCATGGTACAAAGAGAATGACGTCGGATATGATTGCCAAACACACAAATATATTGTCAATAAGAGTAATAAGTGTGACCTCCGGCCCATGGGTGAGGATGTTTTCATAGCCTGGAGGAAAGAACACATGGATAAGTAAAAAGAGTGGAAAGAAGCAAAGAAAAGGGAGGTGGAAGCTACTGAAATATTTACGGTAGTTGTTGAGTCTGCAACTACAAATATTATTGAAGAGATCAACTCAAAACTAGGGACGGTTTTGTTTCAAGGAGGAGAGGATGATATGACCGCATGTATTTTAACAAAGATTATCGCTGATGATACAATAACGTCTACACCTAGTACTGAATATACTATAGACGTTTTCCAAGATGGAAACATACTAATGAAGATGGGTATTGTTTGGCCTAAAGAATATTATGGAAAGAAACAGAGATCCGGTCTAGTAAAAGGAAAACAAGAGATTATTTTGTCTTCGTGGAAATTATTTTGTGCGTGAGTACCGTCGTTGAGATTCGTATTCTCGTGCTGAGTCGTAAGGTTCAAGCCCTCTACTTTGTGTACATCACATGCACGGGCGAGAGGTTGCTACTACTGAAGGTGGAGTGTCGTGAAAGATCGGACCATAGCAACATACCGGATCTTGCAATCAAGGTTTGGTCTACATCAGGTGGTATTTAGAGAAAGGTTGTTCACCACACTGTGCAGAAGATGACTGGATTATCATGGAAGCTAAGCTATGGATTTCAGCTGGAGGAGGAAGGCCGATGGGATGGACTTTTTCATACTCGTGTTGTGGTACAAGATAGATCATATGCTATGACAATCGAGCGCATCATCGAGATGGTGGATAAGTTGGAACTACCGATGACACTTCGTCCACAACCATACTCGTTCCGTTTGGGTCATGAAGAGCTCACTGTCACACACCAGACCAAGGTACCGTTTCTGTTGGGAAAATATTTTTGTCAGGTTTTGTGCGACGTGATTCTGGCATCGATGATTTCGTGTCACTTCTTGTTGGGCGAGCCATGGTACAAAGAGAATGATGTGGGATATGATTGCCAAACACACAAATATATTGTCAAGAAGGGTAAGAAGTGTGACCTCCTGCCCATGGGTGAGGATCTTTTCATTGTATGGAGGAAAGAACACATGGAGAAGATAGAAGTGGAAAGAAGCAAAGAAAAGTGAGGTCGAAGCTACTGAAATTTTTACGGTTGTTGTTCAGTCTGCAACAACAAATATTATTGAAGAGATCGACATGAAACCAGGGACGTTTTTGTTTCAAGGAGGAGAGGATGATATGACCGCATGTATTTTAACTAAGATGATCACAGATGATACAATAACGTCTAAACCTAGTACTGAATATACTACAAACGTTTTCCAAGATGGATATATACTAATGAAGATGGGTATTGTTCGGCTTAAAGAATACTATGGAAAGAAATACAAATCCCGTCTGGTAAAAGGAAAACAAGCGCGTTCATAACCAGCCCGTGCATGTGATTGTTTTGGTAATCTCGGTGGACATGCAACCTGGGACTCTGAAATTTATGGAGTAACGTATGCATGCAAGGTGTTAGGATATAATAAATGAGAAAGTATATTGCCTGATTCATTGGGATCCGTCAAGAAGACAACTGACATATATTTATTTCTCTTCTAGCCACGCAAGGAACAGGCTCCTTGCTAAAGAAGTAGTGCACGTGCCCAACTCTCCTTGAACAAAGTTGGATGGGGTCCACCTGCATAATGGGAGGCACTTCAAGATGGTGTTCAGATAGAGTCCATATTTATGTCAGCTAGTAGTTTGTTCAAGCCGGTTATTATTTTTAGACAGGTAGTCTTTATTTCCAATTTGTTGTGCGTCCAGTGTGTTTGTCAAACAATGTTTTATTCGGCTAGTAGTACTAGTATAAATATCCATAGTGCGGTCATGGTGAAAGCAGGTTATATTTTTATGATAGACACAATGTGATTTTAGGGTAAATACCCGTATCGAGATTTTTGAGGGAAGTTGTCTAAAAATCCCTAAGTTTTGGAGGAAGCTTTAGAAAACCTGTGTGTTGTGATTTCTCTTCGTGGAAATTGTTTTGTGCGCGAGTACCATCACTGAGATTGGTTTTCTCAAGCTGAGCCATAGGGTTGAAAGCCTCTACTTCGTGTACATCGCGTGCGTGGGCGACAGGTTGCTACTACTGAAGTTGGAGTGTCATGAAAGATCGGACCATAACAACATATAAGATCTCGCAATTGAGGTTCGGTCTACATAAGGTGGTATTCAGAGCAAGGTTGTTCACGACACTGTGCAGAGGATGACTGCATTATCATGGAAGCTAAGCTATGGATTTCAGTTGGAGGAGGAAGGCCGATGGGATGGACTTATTCATACCCGTGTTGTGGTACAAGAGAGATCATGTGCTATGACAATCGACCACATGACTCTGACTAATGTCGCAAGCATTGAGATGGTGGAGAAGTTGGAACTACCGTTGGCACTTTGTCCACAATCATACTCGTTCTGTTTGGGTCATGAAGAGCTCCTTGTCACGCCCCAGACCAAGGTACCGTTTCTGTTGGGAAAATATTTTGTGAGGTTTTGCGCGACGTGATTCCGGTATCGATGATTTCGTGCCACTTGTTGTTGGGCGAGCCATGGTACGAAGAGAATGATGTCGGATATGGTTGCCAAAGACACAAATATATTGTATAGAAGGGTAAGAAGGGTGACCTCCTGCCCATGGGTGAGTATCTTTTCATTGTTTCTAGGAAAGAACACATGGAGAAGATAAAAGAGTGGAAAGAAGAAGAAGAAAAAGGGAGGTCGAAGCTACTAAATATTTTTTGGTCGGTGTTCAGTCTGCAACTACAAATATTATTGAAGAGATCGACTCGAAACCAGGGATGGTTTCGTTTCAAGGAGGAGAGGATGATATGACCGCATGTATATTTTAACTAATATGAACGCTCATGATACAATAACGTCTACACCTAGTACTGAATATACTACAGACGTTTTCCAAGATGGAGATATACTAATGAAGATGGGTATTGTCCGGCATAAAGAATACAATGGAAAGAAATACGGATCCGGTCTGGTAAAAGGAAGACAAGTGCATTCAGAACTAGCATGTGCATGTGAGTGTTTTGGTAATCTCGGTGGACATGCAACCTGGGACTCTAAATTTTATGGAGTAACGTATGCATGCAAGGTGTTAGGGTATAAAAAAAAGAGAAAGTATATCTGCTGATTCATCGGGATCCATCCAGAAGATAACTGGCAGATATTTATTTCTCTTCCAGCCATGCAAGGAACAGGCTCCTTGCAAAAGAAGTTGTGCACGTGGCTAACTCTACTTGAAAGAAGTTGGATGGGGTTCATCTACAGTACGGGAGGCACTTCAAGATGGCATTCAGATAGAGTCCATATTTAATGTTGCAAGCATGGAGATGGTGGATAAGCTGGAACTACCGATGACACTTCGTCCACAACCATACTCGTTCCGTTTGTGTCATGAAGAGCTCACTGTGACACACCAGACCAAGGTACCGTTTCTGTTGGGAAATTTTTTTTGTGAGGTTTTGTGCGACGTGATTCTGGCATCGGTGATTTCGTGTCACTTCTTGTTGGGCGAGCCATGGTACAAAGGGAATGATGTCGGATATGATTGCCAAACACACAAATATATTTTCAAGAAGGGTAAGAAGTGTGACCTCCTGCCCATGGGTGAGGATCTTTTCATTGTATGGTGGAAAGAACACATGGAGAAGATAGAAGTGGAAAGAAGCAAAGAAAAGTGAGGTCGAAGGTACTGAAATTTTTACGGTTGTTGTTCAGTCTGCAACTCCAAATATTATTGAAGAGATCGACTTGAAACCAGGGACGTTTTTGTTTCAAGGAGGAGAGGATGATATGACCGCATGTATTTTAAATAAGATGATCGTTGATGATACAATAACATCTAAACCTAGTACTGAATATACTACAAACGTTTTCCAAGATGGAGATATACTAATGAAGACGGGTATTGTCCGGCAAAAAGAATACTATGGAAAGAAATACGAATCTGGTCTGGTAAAAGGAAGACGAGCGCGTTCAGAACCAGCACGTGCATGTGATTGTTTTGGTAATCTCGGTGGACCTGCAACCTGGGACTCTAAATTTTATGGAGTAACGTATGCATGAAGGTATTAGGATATAATAAAAGAGAAAGTATATTTGTTGATTCGTTGGGATCCGTCAAGAAGATAACTGGCAGATATTTATTTCTCTTCCAGCCACGCAAGGAACAGGCTTCTTGCCAAACAAGTCGTGCATGTGCCTAACTCTCCTTGAAAGAAGTTGGATAGGGTCCATCTGCAGTACGGGAGGCACTTCAAGATAGCGTTCAGATAGAGTCCATATTTATTTCAACTAGTAGTTTGTTTAAGTCGGTTGGTATTTTTAGGCAGGTAGTCTTTATTTCCAATTTTTTGTGCGGCTGGTGTGTTGGTCAAACAAAGTTTGAGTCGGCTAGTTGTACTAGTACAAATATCCACAGTGCGGTCATTGTGAAAGCAGGTTATATTTTTATCATAGACACAATGTGATTTTAGGGTTAATACCCGTATCGAGTTTTTTGGGGGAAGTTGTCTAAAAATCCCTAAATTTTGGAGGAAGCTTTAGAAAACCTGTGTGTTGCGATTTCTATTCGTGGAAACAGTTTTGTGCGCAAGTACCGTCACTGAGATTGGTTATCTCATGTTGAGCCGTAGGGTTCAAACCCTCTACTTCGTGGACATCGCATGCGCGTGCGAGAGGTTGCTACTACTGAAGGTGGAGTTTCATGAAAGATCGGACGATAACAGCACATCGAATCGCAATCGAGGTTCGGTCTACATCAGGTGGTATTCAGAGAAAGGTTGTTCACGACACTGTGCAGAGGATGACTGCATTATCATGGAAGCTAAGCTATGGATTTTAGTTGGAGGAGGAAGGCCGATGGGATGGACTTTTTCATACTCATGTTGTGGTACAAGAGAGATCATGTCTTATGAAAATCGACCACATGACTTTGATTAATGTCGCAAGCATTGAGATGCTGGAGAAGTTGGAACTATTGTCGACACTTCGTCCACAACCATACTCGTTCCGTTTGGGTCATGAAGAGCTCACTGTCAGGCACCAAACCAAGGTACCGTTTCTGTTGGGAAAATATTTTTGTGAGGTTTTGTGCGACGTGATTCCGGTATCGATGATTTCGTGTCACTTGTTGCTGGGCGAGCCATGGTACAAAGAGAATGATGTCGGATATGATCTCCAAACACACAAATATATTGTCAAGAAGGGTAAGAAGTGTGACCTCCTGCCCATGGGTGAGGATCTTTTCATTGTTTGGAGGAAAGAACACATGGAGAAGATAAAAGAGTGGAAAGAAGCAAAGAAAAGTGAGGTCGAAGCTACCGAAATTTTTACGGTCGTTGTTCAGTCTGCAACTACAAATTTTATTGAAGAGATCGACTTGAAACCAGGGTGTAGGTGTACAGAAGTAGGGGCTCTCCTTTTGACCCCTTTACTTGTGCACGGGCAGTCAGAGCCGCGCGCCGCTGCCACACTTAGTATGGCAGAGAAGGGAAGCCGGAGCAAAGCCGAAGCACAAGACAACCAAGGCAACGCCAAGACAGGAAACGCAGGAGAGCAAGAGGGCGAGGTGGACTCCGTCGGCAAGATCCTTGCCGAGGCAGCATCCGCAGCCCCAGCAACAGCCTTGCCAGGGCAACTTGCCCGACGCCAGCAGAGAAAGCCACCCTTGAGCCCACGGGTTCCAACACCACCAACTATCCACGTTAGGACCAAGGATCGGGAGGCGCCTCTGTCGTGGCATGCAGATCTTCGTCAAGATCATAAACATGCGAGATCAGATGAGGACGAGAAGACGGCGACCCTTGGCGGGATCCTAGCCGAGGAAGTCCATAAGACCCCCGGCAAGCGCCTTGCTGGGGACGACTGCAACGCCATGGCAAGACCCTTGTCGAGGGCATCAGTGGGACCACTGCTAGGCCCGCGCCTGCCAAGACTCCACCGCCATCCCCAAGCAGCTGCTAGCTCAACCAGCTGGGCAGGCACCTGCGTGGCGACGGGCGGCCTCTACACCGACTCAGCAAGCACCTGCGTGGTGGCATGCGACCCTTCATGAAGGCTTCACCACCGCGCCAGCCCAGCAGCCAGCCAACGTGGCACCGCAATGCCTCTTCAGCTCGAGCGTGTGTCAAAGCCAGGCGAGGCGGCGACAGCTGGGACGTGCTTCCTTGCCGTCCCCGATAAAGCGAGAGGTACACGTCGGTGACGCATTAAATGAGTTTGTCCGACGGTGACAGAGGATAGATTCATCCACTGTACACCTTTCCACCTCCTGTGTGCCACTGTGGCGACCCCTTTGTGCCTATAAAAGGAGGCCCGAGGCGTCTAGGAGGAGGATTCGGACCTTTTGGGCAAGTTACACCCTGTAGCTAGCTCAAGAACACAAGAACACTCTAATACATCCACCAAAGCAGGACTAGGGTATTACGCATCCTCGCGGCCCGAATCTAGGTAAACGATCCGTGTGCTTCCTGTCAGACCCGCTCTTTGCACAACTTCGCACCCGCAAACCATAGAAGGGATCACAGTGACCCCATAGGAGTCATTCCCACCGACATCTTTGGCACGCCAGGTAGGGGTGGCGCAGTTGTGAAAATCTGGTCTGATCGAAGCAGCGGCTTCATCATGGTCATCGTTCCTAGGAAGAAGATGACCAAGCTTGGTGGCAGCATCTGCACATGCGGTGGACGCCCGCACAACGACGGAGAAGCTATGTCGTGCAAAACTTTAAGCAATTTCCTTTTTATATATGAGGTTATTGTCCTCGAAGGTCCTATCCCATGTATGGAAAACCTACACGCAAAGGGGCCCTCCCGCTATTGGCAATGCCCTTGCTCTATTTAGAGTCCGCTCAACAGCTCAAGCGGCCGCGTCAAGAGCGGCAGGGTAGCCTTCCGCAATTGGCAATGCTCTCAATTCTGACTCGAGTCAAGCTCGACAGTTCGAGCGGCCGCGTTGAAAGCGGTAAGGTGGTTCGCTCGGCAGCAAGCACACCTGGCAAGCCATTGGGGATCTGTCCTCAAGGTGCCGCCCTGGGTTTACGCACCGGCAAGCCTACCCGGTTAACGTAGGGCGGACATACAAGGGAAGATCAGACAGTAAAATAACATGCATCATATTAAAAGTACTGTAGAGTTATATTACATCAGTTGCTGCCGTGGTTCTAACTAGGCATAGAAATTGTCTTGGTTATGAACCTGCAGCGGCAATAAGAAACGGGGTGCCTAATCCCGGCGCTGGCCCTCCACCCTCTGGATTCCATCGATGCGGCTGATGATGCGCTTGATACGCTCCTTGAGTGTCGCGATGTCCGCATCCTCCGGTAAGCTCTCCAGCACGGCGTCGAAGTCGAGGTCAGGATTCCAGTGCGCCACCTTGGTGAGGACCTTGTTCATGGCACTCTGGCAAAGCCTCCGGGCCTCATCGGCCAGGGAGGCCGCCCGATTGCAGTGGAGCTGCTCCAGGGCCCCGAGGACGCCCTCGAAGAAGATGGTCAGCTTGGCGTTGGGGCTCACATTGCGCTCCGGGGTATACCTCACATTTGGCATCCCCATGGTAGCCAGCTGCGTGGTGATCCTGCCAGCGACGCCTTCAAGGTGCCCAATCCAGCGATTCTCACCCTCCACAAAGTCTTTGTGGCTGGCAGTTTCGTTCTTCCACAGCTGCTTCTCGGCCTCCAGGTCCTTGGCCAGGGTCTCCTCCCGGGCCTTACCCTCCGATAGCATCCCCTCGAGACCCTCCAGCTTCAGCTTGAGGTCTTTGATGGAGTTGTTGGCCTCGGAAAGCTACCCAGCCTTGCTGAGGACCGCTCCCCGCGCTTCAACCAGAGCCCCGTTGAGCGTGTCCTTCTCCTTGGACAGCTTCAGGACCTGGTCTTTCAGCCCGTCCCGCTCCACCTCCAGCTCCTTCAACTTGCCGGCGTGAACCAGGGCCTGGGCATTGAGTGCCTCCCTGTGCCTCTCCTCCAGCTCCTGGGTCCGCTGCGCAACAAGCTTCTCCACCTCCTCGTCCTTGCCGCGGAAAGTCGTAGCAAGCTTCTCCTCACAAGCGGCAAGGTCCTCCTCCTGGGAGTTCAGCGCGGCCTGGTGCTGGGTTCGAGCGGCCTCGGCTTCGGTGGCCAGGTTCTTCACCGTCTCCTAGGCCTTCTCGATGTCGGCCGGCTTCATGGTGAGCTCCACCTCGCGCTTGGCCAGCTCGCCCTGGGCGGCCTTCAGCTCCTCACAAGCTTGGCGGAACCAAGTTTGCGTCTCGGCGACGCGTACCTTGTGGTTCGCCTCCGCCTTGTCCACCGTTGCCATCCTGGACTTGGCCTTGTCTAGGCGAGAACGATGGAGCGCCTAGAGCTTCCGAAAGCTAGCGCCCATGGCCTGGAGAAGCCGCTCCTCCTGAGAAACGTCGCCACCATCACTCGGCTCGTCAACAACCTCGAGCCCAGCGGCGGCAAGCACCTCCTCGTCGAACACCTCTCCCTCGATGGGCGCCCTGGAGCTCCACGTCCCTGGAAGGTGGACGAAAAGGTCGTCGCTCACCTTCAGATACCTGCCAGAGCCAGAGGCAATGGAGGAAATCAGGCCCCAGCAAGTACTTTCCTGCTGAGCCCCCGGGGGCCGCCGGCAAGGGTGTTGTCGCGGATTCTGAGCCTGCCGAGGAGCGACCGACTCCGGCAGGCCGTCAAGCCCAGGCCGTAGAGACGGCCGCTCCCATGGCAGAAGAAATGCCTTTGGTCCTTGCCGTTGAGCCCCAGGCTCCGGCATGGGCACAACATACCGTCTGATTCCTCCAAACAGGGGAGCTTCCTAAGGAGCAGGAAGAAGCGGAGAAAGTAGCTCGTCTGTCTGCTATGTATCAGTTCGTCAATGACGTCCTGTACAGGAAGAGACCGAACGGTGTGAAATTGAAGTGAATTTCCCGAGAGGAAGGACTGGAGCTATTGGCGGAGATACACTGAGTCATATGTGGCTCCCACATAGAGTCGAGGGCCCTTGCCGGCAAGGCATTCCGGCAGGGTTTCTTCTGGCCCACTGCCCTCTAGGATGCAACGGCACTAGTAACCAAGTGTGAAGCGTGTCAGATCCATTCAAAGAAGCTTCATCAACCAGCTCAAGCCCTTCAAACAATTCCTCTTTCCTGGCCATTTTCGGTCTGGGGGCTCGACATCCTGGGCCCTTTCCCCTGTGCTGTCGGGGGCTGTGAGTACTTGTATGGTGCAATCGACAAGTTCACAAAGTGGCCGGAGGTGGAAGCAGTGAGGAAGGTGACAGCACAGTCAGCCATCAAGTTATTCAAGGGGCTAGTTTGCCACTTTGGTGTGCCAAACAGAGTCATCACCGACAACGGCACGCATTTCACAAGCCACATCTTCATGCAATACATCCAAGACCTTGGCAGCAAGGTCTGTTTCGCTTCCGTGGCACATGCAAGGAGCAACGGCCAGGCGGAGAGGGCAGATGCTGAAGTGTTGCGAGGCCTGAGGACAAAGACTTTTGACAGGCTGCACAAGAGTGGAAGCCGCTGGATTGATGAGTTGTCGGCGGTTCTTTGGTCGATCAGAACGATGCCAAATCGAGCCACCGACCAGACACCTTTGCCCTGGTATATGGGGCAGAAGCAGTTCTCCCAATGGAACTCACATACGGGTCACCTCGAGTGCTCGCTTATGACGAGCTTGAGCAAGAGCAATTGCGGCAAGATGACGCAACGCTCCTTGAGGAAGATCGTCTTCGGGCGGCTGTGAGAGCAGCATGCTACCAGCAAGCCTTGCGCCGCTACCATAGCCGCAAGGTACATGCCCGAAGCTTTGAGGAAGGCGGCCTTGTTCTTCGGCACGTTCAGTCGGCCAAGAATTCCAACAAGTTGACGCCGAAGTGGGAAGGCCCTTATCGGGTAATACGAGTCACCAGGCCTGGCACAATCCGCCTGGAGACCAAAGATGCTATTCCAGTGAGAAACTCCTGGAACATTGAACATCTTCGCAAGTTTTACCCATAAGATATTTGCTGATTCATTGGGATCCGTCAAGAAGATAACTGGCAGATATTTATTTCTCTTCCGACCATGCAAGGAACAGGCTCCTTGCCAAAGAAGGTGTGTACGTGCCCAACTCTCCTTGAAAGAAAATGGATGGGGTCCACCTGCAGTAACGGAGGCATTCAAGATGGCATTCAGATAGAGTCCATTTTTATTTGAGCTAGTAGTTCGTTTAAGTCGGTTGTTATTTTTAGGCACGTAGTCTTTATTTCCAATTTGTTGTGCGGCCAGTGTGTTGGTCAAACAAAGTTTGAGTCGGCTAGTTGTACTAGTATTAATATCCATAGTGCGGTCATTGTGAAAGAAGGTTATATTTTTATGATAGACACAATGTGATCTTTGGGTAAATACCCGTATCGAGTTGTGGGGGAAGGTGTCTAAAAACCCCTATGTTTTGGAGGAAGCTTTAGAAGACCTCTGTGTTGCGATCAGTGGCGGAGGCATGGGGGGGGGGAAGCTAGGGCCCTCCCCAACATCCTAATTTCCTTGGTAATATGCATATGAAGAGTGACATCTTTTTACTATTACCTGCAGCAGGCCCTTCCTAACGTCCAATTATATGCATGCCTGCCTCCGCCACTGTTTGTGATTTCTCTTCGTGGAAATTGTTTTGTGCGTGAGTACCGTCATTGAGATTCGTATTCTCGTGCTGAGTCGTAAGGTTCAAACCCTCTACTTTGTGTACATCACTTGCGCGGGCGAGAGGTTGCTACTACTAAATGTGGAGTGTCGTGAAAGATCGGACCATAAAAACATACCGGATCTTGCAATCGAGGTTCGGTCTACATCTAGTGGTATTGAGAGCAAGGTTGTTCACCACACTGTGCAGAAGATGACTGGATTATCATGGAAGCTAAGCTATGGATTTCAGCTGGAGGAGGAAGGCCGATGGGATGGACTTTTTCATACTCGTGTAGTGGTACAAGAGAGATCATATGCTATGAGCACATGAATTTGATTGGTGTTGCAAGCATCGAGATGGTGGATAAGTTGGAACTACCGATGACACTTCGTCCACAACCATACTCGTTCCATTTGGGTCATGAAGAGCTCACTGTCACACACCAGACCAAGGTACCGTTTCTGTTGGGAAAATATTTTTGTGAGGTTTTGTGCGACGTGATTCTGGCATCGATGATTTCGTGTCACTTGTTGTTGGGCGGGCCATGGTACAAAGAGAATGATGTCGGATATGATTGCCAAACACACAAATATACTGTCAAGAAGGGTAAGAAGTGTCACCTCCTGCCCATGGGTGAGGATCTTTTCATTGTATGGAGGAAAGAACACATGGAGAAGATAGAAGTGGAAAGAAGCAAAGAAAAGTGAGGTCGAAGCTACTGAAATTTTTGCGGTCGTTGTTCAGTCTGCAACTACAAATATTATTGAAGAGATCGACTTGAAACCTGGGACGGTTTCGTTTCAAGGAGGAGAGGATGATATGACCGCATGTATTTTAACTAAGATGATCGCTGATGATACAATAACGTCTACACCTAGTACTGAATATACTACAAACGTTTTCCAAGATAGAGATATACTAATGAAGATGGGTATTGTTTGGCCTAACGAATACTATCGAAAGAAATACAAATCCGGTCTGGTAAAAGGAATACAAGCACGTTCTTAACCAGCACATGCATGTGATTGTTTTGGTAATCTCGGTGGACATGCAACCTGGGACTCTAAATTTTATGGAGTAACGTATGCATGCAAGGTGTTAGGATATAATAAAATAGAAAGTTTATTTGCTGATTTGTTGGGATCCGTCAAGAAGACAACTGGCAGATATTTATTTCTCTTCCAGCCACGCAAGGAACAGGCTCCTTGCTAAAGAAGTGGTGCACGTGCCCAACTCTCCTTCAAAGAAGTTGGATGGGGTCCACCTGCAGTACGGGTGGCACTTCAAGATGGCGTTCAGATAGAGTCCATATTTATCTCAGCTAGTAGTCTGTTTAAGGCGGTTGTCATTTTTAGACAAGTAGTCTTTATTTCCAATTTGTTATGCGGCCAGTGTGTTGATCAAACAAAGTTTGAGTCGGCTAGTTGTACTAGTATAAATATCCATAGTGCGGTCATTGTGAAAGCAGGTTATATTTTTATGATAGACACAATGTGTTTTTAGGGTAAATAGCCGGATCGAGTTTTGGGGGAAGCTGTCTAAAAATACCTAAGTTTTGGAGGAAGCTTTAGAAAACCTATGTATTGCGGTTTCTCTTTGTGGAAATTGTTTTGTGCGTGAGTGCCGTCATTGAGATTGGTTTTCTCGTGTTGAGCGGTAAGGTTCAAAACCTCTACTTCGTGTACATCACGTGCACGGGCGAGAGGTTGCTGCTACTGAAGGTGGAGTGTCGTGAAAGATCGGACCATAACAACATGTGGGATCTCGCAATCGAGTTTCGGTCTATATCAGGTGGTATTTAGAGCAAGGTTTCTCACAACATTGTGCAGAAGATGGATGGATTATCATGGAAGCTAAGCTATGAATTTCAGTTGGAGGAGGAAGGCCAATAGGATGAACTTTTTCATACTCGTGTTGTGGTACAAGAGAGATCATGTGCTACGACAATTGACCACATGACTTCGGTTAATGCCGCAAGCATCAAGATGCTGCAGAAGATGGAACTACTAATGACACTCCATCCGCAACCATACTCGTTCCGTATGGATCATGAAGAGTTATGTGTCATGCACCAGACCAAGGTACCGTTTCTGTTGGGAAACTATTTTGTGAGGTTTTGTGCGACGTGACTCCGGTATCGATGAATTCATGCCACTTGTTGTTGGGCAAGCCATGGTGCGAAGAGAATGATGTCGGATATGATTGCCAAACACACAAATATATTGTCTAGAAGGGTAAAAAGTGTGACCTCCAGCCCATGGGTGAGGATCTTTTCATTGTTTGGAGGAAAGAACACATGGAGAATATAAAAGAGTGGAAAGAAGAAAATAAAAGGGAGGTCGAAGCTACTGAAATTTTTATGGACGGTGTTCAGTCTGCAACTAGAATTATAATTGAAGAGATTGACTCGAAACCAGGGATGGTTTCGTTTCAAGGAGGAGAGGATGATATGACCGCATGTATTTTAACTAATATTCACGTTGATGATACAATAACGTCTACACCTAGTACTGAATATACTACAGACATTTTCCAAGATGGAGATATACTAATGAATATGGGTATTGTCCGGCATAAAGAATACTATGGAAATAAATACGAATCCGGTCTGGTAAAAGGGAGACAAGCGCGTTCAGAACCAGCACGTGCATGTGATTGTTTTGGTAATCTCGGTGGACATGCCACCTGGGACTCTAAATTTTACGGAGTAACGTTTGCATGCAAGGTGCTAGGAGATGATAAAAGAGAAAGTATATTTGCTAATTCGTTGGGATCCGTCAAGAAGATAACTGGCAGATATTTATTTCTCTTCCAGCCACGCAAGGAATAGGCTCAGTGCCAAAGAAGTTGTGCACGTGCCTAACTATCCTTGAAAGAAGTTGAATGGGGTCCATCTGCAGTACAGGAGGCACATCAAGATGGCGTTCACATAGAGCCCATATTTATCTCAAGTAGTAGTTTGTTTAAGTCGGTTGTAATTTTTTTGGTAGGTAGTCTTTATTTCCAATTTTTTGTGCAGCCAGTGTGTTGGTCAAACAAAGTTTGAGTCGGCTGGTTGTACTAGTACAAATATCCATAGTGCGGTCATTGTGAAAGTAGGTTATATTTTTGTGATAGACACAATGTGATTTTAGGGTAAATACCCGTATCGAGTTGTTTGGGGGAAGTTGTAAAAAATCCCTATGTTTCGGAGGAAGCTTTAGAAAACCCGTGTGTTGAATTTCTCTTCGTGGAAATAGTTTTGTGCGCGAGTACCGTCACTGAGATTGGTTTTCTCATGTTGAGCCGTAGGGTTCAAACCCTCTACTTCATGCACATCGCGTGCTCGGGCGAGAGGTTGCTACTACCGAAGGTGGAGTGTCATGAAAGATCGGACCATAACAACATATCGGATCTCGCAATCGAGGTTCGGTCTACATCAGGTGGTATTCAGAGAAAGGTTGTTCACGACACTGTGCAGAGGATGACTGGATTATCATGGAAGCTAAGCTATGGATTTTAGTTGGAGGAGGAAGGCCAATGGGATGGACTTTTTCATACTAGTGTTGTGGTACAAGAGAGATCGTGTGCTATGACAATCGACCACATGACTTTGATTAATGCCGCAAGCATCGAGATGGTGGAGAAGTTGTAACCACTGATGACACTTCGTCCACAACCATACTTGTTCCTTTTGGGTCATGAAGAGCTCACTATCATGCACCAGACCAAGGTACTGTTTCTGTTGGGAAAATATTTTAGTGAGGTTTTGTGCGACGTGATTCCGGTATCGATGATTTCGTGTCACTTGTTGTTGGGCGAGCCACCATACAAAGAGAATGATGTCGGATACGATTGCCAAACAGACAAATATATAGTCAAGAAGGGTAAGGACTCTGAGATCCTGCCCATGGGTGAGGATCTTTTCATTGTTTGGAGGAAAGAACACATGGGGAAGATAAAAGAGGGGAAAGAATCAAAGAAAAGGGAGGTCGAAGCTGTTGGAGATATGGCCTAGAGGCAATCATGTATGATGATATTTCCTATGTGTTTATGAATAAAGATAGTCCTTGGACATTATCAATGATGTGTATTAGCAAGTACGTGACTTGTTTGTGAGACTATGCATTGTATGATAACTGTCCTAAAAGGTCCCTAGTTGAAAGGGCTGTGTGGACGCGCAGCCAACTAGACTAGCATTTGACACGGTTGATGGCTTGGTCTCACTAGCCATGAAGCATTGGATGCTAACTGGATAATATGGGCTTGGAAAGGTCTGGTCAGATTCAACATAGTCAGATCCGAGTTGAGATAAGGTTCGAGTCGGATAGACCCAACTATGAGACGCAGCGATATGTCATCTGTGAGTCTCTAGTACAACATACGTTCTATGTCCTAAGACCTGAGCTGGCGCATGTACTCGGGATGGAGATAGACTTGCTTTGGGCCGACCAAACGCTACTCTGTGACTGGGTAGTTACAAAGGTAGGTTTCAGGCTTGTCCAGACCCATGCTGCGAGACATGGTTGAACAAGAGGGGATGTGCCCCTCCGACCAGGAGAGATATACTCTGGGCCCCTCGTGTGATCCGACCAGGATAAGCATGGCCATGTGACAAGGATTATGAGATAATCCGGATAGTGGTCGGCATCACTGGAACGAGAAAGAGGTCGGGCTAGAACAAGGATGACAGTCTCGCCTTGAGCCCGACAACATATATTGTGCGGCAAAGGGAACAGAAGTGTGACACGTTGTACAGGTTCGCCTAACCAGCTTCATAGTCTGCTCGATGGTCGGCACGCCTTGCTAGAGGCCGCTACCAACCGTGCAGGTCGGAGGTGATCCGAACTGTGACCAAGCCGACTTGAACCTAAGGGGTCGCGCGCTTAAGGGAAGGAACCTACGAAGTCGGTTCATAGGACACTGGTCGGATGTGATCCGAACTAGACTAGGAACGTGACCGAGTAGACTTTGGGCTTTAGGGTCCGTGCGAGGCCCAAGTGTTGAGCCTGCGATGGACGCCTATATAATGTGGAGGTGCGGCACACTCATAAGGCTGATCGCTTCGGCGTTGTCACTAGGGTTTGCATGTGTTGCGAATAGACGCCTCCACTCGCCGACGGATGTGTGATCGGACCTAGCAGTCCGCCGCACGACGTTCCTCCTGCACACGCGGATACTGTTAGAAGCGGTGCACTTGCACCGCTCCAGCGAACCTGTACGTGGAAACCGACGACCAGCTGCTCGAGGGAGATCGGGCGAGGAGGAGGCGATCCACGCGGACGCGCTGGCCCAACTTTTCTTCCGCTGCACGGCACTGCGCGTCTAGTGGTAACAAACTGTAATCCATCTCTCGTAGCATGTTCTTGGTTGTTCTGCGTGTAGGAAATTTTAAATTGCAGTCGACGCACCCTACCGTAGAACCCAACAGAAGCTACTGAAATTTTTACGCTCATTGTTCAGGCTGCAACTACAAATATTATTGAAGAGACGACTCAAAACCAGGGACGGTTTCGTTTCAAGGAGAAGAGGATGATATGACCGCATGTATTTTAACTAACATGATCGCTGATGATACAATAACGTCTACACCTAGTACTGAATATACTATAGATGTTTTCCAAGATGGAGACACACTAATGAAGAAGGGTATTATTCGGCCTAAGGAATACTATGGCAAGAAATACAAATCCGGTTTGGTAAAAGGAAAACAAGCGCGTTCATAACCAGCATGTGCATGTGATTGTTTTGGTAATCTCGGTGCACATGCAACCTGGGACTCTAAATTTTATAGAGTAACGTATGCATGAAAGGTGTTAGGACATAATAAAAGAGAAAGTTTATTTGCTGATTCGTTGGGATCCGTCAAGAAGATAGCTGGCATATATTTATTTCTCTTCCAGCCATGCAAGGAACAGGCTCCTTGCCAAAGAAGTTGTGCACGTGCCCATCTCTCCTTGAAAGATGTTGGATGGGGTCCACCTGCAGTACGGGAGGCACTTCCAGTTGGCGTTCAGATAGAGTCCATATTTATCTCAACTAGTATTTTGTTTAAGTTGATTTATATTTATGCAGGTGCTCTTTATTTCCAATTTTTTGTGCGGCCAGTGTGGTGGTCAAACAAAGTTTGAGTCGGCTAGTTGTACTAGTATAAATATCCATAGTGCAGTCATTGTTGAAGCAGGTTATATTTTATGATAGACACAATGTATTTTTAGGGTAAATACTCCTATCGAGTTTTGGGGGAAGCTGTCTAAAAATCACTAAGTTTTGGAGGAAGATTTAGAAAACCTCTTTGTTGCGATTTCTCTTCTTGAAATTGTTTTGTGCATGAGTACCTTCATTAAGATTAGTTTTCTCGTGCTAAGTCGTAAGGTTCAAACCCTCTGCTTCATGTACATCGCGTGCGCAGGCGAGAGGTTGCTACTACCGAAGGTGGAGTGTCGTGAAAGATCGGACCATAACAACATATCGGAACTCGCAATCGAGGTTCGGTCTACATCAGGTGGTATTCAGAGCAAGGTTATTCACGATACTGTGCAGAACATGACTGGATTATCATGGTAGCTAAGCTATGGATCTTTGTTGGAGGAGGAAGGCCGATGGGATGGAATTTTTCTTACTCATGTTGTGGTACATGAGAGATCGTGTGCTATGACAATCGACCACATGACTTTGATAAATGCCGCAAGCATCGAGATGGTGGAAAAGTCGGAACTACCAATGACACTTCGTCCACAACCATACTTGTTCTGTTTGGATCGTGAAGAGCTCACTCTCATGCACTAGACCAAGGTACCGTTTCTGTTGGGAAAATGTTTTTGTGAGGTTTTGTGCGACGTGATTCCGGTATCGATGATTTCGTGTCACTTGTTGTTGGGCGAGCCACGGTACAAAGAGAACGATGTCGGATATGATTGCCAAACAAACAAATATATTTTCAAGAAGGGTAAGAACTATGAGCTCCTGCCCATGGGTGAGGATATTTTCATTGTTTGGAGGAAAGAACTCATGGGGAAAATAAAAGAGTGGAAAGACTCAAAACCAGGGACAGCTTCGTTTCAAGGAGGAGAGGATGATATGACCGCATGTATTTTAACTAAGATGATCGCTGATGATACAATAACGTCTACACCTAGTATTGAATATAGTACAGAGATTTTCCAAGATGGAGATATACTAATGAAGATGGGTATTGTTTGGCCTAAAGAATACTATGGAAATAAATACTAATCTGGTCTGGTAAAAGGAAAACAAGCGCTTTCAGAACCAGCACGTGCATGCGATTTTTTTGGTAATCTCGGTGGACATGCAACCTGGGACTCTAAAACTTTTGGAGTAACGTATGCATGCAAGGTGCTAGGATATAATAAAAGAGAAAGTATATTTGCTTATTCGTTAGGATCCGTCAAGAAGATAACTGGCAGAAATTTATTCCACTTCCAGCCATGCAAGGAACAGGCTCCTTGCCAAAGAAGTTGTGCACGTGCCCAACTCTCCTTGAAAGAAGTTGGATAGGGTCCACCTGCAGTAAGGGAGGCACTTCAAGATGTCATTCAGATAGAGTCCATATTTATCTCAGCTAGTAGTTTGTTTAAGTCAGTTGTTATTTTTAGGCAGGTAGTCTTTATTTCCAATTTGTTGTTCGTCCAGTGTGTTGGTCAGACAAAGTTTGAATCGGCTAGTTGTACTAGTATAAATATCGATAGTGCGGTCATTGTGAAAGTAGGTTATACTTTTATGATAGACACAATGTGATTTTAGGGTAAATACCCGTATTGAGTTTTGGGGGAAGTTGTCTATAATTCCCTAAGTTTTGGAGGAAGCTTTAGAAAACCTCTGTGTTGCGATTTCTCTTCTTGAAAAATTGTTTTGTGCGTGAGTACCGTCATTGAGATTGTTTTCTCGTGCTGAGCCATAAGGTTCAAACCCTCTACTTCGTGTACTTCGCGTGCGTGAGCGAGAGATTGCTACTACTGAAGGTGCAGTGTCGTGAAAGAACGGACCATAACAACATATCGGATCTCGCAATCGAGGTTCGGTCTACATCAGGTGGTATTCAGTGCAAGGTTGTTCAAGACACTGTGCAGAAGACGACTGGACTATCACAGAAGCTAGGGTATGGATTTTAGTTCGAGGAGGAAGGCTGATGGGATGGACTTTCTCATACTCGTGTTGTGGTACAGAAGAGATCATGTGTTATGACAATCGACCACATGACTTTGATTAATGTCTCAAGCATCAAGATGGTGGATTAGTTGGAACTACCGATGACACTTCATCCACAACCATACTCGTTCCTTTGGGTCATGAAGAGCTCACTTTCATGCACGAGACCAAGGTACCATTTCTGTTGGGAAAATATTTTTGTGAGGTTTTGTGCGACGTGATTCCGGTATCGATGATTTCGTGTCACTTGTTGTTGGGCGAGCCATGGTACAAAGAGAATGACGTCGGATATGATTGCCAAACACACAAATATATTGTCAATAAGAGTAATAAGTGTGACCTCCGGCCCATGGGTGAGGATGTTTTCATAGCCTGGAGGAAAGAACACATGGATAAGTAAAAAGAGTGGAAAGAAGCAAAGAAAAGGGAGGTGGAAGCTACTGAAATATTTACGGTAGTTGTTGAGTCTGCAACTACAAATATTATTGAAGAGATCAACTCAAAACTAGGGACGGTTTTGTTTCAAGGAGGAGAGGATGATATGAACGCATGTATTTTAACAAAGATTATCGCTGATGATACAATAACGTCTACATCTAGTACTGAATATACTATAGACGTTTTCCAAGATGGAAACATACTAATGAAGATGGGTATTGTTTGGCCTAAAGAATATTATGGAAAGAAACAGAGATCCGGTCTAGTAAAAGGAAAACAAGAGATTATTTTGTCTTCGTGGAAATTATTTTGTGCGTGAGTACCGTCGTTGAGATTCGTATTCTCGTGCTGAGTCGTAAGGTTCAAGCCCTCTACTTTGTGTACATCACATGCACGGGCGAGAGGTTGCTACTACTGAAGGTGGAGTGTCGTGAAAGATCGGACCATAACAACATACCGGATCTTGCAATCAAGGTTTGGTCTACATCAGGTGGTATTTAGAGAAAGGTTGTTCACCACACTGTGCAGAAGATGACTGGATTATCATGGAAGCTAAGCTATGGATTTCAGCTGGAGGAGGAAGGCCGATGGGATGGACTTTTTCATACTCGTGTTGTGGTACAAGATAGATCATATGCTATGACAATCGAGCGCATCATCGAGATGGTGGATAAGTTGGAACTACCGATGACACTTCGTCCACAACCATACTCGTTCCGTTTGGGTCATGAAGAGCTCACTGTCACACACCAGACCAAGGTACCGTTTCTGTTGGGAAAATATTTTTGTCAGGTTTTGTGCGACGTGATTCTGGCATCGATGATTTCGTGTCACTTCTTGTTGGGCGAGCCATGGTACAAAGAGAATGATGTGGGATATGATTGCCAAACACACAAATATATTGTCAAGAAGGGTAAGAAGTGTGACCTCCTGCCCATGGGTGAGGATCTTTTCATTGTATGGAGGAAAGAACACATGGAGAAGATAGAAGTGGAAAGAAGCAAAGAAAAGTGAGGTCGAAGCTACTAAAATTTTTACGGTTGTTGTTCAGTCTGCAACAACAAATATTATTGAAGAGATCGACATGAAACCAGGGACGTTTTTGTTTCAAGGAGGAGAGGATGATATGACCGCATGTATTTTAACTAAGATGATCACAGATGATACAATAACGTCTAAACCTAGTACTGAATATACTACAAACGTTTTCCAAGATGGATATATACTAATGAAGATGGGTATTGTTCGGCTTAAAGAATACTATGGAAAGAAATACAAATCCCGTCTGGTAAAAGGAAAACAAGCGCGTTCATAACCAGCCCGTGCATGTGATTGTTTTGGTAATCTCGGTGGACATGCAACCTGGGACTCTGAAATTTATGGAGTAACGTATGCATGCAAGGTGTTAGGATATAATAAATGAGAAAGTATATTGCCTGATTCATTGGGATCCGTCAAGAAGACAACTGACATATATTTATTTCTCTTCTAGCCACGCAAGGAACAGGCTCCTTGCTAAAGAAGTAGTGCACGTGCCCAACTCTCCTTGAACAAAGTTGGATGGGGTCCACCTGCATTATGGGAGGCACTTCAAGATGGTGTTCAGATAGAGTCCATATTTATTTCAGCTAGTAGTTTGTTCAAGCCGGTTATTATTTTTAGACAGGTAGTCTTTATTTCCAATTTGTTGTTCGTCCAGTGTGTTTGTCAAACAATGTTTTATTCGGCTAGTAGTAGTAGTATAAATATCCATAGTGCGGTCATGGTGAAAGCAGGTTATATTTTTATGATAGACACAATGTGATTTTAGGGTAAATACCCGTATCGAGATTTTTGAGGGAAGTTGTCTAAAAATCCCTAAGTTTTGGAGGAAGCTTTAGAAAACATGTGTGTTGCGATTTCTATTCGTGGAAATTGTTTTGTGCGCGAGTACCATCACTGAGATTGGTTTTCTCAAGCTGAGCCATAGGGTTGAAAGCCTCTACTTCGTGTACATCGCGTGCGTGGGCGACAGGTTGCTACTACTGAAGTTGGAGTGTCATGAAAGATCGGACCATAACAACATATAAGATCTCACAATTGAGGTTCGGTCTACATAAGGTGGTATTCAGAGCAAGGTTGTTCACGACACTGTGCAGAGGATGACTGCATTATCATGGAAGCTAAGCTATGGATTTCAGTTGGAGGAGGAAGGCCGATGGGATGGACTTTTTCATACTCATGTTGTGGTACAAGAGAGATCATGTCTTATGACAATCGACCACATGACTTTGACTAATGTCGCAAGCATTGAGATGGTGGAGAAGTTGGAACTACCGTTGGCACTTTGTCCACAATCATACTCGTTTTGTTTGGGTCATGAAGAGCTCCTTGTCACGCCCCAGACCAAGGTACCGTTTCTGTTGGGAAAATATTTTGTGAGGTTTTGCGCGACGTGATTCCGGTATCGATGATTTCGTGCCACTTGTTGTTGGGCGAGCCATGGTACGAAGAGAATGATGTCGGATATGGTTGCCAAAGACACAAATATATTGTATAGAAGGGTAAGAAGGGTGACCTCCTGCCCATGGGTGAGTATCTTTTCATTGTTTCTAGGAAAGAACACATGGAGAAGATAAAAGAGTGGAAAGAAGAAGAAGAAAAAGGGAGGTCGAAGCTACTAAATATTTTTTGGTCGGTGTTCAGTCTGCAACTACAAATATTATTGAAGAGATCGACTCGAAACTAGGGATGGTTTCGTTTCAAGGAGGAGAGGATGATATGACCGCATGTATATTTTAACTAATATGAACGCTCATGATACAATAACGTCTACACCTAGTACTGAATATACTACAGACGTTTTCCAAGATGGAGATATACTAATGAAGATGGGTATTGTCCGGCATAAAGAATACAATGGAAAGAAATACGGATCCGGTCTGGTAAAAGGAAGACAAGTGCATTCAGAACTAGCATGTGCATGTGAGTGTTTTGGTAATCTCGGTGGACATGCAACCTGGGACTCTAAATTTTATGGAGTAACGTATGCATGCAAGGTGTTAGGGTATAACAAAAGAGAAAGTATATCTGCTGATTCGTCGGGATCCATCCAGAAGATAACTGGCAGATATTTATTTCTCTTCCAGCCATGCAAGGAACAGGCTCCTTGCAAAAGAAGTTGTGCACGTGGCTAACTCTACTTGAAAGAAGTTGGATGGGGTTCATCTATAGTACGGGAGGCACTTCAAGATGGCATTCAGATAGAGTCCATATTTAATGTTGCAAGCATGGAGATGGTGGATAAGCTGGAACTACCGATGACACTTCGTCCACAACCATACTCGTTCCGTTTGTGTCATGAAGAGCTCACTGTGACACACCAGACCAAGGTACCGTTTCTGTTGGGAAATTTTTTTTGTGAGGTTTTGTGCGACGTGATTCTGGCATCGATGATTTCGTGTCACTTCTTGTTGGGCGAGCCATGGTACAAAGGGAATGATGTCGGATATGATTGCCAAACACACAAATATATTTTCAAGAAGGGTAAGAAGTGTGACCTCCTGCCCATGGGTGAGGATCTTTTCATTGTATGGTGGAAAGAACACATGGAGAAGATAGAAGTGGAAAGAAGCAAAGAAAAGTGAAGTCGAAGGTACTGAAATTTTTACGGTTGTCGTTCAGTCTGCAACTCCAAATATTATTGAAGAGATCGACTTGAAACCAGGGACGTTTTTGTTTCAAGGAGGAGAGGATGATATGACCGCATGTATTTTAAATAAGATGATCGTTGATGATACAATAACATCTAAACCTAGTACTGAATATACTACAAACGTTTTCCAAGATGGAGATATACTAATGAAGATGGGTATTGTCCGGCAAAAAGAATACTATGGAAAGAAATACGAATCTGGTCTGGTAAAAGGAAGACGAGCGCGTTCAGAACCAGCACGTGCATGTGATTGTTTTGGTAATCTCGGTGGACCTGCAACCTGGGACTCTAAATTTTATGGAGTAACGTATGCATGCAAGGTATTAGGATATAATAAAAGAGAAAGTATATTTGCTGATTCGTTGGGATCCGTCAAGAAGATAACTGGCAGATATTTATTTCTCTTCCAGCCACGCAAGGAACAGGCTTCTTGCCAAACAAAGTCGTGCATGTGCCTAACTCTCCTTGAAAGAAGTTGGATAGGGTCCATCTGCAGTACGGGAGGCACTTCAAGATAGCGTTCAGATAGAGTCCATATTTATTTCAACTAGTAGTTTGTTTAAGTCGGATGTTATTTTTAGGCAGGTAGTCTTTATTTCCAATTTTTTGTGCGGCCGGTGTGTTGGTCAAACAAAGTTTGAGTCGGCTAGTTGTACTAGTACAAATATCCACAGTGCGGTCATCGTGAAAGCAGGTTATATTTTTATCATAGACACAATGTGATTTTAGGGTCAATACCCGTATCGAGTTTTTTGGGGGAAGTTGTCTAAAAATCCCTAAATTTTGGAGGAAGCTTTAGAAAACCTGTGTGTTGCGATTTCTATTCGTGGAAACAGTTTTGTGCGCTAGTACCGTCACTGAGATTGGTTATCTCATGTTGAGCCGTAGGGTTCAAACCCTCTACTTCGTGGACATCGCATGCGCGTGCGAGAGGTTGCTACTACTGAAGGTGGAGTTTCATGAAAGATCGGACGATAACAGCACATCGAATCGCAATCGAGGTTCGGTCTACATCAGGTGGTATTCAGAGAAAGGTTGTTCACGACACTGTGCAGAGGATGACTGCATTATCATGGAAGCTAAGCTATGGATTTTAGTTGGAGGAGGAAGGCCGATGGGATGGACTTTTTCATACTCATGTTGTGGTACAAGAGAGATCATGTCTTATGAAAATCGACCACATGACTTTGATTAATGTCGCAAGCATTGAGATGCTGGAGAAGTTGGAACTATTGTCGACACTTCGTCCACAACCATACTCGTTCCGTTTGGGTCATGAAGAGCTCACTGTCAGGCACCAAACCAAGGTACCGTTTCTGTTGGGAAAATATTTTTGTGAGGTTTTGTGCGACGTGATTCCGGTATCGATGATTTCGTGTCACTTGTTGCTGGGCGAGCCATGGTACAAAGAGAATGATGTCGGATATGATCTCCAAACACACAAATATATTGTCAAGAAGGGTAAGAAGTGTGACCTCCTGCCCATGGGTGAGGATCTTTTCATTGTTTGGAGGAAAGAACACATGGAGAAGATAAAAGAGTGGAAAGAAGAAAAGAAAAGGGAGCTCGAAGCTACCGAAATTTTTACGGTCGTTGTTCAGTCTGCAACTACAAATTTTATTGAAGAGATCGACTTGAAACCAGGGTGTAGGTGTACAGAAGTAGGGGCTCTCCTTTTGACCCCTTTACTTGTGCACGGGCAGTCAGAGCCGCGCGCCGCTGCCACACTTAGTATGGCAGAGAAGGGAAGCCGGAGCAAAGCCGAAGCACAAGACAACCAAGGCAACGCCAAGACAGGAAACGCAGGAGAGCAAGAGGGCGAGGTGGACTCCGTCGGCAAGATCCTTGCCGAGGCAGCCTCCGCAGCCCCAGCAACAGCCTTGCCAGGGCAACTTGCCCGATGCCAGCAGAGAAAGCCACCCTTGAGCCCACGGGTTCCAACACCACCAACTATCCACGTTAGGACCAAGGATCGGGAGGCGCCTCTGTCGTGGCATGCAGATCTTCGTCAAGATCATAAACATGCGAGATCAGATGAGGACGAGAAGACGGCGACCCTTGGCGGGATCCTAGCCGAGGAAGTCCATAAGACCCCCGGCAAGTGCCTTGCTGGGGACGACTGCAACGCCATGGCAAGACCCTTGTCGAGGGCATCAGTGGGACCACTGCTAGGCCCGCGCCTGCCAAGACTCCACCGCCTGCCAAGACTCCACCGCCATCCCCAAGCAGCTGCTAGCTCAACCAGCTGGGCAGGCACCTGCGTGGCGACGGGCGGCCTCTACACCGACTCAGCAAGCACCTGCGTGGTTGCATGCGACCCTTCATGAAGGCTTCACCACCGCGCCAGCCCAGCAGCCAGCCAACGTGGCGCCGCAATGCCTCTTCAGCTCGAGCGTGTGTCAAAGCCAGGCGAGGCGGCGACAGCTGGGACGTGCTTCCTTGCCGTCCCCGATAAAGCGAGAGGGACACGTCGGCGACGCATTAAATGAGTTTGTCCGACGGTGACAGAGGATAGATTCATCCACTGTACACCTTTCCACCTCCTGTGTGCCACTGTGGCGACCCCTTTGTGCCTATAAAAGGAGGCCCGAGGCGTCTAGGAGGAGGATTCAGACCTTTTGGGCAAGTTACACCCTATAGCTAGCTCAAGAACACAAGAACACTCTAATACATCCACCAAAGCAGGACTAGGGTATTACGCATCCTCGCGGCCCGAATCTAGGTAAACGATCCGTGTGCTTCCTGTCAGACCCGCTCTTTGCACAACTTCGCACCCGCAAACCATAGAAGGGATCACAGTGACCCCATAGGAGTCATTCCCACCGACATCTTTAGCACGCCAGGTAGGGGTGGCGCAGTTGTGAAAATCTGGTCTGATCGAAGCAGCGGCTTCATCATGGTCATCGTTCCTAGGAAGAAGATGACCAAGCTTGGTGGCAGCATCTGCACATGCGGTGGACGCCCGCACAACGACGGAGAAGCTATGTTGTGCAAAACTTTAAGCAATTTCCTTTTTATATATGAGGTTATTGTCCTCGAAGGTCCTGTCCCATGTATGGAAAACCTACACGCAAAGGGGCCCTCCCGCTATTGGCAATGCCCTTGCTCTATTTAGAGTCCGCTCAACAGCTCAAGCGGCCGCGTCAAGAGCGGCAGGGTAGCCTTCCGCAATTGGCAATGCTCTCGATTCTGACTCGAGTCAAGCTCGACAGTTCGAGCGGCCGCGTTGAAAGCGGTAAGGTGGTTCGCTCGGCAGCAAGCACACCTGGCAAGCCATTGGGGATCTGTCCTCAAGGTGCCGCCCTGGGTTTACGCACCGGCAAGCCTACCCGGTTAACGTAGGGCGGACATACAAGGGAAGATCAGACAGTAAAATAACATGCATCATATTAAAAGTACTGTAGAGTTATATTACATCAGTTGCTGCCGTGGTTCTAACTAGGCATAGAAATTGTCTTGGTTATGAACCTGCAGCGGCAATAAGAAACGGGGTGCCTAATCCCGGCGCTGGCCCTCCACCCTCTGGATTCCATCGATGCGGCTGATGATGCGCTTGATACGCTCCTTGAGTGTCGCGATGTCCGCATCCTCCGGTAAGCTCTCCAGCACGGCGTCGAAGTCGAGGTCAGGATTCCAGTGCGCCACCTTGGTGAGGACCTTGTTCATGGCACTCTGGCAAAGCCTCCGGGCCTCATCGGCCAGGGAGGCCGCCCGATTGCAGTGGAGCTGCTCCAGGGCCCCGAGGACGCCCTCGAAGAAGATGGTCAGCTTGGCGTTGGGGCTCACATTGCGCTCCGGGGTATACCTCACATTTGGCATCCCCATGGTAGCCAGCTGCGTGGTGATCCTGCCAGCGACGCCTTCAAGGTGCCCAATCCAGCGATTCTCACCCTCCACAAAGTCTTTGTGGCTGGCAGTTTCGTTCTTCCACAGCTGCTTCTCGGCCTCCAGGTCCTTGGCCAGGGTCTCCTCCCGGGCCTTACCCTCCGATAGCATCCCCTCGAGACCCTCCAGCTTCAGCTTGAGGTCTTTGATGGAGTTGTTGGCCTCGGAAAGCTACCCAGCCTTGCTGAGGACCGCTCCCCGCGCTTCAACCAGAGCCCCGTTGAGCGTGTCCTTCTCCTTGGACAGCTTCAGGACCTGGTCTTTCAGCCCGTCCCGCTCCACCTCCAGCTCCTTCAACTTGCCGGCGTGAACCAGGGCCTCGGCATTGAGTGCCTCCCTGTGCCTCTCCTCCAGCTCCTGGGTCCGCTGCGCAACAAGCTTCTCCACCTCCTCGTCCTTGCCGCGGAAAGACGCAGCAAGCTTCTCCTCACAAGCGGCAAGGTCCTCCTCCTGGGAGTTCAGCGCGGCCTGGTGCTGGGTTCGAGCGGCCTCGGCTTCGGTGGCCAGGTTCTTCACCGTCTCCTAGGCCTTCTCGATGTCGGCCGGCTTCATGGTGAGCTCCACCTCGCGCTTGGCCAGCTCGCCCTGGGCGGCCTTCAGCTCCTCACAAGCTTGGCGGAACCAAGTTTGCGTCTCGGCGACACGTACCTTGTGGTTCGCCTCCGCCTTGTCCACCGTTGCCATCCTGGACTTGGCCTTGTCTAGGCGAGAACGATGGAGCGCCTAGAGCTTCCGAAAGCTAGCGCCCATGGCCTGGAGAAGCCGCTCCTCCTGAGAAACGTCGCCACCATCACTCGGCTCGTCAACAACCTCGAGCCCAGCGGCGGCAAGCACCTCCTCGTCGAACACCTCTCCCTCGATGGGCGCCCTGGAGCTCCACGTCCCTGGAAGGTGGACGAAAAGGTCGTCGCTCACCTTCAGATACCTGCCAGAGCCAGAGGCAATGGAGGAAATCAGGCCCCAGCAAGTACTTTCCCGCTGAGCCCCCGGGGGCCGCCGGCAAGGGTGTTGTCGCGGATTCTGAGCCTGCCGAGGAGCGACCGACTCCGGCAGGCCGTCAAGCCCAGGCCGTAGAGACGGCCGCTCCCATGGCAGAAGAAATGCCTTTGGTCCTTGCCGTTGAGCCCCAGGCTCCGGCATGGGCACAGCATACCGTCTGATTCCTCCAAACAGGGGAGCTTCCTAAGGAGCAGGAAGAAGCGGAGAAAGTAGCTCGTTTGTCTGCTATGTATCAGTTCGTCGATGACGTCCTGTACAGGAAGAGACCGAACGGTGTGAAATTGAAGTGAATTTCCCGAGAGGAAGGACTGGAGCTATTGGCGGAGATACACTGAGTCATATGTGGCTCCCACATAGAGTCGAGGGCCCTTGCCGGCAAGGCATTCCGGCAGGGTTTCTTCTGGCCCACTGCCCTCTAGGATGCAACGGCACTAGTAACCAAGTGTGAAGCGTGTCAGATCCATTCAAAGAAGCTTCATCAACCAGCTCAAGCCCTTCAAACAATTCCTCTTTCCTGGCCATTTTCGGTCTGGGGGCTCGACATCCTGGGCCCTTTCCCCTGTGCTGTCGGGGGCTGTGAGTACTTGTATGGTGCAATCGACAAGTTCACAAAGTGGCCGGAGGTGGAAGCAGTGAGGAAGGTGACAGCACAGTCAGCCATCAAGTTATTCAAGGGGCTAGTTTGCCACTTTGGTGTGCCAAACAGAGTCATCACCGACAACGGCACGCATTTCACAAGCCACATCTTCATGCAATACATCCAAGACCTCGGCAGCAAGGTGTGTTTCGCTTCCGTGGCACACGCAAGGAGCAACGGCCAGGCGGAGAGGGCAGATGCTGAAGTGTTGCGAGGCCTGAGGACAAAGACTTTTGACAGGCTGCACAAGAGTGGAAGCCGCTGGATTGATGAGTTGTCGGCGGTTCTTTGGTCGATCAGAACGATGCCAAATCGAGCCACCGACCAGACACCTTTGCCCTGGTATATGGGGCAGAAGCAGTTCTCCCAATGGAACTCACATACGGGTCACCTCGAGTGCTCGCTTATGACGAGCTTGAGCAAGAGCAATTGCGGCAAGATGACGCAACGCTCCTTGAGGAAGATCGTCTTCGGGCGGCTGTGAGAGCAGCATGCTACCAGCAAGCCTTGCGCCGCTACCATAGCCGCAAGGTACATGCCCGAAGCTTTGAGGAAGGCGGCCTTGTTCTTTGGCACGTTCAGTCGGCCAAGAATTCCAACAAGTTGACGCCGAAGTGGGAAGGCCCTTATCGGGTAATACGAGTCACCAGGCCTGGCACAATCCGCCTGGAGACCAAAGATGCTATTCCAGTGAGAAACTCCTGGAACATTGAACATCTTCGCAAGTTTTACCCATAAGATATTTGCTGATTCGTTGGGATCCGTCAAGAAGATAACTGGCAGATATTTATTTCTCTTCCAACCATGCAAGGAACAGGCTCCTTGCCAAAGAAGGTGTGTACGTGCCCAACTCTCCTTGAAAGAAAATGGATGGGGTCCACCTGTAGTAACAGAGGCATTCAAGATGGCATTCAGATAGAGTCCATTTTTATTTGAGCTAGTAGTTCGTTTAAGTCGGTTGTTATTTTTAGGCACGTAGTCTTTATTTCCAATTTGTTGTGCGGCCAGTGTGTTGGTCAAACAAAGTTTGAGTCGGCTAGTTGTACTAGTATTAATATCCATAGTGCGGTCATTGTGAAAGAAGGTTATATTTTTATGATAGACGCAATGTGATCTTTGGGTAAATACCCGTATCGAGTTGTGGGGGAAGGTGTCTAAAAACCCCTATGTTTTGGAGGAAGCTTTAGAAGACCTCTGTGTTGCGATCAGTGGCGGAGGCATGGGGGGGGGGGGAAGCTAGGGCCCTCCCCAACATCCTAATTTCCTTGGTAATATGCATATGAAGAGTGACATCTTTTTACTATTACCTGCAGCAGGCCCTTCCTAACGTCCAATTATATGCATGCCTGCCTCCGCCACTGTTTGTGATTTCTCTTCGTGGAAATTGTTTTGTGCGTGAGTACCGTCATTGAGATTCGTATTCTCGTGTTGAGTCGTAAGGTTCAAACCCTCTACTTTGTGTACATCACTTGCGCGGGCGAGAGGTTGCTACTACTAAATGTGGAGTGTCGTGAAAGATCAGACCATAAAAACATACCGGATCTTGCAATCGAGGTTCGGTCTACATCTAGTGGTATTGAGAGCAAGATTGTTCACCACACTATGCAGAAGATGACTGGATTATCATGGAAGCTAAGCTATGGATTTCAGCTGGAGGAGGAAGGCCGATGGGATGGACTTTTTCATACTCGTGTAGTGGTACAAGAGAGATCATATGCTATGAGCACATGAATTTGATTGGTGTTGCAAGCATCGAGATGGTGGATAAGTTGGAACTACCGATGACACTTCGTCCACAACCATACTCGTTCCATTTGGGTCATGAAGAGCTCACTGTCACACACCAGACCAAGGTACCGTTTCTGTTGGGAAAATATTTTTGTGAGGTTTTGTGCGACGTGATTCTGGCATCGATGATTTCGTGTCACTTGTTGTTGGGCAGGCCATGGTACAAAGAGAATGATGTCGGATATGTTTGCCAAACACACAAATATACTGTCAAGAAGGGTAAGAAGTGTCACCTCCTGCCCATGGGTGAGGATCTTTTCATTGTATGGAGGAAAGAACACATGGAGAAGATAGAAGTGGAAAGAAGCAAAGAAAACTGAGGTCGAAGCTACTGAAATTTTTGCGGTCGTTGTTCAGTCTGCAACTACAAATATTATTGAAGAGATCGACTTGAAACCTGGGACGGTTTCGTTTCAAGGAGGAGAGGATGATATGACCGCATGTATTTTAACTAAGATGATCGCTGATGATACAGTAACGTCTACACCTAGTACTGAATATACTACAAACGTTTTCCAAGATGGAGATATACTAATGAAGATGGGTATTGTTTGGCCTAACGAATACTATCGAAAGAAATACAAATCCGGTCTGGTAAAAGGAATACAAGCACGTTCTTAACCAGCACATGCATGTGATTGTTTTGGTAATCTCGGTGGACATGCAACCTGGGACTCTAAATTTTATGGAGTAACGTATGCATGCAAGGTGTTAGGATATAATAAAATAGAAAGTTTATTTGCTGATTTGTTGGGATCCGTCAAGCAGACAACTGGCAGATATTTATTTCTCTTCCAGCCACGCAAGGAACAGGCTCCTTGCTAAAGAAGTGGTGCACGTGCCCAACTCTCCTTCAAAGAAGTTGGATGGGGTCCACCTGCAGTACGGGAGGCACTTCAAGATGGTGTTCAGATAGAGTCCATATTTATCTCAGCTAGTAGTCTGTTTAAGGCGGTTGTCATTTTTAGACAAGTAGTCTTTATTTCCAATTTGTTATGCGGCCAGTGTGTTGATCAAACAAAGTTTGAGTCGGCTAGTTGTACTAGTATAAATATCCATAGTGCGGTCATTGTGAAAGCAGGTTATATTTTTATGATAGACACAATGTGTTTTTAGGGTAAATAGCCGGATCGAGTTTTGGGGGAAGCTGTCTAAAAATACCTAAGTTTTGGAGGAAGCTTTAGAAAACCTATGTATTGCGGTTTCTCTTTGTGGAAATTGTTTTGTGCGTGAGTGCCGTCATTGAGATTGGTTTTCTCGTGTTGAGCGGTAAGGTTCAAAACCTCTACTTCGTGTACATCACGTGCACGGGCGAGAGGTTGCTGCTACTGAAGGTGGAGTGTCGTGAAAGATCGGACCATAACAACATGTGGGATCTCGCAATCGAGTTTCGGTCTATATCAGGTGGTATTTAGAGCAAGGTTTCTCACAACATTGTGCAGAAGATGGATGGATTATCATGGAAGCTAAGCTATGAATTTCAGTTGGAGGAGGAAGGCCAATAGGATGAACTTTTTCATACTCGTGTTGTGGTACAAGAGAGATCATGTGCTACGACAATTGACCACATGACTTTGGTTAATGCCGCAAGATCAAGATGCTGCAGAAGATGGAACTACTAATGACACTCCATCCGCAACCATACTCGTTCCGTATGGATCATGAAGAGTTATGTGTCATGCACCAGACCAAGGTACCGTTTCTGTTGGGAAACTATTTTGTGAGGTTTTGTGCGACGTGACTCCGGTATCGATGAATTCATGCCACTTGTTGTTGGGCAAGCCATGGTGCAAAGAGAATGATGTCGGATATGATTGCCAAACAGACAAATATATAGTCAAGAAGGGTAAGGACTCTGAGATCCTGCCCATGGGTGAGGATCTTTTCATTGTTTGGAGGAAATAACACATGGGGAAGATAAAAGAGGGGAAAGAATCAAAGAAAAGGGAGGTCGAAGCTGTTGGAGATATGGCCTAGAGGCAATCATGTATGATGATATTTCCTATGTGTTTATGAATAAAGATAGTCCTTGGACATTATCAATGATGTGTATTAGCAAGTACGTGACTTGTTTGTGAGACTATGCATTGTATTATCAATGACTCCGGTATCGATGAATTCATGCCACTTGTTGTTGGGCAAGCCATGGTGCGAAGAGAATGATGTCGGATATGATTGCCAAACACACAAATATATTGTCTAGAAGGGTAAAAAGTGTGACCTCCAGCCCATGGGTGAGGATCTTTTCATTGTTTGGAGGAAAGAACACATGGAGAATATAAAAGAGTGGAAAGAAGAAAATAAAAGGGAGGTCGAAGCTACTGAAATTTTTATGGACGGTGTTCAGTCTGCAACTAGAATTATAATTGAAGAGATTGACTCGAAACCAGGGATGGTTTCGTTTCAAGGAGGAGAGGATGATATGACCGCATGTATTTTAACTAATATTCACGTTGATGATACAATAACGTCTACACCTAGTACTGAATATACTACAGACATTTTCCAAGATGGAGATATACTAATGAATATGGGTATTGTCCGGCATAAAGAATACTATGGAAAGAAATACGAATCCGGTCTGGTAAAAGGGAGACAAGCGCGTTCAGAACCAGCACGTGCATGTGATTGTTTTGGTAATCTCGGTGGACATGCGACCTGGGACTCTAAATTTTACGGAGTAACGTTTGCATGCAAGGTGCTAGGAGATGATAAAAGAGAAAGTATATTTGCTAATTCGTTGGGATCCGTCAAGAAGATAACTGGCAGATATTTATTTCTCTTCCAGCCACGCAAGGAATAGGCTCAGTGCCAAAGAAGTTGTGCACGTGCCTAACTATCCTTGAAAGAAGTTGAATGGGGTCCATCTGCAGTACAGGAGGCACATCAAGATGGCGTTCACATAGAGCCCATATTTATCTCAAGTAGTAGTTTGTTTAAGTCGGTTGTAATTTTTTTGGTAGGTAGTCTTTATTTCCAATTTTTTGTGCAGCCAGTGTGTTGGTCAAACAAAGTTTGAGTCGGCTGGTTGTACTAGTACAAATATCCATAGTGCGGTCATTGTGAAAGCAGGTTATATTTTTGTGATAGACACAATGTGATTTTAGGGTAAATACCCGTATCGAGTTGTTTGGGGGAAGTTGTAAAAAATCCCTATGTTTCGGAGGAAGCTTTAGAAAACCCGTGTGTTGAATTTCTCTTCGTGGAAATAGTTTTGTGCGCGAGTACCGTCACTGAGATTGGTTTTCTCATGTTGAGCCGTAGGGTTCAAACCCTCTACTTCATGCACATCGCGTGCTCGGGCGAGAGGTTGCTACTACCGAAGGTGGAGTGTCATGAAAGATCGGACCATAACAACATATCGGATCTCGCAATCGAGGTTCGGTCTACATCAGGTGGTATTCAGAGAAAGGTTGTTCACGACACTGTGCAGAGGATGACTGGATTATCATGGAAGCTAAGCTATGGATTTTAGTTGGAGGAGGAAGGCCAATGGGATGGACTTTTTCATACTAGTGTTGTGGTACAAGAGAGATCGTGTGCTATGACAATCGACCACATGACTTTGATTAATGCCACAAGCATCGAGATGGTGGAGAAGTTGTAACCACTGATGACACTTCGTCCACAACCATACTTGTTCCTTTTGGGTCATGAAGAGCTCACTATCATGCACCAGACCAAGGTACTGTTTCTGTTGGGAAAATATTTTAGTGAGGTTTTGTGCGACGTGATTCCGGTATCGATGATTTCGTGTCACTTGTTGTTGGGCGAGCCACCATACAAAGAGAATGATGTCGGATATGATTGCCAAACAGACAAATATATAGTCAAGAAGGGTAAGGACTCTGAGATCCTGCCCATGGGTGAGGATCTTTTCATTGTTTGGAGGAAAGAACACATGGGGAAGATAAAAGTGGGGAAAGAATCAAAGAAAAGGGAGGTCGAAGCTGTTGGAGATATGGCCTAGAGGCAATCATGTATGATGATATTTCCTATGTGTTTATGAATAAAGATAGTCCTTGGACATTATCAATGATGTGTATTAGCAAGTACGTGACTTGTTTGTGAGACTATGCATTGTATGATAACTGTCCTAAAAGGTCCCTAGTTGAAAGGGCTGTGTGGACGCGCAGCCAACTAGACTAGCATTTGACACGGTTGATGGCTTGGTCTCACTAGCCATGAAGCATTGGATGCTAACCGGATAATATGGGCTTGGAAAGGTCTGGTCAGATTCAACATAGTCAGATCCGAGTTGAGATAAGGTTCGAGTCGGATAGACCCAACTATGAGACGCAGCGATATGTCATCTGTGAGTCTCTAGTACAACATACGTTCTATGTCCTAAGACCTGAGCTGGTGCATGTACTCGGGATGGAGATAGACTTGCTTTGGGCCGACCAAACGCTACTCTGTGACTGGGTAGTTACAAAGGTAGGTTTCAGGCTTGTCCAGACCCATGCTGCGAGACATGGTTGAACAAGAGGGGATGTGCCCCTCCGACCAGGAGAGATATACTCTGGGCCCCTCGTGTGATCCGACCAGGATAAGCATGGCCATGTGACAAGGATTATGAGATAATCCGGATAGTGGTCGGCATCACTGGAACGAGAAAGAGGTCGGGCTAGAACAAGGATGACAGTCTCGCCTTGAGCCCGACAACATATATTGTGCGGCAAAGGGAACAGAAGTGTGACACGTTGTACAGGTTCGCCTAACCAGCTTCATAGTCTGCTCGATGGTCGGCACGCCTTGCTAGAGGCCGCTACCAACCGTGCAGGTCGGAGGTGATCCGAACTGTGACCAAGCCGACTTGAACCTAAGGGGTCGCGCGCTTAAGGGAAGGAACCTACGAAGTCGGTTCATAGGACACTGGTCGGATGTGATCCGAACTAGACTAGGAACGTGACCGAGTAGACTTTGGGCTTTAGGGTCCGTGCGAGGCCCAAGTGTTGAGCCTGCGACGGACGCCTATATAATGTGGAGGTGCGGCACACTCATAAGGCTGATCGCTTCGGCGTTGTCACTAGGGTTTGCATGTGTTGCGAATAGACGCCTCCACTCGCCGACGGTTGTGTGATCGGACCTAGCAGTCCGCCGCACGACGTTCCTCCTGCACACGCGGATACTGTTAGAAGCGGTGCACTTGCACCGCTCCAGCGAACCTGTACGTGGAAACCGACGACCAGCTGCTCGAGGGAGATCGGGCGAGGAGGAGGCGATCCACGCGGACGCGCTGGCCCAACTTTTCTTCCGCTGCACGGCACTGCGCGTCTAGTGGTAACAAACTGTAATCCATCTCTCGTAGCATGTTCTTGGTTGTTCTGCGTGTAGGAAATTTTAAATTGCAGTCGACGCACCCTACCGTAGAACCCAACAGAAGCTACTGAAATTTTTACGCTCATTGTTCAGGCTGCAACTACAAATATTATTGAAGAGACGACTCAAAACCAGGGACGGTTTCGTTTCAAGGAGAAGAGGATGATATGACCGCATGTATTTTAACTAACATGATCGCTGATGATACAATAACGTCTACACCTAGTACTGAATATACTATAGATGTTTTCCAAGATGGAGACACACTAATGAAGAAGGGTATTATTCGGCCTAAGGAATACTATGGCAAGAAATACAAATCCGGTTTGGTAAAAGGAAAACAAGCGCGTTCATAACCAGCATGTGCATGTGATTGTTTTGGTAATCTCGGTGCACATGCAACCTGGGACTCTAAATTTTATGGAGTAACGTATGCATGAAAGGTGTTAGGACATAATAAAAGAGAAAGTTTATTTGCTGATTCGTTGGGATCCGTCAAGAAGATAGCTGGCATATATTTATTTCTCTTCCAGCCATGCAAGGAACAGGCTCCTTGCCAAAGAAGTTGTGCACGTGCCCATCTCTCCTTGAAAGATGTTGGATGGGGTCCACCTGCAGTACGGGAGGCACTTCCAGTTGGCGTTCAGATAGAGTCCATATTTATCTCAACTAGTATTTTGTTTAAGTTGATTTATATTTAGGCAGGTGCTCTTTATTTCCAATTTTTTGTGCGGCCAGTGTGGTGGTCAAACAAAGTTTGAGTCGGCTAGTTGTACTAGTATAAATATCCATAGTGCAGTCATTGTTGAAGCAGGTTATATTTTATGATAGACACAATGTATTTTTAGGGTAAATACTCCCATCGAGTTTTGGGGGAAGCTGTCTAAAAATCACTAAGTTTTGGAGGAAGATTTAGAAAACCTCTGTTGCGATTTCTCTTCTTGAAATTGTTTTGTGCATGAGTACCTTCATTAAGATTAGTTTTCTCGTGCTAAGTCGTAAGGTTCAAACCCTCTGCTTCATGTACATCGCGTGCGCAGGCGAGAGGTTGCTACTACCGAAGGTGGAGTGTCGTGAAAGATCGGACCATAACAACATATCGGAACTCGCAATCGAGGTTCGGTCTACATCAGGTGGTATTCAG